>OX276374.1:61411158-63811158 GCA_946251855.1 Alsophila aescularia
CCAAGCAAAGCTCTCTCCTTAGCTCGCTGAGTGATATTAAATGAAAGTGAAAGACATACAATTAAAAAAGATAATGCCACCAATGCCAATTTGAATTTGTCGCTTCGTGTTTGCATGGTCATCATTGTACCTTCGTGTTTGCATGGTCATCATTGTACCTTCGTGTTTGCATGGTCATCATTGTACCTTCATGTTTGCATGGTCATCATTGTACCTTCGTGTTTGCATGGTCATCATTGTACCTTCGTGTTTACATGGTCATCATTATACCTTCGTGTTTGCATGGTCATCATTGTACCTTCGTGTTTGCATGGTCATCATTGTACCTTAGTTTACCATCGGGGTGGATCACCTGTCCCACAGGCTTTAGATGGATTACGATCGCAGGATGTTCTTATAATGTAGGAAGTTCCTTATATTTTACGTCGTATTAGCTTCATCGTTGTGGACGGAGGCTTCTCATATATTTTTTGTACAGGGATTCCCAAAGCCGTTCGAGTGCGTGGTGCGCGCCAACATCGGCGACTGCCACGCGCTGAGGCAGAAGCCTATTTCATCAGGCAGGTTCGTATACCTTTCGTAGAATAATAGATTGCCCCTTATGTATTTTAATAAACAAATATGTGCTAACTACGGCGGGTCCTGTCAATATATGCGAATCTTCGTAGATGCGAATCCGGCTTTGTTGGAATCACCTAACTTTCCGAAGGACGTCAAGAAGAGAACAGAAGGGCTACTGCGTGACTGTTCGTGAGTGTCAGAGCTGATGGGATACAGTTTAGCACTAACTTTCACATAAACATTCACATAATCTATATCTATCAATACTTATAATAAAACTATAACGGGTCCAACTCTGTACATTGAAGATATTTAGAATATATTTTTGGAGGGTATTCTATATTTGATACTGAATCCAAAACTGTTTTTTTTTTTGTTTGTCTTTCTGTCTTTCTGTATCTTGGCCATGCATCACGCCTAAACTACTGAAAGAATTCAAATGAGACTTGGCGTGATTTAAGTTCATACTATGAGGAATATTGGATACTTTCCATTCCGAAAAATTAAAGGGTTCCCGCAGGATAAGGGTTGAAAGTTATTTAAAAGAACACGTATCACGCTGAAACAACTAGATGAATTTTGATGCATTTTGGTTCAATCTTAATTTATGTGATGGGTTAAAATTGAGGATACTTTTTATCCCGTAAAAATAAATGGTTTCTGCGGGATACGGGCCAAAGTTATGTTAATTTTGAAGTAATAAATATGATTTAATAACAAGCAATAAATATAGATTAAAAAACGAATCCAAAAACCTCATTTTTTTAAATTTATTTTTTAACCACGTTTTTGTTTGTTTGTCGTTCCGGATGATCTCACAACTCGAAACGTGGTATAATGAATTAAAACTGCTTCAGCAAAACAAAAACTGTAGTTTTATTTCCCGTTATAATATTATTATTAAGCTGCGCCCCGCGGTTTTACCCGCGTGATCCCTCACGTTTCAGCCGTTTGAAAGTAGTGTAAGACGATGATGAGAATGATGATGAAAGTATCCTATGTGTTATTCCAGGTTAGAAGCTATCTCCATTCCAAATTTAATTAAAGTCCGTTCAGCCATTTGAGAGTGAAGTATGATGATGACGATGAAACGTATCCTATGTGTTATTCCAGGGTATAAGCTACCTCCATTCCAAAATTCATTGAAATCCGTTCAGCCATTTGAGATTGAAGTATGATGATGATGATGATGATGATAAAAAGTATCCTATGTGTTATTCCAGGGTATAAGCTATCTCCAATCCAAATTTAATTAAAGTCCGTTCAGCCGTTTGAGAGTGAAGTATGATGATGACGATGAAACGTATCCTATGTGTTATTCCAGGGTATAAGCTACCTCCATTCCAAAATTCATTGAAATCCGTTCAGCCATTTGAGA
Organism: Alsophila aescularia; assembly: GCA_946251855.1. Lineage (NCBI taxonomy): Eukaryota > Metazoa > Arthropoda > Insecta > Lepidoptera > Geometridae > Alsophila > Alsophila aescularia. Next base: position 61,413,098 of record OX276374.1, read on the forward strand.
TTGAAGTATGATGATGATGATGATGATGATGATAAAAAGTATCCTATGTGTTATTCCAGGGTATAAGCTATCTCCATTCCAAATTTAATTAAAGTCCGTTCAGCCGTTTGAGAGTGAAGTATGATGATGACGATGAAACGTATCCTATGTGTTATTCCAGGGTATAAGCTACCTCCATTCCAAAATTCATTGAAATCCGTTCAGCCATTTGAGATTGAAGTATGATGATGATGATGATGATGATAAAAAGTATCCTATGTGTTATTCCAGGGTATAAGCTATCTCCAATCCAAATTTAATTAAAGTCCGTTCAGCCGTTTGAGAGTGAAGTATGATGATGACGATGAAACGTATCCTATGTGTTATTCCAGGGTATAAGCTACCTCCATTCCAAAATTCATTGAAATCCGTTCAGCCATTTGAGATTGAAGTATGATGATGATGATGATGATGATAAAAAGTATCCTATGTGTTATTCCAGGGTATAAGCTATCTCCATTCCAAATTTAATTAAAGTCCGTTCAGCCGTTTGAGAGTGAAGTATGATGATGACGATGAAACGTATCCTATGTGTTATTCCAGGGTATAAGCTACCTCCATTCCAAAATTCATTGAAATCCGTTCAGCCATTTGAGATTGAAGTATGATGATGATGATGATGATGATAAAAAGTATCCTATGTGTTATTCCAGGGTATAAGCTATCTCCATTCCAAATTTTATCAAAATACGTTCAGCCGTTTGAGAGTGAAGTATGATGATGACGATGAAACGTATCCTATGTGTTATTCCAGGGTATAAGCTACCTCCATTCCAAAATTCATTGAAATCCGTTCAGCCATTTGAGATTGAAGTATGATGATGATGATGATGATGATAAAAAGTATCCTATGTGTTATTCCAGGGTATAAGCTATCTCCATTCCAAATTTAATTAAAGTCCGTTCAGCCGTTTGAGAGTGAAGTATGATGATGACGATGAAACGTATCCTATGTGTTATTCCAGGGTATAAGCTACCTCCATTCCAAAATTCATTGAAATCCGTTCAGCCATTTGAGATTGAAGTATGATGATGATGATGATGATGATGATGATAAATAGTATCCTATGTGTTATTCCAGGGTATAAGCTTTCTCTGTTCCAAATTTTATCAAAATTAAGCCGTTTGAGAGTGAAGTATGATGATGACGATGATGATGAAAAGTATCGTTTATTTTATTCCAGGGTATAACCTATCTCCATTCCAAATTTCATCAAAATCCGTATAGCCGTTATCGCGGTAAATCTCGCCAAACAAACAAACAGACAACGATTCACTTTAAATAGGTGTGGATTTTCATATAGTCGTTTTAGCATAATTCAAAATCATTGGCAGCAGTGCTTTTTGACCATAGTGCGTTATTATTCACCTACTTGACAGACTTGTTATTATTTCGTTTCTTTTTCAACGTCATTCCGTCCTTTATTTTTGGTACCTTGGGTTACATTATTGTAATCTTCATCTCAAATTTTTTGAAAATAAAATATTCCAAATTATCTATACTCATAATAAAGAAATAGAACAAAAAAATCTGTACAATGAAGAAAATAAAAAAACAAAATTGTCTTGGGTACTTAAAATAAGCAACTAAACAAGAATAAAACATTTTTAAAAATCACGTCTGTCTGTTTGTTAGTTTGTTTGTCTGTATGTTTGTTCGCGCATCACGTAAAAACGACCGACTGCACCGATTGCGATGCGGTTCCACTGCACTCCACTGCACTGCACTCCACTGTTGGATCGCTTAGGGTTTGACTTAAAAACTGGCGTATTTGGTATCTCATTACGATGAGTACAAGCCGAGCAAACGATAAACATATTGATGACGGCTGAAAAAATTTTGATCAAATGTTGATATATTGGTATTTTAGGTCCTGGAATTAGCACATAGAGTACTTTTAACCTAGAGAAATGACCACGCGTGCGAAGTCGCGGGTATCAGCTAGCACTTATAATAAAACTGTAACAGGTCATATCTGTACATTGAAGATATTTTGAATTATTATTTTTTGGAGCTTGTTCTTTATTCGATAACGAAGGCAAAACTGATTTCTTTTTAATTTTTGTATGTCTGTCTGTCTGTCTGTATCTTGACTGCGCATCACGCTGAAACTATTGAATTAATTCAAATGAAACTTGATATAATTTGAGTTCATACTACGAGGTAGGACAGGATACTTTTTATCCCGAAAAACTAAAGGTCTCCCGCAGGATAGGGGTTGAAAGTTATTTAAAGGAACACGTATCACGCTGAAACTGTTGGTCGGATTTTGATGCAACTTGGTACAGTCATAGTTTATATTAATTAGCTGTACCCACGGCTTTGTACGCGTGGTCATATTTCTAGGTTAAAAGTATTCTATGTACTATTCCAAGACCTAAAATACCAAAATACCAGCATTTGATCAAAATTATTTCAGCCGTCTAAAAGATTTTATCGATTACTCGGCTTCATCTCCTCGGATTCAGATACCAATTACACCAGTTTTTAAGTCAAACCATAAACTATCCAACAATGGAACACCGCACCGCAATCAGACCAGTAGTTTTTACGTAATGCGCGAAAAAACAAACATACAGAAAGACAGAAATGATTAAAAAAAAGAAGTTATATTCTTGATCAGTAGCTTATTTTATGTACCCTAGACCATTTTCTTTTAATAATTGTTGTACAGACTTTTTCGTCCTTATTGCTTTAATAGCTGTACCCGCAACTTCGCACGCATGGCCATTTCTCAAGGTTAAAGGTACTCTTTTACTATTCCAAGACCTAAAATACCAATATCCCGACATTTAAACTTTATTCCTTCAGCCATCAATACGTTTTTATCAATTGCTCGCCTTTTACTCATCGGATTGAGATAAAAAGTACACCAGTTTTTAAGTCAAACCTTAAGCTACTTAACAGTGAAAACCGCATCGCAATCGGTCCAGTAGTTTTTACGTGATGCGCGTAACACAAACAAGCAAAATAACACACAAAATAAAAATAAAACGTTTTGGCATCAGTAAGTATAATATAACAGTCTCCAAAAAATAATTAACGAAATATCTTCAATGTACAGAATTTACACCCATATCCCGCAGGAACCCTTTGATTTTTCGGTATAAAAAAGTATGCTCAATTTTCATTCATCATATAAACTATGACTGTGCCAAGTTGCATCAAAATCCGTGCAGTAGTGTCAGCGTGATACGTAATATTTAAAAACACTTTCAATCCCTATCCTGCGGGACCCCTTTAATTTATCGGGATAAAAAGTATCCAATGTCCTTTTTCGTAGTATATCAACTCAAATCATGTCAACTTTCATTTGAATTTATTCAGTAGTTTCGGCGTGATGCTCGGCTAGGATACTGACAGAGAGTGTGTGACGTTACGGACGTTGTCACGGCAGTGTGCGTGCGAGTATTTGCGACCTTTTTTTAAAATACAAAACCCGTATAAATTCTCCTAAGAGTGATTTCATTGTGTGCCTAGATTTGTGACTCAGTTGTGTGAGAGTTTTTCTTCACTTACGCCACGGGAACTGTGCTAAATAGTGTGATTAATTTGTGCCGAATCGGTAATATAGGACACATTTTTATATTATTTTATTTTTAATAAGTGGGTACTTATTCCGCTTTTGTAACATTAATTGTATTTCGTGTCATTATCCGCGCCATCTAGCGGCTGCGCTCCACATTACTAGCCATCTCCGATAGCTTTGAGTTTGGTTTGGATATCTGCACTGGTGGCACATTGGTTCTTAGTTTACAGTGATGGCGAAGAACTGCAACGGGTGTGGTCGTTTTGTCAATGCAGTAGATGGCGTTAAATGCACCAAGTGCGTTGGCATATTTCATCGGGCTTGCGTCAATATCCCCAAAGATGTGCAGGTGGCGCCAGGGTGGCTGTGTCCGGAGTGTAAAGCGCAAACACCCCGGAAAGATAACACGGAAAATCCTGTGCGGGGTGAGGGGGCCGATTATGGCTCTACACAGAATAGTCCGGTGGCAGTGATTGATAGGTCTGACGAGATTTTGCATAAAATTAAGCTAATGCGCCAAGAAATGAAATCGTTCAGAGAGGATTTCAACTCTCTGCGCGAACAGACGACTGAGCTCCGAGGAATTGTGGAGGGGTATGGGGTTCGCATGGACAGTATGGAGAGGCGACTTGATTGCTTGGAGAATAGTGGTGCAGTAATACAGGCTAGCCCTGAAGTCTCTGGCCTTATATCCACTATTGAGCAGCTTAAGGCAGACATAAATGATCGGGAGCAGGATTCGCTCCTGAATGATGTCGAGGTCACAGGTATTCCCGAGGAGCAGGGTGAGAACGCGGGGCATCTAGTTCGTGTCCTTGCTGAAAAATTGGGAGTATCGTGCGATGAGCGTGACTTCGTGTCGGTGGAGCGGGTGGGCGTGCGCCGCGCGCTGCCTGGTGGTGAGCTGGCCAATGCACCGTCGCGGCCTCGGCCGTTGGTTGTGCGCTTAGCACGCAGGCACCTACGCGACGCCTTCCTGCAGGCCGTGCGCGTGCGCCACCAACTCTCCACGGATGGCATGGGACTTGCTGCTGCTCCGACAAGGATGTACGTTAATGAGCGCCTCTCGAAGAACAATAGGATGCTTTTTTTCAAGGCGCGTGGAGAAGCCCGTTCTCGCGGCTGGAGGTACGTTTGGACCAGAGGAGGACGTATTTTTGTCCGCCGCGAAACGGGTATGGCTTCTTTCCGGGTGCGTTCAAAGGTGGACCTCAGGGAGATATTTGGCGGCGATTCGAGTGTTGGGTCGCCTTTGGTCACGCAGGGAGTTTCTTATTGAAGCGAAATAAAAAAACAAGAAGTTATAATAAAATAGTATATTATTTATGTTTCACGTTTACAATGTAGTTATATGTACCACAAACCCACCGTTGTTTACCGAAGTCCAATTGCGACATATTTAATCATACAAGTAGGTACTTCCTTCGATTGTGAAAGTACCAATTAAGCACTTTTTGTACTTATGTTCTTTTTCTATGAATAATGCGCAGTAGAGGTACTCTACATGTTGATTTAATTTAATTGGGCATTGCTGAATAAGCATTTATGTACTTAGATGTTTTTCTCGCTAAAGTATGAGAAATGTAACTACTTAGTTGTTATTGCAAATGAAGAATGTACTAGAAATCGCCTACGCATTTATAAAAGTTATATAAGGAAGTTACTAAGTACAAATTGTCATTATTTTATCTTCGCTTGAATTGTACGGTCAAAAGTAAGACCAATAAAATTAACTTCAAATTTAATTTGTTGTTTATTTTATTAAAATCTCGGCTCCGTCCAATTTGTCTATGTATAGATACTTGACTGTATTTTGGCGTAGTTACATCGTAATTACTTTTAATATATCAACACACTATCTCTTAGTATGTTGTAATAAAATATGTGGTATTTATTTTGAAACTAAATCCACTTGGAGGCTTCGACATAATAACAGGAGTTATTTAGCTAATATTTATACGAATTTCATTTTGATTCATTTTTGTAGTCTCATTGTTTATTATTATGATGGATTAGTTATGGAGTTGCTTCTGCGCGTTGTGTCATTGTTTGTTTTTGTAGATAATATATTACAACTTATTTGATGGCTACTAAAAATCTTATGGTTGGATTATACAATGCAGGTTCCCTTGGCACTAACCATGACAATATCATAGCGTCTGTTACTTGAAGTAGTGTAGATATCCTGTCTTTGAATGAGACCTGGATCTATTCGGGTCAGGAAGGGCGCGCCCCAGCGATCCCGGCGTACAGATTGAGGCACACACCGCGACCGCGCGGGTTGTTATTGATAATATTCTCAGTGCTCAAGACAAATGAATGTGTACAATTTTGGTGTTGTTAGATTTTTCGAGAGCATTTGATTGTTTGAACATAGGTCTTCTCTTGTCTAAATTGAGGTATTATGGGTTTGATTCTGAAGCGATACAGTGGTTCAACAGTTATCTAAGTAATCGTTACCAGTATGTGAGGATTGATCGTGCCGATGGTTCCTCATTGGTTTCAGAAATGCTGGCTGTAAGTAGAGGTCCACAGGGCTCTATTTTGGGACCTATTCTTTTTATCTTGTATTCAGCTGACATTGTAACGCATATTAAGAACTGCAGGTTTCATATGTATGCGGACGATATTCAGGTATACATATCTTGCAAACCACATGACATTGATTTGGCTATCGCCAAACTCAACGAAGATCTCGTTAGAATAGCTGCATGGTCTTCTAATAACTGCCTGTTACTTAATCCAGTTAAAACAAAATATATTATATTCGGCAGTAACCATCAAATTGCTAGTATCCGTTCATCAGCGAGTGTCATGCTCGTGGGTGAACCTATCGAGCGGGTATACGAGGCTCGTAACTTGGGCTTACTTATGGACTCTGAACTGCAATTCAAAAAGCATATTAGTAAATGTATAAATAATTGCTTTTATAAATTGAAGGTATTATATCAAATGAGACCCTATCTTAAAGAAAAGCTGCGTATCCAATTAGTTGAATCATTAGTTTTGTCGAAATTAAATTATATGGACACTGTTTTTGGTCCTCGTCTATTAGTGAAAACACAAAAATTAATACAAAGAGTTCAGAATGCTTGTGCTCGTTTCTGCTTCGACATTCCATTAAAGTCACATGTGACAACAAACACTTACTTATGAAAATGAAGCATCGCCGTAAGCTTCACTTGGCTTGTCTTCTGTTCGGTGTCATTAAGTTCAAGGAGCCGACTTATCTATATGATAAGTTGTCTTGGAAGGCTAGTCGCAAGTCCCTTGAGTCACGCCAATGCTCGATGCAGCTTGTGACAGAGCGGCACAGTTCAGCCGCCTTCAGAGGAAGTTTCCGTTATGCTGCGTCCAAGTGTTGGAATAATATCCCACCGTCACTAAGGAACCTGCAAATTATACATGGATTTAAATTTAAGCTGAAAAGATTTATATACTGTAGTATTTCGTTTTATGCTTAAGTACTTACGATTTTTTTGGTGGAGCTATAATCTTATCAATTATCCTTCTATCTAACACTTCTTGACCTCCAATTATACCTTTTGAGTGGATGGTAGCTGTATCTGTTACGATGATTGATTAATCTTATGTTTCTCTTCAACACTGTAAAAATATCATTTATGTTTACACAATATTATAATTTTAGAGTAAAAAATTGATTGTGAGATGATAGGAGTAGTTATCTGATGAATAATCCTTTATAACTCTTGTAAATGTCCTATAATCGGCCTCAAGTATTTTGCTACAATATAGTCTGACCTACTTTAGTAATGTATAATTTTTAACTAGAAATAGTATGAATATTGAATCAGAATTATCGAAATTATATATAACTACCTCCAGATATACTCTTAAGACACGTTACGTACCTCGGTATTATGTATTTTCATAGAACAACATATTATCTGTTCATATTATTAGTTTTTGTAGGTAATATAATTTCCAAAATTGGTTACGTTCAGAGTCAGATTTTAGATAACTTGATATATGAGGTATTATTGTCTGTAATTCTTATCTTACCTTGTTAGTTTATTGCATAAATCCTGATTTACAAGTTAATTTGTTAAAATTCTTGAAAATGATATTTTTAATCATAAATGTAGTCCTGAATTTTCTTATTCTTCAGAGTTTAATATTATTGTTGAAGGACGGCTACAGGCTGACAAAATTGCATTTTTAGTTTATTTCATTTTGACAGAAGTCGTCAAATAGGCATCTGTTGTCAACTTTGTTCTCTTAAATTTTATAATTCGAATGTAAATCTTAACTGACCTCATTTAATTCTGTATCAAGTTACTGCTCATTGATAAATATGACTTTTATTACAAAGTTCTTTTTTCAAGCCTTTGAAAGTCTTCCTTTTAAATGAAAGCAGATTGGGGGCAGAGTGGATCTAGACTTGTAGTAATGAAGTTATAAAAATAATATATAAAAGAAATTCCATTTAAGATATAACGACCTTTTCTAAAATTCATGTTTATAGTGTTTTAATTAAATAAACAGAGTCAAAATTTTAAAAGTATTCGTTTATTAAAGTGAAGAATTCTCTAGTTAATGAACTATTCTCCCGAAACACGTAGATTTTAGAAGAGTTAACAGACTGCGACTCAACCACACTCCACCAGCTACAATGGCTTCGCCAGGGAGGTGACATCACCGTACCCTGAAGATCTTCGAAGGAGAGACGTCTACCGAACATCCAGACGGATTCAGTTCGAAGGGAGCTCGTCTGATCTGGTATGGGAGTTAAACTGCCTTTAGGCACCTGCTTCATCCGACAGATCTTCGAGAATTAAGACGACTCCAGGACCAATTCTACCACATCGCCGAAAATTGAAGTTGGAGACCGAAACTCCTCATCGGACCGTGAGCCTACTTCGAAGCAGTTGAGAACGAATTGTTGCCTTCCTCTCCGGGTTGCTGATCTCCTCTCCGGGTTGCTGAACTTCTCTCCGGGTTGCTGATCTCCTCCCCGAGTCACCGTCCTCCTCACTGAGTTGCCGCCTTCCTCCCGAACAGTTCCTGTTACTTAGATAGAAAATTCACTTCACTAACATATTAATACTTGCCTATTTAAAATAATTAAATATAGGAAGCCTCCCCTTATAGGATAGGTAAGCCTTCAATAAATTTAGGGAAATCTGATAGGAAGGCTTTAGAGTCCAAATTCTTTAACCTTTAGGAGTCTGGTTTTAAAATTTATTTCCTTTGACTGATTTGGATAATTCTATGGATTACCTCAATTATCTATATCTTATTCAAGATAGTCTCTGATTAATAGAGAACCTAGAGGTAAACCTCGTGTTTTCCCTCTGGTTAATCTATAAAGATATCTTGGAGTAATTCTGTCATTTTGAATAAACAGATCTTCAACATATCTTAAAGACCCTTGTTGTGGACGCCGAGCCTGCCCGCGACAGCATGAACGCAGACAACATGCAAAATAGGCCACGCCCTTTTTAACTGCGGCGTGTATACCGCATTAGTTTTAACACCGTATAACTGTATATATAGCGATAAGTTTTTTGAAATAAACATTGGATCCGACCATTCAATCAACGGAACTTGAACAAGCAACAGTGTTTAATTGAACTACAGTCCACATCGAACCAGGAACCTGAACTACTAGGAGCTACGAACCGAAGTCTCCATCCAGTACATCGTGTAGACCTTGCGATCCATCGCCTACATTTTGGTCCTTCGAACCGGATAGAAGAACCAGCGCCTACATCTTGGTCCATCGGAGCCGGATAGAAGAAGAACTTAAGCGACCAACAGCTTATCCAGTGAACGTCTGCCGCCCATCGAACATGGTGGTCACGAGGAGCCAAAGCGACCTGGCAGAGCTGGAAGAGCGGAAGCGGTTGGACGAAGAGCGCCTTCGAAGGCTATCCCTAGAGCCGCCGGCATCGCCATCTGTGCCGGCCGCTGGCACGGCTGCTGGCACGACCGCCGGCCCGTCCGGCAACATCGAACGAAGCAAGTCACCGGCGCACTCGCAACGAACTGCGAACTCCACCCTAAGGCTGCGGCTGGCGGAGTTAGAGGCGGCCGAGAAACTTGCTGAATTGAAGAGAAAGGAGTTGGAAATGGAAGCGGACCTAGTGAAGAAGCGATTGGCGGCTCAGATCGCGAATATTGAAGAAGATCAGAGCCTTCACGACGAGCCAACCGTGCGGAACAACGACAACCACCAGAAGGTGGACGATTGGTTGCAACGCACAAACCCCTCCACCCTACGGGGGGAGAGCGGGGATGTGCCGCGCCTCAACACCGAGAGGCAACAAGAAGAATCACGACGAGCACGCTTTGAGCGTTCTACAAGATCACCTACCCCGGGTCGATCTGACCGCAGATCCGGGATCGAACAACTCGCCGAGGCCATTGAACGAATGGCCAGACCTCGGGCCCGCTACAACTCCGACCTGCCCGTCTTCACTGGGGCACCAAACGAGTGGCTGCCATTCAAGGCAGCAGTACGGGACTCCACAGCCCTGTACCACATCTCAGCCGCTGAGAACTTACACGTTACACGTTTTCTGTCAAACTTCAGAACGTCGTCTTCGTGCTACAGAACATCGACCGGCGGGGGTACCTGTATAACCCGATGCTGGCGCGTGAGGTGCTGGAGAAGCTAAGCCCGCACATCAAAACGCAGTGGTGCCACTACGCCAACGAACACCAGTCACCTTCGGAGCCAGAAATTGTCATGCTGTCTCGATTCCTCATGCGAGAAGCAGACATGGCACTGCGTTTTACATACGCACCGGCAGCGACCTCTGCCGCCCGTGAGACGAGACCAGCGGCATTTAAGAAGAAAGGGAACGCCGTGTACACTACCGACGAGGGCGCGGAACAAGAAACAAAGACTGACCTATGCCAGAGCTGCAACCAAGCCCATGCGCTACATCAGTGCCCAACCTACCGGGCACTGACCGTCGATAAGCGCTGGGAGCTGGTCAAAGAGAAAGGCGTATGCTTCCGATGCGCCGACAAGAAACATCGTCGGTACCAATGCAAGGCGAAGCTGTGCGGCATTAACCAATGCCACCGCCCGCACCACTCAACACTGCACGAAGACACGCGACATAATACGCGATCAGCTGCGCGACCTAACGAGCCATCTGCTGCGCAACCCAAACATTCACCGAGCCACAACGCAGCGGTCTTGTCGGTAGCACCCACCAATGCTACTGGCCTGAAGACCGTGATGCTTAAGATCTGCCCCGTGGTCGTCACCGGTCCACGGGGGGAGGTCGACACTTACGCGCTGCTGGACGAAGGCGCCACCATCACGCTCATCGACCATGAACTAGCGAAGAAGATCGGCGCAGAAGGCCCTACGCAGCCCCTACATCTGAACGGCGTGAACATGTCGCAGCGAGAGGGAGACAGCCAAACCGTCTCTCTCTCTATAAGGGGAGCTAAGGAGGCGACACGTCACGACATCAAAGCGCGCACGGTGCGCGATCTGAAGCTACACCGGCAGTCCGTCCCAAGCTCGCTTCTTCGATCTTCTCAATCATCTGCGGGACTTGATGGAGGCAGAGGTGTGCTACGACCTGGCACACCCCCTCATCTTAGTAGGCGCCGACCACTGGGAGCTCATTGTATCCCGTGAGCTTCGTCTTGGCGGGCCAAATGAACCGGCCGCGTCGAGGACCCGACTTGGCTGGGTGATGCATGGAACCGCACCCCGCAGCCTGATCTATGAAAACGAGAGCGTGCTGCACGTATACGCGCCCGACCAGCGTACGAACGAGCACGACCAGCGCCTACACGAGCTTGTGGAGGCGCACTTCCGCATCGACGCGCTCGGCGTCGCTATCCATTCGAGAGTGAGCGACGCAGATCTACGAGCTACGAAGATCTTCGAAGAAACAATAAAGAAAACAGACAGCGGCTACGAAGTGGGCTTGCCTTGGCGGCGAGATGACGTCACCATGCCGTCGAACTACGGCGCGGCTCTACGGCGTCTACAAAGCATCGAACGAAAGATGGACGCCTACCCAGACTTCGCGGACCAATACGCCGCGCAAATAGAAAATCTGTTGGCTAAGAATTATGCGGTGCCATGCGACGGGACTGAACGACGGAGCCCCGTCTGCTGGTACCTCCCGCACTTCGCAGTACAGAACCCGAACAAGCCTGGTAAACAACGGCTTGTTTTTGACGCAGCTCACCAATGTCACGGCGTGAGCTTGAAGGACCAGCTGCTGGAGGGCCCGGACCTTCTACTATCACTACAAGGAATCGTCTTCAGATTCAGAGAACGGCCGATCGCCGTCACCGCCGACATACAAGAGATGTTTCTACGAGTGAAGATCCGACCTGAAGACCAGCCCGCACAGCAGTTCTTATGGCGAGGCCGGGACCGAACTAACCCGCCTCGCCACTACAAGATGGCGAGCATGATTTTCGGCGCCGCCAGCTCACCGTTTATGGCGCACAGCGTGCGCAACCACAATGCGCGCGCACATGCACAGACTCACCCACGCGCTCTAGTGGCCATCACGAACAGCCACTATATGGATGATCTAGTAGACAGCTACGCCAATGAAGAGGAGGCCCGTAGCACCATACAAGAGCTACGCGAGGTGCACGCGGCCGCTGGCTTCACTCTGCGCAGTTGGAGTGCTAGCAACACGAACGTGCTACGAGACGTACCGCCAGAGCTACGAGCGACTACGCCCACTCAGTTGGGAGCAGGGAGCCCTGAGAGCAAGATACTCGGGCTCTGCTGGGACTCCAACAGAGACGAACTGGGGTTCAACACCGCAATGCACCGCGTACCGGCTGAGGTGCGCGCGCAGATCCGCGCACCCACGAAGAGAGAGGCCCTCAGCGCGGTCATGTCCATTTATGACCCGCTTGGTCTCCTCAGTCAGTACACCATTCGAGCGAAGATCATCCTGCAGAGCCTGTGGCGTCTTCACATGCCATGGGACGAGCCGATACCTGCAGAAGAAGCCGAACATTTCGCAGAATGGCTACGCCAGCTGAGCGAGATAACTCGCTTGCGCCTACGCCGTAGCTACGCGCTAGAGGGACACAAGCGCGTAGACCTGCACATACTATGCGATGCGAGCGAGCAGGCATTCTCTACGGTGGCCTTTTGGAGGGCCATCCACCACGACGGCAGCGTGACCATTGCCTTGGTGGCTGCTAAAGCCAAGGTAGCGCCGCGACGCGCGCAGAGCATACCGCGCCTAGAACTTCAGGCAGCGGTCATCGGCGCGAGGCTCGCGGACGTTATAAAAAAGGAGCATCGCGTGCAAGTAACAAAAACCACCTACTGGACCGACTCTGCGACCGTAGTCCATTGGGTGCACAACGACGCGAAGCGCTACACGCCCTTTGTAGCGCACCGGCTGGGCGAGTTAGCGGAGTTAACTCACCGACGTGAGTGGAGATGGCTGCCTACCGAACATAACGTAGCCGACGACGCGACGAGACTGAGCCGCACGCCCATAGCCGCTAGCGATCGCTGGTTCCAGGGGCCCAGCTTCCTTCGCGAACCCGAAGAAGAATGGCCCACACACCAAGCGTTCACTGACCAACAAGAGGTCCTGCACACGAGCGAGCAGGACGAACATTTAGAGATCCCGCACACGAACGAGCGGGATGAATATAGTGACCGATGGCTGCCTGAACCCACTCGTTTCTCTAAATACGAGACGCTGGTGCGGGCAGCCGCGCGTGTGCTGGCATTCGTCGACATATGCCGGCGCCGTACGACGCGCATGGAAGCAGATCACATTGAACGCGCTGAGAAAGCGCTCATACGACGCGCCCAAGAAGACAACTTCGGGACCGAACTGAGGAGGATCGAGTCTGCTTGCCCCGTCCCTAGAGCAAGCAGACTATTCAAGCTAGACCCGGTGCTCGAAGACGGACTTCTGCGGGTGCGGGGGCGCATCGACGCATCCAGCGCGCCCCTGGAAACCAAGCGACCGGTTATCCTTGACGGCCGTCACCACGTGACAAAGCTCATCGTGCTAAGGGAGCACTGCGCCGCCGGTCACGCTAACAGAGAGCGCGTGACGAACGACCTACGGCAGCGGTACTGGGTCATTCACCTGCGACCTACCGTACGCGCCGTAGAAAGTAAATGCGCCCTCTGCCGAGTACGACGAGCAAGACCGCGGCCGCCCGCCACGGGGGACCTGCCACGCGCCCGCCTTGACCCATTTCACCGTCCGTTCACTAACTGCGGGGTGGACTACTTCGGGCCAATGCAGGTCAAGGTGGGGCGCCGCCGAGAAAAGAGATGGGGTGCCCTATTCACCTGTCTCACGACGCGCGCCGTGCACCTAGAGCTCGTAGCTTCGTTGTCCACTGACTCAGCTCTGATGGCGCTGCGACGGATGGCTGCACGTCGAGGCTGGCCACGTCTTATGGTCTCGGACAACGGAACGGCCTTCCGGGGCTCCGACGTGGCGCTGAAGAAGGCATACGCAGAATGGGCACCCGCCCTAAGTGACGAAGGGCTATTACACCGGATGAAGTGGCATTTCATCCCACCAGGCGCGCCCAACCAGGGTGGAGCGTGGGAGCGCTTAGTACGCTCCGTGAAGACCGCTCTGCACACGACGCTAAGAGAAAAGGCACCTTCCGAAGAGGTTCTGCAGACCCTCCTGATCGAAGCCGAGCACTCTATCAATGCTCGCCCCCTCACCTACGTCAGCGTGAGTGCACTCGACCCAGAAGCACTCACACCGAACCATTTCCTGCTGGGATCATCGATCGGCCTACCTACCACAGGCCCCTGCGATGAAGCTGACCGACGAACTTGGCGAGCAAGCCAAGCGCTCGCTGACCATTTCTGGAAGCGCTGGCTGCGGGAATACCTCCCCACGCTTGTACCACGGGGGGAGCCAGCTAACCTCCGACGACAACTGCAAGCCGGCGACATCGTGGTTGTGGTCGACCACACGCTGCCCCGGAACGTCTGGCCAATCGGGATTGTTGAGCGCACCTATCCCGGTCCAGATGGCGGCGTTCGAGTCGCCGACGTAAAAACTAAGAGCGGTACCTTCCGACGCCCTACCAGCAAACTCGCCGTCCTGCTAAGGGAAGAAGAGGCTACGCGAGCTGCGCCGGGGGGAGAGATGTTGTGGACGCCGAGCCTGCCCGCGACAGCATGAACGCAGACAACATGCAAAATAGGCCACGCCCCTTTTAACTGCGGCGTGTATACCGCATTAGTTTTAAGACCGTATAACTGTATATATAGCAATAAGTTTTTTGAAATAAACATTGGATCCGACCATTCAATCAACGGAACTTGAACAAGCAACAGTGTTTAATTGAACTACAGTCCACATCGAACCAGGAACCTGAACTACTAGGAGCTACGAACCGAAGTCTCCATCCAGTACATCGTGTAGACCTTGCGATCCATCGCCTACAACCCTCGTGTCTTGTTATTAAATTTAAAATCAAAGAGTATTGATATACATAATATCTATTCTTTAATTTTTGTTCGTCGTAACGTATGCAATAGCCAGGTGTTAATGTCTCATGTTCATGAGGTTTTATGCCCTAATAAGCATAAATCCCCATCCATCATTTTATGGCTATTCCTCTAGAGTGACAAAACCACTGACATAGGACGAAAGGACTTCATACCCTCTAGTGGGCTTAACATAGAGGTAAGCGTAATTCACTATCTTGCAAACTGTAAGATAGCGCCCTACCTCTACGGTCCATTAGTCGTAGACTAAGGTTTAACTGAAAGTAAGGTAATTCATAATCTTGTCTTACCCCACCAGCCAGTTCTTCCTTGAGGGATATAACGTTCTTCTATGGTTATAGATCTTTTCTCTGAGCATAACGTCATAGCGTAGAGCAAAGAGGTAAGACCTATCTCACTCTAGATAAGCTTTGATTTTGCCTCCAAGCGTTACGTCATAATATAACGCAAAGAGGTAAAACCTCCTATCTACCTAATCGTTACGTCACCCAACGGCGTAACACGTATATGCTACCGTTAAACCCTGCGTTACACGACAATACGCGCATCAAAAAATCGAAGAACCTCTAAAATACGATACCAGTGCTTTTTAAACTCCTTATACTTACTTGGACGATCACAATTTTTACTGTCTTAATGACTACTTAGATTCTAATTAGGCTTATTATTATTGTCATCATTGTAAATATAATTGCTATTTTTATCGCATGATGCATGTACTTATCAAATTATAATTTATAATTTAAGATACAATTTTTGCATGCCATTTCTTTAGCAAAATTTGTCAGGTCTTTTCACAAAATTTGTCGGATTTTGATGTGCCAAGTTGCATCAAAATCCGTCCGGTAGTTTCAGCGTGATAAGTAATCGTTGAAACAACTTTCAAACCCTATCCTGAAGGAACCCTTTATTTTCTCGGGATGAAAGTCATGCCAAGGTTCATTTGAATTCATTCAGTAGTTTCGGCTTGATGCGCGTCCAAGATACAGACAGACAGATAGACATAAGCAAAAAGGAAAAAAAATGTTTATGCTACTGTACGAACATAGAACAGCCTCCAAAAAAAATAATTACAAAGTATCTTCAATGTACAGAATTTGGATCCCTATCTCGCAGAAACCCTTTATTTTTTCGGGTTAAAGTATCATCAATTATCACCCATCATATAAACTATGACTGTGCCAAGTTGCATTAAAAATCCGTCCAGTTGTTACAGTTACGTAAGTGTTTTTTTAAATAACTTTCAACCCCTATCCTGCGGGAATTGTTTAGTTTTTGGCGATGAAAAGTATCCTATGTCCTACCTCGTAAAATGAACTCAAATCATACCAAGTTTCATTGAAATTCATTCAGTAGTTTCGGCGTGATGCCTAGCCAAGATACAGACAGACAGACATACGGACAAAAAATAAATAAATACAGTTTTGGCTTCAGTATGGAATACAGAACAGTGTCCAAAACGGTACTACGGGTACTAGATAACGGATAAAGATATATATACGAATATTATATCATCCATGACTCGGAAACAAACATTTCTGCTCATCACACAAATGATTGCACCTTGCAGAATTCGAAACCGTGACCGTTTGATTACGTACCTAGGATCACTAGCCACGAGACCAACCGGTCGTCAAACAATAGGACCAGTTACAGTTTTATTATAAGTTTAGGTTGATTATTATTGTTAGATATATCGCCACCCGATGATTGACTGGATAACTATATATATATTTATTACTTCAAAATTAACAAAGCTTTGAAAGAAAGAAAGAAGAAAGAAAATACATTTATTCACAACAAAAACAAAACAAATTAAAACACAATAAATAAATGCAAAGAAAATTGTCATGAATCGGTCCCAACTCAGCGTTATGCTGGTTGTAATCGACAGATCAACAACCAGCGCTGGTCTTCCGTTGGGGCCGGTAGGTGACGTCACGGGTCTCTCCACGACCAGTGTTACGTGTCGTCTTAAACATACCTAAATACAATAAACCATGTGGCAACATAGTATATATATATATATAATACCACAGGAAACCTTTATTTTTTCGGGATAAAAAGTATGCGTCCAGTAGTTTCGTCGTGGTGTTCTATTAACAGAGTTGAATTTGAATTAATTCAGTGGATTCAACGTGATGCGCGGCCAAGATACACAGACAGAAAGACAGACAAAAATAAAAAATATACAGTTTTGGCTTCAGTATCGAACATAGAGAAAACTCCAAAAATAATAGTTGGTCCCGCGGCCCTCTGATAGTCAGGCATAGAGCACAGGCCAGGGTGAGGGTTATTTAATTAAAGTAAAGTAAAGTGAAACTAACGAATTAAAATATAAATTGGCAACACTAATTAACACAAAAACTAGAAGTGAAGTGAGCAAAGAATAAAATAATATGAAGTGAGCATCTCCTATATAGTCTGTGGAAGTGAGGCATATTTCATATCTCTTAAATGGTCTGTGGAAGGAATTTTCCCACAGACCATATGACCCTTTCATACTGGGCATTTTTCAAACTGCCCGGGCATATATCTATTTAAATAGTATAATTATAATAAAGCAGTTAGTAAAAAAAGTCTGTACAAAGAAGATAATAAAAATAATTGGTCTAGGGTAGTTAAAATAATTTGATGAAATGAAGTAGGAATATTGTACTTTAAAGACACTTTTGGTATTGAAATAATACATAGGTTACTTTTTACCCAGTTAAGTGACTACGCGTGCAAAGCCACGGGCACATTGTACTGTTTCTGTGTGTAATTAAATGACTACGCGTGCAAAGCCACGGGCACATTGTACTGTTTCTGTGTGTAATTAAATGACTACGCGTGCAAAGCCACGGGCACATTGTACTGTTTCTGTGTGTAATTAAATGACTACGCGTGCAAAGCCACGGGCACATTGTACTGTTTCTGTGTGTAATTAAATGACTACGCGTGCAAAGCCACGGGCACATTGTACTGTTTCTGTGTGTAATTAAATGACTACGCGTGCAAAGCCACGGGCACATTGTACTGTTTCTGTGTGTAATTAAATGACTACGCGTGAAAAGCCACGGGCACATTGTACTGTTTCTGTGTGTAATTAAATGACTACGCGTGCAAAGCCACGGGCACATTGTACTGTTTCTGTGTGTAATTAAATTGCTACTTTTTGAATTCTGCTTGAACGAAGGTGGACTGAGATGCACCATTCCAATACCTATTAAGTTTTGATATGAGGAAGTATTCACCCTTTGTTGGTAAACTGGTGGTGTTTCGGGTAGGGTCGACTAAACTTTTTTTTTTATGTATAGTAAGTAGTGTATAGTAGTGAGTGATGGTAACCTAACGGTTCTATAGTGCAAATTAGAATCCAACGATACCGGGTTCAAAACCTAGGCCCCGCACCAATGACTTTTCTAAGTTATGTGCAGTTTTCCATCGCTCCGTGCTTCGGAGGGCACGTTAAGCTGTCGGTCCCGGCTGTTATTGATTAATAGCAGTCGTTAAGCCATGCCAGAGGCCCTCGGGCGGCTTGACAAACTCTGACATCAGAGGCCAGCACTACCTCATACGACAAACAAACAAACAAACAAGTAGTAAGTAGTAGAGTTTGACTGAGACTTAAAATTCATATTAAACGGTTAAAATTCTACAAAAATAAGGATATAGTTATTTCGTCAATGAATATTGAAGCAGTATAACCAAAACAAAATCCCCATTAAACGCGAATCAATCACGCACCGAAGCGACTGCGAATCAATTCAGTTCGGGCAATTAAGAGAATGTCTTCATTAAGCCTGGGGTTGTTTAAGATTGTAATTACAAACGCATTAAGGCGTTTTTGTGCCGCTTACGTTTATATAGTAGCCCAAAGGCCAGGCACTGCTTTTAATGCTTATTTTGTAGATGGTGTCATAGCCTTCTTGTTAAGTCTTCCGACATACATTATTTAAGAACAAAATATGCAATAACTATATATAGTTAGTAATCTGTACGTAGTATATCTACGGATATTTTCCAATGATGAATCCCTGAGTGTTGGTTTGTAGCCCCTACAACCTAGACTACTTGTACTATTATTTATTCTGTGCCTAGTGGAGTGTTGTAGCCCTGAATTTTCTCCATTATTCGAAAGTTCTTAAATTGATTTAAATTACACTAAAAACACAATCTTCCATTTTTTAGTCCCGATAAGTTGGTCCGTCCTACATCTCTCTTTTAACAAACGTGTTCATCAGGAAACAGTCCGTAGGCTCGTACTCTCCCGTGTCCGGGCTGAAGCTGGTCCGACAGCATATAGCGGAGTACATCTCCTGCCGCGATGGCGTGCCGGCTTCGCCTGACGTCATCTACAACAAGTACGGACATGACGAAACTATAAGGATTCCTTGTTTGACTACGGAACGCTTACAAGATAAAGAAAGCTGTGTCTAATAGTAAATAAACGTGAGCCCACACATGAAAAATAGGTATAATAGGCCAGTAAGAGGAGAAATCTTCTCGTGACCATGATCAATGCAACTTGATCGAAACGTCGAGGTAAATAAATATTAAGTGTTCAGCGCGATTAAGTCCCGTTTAAATATATAACTATTCTTAGATCGGGCTAAGTGGCGCGCATTAGGAGAGGCCTGTGGCCAGCAATGGACTAATGTTGATGACAGTTATAGGCCAGAGACAGACGATACTTATTTTTATATACTTATCAGGTAATGCACGAGATGGGCATTCCGTACTCGTACTCTGTCATACAGTGCCTTAACGTGCTAGGGAAGTGTGCTCTGGATTGTGTTGTAAGTAAGATAACATTATTGTCTCTTAATCAGGATTAATACATTTGTATCAATATAATCAGACAACTTATCCATTATTTGTTTAAATATTGCTATAAAAGACATGTGCTGTAATAAAGTTATGGACGGATAATATAATATGGAAGGTAAGGAATTACAAGGCGTTTGTATCAATAGAATCACACAACTTATCCATTATTTGTTTATATATTGCTATAAAAGACATGTGCTGTAGTAAAGTTATGGACGGATAATATAATATGGAAGGTAAGGAATTACAAGGCGTTTGTATCAATAGAATCAGACAACTTATCCATTATTTGTTTATGTATTGCTATAACAGACATGTGCTGTAGTAAAATTATGAACGGATAATATAATATGGAAGGTAAGGAATTACAAGGCGTTTGTATCAATAGAATCAGACAACTTATCCATTATTTGTTTATATATTGCTATAACAGACATGTGCTGTAGTAAAGTTATGGACGGATAATATAATATGGAAGGTAAGGAATTACAAGGCGTTTGTATCAATAGAATCAGACAACTTATCCATTATTTGTTTATATATTGCTATAACAGACATGTGCTGTAGTAAAGTTATGGACGGATAATATAATATGGAAGGTAAGGAATTACAAGGCGTTTGTATCAATAGAATCAGACAACTTATCCATTATTTGTTTATATATTGCTATAACAGACATGTGCTGTAGTAAAGTTATGGACGGATAATATAATATGGAAGGTAAGGAATTACAAGGCGTTTGTATCAATAGAATCAGACAACTTATCCATTATTTGTTTATATATTGCTATAACAGACATGTGCTGTAGTAAAGTTATGGACGGATAATATAATATGGAAGGTAAGGAATTACAAGGCGTTTGATGGTGTTTTAGGACCATATTCTTGTAAATAGCTTTATATTCCTCGATCATCGCCCGTTTTATTTTTTCTTTCTTCCTATTCATTCATTTTTGTCCCAAATCCTTACCGGGTAGTTTATTATCGAGCCTGTGTTTTTATCCCGCGTGTCCTAACATAACTAGCTGCTAAAATATTATGTTATGTTGTGTTAGAAATTCAGTTGAATTGTGTATCAAGCTTGTTGCAGATGAATCCCCCCAGCACACACAAAAAGTTAATGATAGAACTGAGTGAAATCCGCCACGTGTTGACCAATCGCACGCGGACTGCGAACGACACCTTCAAATCTATCCCCGGCTACTCCTGTAATGTTATTGATGTGAGTATCATACTAGCTATTACACCACTTCGAAAGTCGAGGCGACATTATTTCTGTGTAGAGAGTATCTAGTAATAAACTGGCGACCCAGAACCATAACTACTAGAAATTTAACATTTGTACCAGAAATTCGTCATGTATTCACTAATGTTGTAAAATGAATTTTCAAACAAGGAATATGTTCAAAAACTAAAACCCGTCTACGGTGGGGAAAAAAATAGCCTATGACCGTAGACGCGAGTATGTACCTACTACCTACTACCTATGACACTCTTGCGATGAGGACGAAATGATTGATTGCTCGCTTGTCAAAATTGAACCAAGAGGGGCATATGTTGGAACATCTACATACCTACACCCATACATAGATTGTTAAACTCATTAACCTTATCTTGCTTCGTCGTACTCGGATAAAAAGGCTTTGATCTGCCTTTAATGACTTTTCTTACCTGACTACTGTGAAGTAAGAAAAGGATAATGAATTTAACAATTTAAGTATGGTATATATATATACCATATTTAAATTGTTAAATAAAATAAAAAAAAAAAAAAGAAAGGTAATTGTTAATATAATTATATATATATATATATATATATATATATATATGTATGTATGTATATTAGTGGATGTTCCACCATAGCGTCACCCCTATTCGTTTTGACAAGCGAGATATCAATTGATTCGTCTTATTAGATAGTGTGTTCTAGGCAAAAAAAAAATACCCGATTACGGCGAAGCAAATAATGTGCGAGGTATCAATCGAATCGTCTGCATCGCAAAAGTGTCATGCTATTTTGTACCCGACCGCAGTCGGATTTTAGTTTTTGAACTTATGACTTGTTATCCTTCTCTTTTGGTGCATAATCCTTACCAAAATATAAAAGTGAAACGTTGTCTGTTTGTTTGTTTGTTTGGGGAGCTTTCACGCAATAACGGCTGAACGGATTTTGATGAAATTTGGAATGGAGATAGCTTGTACCCTAGAATAAAACATAGGCTACTTTTTATCCCGGAAAATTGTAAGTCTTCACGGGAAAACTAGAAAATGTTGATTACTCGCTGTAAGGAACGGTTGCCATGGAAACGAAATAGCAAGTCTGTTAAAAAACTTCAAGAGCATTGGTGCTATACCTACTTTTGCATTGGTTTTCAATATCCTAGAAGAACATAGGATGTATTTTTTCGCGATAAACTGTAGATAGCGCGGACGAAGTCGCGGGCTAGTATTCAGCCCGAAAGCAGATCTATTGAAATACAGTTTTTTCACATTTCGACATATAATATGTAAATTTACATATAATACATAAATGTACCGATTGATACAACTAATAAATAAATAAAAAACTACTTACTAAACATGAAAATCGAATCAACTCAATTCGCCCAAGCGTCCAAGTTGATTCGAAGTCCAGAAATTATTAGATTTCAATTTTTATAATTTAATTGATTATTGTAGTGATACTGTTTGCGCAGGGAGCGATGTACGCCTTCCCGCGCCTGGAGATCCCAGAGCGCCAAAATTGCATCGAAAGAACACAATATGAGTCCCGATGAATTTTATGTCTTGAAGCTGCTGGAGGAAACAGGTACTTTTGACCATACTTTTCTTCAATTTAATTGGCCGCTACACACTCTACAGAGTTAAGCTTTCCAAACCGATGTGGTACAGATGATCGGATGGACTGCAATCGCGGTGTCATTCTTTTGACATTGTCTGTGTGAGTGCAGCTTGTCTTTTTGTGACCCACTTCACCTCAACGAAAACAGGACACATTCTGAGTGAATGAGCCACTTGTAGATGGTTCCACGTTGTTAGTTGTATCAACTTTTTTTTCAAAGTGGTTTGAAGGCTAAGATCGAGAAAAATGTCTAGAGCTCATGGTATTTTGCTTGGATGTGCCGGTCGCATCTTCTCTCTTGCTCTCTAAGCCATACACACAAAAAAAGGGGTTTAACGGCAATGCTGAATGAGAAGCATTGATACTACACAGAAAAAGTCAATTTATTTACCACATGACTTGAGATGATCACTTCATAAGGGAATTATACTCAGAGTAAGTCTTATTTTAGCTTACTTTTACCCTTTCATTGTTATGATAAAAAGAGTGTACATACCTATGCTCTGACCAAATCTGGCTACTAGGGCTTGTTTGTTTGTTTGTCGTACGAGGTAGTGCTGGCCTCTGGTGTCAGAGTTTATCAAGCCGCCCGAGGGCCTCTGACATAGTTTAACGACTGCTATTAATCAATAACAGCCGGGACCGACAGCTTAACGTGCCCTCCGAAGCACGGAGCGATGGATAGGGCTATTATGGATACTATATTTGTACTTAAGCTGTTAATTTGGCTACGGAGATAAATAAGACGTATTAGGTCTTTAGGTGTAATTATTGTATTACCATGTATCTGCGTGGTACCGGGCACCGGGTTCGGCCAGCTCCCGGGACTTTCCACTTCCGCACCACCATCCTGCACGCCAGAGAGGAGTTCGAGTACATGATGCTGTCCATCAGGAAGTTCCACACCAAATTCCTTGACAAATACTCGTAGGTTGTTCTACAGATTGAGGCCGGTGTAAGATAAAATTTATTATATGAATAAATAAATATTATTAGACAAAAAAGGTAATGTAAAATATTAAGGTAATGTAAAATTATACATTGTGAATTTGTTGTTAATGTTATTGAACATTAACAACAATAAATATTTTAAATAACAAATATAAGCTTAACATATATGTTTAATAATAGTAGAACAGGGAACATAATGGTTCCGGAATTATGGCATCCTTTAATTGAAAATACATTAAAATTTATTAGATGCTATTATAGTTAATTAAAGATGATTTTTACTTTGATACGTAGATAATAACTACTTCTTGAGTTCTGTAAACTAGTTTTTTTGATTGATTGTGTAGTTTTCTTGTAAGAATCAATTATTTTATTTGGCACTTACGACCTTTACAAAGACGCGCGCGCTCTCACACTCTGTCTCTTCTTCGCATGCGGAATCATTGGACGCTGTTACTTTCTATTTGTTCAATCAGTCTGCCTGTGGCATTTGTGCGAAGCGGACCTGTATTTTGTTGCCGGCCTGCGCTCTAAAACTTCTTACACTTATTGTAGTGGCATAGATTAAATATTAGATTTGTTTTTCTTGTTTGTGGTAGTGCAGATAAAATGTCGAAAACAAGAAGAAATATGCCTGCAAAAGAATAATTTGAAGAAGAAAGCCCGTAAAATGAGACAAAGTAAGAAGAAGTAAGTACCTACCAGACAAACCACGTCTTTGGGGCGGGCGTGTAGCCCGTCCCAAAGGGACGTGGGCGGCCATTTTGACGAGGGGAGACTGCCGTGAAAAGGAGATGAAGCTGGCGGGAAGCCAGAAGGCCAGGGGGGCAGCGCAACCAGCCTGCGAGCCGACCCGACGTGAGGGAGCAGGGTGCTCCCGGATCCGAGGATCACCGAGCACGTGGGCAAGCGTTCGCGCTGCCGAAATCTTCCCGTCTAGTATCTGACGTAAGCCGGCCGGCGTTGAGGTACCTATAAACAATTATTCCCAGTGCGCGTAAAATAGACATTCACAAATCGCGCGCGTAACCTTAAGCCCCCTTTTCGTCCCCCCCTCTTCTTCATTGACTATTTGACTTAACCATCGTAACCACGTGTTAGTTTTTAAGCCTTGTATATAAAAGCACTGTTATAGAAACACTGATTAAATTATCTGTAAGTACTCTTTATAATACCATTTTCTTTCCTTCACTCACTTCACTCTCCTTGGTTGTAGGCGCAGATAGGCCCCGTTCCAACGGGGGTGGGCCTCTGAGGCCCATCGAGCAGTACGGCCTGGTCATAAGGCCCAAATTGCTCTCCAACTGGTACAGTATCCATGCTACCCTTCCCTACAGCAAATCGTGTCGCCGTCGGTGGCAAACCGAACTTCTTTTTTTTCTTATTTGTCTCCTCATAAGTAGTTTTTTTCGTTTCATTGGAAAAAAAGCCAAAGTAGACTTCTCATATTTTAATTTCCTTACAAAAATAACCTGAATATCTACCAACTACATTTTTGTTTTATTTTAATAGCAACTCTAACAGATATTAAAAAGTTTTGTTCGTCCTCTGTTAATTTTTTATGTACTTTATTACAAATTTTCAACATAATATTACCATCCATATGTGAATATTATGCATTTCCAACAATATTACATACAAACACAGCAACTTGAGAACCTCATTTTTTTAAGTCAGTTAAAAAAGCATCCTATGGTCTTCGCCAGGGTTCAATCTATCTGTCACTTTGATATCAAGGTTGTAATTCCTACACCAAATTAACAATTTTGATTCTCTTTTATTATTATTTAGCCTTATTCGGGATGAAAAGTACCTTATGTTCTTTTCTGCATCCCTGACAACGTGTGTGCAAAATTCCATGATATTTGGTTGAGCAAAAGCCGCGAAAGTGTAACAAACAAACAAACATAGTAAGATAGATGGCGCTAATCGGTTTTTATGCATTTTATGACGTTTTGTATGGACTGTCAGTCCTAATGTATGGAGTTCTGCATCGCGCAAACGAAGTTTTCCGCTTGATAAGATAGAATTCATTTATTGATTAGCCTGTTTACGACAGTAAACGGATCTCTGATTTATAATATCAGTGTGATTACAACTACAATTTAGACCGATAGATAAATAGGCAGATAGGCAAGATATTAGATCGGAACCCTACATTTTTCGTGCTCTGACACGCACTTGGCAATTTATTCAAATAAACAAAAGAACATGCGAGTGGACATGATATGAGATCGGAACCCTGAATTATTCCGTCTAGTCGTACAATGTCACGTTCGTGCGTGACACGAACTTGACGATTTATTCTGACAAACAGACAGGCAAGTGGACATGATATTATGAGATCGGAACCCAAAATAATTCGTGTGCGACACGCTCTTGACGATTTATTCAGACAGACAAACAGCCAACGTACTTTCTTGATTATATCAAATTAAAAAACACAGTTATACTAGGTGTGCCCGCGGCTTTTCCCGTGTGGTCAAAATTCATGTTTATTATTTATTTTGCTAGGAACCCTAATTCTTGTTCGAAAATATAAGTAGCCTCCTTATAACATCAGCTATCTACCAATGAAAGTCCCAACAATATTGATCCAGCCGTTTTGGAATTAGTCGGAACAAACAGATATATTTTTTTTTTATTAGTTCCGTGTTTGTTATTAGTATCGTATATACTTTCATAGACATTTAGTAAAAGCTGTTATTTTGATATTTACAAACAGACGCTTTAATTTTAATTTACTTGCATATATGTATAAAAGATTAAATATTTAATATATCCCTACTTACAGTACTTTATTTGTAACACAGATTTACCTGCACCTAATCTTGATTGGTATATAATTAGTTGAAAATTTCATAAGGTCTCCATAGCATTTTAAATGCAAGATAACCTAGGTAAGTACAACTATTTCATGTAGGTTGGTATAGGTATATGTCAATACATGCACATATTAGTTAGTACTAATATTTCTTCTGTGATTTTAGTGTGGTGTGCTGAACTGAGTATAAACCGGCTAAGTTAAAGCGCATTGCCACGTAACTCAAACACGCGCACTCAGTCGCACTGTAGTGCTGGTGCCGCGCGTAATAATGTAGAGACGTGAGGGGGGAAGGAATACATGAAGTCCAACTCGAAGCGCTGTTATGGCGCGCTCGTAAAGTCAAACCCTAAGCTACCTAACAGTTAAACCGAATCGCAATCGATCAAGTAGTTTTTACGTGATGCATGCATAGACTAATTGCACACAGATGCACACGTTTTCGGTTGCTTATTTTTAGTACCCTTTTATTTTAATATCAATTTTGGTCTACTCCTCCACGTTGACCAACCGGCTTGGAGGATCGTTCTGTTTTATTTCATTTCATTCATTTTTGAATATAGTATAAAATAACAGGGGTCGCCGCTGCCGGTCGCCTCTAGTGGCTTGAACGGTGCTGACGCGTCATGAAAGAGGTTATGTTATTATGTTTATTTTTCTTCAGAGGTTTGTTACAGATACTGTTTTCACTGGTTCTATTTTGTTTATTTTCTGGAGTCTCTGATAATTTTCTTTTATTAGTTATTTTTGCTTCGGTGCTATTACTGTTTCTTTCTTTCAATTTTTTAAATAGTTTTTTCTAAATCTTTGTAATTCTTTTCCGTTTCTTTGACTCCGAATATGACTAAATTTTTCTTTCTTAACTCTTTCTCAAGGATATCAATTCTCGTTTCTTGTTCATTCAACTTTTTTTCAAATTCTGTGTTTTTTATTTCCAAAATACCAAATTTTTCGTTTATATTATTATTTACTTGTTCCGTGATATTTTTTGTCATTTCTTTCATTTTCATATCTTGTTGAGATACATCTTCTGAAATCTTCTTAATCATTTTGGTAATTTCTTCCATTATTTACAAATAAAATAAAATGTGGGTATTTCGTAAAAACTTTGTTGATTTCCAATGTCACTGATTTTGTTTTGGATCACTTTTTGCACATAAATTATTGTTTATAATTAAGAAATACGCGTATGTAAACTCACTGATTGCTAGAAACTGTTTTACAACAAACATTTGGAGAATTTATGACTGAAAACATTTTTTAATCTATGAAACGTCGGAGTACGTGTTGACAGCGCACCGACACGCAGCAAACCAGCAGACAGACAGACAGAAAGACAAAAATTAAAAGAGATTCAGTTTTAGCTTCAGTATTGAATATATCCAAAAAAATAACAAAATATCTTCAATGTACAGGATTTGAACCCCTATTCTGCAGGAACCCTTTACTTTTTCAGGATAAATAGTATCCTCAATTTTTATTAATCATATAAACTATGACTGTGCCAAGTTGCATCAAAATTCGTCCAGGAGTTTCAGCGTGATAAGTATTCGTTGAAATAAATTTCGACCCCTATCCTGCAAGAATCCATCAATTTTTCGGGATGAAAAGTATTCTATGTCCTACCTCGTAGTATGAACTCAAATCATGCCAAGTTTCATTTGAATTTATTCAGTAGTTTTGGCGTGATGCATTTCCAAGATACAGACAGACAGACAGATAGACAGACAAAATAAAAAAATAAAAAGAATACAGTTTTGGCTTCAGTACGAAAACAGAACATCCTCCAAAGAAAATTAACAAAATATCTTCAATGTACAGAATTTGATCCCTATCCTGCAGGAACCCTTAATTTATTAGGGTAAAAAATATTCATAATTTTCACTCATCATATAAACTATGACTGTGCCAAGTTGCATCAAAATCCACGTAGTAGTTTCAGCGTGATACGGGTTTCTTTTAAATAAATTTCAATCCCTATCCTGCGGGAACCCTTTAATTTATCGGGATGAAAAGTATTCGATGTCCTACATCGTAGTATGAACACAAAACGTGCAAAGTTTCATTTGAATTTATTCAGTAGTTTTGGCATGATGCGCGGCCAGGATACAGAGAGAGAGACAGAAAGAAAGACAAAAATTAAAAAAGATACTGTTTTGGCTTCAGTATGGAATAAAGAACAGACTCCAAAAAAAGTTTACAAAACATCTTCAATGTACAGAATTGGACCTGTTACAGTTTTATTATAAATATAGAGTGACTGAATAAGACAGCTAAAGTGACAGCTTTTAGCTATTGTTCCATGGTTCGATACTGAAGCCAAAAATGTTTTTTTTTCCATTTTTATCTGTCTGTCTGTCTGTCTGTATCTTGGCTAGGCATCACGCCGAAACTACTGAATGAATTTAAATGAAACTTGGTATGATTTGAGTTCATACTACGAGGTAGGACATAGGCTACTTTTAATCCCATTCAAAAATGAAGGGTTCCCCCAGGATTGGGGTTGAAAGTTATTTCAAAAAACACTTACCACTCTGAAACTACTAAACGGATTTTGATGGAACTTGGCACTGTTATAGTTTATATGATGGGTTAAAATTGAGGATACTTTTTATCCCGAAAAAATAAAAAAGTCCTGCGGGATAATGACCCAAATTCTGTAAATTCAAGATATTTTGTAATTTTTTTTGGGGGGCCGTTCTATTTTCAATACTAAAGCCATAAGAGTATTTTTTAATTTTTGTGTTTCTGTATGTCTGTCCGTCTGTCTGTCTGTACCTTGGAAGTGCATCACGCCGAAAATACTCAATACATTCAAATAAAATTTAGGTTGATATGAGTTCACACTTCGAGGTAGGACATTATGTACAAAAATTATGTGTTATTATTTTGGGGTTGAAACTTATTTAAAAGAACACATACCATGCTGAAATTAATGGACGGGTTTTGATGCAACTTGGCAGTGTCTTAAGTTATATGATGGGTTAAAATTGAGGACACGTTTAATCCCGAATAAGTAAAGGGTTACTGCGGGATATGGGTCCAAAGTTATGTTAATATTTAAGTAATAAAAAATATTTTATGGATGGTTCTCTATGTTTGATACTGAAGCCAAACTGTTTTCCTTTTTAATTTTGTCTCTCTGTTTGTCCGTATCTTGACCGTGCATCGCACCCAAACTTTTAAATTAATTGAAATGAAAAAAATGCTCTTGGGTGCTTAAAAAAGGTATTGAACAATTATTTTTTGTTAATCGTGTATTTCTTTCTGTTTGTCTGTATGTTTGTTTGTTCACGCATCAAATAAAAACTACTGGACCGATTGCAATGTTTTCATCGTTAGATAGATTAGGGTTTGATTTAAATCTGGTGTAATTGGTATCTCAATCCGGTGAGTTAGAAACCGAGCAATTGATAAAGTATTTTAGACGGCTGCAGAAATTTTGTTCAAATGTTGGTATATTGCGCGGCTTCGCACGCGTGCCGCGCAATATGCGCGTTTTTTTTAGGTTCAAAGTACCATAATGTGCAATTTCAGGACCAATATACCAACATTTGATCAAAATTTCTTTAGCCGTGAAAAATACTTTTATCCACTGCTCGGCTTCTAACTCACCAGATTGAATGTACCAATTACACCAGTTTTTAAATCATATCCTAAGCTATCTAACAATGAAAACCGCATTGAAATCGGTCCAATAGTTTTTACGTGATGCGTGAACAAACAAACATACAGACAAACAGACAGAAAGACATGATAAAAAAAACGTGTTAATACCCTTTTTAAGCACCCAGAAGCATTTTTTTATATATCTTCTTTTTTACAGCCTTGTTCGTACCTATTGCTTTATTATAAGTATAGATATATGACTTTGACAATTTTCATCAAAAAATCCTTCCAGTAGTTTCAGCGTGATACGTGTTATTTTTAATAACTTTCAACTCCTATATTGCGGAAACCCTTTAATTTTTCGGGATGAAAAGTTTCCAATGTCCTACCTGGTAGTATGAACTGAAAACATACCAAGTTTCATTTGAATTCATTCAGTAGTTCCTGTGCGATGCGCGGATGCAAGATACGGACAAACAGACACACAGACAAACAAAAATAAAAATTAAAACAGTTTTGGCATCAGTATCGAATATAGAGAACCATCCAAAAAAATATATTTATTACTTAAATATTACCATAACTTTGGACCTAAAGACTATATATGTACTGTGGCAGAAGCCCCTTAATTTTTCGGGATAAAACGTGTCCTCAATTTTAGCCAATCATATAAATTAAGACGGTGCCAAGTTACATCAAAACCCGTCTATTAGTTTCAGCATGGTACGTGTTTTTTTAAATAAGTGAAACTTATTTACCCCTTACCCCTATCCTGCAGGATTTTTTTAATTTTTCGGGCTGAAAAGTGTCCAATGTCCTACCTCGAAGTATGAACTCAAATACCAAATTTCATTTGAATTCAGTGAGTATTTTCAGCGTTATGTGCTGCCAAGGTACAGACAGACAGACGGACAGACAGACAGACAGACAGACAGACAATAATTACAAAGATACAGTTTTGGCTTTAGTATTGAATACAGAACGGCCTTAAAAAAATAAATATACAATATCTTCAATTTACCAAATTTGGGACATTATCCCGCAGGAACTCTTTATTTTTTCGGGATAAAAATTATCCTCAATTTTTACCCATTA
Organism: Alsophila aescularia; assembly: GCA_946251855.1. Lineage (NCBI taxonomy): Eukaryota > Metazoa > Arthropoda > Insecta > Lepidoptera > Geometridae > Alsophila > Alsophila aescularia. Next base: position 61,444,279 of record OX276374.1, read on the forward strand.
TATAAACTATGACTATGTAAAGTTGCAACAAAATCCGTCTAGTAGTTTCAACGTGATACGTGTACTTTTAAATAATTTTCAACGCCTATCCTGCAGGAACTCTTTAATTTTTCGGGATGAAAAGTATCCAGTGTCCTACCTCGAAGTAAAAGCTCAAATAATACCAAATTTCATTTGAATTCAGTGAGTATTTTCAGCGTGATGTGCTGCCAAGGTACAGACAGACAGACGGACAGACAGACAGACAGACAACAATTACAAAGATACAGTTTTGGCTTTAATATTGAATATAGAACAGCCTTCAAAAAAATTACAAAATATCTTCAATTTACCAAATTTGGGACAGTATCCCGCAGGAACTCTTTATTTTTTCGGGATAAAAGTATCCTCAATTTTTACCCATTATATAAACTATGACTGTGCCAAGTTGCAACAAAATGCGTCCAGCAAGATACAGACAGACAGACAGACAGACAAAAATGAAAAAAAAATACAGTTTTGGCTTCAGTATCGAATACAGAGTATCCTCCAAAAGAAAATTTCAAAATATCTTCAATGTACAGAATTGGACCCGTTACAGTTTTATTATAAGTATAGATATAGATGCCCTAAAGTGACTGAATAAGACAGCTAAAGTGACAGCTTTTAGTTATTGTTCCATGGTTTTATCTTCATCATTTTACAAGGTTAACCCCCACTTGTTCGCACCAGTTCAGCTGGTAATTTTTTTACCTTACTTTTAGGAAAATTGTGATTACTACGATGGATATGAAAGTAATTAACTATTATGGTGTAAGTAACTCACAGGTACTCCCCGGTCATGTTGGAGTAGATACTATCAAAACAGCTTGTGATCTTCTTGTCAACCACCCTGAACCTTGAGTTTCCCTTACATCTGTGCTCTTCCTTCATCAAGTCCTCGGCTCTCACGAATACCTGTGCGAGAAACGAGAACAATATGCGAAAAGCGTAGGTAAACCCGAAAAAAATGATATTAAAAATGTTTGGATTAGCACCAGTATGAGACAATTAGGCCCACTTGCAAGCTGTCTTAGCCCCGGGTCAGTGTCTAGTCTTGGCTTAAAATGTAAGACAAGTAGGATAGAGAGACATACGCAGACAGTGGCGCGAAAGAGATAACAATATTTTTTGGACTAACTAGATACTTTCTTTTGTTTTAGTACAAGTGGGCCTTCATCATCAGCCTATATCTGTCCACTGCTGGACGTAGGCCTCTCTTAATGCAGGCCACTGAGCTCGGTCTTCAGCTCTCCTCATACACTTGATTCCAGCCGCTTTTCGCATGTCGTCACTCCACCTGGCCACAGGGCGTCCTACACTACATTTGCTTAAACGTGGTCTCCACTCTAGAGCTTGTCTACACCAAAGGTTATCGGTTCTTCGGGAAATGTGACCAGCCCACTGCCACTTAAGCTTGCTTATCCATTGACCTATGTCGGTTATCTTGGTTCTCCGTTGGATATCTTCATTTCGAATTTTGTCCTTCAGAGAAACTCCAAGCATAGCTCTCTACCATCACATCTCATGCTCATAGCTGAAATACCTTAAATACCTTAAATTTTTGGTTAAAAAAAGTTTAATTAGTTTGATCGCAAGGGTTTGGTTTTGGCTACGTAGGTCATGACTGGTAGGACGCACTGATTGAAGACTTCTTGTCTTCTTTTGTCTGTGATATGGACGATGAGAATACTTGACGAAACTTGACCAATGCTGCCCCAGCTGAATTCTTCTGTTGGCTTCTTTCTCAAAGATGTTGTTACCTAATTCCAAAATTTGCCCAAGGTAAACCTATTTTTGGACAACTTCAAGACCATTGGCTGCAATTGATTCCGGGTCAATAAGATCGTTAAACATGATCTTGGTCTTATCTATATTCATTCCGAGACCGATGCGTCGAGAAGCATCATCGAGATTGGTTAGCATTATTTGCAAGTCTTGCAGTGACTCTGCCATTAGGACTATATCATCGGCAAATCGTAAGTGTGAGATGTTCTCGTCATTACTATTAATGTCCATTCCTTTCCAATCCAGTGTCTTAAACATATCTTCCAAGGCATAAGTGAATAGTTTCGGAGATATCACATCCTCCTGTCTTACTCTCCTGCGCAGTTGGATATGTTTAGACTGCTGGTTTTATACTTGGAGACTCATAGTCACAGCGTCATACAGAATCCTCAGCACTTCAATGTATCGCCAGTCCACTTGACATCGCTGCCCAGACTCCAGAACTGCCTTGGTTTCAACGGAGTCAAAAGACTTCTCATAATCCACAAAAGCAGGATACAGGGCTGGTTAAACTCTTTAGACTCCTGTATAACCTGCCTGACTGTATGTATGCGGTCTATAAATAAATATATTTGGGAAAATTCCACACCAATTATCTAGCCCCAAACTAGGATACCCTGTAATATGGGCTCTAGATAACGGATAAACATACATAAATACGAATATCAACATCCATGATTCGGAAACAAACATTTCTGCTCATTACACAAATGATTGCCCCTTGCGGGATTCGAACCCGCGACTGTTTGATTTCGTTCCTAGGGTTACTAGCCCGTAGACCAACCAGCCGTCAATGCTATGCTATGGTGTTAAATCCTCCGAGAAACCCAGCCTGTTTAGGAGGCTAGAATTCGTCAAGTCTTCTTGCGAGACAATTTGAGATGACCCTCGAAAACAACTTATAGGCGTGAATCAAGAGTGAAATAGGTCGGTAGTTATTTAAAATGATTTTATTCCATTTTTTTAAAAAGAGTACTTCCAAGCGCCTGCACCATACCTCTGGAGTTCTCTCACTGTTAAGAACGGTGCTAAATAACCCCTGAAGCTCCCGAAGTACGGATACGGGTTTCCCCCCTGCTTTCAAGAGCTCCGAAGTTATTCCATCCTAATCGAGGGCCTTTCTATTTTTAAGTTCTTTGAGCGCCATCTCAATCTCGACTAGGCTGACGTCAGGCAGTTCATCAATATAGTGGTGGATCAGTATTGTGCGAAAATCCCCAGTGTTGGGTTCGGGTCTAGAAGCATGCGAGCTATACAATCGGCCATAGAAGTCTTCGATCTCAGAAAGGGTCTTCGTTTTATAGACGACGGTTGTGCCATTATTAGTCTTGAGCTTCGTCAGATGGGATCTATTCAATTGCTACCGATTGACCCCCGATTTTGCTCTATTGCCTTTTTTATTCGGCGTGTATTTGAGCATCGGAGGTCACGTTGCACCAGCTTACTGATTTTTGATTGAGCTCCCTTTTATTCTGATGAAGTGGATTGCTGATGCTCCCGTCGCTCGTTCATAAGCCGAAGAGCCTCATCCGAGATTTTAGACTTCGTGCCAGTAGACGATTTTTATACCTTAAAATACACTATACAATATCAAAAATAAAACCTATAAAAAAGGACGCAACTTGGCATAATTGAGATGTTCGCAAGCAAACAACACGCTGATTTTCAGTTACTTACTACCTTCTAAAAACAACACCAACGAAAATCTATCTATCTTCCTTCCTAACGATTCCCCCGACTTTTTGGAGTTTCTCTTTCACTTCATTTCTGCTTTCCAAGGCAGTGAATCGATTTTACAACTTGAGTTGGAACTGTTCTAATCCAACAGCGGCCTTGAGCAGGTTGGGTTGGAGCGTAGACTTCACCAGACGGCATCTTTCAAGCTTGTGGTCGATATTCAAGGAGCCTCGGACAAATCAGTGATCACTGCCGGTATTAAATCGGCTGATCACTGAGACATTCCTGAATATGTGCTTATTGTCCGTCATGATGAAGTCAATCTCAACTTTAGTCACAGTGTCAGGGCTTTGCGAAGTCCACTTCCTATGGGGTTGCTTTTTGAAGAATGAATACATAAAAAAAACACTTTTTTCAAAAAAAAAAAACTTTTTTCAAAAAAAAAACACTTTTTTCAAAAAAAAAACTAGCATTTGCCTCCTGTGATTCCTGTCTCCATAGCCACACGGCCATGTAGACTATGGTTAAAAAAACTAGGGCACCTACTTAAGGCCGCAACAATGGTGAATCACGAAAAATGGGCGATGTTCAGAGGAACCTTTAGATGAATCCTTTTGTTCATTACCTATATGAAAAATATATAGTAAACTTAAGTGCACCATAAACAATTCGTATTGTTTAAAATTCGTATAAATATTTACGAACATTGTAGAAAAATCCTAAAGCATGTGCTATTTTGAAAATACATTAAAACTTTCCCATAGATCCGCTCGTCAAAGACATGTTGTGGCGTTGGGTCGTTAGGCGACCCACGACACACAGGTAGATAGGTAAATCACAAGTCGTGGGAATAAAAACCTGTGTTACAGCAACACAACTTTTATTTAAGGTCCCTAAACGTCACACAGCCGCCCAGTCCCCGCACTCCCTAATATTCTGTAGCACTCAATTACTGGCCTTAATACCCGCGATCACGCACGCAGCTGTTCTCTTTCAGTACTCTTTTTATAGTAGTGGGTAGTGCAGTCTGATGCAGGTACAACTCGTTGTTGGCACGGCCAGGTTCCCCAAGCTGGAACGATGTCCTTATTGTCGGTACAGCGGTCGTAGGACCGGTGATGACAAGACAGGAGATGTCCTTCCCGTAGGAAAAAATCCTAGAACAAGGAACAGCATTAGGCTCATCTTTTAGACGAGCTGTCTGCCAAGCCGCGGTGGTAACGAACGCGTCAAGTGCTTATATAGGTTCAGTAATTCGAGTGAATGATTGGAAATAACCGCAGTTAGCTTGTTAAAATGCGAGGCAGAACAGCTTAGAGTGAGACTTTATAAGAATATAGTAGGCAGTGTGTAATTAAGTAATGGTAACTCACCCTAGAGGGATATAACACAAAATTTACTAAATTATTTATATAAAAGGTGACGCGTGCTCGCGCTAGTACGTCTGCTGCAGAATGGAAGTCAAGGCGTAGGTTTCGAGAACATTTGAACATTTATTTAATTTGTAAAAGAGCTGCAGTGTGCCACAGGTTAGCTCAGAGTAGTCGAAGAAATCGTGTTCGCGCCGGAGTCCCGTATCAGCGCTGTGGTACATTGCGGAGCCATTTTGCAATGTGTTATATTTCAATGGTTCCGTAGTTAATTATTATATTATTGTTTAGTTGTTAAGTATTTTGTTTGATAGATTTATTATTTTAGTATGATTATAGGGTTATAAGAGTTTGGAACTAGTTTTGGTTAGCGTAGTACATATAAAAATTATAATTTTAGTCATTTATATTTTAGATTTAAGTTTTACTTATTAAGGTTTTAGTACTAAGATCTTATTATTTGTTAGAAAAATAAACGCAACGTTACAGTACCCCGCCAAAAAGGGTAGGATTTTTTCTATAGATAAAAAATCCGACTCACTACCACCAACTTTATCTCACATGTCATCCTTTTATCCTCTCATTCATACTTCTTATTCATACTTCTCACCTATTCTTCCTTACGTACAGTCTTTTATCATTTAGATGACTTAAGACCCTATCACAACTGAGTAAACCTGATTGTAGATCATGTATACTCTAACAATAAAGATTAATTGGCTGTGCCAGCTAGGTAATGTAACAGTGCTAGTTAGACAAGATAGAGTAGATAATAGTATTAAATAGTTTTATTTTTTATTTTTATTAGTTAATGTACACATAAGGCTTTTAGTAACGGGTTGTGTGACCGCCCGACACATATGGCTTTAGATTACGAGTTTGTGTGACCGCCCGACACATATGGCTTTAGATTACGAGTTTGTATGACCGCCCGACACATATGGCTTTAGTTAACGGGTTTGTGCGACCGCCCGACAAGAGTTTTGGTAGAATCCTTTGTCCGTAGGAACGTTAAGGAAGGTTAGGTAATAAATAAGCGTGTTTAGGTCTCTCATCAGGGCAGACGAGTCTCCGAGTAGCAGTAAGACGTAGACCTTACTGCTAGGGCATAGACATATGTCTCCGAGTGACAAGAATAACAACTTATTATTCCTGCTCTTGTTACTTATAGTATTAGTTTTTTTTTTTTTTTAGAGTTAATAGTTTCAAGTTATGAGGCTCAGATGCCTAAGTTAAGTAAAGTTTAGGTGTGTAGAAAAAAGGTCGTCATGATGCTGCAATGAGTTAAGTTTAAAATAAAAAAATAGTTATGTTAAGTAGAAATATTTAAAAGTAGTGCGTTGAAGACGCCAAAAATTTAGAGTATTATAATTATTTTGTTTTATTATTTTGTAGTGCCAAATAGGGGTGCGTAGAAGACGCAGATAGGAGAAGAGAGTAAGATGTAAGATTATCCCCTTAATAGTGCCTGTACGAAGAGTTTCCCGGCTTTCTGCGCTCAGTAAAGCAACAGACCGGTGGTACCACCCCGGTTGGAGAGATCACTAGCTTCTCCTACCACCTGGAGAGAGTAAGATATAGATATATAGTAGTAGTGTGTAGTAGTAGTAGTAGTAGTAGTATAGATGTGTAGTGTTAGATATATAGTATTATATTTAGTTATCATATAGTAATCTACATTTATCAATAAGTATTGATTATTAGTCTTTATAATTGGTTAGTTTAAAATCTTTTACGTGCCATGAGCCAAGGAAATTACCATTCATATCAGTTAGTTCGTAAACCAAAGGCGATTTTTTAGAAATTATCTTACATTTGAGATATTTAGGAGCTAATTTTTTATTAAAATACTTGTCTTTGTCACTTTGGTAGAAAGTTCTTCTCCATATCACATCACCGACATTAAATTCAACAGATCTTTTGCAAAGATTATAAGATTGACAATTCCTAGTATGCGCTTGCAAGAGGGCTAGTTGCACCTTGTTAAATATAGATGAAAGTTTACCCAAATTCTCAGCATATTGATCACGCGGTTGAAAAATAAGATCGCCGATGTCATCAGATTCGATATTCGTGTAATGGGATCCACAGGTCACCAATTCTCGACCATATACTAAAAAATGACGGTGTATAGCCTGTCACTTCATTTACGGAGTTATTATTTGCGAATTGTATTAAATTAGATAAAATAAATAATATAATTGTATTTATTTAATTTTTGTATTTGTTTTTAACTATTAGCTCTAGTAGGTACGCTCGAAATTACTTTGTTTAAATTTCTCTTGAAGGGGTTTATTACGTAATATTAGTTTTCTTAACGACACGGAAACGCTCTCGAAATCGCCTTCGGGTTCCAAGCCAGACTCCTGAATATCTTCGGTAGGTATTGTAGCAGTCAATTTATTTATTTGATTTCTTAATTTAAGAACAGTTGCGGCTGGTTCTTCACCTCTAATGAGCACTTCGTATGACAGTTCGTTTTTATTCAGCAATAAAAATTTAATAACTCACCCGAGTTTCCATTTTTCAATGTTTAGGCAAGTATGAAAAATACAATCAAAGTAAAGGTACACAAATCAGTAATAAAATGAGCATGCCAGTTCAGAATTACAATAAATTTCTATTAACTACCACACCTGTTTTTATTTACGGCGAGCTGCAACTGCGCCGGTACTATAAAAAATAAAACTCAGCTGTCTGTTACAAAAGTAAGTTATTCTATCTACGAATTGGTGAAAGCATGATTACATAAAAACTAAATGAAAATGCGTGCAAAATCAGCATGAAATAATTGCGAACAGTTACGTTTTTTATTTTATTATTTTTCAGGTAGATGATAAAAATGCTATGATGGTATTTCTTTCCGCTATTCACTTTTGAAAGTAAATTTACATTGAAACATTTAATATCCCGTAGCTATCATGTATAATTGATTGGAAATCAAAAATGCATACCACAAAACCACGTTACAAAATAAAATAGGTAGGTACGTACCAGTTCGCTGCAGTCACGAATCACCGCGTCGTTCACAAGTTCAAGTTAGGTAAGTAACGGCTAAACTGCAAGTTATTTTAGGTAGGTACGGAGTTGATTGGCTGTGTAACTAACCACGTAAAAGGCGCCACTGTGGCGTTGGGTCGTTAGGCGACCCACGACACACAGGTAGATAGGTAAATCACAAGTCGTGGGAATAAAAAACTGTGTTACAGCAACACAACTTTTATTTAAGGTCCCTAAACGTCACACAGCCGCCCAGTCCCCGCACTCCCTAATATTCTGTAGCACTCAATTACTGGCCTTAACACCCGCGATCACGCACGCAGCTGTTCTCTTTCAGTACTCTTTTTATAGTAGTGGGTAGTGCAGTCTGATGCAGGTACAACTCGTTGTTGGCACGGCCAGGTTCCCCAAGCTGGAACGATGTCCTTATTGTCGGTACAGCGGTCGTAGGACCGGTGATGACAAGACAGGAGATGTCCTTCCCGTAGGAAAAAATCCTAGAACAAGGAACAGCATTAGGCTCATCTTTTAGACGAGCTGTCTGCCAAGCCGCGGTGGTAACGAACGCGTCAAGTGCTTATATAGGTTCAGTAATTCGAGTGAATGATTGGAAATAACCGCAGTTAGCTTGTTAAAATGCGAGGCAGAACAGCTTAGAGTGAGACTTTATAAGAATATAGTAGGCAGTGTGTAATTAAGTAATGGTAACTCACCCTAGAGGGATATAACACAAAATTTACTAAATTATTTATATAGAAGGTGACGCGTGCTCGCGCTAGTACGTCTGCTGCAGAATGGAAGTCAAGGCGTAGGTTTCGAGAACATTTGAACATTTATTTAATTTGTAAAAGAGCTGCAGTGTGCCACAGGTTAGCTCAGAGTAGTCGAAGAAATCGTGTTCGCGCCGGAGTCCCGTATCAGCGCTGTGGTACATTGCGGAGCCATTTTGCAATGTGTTATATTTCAATGGTTCCGTAGTTAATTATTATATTATTGTTTAGTTGTTAAGTATTTTGTTTGATAGATTTATTATTTTAGTATGATTATAGGGTTATAAGAGTTTGGAACTAGTTTTGGTTAGCGTAGTACATATAAAAATTATAATTTTAGTCATTTATATTTTAGATTTAAGTTTTACTTATTAAGGTTTTAGTACTAAGATCTTATTATTTGTTAGAAAAATAAACGCAACGTTACAATGTATTTTTTTTACACAACGTATAATATGACATTTTCAACTTGTATAGTTTAATTTGTATATTTTGTAATAAATAAATGGCCCGACGCCAAAGAGTATAAAAATACTACGTAAGACCCGACGCCATAAAATTCAGTCTGCCACGGCAGTTTGAGACGGAAGGACCACGCTCACGTTACGTTACGGATGAAAATATTTTGATCTTTTCTAGGGTTTAGACGATTTTCTTGAATTAATAAGATAACAAATAGTGATAATTAATAATTTAAATTTATTTATGGACCTATAATATGTAGATATATTGTTGATTTTTGTGTTAGTTTTATTGTCTTTGAGGTCATAGAATCTAATGTTATATTTTGTCCAGAAGTGATTTACCTACCAAATATGGGAAATAAAATCTTCAAATAGCGTGGACATCGATTGGCTTTGTGGTAAGTGCCTCCCTATTTTACATTATATACATACTTAATATTTAAACCACTGAGTGACAAGACGAGCAGGTCGCCCGCCTGATGGTAAGCGCTGCACCAGCTCGTAACAGTAATACTTATATTTTATTACTTTAAACAATTTATTAATGACATTGTTTTCAGTTCACATACTATTTTACCTAGTAGGTAGGTAGGTAGGTAGGTCACGCCTCTTACATGCGTGATCAGAATTATTGTGGACTAGTGACTCGCCTCGACTTCGTACGGGTAGCTAAGGGTTTCTCATTATTTGTAAACAATTCTACCCGTATTTAAACTAATTTGAACAAAAAACGAAGTAAGCGAAGGTAATTCAAAATCTTTGGCAGCCGCGGTGCTTTTTGATAGACTTGTTATTATTTCGTTTCCATGGCAACATATAATCGATTTTTTTATAGGCAATGTTTTGATACAACCGTATAACCTAGCTATCTCAACCAGGGCTCGCTACTTTCATTGTACGGTCCGCGAAGCATTTTTGAACCTTTTTTTTTTTATTAGACTATAACTTCAGCCCAATAAATTGTCCTACAGCAGTTTATTATAAAGGGACACTGAGAACAACACTAAGAAAAGGAAGGAAGTATTTACCATTGCTAAATTTTATAATTAAGAAAGCTACTTATATTTTATTTTCAGGAAGGAAAACCGACGAAATGTTTAAAATGAAACGACTGAACTACAATCCGTGGAGGCTGAAAGTGCAAAGTAAGTTTTCTTTTCAAAACTTGTCTTAGGTATATAAATTACACGAAGCGTTTTGCTTTGCCTATAATAGGCTGGATATAGGCGATTTGAAAATCTATAAAAGGCTTTTTATGTATTGCTTGGTTACTACAGGTTTATAATAATCTGGAATTTTTCACAGATGTCCTGAAGAACTGGAAATGGAAACCATACAATCAGAAATAAATATTGCCAGCAAATGAAGTAGTATTCATAATAAGATTTAAATAAAGCGCCTTTGTCTTCGTGGTTTTGTTTTTGTATATAAGAAAAATAAGATTTTAATAAATTTCCTTACTTTAAATGCTGTCTTTTTTCACTAAATGTCTGACTTCGAATCGTCAAACTTCAGATGCCCTCTCCACAAACGTGTTAGCTAGCTTAAGAGCTAAAAAATAACTAGCTTAAGAGCTAAAAAACACGCCTGCCCTGCCAAAAATGAGTTTATGCCAATAAATTATATACTATATAGAAATAAAAACAAATATACTGCATTTGTTTTTATTTCTAGGATATTAAAAACAAATGCAAAAGTAGGTATAGCACCAACGCTCTTGATGTTTTTTGAAATACTTGTTATTTCGTTTCCATGGCAATCGTTTCTTACAGCGAGTAATCAAAATTCTTCCAGTTTTTCCAGTTTTCCCGTAGAAAATTAAAATTTTCTGGGATAAAAAGAATTCTATGTTTTATTCCAGGGTATAAGCAATCTCCATTCCAAGTTTCATCAATACCCGTCCAGCCGTTATCGCGAGAAAGCTCCCCAAACAAACAAACAAAGAAACAAACAGACAACGTTACTCTTTTATATATTGGTATGGATTGGAATGTGCTTATCAACGCCTTCAATTTGATACCCATATTGTAAAATTAGAAGAAAAAAATTTTTCTTCTAATTTTACATTTAGATTTTTTTGCAATTGAAAATGGAGCCATACTGCCGCCATACTGTTTTTTTTTTCAAAAAAATATATCGCTTATGTTACTCGAGGGGATGTAAGGATTCTAACGGTACCGCGTACGTCTTAATCTGTTTAGGCATTTCAAAGTTATGGTGGAATAAAGAAACTCACACACAAACTTACAAACATACATGAATGCTAAAAACATAATACTAGCCTCCGCCTGCCGCTGTGTGGGTGAAGCCGAGGGTAGAGGATAGTCTACACTAGAAAAATAAAAATAAAAAAATCTATAAAGAAGAAAGATTTGATTGTTTGTATGTTTGTTGGTTTGTAATGGATAAAACCAAAAAATAATGAACCGATTTAAAAACTCTTTCACTTGTAGGTAACTACATTATCAGCGAGTAAAAGGGGCGTTTTATTTAAATTGCAATTCTTTCGCAAAATGCAATAATGTAATCCAAGGAATCAAAAATTAATAAAGGAATGACGTTACCATGGAAACGAAATAATAACAAGTCTGTCAAGAAGATAAGTAATAATGCAGTTGTTTATGGTCAAAAAACACTGCTGACAATGATTTTGAATTACGCTTACTAGCGTTTCTTTTTTTAGAAGTTACGTCGGTTATATGAAAATCCACACCAATATATGACAGTGAAACGTCTGTTTGTTTGTTTGGAAGAAGAAGAAGAAGAAGAAGAAAAAAAGAAAATCAATTTATTTGCAAAATATAACATTTAGAACAATGACATAAATAAAAATAAAAAATACCTTAACACTAAAGTACGTCTAAATGTAACCATTTGCAAAATTGTTTGGGGAGTTTTAACGCGATAACGGCTGGACAGATTTAGATGAAATTTGAAATTTTGAATGGTTATACCCTGGAATAACACATCAGATACTTTTCATCATCATAATCACCATCATCATCATCATCATGCGTGGGGCACACATAGTTACAGATAAAGTTTAATCCGTTATTAAGATCCTATCACTTCTGGTCATCATAAAAAGAGTGTCATCATGGAACCGTTGGTATTATTTAGGACAACTCGATGAAAACTACCAACTAAATTCTGGCTGAGTTGATCGGCATTTTTTTGTCACCATACTCATGATTAATCATTACTAGCACTCGTGGAAAATAAAACAATTGGTGAAAGCTGGAACTTCCTAGCTATTTCCATTGCTGAGATTCAGTCATCATCAAATCTTCATGGTTCATCATTTAGTACAAAATGGTCTAGGGTACTTAAAATATTGATGGAACAGAACATTTAAAAAAATGTTGTCTGTCTGTTTGTTTATTGTCTGTCTGTTTGCCTGTTTGCTTGCCTGCCTGCCTGCCTGCCTGCCTGCCTGCCTGCCTGCCTGCATGCCTGTTTGTATGTTTGTCTGTTTGTTTGTTCACGCATTACGTAAAAACTACTAGGACCGATGGCAGTGCGGATTTCACTGTTGGATAGCATAGCGTAGAATCCGCATCGCAGTCGGTCCAGTAGTTTTGACGTGTAGGTCCAGTAGGTTCTGGAATAACACGTATGGACTACTTTTAAATGAATTGACCACGCGGGCAAAGCCGCGGGCATAGCTAGTATACAATATACTACCTTTCTTCAAAATCAAAAACAGCTAGTCTACATCTACACTAATATTATAAAGAGGAAAGATATGTTTGTTTGTTTGTTTGTTTGTTTGTTTGTAATGGATAATCTCAAAAAATACAGACCTGATTTTAAAAATTCTTTCACATAAAGAAAGCTTAATTATCAGCGAGTAAAACTAGCAGGAATTTATTTTTCATAAAATTAGAGTTCCCTTCGAAAATTGCAATAACGAAACCCAAGGTATTAAATTTTGCAAAAAAAAACGATTACTTTGTTCACAAACCAAAGAGTATATAAATTCTACGTAAGATCACAAATTTAGAAGGAGATACGGTTCTTTGTATATTTAACGTAGCTATGGAAGCGAAATCACAGAACATCTAATAATCATTGACGTAGGAAATGCTCTAAGCTAATAATAATACACGAAATAGTAACCGTAATTCAACCTCCTTGCGTAAAACAGAATAATAGACAAAATGGTACGTACTATAGAGTCCGAATGACAGGTTATTTGTATATTTAATTAATAATGACAAACTATCAAATGGAATGAAATGGATTATGAAAGAATTAAGAGATCAAATGAGTATTATTACGAAAGAGGTTTGACCTCGTTACAATACCCCGCCTCCCCGGAGAAAAAATTTTTTTTTTTTGATAGCAAACAAAAATATTTTTTTTTGTAGTAAGCTATGTAAAAATTTTGTTGTTATTGGTATCCCAAAACATTAGATTTATTTAAAAAAAAGAGAAAAAAAAAGCAAAAGTTAAAAGAAAAAAAATATAGTAGAAGTTAATAATAAAAATATATATAATAAGGGTAATAAGGTTAAAATAGTAAAACAATTAATTAAAATGCTGAGCTGAAAAGGATTTTTTAAACTCTGGCCAATTATCAACGAAACTTGTAAAAGATCCTTTGAATTTTTGTTGTTGACCAATTTGGGTTATCGCCTATAATTTTTAGGTGAACATGTTTAGTTACAATGTCAATATACAATTGATTGGATTCCTATATGCATTCAAATTCATAAATCACACATTCATTCATCATCATTCATAGCCTTATTCCCATTCCTTGGAAATAAAACTCATAAGAAAGAGGAACCTTAAATAATATAAAGGTTACTCGTGGAACCAATACAGTATAGTGTAGGCTTATTTATACAGTCACTAGCCGCTGATTAGGGTGATTATGTGAGTATATGTGTGTATGTGTATGTGTATGTGTGGTGAGTGTGTGGTGTGTGATGCGTAAATGTATGTATGTGTATATTTATATACAATTAGTTTGCCAAAATGGCTAAACGCACCTTAGGGTACGACATGCCTGGAGCAAGTGTATGTACATATAGTAAACGTTGTGTTAGAACGTTAAAATAGTATAAGTAAGGTAGGTAGGTAATAGTATATTATATATAAGACAATACTGGTTTTGTGACCTAGGCTTGGTTTATAGAGTAATCACATTTGCCGCTCTTTTCAGGGTTGGAAGTTTTGTGTGTAGGTGTAGTAAATAATAATATATGGAACTGGTTTCGCTTTACACTGAACATTATGTTTGTAAATAAAAAAAATACATAGCTAACATGTAGGGTATTAGTACCAAAGAATTAAAGTATGTAGTAAGTAAAATAGCACTGAATAGCAATACGTAAGGACTTGAAGTCAATATTCACAATGAATCGTAAAAGTTAATGAAGTGAATAAAACAAAAAAATTACATGACATAATGAAGGTACATGAAGGTACTCCGTAAAAGGAAATTATATTAAAATTACTTTATTTACAACTTAAATACAAGGTTATTTGTAAGTAGGGAACCTACAATGATAATAAGTAGGTATTGAAATGTATGGTAAGGTACGGGAATATGAAAGCAATGTAACTTTCATAGTACATAATTATAATAAAGTATGTAAGTAAGTAGACAAGTGATGGTTAAAGTTAAGGCGTACGTGGTATAATGAAATGGTTAATGGTGGTTTAATGTCTTTGACATGCCAAAGGCCTAAGGAATTACCAGATAAATCACTGAGGTCGTACATTAGTGGTGAAACTTTAGCTACATCGTAGTAGCTAAAGTTATACAAATTTAGGAGCTAATTCAGCTGAAAAATACTTGCCTGCTGAACTTATGGGATAATTACGTTTCCATATAATGTCACCTTGGTTAAATTCAAGGTGTTGTTGATGTTTATTATAATATTTAGCGTTAGATTCATGAGCGCAAAATAAACGTGCTTGTACTTTAGCACATAAAGGGCTTAACTGACCTGTGTTGTCAGCATATTCATCGTGTGGAGCAAAAATCAATTCTTCAGTTAGATCCTATGCATTATATACAGAACCACACGTTACAAGTTCGCGACCAAATACTAAGAAAGCTGGTGTGAATTTAGTAGTTTCATTAACAGCTGAATTTATGGCAAATTGAATTTGATTTAAATATAAATCCCAAGTACGATGGTCATTATCAACAAAAGAAGCAACTGCTGTTATAATTGTTTTGTTGTAACGTTCAACAGTATTGACTTGCGGACAGTAACGGGGGGTGTAATGAATTTTTGGTATATTGTAATATTGAAATAAATCCTGCAGTTCATGACTAATTAGTTGAGGGCCATTATCTAGGATTATGGTCTCTGGAATGCCATAATGTGAGTGTAAAAGCTATAAACATAAACATTTTTTGTTAGAAATTGTTGTTGTTCTATTTGTCCAAATAAAGTACCTACTAATTTTATCTTTCTATATATCTACCCGTGCGAAGCCGGGGCGGGTCGCTAGTATACAATGAATGTATTAATCATCCTTAGATTTTTTTTCACTTTTCATGACGATGTTTCAAACAATTATTTTCAAAATTATCTAAAATTTCTACTTACGCTCGTAACTTTATCAAACTGTTGTATTGGAAACTAGCTGTGCCACCCAGCTTTGCCCGCATGCACATTTAGCCAAGTACAGAACCAACAGACTTAACATATTCAGCTGCGCAGGGGAGTGAAACAGGGGGATGTTATATCCCCGAAAATGTTCACTAACCCCCTGGAAGATTTGTTTAAGACGCTGGACTGGAAGGGAACAGGCATAAACATAAATGGTGAGTATATAAACTCACTACTACAATTCGCTGATGTTATTGTCCTTAAGGCGGAGTTGCTGCAGGATCTCGAACGAATGCTGACCGACCTTGCTGACGCCTCTCGACGTATTGGTCTCGGGATGAACATGGACAAACCCAAGGTTATGTATAACGACCTTATTACCCCGCGACCGATTCTCGTTAACGGTGGACACCCTTCTACTTCATTGTTCAGAAATATGTTTACCTCGAGCAGACTATGCAATTGGGTAGGAACAATTTTGAAATGGAAGCCGATAGAAGGATTTATCATATGGATGGGCAGCATATGGTAATAAAATTCAAGTCTTTTCATCGTCCATACCACAGTGCCTAGTGACGAAAGTCTTCAACGCGTGCGTTCTACTAGTTATGATCTACAGAGCCAAAACGTGGACACTCACTTTGAGGCTGGTCCACAAATTTAAAGTTGCTGAACGACCTATGGAGAGAGTTATGCTCGAAGTATCTCTGAAGGACAGAATCCGGAATAAGGTGATACGCCAGATAACTAAGATAACCGACATAGCCCAGAAAATAAGCAAGCCAAAGTGGCAATGGGCTGGTCACATCTCTCGCAGAACCAACAACCGTTGGGGAAAACGAGTTTTAGAGTGGAGACCACGCTTATGCAAACGTAATGTGGGATGCCCATCGGCTAAGTGGAGAGACAACTTGCGAAAGACAGCTGGCAGGGACTGGATGAGAAGAGCCGAACATTGGGCTCAGTGGCATTCATTGTGAGAGGCCTACGTCCAGCAGTGGACTAGTATAAGCTGATGATGATGATGACAATTAGCCACCCCCGTTCACCCCTTAGGATGGAATTTAAAAGAATATTTCTTCAAAACTCGTGCACTGGTTGAGGCTGTACATTGTCTGTTAGTCAGTCAGTATGACGTGGTACTCTTGAATAGTTATCATCATCATCATCATCATCATGTCCATTGTAGGACGTAGGCCTCTCCTAATGCACGCCATTGAGCTGGGTCTTCAGCTCTCCTCATCTATTTTCTACCAGCTGTTATAAAACTGCATAGTTATAGTAGAAGATAATACTTACTTTCGTTAATTCATTCAATATATCACTCAGAACGGCTAGAACTTGTTTGTCCTCGAGGTACTGATACACGTGTTAGATTACTACTTATTTTAATGTAAATGTTATGTATCCAGCTTTCAGAACAAAGTATTCGTTCTGAAACGAAGTATTGACTACTTTAAAGAAAAGTAAAGTACCACGTGTAAACTTACGATGTATGTAAAAACTACTATGAAACATCTGTATTATTATGCCATAATTATTATAATGTATTCCAATACAACTATCAGACATGACTAATGTAATTAATAAAGTAAATGGTAGATATTAGTTGATCTGTTTTTAAACGACTCAAATAGCTCGGATGATGTCGGTAGTCTTCGTCTCGGATGACTTCTGACAGCAACGGATGTTCGAAAATGTTATATAAAGGCTCTCTCGACTTTGCAAAGCTTAATGTTCTTGTGACCGCCGCACCGAGAGGACCTTGGCAAGTTCAGTGCTTTTCTTTTACTCTATTATGCTGCTTGTTTATAACTATGTAATTATACTGTGTATTTGTTATTGTGTATCACTTCATTGTGGGGTGATAAAGTGATCTATAAAATTATAGTTAACGGGATTATCATCAATTTGATTGTGTTTAAATACTGTTTTAGAACTTAATATGCCTAGTGTAACTAAGGCAAATATAAATGTGTGTCTGTGACTAATTATCACATTTAAATTATTAATAACTATGTACCTAAATAGTTATTGGTTTAATAATATTACAAAACATGTTCACCACGTAGTGTCTTGCCGGTTTTCTTGAAAAGTGGTGTATTCTGAATCCGGTATTCAAATAAGTAAACAATATAAAGAATTGCAAACCCATTTCCTTGTTTTCATTAAAATACTCCTTAAGTTATTTATTCTGTAGCTGTAGCTACTAGGTACTATAGTTGGTGCAGATAAGTTTTATCTCCTTCTCGACAAACCTAACCAACTGAAGGACAACATTACAAAACTTAGGTTTTGATAACCTTACAGTACGTATAATTATTATATATATGTTCATAATTCTCACACACGCACTCCACCATCGGAGCCACTGTCACTATACTTCTGGGATTCCGTTCATTCATCATGTCGTTACTTTTGTCTCCTAAGGGGCCTGTCGCATTGTCCTTCGTGTGTTTCTTGGAGTGTTTCTTGTGCTCATAGTTTCTCAGCTTCATCTTGAAGGACAGTACTCCTTCCACCTCGACATCCACGCCTTGAGTACGAACTATCACGAATAAGACAAGATAGTGCAGTTTAATTTTTGTAACAAATTGTATTGCGTGCACGGTTTTAGAGATATAGAAAATACAATAGAGATGTTGGATAGCCAGTTCGTCATTCAGATCCCAAAACCCAAATGCCGACCTAGTATCGAAAATTGTACTATGCAGATGTTTGAGAAATCCTATTAGAACTGAAACCCTTAGGCCATATTGTCACGGGCTCATCCAAGCAGTCCGAGCAAAGCTGCTCACTGTGCTAGTTTTTTAATAAAAACAGAAACGCACGTCGTAAAACCAGCGAATTAAGACCACAGCCTCGATAACAGGTTTATTAGATCATAAACATTTATTGCACTCGTGCGGGATTGCGTTAAATTTGACTTTGTGAAACATCCGTGTTTTAGAGCTGTTGTTATTGTCTCTGAGCCATAAGATGCTTTATAATGTCATAATACGCCCAACGTTCTTTCTCATGGTTAGGATAATGGCAGAGTAGTTAAATGATCAAGTTTTTAAGGCACCCTTTGCTACATTTCCCGAGTTCCAACTCCCAGTCTGACCTCTCAACAGCTCAATCCAAATGATTGTAATGCTTGCTTGATTTTCGTATAAGGCAGTGCTGGCCTCAGGGGTAAATGAAAACATGCTAGCTGAAGGCCACTGATGGCCTAGCGACTGCTATCCATCAATAGTCTGTTTAAGTCATATTGTCAAACTTTCTACACGAGTAGTCTGTGGGCCAGCTATACTCAGAGATCGCTCAATGCCTTGCGTGCCCAAAATAACAATGGATTTAGGATGCTCTTGGGGCTGCCCCGTTTCTGTAGTGCTTCGAGTATGTTTGCGGAGGCGCGGGTTGATGGCTTTCATGCCATGACGCGCAAGAGAATTGCCTCCCTGCTAAGCAGAGTGCGGGGAAACACTAACAGCATCCTAAAAGTCATTGGTGGAAGATACGATTCCGCGATTGTGAAGGAGTTCATTCGAGTTCAGATCAGATAGTCTCGTTGCAGGCTGTCTGGCGGGACTCGGATGAATATCAGATCAGATAGTCTCGTTGCAGGCTGTCTGGCCGGGACTCGGATGAATATCAGATCAGATAGTCTCGTTGCAGGCTGTCTGGCGGGACTCGGATGAATATCACATCAGATAGTCTCGTTACAGGCTGTCTGGCCGGGACTCGGATGAATATCAGATCAGATAGTCTCGTTGCAGGCTGTCTGGCCGGGACTCGGATGAATATCAGATCAGATAGTCTCGTTGCAGGCTGTCTGGCGGGACTCGGATGAATATCACATCAGATAGTCTCGTTACAGGCTGTCTGGCCGGGACTCGGATGAATATCAGATCAGATAGTCTCGTTGCAGGCTGTCTGGCCGGGACTCGGATGAATATCAGATCAGATAGTCTCGTTGCAGGCTGTCTGGCCGGGACTCGGATGAATATCAGATCAGATAGTCTCGTTGCAGGCTGTCTGGCGGGACTCGGATGAATATCAGATCAGATAGTCTCGTTGCAGGCTGTCTGGCCGGGACTCGGATGAATATCAGATCAGATAGTCTCGTTGCAGGCTGTCTGGCGGGACTCGGATGAATATCTTCATACTAGCACTTTTTATTTTACTGTGTATATTTTTCTGGACTGAATTAGACTAACATAGATAAATAAGACCTACACTAACAATTTTATGGACATTGTCTGAATATAAATAAATAAATAATAATAATAAAGAATAATAATAGTAGCAGGGACCGATAGTTTATCGTGCCCTCCAAAGCACGGAGCAATGTACATCTGTATATAACTAGAAAAACCATTGGAGCCGAGGAACGAACCCGGTATCGTTGGAGCACTAGTAACCTCGGCTACCATCGCTGATTATCACAATTGATTACAAGTCTACGTAGGTTACTTCTAGATGCTTTTAGTAGAGCATTTAGTGCTTGCGCCAGTGTAGACCGCTTCATCAGATCATTACTAACTAACGTCAGTTGAGATTGTGGTCAAATACAAACCTGTAGATGGCAAATAAAAGTTCTACGATAAGAAGCTGCCAGCTGGACTAGTAAAGTTGGTGCTAAACTTGCCAACTAAAATCAGTTTTGATTCAAAACTGCATTATAAAGTGTCATTTTTAAAACACTTAATATCATTGATAGATTCAGGCGTTACTTTGCGGAAATCCATATTTAAAATGAACAAAATAAAAATATGTAGCTTACTTTCGCCAAAACTATAAGTCAACTGTAATGATAAATGGTAAAAATAACAATTGTAAAACCCCACGATAAAAAAAACCCTACCCAAATTTAACTAATAAAAAATATAAATGAAATGAAAGCTAAGGCCTGGAAGCCAGAAAAATCACTTATATATACACAATAAAAAACCCCACGCTAAACAAACCCTACCCAAATACAAGTATCGTAACAATTATATATTTATGTACATATAATATAAATACACAATAAAAAAGATATACCTCGATCCAAATACCAAACGTATGACATCAATACGACTCGTGTTTCGCCTCTGCACGAGGCATCTTCGTGATATAAGTGTTTTTTTCTGGCCTCCAGGCCTTAGCTTTCATTTAATTTATATTTTTTAATAGTTCAATTTGGGTAGGGTTTTGTTTAGCGTGGGGTTTTACTTTTGTTAATTTTACCATTTATCATTTGTCTGACTGTAGAAATATGTAGCTTACTTCCGATGCGATGCTGATTATTGCGATGTAAGCTACATATTTTCATTTTGTTAATTTTTTCACTTAATATCATTCAAGATGTCATATTAAATACACTGGACAGTTTACGGATGCTTTCCATCTTCATTTGAATAGGGAAATGCCGCGCCCAATTTCTCTTTGGGCGCTCCCCGCGGCTCATACCGCCAGTACCGCCTACTCGATTGATATTCATTTCAGACAATAATTCGTGAGACAAGAAACGAAACGTGTATTATTACTACTTACTTGTGTTATTTGTTCACCCAGCGGATGGACTGCGGACGGCTTGTTTGTGTACTGTAGCCGGTACAAGGCATTCTTGTTTAGGTTTCCTCTCTGTATCCAAAACAATTCTTTGTGGTTACCAAATTATAGTAATATTTATCGGTAGTTAGTAGTAATTATTGGTAGTATTTGGCAGTACATATTTAGATACTACTAAATAATAGCAAAATTAAATTATTTATGTTGGCGGAAGTAAAGCTACATATTTTCGCAGGGTTACGTGTTTGGTTTGTATGTGTGTTTGTTTGTTTGTACGTTTTTTAGGCGCATCTCTCATCATCTTGTCCTTTTTGGTGCTTCATCATCCGATACCTTGTCAACAACGCTTTCATCTGAAACGAATAGATATTTTTTCATATATTTGTATACGCATGTCTCGCTATCCTCGGGTAATCCCCAGTTACTCTGTAACCGATACCTGCGGCACAATATTATGCAAGTTGTGATGCGACGCGCGACGATCGCAAATAATAATTTGTAGCGATGTACGCGATGCGACGCAACGCGGTGCGGTGTCGCTCGCGCTGACAATATTGCCGAATGAAATCTCTCCCTCTCCTTATCTTATTTTATTTCTTTCCCGTCCGTGGTAGTTATTTAATGTCTCTTGCGAACTTTTCGTATTCAGGAAAAGATACAATAACAGCTACGTATCCTGTGAATTCTCAAAAAGAAATGAGTATTGACAATGTGATAGATTATGTTGGATACAATTATGTTTTTGATCATGATCATGTATGTTTTACCTTAAGTGTTACCTAAAATAAAAAGTACCTATTTGTAAGCGCTTTTTAATTATCAAAAACATATCTGAGGGGGTCATTACCTACGACAGATATATAGCATTTCGACGTTTAAGCCTTTGTATTTGACAATCACATTAGTTATAAACACCTGCCAGAGCTTCCCGGCGCTCTCATTCTTATACATAGAGCTACTTGTAGCATAGAGATATAAAAATAAACAGCGAGCGAGTACATAAACCATTCTCCGACAAGATAACATTCACGCGTTCGTACGTAATACGTAGGTACACTACGTACGTACACAGGTACACCGCGCCCCGCCACTACTCGTAAAACATGAATTTCTGCAATAAATCTACGTCCTGTTGTCTTTTCGTTTTCGGAAATGGAATAGGTAGTGTGATGTGTGGTGTCAATCTACCTTTCTTGATTATACAGATCGCTATAACATCTTTCACTGCATGGTGTAATGTGGAAATGAGATGAAAACATGCGCGAGGTCAGAAAATCGGGGGGTAAATAAAAAAAGTGTGTAGCATTACAGCTTTTAGAACTAGAAATAAAAAAAAAATTGTTGGTATGTAATCTAAAATGGGATAGGCTGCATGATACGAGTATGTTATAATTGGTAAAAACTTTATTATCTCTTACATCTGTGGCAATTTATTAATTTAGGTATTATTTCGATAAATCATTCCCACTTCATGTTCAAATACCTGTGTTCGTATGTGAAGCTGGCCTATTTTCATTTTTTTTGTTGTCTATTCCAAACCAATTGCCTAGCCCCAAACTAGGATACCCTGTAATATGCGCACTAGATAACGGATAACCATGTATACATAAATACGAATATCACATCCATGACTCGGAAACAAACATTTCTGCTCATCACACAAATGATTGCACCTTGCAGGATTCGAACCCGCGACTGTTTGATTTTGTTCCTATAGAGTCACTTCGTCACTAGCCAATAGACCAACCGGCCGTCCAAAAAAAAAGTAAATCAACAGCAGCCCGCAGTCGACAAATGAGCGGAACATTCTCATTCGCAAGCGGCGCACGTTGCGCTGGGCTGCGGTCAGCGCACGTCGCACGCCGTACGCAGCACGCCGCACGCAGCACGCCGCACGCAGCACGCCGCACGTCGCACGGGCGCACTCGGTGCCACCGGTAACTTTGGTTAAGCTGAACTTGAATTTGGGAAAGGAAAAATACTCCATAATATATGTTGTCCCTTTACCGCAATAATAGGCTAGCGGTTGATTTGTATGGTTTAACCCAATACAGTTCGTAAAGTGTTACCGTGTTAGGTGATGAGGCCGACTGGCTGTCGGGCTACTGGCGAAACCTCCAAAAGGGGCTTGCAGCCGATTTACTGCATGAAAGCAGGAGTTCCTTGGTGCGCTAGTATATATATACGCAGTGCAAAAACATGTCATGTGCATGGTCGGCTATGATATTCGCAGAGCGTTTGCATGTACCAAATAACCCAGACGAATTTTGACGTGAAACGTCTATAAAATCACACCGATACATACAGGCCATTATTCTCTATTGCCAATGACACGTTACGCGCCGCGTTAAGATATCTGCGTGGAATCGTACGGCAATTGCCTTACTGACGTCACACGTTTTCGGCAAGGAATTTTATGCGCCGTAGGGAATAAGCGCCCAGGTCATCATCATCATCGTCGGCCTATACTTGTCCACTATTGGACGTAGGCCTCTTCTAATGCACGCCCTTGAGCTCAGGCTTCAGCTCTGTGCATCCAGTTTCTGCCAGACGCTTTCCCCAGGTCGTCTCTCAACCTGGCCACAGGGCGTGTAAAGCTACGTTTACCTAAACGCGGTATATACGTGTACAAGGACTAAAAAGTGAATTGTAACGAAAAGATCTATATTGTCTCGCTTTTATAACTCTGTAACTTAGCTTATACATCTAATCAGATCGATGATGTACATTTTTTTGGTCAAAAGACAGATGGGATGGGGGCAGGACGCACAGAGCAACATAAGCAAAATTGATATTTTTGTGATATTTAATTCGGTATAACTCGTGATTTGTAGGTGGCGTAGACGTTTCACGACAAACAAACGGCCGTGCGCCCCGACACAATGCCACCCGGTTTTTGGTATGTATTCGGCCTCTGCGGTCTGCACGCTGTCATTATTCGCAAGTATTTATAAGGTTGCTGAACAAACTGAACTTAACTTCACTTAACAACTTAACTTTCTCTTGATTTCTACATTATAATTGTCACAATAATGTCAACGTTATTACTATGTTGTTTACGAGACCTTATTCTCTGGGTAACTCAGAGACACACGGCTGCACTGAGGAAGACACACATGTTAACTTGACGTGTGAGCGACCGAGTGGTGGCGGAGTGGAGTGGCTGCTGCAGCTATATTTATTACACTAAATGTAGCTTACATTTATATTTAGGTACTTAGGTGTGCTCTGGATGTATCAGTTTAACTTAATATTCCAGATAGGTTACAAACATGTATGCTTGGCTGTATGTACAAGTTCAATCAAACTTTTGAATGAAAGTTTCTGTGAATTTTCCCATTGGACTTGCTAAATTGCTGTGTCACTTTTATTTAATTTTAATTGATTTAAAACTAGGCCGTAATTTTCAAAGATATCGGATCCGTTGTCGTAGATTTAATTTATTTGCTGACAGCAATTCTACCTTCGGTATTGGCTGATGATAAAATATAACTACTTTATAAATATGTCGGAATGTCCATCATCATGGTGCTACAAAACGCAAGCGATACATAATGGGTACTTTGTATCGCTTCGGCAGAGTCTCGGTGCGGCGGCGGTGGAAGGGAATTAAACTTACAGAAGAGATTGAGAGTGAACCTAGAGTAGGCGCGCGCGTGCCGAGGAACTTTCATACGTTTTGATAGTGTCCACATAAATTATTATTGTAATTAATTGTAATATAGAGATGAAGCGGCCGTGGCAGTCTCGGCTAGCCGTGGCGGTCTCGGCTTAGAATAAGACCCCTCCCAATGGGAGTGACCCTCCCACGTGGATGTCGTAAGAGGCGACTAAGGGATTATACACCGGAAGATGGGCAGCAGCGTCCTCCGAGCACATTTGCTACACTGCGGTCACCAATCCGATATGATAGACACACCAAAAAGACGGCCCCTAGTCCCCGGCGGCTCCGTTATTCTTGGCACCGGTAGCAGCCATGGTAACGGCGGAGCAGGGGGTGCTAAGAATCCCCGGCAGAGACCCAGCTACCAACCCCCACGATCTCTGAACCTGGCAACTTATAACGCACGCACCTTGAGGACCGATGAGAAGTTGATAGAGCTGGAAGAAGTAGTAAGTAAGTTGCGCTGGGGTATTATAGGGTTATCAGAAGTCCAAAGAGAGGGAGAGGATACAGTGACCCTCAATTCCGGCAACTTACTCTATTACCGGGAGGGCGACCAGCAGTCCCAACACGGTGTTGGGTTTCTCGTCAACAACATTGTGAAGATTGAAAGCGTTTCGAGCAGGGTGGTATACCTTATACTCAGAATTATCGAACGGTATTCGTTGAAGGTCATACGCCTCACACTCGAAACGCCCGGACGATGAAGTGGAAGCTATGTATGACGACATTTCTAATGCCAACATGCCCCGAAAACATACTTCACAGTGGAGATGGGGGACTGCAACGCACAGCTGGGCATGAGGAATGGCGATGAACTGAGAGTGGGGCAGTTTGGATTTGGACAGCGAAACCAAAGGGGTCAGCGATTGGCCGACTTCATGGAGAAGGAGGGACTCTTTATGATGAACTCCTTTTTCAAGAAGGGCCCCTCCAGGGAATGGACTTGGCTGCACCCTGGCGGTCATAAGCACGAGATATATTTCATTTTGACGACCAATAAGCATATATTCAATGATGTATCTGTGATCAACAGGGTGTTAAGACCGGCAGTGATCACCGCATGGTAAGAGGCTCATTGAATATCAACGTAAAGCTGGAGAGGTCTCGTTTGATGAGATCTACTCTTCGCCCAAGTTCTGCCCAAATCCAAAACCCCGAGAACTTTCAGTTGGAGCTCCAAAATCGCTTCGAAATCCTTACTGAATGCGATACAGTGGACGAACTAAATAACGGGCTGGTGGAAATTGTCCACGCGGTCGGGTTAGAGTTCTTTAAGACCCCCCGCAAAAAAAGAACACAGAAACTCTCTGAGCATACACTCAAACTTATGGCAGAACGAGGCGAGATGAGGCTGTATAATACTATTTGTATTAAGAACGCATTAGAGCGGAACAAAGGCTCCAAAGTGTTCGCAAGAGATCTGTCTATTGGGCAAAGCCTGTTGACGAAGCTGAAAACCGACAGTGGCAGCATCGTTTCGTCGAAGCCAGAGATTTTGAGTGAGCTCGAGAAGTTCTATGGACAATTATACACCTCATCGCGTAGTCCTCCTAGCAGAACTAGCGATGCAAGAGCCCGTTCGACCCGACATTATACCGAAGGTATCCCGGACGTCAGCCTATACGAGATCAGAATGGCTCTCAAACAGCTTAAGAGCAACAAGGCACCAGGGGAGGACGGAATAACGACAGAGCTACTGAAAGCGGGTGGAACACCGGTACTTAAAGTCCTTCAGAAGCTGTTTAACTCCGTCATCCTCGAGGATACTACGCCAGAGGCGTGGCACAGGAGCGTAGTGGTTTTGTTCTTTAAGAAAGCTGATAAAACCCTTTTGAAGTATTATTGGCCCATTTCGCTGCTGAGCGACATCTTTAAGCTGTTTTCGGGAGTTGTTACAAACCGTCTCGCTCGTAGGTTTGACGACTTTCAGCCTCCCGAACAAGCTGGATTCCGGAAATGCTTTAGCACCGTAGACCACATCCATACGCTCCAGCAGATTATACAGAAGACCGAAGAGTATAATCGGCCACTATGTCTAGCGTTTGTGGACTGCGAGAAAGCCTTTGATTCAGCGGTGCCAGATTGATTACCAGTACATTGAAGTGTTTAAGTGTTTGTACAGCAAGGCCACCATGACAGTTCGTCTTCAGGATCAGAGCACGAATTCTATCCAGCTGCAAAAAGGGGTGGACCAATCCATCCAGATAAGGTGATCTCATTCAGGTTAAGGATGCTAACCTATCGCCACTGCGTTGGCCTTGGGGGCGCATTATTAACTGGTACCCTAGAAAGGATGAAACTCTCCGGTTTTTTGAGGTGCAGGTGCGGTCCAAATGGAACGTCTGCTGGGCCCTTTTATCGTTCTGGTTATGGCAATCGATCACTTAACGTTTTGACGTTTGACGTCTAAGGAAAAAAATGTACTGTCACTTCAACGGAGAAATAGCGGACCAACGGTAACATCGTAGCTATTATTGAAAATAAGGAAATTATGTGCAATCAGACAAAAACAGTGTAATTGGTCGCGTGTTTAGTTGATCTCATATACCGCAGACGGGATTCCGTGTATTGATGGTGATATAAACTGTATTTTGGTGAATTAATGAAACGGCGTGGACGTATGTCATAACTTTGGTAAAAAGACTGAAGATTCCCGTAGTATTGCCGGGATTACGCACGCAAGGGAAGCGTGTGAATGCGGCCGGGAGTGAGACAACGGGCTGGAATTGGGTTTGCATGCTTTGAATCAAAATTGGGCAATATTGGGGATAGGGGTGTATTTTTTCAGGTACCAAGCACGACGAACAGGATTACCACGGGTGAGTTCTACCTAACTAAAGAAACGCTCGACGGATCGCCGACCAGTGTGGTCCAAAGAAACTGCTTTAGACTGAGAGTCAAGGTGGATTCTTGCGGAACCCTGTATCGTACATGGCTCCTATGTTAAGGTCGCTGTTTAGACAAATGGCCTTATGAAACTCCTATCTAAGTCGTGAGGTGATGGTAACTCTAAGGTGACAATGGGCTTCAGAACTACTTGAGGTGAACCAGGACCGATAAGACATGGTCTATGTGTTTGAAACAAGGAAGCAATCACTGCTTATGCACTAGGTGACTTTGTTTGTTTGTAGTAAATAAAAGGCATGCTTCTCGAAACGTATGTATTGCCAGACTGAAGCCTACCTGCATTCACAAATGTCAATAGCATATATAACACCTTCACCCTTACTTACAGCTAAATCCTTCTATATCTAATTAACATTTATTGAACAATTTGTTTCATAAAATTTACTTAACAATAAGAGCTAATAGGGTTATACTTATAAATACTTAATCTATCTCCTTCCAGCCATATCGCTGTGGAGGTTTACGGTTTCTTATAGGAATACTATGTTCAACTGGGACTTGCGAGTTTATATTTTTTCGGCACACTGGGAACGGACGCTGACGGTAATAATACGGGCATTCCCTCATTCACATCTTTCGTCGGACTCGACCGCTGTGAGGTGCGAGAGGTAATGCCCTTGTTAGATGAACCTGGCATTTTTAACTCTGGTATCATCGCTACGTCCAGCGTCATCACCAGTCTGACCACACCGCTCGAAATCTCTTCGCTAATTAGGGGGCATTCAAGTGAACTACGAGAGCGCCGGTTATAATTATTATTATGTGAGTGCTCGGCAAGCAAGCGAAGTGTGAGGAGACCCCCCACACGATGGACCGACGACATTGTAGCCATTGCAGGAAGTCGGTGGATGGTGGTGGCACAAGATCGCTCATCATGGCGCTCTTTGGGGGAGGCCTATGTTCAGCAGTGGACTTCTAAAGGCTGACATGATGATTATGATGATGAGTGCTCGGCTATAGCAGGTAACTCATATCTGTGCTTTAGTTGATCGACATGCCTGTGTACCTCGGTTCCAAATTCCGATCTAACAGTATAATCTGTACTACCTAGCTTATTTTCAACTCGACCCGCTACCCATCTACTCGGTTCCCGGTAGTCCCTGTACCACACTGCTTCACACCGCGCCACCTGCCGGCGCGCGCCACTCGCCGGCTCGCCTGCGAGCTTGTCTTGCTTGGACGCGCGCCTTGCGGTCCGGTGTCAGTTTGTCTAATCTCATGCGCAATATCCTACCTTGTAAAATTTTTGCTGGACTTTCTCCGGTCGTATAGTGCTCGGTATTTCTATAAGCTCACATAAATCTACATAATGCCGTATCGAGGTCTAATTTTTGCAAGAGGACTCTTTTTATGACGCGTTTACATATTTTCATTGCATTTTCGGCGGCCCCATTCGACGCGGGATTGTAAGGTGCCGAGAAAATCTGCTCGATGCCATTGTTTTTCAGAAAAGCTTTGAACTATTCGCTGGATAACATTGCTGCGTTGTCACTAACCATCTGTCTGGGCAGACCAAACCTCGACCAAACGTTTTTTGAAACCCCTATAACAGCTTGTCACGTAGTGCTTCTCATATTTATAGCTTCTATCCATTTAGAGCTAGAATCGACAATTATTAAATAAGTTAAACCTGATATTGGGCCTAAGAAATCCAGATGCAATCTTGACCATGGTCTGTTAAAGTAGGGCCACGAGTGTGGAACATGATGGTTCGGTGCCTCGGCTACCACGGCGCACACCATGCACGCGCGGCACACCGCCTCCACGGCCTCGTCCACCCCCGGCCACCAGACGTAACTCCAAGCTAAAGCTTTGGTCTTTACTATGCCCATGTTGGTATCATGCAGTTCATTTAGAACCCGGCTTCTGCAAGCGGACGGTATTATTAGCCTATGTCCCCATAAAATACAACCATAAAATATTGTAGTCTAATAGAAGGGCTTCTGCTGCGAAATGTAGGTATGTCTGTTCTGGTAATTCCTCTTCATTTGCAGTCGTTTCTTTATGAGTTTTTATTAACCGTGATAGTACATCCGCTTGGTTTTGATCTTTTTTTACATATTCAATATTAAAATCGTACGCTGACAACTTAATCGCCCATCTTTGTAATCGACTTGCTGCCGTAAACGGAATACCGTTGATGGGGCCGAAAATACTCATTAATGGTTTATGATCCGTGCGATGTGTAAAATTGCGGCCATACAGATATTGGTGAAATTTGTTGACTGCAAAAACAATAGCCATCGCTTCTTTATGTATCTGACTGTAATGCCTTTCCGTTGATGTGAGGGCCCGCAACGCATACGCGACTACTCGCTCGCAACCATTACGCGCGCGCTGCGCTAGAATAGCGTCGACGCGCTACGAGCTGGCGTCGCACTTCACCACTGTATCCAGATCCATGTCGTAATGCGCTAGCACCTGCGTGCTGCATAACATTTTCTTGATCTGTACCAATGCTTGATTATAATTATTTCCCCAAATGAAAGTTTTACCCTTTTTTAGTAGTTTGTACAGCGGGCACAAATATGTACTTAAATTCTTAATAAATTTGCCATAAAAATTAACCATGCCCAGAAATGATTTAATCATTTCTGGGCATGGTTAATTTTTACAATTTATGTTCTGTTACATTATTTGGGTGCGGCATTGAAATGATAGGTTCTAATTTATTTTTATCTACTTTCACTTCATCTTTACTAATTATAAATCCTAAGTATTTAATTTCGTTTGTTAGAAAATCACATTTACTGCGCTTAATTTTGAATCCATTCTTTTCTAAAATATCCAATACTCTATCTATTGTTTCTAAATGACTTTTTAGTACATTGTTCTTAATTCAAATATCATCATAAAAAAGGAGCGTGTTAGGTACGTCTTTAAAGAGATTAGTCATGAATTTTTGAAAAATACCTGGACTAGATGTAAGTCCATGTACTAGACATTTGTATTTAAACAAACCACGGTGAGTATTAACAACCGTGTAGTCCCTTGACTGCTCATTAAGCTCGAGCTGGTTATAAGCCTGCGATAAGTCAAACTTGACCCAAAAGCTAAATAGATCATCAACCTTTGGAACCGGCTACCTGTCGACCATCAAAACACGATTGAGTGTTACTTTATAGTCGGCACAAATCCTAACGTCCCCGCCCGCCTTCCTCGCGTTGACGAGAGGAGTAGCCCAGTCAGTGCGGTCGACCGGCTCGATGACGCTAGCGCGCAGCATGCTGTCCAGTTCGGCATCGACGCGGTCGCGTAGCGCGTATGGCAGAGCACGCGCGTGGCAGTACACAGGCTCACCGTACCGCCGTTGTACCGACCCAATGTACTGTCAAACAACGCCTTATGTCTGGAAATTATTGAATTTACAATTTCATTTTTGTTACCGTTCTCCATTTTTATACAATTAACTCTTAACTTTGGAATATCCATATTTAGTTCCGCGTACCACTGTCGACCTAGTAAATTTGTTGTTCCGTTGTCGAAGATAAACAAATCTAGAACTTTACTTAAATTATTGTGCTTAACAATTGTTTCTATGTAACCTACCGGTTTAACTATGGAGCCATCGTAGAAACTTAAATTTATACTACACGGCTTTATAACAAGGTCTTTAAAATATTTGGTGTATGTGTTTCTATTAATACAAGACAAGGGAGCTCCCGTGTCTACCTCCATATCTAACAAAGTGTTATGAACTGACATTGTTATACGCACCGGTTTATACTTTGCTAATGACATTTGATACATAGGCTCGTCAAAGCCTTCTTCGCTGTTTTCCTCATCATAAACTTCCGCATCGTCGCTGACCTGCGCCTCACAGATGGCCTGCACCGGCACCGACTGCTGAGCTCCGCTGGTGTGCATGTAGCATGATTTGCCATCAGCTGTTTCTTGCACCCAGTACGCCCCAGTTGAGTGGCCACGCGAGCGCCCCCCACGCCGACCGCGACCAAACCGACCCCCGCTGCCCATCACGCTGCACCCGCGTCATGATTGTTCACGACGATAATAATTATTATCGTACGTCTCGTCG
The DNA here is from genome assembly GCA_946251855.1 of Alsophila aescularia. NCBI lineage: Eukaryota > Metazoa > Arthropoda > Insecta > Lepidoptera > Geometridae > Alsophila > Alsophila aescularia. The sequence goes on from OX276374.1 coordinate 61,476,089, forward strand.
TGCAGATCCCGCGGCTTGTCTCGCTGGCTCAAAAGCACTTGATAACCGTTTACGACACATTCTTCTGAGATGGCATATTTGTTGACAATAACTGCATTGGAATTCTTTATATTTGCAGTCCCATTTCTTATGTTTCATGTCGCTACAAACTGAGCACCCACTTAGTTGTAGCTTATTTTGCCCTATCCGTGGAATAAAGCCACAGTGGCCGTTAGGTCTTTATGTTTTTATTGCATTTTTGGGAGCTTATAATGCATTATAAGATCTCTTTTAAGACAATAACTGCATTGGAATTATTTATATTTGCTGTCCCATTTCTTATGTTTCATGTCGCCACAAACTGAGCACCCACTTAGTTGTAGCTTATTTTGCCCTATCCGTGGAATAAAGCCACAGTGGCCGTTAGGTCTTTGTTTTTATTACATTTTTGGGATCTTATAATGCATTATAAGATCCCAAAAATGCAAGGTCTTTATGTTTTTATTGCATTTTTAGGATTCCCAAAAATGCAATAAAAATATAAAGAACTGACGGCCACTGTGGCTTTATTCCACGGATAGGGCGATTTACGCCTTCAGTAAACTCTGCCGTTGTCTCACTGTTATTCCTTTCCACGGCGGAGGCGTCTCTTTCCGCCGCTTCGAGGGTAGAAGCTAACAACACAGCTTTTGAGTAATCTAACGTAGTCTCTGCAAACAATCACTGTCTTGTAAATTCACTTCTTAATCCACACACCGACTGATCTCTCAAATTGTTTTCTAATACGATTTCAAAGTTGCAATATCGTGATAACTTTTTTAATTCCGCGACGTACTGCGCAATGGATTCCCTGGTTAGCTACCACCGTTGTCTGAACTGGTACCGTTCCGCCATTTCTGAAGGATTTGGTTGTAAATGATTACGCAGTAGATTTACCACTTTTCATATGTCAGTGCTGATGGTTTTTGCGTGCTCGCTAAACTTGATAAAAGTTCATAGGTTTCTTCACCCATTGATGATATAAGTGTAGCTAGTTTCATCTCTTCACTGATTTTGTTCGCAACAAAATACATTTCCATCCGTTCGGTATACGCAAACCAATTTCCGGTTTTTAAGTTAAATTCACGAATTTGACAATTAGACATTGTTAATTATCATAAAACTGCATTAAATAGTGCTAATCCTCCGCGTTCACCACTATTAAATAAAAGGCGTGTGTTAGGTTATAACTTATTGATATGTTTAATCTGTCTAGTAACAACCATTTTTACAACAATAGAATAACAATGTAAGAGTTGACGATGTTCAGATGCAGTACTGGACAAGACATTGAGACTTGGTACTTACATTTTACGTATTTCACAATGAAATGAATATTCTCAGGTTATAACTTATTGATATGTGTAATCTATCTAGTACCAGCCATTTTTATAACACGACGTTGACGATATTCAGTTGCGGTACTGGACGAGATAATACAACTTGGTACTTACGTTATACGTATTTAACGATGTAATGAATATTCTCACTGAATCACCTCACCACTGACGATATTATAATGTATTTATAAAATATTGCACTTCAAGACAAAAGTGACTACCGATTAAGTCCTTTATAAATAATTATGTAATTTCTTAGATCTATGGCGAGTTTGTAATCTGGGATAATAACAAATTATGTTTATGAAGAAAAACTGATCTGGAATCTGTTCCACAACTTATTAAGTAATAGCTTACAATTGATAATTATAGATTTATATAATGGTGTTTAAAATGCTTAGTACAATTATCCTTTAATTTTAAGTACAATTACTGAGTCATTGTATTATAACTCTGAAACATCTGTATTTATATTTCCGTTCAAATTAGAATGATTTAAAATCATGTAAACTTATGATATTGATAGAAATGCTTAAAACTAAGTACTTACCCGATTAATATTAATGTATTATTACTTAATCAGCTCTGTACATTTAAACCTATAATTGTAGTAAAAATACAACTTCTCCCGCTAAAAATTGTAATTTATGAGAATAATATAAGAATACTGTTCTGACCTTCAATATTTGTTAACATTCTGAAAAATATGTATTTAAACGTCTTAATTATTTAAATGATTAACAATGTGTAAACAATACCGAGTTAACAATTATTAAATAGTTTCAATGCTATAAAATATGTACATTTACGTCACTTTGGCACCATCTGCAGGCTCATTCCTGCTGGTGCAAAGACTACGTGAGTTTGGCGGGTAGAATCGCTATAAAAAGCAGCCTCTGGGCTGAGCAGCCCTCTGTTCGTTTTACTGTCGTCGTTGCATCAAAAAGACACCAAAAGTTAAGTACAATTAATATTACCTACACTGTTATTCTGCTACTCTGTTTCCTTGTCCCATATTTACTGTGTATAACTGTGTATTTTGCAAATAGATATTGTCGGTTCTATGTTTTTTCCATATTGGTTATTATAACCAATACGATCAATGTGATTGTGTTAGAAATGATTAGGATCACTTTGTTCATGGTAAATGCTTTTATTTTGTGCCGGGTGTAACTATGGTGATTGTAAAACGATAATAAAGTGTCATTATGACCTAGTATCACATAGAGGTTGTTAGTATGTTAGATATTTAGTGTATGATATCTATGTTAATGATAATTGTAAAAATGATGATGAAAAAATATATTCGCCCCGTAGTTTCTTGCCAGTTCTTCTATGGTGGTGTATTCCGAATCTGGCGGTAGAATAAATAAAAAATATAACAATTCTATTTCCTTGTTTCTATGACAAATCCTTAGATTATGCCTTTTTTAGTACACATTAGGTAGGTACTAAACTGCTCAGTAATTTTCAAGCTTTTATTAGATATCAACTTGCTTATATTATATTAGGTTCAGAATTAGTTTCACTTGCTATAATAGAAGAAAGCTTGCTATAATGAAGTAACAACACTTTAGCGTCAATAATTTTAATTATATTATAAGCATAACATAACCAAACTTAGGTGTGATGTAATTACAGTATTAATGATTCCTAGATAACTTTATATATGTCAACATATGTCTATTAATCTCACACGTGCTTCTCGTAACGTATGTATTGCCAGAATGAAGCCTACCTGCATTCATAAATGTCAATAGCATATATAACAGTTTGAAAGTGTTCACAGAGTTCTGGTGGGCACAACTGGTCCATACAAGTATGGCCAGCGACTCCCACATCGTCGTTGCGGGCTGTGCCTGCTTCTGGTTTCCATTGTCGGTGGACCCAAGTGGCGGTAAAATGTGCTTTACCGCCACTTGGGTTCGTGGCGGTTCGTGGCGTGGCGGTGGAGTACTTGGCCTCGCGGCACGGCGTATGGACGTTGGACAAGTGCGCAGCGTTCTTTAATCATGGTGGTACAACGGTGACTTCGGTAGCCCTGCTTCAGGACTTGTTGGAGGCCTACAGCTCAACCGTGACACGTTAACTGGGTGCCTCTGCCTGTGTCTCTTCTTCAACTCTTCTACATATCTGCTGAGACATGCTTACTGGGTGCCTCTGTCTGCGACTCTTCTTCGACTCTTCTACATTTCTGCTTAGACATTCTAACTGGGCGCCTATGCCTGTGATTTTTTTTCGACTCTGATACTAGCTAACTGGGCGCCTCTATCTGTGACTAAAAAATATCGAGCCGAAGTCTGCTTTGACACGCTAACTGGGCACGTCTGTTTGTGACGTTAAAACATCGAGCTGAGCTCTGATTTTACATGCTAACTTGGTGCTTCTGTTTGTAACGTGTAAGCATCGGGCGTAACTCTGGTTCGACATGCTAACTTGGTGCGTAACGTGAAAGCATCGAACATGGCTCTGTTTAGTCATTCTAATTTGGAGTATTTTAAGTTAACAAGTATTGAGATCTCATAAGTTATTTCGATTTGCAAGAATGTTATTTGTTGTTGAGTAATTTTGAACGATTTATAACAATTCAAGTGACGTTCATAACTGTTTGTGTGAACGCTTACAGTTGTGATGCGAAACTGTTAATTGTCGTTGAAAGTTTCACGCTGCAAAAATGTTTCGGAGAGTACAACAATGACATATTTCAGATTGTGAAAATCCTGAGGATCTGAGGAAGTGCTGCCCATCCAAGATCAGGCGATAGAGGACGTACGCCAGTCAGGATAGGCCGTGTAAGGAATATTACGCCAGGTGGCGGAGCCTTGCAGCTGGTGGTGGTGGAGTTGCCTGTTGTGACAAGATAGCAACATACCTTTGTGTGTGTGATCGTGTATATTTTTTATATACTCGCTTCTGATTGCTAATACTATCATATTTCGTTATATTAAGATATAACGAATTGTTTTGTACATCAAATAAGACAAGTAAAGAAAAATACACTGTATACAGAAATGAATTTTATAAATAATGACTGGTGGACTTAACAAGTATTGAGATCTCATAAGTTATTGAGAATCGGTGGTCCTCTTGTGAATCGGTGGAATGTCTTATTTTTTTGTGGATTATGTACTTCTATGTCTCGGGCACATGAAATCATAATTACTGTGTTCATGACCACTGCCGTAATCTCAAAGATCAACAGCAAACTTTCCTTCCAGAGATCATTATCTATTCCTTAGTTTTTTTCGACCAACTTCGTGAATCACTTACTCACTCGTCCTCGATATTCAGCAAACGGAGCGGTGCAGCGCGAGCTCGTAGCAATCAGAACTGTTATGCGCGCCGAGTTATAATAGAGGCCGTTACATTAGGCCGTATTGTTGGTGGTAGGGAGGGGCTGCCCGGAGTACACTCCGGAGATATTGTCTCATACTGCCTCGAGCAAACTATGTGTCGTGAATCATTTAGTGAACTTCCTGGAGATTTAGCGAGCGGAGCGGTGTAGCGCGGACCTCTTGTGTGTGACCGCAGCCGTTACTTTAGTTAGATCGTTTGTCGATGGTAGGAGCTGTCCCATGATAAACCATTTGAAGGGCTTAGGGGAAAAACAGCTTTTTTCACATAATTTACAAACGGAGATATTGCTAATTAAAAGTTAAGATCATTAGAAAATTGTATTATTAAAATCGAAATATATTTTTATGCTGTGGCTGGATATGTTTATTATTAAAGTATTTCTTTAATTTTTAATATTTTTTTTTACTTCTGCTTAGAGTTATAATAAAAAAAAAACACCATAGTTAGATTAATAAGAGTAAAATCATCTTAATATGTCCACCAAATTCAGGGGAATAACAATCAATGTCACTATTTATATTCTCTAATGAAAACTAATGTAGGTAATAGCATCTTAGTCAAAACTAAATAATTGTTTGTTTGTCGTATGAGGTAGTGCTGGCCTCTGGTTTCAGTTTGTCAGGCCTCCCGAAGGCCTCTGACATGACTTAACGACTGCTATTAATCAATAACAGCCGGGACCGAAACTAATGTAGGTAATAGCATCTTAGTTATAACTAAATAATTGTTTGTTTGTCGTGTGAGGTAGTACTGGCCTCTGGTGTCAGTTTATCAGGCCCCTCGAAGGATTCTGACTTGGCTTAACGACTGCTATTAATCAATAACAGCCGGGATCGAACGCTTAACGTGCCCTTCGATGCACGGTGCGATGGAAAACCGCACATAAATTAAAAAGTCATTGGTACGGAGCCTAAGACGGATCCCGGTATCATGGATCCTAATTTGCAGAATTGAACCGTTAGGCTACCATCGCTTTTTTCTAAATAATAAATTGTATGTTTAAATATCTTGAAATTTTTCTTTTCTTATAATAAAATGTCCTTGTAAGCTTGTTTAGGCAGAATTAATTCTGCTGAATCAGGTGTATCTTCACAGAGAGTTGAGTTTATTTTGTTTCTTTTTGAATCCATATTAACAGAGGCAGTGCAGTGGCCATTATAGGAATCTCTGTGGAAAATATCTAATCTTACGGATAGGTCAAGAAAGGAATGGGCATGCATATGACGATCCAAAAGTAAATCAAACGTAGACGGGAGTATGCATCAAAATATAATCTAAAAAGTGTCACTATTATCATAAACCATGGACAACTGTTGTTTTTTCCTGAACGATTCGGACTGGTCATTTTTACCCTTTAAGTACACATATATTAAAAACAGGATATCTCAGTGACTATGAACATTAATGTCCCGTTTGTTTGGGCAGAACATAGAGATGGGAATATTCATACAGACTGCATTGCTAGTTGGAAAAATATAAAAATGTAACAAAAGCTGTTTTTCCCCTGAGCCCTTCATTTACTGGTTGGGCTTTTGCTCTGTCGAACTGGTCAGTCTCAAAACAAGTAGACATTTGTATTCACGCCAGAAATTTACCAAGTAGTTTGATTATACGAATTGTTATTTTATTGTTACAGATGCTGGTTGATACCACTTGCAATAGATAACTAATTTACAGAATACAATCACTATTAGCCTGCACTGTCCCATTGTTAGGCAAAATCCTCTCAACATGACTATCCAGACATTGCGATCTTGTGATATATTTGGCCAGTTTTTATTAAATATATACTATCTCTCTTTTGACTTATATATTGGTATGGATGTCAAACTCGTCCCGCCATCTCTTCCGAGATCTGCCGCGATGTTCGTCTCGCTGTATTAGGGCTCCACTTTGTGGCGATTTTGGCCCACGGCATGCGGCAGACGTGTCCAGTCTCACTTCAGCTTAGCGGCTTTTATAGCTAGGTCAACAATTTGAGTTTTGGAGCGCAACTTTGTGTTTCGAGTTCGATCAGTTTACTCATCATCTATTACGTTACGCTCCCTTGCTCTCTGGACAAACTTGAGCTTGTAATTTTGGATGCACATAAATCCAAACAAAAGCTATTTAGAATTTGAATACCGCTTGCGATACAGCACCGCGCGCTTCGCCTTTAAACATAGTTGTTTAAAGAAAAGAAAGGTTATTAGTAGTCTAACAGGCTTTTTTAACTAAACTTAGTAATACACTTCACCGTGTGCCAGTTTAATATTTTACTTATCTAGAGAATACTTGATTTTCTGGACGTGAAATGAATAACTATAAACTTTAACATGCCTGGAGTAACATTATCAATAGCTCTTCACTTACTCACTCGTTAAAGTATATCTCTCATTATTTATGTTAGTTCTATGTTTTTAAAGAAGTTTTTAAGAAAACTTCCGGTTAGCGATATCCGGATCCCCATACCTATTCGGCTGGTTTCTCCCGACTCCATTATGATGGGCTCCTTTGTTATGCTAATAACAATAGATCACGACCACTATTCACTGAAAGGAGAGGATTTCGAGAACCTTCGATTTACTTTAACTGAGGAATTTGTTTCGAAGTTCCGGTTATGATTTGAAGGAACTTGAAGTAACGCTTCAATTTGTCTTTAAATTGAAATAACGAGTTGTAAAATTGAAACTTTAGCGAGGTTGTGCGTGTAATCACGAACTTGCTGTAATCTAAGCGGAACTATAAACATCACGTATGTAGAGAAAGCAAATAATTGATATTGTGAACGATGTACTTGATGAACTCAGAGGTGGAGATTAGGCAAGAAACAAGATGGCATTGTTATAGAAGAAGAATTATAAGCAAAAGTGTTTATTGACACAAAATAAAATATAAAACAAGTAGTAATAGTATGTACATTACATACGATACCAGTTAAAGGGCCAGTGCTCAAAAACAATTACCGGCCAGTGCTAGACACTGGGAACTGGAATAGAACCATGATCAAATGTCCAGCCAGTGCTAGACACTGAGCGCTGGAATAAGATCATGATCAAAAGTCCAGCCAGCGCTAGACACTGAGCGCTAGAACAGGATCAATGGGGTCCAGGAGTCAAGTAGCAAACATAATGAACCATAGCCCTAAGGTCACCATTCTAAATGAGCCCATAGAGTGTGTTTCTGAGGCCCGCAATCTGGGTTTGATAATGGATAGTCATCTTCACTTTGAACGCTTTTTGCAAGAAGCTTTATGTAATTGTTTTTACAGATTGAAGGTGCTATACAAAGTCAGACCTTACCTCAGTGTGGACCTCAGGATAACATTATGTAAATCTCTCATCCTGTCTAAGCTTAATTATGCAGATGTTGTCTATGGAACATGCCTTTTATCAAGAACTGAACGATTGATAGAAAGAGTACAGAACGCCTGTGCTCGTTTTTGTTTCAATGTCCCGCTCGTGCACATATTACTCCTTTCCTCAATGAAGCTAAGCTTATGAAAATGAAGGCCCGTAGGCAGCTGCACTTTGCTACTTTGCTATTTGGAATGATTAAGGTCAAAAGACCAGAATACTTACTGCGTAAGTTGACTTGGCCCCATGAGAAGCGCAGGTACCATACTAGAGCTTCTGCCTATCTGATCTTAACACCGGTTCACAAGACTGTTGCATTTCGTGGTAGCTTTAGATTTGCAGCGAGCAAGTGCTGGAATGATCTGCCACCGCCATTTCGAGACCTGAAAACAATAAAAACATTTCTTAGGCATTTTAAACTGCACTTACTGCGAAATCAGTTCTTACAGTAGATAAAAAATACAGGATAGGTACATTTATCAACCTTACCTTCCTACAGCACAGAGTGCAGTCAAGATAAAAATGCCTCTTTTTTGAGTTTAATTAGGTATTTATATTGTAAAATTGTACTTACTATTTGTTTATGCTCGTTCTGCAATGGTGGTTTAATAACGCTTTCTCTTTTGCTTCTGTTTCTTCTCTTTGTTTTGATTGCATGTATTGAATGTACATTAAGCTGTCAAGTATTGCGGAATAGCGTATGCTATTTTAAGCCTTACTCGTCGGCTAGTCAATAGATTAAATAGAAAGGTATTCATGTTTAAAAGTTATTATTATCGTTATTTCTATTGTATTTTAATTGTCAGATCACGTGTTTTGGTTATGATGATCACGTGACGTGTGTTCTTTACCTTTGTTATTGTTACGTGGCATGCAAAGAGTATAATAATATATAGGGGGTGGCATGCCATGCCAAAGACCACAGAGGAAATAGCTAGCTGTCATTTCACCCGTCAATGAGACTGTCGAAGGCTAAGTTCGGATTGGCATTATGGCGTTTTGGGCGGTTTGGGGATGGCCGTTATGGTTTTTGCAGATATTTGCCACTAAAGATCCTTCCCAAGCCGAATGACGGATGACTTTCTTGAAGTTTCCTCTATAAAGTGGCATTTCTGAGGTCATTTTTTTTACTGTAAATTTTATTGTTTTATTTCTAAGTATGTTCGTTTAATTATTATTTTTTGTGTTTTTATTATTGTGCCACTCTGCGTTCATGATGTCACGAATAGGTTCGGACATAAAATCAGTGCCAAGGCCTTGGCCTTTGCGTTTGCTGAGTCGGGACCTGTTTGTGACAACACACATCATTAATTTTTGTTTGTTTGTCTAATTTCCTAAAAAAAATTCTTCTTGTTAATGTTTAATGTTGTGTGTTGTCAGAAATAAATGTATTTTCTTTCTTTCTTTCTTTCAGTTGGGCCACGAAGAAAACATATTCCTCGTAGCCTAATCAGTTAGGCAAGCTCATTAGGCCACGAAGAAACGCCCTAATAGTAAATAGATTTCTAACGGACGGGAAAATTGACTGAATGTTCATGAAATTGTAGAAATAATAATTTTATGCGTTTCTTAACTCAATTGGGTACGTGGGTAAATCTGACATGAGTTACCCACGAGCTCTACTGAAGAATTGAGTCCGATATGAAGTTTATTCCTGCAGTGCAGTGGTTGAAACTTCAACTCGCAAGAAGAAATAACATTGAGTCGTTCTGAACCATTTTATACTTACCACGATACCCACCGATACCCACTGTCGATTCCAATGAGGCATCTACACTTTTTGCCTTAGATATACCGTGAAATTTGTTTTTTGGTAGAAAACGTTTCTACCATACTGAACCATAACCAAATTCAATAATTCTGTTTTTAATAGACTTTATATGTTTTTTTTATATGTTCGGCTGTATGTATATTTTTTTTATGTATGTCGGTCGATGTCTCCGTCAATTGCGGACCGAATTAAAAAAATATTTTCCTTGAAAATTACGTCACTAACGCAGGGAACTAGAGTCGACAAAGTCAAATCTGAGGCCACCGATGACTCCTAATCAGACATGACTCTTTGGGGCGGCCAGACTCCGCATTGCGCCCAGTCAGGGTGGTCGCACTCCACAAAAAGTACAAATATTATACCTGAACTTCGGGGTCGTAATATTGGGGTTAATTCAGTAGAGTGTCAAGCGTGCGCTCGATGAGTCGCGCGCCGTGTGTTTAACGATAAAGTACCTACTTACTTACGTAAACTTACGTAAAGTTTTTGTCAATTTTTAATCTTTTCTCAATTATGAATATCAAGGATAAACCTAGAAGGTACTGCATAGCGTTCGGTCTGACAAATCTCGTAAAATACCTACATACTGACATTTTATTACATAGGTAGCCATTTCTTTTTCATTCATTATTAAGCATCGAAGTCACCTTTTATTCATCAAACTGTAACCTATTATGATATAATCAAATGATGAGGTACTAGGTCTATTCTGATAAGAATGTTATATGTAGTTATAACTTCGTGTAATGAAACGGGCTATAACTTCTAAACGGAAAGGGTTAGACCCACCGAGTTTGGGGTCCCTGAAATTGTGAAGAAGTTTCCTACCATTTGGCCCTGGCAGAAACGTCAACTTACGACTTTTGACAAAATCCCAACTCAACCCGCAATTTCCCTTCCTCGAGGTTGAACCTCACCCTACGAGCTATTTTCTGTCTACACACATCAAACAAATAGGCGCTTCTTTATCATGTCACTGTAGAGTGCAGAGCACACTGGACCTTCTTCAAATCTTAAGGCTCTGGCGCGATTGGAAGAACTACTCCATAAGACTGATAGAATTAAATGAACTTAGCAATAGGTATATATAAATTTTAACTGTAAGAAATAATTTAGCTTATAAATATATATTAAACTAGCTGTACCCGCGTCTTCGCAAGCGTGGTATTTTCTTTAGGTTCCAAGTACCATAATGTGCTAAACCAGGACCAATATACCAACTATTGAACAAAATTTCTTCAGCCGTCAAAATACTTTTATCAATTGCTAGGCTTCTAACTCACTGGATTGAGATACCAATTTAAATCAAACCCTAACCTATCTAACAATGAAAACTACATTGCAATTGGTCCAGTAGCTTTTACGTGATGCGTGAACAAACAAACATACAGACAAACAGAAAAAAAGACACGATTAACAAAAAAAACTTGTTCAATACCTTTTTTTAAGCACCCAAGAGCATTTGTTTCATTTGAATTCATTTAGTAGTTTGGGTGCAATGCGCGGTCAAGATACGGACCAACAGACAGACAAAATTAAAAAGTAAAATAGTTAGGCTTCAGTATCGAATATAGAGAACCATTCAAAAAATATTTTTTATTACATAAATATTAACATAACTTTGGACCCATATCCCGCAGAAACCCTTTACTTTTTCGGGATAAAACGTGTTAACGTAACATTAAACGTGTCCAGTTTTAACCCATCATGCCAAGTTGCATCAAAACCCGTCCATGAGTTTCAGCGTGATATGTGTTCTTTTAAATAATTTTCCACCCCTATCCTGCAGGAACACTTAATTTTTTCGGGATGTAAAGTACCCTATGTCCTGCCTCGTAGTATGAACTCAAATCATACCAAGTTTCATATAAATTCCTTCAGTAGTTTCGCCGTGATGCCTAGCCAAGATACAGACATACAGACAGGCAGACAGACAGACAGACAGACAAAAATGAAAAAAAAAAAACAGTTTTGGCTTCAGTATCGAAACAAGAGTACGTTCCAAAAATTTTTTCAAAATATCTTCAATGTACCGAATTGGACCCGTTACAGTTTTATTATAAGTATAGATTTAAGAAATAGGTATTAATTACAGTACTTAAGAACTTAGTAAAATATGTCGTCAATAGTTAAGACCCCCAAACAAGCCGGATCTGCTTTGGCTCTCGCCCCTGCCCAAAAGCCCACAAAATCCCATCGTTTGAAGGCTGTCAAAGACGCCGGTAAATCGGTCACATCCGATAGGCTGCCGCCGCCTTCTTCATCGGGAGCAGTAAAGCCCATTAAAGCAGCGTCCGAAGGAGCGGCGGCTGTCATGCCTCCTCCATTGGTGCCAGAGAGGAGGAAGCAGAGGTCAAAGGCAGCGGTTATATCCGAAGCTAGTGACGCAGGTGCCTTCTCCTCTCCAGCCACTGCACGGGGACCAACGGCCTCCGTGGTTGGTAGGGTTGTAAACTGGGCCACAGAATAAATAATAGTACATGTACAGAAGGATAACTGAGTAAAGTCATTTAAATACATAGCAACTCTCGCTACAACGCAATAAAGTGCAATTTAACTCGCACAGCACTGCGAGCTTTCAATTATATTTACCTAGAAGGCGCTCACCTATTGCGTGCAGGCTAGAATGTACCGTATCACAACGCGCGAGAGCTTCCATTGCTCTAATCGTTTCAGAATCGCTGTGTCACTTTTACGCTCGGTAGGGTTGTATCAAGTTATGACTAGGTACTCGTACTTGTACTAGTAATTATTCTGTGATATAATATGACTTAGATATTGTAACCGAATAAACAACTATGAAAAAATGTTTTTTTTTTACTTATTGTTATAAATATTTATAGTTCTGTTAACTAAATATAATGACATTCTTATCAGAATATACCTAGTACCTCATCATTTGATTATATCATAATAGGTTACAGTTTGATGAATAAAAGGTGACTTCGATGCTTAATAATGAATGAAAAAGAAATGGCTACCTACGTAATAAAATGTCGGTATGTAGGTATTTTACGAGATTTGTCAGACCGAACGCTATGCAGTACCTTCTAGGTTTATCCTTGATATTCATAATTGAGAAAAGATTAAAAATTGACAAAAACTTTACGTAAGTTTACGTAAGTAGGTACTTTATCGTTAAACACACGGCGCGCGACTCATCGAGCGCACGCTTGACACTCTACTGAATGAACCCCAATATTACGACCCCGAAGTTCAGGTATAATATTTGTACTTTTTGTGGAGTGCGACCGCCCTGACTGGCCGCAATGCGGAGTCTCGCCGCCCCAAAGAGTCATGTCTGATGAGGAGTCATCGGTGGCCTCAGATTTGACTTTGTCGACTCTTGTTCCCTGCGTTAGGGACGTAATTTTCAAGGAAAATATTTTTTTTAATTCGGTCCGCAATTGACGGAAACATCGACCGACATACATAAAAAAAACATACATACAGCCGAACATATAAAAAAAAACATATAAACTCTATTAAAAATAGAATTATTGAATTTGGTTATGGTTAAGTATGGTAGAAACGTTTTGTACCAAAAAACAAATTTCACGGTATATCTAAGGCAAAAAGTGTAGATGCCTCATTGGAATCGACAGTGGGTATCGGTGGGTATCGTGGTAAGTATAAAATGGTTCAGAACGACTCAATGTTTCTTCTTGCGAGTTGAAGTTTCAACCACTGCACTGCAGGAATAAACTTCATATCGGACTCAATTCTTCAGTAGAGCTCGTGGGTAACTCATGTCAGATTTACCCACGTACCCAATTGAGTTAAGAAACGCATAAAATTATTATTTCTACAATTTCATGAACATTCAGTCAATTTTCCCGTCCGTTAGAAATCTATTTACTATTAGGGCATTTCTTCGTGGCCTAATGAGCTTGCCTAACTGATTAGGCTACGAGGAATATGTTTTCTTGGCCCAACTGAAAGAAAGAAAGAAAATACATTTATTTCTGACAACACACAACATTAAACATTAACAAGAAGAAACATTTTTAGGAAATTAGACAAACAAACAAAAATTAATGCTGTGTGTTGTCACAAACAGGTCCCGACTCAGCAAACGCAAAGGCCAAGGCCTTGGCAATGATTTTATGTCGGAACCTATTCGTGACATCACGAACGAAGAGTGGCACAATAATATAAACACAAAAAATAATAATTAAACGAACATACTTAGAAATAAAACAATAAAATTTACAGTAAAAAAAATGACCTCAGAAATGCCACTTTATAGAGGAAACTTCAAGAAAGTCATCCGTCATTCGGCTTGGGAAGGATCGTTAGTGGCAAATATCTGCAAAAACCATAACAGCCATCCCCAAACCGCCCAAAACGCCATAATGCCAATCCGAACTTAGCCTTCGACAGTCTCATTGACGGGTGAAATGACAGCTAGCTATTTCCTCTGTGGTCTTTGGCATGGCATGCCACCCCCTATATATTATTATACTCTTTGCATGCCACGTAACAATAACAAAGGTAAAGAACACACGTCACGTGATCATCATAACCAAAACACGTGATCTGACAATTAAAATACAATAGAAATAACGATAATAATAACTTTTAAACATGAATACCTTTCTATTTAATCTATTGACTAGCCGACGAGTAAGGCTTAAAATAGCATACGCTATTCCGCGATACTTGACAGCTTAATGTACATTCAATACATGCAATCAAAACAAAGAGAAGAAACAGAAGCAAAAGAGAAAGCGTTATTAAACCACCATTGCAGAACGAGCATAAACAAATAGTAAGTACAATTTTACAATATAAATACCTAATTAAACTCAAAAAGAGGCATTTTTATCTTGACTGCACTCTGTGCTGTAGGAAGGTAAGGTTGATAAATGTACCTATCCTGTATTTTTTATCTACTGTAAGAACTGATTTCGCAGTAAGTGCAGTTTAAAATGCCTAAGAAATGTTTTTATTGTTTTCAGGTCTCGAAATGGTGGTGGCAGATCATTCCAGCACTTGCTCGCTGCAAATCTAAAGCTACCACGAAATGCAACAGTCTTGTGAACCGGTGTTAAGATCAGATAGGCAGAAGCTCTAGTATGGTACCTGCGCTTCTCATGGGCCCAAGTCAACTTACGCAGTAAGTATTCTGGTCTTTTGACCTTAATCATTCCAAATAGCAAAGTAGCAAAGTGCAGCTGCCTACGGGCCTTCATTTTCATAAGCTTAGCTTCATTGAGGAAAGGAGTAATATGTGCACGAGCGGGAACATTGAAACAAAAACGAGCACAGGCGTTTTGTACTCTTTGTATCAATCGTTCAGTTCTTGATAAAAGGCATGTTCCATAGACAACATCTGCATAATTAAGCTTAGACAGGATGAGAGATTTACATAATAATATCCTGAGGTCCACACTGAGGTAAGGTCTGACTTTGTATAGCACCTTCAATCTGTAAAAACAATTACATACAGCTTCTTGCAAAAAGCGTTCAAAGTGAAGATGACTATCCATTATCAAACCCAGATTGCGGGCCTCAGAAACACACTCTATGGGCTCATTTAGAATGGTGACCTTAGGGCTATGGTTCATTATGTTTGCTACTTGACTCCTGGACCCCATTACTAAAAATTTTGTTTTATTTGGGTTTAATACCATACAATTTGTCATGGACCACATTGCTAACCTGTCTAAGTCTTCATTTATTTTTGTTACAGCCAGACCTGTGTCTTTGGGATGGAAACTCAAATAAACCTGCAAGTCATCGGCATAGATGTGATACTGGCAATGCTTAATGCTATTAACAATGTCAGCACTGTACAACATGAAAAGGATTGGCCCAAGAATTGATCCTTGTGGAACGCCTCTAAGGTTATAAGTGGAAGAGGAAGATGCTGTCTTGCCATCTGCACCAGTGACCTCTACAATTTGAGATCTTAAGTGCAAGTAACTATCAAACCATTTTATTGTGTCAACATCAAACCCGTAATATGATAATTTGGATAAAAGAAGTGAAATATTTATGGCATCAAAAGCACGAAAAAATCGAGTAGCACCAGTATTGTTCCCATTCCACGATCCTGCGCTGCAAGCACATTGTCAACACCATCAAGCAATGCTGTTGCAGTACTTCTTTTTTTGCGAAAGCCTGACTGTGTTTGAGGCAATATTTCTTCAACTTCCAGGTATTTTACCATCTGATTACAAACCACTTTCTCCAATATTTTTGATAGACAGGGCAAGATGCTTATAGGTCGCAAGTCTTTAACTGATGCAATATTTAGTTTTTTTGGAATAGGTCTAATAACAGAAATTTTCAGACATCAGGAAATGTACATGTTATTATGGACAAGTTCACTATTTTTGTAATGATGCTTAGTGTGGTAGGCAAAGATAATAAAATCATTTTTAATGTGATGTGATCAAAACCTTCGGCGTTAGAAGAAAATCCATTTATTATACTTGCTACTGCATCCTCACTGACTGTTTTAAGTTTAAAAACAGATAAGCTAAAACGATTATACTCAAAATAGGTGAGATCTGAGATACTTACAAAATCTTTTCCAGGGATATCGAGAAAATGTTTATTTATTGCATCTGGGCCACCACAGAAACTTGGTATTTCAAAGTTATGTTTATCATTTGGAATAATTGTTGACTTGAGGTTTATCCATAGTTTTTTGGGATTATATATATTCTGATTAATATGGTTATCAAAATATACTTTTTTCTTGATACATTGCATTAATTACTACATGTTTCATATCTCTATACAATTGCCTATGTGAATCACTTTTTGATACTTTAAACTGACCATGATAATGGTCACGTATGCGCATCATTTCCTTAACGGTGTCAGTAAGCCAGGGATAAGATCTTTTTTTAATAAATATTGTCTTCTCTGGTGCATGCAAATCAAAAAAGAAACAAAATATACTGATTAAAAAGAGATACCAAATCATTTACATTACTGGTGTTTGCAAAATTTTGCCAATTAATGAAACATAAATCTTTATTAAAATGCTCCAAAAGTATATCCCTAAGTGGCCTGTATACAATAAGGTAGGTTTTTCTGCCTTAATATTAAATTCTATAGATACCATTGCATGGTTACCCAAGTCAGGGATATGCTGAACATTAATTGATCGTGCCTTAATATCAGTACACACTAAGTCTATTAGAGTTTCGCTGTGATCGGTAAAATGGGTCGGTTCCATTACTAATTGCTTAAGATTGGTATAGTTTAAAAATGTTAGCAATAGTTTACTTTTGTTTTCTGATGCAATTAGTAAGTTTATATTGAAATCTCCAAGAATTGCGATATGATCATAATCAGCAAAGCTAGCTACCGACTGGGTCAATACATCTAGAAATATATTAACATCAAGCCAAGGCGGACGATACGCTGTACCAACAATATTTTTTTTCGAGTTGACCTTCAGGCTCAGCCACATCTGCTCAACAGACGCAGTAGGAGGATGAGGACATGCTCGAACATTCACTCCACGCTTTATGTAATAGCCGACTCCGCCTCCACGTCCACCGCGCACGGCCGCCGGCCTCGGCGTGTGCCGCCGGTAACCGGGCACGACAGGCGCACGTCCGCTTTGATTTTCTCTTAACCATGTTTCATTGACTGCCATGATATGGACAGCAGTTCTCTCCATGGCCACAATAAATTCATCATGCCGCGTTCCCAGTGAGCCTGCATTAAACAGTCCAACCTTGAGTTGCTTTACAATCATTATAAGATGTTTAAATCTTTACCAAACACATAAACATGCATAAGCATGTATGGCTTCAAACAACAATCAAAATATAAAAATCCTATTAGACTTGTAAGCAGAACTACTAGAATGTGACTACTAGGTAACTTAAGACTTAATTTAGAATCATTACAGTAAAATGAGTAAGACAAAATTTTGAAACAATAATAACAGGAATATAAACTGTAGTAGCTTAAGCAACGGGACGCCACTACTTTTAAAATTATCACAAATTGTACAAGCAAAACATAAACACACACGATATAGTAAATAATAACTTGTATTACTTTTTCTGCTCTAACAAAACACCTTGATCCTGAGTCTGGCGCAGTCCAACTACATCTAACCCAAAAAAAAACTTAAAATCAGATTCCGACCGCATCCGGAAGGATGCCTTCGCTGATTCACGACGAACGAGGATTCGTCCGCCCTTGGTCCAGGCATACCTCCAGCCCTGACGTCGGCTCTCCTCGCGCACCCTATGGAACAACATCTTGTTCTGCCTCGTGAGGCGCTCGTTCACGTAGAATGTAGTCGGCGTGGCGCCGAGGCCGAGCCCCTCCGTAGTGACGCGGCGGCGTACGCGCGCACTCTGCAGAAAGGCGTCGCGCAGCTGCCTCCGTGCTAACCGCACGAGAATCGGCCGCGGGCGCGGCACCGCCTGCTCGCCGCAGCCCAAGGACACGTGGCGCAGGCCTGACCGCTCCACCGAGACGAAGTCGTGCTCCTCACAGACTACACCCAACTTGCCGGTGATGAGGTTCACAAGACTATCGAAATTTTCTCCTTGCTCCTCAGGGACACCAGTGATCTCTATGTCGTTCAGTAACGAATTCTGATCCCGTTCGTTGAGATCAAACCTTAAGCCGTTCAATGGTGACAAGCAACTCATCGACCTTGGGACGGGCTTGCAGCTCAAGGTAATTGTCCTCGAGGCCAATTAATCGAGCCTTCATGCCGTCCATACGTCCTCCAAAGCTCGCCACGGTGGTCCTAAGCAATGCCATCTCTTCCCGCATTGCATTGAAATCACCCCGAAATGACCTCATCTCTTGATGCATAAGTTTCATTTCACCCATGAGATCCACAGCAGTCACATTTGTGGGGATCTCCTGTGGGGCGACAGTGACATCAGTGGGGAGTGCCTGTGGAGTCAGATAGTCAGCTCCCATTCCTCGCACTGGATTATCAGTGTTGTCTTTTTTGGGGGTACCAGCTTTGCAACCTGGACAAAGCGTCATGGCTTTGTCCAGGTTGAGAGCTTTACATCGTGCGGGATGTTTACACAGGCACGGTGGAAAAAGCCTACGCATTTGTTGCATTTTACGCCCTCTACCGGGGTAGCAAAACGCCCACACCCAGAACACTTAGCCATGCATCTAGCGTGATTGATTTACACTGCGTGATTCGAATGAACTTCCACAGATGGCGCTAATAAGAATGTTATAAAAGAACAACTCTGTTTTATGGCTGATAAAATATGTGAATATAGTTGTAAGATATTCTGGTTTAATTAGGTTCCACTGATCGTTATCACTAATACGGAGATAAACTGTCACAAAAACGTTTTTTTTAATTAAATGACGAACTGAGGGTATCACATGTCCAGTCGACAGTCGAGGATGTGCAAAAATAGTTTTTTATTATTTATTGCATGGTTTCCCAATTTCCAAAACCATACAACACTACACAATCACTACAGAAACACTTTTACACTAGACTTTAACTTTTGCAAAGAATCTATGGTTTTTTTTTCTATTTTAAAAGGGAGACGTACACAGAGTCCAACTGTCGCCACTGACGTTCGTGACGTCAATCCTGAAATCCGAACTGTTGCGTAACGGCGGGATAAAATATAGGGAAAGTAGAGAAACTTCATTGTATAAATTATTTTAACAAAGATAAGGTAAGACTACTGCAGTTAACTGGGCGGTGTACTGCGACCATTATAAGTATACATAGCATTCGTGTAATGTTTTTTTTTTCAAACATTACATGATATAAGTAACTCGACATGATATTTTACAATTTAAAATATGTACATATTATGGGTAAAAAAGATCATATTCTAAAACGTTTTCTTCGGGTACTTGCATTTCCGCTGCCCGTCCGCGGTAACAAATGATCTTCTGCCGCTAGCGAGACATGTTATGTAAAATAACTTACTCTGCCTTTGTACTCTCCTTGGCTGTACCACAGAATAACTATAAGCTTTATCCTGCTCCAGTGCGTGATACTGCGAGGGCAGTTTACATAATGGAAGGTTGAGATAGTAAAGTTTGTAGAAAATGTTGTTAAAATGCATTTTATTGGAACAATGCGTAAAGTCTTATACTATAGCAAACTTTCACTAACACATGCCTATTATACTCCTACATAGAAAATGTGGGCCATGCGCCCACATGGCGCCCACGTGATGGCTTCATGAGCATGACCATCATGCAGTGCATACATAAGAGTATAGATGGTATCGTAAATGTTTATCTCATATTTTTTTAGTTTCTTTTACCTGGTTTCACTTGAACAGAGGATATTATAATAGCAGCTGCAGCAGTATATCTCGTTCTCAGTAGGTAAGTGGTAAAATCATTAAATGTCATCATCATCAGCCGTATCAATCCACTGAAGGACCTACACCATGTATTACCTAAAGTTCGGACGATGTTATCCATCCCTCGTGCTGGTCTCAATGAAATTCCGAGCATGGCACGCTCCGTGACACGTTGTGTAACTTTTATTTTGTGCATGTTTTTGTTTGTGACCGTCCACGGTTCGGCATCAAAATTGAGAGTAGACAGCACACATTGATTGAAGAACCTGGTTTAAGGTGAATTAAAAGTAATCCGTACCAATATATAACAGTGAAAGGTAGTCTGTTTGATTGTTTGGGAATCTTTCACGCGATAACGGCTGGACAGATTTGATGAAATTTAGAATGGAGATAGCTTATACCCTGGAATAAAACATAGGATACTTTTTATCCCAGAAAATTGTAAGTTTTCACGGAAAAACGGGAAAACTGTTGATTACTCACTGTAAGGAACGGTTGCCATCACATAATGGTATGTGGTTCCCGTGGAAACGAAATAACAAATCTTTATAAAAACTTCAAGAGCATTGGTGCTATACCTTCTGTTTTTCTTTTTTTGCGGTGAACAGTAGTCCGCGCGTACGAAGTTGCGGGCGGGAAAACTTGTAAGTCTTTAAAACACAGATAAACGGAAAAGATAAAATAGTCGCTTCAACGTAAACTGTCACGTATTCTGAGAGCAAGCGACGTACTCAGACTATTCTAGAAACAAGATTACTTACCGCCTTTGAAACATAATTAAAACACAGATAAAATGTAAAATAATTTCAAGAGCGAGGTTTAAATGTTGGTGAACTCCAGCCTTAATGTGCCACGGTTTACTACTCCGCTAACAGAGAGCGCTACCTGTCTTGCGTGCCAGCTTTACTGCCTGCCCCGGCTTACCTCGTGTTGGCGAAGATTCATTGCGAGAGGGTTCCAACGCGAATTACCCGCCCTGAGAGAAGATAAAGTTACGTGTAAGTGAATTTGTTGCTAAGTAAGTTATATGCTACCAGTCGAGTAAATAGGGATTCATTATACATTTGGTCCACTTGGCCTAGGAATATCAGCCTAGTCTTGTGCTGTCTTCCTGGACAAGACCCAGGAATATTTTGTGTAGCTTTTGTCAAATACCTTAACTACACAAAATAAAACATGAACCTTTTTCTCTCTCTCCGGCTTATTTCAAAAGCAAATTTGAATCGTTTTTGGTCAGCAATGAAAATATTCCATCAATATGTGTTGTTTCCATTAATTGGACAAAGTAGAATACATCCCAATTTCAACTTTATAAATGAATCAGAAAATCTCGTTTATTTATTTTAAGCCACCTACTAAATGTAAAATGTACAACGGATATGCAATTAGTGTGGTGCAGTTGGATGTGAATAAATACATTGTGTATTTTGTAGCAAATTTTACATTGTCGTATGTTGATGTACTTCAGTATGTGAAAGTCCATTCAGTGATGTATGCCGAAGGTGCTCTCTCACTCTCTGCTTACTCCTGGGGATTTGTTGAG
The DNA here is from genome assembly GCA_946251855.1 of Alsophila aescularia. Lineage (NCBI taxonomy): Eukaryota > Metazoa > Arthropoda > Insecta > Lepidoptera > Geometridae > Alsophila > Alsophila aescularia. Next base: position 61,497,748 of record OX276374.1, read on the forward strand.
TAATACTAGATCTTACGTACTTTTAAAGCGAGAGCTAGGTATAGTCGTAAGGACTATATATGTACTGTGGTATAGTAAAGTTTTAACTAACCCGTAGTAGTCTGCTACCGTTAAGGTAGTGATGGAAATTGAATGAAAATCGAAATGGGAAAGTAGAAAAATATGTTGCCCCATAAATTTAGATTTTCCACGGAGTAACAAGTACAAACTAAAAATGTATATAACCCACGACCCCCCACTCCCATTATAGCTAAGAACCATCTAGATCACATCAGTTTCAAACATAATAATACCGCATCAAAATGGGCAAAGACCCGTCCACCCACTGGCTTCACCCACTAGTGGGTGCACGGGTAATTCGCATTTACCCCTCCACCCACTGCACTAGAGTTGGAAACTAATAAAAAAATAATCGACATTTATGAAGGAAAGTAACGTTGTCCCCCAGTAACGCCACTAAATAATTTCCATTATTCTCAGAGCGATGTGGCCTAATGGTTCTATAGTGCAATTTAGAATCCAACGATACCGGGTTCAAAACCTAGGCTCCCGCACCAATGACTTTTCGAAGTTATGTGCGGTTTTCCATCGCTCCGTGCTTCGGAGGGCACGTTAAGCTGTCTGTCCCGGCTGTTATTGGTTAATAGCAGTCGTTAAGCCATGTCAGAGGCCCTCGGGCGGCCTGACAAACTCTGACATCAGAGGCCAGCACTACCTCATACGACAAACAAACAAACATTATCCTCAGTGGTAGACTTCAAAACTAACCATGTGGCAATATCCCTCACTACCCGCTTAACTATTCATTTCATTCATTCAATTATTTTTTTATTGGTGAACGGCTTTGGACGTCCACATAGAACTGACAACTATCAAGTGTCAGTTTCATACTATTCCTCCCCTTCCCTTACTATTTTTCGGATGACCCAGGCGAACGCGCGACGACGCCGTGAACGATTTCGAGTGATCGCGCGGGTGATCCGTGCGTCCACGAACGTAGTAAGTGAACGCACCCCAGATCTTATAGATATCTTCATTTTGGATGACAGCTGTCAAACTAAAAGGGGCTATAACTTTGATCCTAGACTTGCAGTTTCTTTACAGAAGTGAAAGATCTCATTGATATCTTTGTTTTGGATGACAGCTGTCAAACTTAAAAGGGCTATAACTTTGAAACTATTGATCCTAGACTAGTAGTTTCTTTACAGAAGTGATAAATCTCATCGATATCTTCTTTTTGGATGACAGCGGTTAAACTTAAAAGGGCTATAACTTTGAAACTGTTGATCCTAGACTAGTAGTTTCTTTACAGAAGTGATAGATCTCATCGATATCTTCTTTTTGGATGACAGCTGTCAAACTTAAAAGGGCAATAACTCTGAAACTATTGACCCTAGACTAATAGTTTTTTACAGAAGTGATAGATCTCATTGATATCTTCGTTTTGGATGACAGCTGTCAAACTTAAAATGGCTATAACTCTGAAACTATTGCTTCAAGATATGTAGTTTCTTTACAGAAGTGATAGATCTCATTGATATCTTCGTTTTGGATGACAGCTGTCAAACTTAAAAGGGTTATAACTCTGAAACTATTGATCCTAAACTTAAAGTTTATTAACATAAGTGGTAGATTTCATCGATATCTTTGTTTTGGATGACAGCTGTCAAACTTAAAAGGGCTACTCTGAAACTATTTATTCTAAACTAGTAGTTTCATTACATAAAGGATAGATCTAATCAAGATCTTCAACTCATATGACAGATAGCAAATTGACAGGTGACAGCTGTCTAACTTCAAAACATCTAGTATTTATAGCTGATGACAAAAATGACAAGCAATATCAAAAATGGCAGGTGATACATAAATATGAACAATGAGAAATTAAAAAGTCTTACCGATAGGGCAATTTATTACCTCTAGTATCGACGAATAGTTTCGGATAAATCCGTGAACTATGTAATTTTTTATATTGCCTGTCATTTTTGACATCTGCTGTCAAAACTAGATGTTTTGAGCTTTGACAGATGTCTCCTGTCAATTTGACAGCTGTCATATAAAATGAAGATCTCGATGAGATCTATCCTTTATGTAAAGAAACTACTAGTCTAAGATCAATAGTTTCAGAGTAATACTCCTTTTATGTTTGTCAGCTATCATCCAAAATGAAGATATCAATGTGAGATCACATTGATATCTTCATATCAAGGTGATCTCCACTTCCATAAATGCGACTAGTTTAAGATCAATAGTTTCAGAGTTATAGTCCTTTTAAGTTTGACAACTGTCATCCAAAACGAAGATATTGATGAGATTTATCACATCTGTAAATAAACTACTAGTCTAGGATCGTTAGTTTCAAAGTTATAGCCCTTTTAAGTTTGACAGCTGTCATCCAAAACGAAGATATCAATGAGATCTATCACTTCTGTAAAGAAACTATTAGTCTAGGATCAATATTTTCAGAGTTACGTCCTTTTAAGTTAGACAGCTGTCATCAAAAAATTTAATATTGATGAGATCTGTCACTTCTGTAAATAAACTACTAGACTAGGATCAATAGTTTTAAAGTTAGTGTTTTAAGTTTGACAGTTATATATCTAAAACGAGGATATCAATGAGATCTATCACTTCTGTAAAGAAATTATTAGTCTAAGATCAACAGTTTCAGAGTTATAGCCCTTTTTAGTTTGACAGCTGTCATCCAAAACGAAGATATCGATAAGATCTTGACAGGTGTTGACGAACTACTTTGCAGTTTGACATGGTACTTTGACATCTGTCACCTGTCACTTTGACACCTATCACTTTAACACCTATCACTTTGACACCTGTCACTTTGACACCTATCACTTTGACACCTGTCACTTTGACAACTTCATTTTTTTATTAGTTTCCAACTCTAGGGCAGTGGGTAGAGGGGTACATTTGAATTACCCTATCACTGTGACACCTGTCACTTTGACATCTGTCACTTTCAAATGTTTTACTACCTAATTATAGTTACCTAAGTATTAGTTGTTTTTTTCTTCATAAATTTCGATTATTTTTTATTAGTTTCTAACTCTAGGGCAGAGGGTGGATGGGTAAATTTGAATTACCCGTGCACCCACTAGTGCGTGAAGCCGGTGGGTGGACAGCCTATCAAAATTTGACCGATCCTCACCGCAGCTAAATTGGTCAATTCGTTTGGAAGCTACGATTCTCACCCCGTTTTCTCACCTCCCCCTCTCCATCCCCCTCCCCATAGAGCTAAAAACCATCTCGATCACATTAGCTTTTAAACAAAAAAATCGGTTCATTCGTTTGGGAGCTACGATGCCACAGACAGATTCACACAAACACAAACGCACACACTACACACACATTCACACACACACACACACACGCACACACACACGCACACACAACTAACAGTGGTACACTCCCTAAACTGATAACACCTGGTGTTGTAACAATGGACATGTCGCCACGTAGTGAATGCTGGGCTCCGTGATTGCAAGACGGCCTGGATATTGGAAACCGTACAAACGTGAAGCGCTTTTGTATGTGCACTGTGTTTTTGTGCTGCACTTTCAATGGAATAAACCGAAATGCGTAGATTTACTTGTTTTACTTGCCAGAGTTAGACCACTGTGTCACCTGGTGTCAAGTGACGCCAAGGTCAGGGAAAGGTACTAAACATAAACCCAGGATCCAATCCAGGAAATCCCAAAAAGTTCCACTTAGGTACCTAATATTATTATAATAGTTTGAAGAATTCACAATTTTAAACTTATCTTTCAAGTAGTAACTGGGATCATAGAAAGCTGCACCGCGACTGACTCGTATGTTTGAGAACCATCCGTATATGATTTATGCCTAACCTCGTATTTGTAGTTAAGCATGTGTTTAATGTGTTAAGCTTCAAAATTCTGTGAACATACTTATTTTTTGATTCTGTTAAATTTTCAACTTTGTTTGGATAATTTGTGTATGGTGTAAATTAAATTAATTAATAAAAATTATGTGATTTATTTCATGCTCACTTATCTAAACACTCCTTCTCAGATTATTGTAATATCAACTGCTTCAATCGATAGGATTGGTTTCAATACTTTCAATATTAGCTCTCTACGTTCGACACGTCTTTACTAGTTCAGCAGTTCTCCTTCTTAGTTCGGATTCAATCCACTCTGAATAATTAAAAGTTCGCGTTTCATCAAAGAAAGTTGGTTCTTGATTGAGATTTTAATATTTGTATTAATGACTAGCTGTGCCCGCGGCTTCGCTCGCGTAGTCATTTCTCTAGGTTAAAAGTACTCTATGTGCTATTCCAAGACCTAAAATAAACATTTGATCAAAATTCCTTCAGCCGTTAAAAGTTTTTTATCGATTGCTCGGCATCTAATCATTGGATTACGATACCAAGTACCCCAGGTCTTGGTCAAATCCTAAGCTATCCAACACTGAAAACATACAGACAAACAAACAGACAGACACGAATTTTAAAAATGTTTTATTCTTGTTCAGTAGCACAGTCCAATTTTTTAAAATTAGCTTCTTTGTACATACTTTTACGTTATGATTGCCTATAGCTGTGCCCGCAGCGATGCTCGCGTGGTAGTTTTTTTGGGATATAATGATCCTTTGAGTTATTCCAGTACCAAAAGTACCAATATAGGTACCTACCTACCTGTGTTAACAACCGTCAGTGGCGATCCGACATGGTCGTGATAGGTTAGAAGACGAAGACGCGAGCGAAGCGTAGCCCCATTATAGCTAAGAACCATCTTGTTTACCTCAGCTTTGAAACAAAAACCCGCAGTTAAATTGTTCCATTCGGTTTGAAAGATACGATTCTCACCCCCCCTTTTTTCAACTCCTCCCCCCTTCCATATAGCAAAGAAACATGATGAACCATCTCGATCACATCCGTTTTAAAACACAAAAAACTGCATCAAATTTGGTCCATTCGTTTGGGAGCTTTTTTATAAGGATGCCACAAACAAAACACACACACACACACACACACACACACACACACACACACACGCACACACGCAACGCACACGCACACGCACACACCCTCAGACACAAAATAAACAAAGTAATGTGAGCCGAATTCGAAAAGTTAACAGATTCGAATTTAGCGGTACGCTTGGTTGCAGTGAATGAAATGCTTGCGTGTTTTAAGGTCAATCAGCGCCATCTAGTTAATTGGAGGCAAAACTTTGATTTGTTTCGTTTATGCACTGGAGTTGTTGACCATCTCAATCACATTAGCTTTCAACCAAAAAAAATAACGAAAACACACACACACACACACACACACACACACACACACACACACACACACACACACTCACACACATACAGTGATACACACCCTAAACTTATAACACCCGTCTCTTTGTTCGGGGGTTAAAAATGTAAAACAGTAAGCAGTTTGGTTACCAATTAAAACAGCCGCAAGAGGGCGCTTTCTTATGAGGGAATGTAAATTATAAATGATAATTTATTTCTTTTTTAACATGCATTTCAGGTAAAACTAACAAATTTACAAAGTAAAAAAAAAACAAAGTAACTTGATAGAATTATTTTCTGTTTTTGAGTTTTTTCTAAATTATCTGAATTGGAATTATTGTGACCTATTTTGTTGTAACGATTTGACGGCTTACTTCAGGAAAAAAAAAGAAATTTAAAAAACTCAAAGAAATTGTAAAAATAACGCATAAAATATGTAAATACATAAAAATATGGAACAAAACATTTTAAGAAGTGCGTGATTTCGATCCACGCACGTCTGGGTTGGCAGGCAGAAACGGTCCCGCTAAACCAGACAGTATAGTGGTGAGAGGGTCGAAATTATGATACCCTTTTAATGTTTTATTTATATTACATTTAAATTACCATAACTTTGAATACCTATCCCGCATGAACCCTATATTTTTTGGGGATAAAAAGAATCAATAATTTTAATACATAATATGTAATTTGACTGTGCCAAGTTACATCAAACTCCGTCCAGTAGTTTCAGGCTAATATGTGTTCTTTTAAATAACTTTCAACCGCTATCCTGCGGGAACTCATGTTTTTTTTTCGGGATAAAAAGTAGTCTAAATGTTAATCCATAACATAAGCTATGATTGTGCCAAGTTGCATCAAAATCCGTTCGGTAGTTTCAGCGTGATGCGTGTTCAAAGAGACAGACAGACAGACAGACAGACAAACAGACAGACAGACAGACAAAAATTAAAAAAATATCCTTTTTGCACTTATTATATCGATTTTGAAGTTTATCTCAATTATAATTTTCAAAAAATATTTAATGTACTGATTTAGCCCAGTTACAGTTTTATTATAGTACTAGCTGTACCCGCGGCTTTGCCCGCGTGGCCATTTCATTTAAAAGTTAGGTACTCATACGTGTTATTCCAGGACCAAAAGTACCTATAATATACTACATTTGTTCAGCCGTTGAATAGTTTTTTATCGATTGCTCGGCATCTTATCGTCAGATTAAGATACTAAGTAACCCAGGTTTTAACTCAAACCCTAAGCTATCCAATAGTGAAAATTGCATTGCAATCGATCAAGTAGTTTTTACTTGATGCGCGAAAAAACTTACATACAGACCTTCAGTAGTGACCCGACATGGCCGTGATAGGTTAGAAGACGAAGGCGGGAGCTCGCTAAGCTTCGCTCTCCCCTTCGTCTTCTAACTATTCACGGCCAAGTCGGGTTGCCACTGAAGGCTGTTGGCAGAAATCTATCTGTGTTGCAATAGCAAATAAATAATTAATAGGTTGTTCTAGTGGCTAGTGACCCTGGGAACGAAATCAAACGGTTGCGGTTTCGAATCCTGAGCAAAAATGTTTGTTTCCGAGTCATGGATGTGATATTCGTATTTATGTACATTATCTAGTGCCCATATTACAGGGTATCCTAGTTTGGGGCTAGGTAATTGGTGTGGAAATATCCCGAATATATTTATTTATTTATTTATTTATGAAAAGTTATTGTTGAGTGCAAAAGTTTTGAGGCTACTCGGATACGAACCTGGGAATGACGGCACGTCAGCTGGGTACTGACACCACTGTGCCACAAAGGATCTTAAGCACTGGCCGAAAATTTAAAAGTGCGAAATAGTCCTGGGCAAAAAATTTGTGTCCGCTTCTGTCTTTTCACTTTGTTTGTAAACAATAAAAAGTGCGAAAAAGTCTTTAAGGCTACTCGGATTTGAACCTGGGTTTAACGGCACGTTAGTCGGGTTCTGACTCCATTGCGCCACGAAGGATCTTAGACATAGGTTGAAAATTGGGTGTCCGCTTCTGTCTTGACACTTTGTCAACCTAATAATTAAAAAACTATCATATGCAATTACAATACTTTACGGTTTACTTCAGGAAATTACATAAATCTTAAAAAAATCAAATAAAATGTAAAAAAACGCACAAAATATGTAAATGCTTATAAATATTGAGCCAAAAAATTCATAGCAGCGCGTGAATTCGATCCATGTGCCTCTGGATGGATGGAAGCGGTGTCTTGCAGGCCAGACACCGCTTCCACTGTGCCACTCTGACTTGTGGCATAGGTGCCGAATTTACGGTACCATTTTATAAACGGATGTGCAATTATTATTCCTTTCAAATTAACATAACTTTAGACTCATATCCCGAAGGAATCCCGTATATTTTCGTGATTCAAAGTATTATTGATTTTAACACATAATATAAACTTTGACTGTGCCAAGTTACATCAAAATCCGTCAGGTATTTTCATCGTTATATGTGTTTTTTTTTAAATAACTTTCTATCCCTATCCTGCGGGAATTATTGTTTTTTTCGGGATAAAAAGTATTCTAAATGTTAATCCATAACATAAGCTATGATTGTGCCAAGTTGCATCAAAATCCGTCTGGTAGTTTCGGCGTGATGCGTGTTCAAAGAGACAGACAGACAGACAGACAGACAGACAAATAAAAACATATCCATTTTGCACTCCATATCGATTTTGAAGATTATCTCAATTATAATTTAAAAAAAAAAAAAAAATGTACAGATTTAGCCCAGTTTCCGTTTTATTATAGTATAGATTCAGGAAAGTTATATCAGAACACACTGATGAAAGTAAAAATCAAATTCAGTGAGAATGATAGGTACTCGTATTATTATGATGAAAAATTATAAAGTAAAACAATAACTACTTGGCAGGTGTGATACATAACTATTATTTCATCATCATCATCAGCCCGTGTCAGTGAAATACACTTTTCTTCCAAATGCTGCCAACTACTATGCGTATATCGTCACTTCATCTAGCTGGAGGGTGCACACGACATTTGCCAAGTTGCGGAATCAACATCTGCCCTATGATAGATATGACCAGCCCGCTGCCATTTCAGCTTACTAATCTTATGGGCCAATAATATTGCCAACTTTGGTTCTCTGACGGATCACCCCATTCTGGATACGATCTTTCAGAGAAACTCCGAGCATATCTCTTTCCATAGGCCGTCGAGCATCTTTAAATTGGTAGTACAGTCGTGCCGTGTGCGTCAACGACTCCGCTCATAACAGGTACCGCTGTCATAACAGGTAGGATGCACTGGTTGAAGACTTTTGTCTTTAAAGTTTGTGGTATTGGTGATGAGGAACCCCGACGTAGTTTCCCAAATGCTGCCCAGCCCATCTGTATTCTTTTGCGGGTCTCTTTTGATGTTGTTTTTACCTGGTTGCAAAATTTAACACCAGACATACTCCTGAACAACTTCGAGAGCAGTTCCGTTAACTGCAATTATTTCCGGAATAACAGGTTCTTTAAACATACGCTTGGTTTTGTCCAAGTTCAACGTATTCAGACCAATGCGTTGAGACGAATCAGCTGGGCTGTCCAACATCTGTTGCGAGTCCTGCAACGTATCTGCCACAATGACGATGTCATCCGCAAATCTCAAGTGTGAGATGTACTCACCGTTAATGTTAATACCACGTCCTTTTCAGTCCAGAGTCTTAAACATACCCTATCATATCATAAAATACAAATATCCCGTATTCCCGTATTCTTCCCGGTCTGTTTGTATCTTCAGAGTAACACTAACACTGTTTAGTTTGTACCTCCACGACATCAATACATTGTGTCCCAGATACAGTCATCCCTTGAGACGTGGAGCACTAACTCGTTTATATCGCTTTCATCTGGCTTCTACGTTTGCAGAGAAATGGCTCCCTAAGTCTGCGCTGCATCGGTAAAGCCACTCCCGTCTACTGACAACCCTGTGACGTTTCTTAAATTATGTCCAATAAGGATTTAGTAGCGAACTATTTCTACTTTTAGTAACGTAGACCTTGAAAGTGAGAATGTGAGTTGTAATTAGTATAATTTAAAATAAAAGCTTTTACGGGTTATTTAAATATTTTTTTTGTTGCTTTGTAACTTTTTACGTTTTTAAATATTTTTTTCTGTTTTTTTGTTGCATTTTCACTTTTAACGTTCTAAGTATTTTTTTCTTTTTTTATTACTTTGTCATCGGTTTGTGAGCTACCCTGAAAGTTTTAACCGTACCTAATCGGGAAGTGCTCGAAATTTGAATTAAAAGATTCCATGTCACCTGGCAGTTTAGTTATAGAAAGAGACAGAAAAATTAAGGACCCTACCTACTAGTGAAGTGGTGGTAGGTATAGAAAAAAAAATAAAAAATAGTAGACTATCAGTGTAATCAGAAAGGAAGAAAAAATACTCAGGGAGTGAGTTACAGGAGGTGGCGTAGGTATGATATTGTCCTTCGGCTTGGGACTTAGAGGCACGCGTGCGAAGACGTTCCGCGGAGAGATGGTACAGAAGTTGTGCAGCAGCCAGTAGTAACGCAGTAGTGCGCAGAACAGCTCCCGGGGGACCGGTGTCCAAAGACCCGTGGCAGCGTGCTGGTCGGCGATCGTACCTCTAGGGTACCAAATAAAAAAACCCTGGAATGGCAGAATTAGACGCCTTAGTCCAGTTTCAGTAGGTCTGGCTACCGTACATCACCAGGTTTTCGTTCCTTGGGGTCCACCAAGTCATTGCGAAAGCGTTTGCTGGTATGACTAAATGCGACCAACAAGCATAGTTTGACCGTATTAATTTTCAAAATGACTTGCTAACAGAATAAACTAAAAGGAAAGTAAAAAAAATAAGAACAAAATCAGTAAAATTTCCGTTACTAAATTTAAAATTTCGGTAAAGGTCTGCAATATCAAAAGCCTGGCACGTAAGATGCACAGTAAAGTTATACACAAGATTACAGATAAATGTAAAACAATCAGTTCGTGGATTCGCAAGCGTTACATACAATTTTTTAACCTAAATGTTACGGCCTGATAGGCAGTAGTTTAGAGCAAGAAGAAATTTAGAGGTTACACGATATATGAGACACTTACCCAATATTGGGGTTTCTTCACTAGGTAAACAGGTAATTAAAGACAAAGGTTTGTCCAATATTATTTGCAAAATGATTTAGAAAAACTTTCTCTAAGCCAGCACAAAATAAAAAAGAACCATTCGTCACCACAGGATAGTTATCGCTTCTATTGGTGTGTTCTGTTATGGTCACGCTCATAATTTTAGCGTAGCAACCACCCATTCTGTTTCAATCAGAACCTGTATTACGGTCATTCAATACGGTGCGTTGGAGTAGATATTGCGGTGAAAATTTGTTTGCAACAAGTCGTGTTAGCTTATTAAACTTCTGTTTACGATTGTAGATTACATAACGTGTAGAATGGTCATACTAATTCAAAGTCAAGAAATACCTAAAATCTTGACAACACATAGACATTTTAAGGTTTATTTTATTGTGAAAGTGGACTTTTTTGTTGATACTAAGTGAATGCTCAACTAAACGGAATAAAAACAACGTGAGATGAAGTGAGGACACAGGACAGACAAAATACACCGATACATACTTACATCATTATGTTAGATACATCGATACATACATACATAGATACATACAAGTAAAGTCAAACAAAAGCTTTTAAAAAAATACACTCAGTTTTAGTGGTCGTATCCATATGAAACTTTGCAAATATTTGTAATTCCGATGATCAGTTTGATGATGGAGGTGGGTAACGGGACGTTTGAATGGATAGTAGAAAAACCCATCAAGATTGGGTCATTAGATATGTCTCAACGAATCTTCGTTTCACCTGATGACGAGAACCTGATGATGGACATATAGGGTAGATAACGGAACCCATAAATGTTTTACGGTCTTGTAGTCAAACAAGGAACCTTTAGTCCGTCCGTCTGTCCGTATGTCTCAGAATTTAATTCAGAAACTATTTACGGTAAAAAGTTGTTTGGAACATTGTCTTCCATGAAAAGTGAAGTTTTTTTTATGCTCCATATAGTGTGGGGCACGCAATGAAAAAACAAGGGGTTCCTTTGCATAGGTATGTTAAAATTCTAATTATATTTATTGAGGTTTTTTTTTTCTATTTGGTCCCTTTTTGGCACAAAACTAAAAAAATAATAATGAAAAATCTCAAGCAGCATAATATGAATACACTAACAAAATTATCATGTTTACCAATCTAAAATTTACTGGTTAACGAGCTTCAGCTGACCAAAACAACGCATTTGATGCCCGCGTAAGCTCTGAGCAAAATATCCCATAGTGAGAGACATACTCCAAGCGTTAAAACAACTTTGTTGGCGTGGGTATCACATAAAAACGAATAAACCGATTGCAATGCAGTTTTCATAGTTGGGTAGTTTACGATCCTGGCTACGAAACCCTAAGTATATGCATATCTGACACGCACTTAGCCGGTTTATTTAAACTATATTTTATTTATTATCACCACGTAATGATGGTATTTTCATATAGTATTATAAATTATAACAGTAGGAAGTGTACCGTGGACCGTATATATAAACGTATGAAGATATAATTTGCGAATCCACGCTGCAATTAACCTAATATGGTATAATTTGATAGTAGATATGGATAAAATTTGATAGTGTGTATATGGGTGTTATGTAGCTATAGTACAAAGGCCAAGAACCCTCTTCTTCACAGCAAGTTCGCTAAGAATCAATGGCTGCAAGTAGTATACAAAGTCTCAGGGTGACGAGCCCAGAGCAGTGTCCCGCAAGATTTTGCAATCCAAAGTACTGGGTGCTATTGCTATCGCAGTGGACACACATGGGGCATACTATTTAGCGAACGACCTTCAGGACATGCACTCAGTTGTTTCTATATAACAAAGTGTAACAAAATAACGGGAAAAGATAGAAAATGAATCCAACGTTGTTTCCCGACTCCGGTTTATGTTAGTTTTTCAAAACTCGGCTCAAACATGCCCGTGTCAGCTGTCACAGTCTACCGCTGAAACCTGAAAATATGCCCAAACCGCTGATAACTCGCTGAAAATTACAGCCTTTTTCCTCTTGTTGCTCGTAGCACATACATTGCATTGTACATTTTGTTTTTTGCCCGTCTGAATAATTTATGTCGTTTGCTCGTTCACTATGTTTTTTTGCTCGACACATGACATTTGTAGCTCGAGTACGTTGTAAAATTTTCATAGCAACAGCGGTATGACTTACAGAAGTGCTTTATGTATTCAAAGTAGGAATTTATACTATTCATTGCCTATCTTTTAGGGCTTGAGTACGTGGAGCAATCGCGCCGGCTTCGCATACTTACATTTGTGTGTCTTGTTCAAATGTCCAAGTAATTTTGTTGTTTTCGATGTAGTTTATCACTGTGTACACCACTGACCATAGACACAATGACTAGACATGTCTTTGAAATCCGTGGTGCACATTTATTTCTGAAAACGCAAATAAAGCTACCTATAGCTACGCCCGCGGCTTTGCCCAAGAGGTAATTTTTCCGGGGTAAAAAGAAAAAAAACGAGTACTTACATCATCAAGAGAAAAGAACACCGCTGCCCTGCCAAAAAACCTTTTTTTTATTGTGTTACTCGGGATAAAATAAGGATTTCTTAGTAACTTCCAAATCTATTCAAGCATTTAAAAGTTTTAAAGAATCTCACATACATACTACATGAACCCTGAAAACATTACACTCCTTTTTTGGGCAGTCATCCAATAACAGCCCGTGTATTCTTCCTCACCTCATGATACACACAACAGACAGACAGCTATTTATTTCCGCATTTATAATATTAGTTAGCCTACACTTGTAGCGTACGCTATTTACGATTATAATTTAAAAAAAAAATAGTTTAAAATAAAATAAAAAACACGCTTTATATAGAATACCAAACTAAAAAATAGAAAATAAATTTTAATAGTGTAAGTAAGAAAAAATGTTTTATTTCAAAAAAATCGTGGGATGCATGGGTCAATAGTTATAAATATTTTATTGACAGATATGAGAAGAAGGATTATCATTTCGATAATATCTTAAAAAGCACCCCACGCTTTTTTTTAAATATTGTAGCGTGAGCTACTGACTTTATAATAAAAAATAATAATTCGAAAACAGATGAACAATAAAACCCTTTCTTTAAATAAAAGCTTAGCATCAGTTGCTCATCTCTTATCAGATGACGACATTGAAGTCGCACATAGTTGATTGAAACAGTACTATCGTTCGTATTTGGTAAATACCAACGAAAGCAGACGATCGGGAACATAAAATAGATTATCGTACGTTGTTTACTTACATGATATAATCCTGTAAATCAGAGTTCTAAAAAACAGTAGTCATGTCCAGAGGTTATAAACACTTCGATAAATATAACACGTCCATGCACTACGGAACACATAGAAGAGAACTCTCATTAGGTCAATTGATTGAGATAAATACAAAAGGAACAAGGAATAACTGGGAATCAGATAATAAATAAATAATTAATAAAATACAATTGATAAACACGGAGACAAGTAGTGACCTCTACCGTAGGTTCTACTTATCTTTGCATCGATTAGCAATCAAAGCAAAAGGGCGCGTTCTGTTCGGCACGGTCCCGTAATGTCAGCAAATAGAAAACAAAATTAAACAAACCAATTAAATACAACGAATGTCAAATTTAAGAACGTAGTTTTTTTCCAAAGCAAACCCATACAATATCATAATTTAATAGTGACAGTATATAGTTTTATGATAGTATAACAGTACCGAAGCATGGAGACCGCGTTCCGTACCTTTCGTCTGGAAGTGAACGTATCGTTTCTAGTACGGAACGTTTTATGGGCTATAGTTTATAACAATTCTTAGACGTCTCTTGACAGTTGTTTAGCTGTCAAAAATAGTTAAAAAACCCAGTAAATAAACAAATTTGGTTTCGACGGTGAGAAATCTTAAAAAATAAAAATAAGGCCAAATAATAATTTCGAAAGGCCATGTGTAAGCGCTGATCTGTTTCTTGGTGGAACGAAATGTTATTCGGATAGATTTTGCTAACTTAGGAGCAAACTAGATTCGGCTACAAAAGAAACCTGACAATGGAGACGGAGGCGTGAAGGTTTTTTCGTGCTGCAGAGCCCGGTAGCAGAACTGACAAGTCTTTTCCCTGCATATTATAAAACCCGTAAAAAAAGGTGAGAGCATTTTTCGGTATTTTGCATTGTCGGCACTAATGATTGCGATTGTGAAATCACTTTTATCCATTTTTCGAGACACCACTTTAGCGAACTGAGAGGGGTGGCGTTTTCGAAGTCTCGAATTCTAAAGAAACGTTGTGTTTATTCATCCACAGCGGGTTTTCCCCTCGGATTGAGATACCACGACGGAGATTTTCCCCCCCGGATTGAGACACCACATGACGGAGGCTTCTTCCCCCCGGATTTAACTAGAAAGGCGCCGTGTCGCGATACGCCACGTCGACTTTATATCCAACGATTCCTGCCACGTTCTTGGAATGCGGTATCGTATTGGCATGTTTATGCATATATTTCATTAACCGGAGTATTGAACTTTGGTTCCCCACCGACCTGCTGGACACCTGCAACGCCTGAGGGGTCTAGCCTGGCTACCTCTCACGCGAATCGGACATTGCTGAAACGTCGGATGGAGATTTACCTTTACTAACATAACGGCTCAATCTTATAGAAAAAGGTAAATAAGTAGACTGCACTGCCGGCCGGCAACTCATCACTTGTTTTGTTAGGGTAAATACTTAATTTTGTCAGATCTATATCGACCCTAGTTATAACAGGGTAATCCTAGACCTTAGTACTTCTTAGCTGCTGAGTTGGATCTGCAGGCATGGGTTCTTTAGACATTAAGTAAACAGGCAAAGTTAAACCAAAAATATTAAATATTGTATTGGAGAATTTAAATTGCATGTTTTGTCTTCCACTATTATATGTTAGCTTGAATGGCCGTCCAACGTACCTACGGCACGGTTCCTTAGATTTTAAGTAAGTAGGCAAAGTTAAACCAAGGATAATAAAAATTGCATTGGTGAATTTGAGTTGTATGTTTTATCTTCCACTATTGTACCCACTAGCTAGTACATTACCGAACGGTCTTGATCCAATAGTTCTTGAAGCTCGTTCCGGTCTAAGTTTATTCAGGTAATTTTATTAATTTCAAAGTAGTAACGAGTATTTTAAGTTTTGAGTGATTCCGAAGAAAGATATAGCGTCCTCACGTTTAAAGCAACCGGATGGGGTAAGAATCCCGACTTTTGGTGTGACTCACCCCGTTTTATTTTTTATTTCCATTATTCTCAAAATTACTTTTCATTGATTTAAGTGAATACCCTATCGGCGTTAGACACCGGACCAACTATCTCGGTGGTTGGCGAGTTTGGCCTAAAAACCAATTCATCACATCTTTCATCGGAATCCGTCAGCACAGAGTAAATTACTATAAAACCGCATATATCGTTACAATATGACGAAAACCCTTTAAAAATCGTTACAATATATATTTTTTTTCTTATTTACACAATTTTATTTTTTTCAAATTATTTCATTGTCATCGGTTTTTGACAGGTGTGCAAAATTTGAATGAAATCTGACCGTTTAAAGTGGGTCAAAATAGCGTCCAAAGGAGTCGGTTACAAACATACAAACATACAAGTAATAATATAAAGCGTATAAAAATACGATAACTGGCAATCAACAATGACATTTCAGTAAATAAAAGCTTTTTATTGAATTGATTATGGTCAAACTTCACTCCTAATCTCCAAAGCACCTGCTCCATAATCTCCGGACATGAGAACCCTTTTGTCTTGTATTTAAATTTCAAAATTACTCGTACTATTTTTCATAAAATTCCATTTTTGTGTATCAAAACCTAACTTTAGTCTACAACCCTATTTTTTTACGTTCCAACATTTAAATTAGCTTTCAAGTAATTAATTGAGACAACTCTAATCCGCTGCATATAACATCGGCCTAACGATTTCATCGCATTTGAATATTAATGCGACGCCAGAGTTATAGTCGCTAATTGGCTAATATGTTTGTAAATGTCGGAGGAGACTTGCAATTTGCATATAAATCAACGAGTCAGAATAGGTAATAGACAATTTAAGGTACAACATTGCGATGCTCCGATAATGTCATATAACAGTAAATTTAATAAGCATATAATGAAACATGTCATGAATTGAAAAGCATTTTCTGTGTGAAATCCTAATTGCACGGGGAATTGCAATTGGACAGAAAATCAATGGAGCGGTAAATACTGCACGGATATTACCGCGGGGATTCGTGGATTTATGATACATTAAATATGATTAAATAGACTTATTTCAGTGCAGCAGAGGATATATTGTTTGCTAATCGTAGCGGTTGTAAGTGGTCTGTGAATGCATCGCGGCAATCGCGTGGAATTTCATTTTGTATAGAGATATGTAAATGCGCGCAATACATTCTGACGGAGCGTGGATTACGGTAAAATAATAAAAATAATTGTAAAGCAATTTAAATCCCCTTATATTATCGTTTCAGTGAGTATGCTTGACGCACCGGACCTCTTTATTTTAGAAAAAAATGTGTCCGTATTCTTGTAAATATAAAAGTAATCGACAGTTGTAAAGCACATTTAATCAATTTATATAATGGAAATTTGTAATTTCGTACGGAAATACCCAATATTATTTTCTAAAAAAGTAGATCAGCCTAGAAGATTCGCAACTAGGTATGGATATGATCTAGTTGTACCTCCTTCCAAATTAAAAAATCACAGTTCTGGAACGAATAAAATGGTAGTAAAAAATTATAATCGGTAGTTTATTATAAATTTTTACTGCCATTTTATTCGATATAATTAAAAATAAGAAAAAAACACAACATTCCATAGTAACCTAAAGAACTTTTTAATTAATAAATGCTATTATACCCTTGACGAGTATTTAAATGATAAATCTACATATATAATGAATTGATATAATAGATAATAGCTCGGTCTGCTGCTACTTTTTGCTAAACCCTGTGAGGGTCATATGTTGACAATTACACCTTAATGCCTGTGTTTTTTATTTACTATGTAGGTACATATGTTTTTGCAATAAATAAATTGAAATTGAAATGATGCGTGCGTAATTCATGAGGTAAACATAAACAGCAAAAGCTCGACGGAAAATATTCTACAATAATACTTTACAATAGTAAAATGAAAAAAACTACATCGATATTATACAAGCTTTTGCTGTTTATGTTTACCCCATTAATTACGACGATTGATTGCTTTTCATGGGAGGTAGTGTCTAGCCTCTGGTGTCAGAGTTTGTCAGGCCCGAGGGCCTCTGACATGGCTTAACCACTGTTAATAACAAGCGGAACCGACAGCTTAATAGCTTAATAGCTTTTAGTCATGCCCTATGAAGCACTGAGCAATAAAAAAACACATAATTTAGAAAAGCCATTGGTCAGCCCAGGACAAAACCCGGTTTCGTTAAAATCAAGGCACATCAAAATTTATTCGAAATAAACATAATATGTGAAAAATAATACAGGTCTTTAAAAAATATTGATTTCCATCATGTTCATCGTGCAAATATTCAAGTAAAATCAACACCAATAAATAAAAGTGAAGCGTTGTCTGTTTGTTTGGAGAGCTTTCAACCAAAAACGGCTGATCCTATTTTGATGAAACGTTTTAAATAGGTACGGTATAATATAAATACCAACACAGGATAACCTACCTCCTCCGTTATCAGAAATGGGATCTGTGTTGGTTCAAACTCAAAATGAAAACGCAGAAAGTGATCGTTGGCTTGCCATGTTTCACAGTACAGTGGCGACCCTGTAGGATATCTGCGGATGAACGTAGCGTAATTCGTGATCATGTGAGAGAGAGATGCAGATTGCATTATAAGGCCTAGCTGTTCTCTTTTTGCAAGTCCGACTCTCTTACGGCCGTTCCCTATATTGAACCCAAATTAGTAAAGAAACGTGCCGGTTCAGACCGGATAAGTATTGACTACCGTGTACTCAACTGTAACAGTTCCTGACCGGTATCCGCTTCCCCTTATCACTGATCTGGGCCATTATTCTCTATGAACAGTCACACGAGTAACGCGTCTTGCTGTGGAATCGTTCGGAACAGTACAGCAATTCTCGAACATGCACGAACAATTCCACGCAGATATCTTAACGCGGCGTGTTACGTGGCCGAGTGGCAATAGAGAATAACGGCCCAGATAGCGCGTCTCAGTGGAGCCAATTTTTCTTGAAATTAGATTGTGCTAGTGGCTTCCATTTCATTCCCGTAGAGAGCAGAGTCAGTAGAGAGCACTGCTTTCATAACACCTGATGGCCAATATGAGTTTTTGACCATGCTTTAAAATGAAAAAACCATGAAAAACACTATATCCTTATTCCAGAGAGCCATCATAAATGCTCTAGGTGACCTTGCACATGACTATGTGATAGTCTATGTTGACGATATTTTGATCATCTCTCACACAATATTTTGAGCAATTTACACATTTGAGGATATCAAAAATAAGTGTGGGAATTGTTAAACGGTATCAATTATTTTTAAATATTTTTTTCTAGCACGTCTGTTCCGCACTGGGCGCCCAGAGCAAAACATATTAACATATATTGTATGTATTTTAAAATACATTTATGACTGATAAGCAACGACTAGGTATATTTGGTTTAGAATTATTATTTATTATATAGACGTCTTCAAATTTCTACGCAAATTCCAAAAGCTTTCGCGCATTACACGATTGAGCCATCGCAGCCTCATTGCCTGTCGAGAAGCCGCATTTTATATCTTGTTTATTTTGTCTCGTTTATGACACACTGGGCCATTAAGGGACGTATCGAAAGTTAATAGTGCAAGTTATGGCCCCAGGCCTTTATGGCTGAAATGGAGCCGGCGATCATTACATCCCGCATTTTGGTCAAATTATTGAGTCAATATGGCGTCGGTTTTCAGGCAAGGGTTTGTGCCTGGTATAATGAGGGTAACCACTATAGATATAACTCAAGGTCTGCTCAAACTTAGTTACCTGTTGCTTTAAAAGGTATGCGGGAGGAACCACAGTATAGAGACAGTGCAACGATTCGCAGATTGACACGATATAGATATTTCAGGACTGTTGCAAGCACCATTGTCCACGGATAAACTGATCGTAAATTTACTGTTTGTACCTATACCATTAGGTTACTGTTAGTAACCATGTCAGTTTAAAAACTTCCAAATTATAACTGTAGAATACGCTCAGTTCTTAATAAAAAATAGTGTAAATAAACCCAGTGGCATAGCAATGGAGGCCCAGGTCTCGTGCAGCAAATTTCAGGGGAGTTTATTTATTGGTGTTAGAATTATTTTTATATATATAAATTTAAATTTTTGCGCTCACGGGTATTTTCATTTTCATAATTGATTAACAATATGTATTGTTTTCTACATTTATAGAAATAGCTTATCATTTTCACAACCACAGGGGCGGCCAATTTCGGCTTGGCACCGGGTGGCATAAACTCACGCTACGCCACCGATTAAAACCAGTGCAGTGGTTCTCTCCGAACCGAGACCTGATGATCTACCTTTTCTTATACATTTTAGCTAAGAAGACTATCAATTTGTTGTTGCCATAGTTTGACCTTCAGTAATTCAGATTAGAAGAAATAGACAGATTCACGCGCGGAACACATAAGTAAGGCCAAAAAAGCATACACCAATAACATTGAAAAGCTAATACTATTGAGTCTTATTTGCGAAGCAAACTGTCGTGTTTTCAGTAGGTACGTATATATAGGTATGTGATTGAATATGTTTTTAAAATATGCCGTGACAGGTTACATAATTCAACACACGACACTCAGAGGTCAGTACGTACTTATACTGTGGTTCTAGCTAGCTAGTCAGGCATAATTAACCACACAGTGGTGCGTTTATATCTGAGTACGGTACGAGTAGGTCGTCACAAAGGGACCCAGTTAAGGCCGCAACAAGGGTGAATCACGAAAAATGCGCGATGTTCAGAGGAACTTTTAGATGAATCCTTCTGTTCATTTCCTATATGAAAAATATATAGTAAACTTAAGTTCACCATAAACCATTTGTTTTGTTTAAAATTCGTATAAATATTTACGAACATTGTAGAAAAAATCCTAAAGCGTGTGCTAATTTTAAAATACATTAAAACTTTCCCATAGATCCGCTCGTCAGAGACATGTAATTTTTTTACACAAAGTATGTTATGACATTTTCAACAACTTGTATTGTTTAATTTGTATATTTTCTAATGAATAAATGGAAAATAAAATAAAAACCGTCAACGCAGAGCGTTTTCACATGCTCCTCGCTAGAAGCATACGCCCGAGGCCTGCGGAAGTTCTACCGGCCGGCCCGGCGCCATGACATTCAGTCTGCCACGGCAGTTTGAGACGGAAGGACCACGCTCACGTTACGGATGAAAATATTTTGATCTTTTCTAGGTTTTAGACGATTTTCTTGAATTAGTAAGATAACAAATAGTGATAATTAATAATTTCAATGTATTTCTGGACCTGTATGTAGATATATTGTTGATTTTTGTATTAGTTTTATTGTTTTTGAGGTCATAGAATCTAATGTTATATTTTGTCCAGAAGTGATTTATCTACCAATACGAGTACATATAGGAAATAAAATCTTCAAATAGCGTGGACATCGATTGGTTGTGTGGTAAGTACCTACCTACTTTACATTATATATATATATACATATACTTTATTTTGACACCACTGAGTGACAAAACGAGCAGGTCGCCTACCTGATGGTAAGCGCTGCGCCTGCTCGTAACAGTAATACTTATTTTTTATGACTTTAAACAATTCATTAATAACATAATTTTCAGTTCACAGACTATTTTACTTATTAGGTAGGTATGTACCTCTTACACGCATGATCAGAATTATTGTGAACTACTGACTCGCCTCGGCTTCTCACGGGTAGCTAAGGGTTTTTCATTATTTGTACACGATTCTATCCGTATCTAAAATAATTTGAACAAAAAACGGAGTAAGCGGAGGTAATTCAAAATCTTTGGCAGCCGCGGTGCTTTTTGATAGACTTGTTATTATTTAGTTTCTATGGAAAAATGTAATCAATTTTTTTATAGGCAATTTTTTGATACAACCGTATAACCTAGCTATCTCAACCAGGGCCTGCTACTTTCATTGTACGGTCCGCGAAACATTTTTAAACCTATTTTTTTTTATTAGACTATGACTCAGCCTAATAAATTGTCCTGCAGCAGTTTATTTTAACGGGACACTGAGAACAACACTAAGAAAAGGAAGGAAGTATTTACCATTGCTAAATTTTATAATTAAGAAAGCACAATATAAGTAATATTATATTTTCAGGAAGGAAAGCCAACGAAATGTTTGAAATTAAAACTTGTCTTAGTTAGGTTTATACATTACACGAAGCGTTTTGCTTCGCCTATTAGGCTGGATATAGGCAATTCGAAAAACTGTATTGTATTGCTTGGTTACAGGTTCATAATAATCTGGAATTTTTCACAGATGTCATGAAGAACTGGAAATGGAAACCATTTAATCAGAAATAAATATTGCCAGTAAATGAACTGGTAATCATAATAAGATTTAAACAATCCGCTTCTTGTCTTCGTGGTTTGGTTTTTTAGAAATGAAAAATAAGATTTTAATAAATTTCCTTATATTAAATATTATTAAATGCTGTCTTTTTTCACTAAAAAACAAACGTAATAACTAGCTTACAAGCTAAAAAAAACACGCCTGCCCTGGCAAAAATAAGTTTATGCCAATAAATTATACACCACTAGTTTTCCCGCCCGCGAGTTCGTCCGCGCGGACTACTGTTTATCGCGAAAAAAGCATCCTATGCTCTTCTAGGATATTAAAAACAAATGCAAAAGTAGGTATAGCACTAACGCTCTTGATGTTTTTTGACATACATGTTATTTCGTTTCTATGGCAACCGTTTCTTACAGCGAGTAATCAAAATTCTTCCAGTTTTTCCTGTTTTCCCGTGGAAACTTACAATTTTCCGGGATAAAAAGAATCCTATGTTTTATTCCAGGGTTAATCTCCATTCCTAGTTTCATCAATATCCGTCCAGCCGTTAACGCGTGAAAGCTCTCCAAGCAATGGATTGGAATGTCCTTATCAACGCCTTCAATTTGATACCCATATTGTAAAATTCGAAGATAAAATATTTGTTTTGCAATTGAAAATGGAGCCATACTGCCGCCATACTGATTTAAATGTATGTATAGCCTATGTTACTCGAGGGGATGTAAGGATTCTAACGATACCCCATACGTCTAAATCTGTTTAAGCATTTCAAAATTATGGTGGAATAAAGAAACTCACATACAAACTTACAAACATACAAACATACATGAATGCTAAAAACATAACACTCCTTTTTTTGGGCAGTCGTGTAAAAACATCATAACACTAGCCTCCGCCTGCGGCTGCGTGGGTGAAGCTGAGGGTGGAGTATAGTCTACACTAGTATTTTAGAGAAGAAAGATTTGATTGTTTGTATGTTTGTTTGTTTGTAATGGATAAACCCAAAAATCTATTTTTTATGATTTTAGCAGTATATATTATAATTATTTACCACCGTATCGCACAAAAATAATGTAATATGTATTATGTTGAATAGTTTTTGTTATAGACTTTAGTCTTTGGGGTTTGTTCAGTTGTCTTTTGGTTATTGAAATTTCGAAGCTTGAGTGACATTGCTACTTGTGGCATAATTTATTATTTCGCATATTTATTTTGAGCGTAGGTCAAGTACTGAAAATTAAATGCACCTAGTTTGTTCCATACAAGTGTCGCGGGCGACCACCGGATTGTTTATTCAGCATTATTGTGAGCGCCGCAAAATTGTATACCAATTACCCCTACACGAACTACCAGTTACCTATTGAAATATTCGGTCTGACACTCAATTCGACTAAAAATTCACTCAATAATAATTTAAATAAATAACATAATATGAAATTAAATAAAATAAAATAAATTTATTTGCATGAATACAGGTAGGTACATTTTAGTTGTTAATATAGTTCAGTTCAGTTTATATAAATGATGTTCCTTGACGTAATTAGTGAAATAGTTAAGAATATCCCGCAAAACTGCTTTACTCTAAAGCCAAACTACTAAATGTTCGCCAACTTTATATCCTCCGGGCTTTCGCTAGGCATCACTCCTCAACTCTTAACTGCTGAGATTATTAGTCTCTTCTTAATCGCAGAATCTTCAAAACGCGTCGTATCTTCTGCAGAACTAGGCATACACAACGACTAACAGACTTCATGCTACCTTTCATTCATCTATCTATACTTCCATTCCAGTCCAATTCTGTACGTTGAAGATATTTAGTAAAACTTTTTTGCAGGCTGTTCTATATTTGATACTGAAGTCAAAACTGTTTTTTTTTTCATTTTTGTCTGTCTGTCTGTCTGCCTGTATCTTGGCTAGGCATCACGCCAAAACTACTGGATTAATTTAAATGAATCTTAGTAGGATTTGAGTTCATACTACGAGGTAGGACATGGAATACTTTTAATCCCGAAAATTTAAACGGTTCTCGGAGGATAGGGGTTGAAAGTTATATGAAAAAAAAAAACTTACTCTGAAACTACTGGATGGATTTTGATGCACATTGGTACAGTCATCGTTTATATGATGGGTAACAATTAGGGGTCCAAGTTCTGTACATTGAAGATATTTTATAAAAAAAATTGGAGGCTGTTCTATATTCGTACTGTAGCCAGAACTGTTTTTCATACTACGAGGTAGGACATAGGATACCTTTCATCCCGAAAAATTAAAGGTTTCCCACAGGATAGGGGTTGAAAATTATATCAACGAATACTTATCACGCTGAAACTACTGGACGGATTTTGATGCAAATTAACAGTCATAATTTAAATGATAGGTGAAATTTGAGGATACTTTTAATCCCGAAAAAAAAGGGTTCCTGCAAGATAGGGGTCCAAATTCTGTATATTGAATATATTTTGTATTTTTTTTTTGTAGGCTGTTATATATTTAATACTGAAGCCAAAACTGTATTTTATTTAATTTTTGTCTTTCTGTCTGTCTGTCTGTCTGTATCCTGGCCGCGCATCTCACCGAAACTACTGAATAAATTCAAATGAAACTTGGCATGATTTGAGTTCATACTAAGAGGTAAGACTTTGGATAGTTTTCAAACCGGTAAATAAAAGGGTTCCACCCGCAGGATAGGTTATTTTATTTAGATTTGGTATTGATGTTTAACGGTTTATAGTTACTTCCTTAGTTCACCTCTAGGATACTCAAGGAATATTCCTCCAAATTTCAAATACCTAGGGTCCACCGGTTTACGCTGGGCGTTGTCTGTCAGTCAGTCAGTAGGTATGTAACGGTAATGTTTCATAGGCATGATTAAAATAATGTATAAAACAAATATTTTTATAATTCTGCTCAAAAGTGTAGGGCATCTATGAATTTGTAAACGGAAGATATATATTTAAAAAAAATAGGGTACTGAAAACCAATAAAACATTTTTTAAATTTGTGTCCGTCTGTTTGTCTGTAAGTCTGTTTACGCATCACGTAAAACTACCGGACCGATTGCGAAGCTATCATTGTTGGATAGCTTAGCAATCCGATGAGTAGAAACCGAGCAATCGATAAAAAAATTATGACGGCTGAAGGAATTTTGTTTAAATGTTGGTATATTGGTATTTTAGGTCTTGGAATAGCAAGAAACTTCTTTTAACATAGAGAAATGCCTACTTGTGCGAAGCCGCGGGTACAGCTAGTACTAGAATAAAACTGTAACTGGGCTAAATCTATACATTAAATATTTTTTGAAAATTATAATTGAGATAAACTTCAAAATCGATATAGAGTGCAAAAAGAATATATTTTTATTTTTGTCCGTCTATCTGTCTGTCTCTTTGAACATGCATCACGCTGAAACTACTTGACGAATTTTGATGCAACTTGGCACAATCACAACTGATGTTATGGATTAACATTAAAAATACTTTTTATCCCGAAAAAATAAAGGGTTCCCGCAGGATAAGGGTTTAAAATTATTTAAAAGAACACATATCACGCTGAAACTACTACTACTACTACTACGCTGTTTATGTTAACTAAAGTAATAATACATCCGTTTATAGAACGGTACCGATTTTCGTGGCTCGAACCACTAAGTAGAGTAGAGGAGAGGAAAAGAGGTTGAGAATCGTAGCTTCTAAACGAGTGGGCACAACTAGTCTGCAATTAAATACTCAAAAAACTTGATGGTCAAAACATGCACAGTCAACCAAGCTAAGCGTATATGGTTCACAAGTGGCATTATATGAGGATACTGAACAATTTCTGAGAATCATATCGTTACAGAAAATTGCATATTTTATTTTATATTTTTAATATGCCTACTTCTAACATAATCCCTTTTAACCAACTTCTATGGCTCACTTTAAGTACCTACTAACGATCAATCTATACTATAATAAAACTGTAACTGGGCTAAATCTGTACATTAAATATTTTTTGAAAATTTTAATTGAGATGAACTTCAAAATCGATATGGAGTGCAAAAAGGTTTTTTTTTAATTTTTTGTATGTCGGTCTGTCTGTCTGTCTCTTTGAACACGCATCACGCAGAAACTACCCGACGGATTTTGATGCAATTTGGCACAATCATAGCTTATGTTATGGATTAACATTTAGAATACATTTATCCCGAAAAAAACAATGGTTCCCGCAGGATAGGGGTTGAAAGTTATTTAAAAAAACACATATCATGCTGAAACTACCGTACGGATTTTCAAGTAACTTGGCACAGTCAAAGTTTATAGTATGTGTTAAAATGATTGATACTTTTAATCACGAATAAATACGAGATTCCTGCGGGATATGAGTCTAAAGTTATTTTAATTTGAAAGGAATAATAATTGCACATCCGTTTATAAAATCGTACCGTAAATTCGGCTCCTATGCCACAAGTCAGAGTGGCACAGTAGAAGCGGTGTCTGGCTTGCAACCCAGAGGCACATGGATCGAATCCACACGCTGCTATGAATGTTTTGCCTCAATATTTATAAGCATTTACATATTTTGTGCCTTTTTTACATTTTCTTTGATTTTTTTAAGGCTTATGTAATTTCCTGAAGTAAACCGTCAAGTTTTGTTTGAAAACAATATATATAATAGGATCTATCCAAACGAATGATCCGACTTAGGTGCGGTTTTTTATGTTTGCAAGCTGAGGTAATCGAGATGGTATAGTACGAGTTTGGTACGAGTAAAGATAGCACAATGGCATCAACAACTCAAGCGAATAAACCAAAAGCATCAAAGTTCTCCCTACAATTTAACTAGATGGCGCTGATTGACCTTAAAACACGCAATCATTTAATTCCTGCAACTAAGGGGCCCGGTAAATTCAAATTTATCAGGTTTTTGGGATTCGGCTCACACTAGCACGACCTCCAGGGGCCTAATTCTCTAATTTTAAGACGCCAATTCCTCGCTGCCTGCGTGGAAATTGGAATCAATCACGAACAAATTCCATGTAGGCATGGGTCATTTTCGCAATATCCAGCACCAGGGCTTTCAAGAACGTCTATCTTCAAACACCAGGGCGAAAAACCAGGGTTCAAAATACTTTCAAGTGCTTTCTGTAGAAACAGATTAAAGCCTTGAAAGTAGAAAATACTTGCATAGGAAATTGATTTTTGCCGTCATATAAATAAGGAGAACAATCGTGTTTGCAAAATAAAAGTACTTGGAAGCCTTGAAAGTAGAAAATACTTGCATAGCAAATTGATCTTTGTCTCTATATATAAAAGGAGCACTATCGCGTGTGTGAAAAAGTACTCTGAAGCCTTGAAATTGTTTGTTTGTAATAATCCTCATATCGTGTTGAAAAAGCTCAAAAAGTAGGTAGGTAGGGTAGTTAATTATTAAGAGCCAGTTAAAGTGCCAGTAAGTAGGTACGTCGTTCTGTGAAACATCATAAAAATAATTTGTACTAAGAACACAATGTTTCGTTGCATTAAAATTTGTTCGTATGGACCTCACAATAATTACCTACCCTTGATGCCCCATCCAATATACCTCACCACCTTAATTACTCTCTAATCTGTGCCACCTTACCTTCGGAGATAATTTTCTCTACTCAATAACAAGACGGTCATGATTACAAGTTACTTCATTTAAACTAGATGGCGTTGTCTACCCTTAAAACACGCAAGCGGTTTGTTACGAAGTGGTTTGAACGTTGAATGAACTCGAGCAACACGTTTTCTTCTTTTTTTACTTTATGGTCCTTAGAGGCCCTTAAAACGTATTGAAATGTTGTTTATTGATAGAATAAGTCGACTTCAGTTGTAAAACGCGCAGCGAAATTAAGCTAATTATTTATAGTAAAATAGTAATTTATTAATTAAAAAAATAAATTTAACTGTTATAACGCATATTCTGTGAAGTACGGAGTGCCGTACTTCACAGAATATGCGTTATAAAAAGGCAAGGCAGTGCCTTATTCCAATGATTAGATGCCGAGCAATCGATAAAAAACTATTTGACGGCTGAACGAATTTTGAAGAAATGTAGTATAATATTGTATTTTGTAGGTTTGGTCCTGGTCCTCCTGGTCCTCTGGACCTGAACCAAACCTACAACTGGTCTGGTGGTGGTTTGGCTTTTGGTCCTGGAATAAAACGTGTGGGCTACTTTTAAATGAAATGACCACGCGGGCAAAGCCGCGGGCACAGCTAGTAAATATAACTCTAGTTTATAGCCCTTGTAATCTTTTATAATTTATATTCTGATAACTTTGCTTTGACGCCCCCACAAGAGAGGCTTGACCTAGTATAGGGACCACCAGTAATTGTAAAACTATTTGACGGCTGAACGAATTTTGAAGACATGTAGTATAATATTGTATTTTGTAGGTTTGGTCCTGGTTCTCCTGGTCCTCTGGACCTGGACCAAACCTACAACTGGTCTGGTGGTGGTTTGGCTTTTGGTCCTGGAATAAAACGTGTGGGCTACTTTTAAATGAAATGACCACGCGGGCAAAGCCGCGGGCACAGCTAGTAAATATAACTCTAGTTTATAGCCCTTGTAATCTTTTATAATTTATATTCTGATAACTTTGCTTTGACGCCCCCACAAGAGAGGCTTGACCTAGTATAGGGACCACCAGTAATTGTACATTTACATTTCGATCCATCCAAAATGGTACCATTTCTAATGAGTGAGGTCGTTTTCAACTCTGCTCAAGTTGGTTTTCGGTCCGTCTTGGATGAACCTGTTGTATCGGAGGGTAGGGTGAAGTGACAACAAGCTGGTTCAATGCACACTGATTTATTTTGTATGCAGCTGCTACTTATAAGGCGGTGCAACCGCCACTACTCATACATGTCTTTTACATCTAGGTACATATACAACATCTTTCTCCTCAAAAAAACTTCCTATAATCTACTCTTTGCCCTAAAATTTGCTTTGATGAGTGAAGCGGTGACTGGAAATGGACGTTATCTTCCGCGTCCGTACTGGGTAATGGCTGGCTACTTTGATCCCTTGCAGGAGTGGCGCTCACATCAGATGACTCAGCGATGGACTCCTGTGATGTGGTTATCTCCATACCAGCTGTACGTGATCTAACGTCCGACTCAGCAGAGTATAATTCACTAGAACTTGCCTCTTCCTGTGGCAAAGTTACGTCCCACGTTTTAGCCGTACTGCCATGATTATCAGTAACTAGTACGTTGGTTCTGTTCGCGTAAACTTGATTTTTATGTCTAATAATATCTTTATTGCTGCTTAGCAATTTAATTTTATATAAGACTTTGCCAATTTTCTCAACAATCACTCCTTTTATCCAGTTAAATTTGTTTTTGTTTACATATTGCTTCACAGTAACGTTATCGCCTGGTTTAAAAACTACGTAATTTTTTCCACCATAATTCTTAACCTGTAAGCACTGTTTCCGATCAACGAGCTTAGATAAGTTTGTAGGTAAGGGATTATCGACGTGAGTGAGCAAATCCAACCTTGAACGGAGTTTATGACCGAATACTAACTGAGCTGGAGATGTTTCTGTGGTGGTGTTGTTGAAGTTGCGATAATCGAATAGAAACTTAGAAAGTCGATTCTGTATATTATCTACTTGACAGCCCGATAAAAGAAATGTTTTAATACCTCTTTTAATAATTTTTACGAATGACTCCGCCTGACCATTGCTCATTGGATGGTACACAGGTGAATATAAATGCGATATGTTGTTTAAATTGCAAAAGTTTTCAAATTCTTGAGAGGTAAATGAAGTCGCGTTGTCAGTTACCACATAATTCATTATTCCAAACCTGGACATAAAATCACACAGCTTCGTGATGACGGCCTTTGTTGTAATGTTATTGTTCATAATGTAACATTCAACCCATTTTGAATACGCGTCCACTATCACAAGAAACATCTTATTACAAATCGGACCTAAAAAATCAAGATGAATCCTGTGAAACGCTGCCGGTGGGTGTGGCCACGGTGCAAGCTGAGCGCGGGGCGGTGACGGCCGTAACTGAGCGCATATATGACACGCTAGGACTAACCTTTCTAAAGCTGCGTCTATACCTGGAAACCAGACACGAGAACGAGCTTCTGCCTTCATTTTAACTATGCCAAAATGCGAAGTGTGCAGCTCATTAAGAATTTTCTGCTGTAATTTCGCCGGAATTATAACTTTGTGACCTCTCAATAAAATACCATTTTCCATTGAAATTTGTATGCGACACAAAAAATATGGTTTTACTTCTGGATCTGATATTTTACGTGGCCACCCGTTTCTAACATACTTCATCACTCTTTTTAAAACCGAATCACTTGCGGTTTCAGTTTGCAATTCTCGCGTGGTGACGGGCAAGCAGCCTTCTACAGCGAAATTAATGTAGGCTGCTACCTCGCCCTGTTCATAGGTAGCGGCATGACCCGCGCCGCGCTTACCTGCATTCCCAACCGGTATTGCGCGCAATAAGAAATCAGCTGTGTTAGAAATGCTACTGATGAATTCTATTGTATAATTGTAGGCACTTAAAAATATTGCGTAACGCTGTAAACGGTTAGCTGACACTTCTGGAATACCACGATTTTTACCAAAAATTGCTGTCAGTGGTTTATGATCTGTACGTAATATAAAGGGTTCTGCCCTTCCGTACAGATATTGGTGGAACTTCCTAACACCGTAGATAATAGCAGTTGCTTCTTTCTGTATCTGTGAATACTTTTTCTCAGCCGGAATAAGTGAACGGGAGGCGTACGACACTGGCTGCTCAATACCATCAATACCTACTTGCGATAAAATTGCGCCCAGCCCGACGGAAGATGCGTCAACTGTTAAAATAAGTTTCGCGTTGTTATCAAAATGCGCGAGAGTATTATCGGACGCTAAACATTTTTTTACTGAATTAAATGCATTGATTTGCTCTGAGTTCCAGTGCCATTTAACACCCTTTTGTAACAGAGCATGTAATGGATTTAAAATTGCCGCTGCGCTAGGTATAAAAGTTCTATAGTAGTTTAGAAGGCCCAAGAACGACTGCAACTCACTGACATTTTTGGGTATGGGCGCACGCAGAATAGCTTCAACTTTTTGTGAATTTTTCCTTATGCCATTTTTATCGATTATAAATCCGAGATAAGAAACCTCGTTTTGATAAAATGAACATTTATCTTTGCGTAGCGTTAAACCAGCATCTTGTAAACGGCACAATACTTCTTTCAGTCGATTATTATGCTGGGTTAAATTGCCAGTAATTAATAAATCATCCTGAAATATTAATACTCCTTCCATACTTCCTACAATAGACTCAATTACACGTTGAAAAATAGCCGGTGCGCTAGATAAACCGAAGACTAGTCGCGTATAGTTAAACAGACCACGCGGTGTGTTGATGCAGGTGATGCTTTGAAAGTTTTCATGGATTTTCAGCTGGTTATAGGCCATAGATAAATCAAGCTTACTAAATACTTCTCCACCATGTAATTTAGAAAACAGCTCCTTTGCAGTTGGCAACGGATATTTTTCTATTTGAAGTTGCTTGTTTATTGAAACCGAATAGTCAGCACAAATACGAAGACTCCCATCGCGTTTCAACACAGGCACTATAGGCGAAGCGTACTCAGAATAAGTAACAGGTTTTAGAATACCTAGCTTTACTAATCTATCGAGCTCAGCGTCAACTTTATCTCTCAAGGCAAAGGGCACCGGACGGGACTTAAAAAAAACCGGTTTAGCGTCTGACTTTAGAGGCAATTTAACTTCAAATTTATTAAAGCATCCTAAATCGTCAGAAAATACTTTAGGGAAGAGTTTCGTGAGATCCTCTTGAATACTATGTACACGCGACTCTGAATGTTCGAGCAATGACACAAGGCGTAAATTAAATGCTCGCATAAAATCTCTTCCTAGCAACGGAGGGCCGCCATCACGAATTACATACACACGTAGATTCACAGAATGACTTAAATACTCAACATTAAGCATCATAAAACCAATTACTTCCATTTTGGTGCTGGTATATGTTAATAATTTTGTGGTAGGTGGTGACAACGGTACCTCATAAAATGTAGATTTATATAATTTTTCAGATATTACTGACACAGGAGAACCACTATCAATCTCACACAAAATTTGTTTACCCTCCAACCTCACAGTATCATTCATCGGTACTTCATTTAAACGGTTAATATGACAAGGAAACTCACCGTCATCTCCCTCATCATCAGAATTACCTTGCTCAACATAATTAACTTTTTTAATTGGACACACTCTGCGTGATTTACGATTACAAATCTTGCACTTGTAATTAGAAAAACGACATGCGGCCATTTGGTGACCTTTATAACCGCACACCGAACACTTTTCACTGCATTCCTGTGACCCCTTAGGGTCTCCTCCTTGGTTGATCTTGAACACGGCGTCCTGGCCGGCGTCGGTGAGCCCCGGTGCCGGTGCGGTAGCAGCGCCCGCGCGCGCACATCGCACGCTTTCTGCTAGGTCCACAGCTTTGCCCAGCGTCAAGTCCTTGATGTCTTGAGCGAAAAGCTTATCTCGTTCATGCCCCGGCAACAATCCCATGACAAACTTATCCAACAGCGAATCTTCTAAGTTCTTGAAAGCACAATGAGCGGCGAGCCCGCGCAGCCGCGCGGCCCACTGCAAATGCGTTTCGCCGGCTTGCTCAGTCGCTGTATAGAATTTATGCCTCTCTGCGAATCCGCAGCGCTTTATTGTGAAATGTTCGTTTAGGATTTTTAGAATACTTTCGTAGTTACAAGTATCCAAATCCGCCGGTAGGGCGAGATTGCAAGCTAGCTGGTACGTGTTCTCCGTGAGTGCGCTCAACAATATAGCTTTCCTCTTCACTCCAGGCTTGTCCGTCTCTTCATTGATGTCGTTGGCTATAAACCATTGAGACAACCTGCTCCTGTAGATTTTCCAATCTTGATTATGATGATCAAAATTGGTAATTGCTCCCAACGAAGTTGTGCCGAACATTTTACGAAATGTGGGTAATCGTTGGCCTCGTCGCCACTGTTGTATCGGAGGGTAGGGTGAAGTGACAACAAGCTGGTTCAATGCACACTGATTTATTTTGTATGCGGCTGCTACTTATAAGGCGGAACAACCGCCACTACTCATACATGTCTTTTACATCTAGGTACATATACAACAGAACCCAAAAGTTATTAACGCCAATCAGTGAAAAGGAAGAAGTAGTAGTTCACAAAACATCTAATGTCACGTCACGCACTGCCACTTTAGATTGCTTATCCTTAGAGCTACGTCGGTTACCTTGGTTCTTTGGATCACTTCATTACGAATCTTGTCCATCCGATAAATTCCAAGCATAGTTTCCTTAATAAGCTCGATGAGCGACCTTAAATTTTTAGACTATTCTGACCGTGAGTGACCAGGTTTCGGCTCCGTAGGTCGTGACTGGTAGAACGCACTGAATGGAGACTTTTGTCTTGTTGCCCGGGCTATAGACGACGAGAAGACATGCTGGTTATGTACTTGGACACTCATGGTCGCGGCATCATAAAGACAACTCAGCACTTCAATATTGTAACGTGATTTAAATGATGTTGTGAAAATAGAGGTTTGAAAATAAAAAGACTGAAATTAATAAAAAAAGTTTTTATTTAATTTAAATTAAAGTTTCAAAAAAGGGGTTCTTGCATCCGGGAGTGATGGGATAGGTGTCCTTAGATGCAGGAGCAACTTTTTGGACCAAGCAAATGGGGAAAATGGGAGAATGGGGGCAAATGGGAAATTTGATATTATCGGATGGGAATCGACACGAGAACACATTATGCTGATCTGAAAGACGAATACACGTTACTAAGTAATAGATTTTAATAGTTTATCAGGACGGACTCAACGGCCAAGCAAATGAACGCTTTAGTTCAAGGACCGTGTTTTTGTAGCTAGCTGTTAGGTCCGAGGCTGGATAAATGAAACAACTATGTTGAAGTCTCCAGTTTATTTCTGGGGTATGGAAAAATAGCACTACAGAGTAGGAGCTGCTCGCTATTCTCTTTGGTTGCAAAACCTTCCATCCCTACCTATATGGACGCAAATTTCAGATCATCACAGACCATCGGCCATTGAAATGTCTCTTTAATCACAAAAATTCTAGTAGCAAGCTACAAAGATGGTTGATCTCAAATTGGAGGAACAGTACAAAATTGCTTACCAGAAAGGAAAACTTAATGCCGTTGCAGATTCTCTCTCTTGATATCCTGTAATCCCAATACAACCCATTGATCCTCTGAATCTTGACAAAAACATCAGCCCATTAAGTGGTGGTCTAAACATTGATTTAAGCTCCATAGACTCACCAAATCCAATTCAAGACCCGTCGATAGAACAGCGACTTCCAAATCCAACGATTCCTGAAATTAATGTTGATCCTAATCTTGAACATAACAACTTACCATCAACTTAACAAATCAATCCTGATCAAAACGTTGACCTACCTTCAACATCTCAACTCGACCCAGTTATCAGCCCACTTGTCGAACTCGATGAACCTGAAATTGAACAAAATCAACCTAATCCTGCAAAGTACTTATTCTATTGATACAATAAATGACAACTATTCCAAATTTCTAAAAATAATGAACAGCAAAACATTCAGCTCTGACGTAAAAAATCTGGAATCTAACTCTAGCGATTTAAGAGTACTGACAAAAAAATCGTGATTCCAACTTCCATTGACCTTGACGAAAGTAACCCTCATGTAGAAGAAACATTAATCGAATTGGGAAAAAAAGAAGAAATTTTAAATATGGAAAGAACACTGCATTCATTTATAAATTTTGAATTCAAAGGCCGCTCCATCTATTTTCTATTCACCAAAATCAATCATTTTGATAATGCTTTGATAATAAATTTTGAAGATTTAGACACCAGCCTAAAAAAATTACGTAACGAAATCGATTAGTCAGTTGAGCATCACAGACTTCAAAAATCCTTTTGACGCTCACTCATACACTAAATTGTAGAACATCATTCTATTTCTCTTTCACAATACAAATATATTTATTACTATTCATCGAAACGCTGTAACATTTCCGTCCTTGAGCGAAATCAAGAAAATTCTCTGCGAGAATCACGACATACCCATTGCAGGTCACTTAAGAAGTGTAAGAATGCTAAAATTAATCCAAGAGAAATACCACTGGAAAGAAATCCGTAATGACATAGAAAATTACGTTAAATCATGTAAGCCAGGCCAAAAAAACAAAGCACTTAGAAAAGTAAATCGCGCTCCTATGCAAATAACTACTGCATCAACGACCCCTTTCAACGTCTTGCATTGGACATAATTGGTCCACTTCCAGAATCAGGCCCTGAAAAATTGAAGTACATCGTTACCTTGCAAGACGACCTAACTAAATTCTCCTTAACCTACCCTATTCGATCAACAACAGCTGAGGAAACCTGCGAATATTTGTTACATTTTATTTCCTTATTTGCCGTTCCTAAAACCATTCTAACTGATCAAGGCTCAAATTTTACTGCAGATTTTTTTAAGAAAACGTGTTACTTTTTGAAAGTCAAGCAGTTATGGTCTAGTCCTTACCATCCTCAAACTCAAGGTGCACTTGAAAGCAGTCATAAGAGTATCTTAAATTGTTTGTCAACGAAAACCAAGACAACTGGCCTCGTTATGTCTATACTGCTATCATAGTTTACA
Source organism: Alsophila aescularia (assembly GCA_946251855.1). Taxonomy (NCBI): domain Eukaryota; kingdom Metazoa; phylum Arthropoda; class Insecta; order Lepidoptera; family Geometridae; genus Alsophila; species Alsophila aescularia. The sequence goes on from OX276374.1 coordinate 61,533,420, forward strand.
ACACCACTATCCATTTCACAACAAACTAATCACCCTACGAACTTTTATATGGCCATAATCCATTCCTACCTGACTCTATCTATGACTCTGCTGCTGAACCTACATATACTGAATACTTGAAAATGCTATGTCACAGACTCAAATATTCTAGAGAAAAAGCTATTGAAAATGTCAACCAATATAAAAAGGTATCAAAGAGATATTACGACACTCATACAAGATCCCCTAGATACAAAGTTGGAGATCTCGTTTATCTCAAAAATCATCTACGCTTTTGGAAGGCACTATCTCCTATAAGGAAAGGACCATATAAGGTTATTCACAACCTGATTCCCCCATCACCTTTCCATCACCGTACGACTAGACGATCAGCAAAGCGCCACTCTTTCATGGTTGAAATACCTCACACAAGAACGAAGCGTTACGCTTCTTCATTTATTATAAGAACTGCAAAGGAGTGGAATGCCCTGCCCTCGTCAGTGTTTCCGAATTATAACCCCGGTGTGTTCAAGTCAAGAGTGAATAGGTATCTACTAGGCAAGCGTGCTACACCTTCGACCACATCATCGCTTTCCATCAGGTGAGATCGTGGTCAAACGATTGCCTAGTCCGAAAAAAATAATAAAGAAAAAGTTCACAACAATAACACTGTCACTTTAATAATTAATCAACGACATGTCAGACATCATGTCAATTAAATTAAGTTAGCAACTTCAAATTCGGTATAATTACTTTCATAAGACTTAAATTTGGTTTTCAGAATCATACTACCATTTCTCCTTGCAACATCTTTGTATCAGAAACTCGTCCAACCACTGGATAACAGTCCTGGTTTATACTTCCCCGTTGGCACTCTGAAACTCGTAAATGATCATATTAATTTTATAATTCCTGTAGATTTAAAGTTTATTAAACCACCCTTGGAGGGTTTATTGTTTGCTCGCGTCCGTAGGATTCAGCCCTCGATCTCCTACACGTGACCCTCGGGTGGTGCCAAAAGAGCAACCGAATCACCTGGTGGTAGGCTTCGGCCACCGGCTTTTTATATTACCACCCTCTGGACAAAGTCTTGATGCCAAACGATTTGTCGTGTTCCATCATGATGTTCAGGGAAGCCGTCCGGATGAGTTGTAGGATGCAGTTGGGTTGGAAGGGTGGACCGTAATTGGAATCATGGTGTTTCTGCGTCGGAGGCCTTGCTTTGGAGAGTAGCGGGATCCGAAGCACGGTGTTCTCTGCTGGCCGACCGCAAGTTGTAGGGGCCCAAGTAGTAGTTTAGCCAGCTACGAAAGGCTGCCCCGCCGCTTGTGAAATTCCTGAAATGATCCATTGGGCCGGCTGGCGACCGGATGTGAGGAACTGATGAATTATTTCAGGGGGGTCCGGGTGTCCCCGCGGTCTCCACGCAAGTTCTTCAATGGCGTAGTTATGCCTTGATTTCCGTGGGTTAGCCATTCCGACATCTCGTTTGCTATTACTCGTCCGACCTATTCACAAAAACACATCACGAAAAAAGTCCAAAGAAGATATAAGTTAAAACGGCAGATGCACGTCCTCACACTTAAAGTGGATCTTGCGAATATTCGCGGGATTCACTCCAATCTCCAACCGGTCCATTATCATCTGGAGACCTCTAAGCCCCACTTGTTCTTCTTGTCGGAGACGCAGATAGGATATCGAGCTGTACGGCGTACTTGGATTACCCAGGCTATATCTTGGAGCATCTATTTATCCCAAATGCCGGCGTTTGTGTATACGCCCGAAATCTTGAGCACCCTAACTTCTCGGTGATTTGGGTGCTGGTGGACACGGGCATAGAGAAAATTATATATGCTTGTGTGTACCGCTCACACAGCGGAGATCGGGAGATGACTTTATTGGTAGACTATCTAGGTGAGGCGGCAAGTGTGGCCCAACAGCGTTACCCGTCTGCTCAATTGGTGTTTTTGGGGATTTGAACGCCCACCACAAGGAGTGGCTTGTCCCATACCAAAAAAACGACCACGGTGGTAGAGAGATGCGGAAGCTTGCTCTGGCTTTAGATCTCTCTCAGCTTGTGCAGGAGCCGACACGGGTACCTGACCGTGACGGTGACACTGCCAACTGTATCGACCTGTTGATGACGACTGAACCAGACCGATACTCTGTTTCAGTATCGCCACCTCTTGGTAGCTCTGATCACTGCCTGGTTAAGTCCGTCTTAGTGTATTCCCCACCGGATCTTAGCCTGAAGGGAAATAGGCACGTGTGGAGATACAACTCAGCAGATTGGGACGAGATGTGGCAATTCCTTGCATCGTACCCTTAGCGGCAAACATGTTTCATCTCCCAGGACCCGTCGGCTTGCGCGTCTGCTGTTACAGAGGTAATATGTCAGGCAATGGAATAATTCATTCCAATCAGTGACAAGACTCTTTCCAGCAAAGCTCAGCCTTGGTTTGAATCCAGCTGTGGTCATGCTGTGGCTCTAAAGCGTGCGGCATATCTAGACTGGGCTGATGCTCGAAAGCGCAAGTCTTATGATATTAGGGCTAAGAAGAGAAAATTTAACGTTGCCGCTAAGACCTGCAAGAAGATACTTAGGAAGGCCCATTTTGATCACGTAAGTCGAATTGGGGCCAAACTGGCTTCATAACCCGCGGGTAGCAAAGCTTTCTGGTCCCTGGCCAAGTCGGTCGAAGAAAACTTCTGCCGCCCCTCACTGCCACTATTGCTGAAACCTGATGTATCACTAGCTCACACTGCTGGAGATAAAGCGAATTTATTTGCTTCTCTTTTTGCAGAAGCCTCGCATCTAGATGCTTTAGACGCTGTCCAGTTTCAGAGAGAGGCTATGGTAGACCGTTTAAATTTAGCCTTACAAGCCGTGTCTGATTGGGGCGATGCTAACCTGGTTAAGTTTAATGCTACTAATACGCAGGCGTGTTTGTTTTCTGCTAAAAAGAGTCCTCTAAACCGATCACCGTCTTACCAAAGTGTAACAATACCAATAGGCGACCATTTGGGTGTCGAACTCACATCAAACCTGAATTTTGGGTCTTATATTGAAACCAAAGCCAAGGTAGCTGCAAAAAACTTGGTATTTTGTCTAAGGTTAGGCGGTACTTCACAACGGGACAGCTTTTGAATCTTTATCAAGCACAGGTCCGATCTTATATGGAGTACTGCTGCCACCTGTGGGACGGTTCTGCCAAGTATCAGGTCTTTGGATTCAATTGAGAGACGTGCTATCAGGCTCATTGGGGATGACACTCTGGTAAAGAGTAAGCTTCAAAGTCTGGCGCATCGACGTGAGGTAGCAAGCCTGGCAGTATTCTACAGATTGCACTATAGAGAGTGTGCTCAAGAACTGCACAACCTGATTCCCCGATCACCTTTTCATCACCGTACGACTAGATGATCAGCAAAGCGCCACCCTTTCATGGTTGAAATACCTCGCACAAGAATGAAGCGTTACGCTTCTTCATTTATTATAAGAACTGCAAAGGAGTGGAATGCCCTGTCCTCGTCAGTGTTTCCGGTAAATTATAACCCCGGTGTGATCAAGTTAAGAGTGAATAGGTATCTACTAGGCAAGCGTGCTACACCTTCGACCACATCATCGCTTTCCATCAGGTGAGATCGTGTTCAAACGATTGCTTAGCCCGTAATAGAATAAAAAAAAACATATTAAAAATATTGACAATATTCTCAATACATATAAAATTATTTTTGAACAGAACAATGTATTAGATGACTTCCGATGTCTCAATATGAATCAACCATTTACCTCGCTCTATAACGACATATTTCGAGATCATGATGCAATTTCCCATCTTATATCAAGTATATCGAAACGATCTGCGTGGTTTGCTGGTATTGGTTCAATTTTGAAAAGTCTTTGGTACAATAATCATCATCATCATCATGTCAGCCTTTAGAAGTCCACTGCTAAACATAGGCCTCCCCCAAAGAGCGCCATGACGAGCGATCTTGTGCCACCTCCATCCACCGACTTCCTGCGATGGCTACAATGTCATCGGTCCATCGTGTGGGGGGTCTCCCCACACTTCACTTGCTTGTTCATGGTCGCCATTTGAGAACCTTTATTCCCCAGCGGTTGTCAGTTCTGCGAACAAATACACTATGGATGAAGATAATCCTGAAAAATACTATAACGCTATTCAAACTTTGCGTTTGGATGACAATAAGATAGCTTTTTCGGTAAAACCAAACATTTTTATTTCTAAATCAGCAATTTATGATTTTAACAAAACACTTGATACTATTTTAAAGAATGAAGCCCGTTTGAATGAAGTTACTAACATTCTGTTATCAAATTTGTCAGTGGTTACTAATGAACTTTTATTTAGAAATAGGTTAAGTGAAGTTTTAGACGCTTTACAGGCTAATTTACTTACGTTGTCATTTAAGTTAGATGATGTCGTTAATTCTATAATGTTTGCTGACAGTAATACTATGCATCCCTCAGTTGTTACTCCAATACGACTGCATAATGACATAGAAAGTAATCTAATGCAGGTGCCTAAATCTAAAAAAAAACCCTATTAGCATTACAAATCCTAGAAACATACATTTACTATTAAGAATTTCAGAACTTGATAATATACTTTTAATAAAATTATATTTGTTATAAGAATTTCATTAGTCTACCACATTGAATACAACCTGTACAAAAGTATTCCTTTACCTACACCTCACGTTTAAGTTCACCTGATTCATATGCTATGATTATTCCCACAAAAAACTTTGTAGCTCTAAGCATAGATAAGTCCACATATTGTACTCTGGATGATATAAATTCTTGTAAATTTGTATAACTCTTGCTTGTGAAGTTCTAAATATTCTGTCATTCAATACTAACCCGATTTGTGAAATTGAACTCATGACAAAAATTATTAAAACTTTACTTTCATAGTGTGAAACTAAATTCATCTTAATTGGATATTTGTTCAATCTCAATCTACAAAATTATCTAGACAATGTAACTCTAATAGTAAAGAAGTAAACATTCATGGAACAGGTATTTTATCATTAGCACCACAGTGTGTGGCCTTCTGCCGAAATGTTAAATTATTAGCAATGTTAATTTAGAAGTTAATATCTCCTATATATATTCTGGATCGAGGGATGTAAAGAAGCGAACACCAACTAACGCTTCAACAACGTTATCTGCACGTGGTGCATCCTGCTGGTTTACTAACGAGGCTCTGGCGACCAACAGATGGCGGTATAACCATCCAAAAACGTGTTGTGTAGCAAAATGGCACAGGCCAGTGACGGGCAGCTGCGTCACTGGTACAAGAATCTACACCCTGCGATCGCTAACCCGCAAGGGCATGCGGGTTGGCGTGGCTATTATGGGCAAAACCTCAAATGAACAGCACAAACAGAAAATGGTTCCCGGTTCCCGGTCGCCTTGCTAGTCCGGACCAAGGTGGCGGTCTCGGAAATGGCAGGGCAGGGAGAGCGAAGAACCCCCGCGTGACGGTAGGCCACCAAAAACAAAAACTAATCGACTTGGCTACGTATAATGGACGAACGCTTAGGCTATATGATCACTTGGCACAGTTCGAATCGGAACTAAATAGGATACGGTGGCAGATTCTGGGGTTGAGCGAAGTCCGTAGAGAGGGAGAGGACACCTTAACCCTGGAATCAGGCCACATTATGTATTTCCGAGAGGGAGATCATCAATCCCAAGGTGGCGTTAGATTCCTCATCAATAAGGCCCTCGCTGACAATGTTGTAGAAATTTCCAGTGTTTCGACCAGGGTAGCTCCCACTCGGACGATGAAGTGGAAGATATGTATCAAGACATATCTTCAGTGCTCCATAATACCACTAAAGCGCACTACGACATTATCATGAGGGACTTTAACACCAAAGTGAAAGTACAGGCTTGCGGTGAATCAAAGGACTTACGGAATTACGGAAGTAGGAATCACAGTGGGCCAATGCTCGTCAATTTCTTGGAAAAAGAGGGACTGTATATGATGAACTCTTTCTTTGAGAAACAGTCCCAAGGAAAGTGGACGTGGCAAAGTCCCGATGGCGAGACAAAAAATGAGATTGATTTCATTAATATGGACAAGAAGCATATATTCAGATTTGTCTCAGTGATTAACAGGTTTAATACCAGTAGCGATCACCGACTTGTCAGAGGCTCTCTGAATATCAACTACAAGCTGGAAATATGTCGAATGATGAAGTCTGTGCTCCGTCCTAACCTGCTTCAAACCGTTGTGGGATCAGAGCAGTTTCAGATCCACCTACAAAATCGATTCACTGCTTTGGAAACTACAGAGGACGTAGACGAAGGTCTCCAACAAGTGGTGGGAGTCCTGAGGGTAGAGGGTGTGAAGTTTTGTAAGCTGCAACGTACGGGCCTGAATTCCAAGCTCTCGGCTGAGACTCTCCAGCTTATGGAGAACAGACGGAACGTTACGGAAGCTACGCCGTCAGAAAAGCGAGCGTTCAATTGTAATATTAGTAAACTGGTACGACGTGACCTCCGATGCTCCAAAACACGCCAAATCGAAAAGGCGATTGAGCAAATCAGGGGTCAAAAGTGTTCACCCAGTAGTAGAAACGCTCGCATCTGGTAAAGCTTAGGATTTCAAGAAGCCAAACCGTAACTTCAAAGCCTGACATCTAAGCTGAGATAGAAAACTTCTATGGCCGATTGTACGAGTCGCATGCTTCACAACCCGGCCCTATTGCAGAGGATACCCGAGCGACTCTTACTCACCACTACACGGAAGACCTGCCAGAAATCTGCCTAGATGAAGTTGGGGTGGCGTTCGGACAGCTTAAAAATGGAAAAGCCCTAGGTGAGGACGGAGTTACTTCGAAGCTCTTGAAGGCAGGAGGTAAGCTTCAGAAGTTGTTTAACTCTGCTCTGAATACTGGGAGAACTCCAAAGGCATGGAACAGAAGTATAGTAGTTTTATTTCACAAAAAGGGTGATAAAACCCTCCTGAAAAACGACCGTCCCATCTCATTCTTGAGCCACATCTATAAGCTGCTTTCGAGGGTCATCACAAATCGTCTCCCAAGAAGACTTGATGAGTTTCAGCCTCCGGAGCAGGATTTGGTACCATAGATCACATACACACAGTGAGGCAGATTATACAGAAGTCCGAAGAGTATAACCAGCCCCTGTATCTTGCTTTTGTGGACTATGAAAATGCCTTTGATTCCGTAGAGACCTGGGCTGTTTTGGAGTCACTGCAGCGATGCCAAGTGGACTGGCGGTATATCGAAGTGCTGAGATGTCTGTATGACGCCACGACTGTGAGTGTTCAAGTACAAAACCAGCAGTCTAAACATATCCAGTTGCGCAGCTGAGTGAGACAGAGGGATGTCATATCCCCGAAACTGTACACGAACGCCTAGGAAGATATGTTTAAGACACTGGACTGGAAAGGGAAGGGCATAAATATAAACGCCGAGTACATCTCACACTTAAGATTTGCTTTCCTTACGGTGGAATCGCCGGAGGAACTTGAGCGAATGTTGAACGGCCTGGCTCATGTTTCTCGACAAATCGGTCTCGGGATGAACTTAAGAGAACTTTAGACAAGACCAAGATCATGTTTAACGATCTTATTACCCCGAAACCTGTAGTCATCAATGGTGAACCCCTCGAAGTTGTTAATGAGTACGTCTATCTCGGGCAAACTTTGCAGTTGGGTAGACACAACTTCGATAGAGAAGCCAACAGAAGAATTCAATTGGGCTGGACGGCATTCGGAAAGATTTGTCAGGTCTTCTGGTCGTCCATTCCACAGTGTCTGAAGACAAAAGTCTTTAATGCGTACGTCCTACCAGTAATGACATAAGGAGCTGAAACATGGACGCTAACAGTGGGACTGGTCCACAAATTTAAAGTCGCTCAGCGAGCTATGGAGATAGCTATGCTCAGGATTTCTCTGAACGATAAAATCAGAAACGAGGTAATCCGCCAGAGAACCAAAGTCACCGAAATAGCTCAAAGGATTAGCAAGCTGAAGTGGCAATGGGCTGGTCATATTTCTCGAAGGACGGACAATCGCTGGAGTAGACGTGTTCTCGAAAGAGACCGCGTCTTGGCAAACGTAGTGTAGGACGCCCACCAGCCAGATGGAGTGACAACCTGCGAAAGGCGGCGTGCAGAAACTGGATGAGAGAAGCCGAAGATCGGACTCTGTGGCGTTCATTGGGAGAGGCCTATGTCCAGCAGTGGACGAGCACGGGCTGATGATGATGATGATGATGATAATGATGACATATATTCTGATTTTAATCTCATAAATGACAAAAGTTGTAATTCTAAAATCTTTCAGAAATTGAATATTAACACATCCACAGTTACAATTTCAAATGTTAACCTAGATAATCTCAAATATTTGAAAAACCTAGCAGAACTAGAGAGTAAAGACATAGACAGTTTCATAAATAATAATAATAATATTTTACCTAATCATTTAATTTTTTCTACTCTTACCATTATTATAGTAGTGTCTTTTATTGCTTTCTAATTAACTTCTAATGTAAAGCCTATATTCTATCTTTATGTAAAAAGTCTACTTCACATATAGAAGTAGATTTTAATGTGGAAAAAAATCCCTTACCTAGATTAAGTACTTACTATAAAAGTTCAACAATGTTAAATCTAAAGGTGCATCCTATTCCCTTATTATACCTTACCTTAGTCACTAACTCTGCACTTACTGACTCTCCACTCCTGACTCACTCACCTGATTTACTGAGTCATTTACCTAATTATTCGAAACTTTTCTGTAAACTTACTTTTTACGGAATTTTCGGGGGGTCGTTATACCCAACTTCCCCTTGTCGTACCTCCCAGTCCGATTCCCAACTCTATCCGCGCCGGTTCATTTTATTGTATTTCTTTTTTATATTTTAATTCAAGTTCAAAGTTAAATTATATTATTATCTTGTGCAAATTAAAATCTCTTTTTAAAAAGCCTTTTCTCTGCATCCGCATAAGAGTGCGAGTTGAAACGAAGTGCAAAACGAACTTTTCTCCGACATCTCGAACCAATAAATACAACATTCACTGTTATGTATTTAACGCGGTTTGTTTTCCATAAATTAGACCGTGCTTGTACCATTCAAGCTGCTCATTTTGTTTATTAAAAGTTATTTGATCAATGAAGGCGGCTTTTGCCATTCCTTTGTTAAAATATAAATTATGAATATCTTCGTGGCATACGGTACGCGAAGTGCAACTCGAACAAGCTTATTTTTTGTGTGTTTTTATAATTTTAATTGTCGTTGCTTCACAGTCCGTGGTTTATGGCTTGTTTACTAAATTATTGTATGTTTGCAAATATTATTTTAGATTTCATTATATAGTTATTAAAATATGATTTGCTATAAATTGTGATTAAATAACATTTAATAATAATAATAATAATAATAATAATAATAAGTTAACTAACCAAATAAGATGGATGTACATTGATAGACAGTGGCCCCACAATAGGCTCTAGGCTCGTTCCGTGGAAGCCTGGTCTGAATTCCATAACACAATTGAATTTAATTGAGGCATTTCTTCCTGTCAAAAAACATTATTAATCTAATTTATTGTGATAAAATAACAAAATTTAAAAAAATATGTGATTTTAACTCAAGTATCAACGTAGGGGAAATGTTTGTAAGGGTGTGAGGGGGTGAGTATGTGTACGCATGTTTATGAAAGGGGAAGTGTATGTATAGTGTGTGTGTGTGAGGGTGTGTGTGTGAGTGTTTGTGTGTTTTTACTCACAGATAAATCAGGTCCTCTTTGTTAGAGTAAGGTCGCATAAATAGCCATCTTTGGACCAGTACTCTCACTTGGGAAGTTCGCTCTTTATAGCACAAACTTTAGATATTTTGTTATAAATGCGTGGGAGTAGATGGCTTGGATGCCGATTCGCGTTGGCAGACTTAGCAGTCGGTACTGGTATCCAATAAACACGTTTTTTCAACTCTGCTAGTTCTTTAGAAGTTGACATTTCTCTGTAGACCGTGGCTACAGCTTTTAGGATAAATAACTGTCGAACTCGCAGAACTTCAGTCTCTTTGTAAAGAGAGTCAGTCGAGCACCTAAAGGGTTTTCCTAACATTACCTTTAATACCGCTCATTAGGCCCTTTCAAGCTCAATCAAAATATGCACCTCCCCAAGCTAGAACACTGAATGTCAAAATTGATTGGCAGAGCGAAAAATAAACCATATGTTTTTTTATCATAGGCGTATCGTAGCTCCTTCATGGTGTAAATTATACTCGTCCTGACAACTTTTTGATGTGGTGCTTAAAGGTAAGAGTGTCGTCAATCTCTATTCCTAAATATTTGATATGATCTACCTAGCCGATGGATTCGCAATTATTATTGCACGAGAAAGTATAACCCGACAAAAAACCACCACATGAGTGGTGTATAATCACAGAATAAATAACAGTACAAGGTGTAATTTGATGACAAGATCGTACTTAGATCGTATTTACTTTTATTAAATCTGTTCATAATAAAGTTTGCTTTTGTGTGGTGTTGTGACTATACCTGTTTTGTTTATCCACTTCAAAAACGAAGATACATTCTAATGTGTAGTAGAGTATATAGAATAATATGCAATTATAATCTTAGTTTTACTTACATAAAAATGCGTATCTATGTTTACTTGTCGAATTGTTGTTTTCTATTGCTAGTTATATGGCCTCCCCATTGCCACTTCAACTTGCAGAACTGACAACCGTTGGGGAATAAAGGTTCTCGAATGGCGACCACGAACAAGCTAGCGAAGTGTAGGGAGACCCTCCACACGATGGACCGACGACATTGTAGCCATCGCAGGAAGTCGGTGGATGGAGGTGGCACAAGATCTCACATCATGGCTCTTTGGGGGAGGCCTATGTTCAGCAGTGGACTTCTAAAGTCTGATATGATTGCTAGTTATCAGTTTATTGTTTTTTTATTTTATTAGCGTTTTTTATAACGCTACAATATATCAACAGAATTAAAAGCCTTCTCATAGTCCATAAAAGCAAGACACAGGGGTGGGACTCTTCAGACTGGTGTATAACCTACCTCACTCTGTGGGTGTGGCTTTGGTGCCAAATCCTCTGCGTAACCCGCCCTGCTCAGGAAGCTGAAATTCGTCAAGTCTTCATGCGAGACGATTTGAAATGACCTTCTAAAACAGTTTATTGACGTGGCTCAGGAGTGAAATAGGTTAAATTAAAAACTACTAAACTTCTACTTCATATTTCTGAAGTTTTCCTCTCGTTGAGGTACTAAACAGCCCCTGAAACTCTTGAGATACGGGTTTTTTCGTGCATTAAAGAGCTCCAAAATTATTCCATTCTCACCGGGGGCCTTCCCATTCTCAAAATGTTTTTCTGCCATCTCAATAATCATCTAGGCTGACCTCGGACAGTTCGTCGTGGCAAATCAGTGTTGCGTGGGAATCTTCGGGATTCCTGCTGGAATGCTGGGTTCAGATCTAGAAGCATGCAAGTTCTACAATAAGCCATAGAAATTTTAAATCTCAGAAATTATTTCCTGCTTAGAGAGACGTAATTGTCATCATTGGTCTTGAGCTCAGTCAGATGGAATCTACTCAATTGCTGGGCAAAGATTTAAGACTCCAAATTTTCTCAATTGCCTTTTCAATGCGGCATATATTAGGGCATCGGACGTCACGCCGCACCAGCTCCCTGATATTTTGATTGAGCTCCCTTTTTTTATAACCGTGTGGCTTGCTGTTCCTCCCGTTGTTTGTCCATAAACCGAATAGCCTCATCCGAGATTTTAGACTTCGTACCCGTACGCTGCAACTGACAAAATGTAGTACCATCTTTCCGCAGGATTCCCACTACTTTTTTAACATTAACCAAATTGAAATTTATTCGTAACTTAGACCCGAACATCAAATCGAATCGGAATTAAAAATCAAATTTGAAAAAACATCAAAGTGTTTGTTTTGTAAAACAACCGATGACTTGGGTATCAATAGACATATACATATCAGCATGTATGAACGTCACCTGAGCTCAGGAGAAGTAGAAGTAGAGCCTCAGTGATGGATATTCCGGTTCACGAACTCGTTTCAACTACTTTCATGCTTGAAAGGCGGTGTAGTGTGCGGCTAATGGATTCCACATTGTATATTTTCTTTTCCATCTTCACTGAATCCTAAATAAAGAGAACAGGCAATGTTTACGCAAAGTTTAAGCAATGAAATAAGGACCACAAAATTGTGGTCACAAAACAATACACTTCTTACTGCTTAATAAGTATGTAATTCGTGGAATATTTTCAGGGTTATCTTTTAGTACAAAAATATTATTCTATCGTGAAATCTCGGCACAAAAGTAATATATAATTCCAGCCAGCTATTTCAGTTTAAATTGCTATACTTACAACAATACAACAACACTTGCACTCGACAAAATAATACAAGCCCTGATTCAAAATGCCATATTAGAGTAAAATTGTCTTATTGCTAAAGCTATTTCAGAAAACTTTATAGGAACTTGCATTGGTCTGTGAAAGATCCTTATCTCATATTTTTGTGTGTTGTTCAGAATCTGCAGTGTTAGGCACTTCAGTTGGTGCCACTTCATAATAATTATTGATGTTGCAAATAGGAGTATATAGATCATATCGTAACAGTGCTCCAACACTAGACTATTATTTTACGAAGATAGCATACTTATCTCTTTAATATTATAAACTAGCTGCGATCCCCAGTTTCACCCGCGTCCCTCAGAACCCCAGCATTTTTTCGGGGTAAGAAGTAGCCTATGTGTTAATCCAGGGTATAAGCTACCTCCATACCAAATTTCATCCAAATCCGTTCAGTAGTTTTTGCGTGAAAGAGTAACAAGCATCCATCCATCCATCCATCCATCCATCCATCCATACTTACAAACTTTCGCGTTTATAATATTAGTAGGATGAGAAAGTTTGTGTGTGTACCTTTGTTTGTTGGTTACCAGTCAGTGCTGAAAAGGCTGAAGGATATTTCATAAATTTGGTAATACAGATGATTGAGGTTCTATAATAACACTTAAAGATACTTTTCATCATCATTATCCTCGTGCGTGAAACTGCAGTGCACAGCTAGTAAAACATAAAAAAACGATTCATCGATTTTTAGAGTTTATGGAAGTGACATATTATCGTGGTGTATATAATACATCCAACGCCAGAAAAGTACCCCAAAAAATCAATATGCTGTGCATTTCGGTTCCACGCCTTGCAGCGGCGGAGCCGAAACCAGGTCAATCCTTTTACTTCAATGGAAGGGAAGGTAACGCTTATTTTATTCACGAGCGTAAACTAAACGTGCAGAAGACCGATTTAGAAATATATATTTCTAAATCGCACATTCTAGTCTTCTGCACGTTTAGTTTACGCTAATGAATAAAATAAGCTTTACCTTCCATTCCGTTGAAGTAAAAGGATTGACCTGGTTTCGGCTCCACTGTTGCTATATATACTTGTATTTTTTTTCATACCTGAAGAAGCTCAAGACCAATAATGGCACAACTGTCGTCTCTTAGCCGATCCATTCTGAGATCGAAGTCTTCTATAGCCGAATGTACGACTCGCATGCTTTTATACCTGAACCCAGCACAGATGATTCCAGCTCAACACTGACCCACCACTACACTGATGAATTGCTCTACGTCAGCCTAGACCAGATTGAGATGGCTCTCAAACAACTTCCGAATGGCAAGGCCCCTGGAGAGGATGGAATAACTTCAGAGCTCTCAAAAGCAAGGGGAAAAGCCCATACTTAGAGAGCTTCAAGGGTTACTTGGCACCGTTTCTAACAGTGGGAGAACTCCAGAGGCGTAGAGCAGGAGTTTGTAGTACTATTCTTTAAAAAGGGGATAAAACCAATTTAAAGAACTATTGACCTATTTCACTCTTAAACAACGTCTATAAATTATTTTCGAGGGTCATCTCAATCATCTCGCAAGAAGTCTTGATTAATTCCAGCCTCCTGAGCAGGCTGGGTTTCGCGGAGAATTTAGCACCATAGACCACATACATACAGTGAGACAAGTTATACAGAAGTGTAAACCAGACCCTGTGTCTTGCTTTTGTGGACCATGAGAAGGTCTTTGACTCTGTTGAAACCTGGGTGGTTCTGAAGTCTTTTCACCGGGATACAAATTGGAATTTGACTAAGTGGAATGGCAATACATCGAAGTGGTGAGATTTTTGTATGACACCGCGACTATGAGTGTCCAAGTAGAAAACCAGCAGTCTAAACATATCCAACAACATATCTAACCTTAGTTGGTCTCCATATGTTAATGAAATTTCTCGTAAGTTCTTTGCTTCATTTCATTCAATCATACGCCTTAAAAAAAATCTCCCCACTCATACCAAAATTACATTAGTAAACTCGCTTCTCCTTCCCATTCTAGATTATGCCGATGTATGTTCCTTAGACCTAACTGAAGACCTTCCTAACAAACTTGACCGCCTTCTTAATAACTGTATCCGTTTCATCTATGGCCTCAGAAAGTATGATCACGTGTCTGAGTACAGATCCAAACTGAAATGGCTCTCTATCCGTGAGCGACGAAATCTTAGAATTCTTTGTCTTCTGTTTTCGTCCTAAATTACCGTAACTCACCTGTATACTTAAAATGTAAATTTAACTTCCTATCAAACACTCATAATAAGCAACTTCGCTGTTCAAACACTCTTGTTAGCCACACACAGGTATATTAGCCACTCCTATTCATACCACTTCTTTCCTTGATAACTCCTTCCAAGTTTCAGCAGTCCGTCTCTGGAACTCATTTCCAATTGACATTAGAAAGTGTCAAACTAAAGAAAATTTTAAACGGTTAACTCGAGAACATTTAAAAAAGACTTATTAACAACACCAGCTGTTTAATTTTATAATATTTATATGTATATTATTTTTATGATATCATATGATGTAATATTTATAATAATTGTATATACATATTTTACAAAGTTTTATATTTTAGTATTCATTTCGATTAATTTATCTTTATTTCCATTTTACTGTCCATATCTCGAGTGTACGCCTATACACATCTTTCTTGCACAACCAGGATGACTGGCAGAAAATGCTGTCTTAGCATTAAGTCCTCACTGTTTTTGTGCATAAAGTATTAAATAAATAATAATAAATAACTGCACAGGGGAGTAAGTCTGGGGGATGTTATATCCTTGTTATAAACTGTTCTCTATGTAATGCCTTGGAAGATATGTTTAAGATGCTGGATTGGAAAGGAATGGGCATTCGACCGGTAAGACGAATGGTTAGTGACCCTTACTTTGAAGTCAACCAATGGTCACGGGTTCCCAATCCCACTAGGTGCATTCATTTGTGACATCAGCATATATATATGTCCACTGCTGGACGTAGGCCTCTCCTAATGCACGCCGCTGAGTATGGTCTTCATTAGTTATGTGATGAGCAGAAATGTTCGTTTCCGAGTCATGGATCTCATATTCGTATTTTTTTATGTTTGTCGTTGTCTAGTACCCACAGTACAAGGTATCCTAGTTTGGTGCTAGGTAATTGGTGTGAATTGTCCCGAATATACTTATTTATATTATTTAATAGCTTTCCACGACCAAGACTTCGTCTGCGCAGACTACAGGTTATCGCGAAAAAAAGCATCCTATGTTGTTCAAGGATATTAAAAACCAATGCAAAAGTAGGTGTAGCACCAACGCTCTTGATGTTTATCGACAGATATGTTATTTCGTTTTCATGGAAACCGTTCCTTACAACGATTAATCAACATTTCCCAGTTTTTCCGTGGAAACTTAAAATTCTCCGGGATAAAAAGTATCCTATGTTTTATACCAGGGTATAAGCTATCTCCATTACAAATTTCATCAAAATCCGTCCAGCTGTTAACGCGTGAAAGCTCCCCAAATAAACAAACAGACAAAATTTCATTTTTATATGTTGGTATGGATATCAGTAGCTCTTGCTTGGTGGACAAGGACTCCAAATCAAATTTGCTAATTGCTTGTCGAACGTTTTCTACGTTTCACTTTTATATATTGGTGTGAATAGATTTATTAATATGAATGGCGAGAACATTTCACACTTGACAGAAACTAATTAAAAAATTTGGTTGATGATGTAGTGGTCACGGAAGCCGAATTGGTTAGAGGCATGTGTCGCGCAGATGTATGGATGTATGCCGGTTCGAATCCCAGCCGTGATCCAAATTTTTCCTTCAGAAAATTATTAGTTATGTCCTCGCTAAGCAGGCTGCTACAATGATAAAAAATAAACTTGTGGCATAGCTGTGATACCTACCCACACATACACTACCACAAATCTAACACTTCTATAATAATAATTGAAACTGGCTTCCACGAATTAATTATCATTAGTTTGTGCTGGCCTGTAGGTATTGACTTTCTTATAATTTTGCAATCTGCATAACCTGAGCAGTAGGTGCTCGCCTACGTTTGATGGCCTTCTCGTGCGGGGGTGCGGGCGGAGTCGGGTGCGGCGCGGCGGCTCGTTCGTGGGATTACGTCATGAAGCTGAGATGTGGCGCGCGCAATAAATGCTGCTGGATGGCACAGATGAGATCATTGTTACTACGAAATTAATATGTTACCAACATATTAATTTCGTAGTAACAATGATCTCATCTGTCTTACGTATATATGATTTGTATGGGTTTTTTTAATACTTTTTTAAATACATCGACATAGTAAACACTATTTATGAGGACGAGTATATAAATAAAAGTACTCTCTCTATCCATATTACACAAAATTATCTGGAAGAACAGGCTAATGACTTTGCAGCAGTTTGCCTATGTACCTACCTATTTACGTATTATCTTGTTGTCTATATATCTATGGTGTTACCATTTTGAGCGTTTACTTTAACTTTGGTGTTTGTTTAAATAGTATTCTAGGTGATATACTTAGTCGTTAGTGTGCAAATAACATACTTATTTGACCTCTCTTGACTTGCAGCAAACACGGAACATGGTTTGACATATTATGATAATTATTATAAAATTCGAGCATATCCAACGCTCTTTATTAGACCCAGAACTCCTAACTAGGTCAACATTTCGGCATTAACACGAGAGCCCAAGCCAGTTACAAGCTTTTATTTTCCATCACTTTCAAGATAGATAGATAGATAACTCTTTATTGTACACCAAAAGTACACATACACAAATGTACTAAAACTAAAACTTAAGAAAAATTATTGTACAATTTTTATCGCTAAAAAGCGATCTCTTCCTTTCTACCTTTGGATGGAGAGGAAATCAGGTATCGTAAAATATGCTAATTAACTAAATTAAATTATATAACTTAATAAGAATATATACCAAGCCAATAAAATAAATATGTAATAATATGGCTAATAAATACCATACAAACATAAAATTTATAAAATAAGGATCAATAATAAATACATTTTATATGTCAACTAGTTTTCCCGCCCGCGACTTCGTCCACGCGGACTACTGTTTATCGCGAAAAAAATACATCTTTTGTTCTTCTAGGATATTAAAAACAAATGCAAAAGTTGGTATAGCACCACTCTTGATGTTTTTTGACATACTTGTTATTTCGTTTCCATGGCAACCGTTTCTTACAGAAAGTAATTTTTTTTTCCAGTTTTTCCGCGGAAACACAATTTTCCAGGATTAAAAGTATCCTGTTTTATTCCAGGGTATAAGCTATCTCCATTCTAAGTTTCAACAAAATCCGTCCAGCTGTTATCGCGTGAAAGCTCCCCAAACAAACAAACATACAACGTTTTACTTTTATATTTTTTTATTATATGTATGGATATCATATTATTTATAAACGTATGAATGTTTAGTCCAAATTTTGCAAGCTACTAACGGACACAAAAAAGAGGAAAAAGGAAGAGGAAGTTGTCCTTAGACAACTTCCTCTTGAGCTATCAACTTGAAAGTTGATACACATACCGTATCAACTTTCAAGACACGATCAGGAATGACAGTAGGTACTCAACTCCACGTCTTTAACGTTCTAGTAAGTATAACGTCTGGTCATTTTGCTCGGTTAGGAGAATTCTTTATAAGCGGCTTTTTATAAGTTTGCTACATAAACTATCTTATAATAGCACCTACGAGTTCGAGTAGGTATCCACAATTACCTTTTAGAGCATTTTCTGAGACACGTAATAAAATAATTATGGAAAATACAAGATGTAAGTGATTCCTCCTCCTTAACGCAAAATCAAGACTCAAGAGTCACCCCGACAGGCTCAATGTTACAGGACGGTAGTTGCCCTTCAACTAAAATAAAACTAAGTCATAAACTAGTAATCAAGGCTCAACAGTTACCTCGACAGGTGCAATGTTACAGGATGGCCGTTAGCTTTCAACGAAAATAAAACTAAGTCATTAACTAGTAATCAAGGCTCAACAGTTACCTCTACAGGTGCAATGTTACAGGATGGCCGTTAGCTTTCAACGAAAATAAAACTAAGTCATAAACTAGTAATCAAGGCTCAACAGTTACCTCGACAGGTGCAATGTTACAGGACGGCCGTTAGAGTTCAACGAAAATAAAACTGAGTCATAAACTAGTAATCAAGGCTCAACAGTTACCTCGACAGGTGCAATGTTACAGGATGGCCGTTAGCTTTCAACGAAAATAAAACTAAGTCATAAACTAGTAATCAAGGCTCAACAGTTACCTCGACAGGTGCAATGTTACAGGGTGGCCGTTAGCTTTCAACGAAAATAAAACTAAGTCATAAACTAGTAATCAAGGCTCAACAGTTACCTCGACAGGTGCAATGTTACAGGATGACCGTTAGCTTTCAACGAAAATAAAACTAAGTCATAAACTAGTAATCAAGGCTCAACAGTTACCTCGACAGGTGCAATGTTACAGGATGGCCGTTAGCTTTCAACGAAAATAAAACTAAGTCATAAACTAGTAATTAAGGCTCAACAGTTACCTCGACAGGTGCAATGTTACAGGATGGCCGTTAGCTTTCAACGAAAATAAAACTAAGTCCTATACTAGTACTAAACACTCAAGAGTCACCTCGACAGGTGCAATATTACAGGACGGCTGTTAAGTAGGTAATCAACACTCAAGAGTCACCTCGACAGGTGCAATATTACAGAAAGGCTCTTAGCGTTCAACGCAAAATAAAACTATGTCATAAACTAGTAATCAAGGCTCAACAGTTACCTCGACAGGTGCAATGTTACAGGATGGCCGTTAGCTTTCAACGAAAATAAAACTAAGTCATTAACTAGTAATCAAGGCTCAACAGTTACCTCGACAGGTGCAATGTTACAGGACGGCCGTTAGAGTTCAACGAAAATAAAACTGAGTCATAAACTAGTAATCAAGGCTCAACAGTTACCTCGACAGGTGCAATGTTACAGGATGGCCGTTAGCTTTCAACGAAAATAAAACTAAGTCATAAACTAGTAATTAAGGCTCAACAGTTACCTCGACAGGTGCAATGTTACAGGATGGCCGTTAGCTTTCAACGAAAATAAAACTAAGTCCTATACTAGTACTAAACACTCAAGAGTCACCTCGACATGTGCAATATTACAGGACGGCTGTTAAGTAGGTAATCAACACTCAAGAGTCACCTCGACAGGTGCAATATTACAGGAAGGCTGTTAGCGTTCAACGCAAAATAAAACTATGTCATAAACTAGTAATCAAGGCTCAAGAGTCACCATGACAGGCGCAATGTTACAAGACGGCCGTTGGCGTTCAGCGAAAATAAAACTAAGTCATGAACTAGTTATCAAGACTCAAAAGTCACCTCGACAGGTGCCATGTTACAGGATGGCTGTTAGCGTTAAACGAAAATAAAACTAAGTCATAAACTAGTAATCAACACTCAAGAGTCACCTCAACAGGTGCAATGTTACAGGATGGCCGTTAGCGTTCAACGAGAATAAAACTAAGTCATAAACTAGTAATCAAGACACAAAAGTCACCTCGACAGGTGTAATGTTACAGGACGGCCGTTAGAGTTCAACGAAAATAAATTTGAGTCATAAACTAGTAATCAAGACTCAAATTCACCTCGACAGGTGCAATGTTACAGGACGGCTGTTAGCGTTCAATGAAAATAAAACTAAGTCATAAACTAGTAATCAAGACTCAAAAGTCACCTCGACAGGTGCAATGTTACATAACGGCTGTTAGCGTTCAACGAAAATAAAACTAAGTCATAAACTAGTAATCAAGACTCAAGAGTCACCTCGACAGGGGCAATATTACAGGACGGCTGTTAACGTTTAACACAAAATAAAACTAAGTCCTATACTAGTACTCAACCCTCAAGAGTCACCTCGACAGGTGTAATATTACAGGACGGCTGTTAAGTAGGTAATCAACACTCAAGAGTCACCTTGACAGGTGCAATATTACAGGAAGGCTGTTAGCGTTCAACGCAAAATAAAACTAAGTCATAAACTAGTAATCAAGACTCAAGAGTCACCTTGACAGGCGCAATGTTACAAGACGGCCGTTGGCGTTCAGCGAAAATAAAACTAAGTCATGAACTAGTTATCAAGACTCAAAAGTCACCTCGACAGGTGCCATGTTACAGGATGGCTGTTAGCGTTAAACGAAAATAAAACTAAGTCATAAACTAGTAATCAACACTCAAGAGTCACCTCAACAGGTGCAATGTTACAGGATGGCCGTTAGCGTTCAACGAAAATAAAACTAAGTCATAAACTAGTAATCAAGACACAAAAGTCACCTCGACAGGTGTAATGTTACAGGACGGCCGTTAGAGTTCAACGAAAATAAATTTGAGTCATATACTAGTAATCAAGACTCAAATTCACCTCGACAGGTGCAATGTTACAGGACGGCTGTTAGCGTTCAATGAAAATAAAACTAAGTCATAAACTAGTAATCAAGACTCAAAAGTCACCTCGACAGGTGCAATGTTACATAACGGCTGTTAGCGTTCAACGAAAATAAAACTAAGTCATAAACTAGTAATCAAGACTCAAGAGTCACCAAGACAGGTGCAATGTTACAGGACGGCTGTTAACGTTCAACGAAAATAAAACTAAAAGTCATAAACTTGTAATCAAGACAAAAGAGTCACCTCGACAGGTGCAATGTTACAGGACGGCCGTTAGCGTTCAACGAAAATAAAACTAAGTCATAAACTAGTAATCCAGACTCAAAAGTCACCTCGACAGGTGCAATGTTACAGGACGGCCGTTAGCGTTCAACGAAAATTGAAAATAAAACTAAGTCATAAACTTGTAATCAAGACTCAAGAGTCACCTCGACAGGTGCGATGTTATAGGACGGCCGTTAGCGTTCAACGAAGTTTCTCTCAATAGTTTTATTTGAAACTTCGACTTTGAATATCAGCAAGCCGCGCGAGCGCGTACATTACTTACTCAGTTTAATCTTACCAACTGGAAATTATAAATAACAAGACCGTTCAAAAACTAAAGAACCGACTACGGTCGTATTTAAAAATAGCCTATTACGCTCTTGCGATGAAGACGAATCGATTGATACCTTGCCTGTCAAAATTGGATTGGATTGGATTGTCACATCATCGCTTTCCATCAGGTGAGATCGTGGTCAAACGATTGCCTAGTCCGTAATAAAAAAAAAAAAAAAAATGGACCAAGTTTTTAGTTTGAACACATAACCCTTTCTTTGCTTCGCATTAGTCGTGTAAAAAAACTATGACAATCTCTACATGAAAACAAATCGATTGATACCTACCTCACAAAATCGGACCACTAGGGGCAACGCTATGGTGGAACATTCACATACGTACAGACATACATACATAGACTGTTAAACTCACTACCCTTCCCTTGCTTCGTCTTAGTCGGGTAAAAATGTCTTTACATATAGGTAAGTCGTAGAATAGTCGAGTGGGGATATTTACTAATCTGAAATTACCCTCAACAAAAATGACGTCAACAAATTGGCGACGGCCACAAAACAAAGTAAATAATTGGAATAAACGGCAAGCTGCGGCAAAACACTTTTAATGGTTTTGACGAAGCAGGCACATTTTGAATGCACATTTATTGTTAATAATGGATTTTAAAAATCTCATCCATACCAATATATATAAGTGACAATATATACACAGACAACTGTTTGTTTGTTTGTTTATTTGTTTGTTCGTTTGGGGAGCTTTCATGCGATAACGGCTGGACGGATTTTGATGAAATTTGGAATGGACATATACCCTGGAATAAAACAAATGATACTTTTTATCCCAGAAAATTATAAGTTTACCACGGGAAAACTGGAAAATGTTGATTGCTCGCTGTAAGGAACGGTTGCCATGGAAACGATATAAAAAGTCTGTCAAAAAACATCAAGAGCATTGTTGGTTCTTTATCTACTTTTGTATTGGTTTTTAATATCCTAGAAGAACATAGGTTTTCTTTTTCGCGATAAACTGTCGTCCGCGCGGACGAAGTCGTGGGCGGGAAAGCTAGTTGTTTAATAAACCCGGTTTTATTCCAGATACATGAAAATGTGTCTGAGGTAAGGTTTTAAATTTAAAGAATGATTTCTTTGACAGTTTGGAAGCAAAAATGCCTATTGTCCGTAAAGCCTTTCTAATATTGAATTCCAGTCCTACAGGATCAAAATGACCACAACTCTCGTTACGTCGGATATTGAAATCAGATCGGGCGCGTAATTATATTTATTTATCTCAAAGACCTTGGATCCCGATCACCGACCTTTGTGTTCGATAGCAACTCCAAACAGCCAATGAATAACGAAATGAATAAAATATAGAGCTTAGGATGCCGTAAATTTAGTAATGCTTCGGTAACCCCGGCCGCCCACGCCACCGAAAAGTTATTTTCAAAAGAGAATGCCCTTATTTATATCAGGGCATTTATGAGCATTTAAAATATCTTTTGCTATGGAAATCGACTATTTCCATAGAAAGAGATCTTGAAAGTCATAGAAAGAAGCCGCATCATTCAACAATTTTGAACTCGCTTCAAAATAGAATAATTTTGATAATTCTGAATTATTCTCGTGGTTTCGCGTATACGAGTAAGTATACGCGAAACCACGAGTACATACGAAAATAGGAGGTAAACTGTGAGTTTGAAACCGATTTCATTGAAATGAAGTTTAGCAGCAGCGCGGTTATAGCTATGTTACCTTTATTTGCATATTTTATTCCTTTACTAGTTTCGACTGCATTTCAAGGCACGTCCCGGCGGACGTGTGGGAACACCTCAGAAATAATACTTCACACACTCGGTGCGTTTTGCATATCGGTGAATTGAAGTTACACTGATCCTGCACCGCGATTTAGCAACTCTAACTTACAAAGCTAAAGACATCAAAGTTAATAATCATAGTACAAAAGTAAGCCTAAAAGATACCAGTTTACTGTTAATCTGAAGTCTTAGGCTGCAGTCGTGGTGTTTGTGGGCTGGTGGAAATGTCTTGGCTGGTGGAAATGCACTGTCGTGAAATTTCGGCTCTTTAAAGCAGTTTCGCCAACAACTGATAATCACCGAGCGTTGCTGAATCCGAAACATTCCACATGATTTCAGTGTAAGCTGCGAATATTTTTTGCAAAAACTTGCCGGGGCACGCGGGATTTATAATGTTTCGGAATTATTCATGGCGCCGAATGCATGAATATGTAAAAGAGGCGCGCGGCGCGGCGGCGCGCCCTTACCCGGAGATGCTGGTTTCATGTCGTATCGCGTCATGTCTTGTCGTGCAGGCATCCACAGGTGTGGATTGAACTATTGTTGTGTTATTTGCATACTGTAGATGCAAAGAACACAAGAAATCCGGAGAAAACAAACTGACCATATTTTCATAGAATTTGCTAAAATGCTATTCGAAATGTGGTGAAGAGAATCTTGTTAACCACAATTACTGGCACATTTTGCGATGGCTATGATTCTGTGCTGGTTGCAGTTTGTATAATGTTGCAGGGAAATGATAAACATACGGATTTATTAGATCCCTAGATGATAAAACAACGATCAGACGAATTGAACAAATTCCTGTTTTTATCATTTCCCTGCGACATATATTACATAGTTTCACTTTACAATACTCTAAATTACAAATTAAAATTTACAGGTAAATACTCTTTTTTTGGGATTACTGATATTGGTGATTCCCTAAAATATCAATGTCGGAACTTTAGTTATTACGTAATCTACATTTACACTAATATTATAAAGAAGAAAGATTTGATTGTTTGTTTGTTTGTTTGTTTGTAATGGATAAACCCGATTTAAAAAATCTTTCACTTAAAGAAAGCTAAATTATCTAATAAATAATATTATCTAATAATTAAGCTAAGTAAAACGTTGGAGAGGTTATGTGACGGGTACATTAGAGACAGCATACTAACTATTACACCACTACATCCACAACAACATGCTTACAGTCCGGGCAAATATACAGAATCTGCCCTGCACAAAGTGGTAAGCACCATAGAGCAAGACATTAACATCAAGACGTTGTGTCTGGGCGCTTTCATTGACATTGAAGGAGCCATTGACAAAACGAATTTCATAAACATTAACGTAGCGCTACAGAAGCACGGTGTGGATTCGACTCTGATTGTTTGACTCTTAAACATAGCTTTAACATAGCTTTTTAACATAGGTTTTTTTTTTAGCTTAGGGCGGTTCGCATCGACCTAGGTGGAATCACTAGGGTATGGTGTCAAGAGGGTGCCCACAGGGAGGAATCCTGTCACCTCTACTCTGGAACATGGTTGTAAATAATGTCCTAATCACAAAGCTGAATAACCAACGCTTCCTCACGGTTGGCTACGCAGACGATCTGGCGATTCTTGTATCTGGACATTTTGCCAGCGTGTCTTGTGATATCATGAATAATGCTCTAAAGATCGTAGAAAGCTGGTGTACAGAAATTGGATTAACCGTGAATCCAACAAAAACCAACCTAGTCATGTTTACAAACAAAATAAACTTAGGTAGGTACACACTGCCCTACCTTTTCGATACTCAGTTGACCCTGACTGAAGAGGTAAAGTATTTGAGTATCACCTTAGATAGCAAACTCAACTGGCCTAGACACCTAGAGAGTAAAATAAACAAGGCTATACTATTTCATTTTGGCAATGCAAAAGAATGATAGGGAAAACATGGGGCCTGAGTCCAAAGATTACGGTTTGGCTGTATAATACTGTGATTAGGCCTTCAATAACTTATGGAGCTCTTGTTTGGTGGCCAAGAACCAAACAGAGTACCACAGCTAGCAAACTACAAAAATTCAAGAGGCTGGCGGGAGAACTGGATATATGAGAACTGCCCCACGGCAGCACTTGAGGCATTACTTGGATTGCAGCCGTTACAGCTTCACATCCAACAGGAGCTGCTGCATCTGCTTACAGGCTTAGGGCACTTAGTCAAACAGACAAAACATTCACACACACGAACATCATAGAGGAGTATGCAGAGAACCCTGGATTCACACAACTCCATCTTCCAGGCGGAATGTGTAGGTATAATCCAGGCGGCAACTGCAGTACTACGGAGAAAGGTAACTGATTTAAATACAAGAATACTCTCAGACAGTGCTGCAGTTCTCCGAGACACAACGTACACTCCTCGGGGCTAATCATACAGTGCCACAAACTACTGGAGGAGGTTAGTAAAAACAGCCGTGTTACTCTCCAATGGATAAAGGGGCACAGCGGATCTAGAGGTAATGATGCGGCTGATGTACTGGCTAGGCGAGGCTCGGACTTGCACGCGGTAGGTCCAGAACCGATGATACTGGGCGAGTATTAAGGACTGCAGGCAGTCGAGGGAGGCATTCCCGGAGTTAAATCCGAGATTATCCCGTAAACTCCTAAACCTTATAGGGATAAGCTCCGACAAGTCGTCGGAATAATCATCGGTCATTGTGCCTTTAATAAACACCTATTTACTATAGGCATTACAGACAGAATGCATGGAAGCTGAAGAAACAGCCACGCATGTGCTCTTGGAGTGCAGTAGCGTGGCGAATCAGAGAGCGCATTTCCTGGGAGCACCGGGGACCCTACAGGAGGCCTGCACCAGAATACAGGAGCTGCTGGCCTTCCTGGAGGACATCGGGTGGCTGCATTGACTAGCAGCACCACCCATCACGCAAAAAGAGCCAACATACGGCCTAATTGCGGAAAAGTGCCCGCGCATCAAGTATCAAGTAAGTTAAATTATCAGCGAGTAACACTACCAGGATTTTATTTTTCTTAAAATTAGAGTTCCCTTCGAAAATTGAAATAATGACACCTGGGGTATTAAATTTTGCAAAAAAAAACGATTACTTTGTATCACAAACCAAAGGGTATATAAATACTACGTAAGATCACAAACTAAGAAGAAGATACGGGTCTTTGTAATGGAACGTTGCCATGGAAACGAAATCACAGAACATATAATAGTCATTGACGTAGGAAATGCTCTATGCTAATAATACACGAAATAGTAACCATAATTCAACCTCCTTGCGTTAAACAGAATAATACTATAGACGAAATGGTACGTGAGTATAAAACCTAAAACACAAACATTTTGTGTAAGAAATTGTTGTTGTTCTATTTAGCCAAATAAAGTACCTACTAATTTTATAACTACACGTGCGAAGCCGGGGCGGGTCGCTAGTTAGTGATATTTGTAGTATAATTTGTAGCGAAATGAAACATAGTCACAAAGTTAATTTAGTAGTTTTTATTATAAAAACTTTCGTATTTGTCAACATAATGAACTGTTCAAAGAATAACTTTAATACGTCCTTAACACCTCACAAACATGTTGAAGCTAACTGTTGATTTATCAAACTTAGAATGTTGGTGAACTCGGCAATACAGCAATTGCTAACCTATGTAGAAAAGTTCAATATATCCGAATGTTCACCTCGTAAAGTAAGGGGTGAACTTAACTAGAAGGGGTGAATGAGGAGGGAGGGTAGACGCAGTAACGGTAATTAACGCGACTTGGATTATTTAAATTCATTTGAAACCTTTCTAGCAACGCCGAGTATGCGCCCGCCTTGTGATTTCACATACCAGTATGGTTTTTTAATGAGTTCTAATGTATTATGTGAAATTCTCGAGTACTCTTAAGCAGAGAGTATTTGGCGTGGTAAAGTAAAATGGGGCGAATAGCCTCTGACGTTGGGAGGCACTTGAAGGCATGAAATTAGATCGTGTCTTATCTACCTTTGAGCTTAATTTTATATTCTTTAACGAAAATCAACTTGGCAGCCGTATTTTTTATGTAAACCCTCTCCATGGGTAGATAGCTGTAACTTGTATTTGAAAATAACGATATAACACCTAAGGCTGTTATATTAGCGCGTAGTTCTGCCCGAGTCAAATTCCATAGTGAGAGATAGTCCAACCGTAAACAAGACGTAAGTTCAAAAACTAAAATCCGATTACGGTCGGGTAAAAAATTGCCTATTCCACTCTTGGGATGAAGACGAATCGATTGATACCTCGTTTGTCAAAATCGGACCATGTTTTAAGTTTGAGCACATAACCCTTTCTTTGCATCGCTGTAGTCGTGTAAAAAAACTCTATACATGAAAACGAATCGATTGATACATCGCTTGTCAAAATCGGACCACTAGGGTTAACGCTATGGTTGAACATCCACATACATACAGACATACAAACATAGACTGTTAAACTCATTACTCTTCCCTTGCTTCGTCTTAGTTGGGTAAAAATGTCTTTATATAATATACAGCATGAATTTTTCAAGTGGGCGTGAATGGCTAAATCAGAAACTATGAGGAATAGCGAAAAGTACTCAAAGGAGTCTCGGGCCCGATTTTGATGAAAACTAAAACTGCATTTTTGGATTTTTGAAAAAAAAAACAATATTTTTAGGCAGGAATCGAACACGTTGATTTTGGAAAAAAAGCACACACTGTATTATTACACCATTCGATAGTGTCGCTAATAAGGATTGAAAAAATGACAAACAAACTTAAGGACAACCAAACTTAAGGAAAATGTTGTATTTTAATAAACTGATTCATATTTTAAAGTACTGTTTTAATTCATACCTGCATTACCTGTTCCTTGTCCGAAATGATGCTCAATATTTTTCTCAACACAGACCCGCAGCGCGGTCATCTTCACAACATTATGTTCTAATTTCAAATTTTTATTATGTCTTCGCGGTTAAGGGCACAGTAAAAGAAAAAATATGTAAACAATTGAAATTAGAACGTAGAGTAAATTGGTGCCAATAATTTATATTTTGTTCCACGTTTCGTTGATTATTACTAACTGTTTGCGTACTGTTTCGTATTAATAGTCGTATAGTAAAAGAGATGTTGATTCTGCAGTTTGGTGAACATTTTATCGCAATCTAGGGTCCTGTGCCGTGGCCAGGAGGTCACCGGATCTTACCCCCTTAGATTATTTTCTCTGGTGGTATGTAAAAAACGAAATCTACAACGACACGTATTGCAACTGATGACTTGAAACGAACTTTGGAAAATATTCTAAGCGGAATCAATAATATTTTAATACTGAATGCAGTACAATCCTTGAGTCGTCGAATCCTAGCTGGGTTCGATGTATTGAAAACAACGGTCATCATTTTGAACAATTAATCAGTTATGGGTTAGGTATTTTCGTTAAAAATGAGCTCTTTCCTTAAGTTTGCCGTATGTCATTTCTTCGCAGAATTCAATCCTTATTAGCAACACTATCGAATGGTGTAATAAAACAGTATGTGTTTTTTTTCCAAAATCAACGTGTTCGATTCCTGCCTAGGAATATTGTTTTTTTTTTCAAAATCTAAATATGCAGTTTTAGTTTTCATCAAATTCGGGCCCGAGACTCCTTTGAGTACTTTTCGCTAAACCTCATAGTTTCTGATTTAGCCAACCACGCCCACTTGAAAAATTCACCCTGTATAAGTCGTGAAATAGTCGAGTGGGGATTTACACGATCTGAAATAACCCTCAACAAAAACTGGCGGAAAAATTACCCAACCTTTGCCTAAAACTTAGTCTTAGGCAAAGGTTGGGTAACTTAGTTGGATAAAAAAATAGTCTATGACACTTTAAACATGAAGACGAATCGATTGATACCTAGTAAATTGGACCAAGTTTTTCGTTAGAACATATTATAACCCGTACTTTACCGTACCGCCTTGCCAAAGTCGGGTAAAAAAAATAATTATGACTCCTTATACCTGAAGACAAATCGATTGACACCTCGCTTGTCAAAATCGAACCAATAGGGGCGACGCTATGATGGAACATCCACATACCCACATACATAGATACATACATACATTTATTCATAGATTGTTATATTCATTACCCTTCCCTTGCTTTGCTATAGTCAGGTAAAAAACTAATTTCATCGGTAAATACTTCTGGACCGATTGCAAGTAGTTTTCATTGCTGCCCTTTGTTTTAGGGAGAAACCAGCTGGAGTGGAAGGTTGGAAGCCGAAAAGCAGCTCAGCACTGCAGGTGTAAATAATGGTTATCATTATTTTGCCTCAATTTTTACCTAATATTAGTTTGTGTGTATCGTACTTATATACTCCACCGATTTTAGACTCACTTCGTCAATATATTTATCTTGTAATATAATGGCACAATTATAATTATAGAAATAATTATAATAATGATAAATTATTATTATTAATTAATAATATTAAGTATAATAGTAGTAATAGTTTAAATTATACATATATATTAAAACATACATACATACCTACATACTGATATAAAGTAGTAACTATCTTACCGAGTATTCCTTAATCAATTTATTAGAGCTTTTTTTCCTATTTGTAATGATTAATATTAATGTAATTATTAATTATTGTAATGATTAGTTGCCTCATTAATACAACTTATTTTTTTCCTGTCAAAATCCGTCGTCAAGTGGTCTCACTCTACGTCATAAAAATAATTAAAATACGAGTTTCTCTCGTCAGATCCGTAATTGCGTGTCTCATTAAACTTTTCCGTCGGCTTCACTCGATGTTACATATCAATTATATTAACTAAGATAATGGTAGGCGTACACGAACGAACCCAATAAGGGATGCTTTTTGATTTTAGCAGTAACGCCTGCTCGGCGAAAATATAGTACTCGTTTAGGGAATTGACACCGCTTTAAAAGCCGCTAAAGCCTGGTAGTAGCATAGCAGTGCAGTGCTTCGCAAAATTGAAATCCGAAGTACATAGTGGCACTGTTTGCTTTTTGGAGCGGAATTTTCACTACGAGTCCTGTATGAAATACATCAAAGTTAGGACAAAATTCGCTGTAAACGTTCCCATTCCCGTTCGCTCGCTTGCGTCGGCCTTTACAGCTCGAAATGAATTGTAACTCGATCGATCCTCATAAATACGCAACGATCATTCAGTCCTGGATCCAAGCGGACACAGACTTCCGAGTCCTTCTCCACCAACTCGCAAACTTTAACCTTAATGCCTTCCTTTTAAAGTGTATTTTACTTTTTCTGCGGCATTTCCAGGAGGTTCAGGCTTGTAACGAACGTCTCATACATAATGTAGGGCGCTCTATTGCCTCTCGGATCGGTGCTGCCACATTTTCAACGAGATGAGTCTCAAGTCTTAAGTGGTGATTTTTATTTAAGCAGCTTTAAACACTTCAAGTGCATCCGTGCCATTTTTGAGGCTTTTTATATGAACGTGAGGTGCCAAAATGTCGAATGTTAAAAGTTCCTGGCGCCAGTTGAGAGCTCTTGTCTGGAAAAGTTATGTCGCAAATGCAACTAATGTCGAAGACACGTAGGCTAAAATAACGTTACTAAATTATGTAAGCGTGTTCTACTGTCCTAGCTACTTGTTACTTATTTGTGAAAAAGGAATGGTTTTGATAAATTTGTTGTACTGCACACTCTGTCTCAACTTATCCGATGGTTATTTTACTAAACAGACACTACAAACTAAAACTTCACTTTTATGTAATTAGTAGTATTGCGGACACAGCTTTAATTAAATGTCCTTAGCAAGAATACAAGTAAAGCTTAAAACTGTTTAATTAAATGTTTTTAGCAAGGATACAAGTAAAGCTTGAAACTGTTTAATTAAATGTTCTTAGCAAAGATACAAGTAAAGCTTGACACTGTTTAATTAAATATCCTTAGCAAGGATACAAGTAAAGCTTGAAAATGTTTAATTAAATGTTTTTAGCAAGGATACAAGTAACGCATGAAACTGTTTAATTAAATGTTCTTAGCAAAGATACAAGTAAAGCTTGACACTGTTTAATTAAATATCCTTAGCAAGGATACAAGTAAAGCTTGAAATTGTTTAATTAAATGTTCTTAGCAAAGATACAAGTAAAGCTTGACACTGTTTAATTAAATATCCTTAGCAAGAATACAAGTAAAGCTTAAAACTGTTTAATTAAATGTTTTTAGCAAGGATACAAGTAAAGCTTGAAACTGTTTAATTAAATGTTCTTAGCAAAGATACAAGTAAAGCTTGACACTGTTTAATTAAATATCCTTAGCAAGGATACAAGTAAAGCTTGAAAATGTTTAATTAAATGTTTTTAGCAAGGATACAAGTAACGCATGAAACTGTTTAATTAAATGTTCTTAGCAAAGATACAAGTAAAGCTTGACACTGTTTAATTAAATATCCTTAGCAAGGATACAAGTAAAGCTTGAAATTGTTTAATTAAATGTTCTTAGCAAAGATACAAGTAAAGCTTGACACTGTTTAATTAAATATCCTTAGCAAGAATACAAGTAAAGCTTAAAACTGTTTAATTAAATGTTTTTAGCAAGGATACAAGTAAAGCTTGAAACTGTTTAATTAAATGTTCTTAGCAAAGATACAAGTAAAGCTTGACACTGTTTAATTAAATATCCTTAGCAAGGACACAAGTAAAGCTTGAAAATGTTTAATTAAATGTTTTTAGCAAGGATACAAGTAAAGCTTGAAACTGATTAATTAAATGTTTTTAGCAAGGATACAAGTAAAGCTTGAAACTGTTTAATTAAATGTTTTTAGCAAGAATACAAGTAAAGCTTAAAACTGTTTAATTAAATGTTTTTAGCAAGGATACAAGTAAAGCTTGAAACTGTTTAATTAAATGTTCTTAGCAAAGATACAAGTAAAGCTTGACACTGTTTAATTAAATATCCTTAGCAAGGATACAAGTAAAGCTTGAAACTGTTTAATTAAATGTTTTTAGCAAGAATACAAGTAAAGCTTAAAACTGTTTAATTAAATGTTTTTAGCAAGGATACAAGTAAAGCTTGAAACTATTTAATTAAATGTTCTTAGCAAAGATACAAGTAAAGCTTGACACTGTTTAATTAAATATCCTTAGCAAGAATACAAGTAAAGCTTAAAACTGTTTAATTAAATGTTTTTAGCAAGGATACAAGTAAAGCTTGAAACTGTTTAATTAAATGTTCTTAGCAAAGATACAAGTAAAGCTTGACACTGTTTAATTAAATATCCTTAGCAAGGATACAAGTAAAGCTTGAAAATGTTTAATTAAATGTTTTTAGCAAGGATACAAGTAAAGCTTAGAACTGTTTCATTAAAATGTGACGAACAAAAGTAAACAACAAAAGCCACAAGCCTCATAATGGCACCAATATCGTTTAATGGGCCGTCGTTATTCAAACCCGGTTATTTAAAAACCGGTCACAGGTTTATCACGAGCGGCGAGCCCGTTAATTCGATCGCCCGCCCGGAAGGACGCCCGTAGCTCACACTCGTTCGTTATCAGGAGCATTTTACTCTGAACGCTTGTATTGAAGCGTGCTCAATGAAAACAACAATATCAATGTATCATAAACAAGGGCATTGAAGCCATAAAAGGTCTCCTCGTTTGCAGACACTTAACTCCTGTGTCGCAGAAAACACACCCACATTTTCTTTAGAAACTTATAAAATATTAAACGTGCGTTATTGCGACAGGATACTAAAGTGCTAAAATATGGATGTTGGCAGGGGCAGGTGCGGTGTGGTTCGAAGGGTCGCAATAAAAACGTATTTGAACGCAGCCTTTCATGTAAGCTGTGACATCGGCGAATAAGGGTGAGAGGGTAGTGCCAATTGAGAATTGTTCAAAAGGATTAGGAGAGTTAAAAAGTGAACTAACATAACAGTAAAGTCTATGGCTCGATTTACAGTTTAATTTTCGGTTTTCTACAATGTTTTGCTTAGACAGCAATTTGTACTCGGGCGATTCACACAGTGATCCGAACCGCCGCGGGGTGAAACCCTCAGTTGCCTACAAGTCGTGTCCAACAAGTCATTGCAGATTATTTTATCGTTTGTTCATTTTTTTCTTATTACGTTATAAGTAAAACCTTTTGACAATTAGGGCAATAGGTTTTACTGCACTGTATGTACCTGCTGCGTAAATAAATATAAAAATAACAGACCGCAAAAGAGTATTTCAGAACCACTGCCTTCATCACACAAAAGTTACTTAGGGCAAGTTAAACATGCAAAAATTCGAATACCCTCTCAATTTCATACATTAAGTTATAAATAATTATTACCCTGGGCTGCCTTTGAACTGAATGGGAAGCAAAAAGTGAGGCTTTACGGCCGAGCCGGGGAACTGGTAAATGTAAGGGGTCGCTACCTACACTGGAACACGCGTTTACTTGAAGGGAGTGACTGCTACATTATACAACAGACACGGTGCACAGCATGCAATGATTAAAATCCAGGACCTGCAGTCTCGACATCGACAGCGATTGCATTACAACCTAAATCGCTCGCAAAGTCCGATTATACTTGGTAGTCTCTGCCAAATATCGATGTCAATCATAATCAATGTCATGTACAAATACCGATGAAAATCGATACCTTTTGACCATAACTGTCAAACCTAACAGTTGTCATCGGTATATACCGATTCCAGTTGTTTAGCAATCACTATCGATATATCGAGACTGCAGGCCCTGGTACCCAAAGGTCTTTATCAGAAAAGATTAAATATAAAGACATACATTTAAAGTTATATTCAGTTCAAACCTACTCGTGTGTTTAAAAAACAACAGATGTAGCCCATACAATTCTTTTCGTCTATGGCCTTATTTAAACTTTTATTCATTTTCAGTCGCTTTAAGTGATAGGAACATTCTTAATCAGCTGTTATCGTTTCTCTGATTAACAACAGCAACACAACACAAACAGCTCTTCATTACAACATTATTTGTATGTTATCACCAGTGATCGGAGTAGGTAGAATGATTTTACGTACTTACATCATGATACCATAATATGGACATGCTTTTTTTCCCGGAAAGTTCCGATATTTGTGGGATTAAATTCAATATTATTATTATGTATTAAATTAGTAATTTAGTAACTACTACAATCGAAATTTAAAAGAAGCTACTGTAAATTGTTTTTATTGGATTTTTATTTTATCCGTCGAATAAAAAAAACATGTTAGTTTTTGTTTGCGCCCTATGCGTTTCCGTAAAACGCAAAATTCGTCATTTTAATGAAATTGCACAAATCAGTGGACATGCCAGGGTCATGTCACGTTTTCTATAACAAAGCAAAGAAAGAAACGCCCTCTACGAACCGAAGTAAGCGAATTAGAGCTACCTACGATGTGAACGCGCACACATTGTTCTGACAAACAGTAAATGAGTCATCCAAGATATTCTGTTCTGATTGGTCGCAACCGTTGTGCGTACAAGATAAGGTAACAAAAGACCCTGTTTGCCGAGTTACATTTACCTATTATTATTAAGTGTTTCTATTATTAATCTGATCCTGTTAATATTTTGATCGGCTTTTACTTGAAGTCTTTGAACACCAGAGTTTGTTTTTATAGAATGCTGGTCACCTATGCCACTCCCAGGGCGTTGAAAGTGTTAAGAAAAAACAATATAATTCACCTTAATCTTCCACGTAATAATTTTGAAATCCTTGCAAAAATATCTTCATAATTCTAAAATGCCAGAATCCCGGAGGCATATCCATATTAGCATGTACGTTTGAGATCATTGACCCTAAATTATTCTACCTACTCCGATCACTGGTTATCACAAACTGAGTTAGGTGTGGATAGTAACAACATGTACTCGCTCAAGTTTCTGAACCATGAACCTCAAAAGCAACGAGGCTCAAAGAGCACAGGCAAAGAGTAATAGCACCTGTACGTCTTGTTACAGGTAGTATGCACCTGGTCTATTGTACGGGTAATTGGAACGGACGCGCTGAAGCGCTGAAAGGCTGTCGTTACTGGCGTAGATACACAGTCAGCGGTGACGTGAGCGGGCGAGATGCTACGTAGCACTACACATCATGTACCCGAAGATATAATTAACTATCCACAGCAATATATAAAAGTGAAACTGTTTGTTTGTTTGGGGAGCTTTCACGCCAAAACGGCTGATCCAATTTTAATGAAACTATGTAAATTTGTACTGTACAGTATAGATACCAACTAAGGATCCATTTTATCCCGGAAAATGGTAAGTTTCCACAAGAAAACTGGAAAATGTCGATTACTCGCAGTAAGGAACGGTTGCCATGGAAACTAAATAATAACAAGTCTGTCAAAACGTATGCAGATAGTTGGTGATATACTTTTGCATTGGTTTTTAATATCCTAGAAGAACATGGGATGTTCTTTTTGCGATAAATTGTAGTCCGCGCGGACAAAGTCGCGGGCGATAGAGCTTTTCTAGTGAGTGGTTAA
Organism: Alsophila aescularia; assembly: GCA_946251855.1. NCBI lineage: Eukaryota > Metazoa > Arthropoda > Insecta > Lepidoptera > Geometridae > Alsophila > Alsophila aescularia. The sequence goes on from OX276374.1 coordinate 61,569,130, forward strand.
TATCCACTGGTAAACATCGGCCTCTCCCTTTTAAGAATGAGGTCTTGTGGCTTTAGCCACAGCGAGCTTTCACCCCGCTGCTTGCCTATCATCAAGGGGTTTAGCCATAACACAGGCACCGTGGTGATCGCAGTACTTGGTGATAATATACAGGACAATGCAGCTGCCCTTTCCTGAACTCCCTGCCGCTGGTGCTCACAGCACCCACGGGTGTGCATGGGTGATCCTATTAATAAATATTCCGGCACCACACGGCTATTAGATAATATGAGGCTCACTCGCCCAAGTTAATTTGGAGATTTCGCTTCGCTCGGTCAATCATACAGATTGCCATAACTCTTTGTTCATCTGACTTTTAACGTTCCTATAATTAGTTAGGAAACAGACAAACAAAAAGCAAGACAGATTGATTGCTTGGCTTCTACTTATCTGATTGAGATACCAATTACACCAGTTTTTAAGTTAAAATAATCACAGTAATATTATTATAGACAAAAGTTTGTATGTATGTAAGGGTGTGTGTGTGTGTGTATGATTGTTACTTCTTCACGTTTAAACGGCTGAACGGATTTGGATGAAACTTAGTACGGGGGTAGCTTATACCCTGGATTAATACATAGGCTACTTTTATCATGGAAAAATGTGTGGTTCCTAAGGGACGCAGGTGAAACTGCGGGGCACAGCTAGTATTAAAAAAAATGTTTCTTTTTCACTAACATAGTATACTTTACTTTAATAGTTGCAATTGCAACATTAGATTGGTATTAATATTAACTTGAATAATCTAAAACAGAAAATTATGTGAGAAGCTTAAAAGAAAGTTGTTCCTGTTCAGTTAGAAGAATTATTTATTTTTGAAATGGTTAGAGATGTATTTTGATACCTCACTCGATAGGTTTTGGTAATTTTTTGTTCCGTCGGAAATACAATATGGCAGCTGTAAGCCGCCATATTAGTTTTCTTGACACTTCATATCCTATGTTTCTTCATCCTATAGCACTCTCGTGATCAAGACAAATCCAATGATACCTCATTTATCTAAATCCATCAAGGCGTTTAGGCTGTAGAACGCGCCTAAGAAACGTATAAAACAAACAAACAAACAAGCAAACACATAAACATTCATAAAGCCAAAACACATAAACCTCCTAAGTCGGGTAAAAAATAGGATTGTACAGATCTTCGGACGGGCACTTCAGGATATCATTATCTGATTTCCGAATCCTGTTCCAAAAGGATGCGATGCGGGATTGTATAACGGCAAAGAAACCAAAATGATTATGATAAAAGATAATTGCCTTGATACGATGTTATGGAAGCCTAACTGTGTGATTTGAAATGTAAGTTTAAAGTAACGTTGAAATTAGATTGTAATCCTCGGTTGTTCGTCTCATCGAAGCCTTCAGCTAACAACTCCACACATGTCAGTCTCGCGCTGCTTCCGCCGGAATATACCTACTACTAATGGATAATGTTCGTTTGATCTTTGAGAGACTATTTCAAAAACCTAACACAAAATCTCACTTTAAGACGGAAGCGAAGCAAAGCGTACGTTCTGAAAAGCATTTTAAAAGAGATCTAATAGCGCAGGTTTATCATTTGTAGATCATACTCGGAACTCAGCATTTACAGGAAGTGATTTTTATGACTACTGCAAATGGTCTTCTTAGTACTTTTATCTATTTTATGGATTTTGTGATCGCGGTATTGGTAAAAATGCAATATCAGCGGTCTTTATATTATCATTGCAATCACATGGTAAAAGGTTTTCTCACTTTCCTGGATTTCAGACCGATACAACAAAGGTCGCTTCTCTCTAAAAAGGCCGAGTGGGATGATGGCTGGTACACAACTCATACTCGGGAACGGGTACTACTGGTGGGGACTGGTCCAGCCTGGTTTCTTATTAGTAATTTGTATTTGTATTATTATTATCAGTTGATGATCGTGGGACATCTCATTGGCTACATGTGTATTATTACAATTTCTGACATTTCTAGCTAAAAAGCTTTAAAAAAAGCCTGAACTGCCAAAAAAATATTATGCCAATAAATTATAAAGGTATCCTTGGAATATAATCATCAAGGCCTTCAAATTTATACCCACATTGTAAAACAAGAAAAAAAAACTCATTTGGTTTTGTATCCACACTGCTGCTTTATTGAAGTAACTTTAAAAAAAACGGCATGTAAGGACTCTAATGATACTCTATACGTCTAAATCTGAGCATTTAAAAGTTATGATGGAATAAAGAAACTCACACACATACATACATACCTACAAATAAACATACATGAATCCTAAAACCATTAAACTCCTTTTAATGGGCAGTCATGTAATAAAAATATATGTAAAGCACTGACAAAAATTGAGAAAATGAAACTAACGGGCGTATTTCCGAAGCACCCGTAGACTCAGAAAAGTATTTACTTTTCCTGTGCGAGATTCAACTCTGTGTCGGCACATGTAAGGGAGATTTCCTTTTCAGACTCAAATGGTACTTATTTTACCTAATTATATTGATTTTATCTATCTGAAATATTATATGTTTTTCTTCTTGTTCATGAGATATTTTGCCTTTATACAATTTATCAATGAATTTTCTATTTTTCATTGAATTTTTAATTAGTTCAATGGATTCGAGTTAGTGATACCTACAGGTAGTCAGTTGTTAGTTTTAGTTTTATTTTGCCACGAATAGACCAGTTTCAGTATTACAAGTATAAAAAAGTCACAATCATAGTATTTTATTGAAAATAATAGCACTTTACAAGTCAATATTAACATGTCATGAACAAGGATAAATACATAACATATTATAAAAAGGTCAAATCATTACTACACTATAAAGCTTTAAAGATTATAGTAATGTTAGATTTGGAACAGACACAAATTTGTTTCCCATCAATCTCCACCGTGAACGAACGTGCCTGCGCAGTGCACACCGGCGGGTCCCGCGGCCTCTGTCTGCTCTCTGTGTTCCCTCGTCCTCGACAGCTCCCTAAATGCGACGTGCCGCGGACCCGCAAGATTACCGATCCCAATCTTTGGAACTCACGGCGTCCGGACGGAATGCTAAATTGTCAGGAAAAAACAAAAGTAGGTGTTTCAGAGTCTGCGGTAAGAAACCGTCCGCGTCGTTCGTGTGATGTTAATATACGAGTTCAATAGCTTTTTGGTTTTGTTTGGTAATTCAAAGCCCATAGGATTTGTGTAGACCTTGAAATATAACTTGACATGCATTTGGGAAACTTCGTCAGGTCTTCTTGTCGCCCATCCTACAATGCCTGAATACAAAAGTCTTCAACCAGTGCGCCCTACCCGTGATGACATGCGCAGCTGAAACTTGAACACTGACTGTGAGGCTGGCCCACAAATTCAAAGTAGCTCAGCGTGCTATGAAGCGAGCTAAGCTCGGGGTTTCTCTAAGGGATCGCATCTGAAATGAGGTGATCCGGCAGAGAACGAAAGTTACCTTCATAACTCAAAGAATTAGCAGGCTGAAGTGGCAATGGGCCGGTCACATAATTATGTCAAAGAACTGATAATGGAGCAGGCGAGTTCTTGAGTAGAGACCACGTGTAGGCAAACGTAGTGCAGGACGCCCTCCGGCTAGATGGAGCAACGACCTGCGTTAAGTAGCTGACAGCAATTACATGAGAAGAACTGAAGATCGGGATCAATGGCGCGGATTAGGAGAGGCCTATGTCCAGCAGTGGACGATTACAGGGTTATGATGTTGATGATGCAATATGTAATTACTAGCTGCATCCCACGACTTTGCGGGAGTGCTCATTTTTCCGGTATAAAAGTATCATGCGTTAATCCAATTCCATGTTATGTCCCCTGGGCATTTTTGATTATTTTCAATGTACAGACTTTAGTTACCTACTGTTTGATTATAAAGAAATTGTTATGGCCGCCAAGTTGATAACTATTTAAAGACTATATCAGCTAGTTTTCAGATACAGCATTTTTACAATATTTCAAAAAAGTGTAGTGAAAACAATGAGATAGTGAAAACTCTTGTTTCACGCATATCACATGACATTTTATCTTTCATTTATTTATTTATTTATGATACGCCAACAGTGTACATATTTAAATTAGACTTAGAAACAATTGCCAATTTTATGACCGTAGTCATAATATTTGATTCCGATATGTGCACCTTTTAAAGGTGTATACATCGTTCACAAAAAAGAACAGTGGTAAAGGACAAACTAACAACTACCTTAACAGTAAATGCACCTATAACTCATGGACTTGGCCTTAATATATGTATCAATAATTAATTAACTAAAAATTAGTGCGAAAGTATTATGATATGGAAAGTATTTGCTAGCACATGCACATCCGTTCAACAAGGCTCCAACTCCACTAAGTTATAAGAACATGTAAGTACCTAATCTAAAAACATTATTCAATCACAACAAGATCTAACAAGATCTTTCCTCTAATATACACAAGTTTTAGGAGGCACAAAGATTGGTGATATTTACCAGTCCTGTAATACTTCGACCTATATTTGAGGTACCTCTGTCCCGCACCGGAAGTGGAAACTAGAGCGTCCCTAAGCTCGAAGTTGGCGACACTTTATCACCGCGCGGCCGATCGCTAGCTCCGACTAGTCACGTCTTACTCATTACGCTTCCGGTCCCAGTCTTGCTTGAATTATTAGCACTAGACCACACTGCAAACTTTTCTCTATAGCTTATCTAAATAGGGTAGTTATTGGCTTGTGCATTGGAAGATGTTGGTGCCAAAAAGTAGGGAAAGATTACAAAGAGCGCTGGCAATAGGAGGAGATTCGATCGGAGACGGAGCGTTGTTTGTAGGACAGTACGGCTGTTGTGTAATTTTCGCGTTTTTTGCATTGAATGAGATTAACTCATGATTGTAGACTTGATATTAATTTTTGGAATACGAGGATAAAGTAAGGGAAAAATCTTTGCGAATCTATTTCTTTTTAACAATAAGATTTTATCAAGACTCATTAATTTAACCACCATCATCATTACACAAATTAAAACTGTGGCTAAACTGTGCAAAATTGAATTGAAACAGCATAATTCTAAACAAGAAAATTATTTTAAATTATTCCCTTACTGCACAATGGAAAGTAAGTGAAGCACTTGACCCAGAACTGGTGCAAATTGCTACATTTTCCACCTGGTGCAGTGGGGAGTAAATCACCGAGAACAGCAGGGAATAAATGCAGGAGGGCACCACGTGGACCGCGCGCGCCGGCGCCCGTGATGTACAGGAAGTACGGGCGACGAAAGGATTACGCAGTAGCTTCAGGCGTCCATCAAAGTTAAATAGGTATGCTTCTTCCTACAACCAGATTTGGAACACAACCACAAGATAGTGAAACTTCTAAGTAGAAAGATCTTCAGTTAATACTCACCGAAGTAGGGATAGTATCGAAAGGCTGCGAACCAAATTTTGTATAAACCCAGTGTCGCCGGTTGCATATTCGAACGATGAGTATATCATATATAACGAACTAATTGAAAAAAATAGCATTCATCACGTTTATGACTATTTTTACCCTACAGAGCGGAGGATAATGAGTTTGTCAAACTATATACATACATATGTATGAATATAAGTTAGTTCTTTTGTGTTTAATATGGCAAAAATCAGACGCAATATCATGAAAAATAATAACTAACTTAAAAGCTAAAAAAAAACACGCCTGCCCTGCCAAAAATGAAGTTATTCCAACAAATTATATACTACTGGAATGTGCTTATCAAGGCCTTTAATTTGATACCCATATTGGAAAATTCAAAGTTTTTTTGCAATTGAAAATAGAGCCGTACTTCAGCCATACTGTTTTTTTTATTTATCTTATGTTACTCGGGGGGATGTAAGGATTCTAACGATACCCTATACGTCTAAATCTGTTCAGGCATTTCAAAGTTATGATGGTATAAACTCATATACTCCTTTTTTTGGGCAGTGGTGTAAAAAGTCGACGAACTTTATTAATGGGTTGGGGGTAAGGTATTTAATTGAATTGAATAGGTGTTTAAAAATAATCTTTAGGTTTTCCATAACATTTTTCATTTCGAATGACAATTTACGAACTATTGCGATTTATAATTGGTCATTCTCACTTAAATTTTCAATCCTTTTAATAAAGCTGTGATAAAGTACTTAGATAATCGCATAATAGGTCATATTAAAGTGAAAAAATATTGTTGGTTTTGTTTGATGTCGGGTTTTTTCAATAATACTAAACTAACTCGTGTTTTGTCCATAATAATAATAATTATAATAATACTACAATCATTATAGTTAGCTATCAAGAGCAGCCAAAAATTAGTAAAGCCCTTAGGAGAGATGTTGTCAACCTCCGATAGGAGTGAATTCCCAAGAAGAAGATAGTTTATCTAATAGTTTCTTAGCGCTGCTTATCGTCAAGTTCAATCTCTCTGTAGCTCGTTCTGGTCTATTTCTGGCGGAAATGGCCACGTACATGCTGCAGGTGGCTATCAATCTATCTTGAACCTTATCTCACAGTACCATAAAACTTGAATCAGCACAGCTGCGGGAACTTATCGAGCCGTGATCGGGCTGCCTAATATGAGAACAATTTTAAGATGAAAGATAGGTGGCTCGCGGGTGCTCGCACCAGATGAAACTTTCTTGATTACTTTTATATCTGTTCATGATATGATCCCAGTCTTAATGTATTTGGTGGGCTATGTAAGTATATTTGATAAGAATAAAACCATTAAACAACATTAGTGTATTTGATTGTGTCCCTTTGTAAAATATCAGAAACTATTTTGAAACTTACACTTTTGTTCCTTCTACACTGCTCGATAAGATTTGCTATCAAATTTTATTAATACAATATAATATTAATGAATCTGTAATGTTTGTTTGTTTGTCGTGTGAGGTAATGCTGGCCTCTGGTGTCAGAGTTTGCCAGGCCACCCAAGGACCTCTGACATGACTTAACGAGTGCTTTAAAAAATAACAGCTGGGACCGACAGCTTAACGAGCCCTCCGAAGCACGGACAGATGAAAAACCGCAATAAATTAAAAAGATTTTGGCGCGGAGCCCAGGTAGGTTCAGGGCTCCGCACCCTCACCCGGTATTGTTGGATTCTAATTCGCACTCGTATACCGATAAGGCTACCATCGCTCTATGTATTTGTAATTATTTATTTTAATATGCTCTGCCCTCGTCAGTGTTTCCAGTAAATTATAACATAGGTGTGTCAAGAGTGAATAGGTATCTACTAGGCAAGTGTGCTACACCTTCGACCACGTAGGTGAGATCGTGGACAAACAATTTTAATTAAACAATACTGTTTAATCCATTTTCCCACTACTAATTAAGTTTCTGGTTTTAGAAGTGACCTGTATAGTTTTAAAAGGTTTTATTTAGTTTGCTTTGAGTGATGTGCGGTTCAAATCTTGCTAGCTGAATAAGAACCACTTCCTCATACCCTACAGAACTGATTTTTGACATGTTGATTCAGTTCCGATGACAATGAATTTTTATGGTAAGCATGACCTGAATCGACATCCTGGATTCATCATGTCAGTCTTTAGAAGTCCACTGCTGAACATAGACCCCCCCCCCCCCCAAATAATCCAGGATTAGCTCCAGATAAAGGACGTTTTTAACGGCCAACAGCACAAACACGAAGTTTTGTGTACGCATTTTATTATGATAGCCGTTTATAAGTTTTACTTTCATATGATTGCTGCACTCAGGGTTAGGTTGTCACTAGGGAGGAACTCTGCGGTTATTAGCACAGACGCGAAACGTTGTATACGCATTTAATTGTGATAGCCCGTTCTAAATAAGCGTGCTACATCCTCGACCACATCATAGCTTTCCATCAGATGAGACTGTGTTCAAACGATTGCATAGAACACAACAAAAAAAAAGGTTCGCCAAGTGCTTTTTTTTTAAACTCACTTATTTAATGTGCTAATGGGCGTTTTTATATAATTGGTGACGCAAGTAGCGATTTTCTACTCTCTGACTACTATGCTGGCGTATTTTTAAAAGACTGTGGTCTGTGCCGCTGCTGCCGTGCTGGTGCGGCGAGTGGAAACGCCCTTTATAATTAAATGTTATAATTGTATGTCCCGGATGTAGGAACTATAGCAAGCAGATAGTAGCGGGTTCACGTGCACGGCGCGGCGGCGCACGCCCCGACGGACGCTCTGGCAAGCGTGTTTCGTATCCTCACGTTTCAACAACTTCGGAAATGAAATTAGGAATGCATCAGTGACTGTCAACTAGGATTAGCATATCCGCGAATATCCGCGTCGCACAGAGAATACCTGAATATTTGCTAACGGCGACAAACTTACGTATTCTGAACGAGACGGGACAGCACTGGGACGGGGGAGCGGAAACAATATCCGATAGATGTGGCATTTTGATATAGTCGCGAGATGTGAAACCTTCGAGCGGTGAGAAAAAACAAAAACAACAAACTTGAATGAAACTCAATGTTTCATGTTCAAGAGAAATGGTCAAAAGATAGATTAATTTAATTTTACAGGGTCCATAACTAAAATTTTGGCTTGTACTTGAGTTGGCAGATCGTACAGATAACAAAAAAGTTCTGATCTGCCACCCAATTATGATGGAAACTCTTTGGAGTTTTGCAGTTTGGTGGAGTGTTGCCGCAATGACACAAGATATTATGAGACGCGAGTATATGGATAAACAGGATGGTGCAACGTAGATGAGCATCGAATTTATCATTGCCATCTTGGACATCGTAATCTTCCAAAATTTGATAACTTTATTAGCAGTTCAGTGGCAGCAGTGCTGCTCACAAGCCATCATAATTGGGCTGCTGTGCCTACACATGAAGTAATATACAAATTATATGCGCCTGTCTGGACACCATGATCTCATAGGGTGAAGGCAAATTATTAGTTTAAAAACTAGTAAAATTTTATTCAAAAAATCGTCTGCAAATCAATGATGTTATATAAACTGAGGTAGATACGTTGTACCCGGCTCAAGTAAACACAGACTAATCAGCCTGTGTCGATTTAGTCCCAATCAGAGTGGCAACGACACAACACGTAAAAACACGCGACGTTCAACATGATTTTTTTATCATAAATGCCATCTTGAAAGTGCACTACATATACTGGGACGACTGTGAAAGTCAGGAAGGATGTGTCTTTTCATTTTCAAGTACTGTTTACGGTATTGAAAATGGTAAATAATAAATTTCATTTTACTCTAAATCAACTGTTGTGATGTTGTCGCTTCGCCACTTACACGAACGAGACAAGTAGCGGATTACGTGTAGGAGCGACAGAGAGAACGCGATAATGGCGCGCAGTGTTGTTAGTTTGTTTGATGCTAGGGGATGTTGGGGCTTACCAATGGCTGACGATCGTCAGTCTGCGCTCCGACCCGTAAAGGTCACGGCTGACGATCTTCCGTCGGAGAGTTTAGCGGAGTAATTGTGACCCTATTTGTATTAGATTAGGATAGAGTATTGTATTTGTGTTACATATATTTGAAAACAGCTTGAAACGAGCGATTTTATTGGATAATAAAGTGGTTCGGACCCAATGGTTTTTTTTTTGAGTTCAAGCAGTTAAAACATGAAATTTGACCGAGCGAGTTCATCGACCGCGTAGTGAGTGATTGTGATCGTTTATTTGTGTGTCTATGTTATATTGTGAAATAAGTCGGTAGTTCTATCAAAGGGGTTTATCTCCTTTTTTAAGTTTTACCATACTCCTGCTTCACGCCTCTGGAGTTTCCCCACTATTAAGAACTGTGCTAGATCATTCTTGAAGCTCCCGAAGTAGAGGTTTCGCACCTGCCTTCAAAAACTCAGAACTTGTACCATCCTCACCAGGGCGCCTTCCTATTCTTAAGTTGTTTAAGCGCCATCTCAATCTCATCGCAGCGTCATATAATAGTGCATAGAAACCTCAGCACTTCAATGTATCGCCAGTCCACTTGATAACGCTGCAAAGATTCCAGAACCACCCATGTTTCAACCGAGTAAAAGGCCTTCTCATGTCCATAAAAAAAAGACACAGGGCTGGTTATACTATTCAGACTTCTGTATAACCTGTCTCACTGTGTGTACGTGGCCTATGGTTATTTCAGTGACGTCATTCCTCTGTCCTAGCCTCCAAAAAGTTCCTGATGTCGCATTCAGCTGGAAAAGTGGCATCTGTTTTTTTCTTAACTTAATAATAAATGATTAAAGGGATTTCTGGACTTTTTGTCCAATAATCCCCTTCCAGCATGCAAAGAAGACGCAAAGGGGATTTCTGGGCAAAAAATCCTAAAACCCCCTTCGCAGGGGATAGTCGAACACTCGTAAAATGGAGGCGCTTAACATGCCCTCTCACTCGCATTATTCTTGTTTTTACTGACACTCTTCCTTACTCTGCGTTACCGCTGTCTCGTCGCCCACCCATTTGGATAATGGATAATTGAAATGGAAACTCTTTGTCTATTTGCAGCAATGAGATTTTACCAATAGAGACGTCATACCCATTATAAAACAATAAAAACACGGCGAAATTGTACTATAGCTACATGCAACTATATTTGCATCACTGAAGAGGCTAAAAGATCACAGAGATATACAGAAACGCGTCGTTAAAATTAGATAAACATATGTTCTCAGTTACAGTGAGTTGCAGTGAGCGCCCGATTGCCAATCAAGTGAAGTCACGAGCATTGGCTAGCAGCTAGAGTAAACTGGGGAAAAATGGATAGAAGGGTTTATTCAAGATGAAATTTTTGTAAAACAAATACTTTCATAACAATAGTTCCATATATCTCGGAGACACCCCTGGAGATATCCCGTATGTTCGCCGGAGAGTTGAGACCCGCGTGTAAACATATTTTTTGTGAATCGCTTGGAATAAATTACATAATGTTATAGCTAAAACAATAAATAACAACGAAAAAAAAACTATTAAACTATCAAAAATATACTCACGTTAACATTTTCACGCCAAAAACTGCCGAAAGGCACTTTAAAGCACTTTGTGACAATCGTCACTTGCGGGACACTAAACACAAAATTATTTTAATTTGTTCCTTACAGTATTATTAAACGAAATAACACTAAATACAGGCTATAAATCACTAAAACTCAAATTAAAGTCAAATACCAGTTCGTTCGAATCAGAACTATCCTGTCTTGTACTGCCACAAATATCAGGTAATTTACCAAATAAGTCAATAGACATTTCAAAAATTAATTTACCTTCCAACATTAAGCTGGCAGACCCTTCATTTAAACAGTCTGCATCTGTAGACATGCTGATAGGTGCAGATATGTTTTGGTACATAATTGAATCAGAGCAAATACATCTTGGCCCCAACCAACCTGCCAATATCCAACCTAACTTTGTCTTGCGCATAAGCGCAAGACAAAGTTAGGTTGGATATTGGCAGGCCCAATTTTTATAAATTATACATTAAACACAAAATCCATAAGATGTAATCACTTAGCAATTCAATCCAATGATGATGATTACATTTCAAATTAAACATTAAATAAAAATCTTTCAAAATTTTGGGAAATGGAGAAAATTCCACAGTCGACTCATGAACTAACTGATGAAGAGATGCAATGTGAAGCTCATTTTGTTAAAACCACATATCGCAATAAAGAAGGCAGGTTTTGCGTACAGCTACCCCTACTCACAGAGCCGGATTGTTTAGGTGATTCTCTAAAACGAGCCAAAATGCAATTTCTATCTCAAGAGAAACGTTTAGAAAAAAAACAGAACTTAAAAAATCATACTCTGCTTTCATACGAGAATATTCTGACCTTGGACATTTGTCGGAAGCCACCTCAGTCTCAAATATTTGCTATATAATCCCATACCATTCTGTTTGGAAATCAAAAAGTGAGTCAACACGCTGCAGAATTGTATTTAATGGGACGTCTCCTACAACATCCAATTATTCAATAAATGAAATACAAATGGTAGGACCGCACATACAAGAGAGTTTATTCAATATTTTACTACGATTCCGTCAGTATACTTATGTGGTATCGGGTGATATAGAGAAAATGTATAGGCAGGTAGAAATGCAAGACTGTCATCGAGATTTACAAATGATACTATGGCGTGAAAACGTCGCAGATTAAATAAAGTTACTGAGACTTAATACAGTGACTTATGGCTATGCGAGCTCAAGCTTTTTAAGCACTCGCTGTTTATGGCAGTTAGGAGAAGAAAGTACTGATCCTAAAATAAAAGAGATAATTCAAAAGGACTTCCTAGTCGATGATCTCTTGACTGGAAGCGATGATGTAGATGAGTTAAATTACATAAAAAAAATAGTAGAAGCTACTCTGCAAGTAGGGTGCTTCAATTTACGCAAGTATCGGTCAAACTTGCCGTGTTTATTGGTTGAACCACAAAACACTCAACACAATTTACACATAAGTGCCTCATCTCATACATTAGGTATAGGTTGGAATCCTAACGATGACTTTATTCATTTCCCTACTAACTATGTGAACAGGACTGAACTTCCTACCAAACGGTCAATATTATCAGACTCATGTAAGGTATTCGATCCATTAGGGTTATTAAGTTTAATAACCATTATACCTAAGATTCTTGTTCAACGGCTATGGCTGAAAAAAAAGATTGATTGGGATGAACCAGTTCCAGATAAAATCCACCAATCATGGCAAGCATTTGTCAACAATATAAATACCTACATACACTACGTATACCTAGGCAAGTCATGTGCAAGTTACCGGTAAATGCAGAGCTTTTCTGTTTTTGCGATTCATCACAAAATGTTTATGCAACATGCATCTATATTAAATCTACAAATGAGCAGAGTGATGTCACAGTACGTCTTCTATGTGCTAAAGCTAGGGTAGCCCCAGTGAAGCCGACAACCATACCTCGGCTCGAGCTGTGTGCATGTCTCCTTGGAGCTCAGCTCGCGGGCGCCGTATGTCGCGCTCTGCGATGTGTCATTGCACGCAAGGTATTTTGGACTGACTCATCCATTGCTCTATCTTGGCTTGGTATGAGGTACGATAAATTAAAAACATTTGTAGCAAACAGAGTAAGTGCTGTCTTAGAACTAACAGATCATTCTGAATGGCGTTACGTCCCCACCAATCTAAATCCAGCTGACTTGGCAACTCGCAGCTTAGATACAAATAAAATCTAAAAGTGTGACTTATGGTGGAACGGACCTCCATTTCTACAACAGCCTGAATTGACATGGCCTCCTGCCAGGCCCAATAAATAACCGGTGGCATTAAATGACTTACCTGAATTAAAATTTATAAACTTCACTACATGTAATGAGAGTACAAAACAAACATTGATAGATTTTGATAACTATTCAAAATTAAAATTCTTACAACGATCATTCGCATATGTACTTCGATTCATAAATCATTGTAAAAAATCTAACAAACACGTTGGTAGTTTACAGCCTGAAGAACTTAGAGGTTTTTTCCAATGTTTAGTACAATTATCGCAAAGGGAATCCTTTCCAAACGAATTGTCAATTCTTCAATCAAACGAACAGCTCAGCTCTACAAATAATATTCTTTCTTTGAGTCCATTCTTAAATGAAAATGTAATAAGGGTTGGAGGACGTTTAGGAAATTCTGACTATCCTTATGAAAACCGTCATCCAATGCTTCTAAGTGCAAAGCATAAGCTCACCAAGTTGTTGTTTCAGCAGGAACATTTGCGTCTGCTTCATGCTGGTCCACAGTTGTTACTGTCGTCGATCAGAGATTCTGTTTGGCCGCTAGTTGGTAGAGATCTAGCTCGTACCAGAGCGAGGCAATGCGTTGTGTGTAGGAGGGCAAGCGGCAAAACTCTCACTCTTATTATGGGAATGTTACCCAAAGAACGTATAAATCCTGGCTTCCCATTTGAAACAACTGGTGTTGATTTTGCTGGACCCTTTCTCATAACTGATCGAAAAGGTAGAGGCTGTAAAATCAGTAAATGTTATCTTTGCATATTTATATGCTTTCGATACAAATGCGTTCACTTAGAGGCAGTAAGTGAGCTTTCAAAGGATGCATTTGTATTATCTCTTCGTCGCTTTATATCTCACAGATTTTCCTCACACCCACAAAAATTGTCTGTGACAATGGCCGGAACTTTGTCTCTACTTCAAGAGAAATCTCCGAATTCCTCACCTCTAACGCTGATGACATCACAAGCTTTACTTCAGGGGAAGGAATTAAATTTAGTTTTACATTTTTTAAAGCGCATTTTATGCAGCATTCATCTCACATATGAAGAGCTGGCAACACTATTTAGCCAAATTCAAGCTATTATGAACAGCAGGCAATGTATTGTTTATCACCCTCCCCTCTCGATTTAAATCCTCTTACCCCTGGGCACTTTCTCATCGGGAAATCACTGACTTCACTACCAACACCAGACTTGCAAAATACCAAGGAATCGCTACTTAACCGATTCCAGAAACTTGAGATGCTACGACAGCATTTCTGGATCCAGTGGCAGAAGGAGTACATATCCAACCTGCAACAGAGGCACAAATGGCGGACTCATGGCAGACCGTTGCAAGTTGGAGAATTGGTACTGCTGAAGGAGAACTCTCCTCCAATGCAATGGAGGCTCGGTCGTGTAACCGAGCTATTCCCAGGTAAAGATGGTGTCGTCCGAGTAGCGGAGGTCAGAACTACGACAGGCAATTACAGACGAGGAGTGAAGTACCTATGTCCTCTACTGGAGCCTGCAGACAACACTTTGGAAGAGAGTTCCAAAGCCCCGGAGGATGTTCCGGCGCACCACTAATATTTTCACATCACTAACTTTGACGGCTGACTGACAGCTGTCATCGCGGGGATTCCCGCACATGCTACGGATTCATGGAAACAACAAGTGAGTGGTGCGCGTTTATTAATTACTAAAAACTAATAACAACTGCGATCTGTGGATAGTGCATAATTATATAAACAAAACGTACATCCCAAACACCGCCAAAGAGTGTACAATACTATATAGAGTGTATAAAACTTAGGATAAAAACAATGGTAACTATGGTATATGTTTAAGAAGCTGGATTGGAAAGGAATGGGCATTAATATCAATGGCGAAAATATCTCACACTTACAATTTGCCGATGACATAGTTCTAATCGCGTAGTCGCTGCAAGACTTGCAAAGTATGCTGACCAACCTAGTTGATACTTCTCGACGCATCGACAAATAGGTAAAATACCCCGAAATATTTCAAGGCCATGACAATAAAGAAGGGAGAAATATATTTTTAATTAGGCCAAGCAAGATAGCATTCATTAGATCTTACAAAAAGTCTGACAGCCGATCAGTCGGTATTACTTAAGTATATATAAATATTGTAGTCGTAAATACTTACTTAAGTACTATATTAATAGTAGTATTGTGATTCTCGACTTATTAAAATTGCATGTATAATAAATAGGTATGCATAATTTGTTATTAATAAAATATTGGTCTTAAAAACGAACATGTTTTTCGAAATCAAATAGTTTTATGAAAAGATAATTGTTATTTTTTATTATTTAATTCTCTGTATGTAATTGTTTGGTATTTGTTAAAATATTTAGAAAATAAATGAAAATCCAGTTTTTTATCATTAAAAACTTATATCAACAATTTATGAAATATTATAAGATTTTATTATGTTTGTAAACTTATAATAATTTTGCTGTGTTCATAAAGTCGGCGTTAGAATTTTTTGGATACTATCCTTGTATTGTTCAATAATTTAA
Organism: Alsophila aescularia; assembly: GCA_946251855.1. NCBI lineage: Eukaryota > Metazoa > Arthropoda > Insecta > Lepidoptera > Geometridae > Alsophila > Alsophila aescularia. The sequence goes on from OX276374.1 coordinate 61,584,896, forward strand.
CATAAGAATAAGTTTTTTTTATTTCATGTGTGGTAGTATAACAAAAAAAAGTTATATAATGTAAAACTTTTTTTTTCCAATAAATCGGGTGATGTGGTGTTGTAAGCACTTATAAGATCCGCCAACATAGCATTAAGTAGTTATTAGTAAAGTCAGTCATCATGTAGACGCCTAGCAATAAAGACGCGTCCTAAACACCCTCTTTCATTCATCACTGCAAGCACCAACTAACCACATTACATGGCAACCCAGCAACCACATTACATGGCAACCCAGCAACCACATTACATGGCAACCCAGCAACCACATTATATGGCGACCTTGCAACTTCAGCAACCACATTACAATTTTATGTTTTTTAAAATAAGGTTTGCAAGTTTCCGTTTGTTGTATGTTGACTATTATTCTAATAAGTTTCTTCTGGAGAACGAAAATAGTTGGCGATTCAGTGCTATTTCCCCAAAAAATCTCGCCATAGCTGATCCATGCGTAGGCATAAGAATAATATTGTTAAGTGCAGTTTTTAGATCAGTAGTGTTTTTAACTTCGCGGAGTGCATACAAAAACGATGAAAGTTATGTTTTTTTTTATAATATGCTGTTTCCAACTTATATGTGAATCTATCACTAAACCAAGAAATCTAAATTCGTGTACAGTTTCTAAATGTGTGCCGTGAAAAATAAAGTTCTGATTAAGTGTTGCTTTTTAATACGGATGAAACATTATCAATTTATTTTTACAGAAGTTAATTTCCAGGTTATGCCAGTTCAATCTCTTTTTACTCTTGCAAAATCACATGCGTTAGATAGAAACGATAATATTTCTATTACTGTGTTGAATAAATTTTTAGGGCATGTCCTTTATTTTTCTTTAGCCTTGATAAAAATCGATACCTTTTGACAATAACTGTCAAACCTAACAATTGTCATCGGTATGTACTGATTTCGATTGTAAAGCAATCACTATCGTTGTGTCGAGACTGCAGGCCCAGGAATAATTGTTATTAGGCTACAAAGATTATGTTACCGTTAATTACTTTTGAAACAAGTCTTAGAGATTTAAATTATTTTATCGATTTCAAAAATTTAAATTATATTTATTTGTAAGAATATTGTGTTAAGTTAGATGTTAATGGTTAGTAAAGTGCAATATTCTACCGTTTCCGGTGTACAAAATATTTCGCATGCAGTAAATTTAGGTAAGTTCTATAAATGATACGAAATTATTAAGAAATTTTCCACGATGATCCAAATTAACTTTAAAAATAAATAAATTAAATAAAATGGTTTCAATTATAAAAGTGTCAAAACACAAAATTAATACTAAAAGAAATGAAAATCTGCTTAATTAGGTAGGCAATTAAGTACTTATGCGTGATAAATATAATGTTTAAAGATATTGTACCTAGTCAATTACCTACCTAATGTAACAGACTAGGCTTTTGAATAGGAATTATTTTCAATCTGTTACTGCCTAGCGAGATAACAAAACAATATGTTTAGATATGTTGCTGCTGTTTCACTGTGCAGAGAAATAGCTGTCCAATATTAGCACAAATATTTTGCAACAGTTCCTTACACTAAATACTTTATTTACTCAAAACTTTGTTTCTTTTGTATTTATTGTTCAATACTTTAAGCCGCACTTATGTACTAATATTTCTTTTACCACCTGGATGACTGGCAGATAGTGCTGTTTACATTAAGTCCTTCTTTGTACACTATTTTTAACAGTTAAATAAATAAATAAACATAACCTAACAACAATTATTTACACTTCCTCCATAAACTAATAATACATTGTATTCTCTTTGCTATAATGTTTTGTTTATAGGTTTTATATTGACGTACCCAAATAATTTATATAATGTAAGACGTACCATTTTGTCTATAGCACAGTCTATATTATTATTCTGTTTATCGCATGGACGTTCGGTTCTCTTTTGGTTTAAAAAACCAGGTGGGAAATAAGCGTAATTCAACCTTCTTTGGTTTAAAAAACTGGGTGGGATGTATACTGTGTTGTCGATTTTGACGTCCAAACCAAAAACGTCATTGTATTATATATATTTTGTCACCCGTTGAGCAGGCAACAAGGCCGGTTAAACATTATAGGAAGGAAATGAAGATCCAATTCCATGTATTTTTAAATTAATTTGATAACCAGGCTTTTCCTAGCTTACATGCTATGTTGAAAAAACGTAGAAAAATAATTACTTAAGTTCTGTAGAAATAAAATTTCAAGACACTGCAAGATATAACACATACAATTTTGCCGTTGTTCTTGGTGTTTCTTCGTGTGAGTGGAATAATTCGTTTAATTGCACTAGTGTAGGCAAATGATACAAACACAAATAAGTGACTTTTCGTATTTCTCAACTCCCTGGACGTTTTTAAGTTTAACTTGTATAATACAAATAAAACTTAAATCTATACCTATAGTAAAACTGTAACGGGTTCAATTTTGTACATTGAAGTTTTTTTTTCCGAAGTTTCTCTATTTTCGATACTGAAGTATTTTTCTTTTTTGTCTGTCTGTTTGTCTGTATCTTGGCCGCGCATCACGCCTAAACAACTGAATACGAGGTAGGATATGGGATACTTTTCATCCCAAAAAATCAAAGTGTTCCTGTAGGATAAGGGTTGAAAGTTATTAAAAAAAACATGAACCACGCTGAAACTACTGGACGAATTTTGATGCAACATGCCACAGTCATAGTTTATATGATGGGTTACCATTGGGAATACTTTTATCCCGAAATAATATACTGTTCCTACGGCATACGAGTCCAAAGTTATGTTAAGTTTGAAGTAATGATCTATAATGACAATGATATTGATCTCGGCTTAGAATAAGACCCCTCCCAATCCTCTCGTGGATGTCGTAGCAGGTGACTAAGGGAATACACACCGAAAGATGGGCAGCAGCGACCTCCGAGTACATATTTGTTACACTGCAGTCAACAATCCGCCTGCCAAGCGTGGTGACTATGGCAAACGCAATAGAGCGGATCAAGGCCTCCAAAATGTTTGCAAGAGATCTGTCTATTGGGCAAAGCCTGTTGACGAAGCTGCAACGTTCCGTCGAAGCCAGAGATTTTGAGTGAGCTCGAGAAGTTCTATGGACAATTACACAACTCATCGCGTAGTCCTCCTAGCGCAACTAGTGATGCAAGAGCCCGTTTGACCCGACATTACACCGAAGATATCCCGGACGTCAGCATATACGAGATCAGAATGGCTTGAAAGACAAACAGCTTATGAGCAACAAGGCACCAGGGATGGACGGAATAACGACATAGCTACTGAAAGCGGGTGGAACACCGGTACTTAAAGTCCTTCAGAAGCTGTTTAACTCCGTCATCCTCAAGGGTACAACGCCAGAGGCGTGGCATAGGAGTGTAGTGGTGTTGTTCTTTAAGAAAAGTGATAACACCCTCTTGAAGAATTATAGGCCCATTTTTCTGCTGAGTCACACGTCTAAAAGCTGTTTTCGAGAGTACTTGTAGTTACAAACCGTCTCGCTCATAGGTTTGACGACTCAGCTTTCTGAACAAGCTGGATTCCGGAAAGGCTTTAGCACCGTAGAACACATCCATACGCTCCAGCAGATAATACAGAAGACCGAATAGTATAATCGGCCACTATGTCTAGCATTTGTGGACACCGAGAAAGTCTTTGATTCATTCGAGACCTGGGCAGTGCTACAGTCATTACAGCAATGCCAGATTGATTACCGATACATCGAAATGTTGAAGTGTTTGTACAGCAAGGCCACCATGAATGTCCACCTCCAAGATCGGATCACGAATTCCATCGGTTTACAAAAAGGGGTGAGACAGAGAGTTTCTGAACTGGAACGGATTGGTATTAACATCAATGGCGAGTGCATCGCTCACCTTCGATTTGCCGATGATAAAGTCATCATGGCAAAAACCTTGGAAGGCCTAAGCACAATGCTCAGTGACCTCAATAATTTTTCCCAACAGGTAGGTCTTAAAATGAACATGGGTAAGACGAATATCATGTCAAATGCCCATGTCGCTCTCTTGCTGTTTTATATTGGTAACAATATTATCGAAGCTGTTGATCACTATGTCTAATTGGGTCAGACGATCCAACTGGGAAGATCCAACTTCGATAAAGACGTCAACCTACGAATCCAACTCGGATGGGCAGCGTTCGGGAAATTGCGCCATATCTTCTCGTCGCAGATACCGCAGAGCCTCAAGACGAAAGTTTATAATCAGTTCGTGTTGCCAGTGACGACATATGACACTGGGATGAGGTCGCAAACCATTGGGCTCATAGACAAGCTTGAAGTCGGTCAGCGTGCAATGGAGAGAGCTATGCTCGATGTTTTACTACGTGATAAATTCCGAAACGAGCAAAATTCATAGAAAAACCAAGGTTATCGACATAGCTATCAGAGTTTGCAAGTTGAATTGGCAATGGCCAGGTCATACAGTCCGAAGAACCGGCAAACGCTAGGAAATAAAGGTTCTCGAATGGCGACCACGAACAAGCAAGCTAAGTGTAGGGAGACCCGATGGACCGACGACATAACATTGTAGCCATCGCAGGAAGTCGATGGATGGAGGTGGCACAAGATCGCTCGCCATGGCGCTCTTTGCGGGAGGCCTTTGTTCAGCAGTGGACTTCTAAAGGCTGACATGATGATGATGATGATGATGATGATGATTCTGTCTGTATGCCTTTCTGTATCTTGACCGCGCATCACGCCAAAACATAGAATGAATTGAAATTAACCTTGGCATGATTTAAGTTAATACTACGGTATGGTACGGTGGTAAGGTATGACATTGGATACTATACATTTCGAAAAATGTAAGGGTTCCCGCAGGGTACAGAATGAAACTTATTTAAAAGAACACGTATCACGCTGAAACTACTAGACGGATTCTGATGCAACTTGGCACAGTCATAGTTTGCATAATGGGTTAAATTCAAGAATATATTTTAACCCGAAAAATAAAGGGTTCCTGCAGGATATGGGTCAAAATTCTGTGTATTGAAGACAATTAGTAATAATTTTTTTTAAATATGTTTTGTATTGGACACTAAAGCGAAAACTGTTTTTTTTTTCATGTATGTCTGTCTGTTTGTCTGTACCTTGGCCGCGCATCATGCCGAAACTACTGAATGAATTCAAATAAAACTTGACATGATTTGAGTTCATATCACGCGGTAGGACATTGGATACTTTCATGACGATAAATTAAAGGGTTCCCGCAGGATAGGGGTATTTTAGTTGGAGTTGGTATTCAAGTTTTCCGGTTTATAGTTACTTCCGTAATGCACCTCTAGCATACTCAAGGAATATTCTTCCAAATTTCAAACCCAACGTCCAACGGATTAGGGTGTGCGTTGTCTGTGAGTCAGTCAGTTAGTAGGTACGAGTATGTCACGGTACTGTTTAATAGTCATAATTAAAAGGATTTAATAAAACATCTTATCATTTTTCTGCCCAGTAAAGCCTGGTAATATATTTTTTCAGTTGTAGTTATCATATTGCCCTTTCATATTGGTTTATTTTAAAAACTATCCGGGCATCTACCTATTTAAATAACTATAATAAAGCAGTAAGTAACAAAAAGTATGTACAAACAAGATAATAAAAAAAGTCTAAGGTATGTATGTCCTTAAAATAACCTACCTTTTGAATAGTTTTTTTTAAATTAAATATTTGTTCGCACATCGCGCATAAACTAGGTTTTGACTAACTGGAGTACTTAGTATCTCAATCCGATGAATAGAAGCCGAGTAATCGATAAAAAACTTATTGTCGGTTGAAGGAATTTTGATCAAATGTTAGTATAATGGTGTTTTAGGTCTTGGAACAGCACTACTATAAAAGTTAAAAGTACTACGGTACTACTATACTATAGTACTTTTAACCTAGAAATGACCACGCGCGCTAAGCTGCGGGTACAGCAAATTAATAATATGCTGACGACCGGTTTGTCTAGTGATCCTATAGTGACGTTGTGATGAGCAGAAATGTTTGTTTCCAAGACATGGTTGTAATATTTGTATCTATGTATGTTTATCCGTTGTCCAGTGCCCATAGTACAAGGTACAATTACCTAGCCCCAAACTAGAATTAGTTTGGGGCTAGGTAATTGGTGTGAAATTGTCCCGAATATATTTATTTACTAGTTTTCCCGCCCGTACGCGGGACTACAGTTTATTGTGAATAAAAGCATCGTATGTTCTTCTAGAATATTAAAAACCAATGCAAAAGTAGGTTAGCACCAAGCTCTTGATGTTTATTGACATACTTATTATTTCGTTTCCATGGCAACCGTTTCTTACAGCGAGTAATCATATTTTTTCAAGTTTTTCCAGTTTTCCCGTGGAAACTTACAATTTCCAAGGATAAAAGTATCTTATGTTTTATTCCTGGATATGAGCTATCTATATTACTAATTTCATCAAAATCTGTTTAGCCGTTATCGCGTGATAGCTCCCCAAACAAACTAACAAACAGGCAACGTTTCACTTTTATATATTGGCCTGGATTTAATATTGTGTATTATTGTGTACCTACAACAGCAGGGTAGGTACTTGACATTAGTTAAACACACGTATAACTAATCGTTTGAGTGAAATCAAAATTAAAGATAAAAAATGCGAAATTAGTAATTAACATTTTCGCAATGTTTAAAAAGGGGTTTTATTTAAAGTAGTACCTAAAGGTACAGTATATTATTCACAGATTGTGATTCACATACAAGTTTTAAATATAATATTACACAAAATAAATTCTAGCAATATTATTAAATAACTTTCCCATAGAATTGAGAATATTTGCGCTCTACAATATTTCGTAGGCGAAGTTACAAAAGGATCAGTTTTGTAACATTGTAAAGAAGTTTTTCATTGCGCATACTCGGAAAGTAGGTCTGAAGTTACCTGACGAGCGGGTTGAAAGTAATACTTTTCAGCCTTAGGGAGAAACGTTTTCAACGGACATCTGTCATATTATAAAAAAAACTAGTTCTATTTTCACATATTATCTATTAAATCATGCTCCAACTTTATATAAAGCCACTCAATTACAGCGCGATGTAAAATTGAAATATCATAAAATTAAGTTTTAATTAAAGGATTTTTATATTACTTTATTATAATTACTTTTAACTATTTCTTTAAAATAACATAGATTTGGGCAAAATATTTTCAATTTTTTCAATGATGAAAATTAAAAATAATTGCAGAATAGCTGGCCGGCCACAGAAAAAAATACAAAATTGGCGGGAAAGCGGCAATCTGATCTTCATTTGTTCTTTCGCGTTGTAGAGTTTTGATTATACTTCCGTATAGCAGAGATATGTATTAAAACAATGAGTTCATCTGATTCAGATATGGATTAAACGCCTTATTTCTTAAGAGAAAAGGCTAAAGCAGTAGTGGCAAACCTTTTATCACCTAAATCAAAACAAAGATACCTAAAATCGTACGACGGTTGTATGAAATGGCGCGCTGAGAAAAAATGTGAAATCGTTATCAGAAAACGTTTTGAGAGACTACCATCGATACTCAAAAATCAATCTGATGGATTTAAATAAAATTAGCTTTTTTGTTGAAGAAACTAACACAAATCAACTTGCTCAAGTTATTGCAGATTATTCTTATTATAAAAAAATAACAAAATTTTCACTTTTCAAGAGGTAGAAACCTTTTTAAACCTAGCACTTGATGAAATATACCTAGTAATGTGATCCTGAGCGCCACCGCTCGGCCAGCCACCAGTCGATTAGTAGACTGTAGCTGAGGCGGAAGTCGGAAAGTGACCGTCCATGGTCGATGGCGCTCGCCTGGTCGATGGGACGGGCACTGGGTTGATGAAGAAAAGTCACCTTGGTTCAGGGTTCCGACCGTGTTCCTGACTGGAGAGGTCTTGAGAGCGAGTTCTAGTAGAGATGTTTACTCGACGGCTGCTGGCGATGGAATGAATTTCAGGCAATTTTTTTTTTATAAGGGATATTTGCTGTTGGTCTATAGCTGACCTCTACAGCGTCACCGGACAGCGGACGGTGGAGCGGGCGCAAAAGCCCTCCGCCGCAATGCGTGACGCAGAAGGCGCACGCTAAAGTTAAGTTTTTGGCCACTTGCTCAAGAGCACCCAGGGGGTACGAACCTCGGCTTGGACAGTTGCCATTGATTACTTGGGGAGTATCAAACTAAACACACCTCGATCTCTAATGTTAGGTAGTGATCGAGGGGGCCCTGATGAAATGGCTGGAGCCCTTTAAATGAATTGCATAACTGACCACCGATTCGGAATACACCTTCGAGAAGAATCAGCAAGAAACTCGAAGGCGAATAAAGTCGACATTAATTACGGGACCTTCGACCTCGCATCCGGCAAGGTCGGTGTCAGTGTCTAATTGTGTTGAAAGATGGTGAAGATGATGGAGTGGGCGAATCAATCACTGCCTGCACTGCGGCAGCGATTTCATCGTCCGGATCACTCAAGATGTCTCTAGGGCGTCTACGAAGGGGCCGTGCGTCTGTTGTCACGTCTGTCGTGTAGTCAGAGGCCTGAACTACTAGGGGGTTGGGGTGATGGGGTGCCGCGTCAAAGTAGCGGCGAGAGGCATTTTTCATATATTGAACTATCGAGGGGAGCTCGAGATCACTGTGCAGGTCGATGTTCCTCTGATACCAGGGGGCATCTAATGCACTGCGAACGAATTTATTTTGTAAAATCTGAAGTTTCTCTAGGGAAATGCGGAAGTCGTGAGCGAATACTACGGACGAGTATGTCATTGTCGGTTGGACGCAGGTTTTGTAGAGTGTCAACTTATTTCTAAGAGACATTTTACTGAGTCTGCCTAGGAGTAACGCGAGGCGGTATAGATAGAATGCCGCCCTTTTGTGGACGGTGCTGATGTGATCGTTGAAGTTGAGTCGATAGTCAAGGGTGACTCTTAAGTATTTAACTGACTTTTCCCACGGTATGGGTTGGTCATTAATCGTGACTTTTTTGATTGGGAAATAGCGTTTAACCCCGTGAGTGAAACGCATCGCTACGCTCTTCTCGGGATTAATCGTTATTCGCCACTTACGGAACCATCCATCGAGCGCTCGGAGCGTTCGATGGATGTTACTTTGTAGAATAATTGGATTCCATCCGGTGGTATAAATCGCGGTGTCGTCCGCAAAGAGAGCGATCTCTACTTTGGGGATGCGGGGGAAATCGCTTGTGTAAAGCGTGAACAGAAGTGGAGACAGCACGGAGCCCTGAGGGACTCCGGCTCTCATAGGGTGGGGGGATGATCGGTTGCCCTCGACACGATGGCGGAAGCTCCGGCTGGTGAGGTAGTCTTGTACTATAAGCACAAGACGATCTGGCAACCCGAGCTGATACAGCTTGTATATCAGCCCGGCGTGCCAGACCTTGTCAAAAGCCTTCGCCACGTCTAGAAAGACGGCCATCGTGGTTTGGGGTTTTGGTTTCCTATTGAAACCCTTAAGGATGTGTTCCGTGATGCGGTGCACTTGCTGAGGGCAAGAGTGTCTCGCTCTAAAGCCAAACTGCTCATCCGGTATGAGCTTTTTGATTTTTGCGATGGATCGGAGTCGATTCAGAAGGATTCGCTCGTTGATCTTCCCCAGAGAGCTGAGGAGACTGATAGGACGGTAGCTGGAAGACTTGGATGCCTTTTTGCCTGGTTTGTGAATGCCGATGACGTCGGCACTCTTCCAGGCGTCGGGGAAGGAACAATTGCTCAAGGCTGCATTGAAGATGCTGACTAGGAGATAAACTAACGGGACAGAAAAGTGCTTGAGGACCCTGTTGCTGACGCCGTCAGCACCGGGGACCTTTCGCACTTTGAGGTCCTTGATGATCGATTCAACCTCTGCGGCTTTTACGGGCTCGAGGGAGGTAGAGAATTCCTACGTTCTAATTCGCGGTCCACCGCGGCGATGTGGACAGGATCAACGTGATCGTTAGCGGGGGTGCACTGGGCTGCGAGGCTCTCCGCCAAGCATTCGGCCTTCTCCTCGTCTTCAAATATTTGTATTGAACTAGTAAATATGAAGGTTGATGACATTGAGAAACAAGGTGATATAATACTGATGAAGTTACGTGGCACTATAAACCAAAGTTATTGATTTATGTAAAATAAAGTTCACAGTTCTTTTCTATAGCCATTTCATGATTATTATGATCATTAGCCATTATGATATGTAAATTCAATAAGCAAGCATGTAACCTTTAATTAACTTAGGTACTGCCTGGCTAGGCTACAGGGCAGAGCTGAATGAGACCATGGTATTACTGGTAGATGTTTATGTAATCAAATAAGTTGAAGTGTTGACACAGTACAGTAAGCTATCTAAATCAACGCTCACTTTGCAATTTATGTTGGGTGCCTTTAATTACAAAAATATCAGAGCTGATGGCGGGGCGGAAGACCTCTAAACTCTATGCTCTTTCTAAAATACAATTTTATATTCTCAGGGGTGAGTTTCTCAATACTCGCCTGCGACCAGTACTTATATTCGTTTAACTTTATATTTGGTTAACTTGATTTCACAAAATTTAGTAAAAAGTAAGAATGGCGACCACCGCTGTTCTTCCCGTTACCGTCTCCGGAGTGGGTGGCCCTCCTCAGTCACCGATATGCCCTACAGACTGGTCAGCGGTCGACTCGGAGACGCCTCCCGATTGAACCCGAAGGGACAGTGTGGAGTGGAGAGAGTGTGTGTGTGTGTGGGTGGCTTGTAGCTTTGGGCCCCGCCGGCCGCAAGGTAAGACTCCAAAGATCCCACGGAGAGTTCCGAAGTTGTATTTGGAGTGTTTCAACAACACATCCAATACATAATAAAAAAAAACCTGTTAAAGACAGAAATAATACTATAAGTAAAGGTGCGCCTCGTTGATAAAGCGTATGCGTGGCAGCCCGAACGGTATTCTGAGCGTATTTTCCGAGCGGTGGGACTCGCTGATGCTGAGGAGGTGGATGCAGCTGCATGCAAGCGGTCCCTTATATTTATAATATAATGTTAATTTAACACATATTTATTTTTGCAATTTTAATTTGTGACATTTAATTTCAATTTTATATAAATTTTATTTTTAATTAATTTGTGACATTTAATTTCAATTTTCTTTTTCTATTAATTTTATTTTTAATTTGTGTTTTAATTTAATTTGTGTATTAATTTAATTATGGATTTGATAATCTGAAATAAATGAATTATTATTATTATTATTATAAGTATCTCAACAGGATACTGATCAACGTACGAGGGTAGGACGCGGCGGTTATCAAAACTCACCCAAAACGGAGTTATTACGTTCTCATTTTATTCCAACAGGAGGGCGGCCTGACGCTATTGCTTTCGGAGGGCTAGGGCTCGCTCGATGTTGCAGTGGGGATCCTAATAACAACAAGGGATGGTCAATTTGGACAACGTGGCACTAGGGCAAAGGATGCATAATGCAAGTCGCTACGCTAACTCACTCGAAGATGTCCCGTTCCTCACAAGGGGGTGCCTACTGGATATATTCTCTCGGCAGCACTGACTGCAGATTTCGGAAATACGGGGAATGAACCACTGATGGCCGAGCACTCTATGCCCTACTTAGCATTACCAAAAGAGGCTGCTTTCCCGTCCGGATCTCTATTTATACCAATTTATGCTTTCCCCTTTCTACCAAAACCTGACGTAGTTCATTGTTCTCAATTTTTGGAAGCCAAGGTCTTGGAGGACAAATCTCCCTAACTATCGATATCGAACATTGTTGATTTATAGGTCCATTTTATTGAAGAAAGAATCAAACTATTTATCTGATAATTGATATATTACGAGGATTTAGTTTATACTATATTTCCGCCTTAACCTTTTAATGAATATACTTTTACCCTAATTTGAAGGCTCCTACACTCCTTTTTACCCCAATACTTTGGAGTTTTTCTGCTAGTGTTTCAAATACTGACAGCAGCGGTGTCAATTTGACATTTCGTTCCTCCACTCTTCTGTTTTAGGGGAGTTAATTACCGATAAGTCATTTTGATTGCAACATGATAAATTTCACCGCTCTTTTGAGTGGTTGGAAGCAAACCAGGGGTTACAATTCTCCCCTACCTATGCCATGAAGTTAAAATTAAATGTTTTGAATATCTTATTGTATTTATCCATAAGATAATAATGATAACTAAATGTCATCACTTGATGATTTATTAATTTTATATCCAAGTAGAAATAGTGTAATTTATTAGGTATTGTTTTAATAATAAGTTTTATGTAACTTATTATAACTTATTTATGTTGACTTTTGTTTGGAGAGACGTGTTGCTTGTTTATATTAATGTTTGGTAAATTATTATTTGTTGTTTATGGTTAATAAAATGTACCTAAGTTTGTAATACTCGCACCTATACATCCATCAATCACACTTTATCTTTCATAAATTAATTTCTCTTTCGAATCTTTTGTTATTCCTCCATTCTATTGTTCTTTTCTACTATCATTCTAATGAAGTTGGCCCTGTTATTTATAAAAGCCCAGCTATCATTATACCCTTTCTTTCTTCTGATAATTATATATATATATATATATATAATTATCAGAACATATAATAAAACATATAATATATATATACATATATATATATATATAATTATCAGAACATATAATAAAACATATAATATATATACATATATATATATATATATATATATATATATATATTAAATAAAACGATACAATAACTATGTTAATAAGTAAAAATACAGTGATAACTTGCCACAATAAAACATATATATATAAGTTATTGTATCGTTTTATTTAATATTTATCGAATTATGGCTTTTTTATTGAGTTATGATCCGCTCATTTAAATATTGAATGGCCCCAGGGCAACATTACTATTGACGAGTGTAAGGATTTTGGCATTTTGCGGGATTTTTAAACGAAATAATCAAAATTATCTCTTCGCCACGCGGCGGTGGGGCAAAAGAGCGAGCGCTAGGCCGGCCGGCTCATTACGTGTACAACTTTTGTAGAGTGAAGAGTCGGGGAGTGAAATATATAAGTGTTGGTGCAAATAAGAGTTAAATATAGAAATGTTGGTGTAAATAAGAGTTAAATATAGAAGTGTTGGTGTAACTTGGAGTTCTTATTATACTTCAGAAGTGCGATACGTTAGTACACACCCACTAAGTTAATTTTTATACATATTTTATATTTTAAAGGATTTAGTAGTTTTATGCTGTGAATATGGATTCCCACGCTATTCAGTTTTATTTCTCTCCTTTAGGCAGATTATGAAGGCACCATGTTCATGATAAGGGACCATAATAGGTTTTTTAAAAATTTTTAGGGCCAAAATTCTATCATTTGTTCGTTAGGATTCGCCGTTTCTGAGATAATTATAGATTTGCGTATACCGTTAATTGAGTTTCTGGAACAATGATGAGCACATGTTAATTTTGAAGTTATTCTAGCATTTCCACGTGGTTAACAATGATGAGCACGTGTTAATTTTGAGGTTATCCTAGCGTCTCCACGTGGTTAACTAATATTAGTGTAGATTTTAAGGTTGTGTTTACGATCCCATGTGTTTGACTGTAAGTTATATTAAAATATTATTTATATTCAATTTTCGTTATAAGTAAATCATCAGGTAATGGAGGGCAAAGACAGTCGTGGTAACAGCGGCGGCCAGCAGTGACGATTGCGTACGCCAGATGGATGTGCTCTACGCCAAGAACGTGATTCGAGTGGCACGCGCCACGGTCGCACTCGCAGCCGCAGTCCTCTGAGGAGTCGAGACCGTAGCGGCAGTCTTCGGGCCAAAGAGCTGGAGCTGGAGCGCGAGAGGGAACGCTTGCGTTTACTAGAATGTGAGGTGTATTGGGATCGCGAGAAAATGACAGCACCACGTGGGAGTCGGTCCCGTGAACAGCGCAGCTACGCTGCGAGCCGCCGCCGGGAACGTGGCCACAGAGTGAGGCGCCTGGAGTGTGGCCGCAGCGTGAGTCGCGGGGAGCCAAGCCGCAGCGTGGGCCGACGGGAGCGAAGGCGCAGTGTTAGCCGCCGGGAGCGCGACCGATGCGCTACACCGCCGGGAGCCGGGCGGAGCAAGCAGGGTGGTGACGATCAACGGGAGGCCGGCGCACCACAGCATAATCAAAGGTCATGTACACCTTATTTTACTTCTAAAGATGTGGTAGATATAATTAACTCGATAAAGAGTGGTTTTGTATCCCAGCCGAATACGTCTAGTGGAATATCGAAAAGTATTGACCATAAAAATATTCTTCCAAATTTTTATCCGTCAGCGAAAAACCAACGTATAGATATTTGGCTACGAAAAGTAAATGAATGCACTACTGTCTGCGGCTGGGATGACAAGACTACTGTACATTTTGAAATGCAGAAACTCCAGGGTTTAGCCAAGGTTTGGTATGAATACGATTTCATACACATGGGTTGAATGGCAAGAAAAATTAATGAATGCCTTCCCTTACGAACAAAACTATGACCAAATCGTGGAGGATATGCTCAAAAGAAAAAGTAAGTTTGGGGAGCCAATTGAAATTTATTACTATGAAAAACTTGCATAATTAAATCAATGTGATATTACTGGGAAACGCGCCGCCGACTGTATAATTCATGGCATTTCGGATAGGACTATAAAATCAAGCGCGCTAGCTCTTTGTTATTCTCATCCGGATCAGCTCCTCCAATTTTTAATGAGTAACAAAGACACTCCATCTTTTGATCGTAACTACGGTAAAAACAAAACTGACAATAACATTGGTAGTCATGTTAGTGCTAAAATAAATCAAAATAGGCCCAATCAAACTCAAAGTTCTATATTTTGTTTTAATTGTAAGGAACGCGGTCATCCTTACCTGCAATGTCCCAAGCCTTTGGTAAAGTGCAATAAATGTAACAAAATTGGTCACAAACCGGAGAATTGTAGGTCTGAGAATGTGGAAAACAAAAACAAGCCTAAAACTATGTGCATCTCAAATAGTAGTCCTAACTCTAAATTTCTCGAAAACGTAAAGGTGATATATCAGTTCAGGCGTTCATTGACTTTGGTAGTGAGGTAACGCTGGTTAAGAGGTCTCTGGTTTCCGATCTTGGAATGAACTATAATCATGTTTCATCAAGGATGAAGGGATATGGAAACAATTCGGTGCAATCTTTGGGAACATTGATACTGGATAAAGCCGTGGATGGAGTTGATGCTAGGGTGTCAAGTAAGGTTGTTGATGATAGTTTGTTAGATAAACCTATTTTAATAGGACATTCATATACAGAACAACCTCATATAATTGTTTACAAGGATTCAAAAACCTTGCAGTTCCACAAAATTGACGTAGAATTGCCTAAACCTGACCTAGACAGTGATGTCCGCCAGTTATGAGAAGTGAAGATAGCACATGATGTTGAACTTTATGGTCCAGCTACAATGAGAGCTCGGGTAGATTCTGAATTCAATGGATGTATTATGCTAAACAATGCCATAGTTGGCAGTCCAAATCAGGAGTTCATCATTTTAGGTGGAGTTTATCAAGTTGAAAATGGTTGTTTAGATATTCCTGTAGTCCCATGCGTGCACCCCTGCTGTTTACGAAAAGATTTCATTATTAGTAGAGGAGAGAAGGTTGATTTTGTCAGAAGATACACAGAAACCAGGGCTTTCGGATTCAGATGGCGCTTCTGACAAGGTTGATCGTGACATTAGTGAAGAAAACGTCCATATAGGTGGTTTGGTATCTACAGATGATAGACAAAGGCTAATGACTATACTAAAACAATATAATCATTGTTTTGCTACTAATCTTAGTAATTTAGGATGCACTGATGTAACGCAAATGACTATAGAATTAAATAGTCAGCGTCCTATTGTCTATCGGTCTTACCGTTTATCCCATCATGAACGTAACAAGGTACAATGAATGGTTAGTGAAATGAAGGATGCAGGGATAATAAGAGATTTGGTGTCAGAATATGCAAGTCTAATCATTCTAGTGAGGAAGAAAGATGGTACCACTAGAATGTGCGTTTATTATAGAATGCTCAATTCGGTCATTAAAAAAGAGAGGTATCCAATGCCGATTATAGAAGACGAGATTGCTAGGTTGTCGGGTCAGGCGTCATAGCACTTGATTTGGCATCTGGTTATTATCAAGTGCCAATATCGGAGCAAAGCAAACACCTAACAGCGTTTATCACTCCGGACGGCCTGTATGAATTTAACCGCATGCCGTTCGGACTGGCAAATGCTCCAGCCATCTTTCAACGGATGATAAATCAGGTCCTGGGCTCAGCTCAATTTACGAAAGCCACTGCTTATATGGATGACGTGCTCATTTTTGGTAAGGATGCTTCAGAGTACTTAGATAGGCTCGAGGAAGTGTTGAAATTATTCGAGGAGGCTAATTTGACCCTGAATTTGTCTAAATGTGTTATTTACGTGAAAGTATCGATTAACTGGGCTATGAAATTAGTGCAACCGGTCTACGACCTGGTGAAAAGAAAATCCAGCAAAAATGGCGTTGGTGGACTGCTTTTGCAGCGTTGCAGAGTTAATGCCGATTTTCGACCGGTAGCATATTGTAGTAGACGCACCTCACCCTACCACTCGTATGAGTTGGAGACGTTGGCTGTCATCCGTTCCTTGGAGAAGTTCCGGGTTTATTTGCTAGGCAAAGAATTCAAAATAGTCTCCGATTGTAGCGCTTTGCGGTCCACCTTCATGAAACGTGATCTTATTCCCAGAATAGCCCGCTGGTGGTTGGTATTACAATAATTCAATTATTCGATAGAATATAGGCCTGGTTTAAAGATGTCGCATGTAGATGCACTGTCTCGCAACCCTGTTGTTGACGAAGGGGATACGGTTGATGAAACCAACGTCCACGGGTTATGACTATAAATAACAATGACCGGCTCCATACCTTACAGTTAGGAGATTCTGAATTAGGCCGCATAAAGCAAGTTCTGGATAGTGTTTTAGATCCAAAGAACCGCCAATACATCAAAGACAATTATGTCGTCCAAAACAATAAGTTATTTAAATACTTGAATGAAGACAAAAATAATGTACGCTGGGTAGTCCCTAATGGGGCGAGGTGGCAAATATGCAGGATGAATCATGATGAGATTGGGCATTTAGGATAAGAGAAAACGATGGAAAGAATAAAGAAGAATTATTGGTTTCCAAAAATGTCCCGTTTTGTAAAAAAATATGTGTCCGCGTGTGTTAACTGCTCTTACGCTAAGAAAACTGCGCATACTAAAGAAGGCTTATTACATCCAATTAATATGGCAGATATACCGTTCCATACCCTGCACGTTGATCACCTCAGCCCTTTCGTTAAATCAAAGAGAGGAAACTCGTACTTGTTGGTGGCGGTAGACGCCTTCACCAAATTCATCTACATAAATCCGGTTCGCAACACCAATACGCAAAACGTGATCCGTGTACTCGATGACATATTTTAAACGTATAGGTTACCTGACCGCTTGACAAGTGACCGTGGCAGCTGCTACACCTCTAACACTTTTAAAAGATATTGCTACGATAAAGGCATAAAACACATATTGAACGCAAGAAACTTCTCCCATAGTATATAGGACCCTTCCGTGTGACGTTTGAATTTTTAGAAGTTTTTTTAGACGTTTTGGGCCAGGATAGATATCATATAGCGTCTATACCGGGTTTCAATGGTAATACAAATAAGCGCTCTACTTCGGTAGCAGCCGATCGCATACTCCCGTGGGTTCATGTAGCAGCTTTACAGTTGAATGATGATGACTCAGATTCCAGCAAATGTAGTGATAATGATGATGTAAATGATGATCAAGTTAACGAATAGGATGTTATGTGTATTATGCTGTTTATTACATAATACTATTTGTTTCAGACGGGGCAAT
This sequence comes from Alsophila aescularia, assembly GCA_946251855.1. Taxonomy (NCBI): domain Eukaryota; kingdom Metazoa; phylum Arthropoda; class Insecta; order Lepidoptera; family Geometridae; genus Alsophila; species Alsophila aescularia. The sequence goes on from OX276374.1 coordinate 61,602,832, forward strand.
AGGTTCGATTGACTCACGCCCTAGTTGAAGTGAAAAAGATGTGGAGCAAGTATTGATTGGGTTGCTCCCCAAACACTGCTTCGGCCGCGAGAATTGATTGGTTCGCGTTTCGATGCAGCGAGTAAATGATCCTACATGAGCGAGAATTGATTGGTTCGTTCATGAAGAGATTTAGTTTTTCATTCTAGTCAGGCATGAGAACTGAATGGTTCATGACCTGAAAGATAAGTTATATTTGAGTGATTTTTTTGATCGATACGTTAAAGTTACCTATTAGTTTAGATTAGGTGCTAACTCTCTATATTTTAATAAAATTATCTATGTTATTATATTATTGTTTATATAAAATGATGTATAATTGGGGCAAGGCTTATTTGACAATTAATACAGATATATTAATCATATTTGTTGTGTAATAAATAAATAATGTAAATATTTGTGTTTCAAATCATTATCTACAACTACAATCGTAGTCATTGTGTAAAGTTTAGTCCGGCCAAGTGTAAGGTTGTAAGGATTTTGGCATTTTGCGTGATTTTTAAACGAAATAATCAAAATTATCTCTTCGCCACGCAGCGGTGGGGCAAAAGAGCGAGCGCTTGGCCGGCCGGCTCATTACGTGTACAACTTTTGTAGAGTGAAGAGTCGGGGAGTGAAATATATAAGTGTTGGTGCAAATAAGAGTTAAATATAGAAGTTTTGGTGTAAATAAGAGTTAAATATAGAAGTGTTAGTGTAACTTGGAGTTTTTATTATACGAATATTTTTGCAAAAGAATTAACGAACTTAGGGTTTTTTTTTATGAGTCACGAATCGCTCAATTTGATGTTTATACACTACATTTATATTTATTATAGTATATATTAATATAACTCTAACTAGTTGACTGGGCGGGCAGTGGACCCCCACTGCCCGCTTTGTCAACTCATTAGACTTATAAGAAAGATTAGTGTTATGGCTTGCAACAATTTCTTACATAAAATGTTTATTTTCACAAATTATAACTCAATAACAAATTCTTACACTAAATACTTTATTTATACAAACATAACCTAATAAAAAATCCTTACTACCGTAGTATTGTATTCTGTGCTAGTACTTCCTATTTATTTCCTAGTTACTCTCTACCGAGAGATATTGAATAACGGGGCCCGTATCCCCTATTTAGTTTCCTCTACAAAACAACCTAAAACTTTATTGTCTTAGATTCTCTTGCTTATATAACAATGCTGAGGTCGAATCTTCACAGAGGTCTGTACCTATCCAGATTACGTAGATGGCTGGCCAATTGTACGTGGTCTTTACAATTTACCCTAAAACAAAAGACAATAATGGTAATAAAAACAACACACAGAAGAAAAAAACCTTAAAAACTTTTAAGTAGTTTCATAATAGATTTACTAAAAAGATTTGCTGATCTGTCATCAAATACTCAATTCTCACGTAAGTGTAATGTTTAGTTTATAGGTTTTATATTGACGTACCATTTTGTCTATAGTATTATTCAGTTTAACGCAAGGAGGTTGAATTAAAATTCAAAATCATTGGCAGCAGTGCTTTTGACCATAGACAACCGCATTATTACCAAGGAAGGTATATGTACTTGCGTTGTACGTAAGTAGGTACATATAACTTTCTTGATTATTCCTCACTTACTTGACAGACTTGTTATTATTTCGTGTATCTGTTCTGTGATTTCGTTTCCATGGCAACGTTCTATACACAAAGAAATTGAGATTTTTGTTTTTTTTTTAATTCCTCGGGATACATTATTGCAAAGAGAATGTAAATACTAATTGCAATTTTCGAAAGGAACTAAAACTTTCACCTATAGAAAGCTAACTTATCAAAAAGTAACACGAGCAGTATTTTATTTTTCAAAAATTAGAGTTCCTTTCGAAAATTGCAATTAGTATTTACATTCTCTTTGATTGCAATAATATTAATTGCTATATGATAATTTAGCTTTCTATAGGTGAAAGTTTTTTTTTAATCGTGTCAGTATATTTTGAGTTTAGCCATTACAAACAAACAAACAATCAAATCTAACCTCTTTATAATATTAGTGTACATATTTTTTGCACGTTAACTGGCCGAGTAAAGCGAGGTTTCTGAACAAGCATGGACAAATTTGTGTTTTATGTATGTATTTTATTTATGCATACGTATAGAAACATACATACATACAAAGTTTGTTTGACGATCATGCCATAAAGATTCGACCTTCATAAACTTAGGTAGGTGTTAAAAGGACTTAAACACAGTTTTACAAAATTTTCCATCTCATAACTTCGGTATTCATAACTCTGTGAAGGTGTCGCTTAGTATTCGCGACGTAACACGAATACCTTACCAATTCTCGGGTAGTTTCACGCGTCACCTCCCGCACCCGGCGGAATATACTAACGTCTATGTACATATAGTCGACGTGATCCCGTGTCGCCATTTCGAGTGACCTTTTGGAGCTCATATCGTGAGTGAGAAAAACAGCTTATTATGCCGATGTTTTACACATGATTGTGAAGGTCGATGTGATCCCGTGACATCATGTTGAGTGGCTCCTCGCGCAAGTCATGTTCTGAATGAGATTTAGCGTAATGCAAATATAAAAATTACAAATAGACCAACAATACATGAAGATTTGCGGAGACAACATGAGATTAAGTCAAGAGTGTATAGGTATCTACTAAGCAAACGTGCTACACCTTTGACCACATCATCGCATTCCATCAGGTGAGATCATGGTCAAACGATTGCCTAAACCGTAAAAATAAAAGAATAAAAAAAGATGGCATGTGAACAACAAATATGTCCACGAAGTTTTCGTGGAGCTGTCATTAGTGAATTCCTATTATCTCCTAGTGTGTGATGGTCATGCATACACTTAGATTCCGTAGCCAAAACCCTAAGCTAGGTACCCTACTATGAAAACCGTATTACAATCGGTCTAGTAGTTATTACGTTAACGCCAATGAAGTTGTTATTACGGTTTGTTTATGTCTCTTACTTTGTTTTTTTTTCAGGATTGACACGCGCATGCGTTATATTGGTCGGGTTTATCTCGTAAACTAGTAATCCTAGTAAACCATGATAATTTTGTCATTAGCCCTTGTTATTTCGAATTCTTGAATTCTAAACTATAAACATTAGAATTCAAGAAATGCTATTCAAGCAAAAACGTCACATTATTTCGTAAACGGAACCAAATAGAAACAAAACTGTCAATGAAACCTCGGTAAAAAAAAAACTTAATACTATTTAATGCTTCTTCACTTTTAATGTATGGTAGCCGCACGAAGTTTAATAAATATCTGCAAGCGGTTATAAATATCTATACATGTGGCAAATTTCAAGTTTTTAGTGTATATAGTTTCTGAATAAAATAGCTGTGACATACAGACGGACAGACGGACGGACAGATGGACAGACGGACACAGACATGACAAAACTATAAGGGTTCCTTGTTTGACTACGGAACCCTGAAAATTGCGTTTCTTGGCTACATCGGATTTTTGGTCTAATGAACAATAGTTTAACGTATCATCTTCTCGGTTTTCATATACCTATTTATTACGACCCGAGGCACCTAGACGTGAGCCAGTGACGTCATGTCACGTGATCTATCACGCATTACATCGTGAGTGAGACAGTGTGTCTGTAGAACATTGATAATGATGGGCGGGTGTTTGACGCGTGACGATGTCTCGAGTATGTATATCAAGTTTATTTATAACAAAACTTAACAAACAAGATACTTTACTCAAAAAGATACTTTACTAATTAACATAATTAAGGTAAAATGAACCAAGGGGACCGACATAACTCTTAAGATAAGCAAGCTAAAGTGGCAGTGGGCAAGTCACTTTTCCAGAAGAACCGGTAACTGTTAAGGTAAACTATATCTCTTTGACCATTGCCTGAGAAAGATTAGTCCGTTAGTAATTTTTTTTTTTAAATAGTGTCTGCTAAAAGTTTCGTCTTTGGATAAATGAAATATGTGGACATAAACATAACAAACAGGAATAAATGTCCGTGAAGCTTTAAACATTAAATTAAGTTATATAATTATGATTCATCTTGGTACTCAGTGTTCGTATTGTGAACAAACATAACAACATAAATTGAGCAGAATTGAAAATGGACTATTTGTTGGACACTAAACTGTAAGTAAACAAACAAAATACAGTTTAAATACAAGTTATTTGATGTGTTTTTGTACAATAATCAACATTGAACATAAACTACCTGAGTGTTTTTATTTTTTATTATTTTGGAGGTAGAAAAAACACTCAACCGTTAGTGCATAGATCTATAAGGCATTTGTAGAACTTGTGTGTACAAGTTCTACAAATGCGAAATTTCACCACTGCAACAAACAACTCAAGTGGCCTAGTGGCCTGTATACATTAACTAACTTTAAATCCGTGAGCGACGCAGGTTCGAATCCAGACAGGTGATGTGAGAGTCAAAAACTTTGTTTTGCACTGCAAATTTGATTATTTTGCAATATGGAAAATTATGATAATGTTACGCAAAGGAGACATAATACGCGCGTTCTTTTTTATAGTAGTGAAAATGAGTCTGAAGTTTCCTATCAAAGTTTACCTATATGTGTTAGGAACTCGTGCGAAGAAACGATGGAATTAAAAGAAGAAAACGAAAAAATAATTTTAGAATTAAAGATAGCAAACAAAGAAACAGAAAACTTAAACAGTGAAAACAGCGTTTTGAAACGAAAGTGTATAGATTATGAAAATATAATAAAAATTTACAAATCCTTTGGCATACATGACTTGAGTCACAGTACTAAATCTCAGAAATTGTACACTCCTAGACACAGACGGTCGAAGGTAAGCAGTATAACACCACAGTTGGCCCAATTGTCACCAAAAACATCTTCAACACCTGAAGTTAACTTGCCTATCGCTTGTATTAATAGTCAGAAGGACCCCTGCGTAATTATGAGCCCAACCCAGATTGAAAATAAGAACGAACAATGTTCTAGTGACCTGAAAGGTGAAAAAAAGAAGAAGAAGCATAAGAAGAAGAGCCAATGTTCAAGTGACCTTAAAAAAGATAAAAATAGTGGGCAATTTGAGCCAGAAAATAATTCTTACTTGGGCCCCAGACGCCCCAGTACTCATCCAGTTGCAAAGATAGTTACAGAGTGTAACACTGTGAGTGTAACAGATCAGCTGCGTTTTTGATGCCGGACACATCTCCCATTAAGCTCCCATTAAGTGCCTCAACAATCGGTGAAAACAGCACTATTATGAAGCAGCGTGTATTGATTTTGGCAGATCAGCTTGGACGTGGAGTACGGCGTGCACTGCAGAATCTTCTAGGCGATAATTTTGAAGTAACGGCATGGCTAAGACCTAATGCTGCATTAGGTCAGGTTATGATGTCTTGTATTAATACTTGTAAAGAATTTACAAAATCTGATTATGTGTTGATTCTGGCTGGCTCAAATGACAATAGTTTTTTCAGTGTGAAATCAATTCTGTACCGTAATCTAAAACAATTAGTGCATACAAATATATTAGTTTGTAAAATCTATAATAATAGTAAGAACTTAAATATAATAGAATTAAATGAGCTACTGAAACGTGTATGCAACAATTTTAATAATGCATACTATGTTTCTCTGGACTATAAGAAACCTGATTCATCTATAAAATTCCATAAGTTGGAAGGTTGCCGATTAATACATAGATAAATATTACGCATTAACTATACAATAAATTTTAATGAATATGTGAGTAGTAAACTTGCCGTTGACGATCATTCAAATTCATTTCAATTATAGAGTTGCATGACAAAAGACAGTTTTGTTCAAACTGATGTAGCGTCAGTAGTACATCACAGCAGTATCTCAAAGTTTGTAGAGGTCACTACGCAGACTGATGAAACCCTAGAGCAAAATATGCTTTTTCGTTCCTAAACAAAATCATTCTATACCAACGAAATGTTACGACCTCACTAAAATAAACTTATTTCATCAGAATGTGTGTTATTAGCAATAAGACAGACGAATTAGAAATGTATGTTGAAGGGAAAGAATTGGATTTTATTTGCATAAGTGAGCATTTTTTAAATCAAAATGCAGCTAAATTATTTTGCTTTAAGAATTATGACTTAGTTTCTAGTGACACAAGATCAAATAAAAAGAGAGGTGGCTCATTAATTTTAAGCTTGAAAAAATTATATTTACCAATGATTTGATAAATTTTGTTAGTAGTAAAATAACAGATACGGTCGTGTTTGCTGATGACACAAATGCCATTCAAGTGCCAGAGAAATAGAATCTCTAAATACAAAAGTTAATTATGCTCTTGTTTTGTTTAATTATTGGTTTTCAGCAAACAACTTAGAGATTAATACAAATAAGACCAATATAATTCTTTTTAAATCAACTGCTCGTAAACAGGATAGCTTAGAAGTCAAAATGGATAATGAACAAATTAGCTTAGTTGAATCGACTAAGTTTTTAGAAGTCCATATTGATTCGTTGTTATCTTGGAAACAAGAACTTTATGCAATTGAGAGATCAATTAGTTCATCTTGCTACGCATTAAGAAGTTTACGGGACGAGTTGAATTTGGAACAGTTGAAAATGGTATATTATAACTTGATCGAATCTAAGTTAAGATACAGCATACTATGCTGGGGTTAAAAGTTATGAGTACAATATCAGTAAGGCTTTTATTTTGCAGAAAATAAGTATTAGAACGATGGTTCGCATATCACAAAGAGATTCCTGTAGAGATTATTTTAAAAAATGACTATGATTATGATATGATTATGATTTTGACAGTTCTGTGCCTTTACATACTAGTCCTTCTTAATTATCTAGTCAAATATATACATGATTTTGAAACGGAAGATGAAAGGAAGGATAGAGATAGACAAGAAGAAAGGATCTTAGGCACAAAATTCATCCAAAACTAATTATTACTAAGCATTCTACTACATATCAAGCTGTTGAAATTTTTAATAAGTTGTCAAAAGACATCAAACAATTCGTATATAAATCAACATTATTCAAAAACAAAGTAAAAGCGTTTCTTCTGGAAAAAAGTTTTTATAGTATAGACGACTACCTTACAAATAAGGAGCTCTGTACAACTTTATAATTATTAGCTTTTTCGTTTATGTTTCCAATTATTATAGTTCTTTTTATTTTGATTTAATTTTTTATTACTTTATGATTAGATGATTTTATTATTTTGTGATTTGATGAATTTATTATTTTTTGTTTTGATGATTTTATTATTTTGTGATTATAAGATTTTTGACTACAAGATTTTAAGATATTATTTTAATTTTGAAATTGTATGTTTTGTTAGTTATAAGTAATTCATATACAATGTACTTTGTTTTCTGAATAAATACAATACAATACAAAACGAGTTCTCGAGTCGAGGCCACGTTTAGGCAAACGGAGTGTAGGACGCCCTGTGGCCAGGTGGAGTGACAATCTGCGAAAAGCGGCTGGAAGAAAAAGGATGAAGAGAGCTAGAGACAGAATTCAGTGGCGTGCAATAGGAAACACACTATACTTAATAACATTAACCCTAGATAGACAACCTACGTCAAACGACGTATTCGGGTTTGAAAAATCTATGTAACTCTTTCATTTTTCGCATAACTAAGCTGGCCCTTCCTGCCAGCTCAGTCGGGTTGCAGCTAAGTGCAATACTTTCATCAATATTTGTCTACCGTACGTTATATGATTTGAGAAAGTATCTTTAGTGTCAGTTTTTCACATTTAGTACAAATGCATTTTTGCAACTATAAATTTATATAACAGTTTTTTTATTCGCTTTGTTTATTTGTTATGGGTGTAGCGTGAGCTACTAGCTTTATAATAAAAAATAATAATTCGAAAACAGATGAACAATAAAACCCTTTCTTTAAATAATAGCTTAGCATCAGTTGCTCATCTCTTATCAGATGACGACTTGAAGTCGCACATAGTTGATTGAAACAATATTATCGTTCGTATTTGGTAAATACCAACGAAAGCAGACGATCCGGTACATAGAATAGATTATCGTACGTTGTTTACTTACATGATATAATCCTGTAAATCAGAGTTCCAAAAAAACAGTAGTCATGTCCAGAGGTTATAAACACTTCGATAAATATAACACGTCCGTGCACTAAGGAACACATCGAAGAGAACACTCATTGGGTCAATTCATTCAGATATATACAAAGGAACAAGGAATAACTGGGAATCAGATAATAAATAAATAATTAATAAAGTACAATTGATAAACACGGAGACAAGTAGTGACCTCTACCGTAGGTTCTACTTATCTTTGCATCGATTAGCAACAAAGCAAAAGGGCGCGTTCTGTTCGGCACGGTCCCGTAATGTCAGCAAATAGAAAATAAAATTAAACAAACCAATTAAATACAACGAATGTCAAATTTAAGAACGTAGTTTTTTTCCAAAGCAAACCCATACAATATCATAATTTAATAGTGACAGTATATAGTTTTATGATAGTATAACAGTACCGAAGCATGGAGACCGCGTTCCGTACCTTTCGTCTGGAAGTGAACGTATCGTTTCTAGTACGGAACGTTTTATGGGCTATAGTTTATAACAATTCCTAGACGTCTCTTGACAGTTGTTTAGCTGTCAAAAATAGTTAAAAAAACAGTAAATAAACAAATTTGGTTTCGACGGTGAGAAATCTTAAAAAATAAAAATAAGGCCAAATAATAATTTCGAAAGCCCATGTGTAAGCGCTGATCGGTTTCTTGGTGGAACGAAATGTTATTCGGATAGATTTTGCTAACTTAGGAGCAAACTAGATCCGGTGAGATAAAAGAAACCGGACAATGGAGACGAGAGGCGTGAAGGTTTTTTTCGTGCTGCAGAGCCCGGTAGCAGGACTGACAAGTCTTTTCCCTGCATATTATAAAACCCGTAAAAAAAGGTGAGAGCATTTTTCGGTATTTTGCATTGTCGGCACTAATGATTGCGGTTGTGAAATCACTTTTATCCATTTTTCGAGACACCATTTTAGCGAACTGAGAGCGGTGGCGTTTTCAAAGTCTCGAATTCTAAAGAAACGTTGTGTTTATTCATCCACAGCGAGGTTTCCCCCCGGGATTGAGATAACACGACGGAGATTTTCCCCCCGGATTGAGACACCACACGACGGAGGCTTCTTCCCCCCGGATTTAACTAGAAAGGCGCCGTGTCGCGATACGCCACGACGACTTTATATCCAACGATTCCTGCCACGTTCTTGGAATGCGGTATCGTATTGGCATGTTTATGCATATATTTCACAAACCGGAGTGTTGAACTTTGGTTCCCCACCGACCTGCTGGACACCTGCAATGCCTGAGGGGTCTAGCCTGGCTACCTCTCATGCGAATCGGACATTGCTGAAACGTCGGATGGAGATTTACCTTCACTAACATAACGGCTCAATCTTATAGAAGAAGGTAAATAAGTAAACGGCAACTCATTGTGACATGTTAAATCATGACTCCAAGTTAGATTTTTGTTATAGATCTCGATAATAAAATATATAGTACAACGCCATCTGGCGAGGAGCAGCGTCTTTTCTATTAGATCAAGTTGTGTTTTCTCCGTATCTGAAAACCAGACGCCGAGTTTGTAAAAAACGCCGAACTCCACCACGCGTGCGCCACTTTCTTCGTTAAAGGAATAATGAAAGCTTTTCTTGTTGAAGACGGATTGATAATTTCGCCTATCTAAGAATCAAGAAATAATGGTTGAATTTGCCTCTGCGAGTGAAAGGGAAAAGTTTTCATCTACTGTCTCAAAATAGATAAAATGGTTAATCCACGCAGCGACAGCTAGCTACAAATGGCGTGAACTAGAAGAAAGGTGGAAACTAAGTGGTGATCTCTATCGGCAAGTAGCGAGCTTCTTAGTGTTGCTATTAATAATTGACGTTCCAGGAATATTTCGGGCTCTGAATAACTTTGGAAGAGGAACGGCTTGTTTAAAAATCCAGAATAGGTCGCATCTTTAAGTTGGCTAACAAATAATAATTACAGAATGCAGCGTTTGGTCGAAAATAATTTAAATCTAGAAATCGCTTGCGATGGTCACACCATGGAAGGTTTTGACATAATGTCTAAATCGCATGAAAGTTCCGGAAAGATGGTTTTTTTTATATGGAGTTTTTTGATGTAAACAAGGAAGCTGGCTGGTATGTACCAGAACTGGCTGGAGGATAGTGACCAGTATTGCTAGGCCGACAAGGTCTGCTTTATGATGCAAATGGCAGAGTTAGTTCTGGACTTTTCGAGATAACCGGAAGTTCAAGATCGGAGTAGAATGCTACTCGAAGTGCAAACCAAAGTTCGTATATATATACAAGAGAGAAGCCTGTGGATTGGATTTTGATTTCGGACATAGTTGGCACGTAATTAAGATCGACGCAGGCAGCAGAAAAAACACGCAGTTCTCTTGTGTGAACAAAACGACCGAGGCACGCTGTCCAGAACGAAGCTGCCCTGTTACAGGCGAAATAAGTATACGAGTGCAAAAGCCAGGTTAGTGTGATTTCCCGTGACTTCAGTATTATTCCAACGAAATATCTGTTTTGATTTTGCACCGCGTCTATCTAAGGCGGGCATCTCGAGACACATTTGAACACGAAGGAACGTGGGTTTCAGGTTATATCGTGCATCTACGGTCGGCTATTGTCGTCACCACTGCGAGCTGCTGTGCGCGATCACCCGGGGCTCACCACCGTTCGTGGAAGAAGTCGGTCTACGAGGGACTCCAGAAGGACTCCAACGCACCACCTGTCCAGTAGAAGATATCACCACCGTTCGTGGTCAAGCAGTAGGAGCTGATCGAGTGGAGTAAGGAGGCGTTCCGCGGCGGTACGCGAGACGACGGTACGGCGTCCCAGGAAGCTTCCAGGTTGGTCCACTCCAAATCAATTTGAGTCAGCGAGCTACGGTAGCGAGGGAAGCTTTCGCCTACTTGTGGGTTAATATATTGTTGAAAGATACTTTCTGTTATTATCTAGATACTTTCTGTTTATTTCCTATATACTTTCTATATACTTTCTGTCTTAGATTCTGTTTTACTTTCTGTTTTTTAGAGTTTGATTTCCCTCTGGGAAACACAATCATACACACACACACTCTGTTTGCACTAGTTCTCTTTTAATTTAAAACATTCTATGGCAAAGACAAGAATATTCCGTTGCGTTGTGACCAATACATGTTAATCTGCTGAGCACAGACTCTCTAAGTTTTATTGGCCTAGGATTCTCCAGTACTATAGTAAATTCATATCATACAGGCCGAAGTTAAGTACTAGAATTTATATGTTTGAGGAAATTGTAATCACATTTGAGAATTTTGAGTTTTGAGTATTAAGTTAGTAATATTTCCTATTGTAAGGTCTTGCTGTTTATAATGCAGAATAAACTAAATTAAGTGTAAAATATTTCTTTTTAAATTCCTCAGTAAAGGGGAGAGTACCAATATTCGATAACTCATGTCTGCTTTTTCTATTTTTTGTAATAAAGCCCTTTGTTATTGAATTTACCATCTTGTTTTAATTCCTCGCCTTTACCTGAGAAGGAGGTCCGTTTCCTTAGCCGGGCAACGGCCCTTTCAATGGCGCCCAACTGAATAAATTCACATATATTTTTTCATATTTTACATATATTTTTTTCATTTTTTTCTCTTACAAACTGGCGCTCAGGTACAGTGGCGTTCAATGTAAATTTGTTGTTGTTTTCTGCATCATACATCAGAGAGGATTTTTTGTAATAGGTAATAGGCACAACGCTTAATAATAATTACAAGCAAACAGGTGTGTTCATGAAAGTATCTTTCAACTGCCCCGTGGTCACGTGTAATATTACTGTGTGAAACTAAACTAACTCTTTGTGTGTTGAACCTATAATACTGTTTGTGTTATTTTGAAAACTTGGTATGTTATTTGACTGTTTTAGGAAAAAAATTATGTGTATTTAATGGTGAATCATGTGTAATTGATTGTATTTTTTTTTCTATCATTGGTTTATGTATTGGTGTGATATTTAAAACAGTATAAATCCGTTAGTAGAGTGACTTTTACTTTGTATGTAGATATGTACCATTTTATTGCAAGTGTGTCACAACACAACAGATATTTTTTTATATATTGTTTGACATATCGGTTCCAAAACATTATAGAACAATTTAATTACACAAAACACTTACACACATTTTTACTTCTGTTCATTGTATTTTAGGGTTCGCTCAAAATATTTGTGAGGTTCCGTAGATATTTTTTTAATCGATTGGTAGTAGATTTTTTTAGGATTTCATTTACCTTTTGTTCATTGTATTTTAGGGTTCAGTAAAATATATGTGAGGTTCTGTAGTTTTTTTTTTTTGGATCGTTTGTTAAGTATTTTTTTAGGATTTCATTATTATTTTAGCACAACAGTATGCAGTAGCACAAATGGAGCACGCCTAATGACGCTATATTATTTTTTTAAAGATGAGCAGATTTAGTAGGGTTCTATTTGTTTGGAAGGTTTTAAAGTCAACAACCACAAAGAATGTCCGTCAATTCAAAATCGATAAAGCGGTGATTGGGGGTTAGTGCCGTTCTAAATCTACCTCTATTGTGAAGCATTGAACAATTTCAGGTTCATTGCTTATGTCCAGTTTTGTTTTTTTAGTTAGGTTGTGATGTTTTCGTTGGTTGAATAGATTAGGTTTGTCTAGTTTATTTTTTAGTTCCATCGGCTAAATCTTTTGTTAAATTTTTGTAATTGTTGATATTTGGTAACCTTTTTTTACAGTTAGTAGCAGTTTTTTTTAGATAGGATGGAACTTTGTACATAAGTATATACAGGGTGTCGAAATTTTGAGGCACATTTTTATGCGCCATTATGGTACCGGTTATGACTTGGAGAAGTTTTTTGATCATGAATTGTGGACAACACATTGATCATCCTTTTGTGGATATTGTTGCATTCGGGTAATAAATAAAGTTAATCCATACACAACATATCTTCTACTTTTCAGACCTTAGTGGTATTGGAGATGCCGGTGGATGTTATAAGAACTGAGGACAGCTCCATATTTTCAGAGGAGGGGTAGGGCCGCTTGTGCTTTCTCTCGATCACCTCTCATTGTCAGCGTACGATACACATATTTTGCGTATATACATGAAGAATGACTAATCAGAGAGTGTTTTTGTTTTGATGATCGCATTTGATCGTATTTTTTTTAGATGCTGTTGTGTTCGGGAGATCGGTAGAGTTGAGCCGGTCATAACAGGTCTAGTTTGATCGTATATTATGGGATACATAATGATCGTTTTTTTATAGATTTTGTCGTGTTCGGAAAATCGGTGGGGTGGTGCCGGTTACGACGGATCTGTTTTTTTTTGCACGCCCTAGTGGTGTGACAAATTTTGTAGCACATATGTCTATGCGCGAATTTCAGGCAAGAATAACCTTAGCCGGGTTAGACTGATGGCCGGATACACGGGTGCGGATGACAACACCTGAACTAAAGAAGCCTGGGTCAAAACATGGATTTTCATGAAGGTTTTTTTGTGGAGAGTATAGATAACCCTGGACCGCATGAGGTTGCGTGAACATCTGTCCCGGGGAAGGCTCATTATTAGGAAATGATTACTAGGGAAATAGAGAAAGAAAGATTTAATGGGTAGTCCAATAATATTTTGTACATATTTTCTTTGTTAGTTTTATTTTTCATGGCGAGCAGGGTCAGACCTAACCCTGGACCGCATGAGGTTGCGTGAACATCTGTCCTGGGGAAGGCTCATTACTACGAGATGATTACTGGAGTAATAGAGAATGAAAGATTTTATGGGTAGTCCAATTATTATTTTTTTAGGTATATTTTTGGTGTTTTTTTTTTTTTTTTGTATTGTTATTATCTGGCGAGTTTTGCAGGATAAATTTGGTTTAGATTCTCAGGTTTTGGTTTCTTGTTTTAGGTTTAGCTCTGCCAACTGAGAATTTATATATTAGGATATAAGATTAGCCCGGACGAGACAGGAATTTTTTTTATGTGTAGAACATTGGTCCTGGCAGTTGGAATAAAAAAGGAATGGCAATCTCGATAAGGTAAAAATGTATAGAATTGGGGTAATCACTCATGTGACATTTACTAAACGATTTAAAGTACATTATTTGTGTCAATGTTTGGCATGTTACTTTGATCGAAATTTAACAGTAAACTTTAGAGACTGGCTAGGTAGTTGGATATTTTTGTTCAGGCATATTATGTTATTTTATTTAGAAACATATTTGATCCTAGTCCAGCATGTTATGTTTTTTTGTAGTTTTTATCAAACGAGCGCAGAGGCGGTTTAGACTGGTGACCTCTTTAAACTCAAGCCTAGAAACTAGTTAACCAAACAGAGGCGGTTTTTTCTGGTGACCTCTATAAATGAAAAGCCTAAAACCAGTAAAAGCGCGAAGAGGCGGATTTCCTGGTAACCTCTATAATAAAAAGCCTAATTACCAGTAACAGAAATTCTAAAGCGGGTTTTCCACTCAATACTTTTCTTTACAAGGGTTATGGGAGTATGAATGTTTTACCAAATGTAGCATAAGTCCCAACAGCTAAATGTTCGGTACTGTGTCTATATAGGTTGTTTAAAAGGAAAGTGAATGCTCACAATTAGGTGTGTAGCAGGACTTATGGTATGAAAGAAGGATATATAGCGACTTACTTACTGACTATACCAGATTTGTAGTGATTGATTTTTGTCAGAGATTTTGTAAATAAAAGGAGTGCAATGTAAATGTATAAATTTTTTAGTTTCCACAAATAGATTCACCCGAATAGATTGGCATTATAACAAAATGATTAGGAAACATATAAGAGGAAATATGCTAAATTAGAGATCTTGATAAATATATTGTACCCGGTTGAAATGTCACATGAATGAAGGAGGGACTTAGTGCATACGATAATTTCTTATTTTTTTTTTTTTTTTTTTAGAAAGGTTTGTTGGTAAAATTTTAGTTCCAGGATTGAAATTATTGTTAACTTTCGGCCTGCGCCTGCAGCAGTGAACTTAGAACTGCGATATTCTGTTGGGGAATTTGGTCATATTTTTTTGTTTTCATTCTTCGTTAAAGTTTGCGTTTCAGAGTTCGTTTGATTCAATATATTTTGTTTGGGGATTTACAATATACCCAAAGAGGTCCAGGAAGTTTCTTTGGTTTCCACATTGTCAATGAGTTTTTTTTTTAGTCTGGTTCTGTTTGCTTTTAATCTCTTATTGAAATAGTTCCAGTGACTGTTATCGCTGAGGGCAGCGAGTGTTTCACATTGACATGTGAAACTTTTGCAGGAGAGGGTGTATTGTGACATGTTAAATCATGACTCCAAGTTAGATTTTTGTTATAGATCTCGATAATAAAATATATAGTACAACGCCATCTGGCGAGGAGCAGCGTCTTTTCTATTAGATCAAGTTGTGTTTTCTCCGTATCTGAAAACCAGACGCCGAGTTTGTAAAAAACGCCGAACTCCACCACGCGTGCGCCACTTTCTTCGTTAAAGGAATAATGAAAACTTTTCTTGTTGAAGACGGATTGATAATTTCGCCTATCTAAGAATCAAGAAATAATGGTTGAATTTGCCTCTGCGAGTGAAAGGGAAAAGTTTTCATCTACTGTCTCAAAATAGATAAAATGGTTAATCCACGCAGCGACAGGTAGCTACAAATGGCGTGAACTAGAAGAAAGGTGGAAACTAAGTGGTGATCTCTATCGGCAAGTAGCGAGCTTCTTAGTGTTGCTATTAATAATTGACGTTCCAGGAATATTACGGGCTCTGAATAACTTTGTAAGAGGAACGGCTTGTTTAAAAATCCAGAATAGGTCGCATCTTTAAGTTGGCTAACAAATAATAATTACAGAATGCAGCGTTTGATATGTCGAAAATAATTTAAATCTAGAAATCGCTTGCGATGGTCACACCATGGAAGGTTTTGACATAATGTCTAAATCGCATGAAAGTTCCGGAAAGATGGTTTTTTTTATATGGAGTTTTTTGATGTAAACAAGGAAGCTGGCTGGTATGTACCAGAACTGGCTGGAGGACAGTGACCAGTATTGCTAGGCCGACAAGGTCTGCTTTATGATGCAAATGGCAGAGTTAGTTCTGGACTTTTCGAGATAACCGGAAGTTCAAGATCGGAGTAGAATGCTACTCGAAGTGCAAACCAAAGTTCGTATATATATACAAGAGAGAAGCCTGTGGATTGGATTTTGATTTCGGACATAGTTGGCACGTAATTAAGATCGACGCAGGCAGCAGAAAAAACACGCAGTTCTCTTGTGTGAACAAAACGACCGAGGCACGCTGTCCAGAACGAAGCTGCCCTGTTACAGGCGAAATAAGTATACGAGTGCAAAAGCCAGGTTAGTGTGATTTCCCGTGACTTCAGTATTATTCCAACGAAATATCTGTTTTGATTTTGCACCGCGTCTATCTAAGGCGGGCATCTCGAGACACATTTGAACACGAAGGAACGTGGGTTTCAGGTTATATCGTGCATCTACGGTCGGCTATTGTCGTCACCACTGCGAGCTGCTGTGCGCGATCACCCGGGGCTCACCACCGTTCGTGGAAGAAGCCGGTCTACGAGGGACTCCAGAAGGACTCCAACGCACCACCTGTCCAGTAGAAGATATCGCCACCGTTCGTGGTCAAGCAGTAGGAGCTGATCGAGTGGAGTAAGTAGGCGTTCCGCGGCGGTACGCGAGACGACGGTACGGCGTCCCAGGAAGCTTCCAGGTTGGTCCACTCCAAATCAATTTGAGTCAGCGAGCTACGGTAGCGAGGGAAGCTTTCGCCTACTTGTGGGTTAATATATTGTTGAAAGATACTTTCTGTTATTATCTAGATACTTTCTGTTTATTTCCTATATACTTTCTATACTTTCTGTCTTAGATTCTGTTTTACTTTCTGTTTTTTAGAGTTTGATTTCCCTCTGGGAAACACAATCATACACACACACACTCTGTTTGCACTAGTTCTCTTTTAATTTAAAACATTCTATGGCAAAGACAAGAATATTCCGTTGCGTTGTGACCAATACATGTTAATCTGCTGAGCACAGACTCTCTAAGTTTTATTGGCCTAGGATTCTCCAGTACTATAGTAAATTCATATCATACAGGCCGAAGTTAAGTACTAGAATTTATATGTTTGAGGAAATTGTAATCACATTTGAGAATTTTGAGTTTTGAGTATTAAGTTAGTAATATTTCCTATTGTAAGGTCTTGCTGTTTATAATGCAGAACAAACTAAATTAAGTGTAAAATATTTCTTTTTAAATTCCTCAGTAAAGGGGAGAGTACCAATATTCGATAACTCATGTCTGCTTTTTCTATTTTTTGTAATAAAGCCCTTTGTTATTGAATTTACCATCTTGTTTTAATTCCTCGCCTTTACCTGAGAAGGAGGTCCGTTTCCTTAGCCGGGCAATGGCCCTTTCATCATCACTTGTTTTGTTAGGGTAAATACTTAATTTTGTCAGTTCTATATCGACCCTAGTTATAACAGGGTAATCCTAGACCTTAGTACTTCTTAGCTGCTAAGTTGGATCTGCAGGCATGGGTTCTTTAGACTTTAAGTAAACAGGCAAAGTTAAACCAAAAATATTAAATATTGTATTGGTGAATTTAAATTGCATGTTTTGTCTTCCACTATTATATGCTAGCTTGAATGGCCATCCAAAGTACCTACGGCACGGTTCCTCAGATATTGAGGGGTTAGATTTTAAGTAAGTAGGCAAAGCTAAACCAAGGATAATAAAAATTGTATTGGTGAATTTGAGTTGTATGTTTTATCTTCCACTACTGTACCCACTAGCTAGTACATTACCGAACGGTCTTGATCCAATAGTTCTTGAAGATCGTTCCGGTCTAAGTTTATCCAGGTAATTTTATTAATTTCAAAATAGTAACGTGTATTTTAAGTTTTGAGTGATTCCGAAGAAAGATATAGCGTCCTCACGTTTAAAGCGACCGGATGGGGTAAGAATCCCGACTCACACCCAGTCTTGGTGTGACTCACCCCGTTTTATTTTTTTATTCCCTTTATTCTCAAAATTACTTTTCATTGATTTAAGCGAATACCCTATCGGCGTTAGACACCGGACCAACTATCTCGGTGGTTGGCGAGTTTGGCCTAAAACCAATTCATCACATCTTTCATCAGAATCCGTCAGCTCAGAGAAATTTACTATAAAACCGCATATATCGTTACAATATGACGAAAACCCATTTAAAAAATCGTTACATGGGCTACGATAAAACAACTTTATGACGTTACAAAATCGTGTAGACTTTGCAGAAATCAGTCGGTTATTGCATAAAACGAGCATTGAAGAGATTGAGGGGTCAGACTGAAACTGAAAACTATTTATTAGAAGATGAAGAGGGGTGATGCCGATGACTATGAGGCGAGTACACAACCAGTGAAAAACCCATTGGGCAATGAAAATCTGTCTGAAAATCTGTAGGTAAAATTATAATGAAACCCTTGAAAACACCCCCTGTGGTTAGCACAAGTCCAGCGCCTGTTCTAATTTCCTTTGAGGCTAAAATTAACAACAAGTCATATTTACTAAGGTTTGTCATATTATTTATATGTCCGCGCGGACTACTGTTTATCGCGAAAAAAAGCATCCTATGTTCTTCTAGGATATTAAAAACCAATGCAAAAGTTGCTATATTTTGCTTGATGTTTTGTGACAGACTTGTTATTTCGTTTCCATGGAAACCGTGCCTTACAGCGAGTAATCAACATTTTACAGTTTTCCCGTAGAAACTTACAACTTTCTATAATTTATATTGAAGAGTATTGCTTTATGAGTATTAATAGATATGTTAAAAATAAAGCATGTACCCGTATAATTTGATTTAATAAAAATATGAGCAGTTCCTGTCTCTGGTAGGTAAGGTAGGAGTATGTAGGTCTCCTAGACCATAAAGGAGATCAAGATAATTTGAGCTGTTTGAATCTTTGTTCTTAGGTTTAATCTCTATATTTATGTCACCAATAATAAACATATTTTTGTAATGAACTAAGAAAATTAGTAACTACTCGTACTCGTACTCGTAAGGTGATGTATAGATTGATACAATAGCAGATTCGTTGTATATAATTAGCAAGTAAGCTGCATCAATCATAGCAGGTTCCTCAACAATACAATTTACTCGTTCCCTAACATATTATGTTACTATTCCATCGTTTTGATTTTTGGTATAGGCTGTAAAATATATGTTGTAATTAGGCATAGATGGGGGCGTTTATAATAAGTTGTGGTTCTAAATTAAATCTGGCTAATAGTTTTTGGAATTGATCAATATTTTCTTATACTTTAAAATAAGTTGTGGTTCTAAATTAAATCTGGCTAATAGTTTTTGGAATTGATCAATATTATCTTTTATTTTAAAATGTTTTTAACAAAAAAAAAACCTATAAGAATTAAATAAAATTACAAATTTTCATTTAGAGGATTCCACACATGAAAATTTGAAACTCAAAATGAAATCAAATGTTTAACATTTCAATTTGAGTTATCTGAAGAACTTTATGTGCTCATTAAACTGCTAAACTACTCTCGTCTTGATAAACAACGGGTTCTAAGCCATCCATTTGTCTACATATTCTAATGTAACAGATCATTATTTACTTATCTATCTCTTACGTAGTTATTATTCGTCCGCGGCACTCCACTCTACAATCGATCACTCACGTGGCAACACCGCGTATAAAGTGTATTATGTTTTTATAAACATAATATTTCACGCTCGCCGTAAAACCTACCATTTCGCAAATGATCTAAAACTTTTGATGCACAAGTACAAATCATCCTAGTGAAACCTACACCTAGTACTTTAATATAGGTAACATACTAATATTAATAATATAATAGTGTTTTGTACTACAATACTATAATTTTCAAAACTTAAAATTTAGGAGCACAGTCTACAAAAATGGGAATATATATACAAATATAACAATGAAAAGTGTGACCCTGATCGTTACACGATAGCTTGACTATGAATTAAGGGGAAAAAAATGATTTAAAATTGAATTTAGTTAATAATTAAGTTTACCTCTATTATAGACGTAGCACCACCGATCCTAAATAATATTTATTACCGGGCGGTGCCGCGACACCTGTGGGGTGCGGAGGGTGCGGGGCGGGCGAGAACATGTGTGCAAAATGGAGATAGTTTTTATCGCCGAATATAATGTTGTCCAAGATAAGTGTGGCGGAGCTAGGACGAGGGTAACGTACAGTGTGGAGAATGCAGAAGCCAGCGCGTAGCAAAGGTACGGCGTAGTTGTGCTACGGCGTAGTTCTGATAAGCTGCAGTGGATGCGCTACGGTGAGTTCATGCTATGTAGATTTTAAATTGGTATTGTTTAGTTAGGCCCATAGGAACAAGTACATACATTATTATATGGTTACGAATTTGTGAGTAAAACTACCACTAGGCTTTATTGAAGTCTACGCGGATGAAGTCGCGGGCGAAACTTAGTCATATAACAATTTAAAGAAACATGTTCTTCAATCACGTTGTAATGCCAGAGTGATTGTGATATTTAGCAGTTTGTTAGTGTTTATCCTAAATTTACATAATATGGGGTACATCCGTGTCCAAAAAAAAAATCAGCCCGAGTGATAACAGGTAAAGTGCGAGTGCAGGCGGTTCAATCCTTTTGCAAAACAACAACAATAATAAAATTCATCAATTTGCTCAGATGTTGTCTATTGACCTCTTACATAGTATAGTGTCGTCTCACCTGGCGCTGCGGCCACCGCGAGTTATTGCGGTCACGTCGGTAACTTCGTAAGGCTGCGAGATGCTGGTGTTTGCACGAGGGGAGGGAAGAAGGAGAGGGAGGTTGTCTAGCTAAGGCCGTGTCTGCACTAAAACGAGAGCAGGAATGGTACAATCTATATTTATAATCAAGCAGTAAGTACCAAAAAGTTTATACAATAAAGATAATTAAATAAAACTTGGTCTAGGGTACTTAAAATAAGCAACAGAAAAAGTATTTTTTTAATATTGTCTTTCTGTGTGTCTTTATGTTTGTTGCTCATCAAGTTGCGGTTTTCACTTAAAAACTGGTGGAATTGGTGTTTCAATATGATGAGTAGAGCAATCGATAAAAAACGATTCGATGTCTGAACGAAGTTTGATGAAATTTGGTATATTGGTACTTTTAGTTCTGGAATAACTTAAATTACCATGCCGGCAACGCCACAGGCACAGCAAGTTAATAAAAGACTTTGTGTTGTGGAAACGGGTGCAAATTTTAAAATATTAACAATGTTTAGCGCGTGTTTATGTGTAGAAATATTTGTGACACCATTAACCTCCAGTCACACTCAAACTATGTGCACTACCATCAGTGCCAAGAGATATTACCCACAAAAAAACCTTCCTACTAGCTAACAATAGCGTAATTTTCTTCTAATTAATAAAATATATTTTTGTTTACTTATTCCTCTTCTATGTGGTTGCAAATCATTCATCACACTGAGAGGAAACTTAATACAGTTTATTATTTGCATGAAAGTTACTGAAATAAAAAAATATAAAGAATGTTCACAAATTTTGTATTAATCAATAAGTTAATAAAGAGGCATGGCAAGCTGGGCATTAGCTACATAGCCTTTAACTTTTATTTATTACTGAGTTCGAGACAAACAGGACGTCCGCTTGATGGTAATTAGTCGCGGTAGTGATCCAGAACTATTTTGGTTTTCCTAATAAGTAAAAAGTCCATTAAATCACTTAACTTTGAACTTTCGCGTCTGTCTCCACTCTTCGTTGACACTTTTGTCTACTCTGGTTGTGAGCTCCAGCACGGTAGGGCAGATGACACGATAATCCGGCGGTATCTACTAATTGGGTGGTGGGGCATCAAGGCGGGTAGAGATTCGATAAATACGTTTAGCGAGGGTCGATTGGATCAGCCAGGGCTTATTCTGGCGATAGGCTGTGGTAAATGTAATGAAACTGCGGAAATCACGGAATATTTCTTATTAAGAATTGATTATTTTATTTTATTTATTGTATTGGTGGTTCCACATTATTCTTTATTTAGCGTGGTATTTTGGAAATCTTTTGTAGCTATAGTTATCTATCTATACTCTAAACTTATAATAAAGCAATAAGTAGGAAAAAGTCTGTACAAAGAAGATAATTATTGCACCTAAAAAGATATTACAGCAAGAACAAGAAACAAGTTTTTTTTTTCAAAGCGTGTCTTTCTGTTTGTCTGTATGTTTGTTGGCACATCATGTTAAAACTACTGAACCAATTGTGATGCAGTTTGCACTATTGGATAGTTTAGGATTTGACTTAAAAGCTGGGGTACTTAGTATCTTAATCCGATTAGTAGAAGCCAAGCAATCGATAAAAAACGTATATACTTCTAAAGGAATTTTGATCAAATGCTGGAATAAAGGTAATCTTAGAATAGCACATAATAACCTAGAGAAATGACCACTCGCGCGAAGCCGCGGACACAGCTAGTAAATTTTATTGTTGTGTTTAGCAACGTAGTTTCTTTTTTTTTAACATAAATTGATGATTACCCTCTTAAAAGTTTATCTACACTCATTCGTAAAATCCGGATTATGAATTAAAAAATGGAGGCTGGCATATTTTACGCACGGCACGTCTCTAACAACAAACAACAACAACAAAAACCCATTAAAACACTGTTTTTTGAACTAAACAGTGTTATCTATATATATCTATATATACATATAATAAAACTGTAACGGGTCCAATTCTGTACATTGAAGATATTTTGAAATTTTCTTTTGGAGGGTACTCTATATTCGATACTGAAGCCTAAACTGTACTTTTTTTATTTTTGTCGGTCTGTCTGTCTGTATCTTGGCTAGGCATCACGCCGAAACTACTGAATGAATTTAAATTAAACTCGGTATGTTTTGGGTTTATACTACGAGGTAGGACATAGGATACTTTTAATCCCAAAAAATGAAAGGGTTCCCGCAGGATAGGCGTTTAAAGTTATTTAAAAGAACACGCATTACGCTGAAACTAGTGGACAGATTTTGTTGCAACTTGGCAAAATCATGGCATATATAATGGGTAAAAATTGAGGATAATTTTTATCCCGAAAAAATAAAGAGTTCTTGCGGGATAATGTCCCAAATTCTGTAAATTGAAGATATTTTGATATTTTATTCAATAATTAAGCCAAAAGTGTATATTTGAAATGTTTGTCTGTCTGTCTGTCTGTCTGTCCGTCTGTCTGTCTATACCTTGGCAGCGCACTACGCCGAAAATACTCACTGAATTCAAATCAAATTTGTTATGTATTGAGTTCATATTTTGAGGTAGGACACTGGATACTTTTCATCCCGAAAAATTGAAGAGTTCCTGCAGGATAGGCGTTGAAAGTTATTTAAAAGAACACGTATCACGCTAAAACTACTGGACGTATTTTGTTGAAGCTTGGCACAGTCATCTTCTATATATATCTATACCATAATAAAACTGTAACTGGGCTAAATCTGTACATTTTTTTTTTTTGAATTTTTTTTTCAAAATCGATATGGAGTGCAAAAAGATTATTTTTTTATTTTTTGTCTGTCTGTCTGTCTGTCTGTCTGTCTGTCTCTTTGAACACGCATCACGCTGAAACTACCGGACGGATTTTGATGCAACGTGGCAGTATCATAGCTGATGTACTGGATTAACATTTAGGATAATTTTAATCCGGAAAAATCTACGGTTCCCGCAGGATAGGGGTAGAAAGTTATTTAAAATAACACGTATCAAGCTAAAACTACTGGACGGATTTTGATGTAACTTGGCACAGTCAAAGTTTATATAATGTGTTAAAATGAAGAATACTTTTTATCCCGAAAAATTAAAAGGTTCTTGCAGCCTATGGCTCCAAAGTTGTGTTAAATTTAAAGTGATTATACATCCGTTTATAGACTGGTACCGAATTTCGTCATTCCGCTACGATACTCACTAGCCCAGTTGGACAGATTCATGAGTGCGTAATCATAAAAATGTTTTGCTCTATAATTAACAGATTTTTACATTATTTATACATTTTCCTTGATGTCTATCTATCTATCTATACTATAATAAAACTGTAACTGGGCTAAATCTGTACATTAAATATTTTTTGAAAATTATAATTGAGATAAACTTCAAAATCGATATGGAGTGCAAAAAGGATATGTTTTTATTTTTGTCTGTCTGTCTGTCTCTTTGAACACGCATCACGTAGAAACTACCCGACGGATTTTGATGCAACTTGGCACAATCATAGCTTATGTTATGGATTAACATTTAGAATACTTTTTATCCCGAAAAAAAACAATAGTTCCCGCAGGATAGGGGTTGATTGTTATTTAAAAAAAAACACATTTCACGATGAAAATACCTGACGGATTTTGGTGTAACTTGGCACAGTCAAAGTTTATATTATGTGTTAAAATCAATAATACTTTGAATCACGAAAAATTACGGGATTCCTGCGGGATATGAGTCTAAAGACGTTATGTTAATTTGAAAGGAATAATAATAGCACATCCGTTTATAAAACGGTACCTTAAATTCGATGCTCATACCACAAGTCAGAGTGGCATAACGGAAGCGGTGTCTGGCTGGCAACCCAGAGGCACATGGAACGAATCCACGCGCTGAATAAATATTTTGCCTCAATTTTTATAAGCATTTACATATTTTATGCGTTTTTTACATTTTCTTTGTTTTTTTTTAGGCTTCTGTAATTTCCTGAAGTAAACCGTCAAGTTTTATTTGAAAACAATATATATAATGGGATATATCCATACGAATGGTCCGACTTAGGTGCGGTTTTTTATGTTTGAAAGCTGAGGTAATCGAGATGGTATAGTACGAGTATAGATAGCACAATGGAGTATCCTACTTCCTACACCCTCTGGTAGGACCTCTGCACTTGAGAGCGTAGTATCTGTACTTATAATAATAAGAACAAAAAGACACTACATAATTTACCAGCACAACAACTCAAGCGAATAAACCAAAGGCATCAAAGTTCTCCCTCCGATTTAACTAGATGGCGCCGATTGACCTTAAAACACGCAAGCATTTCATTCACTGCAACCAAGGGTCCCGCTAAATCCAAATTTATAAGACATTTTGGATTCGGCTCACACTAGCACTAGCACGACCTCCAAGGGCCTAATTCTCTAATATTAAGACGCCAATTCCTCGCTGCCTGCGTGGAATCACGAACAAATTCCACGCAGGTGGCGTGGAATTCGCGTGGAATTGGCGTGAGTGGTGATGAGTGGTGATACAGAATTCAGGCCCTGCTCTCAAGCCCTTGCGACTGATTTAAAAACTGGGGTACTTGGTATCTTAGGCCTTGCACGAACTGCCTTGCGGTTGAACGCGGTGCGTTTATTCTAGCGTTTATTTCATATTGTATTATATGCGTTTATTTCATTGCAATACGTGCACTTCTATGAAGTGTTTTGTGCACTTCTATGAAGTGTCATAGAAGTGCAAGTGTGTTATAACGCATATTCTGTGAAGTACGGAGTGCCGTACTTCACAGAATATGCGTTATAAAAAGGTAAGGCAGTGCCTTATTCCGATGATTAGATGCCAAGCAATCGATAAAAAACTATTTGACGGCTGAACGAATTTTGAAGAAATGTAGTATAATATTGTACTTTGAAGGTTTGGTCCAGGTCCAGAGGACCAGCTGCAGCTGGTCTGGTGGTGGTTTGGCTTTTGGTCCTGGAATAAAACGTGTGGGCTACTTTTAAATGAAATGACCACGCGGGCAAAGCAGCGGGCACAGCTAGTATTATATAAATATCCCCATAAAATCATCGGTTTGGCTCCGCACAACGAGGGGTTTTGCCATCTATTCACTTTTGTGTCACATGTTAGACAATATGCGCGGGAATTCGCTGTGGACTGGATTTTTGCGCCATAATTTACTTTACATTAGTACTTAACCAATTTAAAGTGCTTTTGTAGATATTCCTGATTAAAAATGAGCAAAAGTGTTAGTGAGGAGAATTTGACTCCACCTGACATCACGGAAACAGCAACGAACATGACGAACGAGCTTTTACCAGCAAAATCGAGAAAATATTACGATAATAATAATTTTTCATTGAAAGTATGTTCCGATGGCATAAGTGAAATGAAGATAAAGTAGTGTATGAAAATCATAGAACAAGGAATTTTCCCTCAAGCATTTCCTTCGCCATTGTTCAAAATGCACAAAACTAAAAACACAAAACACTCGAGTGATATTATTTAAAAAATACGCATACGGCTTGTCACCCTCGGATCCCAAAAAATAATACACCGTAAACTTTGACGAATACAATTTATACATATATAACATACAAGTTACAGATATGGTGTAACTCGAACGCACTTGAAACATCGTTGAGGTGAGCGCTGGAGGGCAATTCACGATTTCGGGATATTTTATCGAATCACGATATATATCGGGATATATATACCGGCGATATCCTGTCTAACATATCGACTATAAATATCGCAAAATTATCGATGTTTCTAAAAAATGCTATTCTCTCGACCGGTAGATAAAAAATATCGAAGCCATAGACGATGGCGATGGACTCGTGGTCACACCGTTTTGTCACAGTGTGACCACGAGGAATTATTTTTACTCGTGGTCACACTGCTTGGTGTGAACGAGTAAGCTACAAATTATAAGTGTTTAGGATGAAGATGAAAAACGTTCCGTTTTCTCGATTGTGTTTAATTGATGAAATATTTGAAGAAATTTCGCTGAATATTCTGCACGTAACGTATATTTAAAAAAAAGACCAAATCGTCATGAGCCATCTGTCATAAGCGTTGTCAAGACTGTCAAGCTCTCAGCCTGTGCTCTCAGCAAAGATCAACAGAATAATAAAAACTTAGAATACTTATCATCGCATTCCTCGAGATATTGAAGAACACAAGGTCCATCCACCGCGGCACCAGCGCTGCAGAAACAGCTCGAAGGATTAATGATGTGTATGGGGCAGCTACTGCTAAAGAAAACATGGTTTGGTTCCAACGTTTCCATTCTGGAAATTTTGACCTACAGAACAAGCCCCCTGAGACCCAAGTTAATAATAAAGAACGGCCGGAGACCCAAGTTAATAATAAAGAATTAAGAGCGATCGTGGTGGATCCTGTTCAATAATCAGAAACGCTTATCTCAATGTTTGAACCCAGGAGAACCTGGCAAATCCTGCCCCAAGCAAAAGTTAACTCAGAAAAAGGTACTGGTGAGTGTGTTGAGGACCAGTGCTGCTGTCATCCACTACAGCTTCCTAAGATCTGTCCAAACAATTATGGCATATGTGTACTATCAACGATTGCATACCATTATGGAAAAGGTAGCAGTTAAACAACCGAGGCTGGTCAATTGCTCTACACTGCTGCTTCAGGACAGCACCACCACACACTGCACGACAGACAATCGCTAAATTAGAGTTGCGATTGGAATGTTTCCAACTCCCACCATACACTTTGGACTTGGCAAGGAAAAAATTCTATTCCAACGAGGCAGTCCAAACAGCCTTCAAAGATTTTATTGATTCACACTCCCTCAATTTCTTCAGCAAAAGACATCAATTAACTGCCTATGAAATGGCAAAAGTGCATACACAGCAATGGTAATACCATACACCTAACTGCCTGGAGTGTGATGTCGTGGAAGATGTTCACCGTGTGTTGATTGAATGTGTTCGGGACGAGGCCCAGCGACAGGACATGAGTTATATTCAATAGTTAAACTAATGTTGGTATGTGTAACGGCATCTTGGCTTCCCCGCTATCGGATGAAGACAAGATGTTAGTTAAACTTTATTTGTGTGTTATGTGAGTCCGTAACCGTACTCACTAATTGTTACCTAGTCGTTAAGTTATAATAATATGATATCATTTACGGAGGTGACATGGTCACTGCGTGACAAAACTCACATTGAAATAAAGAATATAAAAAAATGCAATGGTACATACTTTGATTGATTAAATTTATAATTTTATAGTTTTTAGTTTGTTTTATTTTTTCCATAATTATAAAGTTTCATATGTAAGGATTATGTATAGATTGGCTCTCAAGAGTTTAGCTTAATTATTATTTACTAGCTGAACCCCCCGGGGCTCAGCGCACTTGCTAACTTTGCCTTACTGTTCAACCTCTAGAGATGGATTTTCAAAAAATCCCTCCGTATCGCCCATAAATCCTCAAGGAATATTTAGTCCAAATTTCGAACCTTTAGTTCTAAAACATTTCAGTTTAGACTGTGCGTTTTCTGATGTTATAGGTAATACCTATAATATACTCAGATGCTATACCTATTGTTATAGGTTGTCAGTTAATTTTGTTTGTTTTATTACCCGACTACGGCAAAGCAAGGGAAGGGTAATGAGTTTAACAGTCTATGTATGTATGCATCATGTATGTGGGTATGTGCATGTTCCACCGTAGCTATTACACATATGGTAGCGTCGCCCCTATTGGTTTGATTTTGACAAATGAGGTGTCAGTCGATTTGTCTTCTTGTAATGTCATAGCCTTCTTTTGTTTTACCCGAATACGGCAGGGCAAAGTAAGGGTTATGTGTTCAAACTAAAGCCTTGGTCTTTTTTTGACAAGCGAGGTGTCAATTGTTTCGTCATCATTTTTTTTAATCGACAACGGCAAGGCGAATTCAGGGTTATGTATTCAAACTAAAAACTTGGTCCAATTTTGACAAGCGAGGTATCAATTCAAACTCTTCATCGCAAGAGTGCCGTAGCATAGGCAAGAGTGCCATAGCATAGGCTATTTTTATCCAACCGTGGCGTAGTTGGGTTTTAGTTTTTGAACTTAGTTATTGTTTTGTACTATGGTTTATGTAATAATTTTAGATCTTGTGTGGATCCCGGCAATTTATTCTGTGGATCCGGTTCATTTAATAAAACGCATTACATTATCTTAAAATAAAAGTTTTATTTCTCAATAATTATTAAAATACCTATTTACATACAATTTGACAAAAAGCAGAGGTGCATAGAAGGCGCGTGGTAGCAAAAAGCCTGAGGAAATTCCGACAACAGCTTTCAGAAGAGTTTTGGATGACCAAAGATCACACAGCCGATGTGATGACATCGGTGGAACCTTTTTTACATCAAGGTAGCCTTGATCTACAGACGAAGGTGCGTGCAATGAGTTACGGAACACATGAAACTCAAGAGGCATGAGGCATGGTCAATTTGGATATATCCCAGTCAATTGTTACAAGGTGCATTGCGGAGATTGTCAGTGCACTAAACCATTTGGATGTTTTTAGACAGTGGGTTAATTTCTCTGAAACATAGAAGCGTAAGTAAATTATACAATCTGCTTAATTTTCATCAACACAGTTGGATACCTAACTTTCAACGCAACTAATGGTGCGTTTACATTAGGTTGATTTGACCGTACTCGACAGCAGCCGTCTTTGGTCACCATATGAAATTCCAGCTAAATTTCACTGCAACGGTCGACCGAATTCGGTTACCGACCAGATGTAAATGTCTATGTTACCTACATGGGATGGGAATAGTACCATGTTTCTACCATCAATGTTTGTTCTACGAACTGAAGAATTTGTGTCATAATTTGTAAATAATTTGCCATGTGATAGGTACCTAGCTTAAAAATAGGATCACCCCTTCACACTGCGGCTGCTGTGAGAACCAGCAAAGGAAAACACTAAATAGGCGGACACGTTTTCTTGCATATTATCAACAACTGTGATTACCAAGATGCCTGCCATGCCGAGTGATTATGGAAAACCCCATACCCCTTCTTATTGGGAAGCCCATGTTCAAAATGCAGTAGACATTTTGGGATTCTGATGATGATTGATGATGTAATATTAATAAGCAACATAACTATGTATCTATAAAATATGTTTTACTATGCCTGGTAATAAATAGCTTGTTTATTGGTAAAGTAGGTCTCAGTTACTGTTGTATCTATCAATATCCATCCAATAGGCAAAAGGCATCCAATAATCGTAGGCTCATTCAATTGAAATCATTGGGTACCCTTACCTACCATATATATATTATTTAGTAAAGCGTGATTATTACAAAGTGCAACTACAGACCTTCATGTTTAGATCAAGGCTACTTCGAGGCAAAAAAGGCTCCACTAATATCATTACTTCAGCTGTGAGATTTTTGGTCAGCCAAAACCTTTTCTGAAAGCTGTTCTCGGACAATTCCAACCAGACTCTCGCGACCAAGCGCCTTCATAACACTACTGCTTGCAATCAGACCACTCCGACGTCAATCATAAAAGTTGTTATATAATTTCCTCTGCCCTCATCATATGAATATTATCTCAAAGTTACTATTATGTAACTGTACTAATTATTTATGATAAAATACAAACAAACCCAACCCAAACCGTGATACCTACATATAACCTACAAAAACTCACTCGATATGTCAGTGATAAACCAATGTCGACCGCTAAAGACTCGTTGCATGTCGATCGCTAGGAATCGATATATAACTATGGTGATATGCAAGAATAGCAACAGACGCTGTCATTCAATATCCACCATTTTTTTCGATATTTATCTATTGCGATAATTAAATCACTTAGTGAGAATTGCCCTTCTGTATTGCCAGGAGAATATCACCGCAATTCAGAAATCTGTTGTCGTGCACTAACGCCATCTAGCATACTTTTGGTAAACTACATGCGTTTGCACATACTTGCGTTGGATATATTAAACATATCGCCAACCAAGGATAAATTGTCAAAATTTTCCTGACAATTAACTTGGCTCACCATGAGATATAATTAAAACTAAAAACAACAGTGTTTAACTAAAAACCATCAATTTTAATTCTGCATATTAACAAGGGAGACACACATACACACCCTCTCTCACACACCCTCACACACTCCCATACACACACTGTAGTCAACATAAATAACGTCTTATCCCACTTAAATCTATTGTAATAATTTGTATCTAATGCTGTTTTGTTCTTTTTATGTGCATATATTTGTTTCTGTTTCGCTTCTATTTCTATATTTTTTCATGCTTGAGTAACATCTCAGTTCAAGCAATGGGGTATGCTGAAAACCAGCCCTGTGTAGACTAAACATAGTCTGCACACTACAGAGCTGAGCTTACCCCAATTGCCAAACATGCAAAGTACGAGTATATACCACAATATATATACTAAGAAAGCATGACACGTGGCAAAAAACATCACACACACACACACACACACACGGTTCTAATGAGTACTAATAGATTTGTTGTCGCGGTTCATGTGATTTTTGTATTCTTTAAGTTGTTTATGTTTGTTGGCATTAAATTATTTTTATTCTTTATTATTATTACTTCTCCGAAACTGTTCACCTCTGCACTGGAAGATATATTCAAGTTGCTGAACTGGAACGGACATGGTGTTAACATCAATGGAGAATTCATCACTCACCTTTGATTTGATGATGATATAGTTACCATGGCAGAAAACCTGGAAGACCCAAATACAATGCTCAGTGACCTCAATATTGTTTCCCAACAGGTGGGTCTTAAAATGAATATGGGTAAGATAAACATCGTGTCAAATGCCAATTTCGCACTGGGTAGATCTAACTTTGACAAAGAGGTCAACCGACGAATCCAACTCGGATGGGCAGCATTCGAGAAATTACGCCATATCTTCTCGTCGCAGATATCGCAGAGCCTCAAGAAAAAAGTTTATAATTAGTGCGTGTTGCCAGTGATACGGCACTAAGACGTGGTCGCTAACTATTGGTCTCATACACAAGCTCAAAGTCACGCAGCGTACAATGGAGAGAGATATGCTCGGTGTTCCACTGCGTGGTAGAATCCGTAACGTAGAAGAACCAAGGTTACTGACATAGCTCTCAGAGTTTGCAAGTTGAAGTGGCAATGGGCAGGCCATATAGTTCGCAGAACCGACAACCGCTGGGGAATAAAGGTTCTTGAATGGCGACCATGTACAAGCAAGCGAAGTGTAGGGAGACCCCCTCCACACGGTGGACTGACGATATTGTAGCCATCGTAGGAAGTCGTCAGATGGAGGTGGCACAAGATCGCTCGTTATGGCGCTGTTTGGGGTAGACCTATGTTCAGCAGTAGCCTTCGAAAGGCTGAAATGATGATGATGATGATAAATTACTAAGCCAAATACGAACAAACAGCACATTCATCAAACTACAACTGGCTTAAGTTTCTAAAACACTCAGAATGTGAAAATAAGTTTTAAGACGAACATCTTAAACTAATTTGAAACAGGTAAGAAACATATATTTGAAACAGAACCTTTCATTACTGAGTCTTTACACCTTAAACTGACGACTCTAGAAAGTCCGTTCAACCCAGGATGCGTTTGTTCAATGATGATTCATTTAACCACTGAGCAGGGGGAAGATCATTTTCCATCACCAACAACTCCAAATTTTGGGTCAGGATTTTGATGACATCACTTGTAGCGATGATTAAATTGACTCAGATATTCCTTGGACCATCGTCGCCTAAACTCTTGAGTTATTCGTTGAATGAGTTGCCATCGTCTTGGAATTCCAACATTGACACTTTCATAAGTTATTTCTGGTGCTGTAACCAAGGGTTCTCCTATGATAAAATGACCAGGACTCCGAGGAACCGGGTCACCAGGGTGGCTATTTATTTTGGAAATTGGGCGCGAACTAAGGCAGGCGTCAATTTGCGCGATTAGAGTTGACATTTCCCCAAATGTTAAGGCTGAACATCCATTTGTGCGTTTCAGATGTCGTTTATGCGTTTGCGTAGCCCGTTTTCCTGCTTCCCACAATCCTCTGAATTTAGAAACATGAGGAGGGATAAAGTGCCATGTACTTCCGTTATTTGCTATTTTTTCTGAGATTTCTATGAGCTTGACTTTACGATAGGAAACAATAGCTGTAGTTCTCGTGCAGCACCTACATTTATTTTTATATTGTCACTCCATAATTCAGCAAGTGTCCACGCCAAGCTACGAAGCACTTAAAAGCGGCCAGAAAACCTTGGGTTGTCATGACACTGACGCACTCAAGGTGAATCGCCATGCACACGAAGAGCTTTTGTAGTAACGGTGGCCGCGACCCTTTGACCGTTCTAAGATTAATGGGTCCAGCATAGTCCACCCACTATTAAAAAGGGGCGAGCTGCCATCACTCGTGTTCAGGGTAGTTGGCCCATGAGTTGATGTCGTGACCAAGCTAAATATCGTATGCAATATACGCATTTCCTCATTTTCACTAGGTGTTTGGCTCCGAGTACCCAATACTTTGTTCGCAAGTAATTAAGCATCAACTGAAGTCCACCCTGTAGTGTTCTTGAATGGGCAAGAGATGAGAAAATAAATAAGATGAAAATAAATTTATTACTGCTTTAAAGAGACACCTAGCATTGCACACTCTACAATAGGTACAATCACAGTTTAGAAACATACATTCGTATTTTGCAAACATGTTTTCTTAATATACTAAATATTTGTCGGCTTCCTAACTAGGCAAAGCTTGTATCTAGGAAACCTGATTCTTTATAATTTTTGACATTTAGAAACTCAGCGGATAGAAAAAGTTTACCTACAAACATAATAATTATTATTATAATAATGATTTATGTTAAGACAATTAATTATGAAAAAAAAGTATAAATAAATAATAACGATATATGTATGGGTATTTATATATAATACTGTGCGAATTAATGTGAACACAAATGATAATTTGAAATAAACAACATTTATTAGTTATATATGAATGAAATCAAAAAACGAAATTGTTTTACTATGAAATATGTCCTCCATTGGCTTAATAATTTCTTGGACACGTTTTGGCATACAGTCAATAAGTTTTTTACATCTTTCAGTTATTTGCTGGTCCCGAAACCATGTCTATATTACAGCCTCAATCAGTCTTGTTTTTAAATATAAATAAAACGGCTAAAAATTCACGAAATAGAAGATCGGAAATACTTCACGATCACGATCACACGATCTTCTATTTCGGGAGTTTTTAGCCGTTTTATTTATGTTTAATATGAATTTCACTCGCGTTAGTATTCCAAACCAGTCTTGTTTTTGTTGTGCATTTAGTTTTCTTTTTTCATGCAATCTATTTTACGCAGTCTAACTTTTACGTCAGCCCACAAGTTTTCAATCGAATTACTATCCGGTGAGTTTCCCGTCCATTCAAGGCATGAAATCTTTTTGTCCTTGAAATATTTCTTCATCACCTTGGACACGTGACAAGGAGCAGAGTCTTGTTGAAAAACTGCGTGATCGTTCGCATCCACAATTCTTAGTTCAGCTTCAAATCTCTGGTCTTACAAGCATCTGTATTTTTACGATTTCATCATGGTTTCGATAGGCACAAGAGATCCGGTGCCTTTATTAGAAAAATGACGAGATCTGTTCACATTAATTCGCAAAACTCTGTATTATTATACAGAATTTTCACCAATATATAAAAGTGAAACGTTGTCTGTTTGTTTATTTGTTTGTTTGGGAAGCTTTCACACGATAATTTTCCGCCCGCGACTTCATCCGCGTGGACTACAATTTATCTCGAAAAAAAACATCCTATGTTCTTCTAGGATATTCAAATAAAAACAAATAACAACAGACAACGTTTCACTTGTATAATTATATTGGTAGGTATGTTAATGAAGTAAGCCATTTATGTAGGTACTATGCTTTTTGCTTCCTTTACTGTTTTGCCTTTATTAGCATAGTACTTTCCGACCCTATTATAAACATGTTCTCTAATAAAATCACCAAAACGATGCGCAAACATATGCTGTGGTTTAAATTGCACCAATGTGCGCTATGTGTACTATCAACGCGCACAAAGTCGGATTAAAATGCGCATTTATTCTCCACGTCGGACACATGACGTCAGGAGTGACGTCATTTTGGTGTGCACACAACGCTCACAAAAAAGAGGTAGAGCAGCGTATGCGGTAACGTCAAATTCAATTGACATATGTCATTCTGTGTTGATATATTGTTGGAACTCCCGCCAGACTGCCAGTACATATAATAATGATTATATTATTTTTGCAGAAGCAAACGAATAAAACAGAACTAAGAGAGAAATGAGAAAACTAAAAACAAAACAAAACAACAGTAGGTAGAACAGCTGACTCAAATGACATAAGCATGCAATCGTCGATTTAATTTGTTAGCGTGCATATGCTGACAAACAATATAAACCGATCGTTAGCAGTGTTTGCAGTCTCAGCACTGTGAGTGCAATTTAAACCACAATGTTAGTGTTAAGAGATGGAGTGGTCAGTCGGTAAACTCTACGAATCTTCCATGATTCATAGTCACATGAGGATAAAACTGATTTATGCACTGAAATCGATTTTTTGAGAATGAAGAGTTGACAAACACTGAGTACTCCAGCGCTTTGATATAGGGTAGTGGTAGGGCACTTGTAAGGCTTACGGAGCATAACCTTATGAACAGAGCGCTGTGCTCTCTCAGCCTGGATAATAAATGTTTTAGCAGCACTGCCCGTACATGTTATACTATCAGGGATTGACACAATGTGTGGTGTACAGATTTAAGGGATTCACAAGAACATTTAAAGCATTATTATTGAACAATTTGCTGTGAACTTTAATCTTTGTGTCCATGCTAGGAGCAGAAGCACAAGTGTTATGAAAACACAAATACATAGCCTTCTTATTTTTTAGGGTGAGAAGTTTTTGCTGCAGCCATATATAAATTAGAGCCATACCTTGTTCAGCTTAGGAACATACTACAGGCCATGAAAGTCCATGAAAACTATTGCAGTGTCATCAGCATAGCACAGTATATCATCGTTTTCAATTGGGATATCGTGAATGTCATTGATATAGAGAAGGAATAGTGTGGGTCCGAAGATACTACTCTATGGTACTCCAAATCTAATAGATTGCAAGCTACTAATAGTCTATCCAATCCTGACACACTGTCTCCGTTCCGTTAAGTAACTTTAAAACCAAAACTAATACAAAATATATATATATATATATATATATATATATATATATAATATTTGCTTGACTTATCTTGACTCCATGTCAATGTTTAGCAACAATATCAGATAGAAGTCTTATAAAAACCCCGTTGGCTCTACTAACGTCCTCAGTACTGTTAACTATAGACCAGTTGACATTCGTCAGATTGTTTTTAATAGAACAATAGTCCCTTTTGGTAATAAAGCAGCTAAGGCGGACATGTTTTGGTTTAGAGACTCATTCCTATCATGATTGGAGAGTGATCCGTTATATCAATTTGACAAACAATCCCGACAACTGAGTAACATATATAATATATATACTAACTGCCCATATTTTCACATAAAAAAGATCCAAGTACGAAATTCCCTTAGTGGGTTTCGTGATAACTGGAAAAAGTCCGCGCACAGCCATGAAGCATTAATATTCTAAAGTTTGTCCAATATGTTCACATTTATATCACCGGCAATTACAAAGGGTAGTTCATTAGTTTTACCAACGTAAGTTTCTAAGGAAGAAAGGAATTTTTGTAAGCGCCTAACTGATGGTGAACAATATATGCCCAGAATGTGAATTACATTAGGGATAAAAATAGTTAAACAATCAGCATCATCAATCCCACTGTTGAGGAACCTCTCAACAGTGGGATTTCAGATGTCCTTTACATATACAACAACTCCGCTATTTTGACTATTATGCTTATCTGTATTATACAAGTTATATCCAGATATTTGCGGAATGGTTGGCTAATCGTAAAGCCAGTTAAAACCAAAATATCGATCGGCACATCCAATCGTGTTAGTGATACCAAAAGAATAACCATTTTTTTCTGTATGCACCTAATATGAATAAAGATTTTAAAATTATTTTCGGGTGTGAATATTACTTTATAGTTTGTTAGATTACTTACTACATCACAGTTAATTTTAATCACGAACCTCCTTAAAAACACTCATATAAACGAGCCGAATGAGAGACATCAAAATTGTATCATATCTATTTCTAATAGGGTGTCCATGCAATCAATAATAAAAAGCTAGGTTTTTCCCGTAAGAGAATAATAAAGGCCTGTACTTGCCTATACTCAGCAAAATGGGCAGTTGCCGGCTGTTAATGATAATTTGAGCCATTTTTTATGATTGAGTTAGGTAGGTAGGAAGTTTATTTTCTAACACATGTGTAAGAAATAGAACTAGAAAGTTAATGTTATAACATTTATTGTTACAATAACCAAAATGAACAAAATGAATTATTGGGTGTTATAGAAACATTTCAATGCAACAAAGATAGCATCGTGTAGCGTATTTAAATACTTCCTGATGTAGTTAATAATAAAGCCTTATTCTGAAACTAGATAGCAGATTTCTTTGTTTTTCTTAACTGATTAATATAGTCAACATCTTTAAAATGAAGACTTCATACTACTGATGACATCGTGACTTTCCCAAGTATTCTTCCACGTCTCAGCTATATTTTCATCCTTAGGAATCCTAAAAGCATAAATAAGTAGGTACAATAAGATACGGTTGGTCAGCTTATATTGATTCACTCAAAACAAAACGGGTAGGGCTTTGTCGGGGCGCACGACCGTTTGTTTGTCGTAAATGTCTACGCCAGGTACAAATCGCGAGTATTTGCGAATTGCCCCACCTTTCCTTACACATCTCTACCAATCCCCAACCACCCCTCCCAACCCGACTTCTCCCTATCCACCCCTGCACCCATCCTCTTACAGACTTACATTTTACCTCTTCCGTATTTCTAGTCTACTGGTATTATTGCAGAGAAAAATTGTTAACAGCTGTCAAAGGAAATAAAGATCTCGATGAGATCTATTCTCTATGTAAAGAAACTCCTAGTCTAAAATCAATAGTTTCAGAGTTATACCCCTTTTAAGTTTGACAGCTGTCATTCAAAACTTAGATATCGATGAGATCTATCACTTCTGTACAGAAACATCTAGTCTAGGATCAATAGTTTCAGAGTTATAGCCTTTTTTAAGTTTAACAGTTGTCATCCAAAACGAAGATAACGATGAAATCTATCACTTCTGTAAAGAAACTACTAGTCTAGGATATCAACTATCAAATGTCAAACGTCAAATGACAAATTTTAAAGTCAAATGTCAAATTTTTAAGTAAAATTTCAAACCTTGAAGTCAAATGTCAACGTCAAATGTTAAACTTTAAAGTCAAATGTCAAATGTCAAATGTCAAAATATAGGTAAATACCTGATGGGGATGATGATGAGTTGTTCAGATATATGTATATGTTCAGTATTGTTCAGTCAGTGTGGATTTGAATAATAATATAAGCCTTTTATTTCCAAGAACAATATAACTAAAATAAAATATACATTACTAAAACAAATTTTCGTATACCTTAAAAACAATTATCTTAAATGCATAATTTATAAGTTTTAAAAATTACTATTTTAACATGCATTTTATATTTCGTTTTTAATTTGAAGAACATATATATTCTTATTATATTGTTATCTTATTAAATTGTATTATTATTTGAGTACCTATCTATGTAAATTCAATTTAAGATTTAAAATATTGTAGTATTTTATTTATTGTATCATGCATTTCCTTATTCAATTTTTATTTTGGAATATCCACTTCTGGACAAAGGCCTGCTCCATCTTGAGCCATTCGTCTCTGTCCTGGGCCAAGCGCGTCCACGTGACCCCGGCGACGGCTGCGATGTCGGCGTGGACGCCCAGTAGGGCGGCACTCACCTCGCGGGTACCAGTGTAACATCCTCTCACTCCACCATCACATACCTATCCGTAGTTCTTGCCGTGTGTCGAGCCCAACGCCATTTCAAGCACAGTGCCATTTTTGTAGCATCTACTATTTTGTTTTTTTTTTTTGCGGATGTCACTGCATCTCACGCGATCTTTAAGTTTTATTCCGAGCATGCTCCTTTCTGCGGATCTTTGGAAGGTTTGTATTTTATTTATGATTTTCTTTGTAATGGGCCATGATTGACAACCATACAGTAGTGTTGGAGTCACAACCGAGTCCATTGCAGTTTTCTTTAATTCAATATTCATCTGGGATTTAAAAATATGTTTGAGTGACCAGTACGAGCTCCAGGCTTTCTTGATTCTTGTTTCAACTTCTTCTTAATAGTGGTTTTTAAATGAAATGTTGTGACCAAGGTATATATATATATATTGATCGACGTAATCAATATTTTTGTTGTTGATTATGATCGTCTCTTAATTTCCATTACTCATAATACAAGTCTTTTCAGGGTTCATTTCTAGTCCACAATCTCCACTAATACAATCGAGGGATTGGATCATATAATGGAGGTCTTTGTGGTTATCTGTTAATATGACAATGTCATCAGCGAAGCGTAAGTGGCTTAAGAGTTCACCATTGATATTTATTCCAAGCCCAGCCCATTGTAATTTTCTAAAAATGTGTTCCAGTAGAGAGTTAAATAGTGTTGGTGAGATAGGATCCCCCTGCCTTACTCCACTCTTCAACTCAAACATATCACCTTTCATCTCCAACTTCACAAACGCTTTACTTTTCCTATAGATTTCTTCTAGAACTTTTATGTACTTGTTTTATATTCCTTGCTCTCTCAAAGCTCTCCAAAGCTCTTTGTGCAGAATAGTATAAAGGATTTGAATAGCAATAAATAAATCCAATATATAGATTTTCGGAGGTGCTCTTTGGGATTTCAACTATTTCCATTTCATTTCAAATATTTGACCGTGCTTGAGATTTTAGCTCATTCTGGAGCTGAGCTACACTAGCTTGTAAGGTTTCGACTTCATTATCAAGTTTTTCCAAATACTTCAAACGCTCATTGGTGGCATTCCACTTAATTATCATTTCGTCCATTCTCTCACTATTGTAAGACAGGGACTCAGTAAGGTCT
Source organism: Alsophila aescularia (assembly GCA_946251855.1). NCBI lineage: Eukaryota > Metazoa > Arthropoda > Insecta > Lepidoptera > Geometridae > Alsophila > Alsophila aescularia. The sequence goes on from OX276374.1 coordinate 61,642,857, forward strand.
TCTTATTTAGTCTTGACAGAAGAGAACTCAATGGTTAGCAAACGAAGTTGATCCCGTAGAGTCTGTATTCTTACGAGTGGTGACATTATCCGAATTATCCTGAACTGTTGTGAGGCTATTGTCCCCTCTTTTTTTAGCTCTGCATAGCAATCAGAGCACATCCAAAGCTTATTTCGCTCTATTGTAAGAGCAGACTCGTTGATGCATAACATACGAAATGTTTTTTCACAGTCAGTTAACGTACATTTAACTGCTTTCGAGTCCTTAATCATCTTCAAACAACCAGCACACTTCATGTTGAATTGTAATATATTTTATCGCTATTTGCGTCACAGAGACTCGTATAACTCAATATGCCAGTGACCGTTCTGTACTGCAGATAATCTTTGACAAAAACGTCGTAGTGACGCGCCGTACGCGCTCCGCTCTAACTGCACGCGATTTTCACGGTTAAGTACAGTGGACAACCGTGAAGATGCTCTGCGTGGTGTCGGTGTCACTCTACCCGCACTCGTTTTAATACGCTTTATATTAGCTTCACTTGTATGTTTGTATGTTTGTAACCGACTCCTTTGGACGCTATTTTTGACCCACTTTAAACGGTCAGATTTCATTCAAATTTTGCACACCTGTCAAAGACCGATGACAATGCAATAATTCAAAAAAAATATGTAGAAAATATATAATAGTTTAAAAAAACTAAAAAACACGCTTTATATAGAAAACCAAACTAATAAATAGAAAATAAATTTTAATAGTGTAAATAAGAAAATATGTTTTATTTAAAAAAAAGCGTGGGGTGCTTCTCATATCTGTCAATTAAATATTTATAACTATTGACCCATGCACCCCACCATTTTTTTGAAATAAAACATATTTTTTTATTTACACTATTAAAATTTATTTTCCATTTCTTAGTTTGGTTTTCTATATAAAGCCTGTTTTTTTAGTTTTTTTAAACTATTATTTATTTAAATAATTGTTGTAATATTTTACGTAGTTTCTGCTTAATTTATTGGAATTTTTCAGCTCAACATATTTAAAAACTTATACCTTGTTCACAGTTGATTAAATAAATGCAAAATATTTTACCAAACTGAACACTTTAAACAATATTTTGTTATATGATTTTACGGAGCTTTAATACACAGAGTTGTCTATCTGACTGAGGCGTCAAAGATGTAAATGTAGACCTTTGTGGGAGGATTATTGAATGCTTCATTACTTCTGTCATCTGTGGATGCTGCTATCTTCCGCCTACTTTTAGTATACTGTTTTCATCAATAAAGGTGTAAAAACAGGTGTTTGCTTTTTTTACTGATATCCTTCTTCTGTTTCAGCTTTAAAGACTCGTCAAGAAACCCTTTTGCTTGACAAGTCTTTATGCATGTTTTCAGACTTTCTTGAATTTCTTGTTTTTTTTATCCACTAGGTGGTGATTGCTTCTTGTTCCTTTTAAGCCATCGCTTTATGAGAGTAACCATGCGGATCATTCTTGTAAGAGAAGAAAATAAAAATATATTTTCAACTGGATCTTCCTCTTCTTTTGAGCTTGGTTATGTATTTATTGCACATATCATTTTTGTATTTTCATCTAAATTTGTGTCTTTTCGTTCAATCTTCTGGTAATTCATATTTTTTCTTTCAGACACTTCAGACCTTCTTGCCAAAGCACTTCGTGTTCCACAATCTGCAGGATTGTCTTTGAATGCAACGTGTGACCATTGTTGAGGTTCTTCAGTCGTGATTATTTCCGACACACGGTTGGCCACTTAGGTTTTCCATCGGTTGGGTCTACTGTTAAGCCAGGCAAGTACTATTATAGAAGAGTCAGTTCATGCATGAATTTGCGTCTTATCAATCTCCAAAACGGCAGCCACTTCAACCAAAATTTTAGATAGAAGCACGGCTCCACAAAGCTCTAACCTTGGGACTGAGATGTATGTGAGGTTCTTTATTCCACCATAACTTTCAAATTCCTGAAGATATTTAGACGTATAACAGAGTCTATTTTAGAGTAACAAAGTCTATTTATTTTTAAAACATTCAATGTGGCGGCAGTATGGTTCAATTTTAAAATTCTAAAAAAAACTTCATATTTTACAATATGGGTATCAAATGGAAGGCCTTGATAAGCACATACCAACAGTATATAATTTATTTGCATAAGCTCTTTGTTGGCAGAGCATGCTGTCACGAGGCGGTCCAGGGTTTGGGCTTGCTCCACCAGCCCCGGGACCAAGCCTTAGTGGACAACATAAAAGGTCAGGAACTATTGGAGCATTTTGTGATTTCCATAAACAGCTGCTTCAAACAAAACGAACACTAACGACAGAATTATTATATATATTAACAAGTCTCCAGTTGTTATAAACTTATTTATGTATTTTATAATATATTCGGTTTTGCTAAAAATCAATATCGGAATGACAGGTTATTTGAATTTAGAATTAGTAATGACAAACTATCAGATGGAATGAAATGGATTATGAAAGAATTAAGAGATCAAATGAGTATTATTATGAAAGAGGTTTTCACATCGTTACAGCCCTGCCAAATAAGATTTTAGCTTGTAAGCTAGTTATTGTATAAATATTTTGGCTGTGATGTTTACTGGTACCAGCCATCCTAGTGGGTCAAACAAATGGGAAAATTCAAGATATGGTGCTGAAGTGGTTCCAAAAGTTACTCTGAATAATCGCAAGTGTTGCAGATAATCGAACGGACTATCACGCCACAGCAGTCACTGAAAATCTGTATCCCTTTCATTGATTTTGATTTGTCGGTACATTTAGGTAACGATATCAGATAACAAACATATGGGATAGCAAAGCGCAAATCGAGGCGATGAGGAAATTGGCCCCAGCATGACTAAACTTTCGATTGGAGTTTGTTGTATTGATGTTTTATTTTGTATTGTATTATAGAATGCTACTTCCTTTAGCATATGTTCTAGTTAACTTGTTTTCTTATAATGTAATGAATGCTATTATGTACTATAACTATTTTATTGTCAACTACACACCATTACTCACTTAAGCAACCGCACAAAATCCATACACTCATCAGCAGCACTTTTTATCGCCGTCAAATCTATGTCATTGCACAATTTGTTGTGGAAAACTGACTCACTATTCGATAACGGTTTTCCAAATCGTCAAATCTTTAGTTTGTTTTTGAGCTCAACACTGAACTATGATATTCACAAGAAGTACGACGTAACTTGTCTAAACTGGTGGAAGTCTATAAATTATGCTTAATCATATCTGCATACATCCGGTCACGGCCGAGTTCGGATAAAACTAATAAATATATATTATCTTTCTACCTGCGTATTGTGCGTACCTAATTACATTATTAGGTCATTCATCTTGTAACTCGTAGTTCGCACCTTACTAGCTGTTTCAACTCTCGCACAAATGTGTTTTCTGTTACTAATAATTTTATTATGGGTAGTAAACAACTAACAAAAGATACTGATTGTACGGAGATAATTATTAGTACTTATAGTAACGTTCCGGAGATGTGTAAAATTTATTTAGGCATAGACGTTAAAATTCAACAGTTCACAATTCTAGCACAAAATGTACGTAGTATACGGAAAAACTTAGATCTCTTTTTAGTATTCCTATCTAGACCTACCTAACTTAATCGTCCTGAAAGAGTTTAGGATTGTTTCCTCTTTTTCTGGTACCTTTTACCTTTGGATAATTAAACGTCTCTTTTTTCAAAAAAATATCTCATCCAGAACGGAGGAATCGTAATTTATTCATATACAAACTTACCAGTAAGCATAACAAAACCTACATTAACAGATGCTAATTGTCTGGTTATAAACATAGGAAAGTCATATACAGTCTTGGTTATTTATAGGTTGCCATGTGTTTATAATAAAGATAACTTTATTAACTCATTGGATCTGGAATTGGGCAAGCTTTCTGGAGAATCAGAAGACATAGTAGGAGACATGAATATAGATATAAAGACATCTTCCATCAAACTACGGTCTGACAAATATCTAGACCTAAAAGTCATATACTGTTTGGCTATTTATAGGTCGCCATCTGTTTATAATAAAGATAACTTTATTAACTCATTGGATCTGCTATTGGGCAAGCTTTCTGGAGAATTTGCAGACATAATAGGACACATGAATATAGATATTAAGACATCTTCCACCGAGCTATGGTCTGACAAATATCTAGACCTAATGGCGTGCCACGGTTTTATATCTGGGCATTGCCTCCCCACTCGTGGACCCAACTGCCTGAATCATGCTTTCCTAAAAACGTCGTTTCAATGTTCTGTCATGATATGCGCTTCTGGAGAGACTGATCACGATTTAGTTCTACTGAGTATCGAAAGTAAGCCTGCAAATATAAGCTGCGATGAGAGAGAAGTGATCAAAATTGACTATAGTTCGGTAATCAGAGACTTGAACTAATAAACTGGTCTACATTATATGCTCACTCTGATTACAGTTGTGCTATCAAAAAAATTGTGGAAATCATTAATGCAGCTGTTGAAACTCATAAAACTATTGCCTTAATCTCGAACTCCAAATACATTAAGAAGTATTGGATCACTCCTGGTCTGATTATATGTATTAAAAGAAGATATCATTTACAATATATTGCTACAAATAAACCACAGGACATCAACGCACCAATTAGATATAAATCCTATAGTAACTATTATTGTAGCAAAATTGAAAAAAGTAATGGTAATAGTAAAAAAATGGGATGCAATAAAACATGTATGCAGAATAAAATCTAGTAAATCTACAAATAGTTGTCTGCTACAATCGGCTTCAAACTCCATAGATGTTTTAAATAAAACCAATATAGGTGAATCTTTTGCAGACGAAATATTAACAATCCTCAACATGACAGAACAGGAACCATCCAGCAGTATTAGAAAAGTTGATCCCCCTTTAAAGTCATTATTTCTGGACAGATATTACTGAAATTAATAAAATCATATGCAATCTCAAATTTCACTCTGCGCCAGGAGAATATAACATCTGCAACCACTTACTGAAACTAGGTAAACATATTCTAGCTGCTCCAATAGCCTTCATCTGTAACCTAAGTCTAGAACATGGTATTGTTCCTGAGGAAATTAAACAAGCAAATATACGTCCTGTATACAAAGCTGGAAATCCGGAACAGGTATTTTACTACAGACCAATATTCTTCCTAAGCTCTATCGCTAAAATACTAGAGAAAGTAGTCAATAAAAGCCTGACATGCTTTCTAGAAAATGAAAACATTCTCTCACAAAACTAATTCGTGTTCAGTTCGGGCAGGTCCACGGATGATGCCTTTACAGCTTTGGTAGACCATGTGGCCAATAAACTGGGACTCTGGGTGGAAGTGTATCGGAGTTTTCCTGGACCTTGTCAAGGCCTTTGATACTGTTTCAAGGACGATACTGGTAAAAAAGCTTTAGTATATAGGTGTACGAGGTGTATAGCTTTGAAATGGTTTAAATCGTATCTTTCAAACCGCGAACAAAAAGTCAAAGTAAATAATTACGTTAGTAACCTACAAAAATTAAGATTTGGCGTTCCCAAGGAAGTGTACTTGGTGCAATAATATCCTAGTCTACCTTAACGACCTATGTAACATTAATCTAAGCCATGCAAAGTTATTTGCTTTCGCTGATGACATTGCTTTAATTTTTTATGGTTGTGGCTGGGAAGATGTAAGCCAGTGTATAAATTATGAATTGCAACAAGTTGTGAAATGGCTCCGGTTCAATCTCCTTACACTACACGTAAGCAAAATTAAAATAATTGCTCTCAGAGTTTCGAATCGTAGTGCCTTTATGCATAAAACTCCACGCTAGTATTATCGAAGACCCTCTGCAATATACATGACCAAAATTGGCACAGGAACAGAAGTTTAAGTACCTTGGTATATACATTGATGAACTACTTTCCTGGATCAAACAAATCAAAATCCTCAGTGGTCGCCTTAGGAAATTATTATTCGTCTTCAAAAGGTTAAAAACTGTGTAATCTCCATGGTATACGTTTCACTTTGCCAATCCTTGCTGAATTACTATATAATATTATAGGGTGCAGCCGGCAGCAGCCAGCTTTTGAAGTTAGAACGCGCGCAGCGTGCCGTCCTCAAGGTAAACCATTCAGATATCCTACAGACTCTTTATACTAGGATACCAAACATCTTAGAGTTAGGCAAATCTTTATTTTGTCAACTGCACTCCATTTCCATAAGTCAGCGCTACTCGTAGATACAGCTACTAATAATGAAGAATCTAGCTCCAGAAGAAATCATACCTGGCATGCACCTAAAACAAATACCCGATTAGGAAAAAAGCTTTTTGGAATGCTACTTATATAGAAAACGTAATAACTCATTAAAGCTTCAGAATGACATAAAATATAAGAGCAAAAATAAAATATTACAATATTTATTTAAGCTTAACTATAATGGCACGGAAGAATTGCTGCGTGTTCCAAGATAAGTTATTATTAATTATTTAAGCATGAACCTGAAGACTACAACCCTATTACCTGGGTAGCAAATACAAATATAAAATTTAAATGTCTAAGCAGGAACATTGCTCTTACGCATTAGCACGTTTCCAAATTCGTAATTCCATAACACTACATGCACTCGTACGATTATACCAGAACTTAAATTTTGAAGTTGCTTGAATAATTGTATCTACTTACACACGTTTAAGGTGAAGAGTGTTCACCTTAATTTGTATTGAATAATCTAAATACTTTTCTTTTTAAATTAATTTGAAGTGCATCAGCTCATAGAACCTTAGAAGAGTACTAGTTACCGCAAACTCAGGGAATTCTACCGAGGTAGCTAGCGAATCACTTAAAGTGTATAATTATGACAAATTTAATTGAATTTTTATAGCATAACTATGTATCTAGACATAATTTTTTGTTGCAATAAAATAAATTTATTATTATTATCTTTATTTATTTACTTTTCTCACATTTAGTATTTTTACAATATTTCTATAAATAGAAACAGGTAAAAATATTATAAAAAACCTAAACCTAGGGTACCAACGGTAGCGGAGCAGAGCCCAAACTACCGGTGGCTAGGGCAGCTGAATGAGGAACCTCCTGACTATACGCGCCGTGTCAAGGAGTACTGCTTTCTGCATCTGACCCTTAATCCAAGCATCTAGCGAGAGCCTCTTAAAATTTTGGTCGAGGTTCTTCGCTATAAGGCCGTTCGCCGAAACAACTATCAGGACAATGATCTTCGAGTCAACATCCCACATGGCAGTCACCTCTTTATCCAAGTCAAGGTACTTGCTGAGCTTGTCCTTCTTGGCCTTCACGAGGTTCTCATCGTGTGGGATGGTGAAGTCGACGAGCTCTGCCTGGCGTTGGGACCAGTCTACCAGCACGATGTCAGTCCTGTAATACTAATACTGTGTCCAACAATAGTCCTGTATATGATGATAGAGCGATCTCAATAGAGCAATGCACGACCATTTCCGAGAACTGGCGCCGGTACGTACTTATAATATGGCACCTCAGACTCGACAAGGTCGTACCGAAGTGCAATTTGCTGATGGATGATCCTGGCTATTTGGTTGTATCTGTGCAGGTACTCTATGTCAGCAAGACGAGAACATCCGGAAATGATATGCCTGACGGACTCCCTGGGAAGGCGGCATGCCTGACAAATGTCTACCGTACAGTCCTTCATAATAATATATTTCCGGTAGTTATACGTCTTGATAACTTCGTCCGCAATTGCACAGACAAAACCCTCAGTTGCCCCAAAGAGGTCACTAAAGCGTAGCCAGTTTACCGACGCGAGCAAGTTCACACCAGGCCCTGTTAATGCCCGATAGAACCGCCTGTGCAGCTCCTTGCCCCTCCATGTGTCCTTGCGGTCATCGGTACTCAACACCGATGGTTTGCGCCAATTTTCGTTTGCCAAGGAGAGCGGCGTGAGAGTCTTATCAACTGCCACCACATCACGATACAACCCACACTCTGTATTTAGGAAGTACTCCCTGAGACTGCACACTGTTGTAGAGCTTCTTGGCATTTAAAAGCCACGACCCCCGCACTTCCGCGGTATGTACAGTCTCATAACAGACGATACATTATTATTATTAGTTTTGCCATCGCAGAATGATATAACGTAGATCAACTTGCAGCGTTGGACCAACCAATTAGTTGTCGTTAATGGAGACAACATTAGCGCCAGGCTCAGACGCATTGAAACTACGCAAACTTTGCTGGTATCCTAACCACGGCTAAACCAAACGACTAAAACGGCTTATCCGTCGTAAAGAGCCACTATTGCAAAACCACAGGTTTTCAGAAGGAGGTTTTTTCTAATTTTCTCTTAAAATTCGTAAAGAATGTATGTTTTATGGTAACGAGCATATAGTGATATTTTTTTTTATTTAATATTATCAGTTTTTATATATATTTTGTCCCTTAAGACTGTATTCCGTGGAAGTTTAGCGTATTTACATGAACTCAATCGCCATAAGAGCTTTATTCTACGGAAAATGACTAGCACGCGTAAATTTAAAAGCCGTTAGGACTTTTTTCGACGGAAATAGCAGCGGGGTGGCTTTTTACGAGCAAAGTGTTAAGTTAAATGGCATATTTCCGTACACAAAATTAAAGAAATAACTTGTTTTCCTTTCATGAACGGACTGATTTATATACTATTGATTTAGTTTCAGTAAGTATACTGATAAACAAATAATTATCATTGTAATTTATTTTAATAGGGATATTAAAGTTAAAATTGGGATCGTACATATTGTTTATAATATGCAACAAATAGCTGAAGGTTTAACCCCAATTTAATAGGTAGAAAAATGTTAGGGTAACATGCAATGAAAAAAACCAATCAACTCAACATATCACTTTACTGTTTTGGTAATGACAAATAAAAAATGACGTTACTCTTGCATGTTACCATTGTACATAGGAAATGTCTATATGACTATGTTACACAAAATAGATCACAATAAGATAGTTGTTAGCAGGAAACAACAAGAACAATTTTATTTTATTAAGCAACTACTCCTCACTAAGTACATAAGTGTTTTTTCTGGCCTCCAGGCCTTAGCTTTTCTTTCATTTACATTTTTCATTAGTTCAATCTGGGGTAGGGTTTTGTTTAGCGTGGGGTTTTACTTGTGTTAATTTTACCATTTATCATTTGTCTGACTTACAGTTTTGGCGGAAGTAAGCTACATATTTTTATTTTGTTCATTTTTAATACTAATTGTACTAGGAACGCAATAGAGCGGAACAAGGGCTCCAAAATGTTTGCAAGAGATCTGTGTATTGGGCAAAGCCTGTTTGCGAAGTTGAAAACGGACAATGGCAGCATCGTCTAGTCGAAGCCAGAGATTTTGAGTGAGCTCGAGAAGTTCTATGGACAATTATACACCTTATCGCGTAGTCCTCTTAGCACGACTAGCGATGCAAAAGCCCGTTTGACCCGACATTATACCGAAGATATCCCGGACTAGCCTATACGAAATCAGAATGGCTCTCAAACAGCTTAAAACCAACAAGGAACCAGGGAAGGACGGATTAACGACAGAGCTACTGAAAGCGGGTGGAACACCGGTGCTTAAAGTCCTTCAGAGGCTGTTCAACTCCGTCATCCTCGAGGGTACTACGCCAGAGGCGTGGCACAGTATTGTAGTGGTGTTGTTCTTTAAGAAAGGTGATATCACCCTCTTGAATTATTGGCCCATTTCGCTGCACGTCTATAAGCTGTTTTCGAGAGTAGTTACAGTCTCGCACGTATGTTTGACGACTAACAGCCTCCCGAACATGCTGGATTCCGGAAAGAGTTTAGCACCGTAGACCACATCCTACGCTCTGTTTAATTATACAGAAGACCGAAAAGGATAATCGGTCACTGTGTCTAGCGTTTTTGGACTATGAGAAAGCCTTTAATTCAGTCGAGACCTGGGCAGTCTTACAGTCATTACAGCAGTGCCAGATTGACTACCGGTACATCGAAGTGTTGAAGTATTTGTACAGCAAGGCCACCATGACTATCCGTTTTCAGGATTAGAGTACGAATTCTATCCAGTTGCAAAAAAGGGTGAGACAAGGAGACGTTATTTCTCCGAAACTGTTCACTTCTGCACTGGAAGATATATTCAAGCTTCTGAACTGGAATGGATATGGTGTTAACATCAATGGCGAATACATCACTCTATTCGTGGTCATCACTCACCTTTGATTTTTACGGACACTTATACGCTTCGCATGCTCCTGGGCCAGAGACTGTTTGGGAGGATTTAAGAGCCACGTTGACTCGCCTCTATACTGATGAGCTACCAGACGTCAGCTTAGAAGATATGGAGATGGCCCTGTGATAATAAAATAGAAAAGCCTTCGGTGAAGTCGGAGCTACATCGGAGCTATTAAAGGTAAACCTATTCTCAAGGAGTTTCAAGTCTTCTTTAACTCCGCTGTTGTAAGAAATTCAGGTCTGCTGACGTCAGATCTGAATTTCTATAAAATATGTACTACTTAACTAGTGTGGTTCAATAATGATCTGTTTACTCGCGTTCACGAAGTCTCATCATTAGTTTAATTATTTCGCCTTGAAAAGTGCCCGTGGTCCACCCAGGTGAACTGAGCAGGTGGGCCATGACCAATGTCGGACGCCTAGCAATTCCGCCGAGTAATGGCAGCGATGCGCTTATGACCTCTTCCGCTGACTCCTCGCACAGATATTTGCGTGGAACATAGTCGCTGAGATGACAGTGGCCGTTTTCAACGGAAAAAATCGGTTGCACTGGCGTTAGTGGCCGTATTCGTCGGAGAATATTGTTACGTGGCTGTTTGCGTAAAACAAAAATATATACTTTTTTATATCAAAATAAGGTCAATTATTTTTTTGCCAATGTCAATAGATGCATATGCATTATAAGATCCCAAAAATGCAATTAAAACATAAAGACCTAACGGCCACGTCCACAGATAGGGCGAAATGTGCTAAATACACCGCATTTGGATTATTTAGCTGCACCTTTGGTACCTCTTTCACGTGGCCCAGTTGCAAATATTCTTTAATAACGTCCAAACCGTGGTTTGCTGAGGAAAAGCGTTTCGTTGCAATTTCTTTTGAGTTTCCATACTGGCACTTCAGATCTTGATCTCTATGCGGTAAATTGTCAATGTATCGTCCCGAGTTGTCTCTCCGAGTAGTCGATGTAAAAATCTGTGAACAACCTCTTCCGGTGTTCCAAAACGGTCCCAAGGATGATTCACTGAGGTGTGTTTCAATCAAACAACTTTGTGCCACAGTTATTCAAAATGTTTATTCAAAAGTCCCGCCGACTTGCTTAGCTGAGCTAACGGAAAATATCGTAACCGCGATGCAGGATTACGGCTGGCGATAACAGCGCCATCTAGTACATTTGGTTGTAACTAAAATATACTAAGATACGAACCATCGTGATACAAGTTTATACATACATCGCCCTCCAAGGGCAAAGTTGAACCTTTGTCCTTTAACAGCATCTGCTTCTAAACATTATCCCAAAGACAAAACATTTCTTTAAACACTATTTTTAAAGATAAACTTAATGCGCAATATGTTCACAGCTAGCATAATAAAACAATTTTTACAATCTAATCTATATGTAGTTGCAAGTGCGGACTAATTTGTTGCATATCAATAAAAAAACAACAACTAACAATCTTAGTACGAGTTACATAGTTACTCCACTGAGTTATAACTTAATCTTTTGTGACAGGTAAGAAACACAGTTTCGAGACCGGCCTTTTTAATGTTCCATTTTTCGTTTTGAGTGTAACTACTCGCACAATATTGTCTGCCCCAAAATGGGCAGCAATGACTCTACCTTTACTGGTTCTGATTTGGATCGGTCCTGCATAATCAACACCGCTGTGTTTGAACGGGCGAGTTGGTGTCACACGCGCGGTAGGCAGTTGACCCATCAAAGGCTGTTTCGTAGCATCAGCATTTTTGGCACATGTGACACACTTGTGGTAGTAAGATTTCACAAGCTGCCTTGCTCCCACAATACAGTACCGTGACTGAATGTAAGTCAGTGTTATTTGTGGCCCGCCATGCAGAGTCTTTAAATGAGCATCTGCGATTATAAGTTGCGTCAAATGTGACTCCTTTGGAATTAAGATCGTATGTTTTCTGTCAAAGCTTAATGATGAAAAATTCAGTCTGCCTCCCACTCTCAATGTGCCGTCCTCATCCAAAAATGGGTTCAACGCGCGGATTTTGCTGCCTTTAGGTAAGTTCTTCTTTTCTTTAATATTACTTATTTCCTCATTAAAATTGCTGGATTGGCATTGTTGAATACATACATTCAAAACTTCCCTTAATTCTCTTGCTGTAAGATAAGTTTCATTTAATTTATTATTTGTTCTCCGGCAATTGTTAATGAATCTCTTACAATACGCCATTACCCTTAACGTTCTTGTTAGAGATGAGAACTTATCCCAGTCTGACACACACTTATCTACAGTAGCACAATGAATCTTGACCGATTCTATTTCCGTGTGTACATCCTTTGGTCTCTGGTAAGTGATGTTTTCACATGAAATGAATTTTGGCCCTCGAAACCACATCTCATTGTCTATTAATTCAGATGGTCGCAACCCTCGTGATGAACAGTCAGCAGGGTTCTGTTTTGAAGTGACATGACACCAGTTCTGTGGATCTAGGTGCGTTAAAATTTCTGAGACCCGATTTGCAACAAACACGTTCCACCTACTTGGATGGCTATTCAGCCATGCAAGAACAACTGTAGAGTCAGTCCACGCATGAAGATTGTGTTTCTCAACGTTCAAAACTTTCGCCACTTCCAGAATTAGTCTCGTAAGCAGAACAGCGCCGCACAACTCTAAGCGAGGTATGGATACCTGTTTCACCGGTGCAACCTTAGTTTTTGCAGTAACTAAAGAAACCTTAACCTTTCTTTCAGAGTCTATCACACGGATATAGACCGCAGCTGCATATGCTATTTTGGACGCATCACTAAAGCCGTGCAATTCAACCTGGACATCATTTTCCTTCGTCCCAACCCATCTTGGTATGTGAATTTTACACAACATCAGTTGTTCCTCGCGGTAACTTAACCATTCTTGTAATAACGTATCCGAAACTTCCTCGTCCCATCCCAGTCCTGCTAACCAAAGCTTTTGTATAATTACTTTGGCTGTTATTATGCTTGCTCCTACCCACCCAAGTGGATCATAGAGTCGTGAGATGTCAGATATAATTTTCCTTTTTGTTACAGGTTGCTGAAGCTGTGGAAGACTAACTGCGTATCGGAAGGTGTCATCGCTGCGGTTCCAGGTAAGGCCCATTATCTTTATTAATTCATCCTCTTTTATTTTGAATGCTTCCTTTATATCATTTTCCTTTGAATCTTTTCCATTCATCTCTTTTGCTAGACCATCATTGTTGCTGTTCCACTTCTGAAGTTCAAACCCTGCTATTCCCAACAGCTCTTTCATTTCATGAAAAACTTTTCTTCCTTCTTCACAATCTTGAACTCCAGTCATCAAATCATCGACATAAAAGTTTTTGAACACTCTTTCAGCAGCTCGAGGATATTCTTTACCATGATCCACAGCTACCTGTTGCAGTGCTTTCACAGCTAAATATGGAGCGCTTGCTGTGCCGAATGTTACTCGGGTAAGTCTATAATGATTTATTTCTGAATCCGTGTTTGTTCTCCACAGAATCCTTTGACAGTCAGCGTCTTCAACATCAACCTTCACCTGCCGGTACATCTTTACGATATCGGCTGATATACAAATTGGCGGCAACCTCCATTGCATGACAATGTGTCGAAGTTCCGGCTGCAAGGTGGGTCCCACTAATAACTGACTATTCAGTGATAAATTATTCTTCCCAGTACAGGATGCGTCGAAAACAAGTCTCACTTTGCTGGTTTCCTTGTCATCCCTGCATACAGCGTGATGTGGAAGGTAGATTGCCTTTGGGTTTCGAATTTCATCCTCAGGTACTAGTTCCATATGATCAAGAGCTATATGTTTATTTTTAAACTTTTGTCTTTGATCAACCTGTTTTCAGTAGCTTTCAGCCGCTTTTCTGCAATATGACAAGACCCGGTTACCTCAGGAATTCCATTCCTGAACGGCAGACGCACTATGTACCTACCGTTGCTATCCTTTCGAGTTGTCTCTGCAAAAGTTTGTTCACAGCGTTTTTCTTCTTCCGTGAACATAAGCGATTTTGGCTGAGATATGTCTGCTTCTAATTCCCAAAATCTTTTCAGCATATCATAATTTGCACAGCAATGCATCACACTGATGCGAGAAGAGGGCTTGATGTTGCAGTTTATAGCACCCGACAGAATCCAACCAAGACTGGTTGCTTGCGCTATGAGTGAACAACGTGGGCGCTTTTTCACACCCTCTTGTAGTATTATTCCGTACACTTCTGCGCCCAAGAGAAGATCAATATGATTTTGAGTATAGTAGTCCGGGTCCGCTAGCACCAATTCACCGAGCTCCTGCCATTCTCTAGCTTCTACTCTTCTGGTTGGCAGAAGAGAAGTGATTTTCTTGAGAACGTGTGCCTGGACTGGAATTTTTACCTCTGGATCTACTCTGGACCGAATCTCGATGGTGACCATTGCCTTCGAGACTATATTCTTGTCTCCACTTAGACCGGTTATTTGACTTGAAGCTAATGTTTTCTTCAAACCTAAGTATTGAACGGTGGACTCCGTAACAAAAGAAGCCTGTGACCCCTGATCCAGGAGCGCCCGAATGTTGTAATTATTCCCATTTTTAGATACAGCCTTAACCAATGCAGTAGCAAGTAGCACTTGTTGTTGTGCTTTGCCTGCTGCAAAGCAAGAAACCATTAGGGAGGATGACACCGCATTTTGAGATGAAGTGGCACCTTCTGAGGAATTGACAGCAGATTCCTTCTTGTTAACCTCAGATGAATTTCCACCCTTGGGATGCAGCAGCGAATGGTGTGTTCGCTTGCATATACTACACCTAACATTCGACCGACACTCCTTAGCAGAGTGATTGCTACCCAAGCAATTGAAGCAAACATTATTGTCGTAAACAAACTTCCGTCTCGATTCAGTAGTTTCTTTATGGAACATTTTACATTTACTGAGTTTATGATCGTCCCTGCAAAATGAGCACGACATGTTTGTGACATGTAGAGATTTGAATTTTCGATTAACATTGCTCTGACCCATGTGTTCTGTCGTCGATCCGGTATCTAAAACTCGATTGCGCGAAACCTCTTAGTTAAAAATTCTTTAAACTGTTTATAAGTGGGTAGCTCATTTGACGAGTTGTTAGCTGTCACACTGAACTCCCATTGACGACGAGTTTCGGGATCCAATTTCGACGTCAGAATGTAAATTAACAAGATATCCCAACTGTTTACATTGACTTGTAAATTAGATAGAGTGGCCAAGCAGTCATCAGTTGTATCAACTATGTTTTTTAAGCCTTTGGCTGATTCCTGTTTCAAAACAGTTTGCGTCAGTAACCGCTTAAGAACCTGTTGACAAATGTGCGGCTTGTTGTTGTACCGCTCTGCCAATAGCTGCCAGCACCTACTGTAATTATCTCTAGTGATTGGGATGTTGCTCAAAAGCTGCTCAGCTTCTCCACTTAAGTACCCTTTTAAGTAGAGCAACTTCTGAACATCATCCAATCGAGGGCAGTTGTGGACCAGACTGGAAAAAAGGTCATGAAAAGTTTTCCACTCTGCATATTTGCCTGAGAATTTCGGTATACATATCTGCGGTAGCTGGACGTTAGCTGGGTTAGCCGTCATAGGTTGAGAAGCAGTTGAATTTCCGATACAATTGGATTCACCTCCCAAACTTACTAAACATGTCTTAAGTTCGCATTTATAATCACAATAGGTTTCCTCACCCCTATCGTACATGTTGTTTTTAACATAACTAGTTTCCTCAATATCTTTGACAGCAGATATTGCCCGCATTAACTCTCTATGACCTGAGCGAAATTCGCTCCATGCTTGCTCTAGTCTACCTTCTACATATTCCCTTGTGATTCGTTCCTTTGGACTCTTTTTATAATTGGACCTTTGTTTCAGAAGACGACTAAAAAGATCTTCTTGAGAATTAATCAAAGAATCGACAGATGGCTCCATGTTAAGTAATGTCAGGAAACTTCACACAAAGTAATATATAGGGACTGAGCAAGTACAAATTCTCAACGTCTCGTATTCTACTAAACGATTTATTTAATAAGTCTTTGAAACCTTGTCACTCTAAAAGAGAGCAAGTACAAGTAAAAATCCTAAGTGTTGTATTCGATGAAATTAATTTTTTACAAGTGCCTGGAACCGTATCACAGTAAATTTAAGTACGTATAAAATTTGAGACAAATTTTTCTAAGTGTCGTATTCTATAAAAAGTAATTTTTTACAAGTATTCGGAACCTTGTCACAATAAATTCTGAGCTAATTTGGGCATAGGTTACCCGTATCGTCGTTTTTTCCTTAAATATACTAAGTCCTAAATTTATCATGCACACACAAATAAATTACTACTTGAGAATAAAGTTCAAATTTTGCCAAGATAAATTACTACTAAATTTAAAGTTTTGAACCAAACAAACGAGTGCAAAATTTAAATGTTCACTCTTTAAATTAAAACTTTAAAAGTACTCACGGTTTTTCACTTCACTCTTTCCTTTTTTACCATGGGCTAGTAACTCCTACTTCACTCTCCTTCCTAGGAGTAGGGTTCCAAATCTCCCGGCACCGTCTCTTAACGGTAGCGTAGTCCGTGCAGCTAAAATCCTGGCAGCACGGTGAAAGTAGCGCGATGACACGTCACTGGGTCTCAGTGTATGTCCCCCTTCGCGTTGTTGTGGGCCTGACTGTACCCCTGGTACGTCCGTGTGTCCTCCCTGACAGCGTTCACCCTGAACCGCTGTCTTAAGCAGTCTGCACCCTGCTCGTGCCGAGCCGCTCAACAGCAGCAGCAGCACCAGCAGAGGCTCAGACGGCCCCTTGGCTTCCGTTTGTGACGGCGATCCACCGTCCGCAAGCACCGAAGACAAAATGTGCACTTTTGCACCCTCCTGGTTTTGTCAAAAATGACGCAACCGGCTCCGAAGGACCAATGAACAACCTCTTCCGGTGTTCCAAAACGGTCCCAAGGATGATTCACTGAGGTGTGTTTCAATCAAACAACTTTGTGCCACAGTTATTCAAAATGTATATTCAAAAGTCCCGCCGACTTGCTTAGCTGAGCTAACGGAAAATATCGTAACCGCGATGCAGGATTACGGCTGGCGATAACAGCGCCATCTAGTACATTTGGTTGTAACTAAAATATACTAAGATACGAACCATCGTGATACAAGTTTATACAATCTGTTCGCACCTTTCTTTATCTTCATTGAGGTGTGAATGGGTGACTACTACATCCGATTCTTGTTCCCAAAATTTATTTAAGAGATCACTTTCAGGATTAACGTGCACATAATTGCACAGCATTTTGGTGTCACTTTCAGATTCAGGATTTCTTATGGGCCTGGATAGAATCCAACTCAGTTTAGTTTTTTGTGCTATTGATGTCCCAGCTGGACCTTTGGTTATGCCTTCTATAAGTATGCGGCCATAGACGTCCACTCCAAGAAGTAGGCCTATTTTATTTGGTGTTCCAAATGATGGATCTGCTAGAGTTATGTCTGGGAATTGTGACCATAAATCTACCACAATTTGCTTTGAAGGAAGCACTAATATGAGTTTGTTTAGCACTAAAGCTTGAACGCTTAAACTGACATCTGGGCCATGAAGTGCTCGAATTTGAATTAAACCCCTTGATTTTGAGGCAAGAGATGTATTTGAATCACTTCCTATTCCCACGATGGAGCTGATGTGTGGAAATTTTCTTAGCCCGAGTAGTTGAACCGTTGTTTCTTTTATAAAATAAGCTTGAGATCCTGGTCCAATAAGCATCTGAGTGTTACAAGAAATCCAGACTTGGATTTTGCGAATACTAATGCTGTAGCAAGTAAGACTTGGCTGCTGGCACTCGAAAAGCAAGCTATAACGTCGGATAGAGTACTGGAAGCAGAAGTTGTGGGGGTGTGATATTGCAGGAGCTTCGATGACTGGAAAGCGTCGGTTGAAGGTGTGGTATTCTTGGGATGCAACAGGGTGTGTGGTTTATTTTTGCATAAACGGCATCTATAGATGTGACGACACGAAAAGACAGATTGATTGGGCTCTAAGCAATTAAAGCATAAATTGTTGGATTGGACGAATCTATGTCGTATGTCGATATCATTGTTAGAAAATATTTTGTAATGGCATAAGTGGTGACTTTCTTTACAATATATACATGCAAAAGTATCATTAGTTGAGTAATTCCCTTCAATGATATTGGAACGAGTGTTACTTTTTAACATTTTGGGGTCAATAAACTCTTAAGGACGTGATTTAATCTCGATAAATTCTTTGAAGCGTTTCAGAGTTGGTAATTCGTTGGCCAATTCACTAATTTTAAGTTCCCATTGTTTCCTGATTTCGCTATCTAACTTCAAACCAAGATATAAATCACAATGGTGTCTCACGAGTTTACATCGATGCCCTGATTTTTAAGAGCGTACAGACACTTATAAGATAACTTCTTGTTTGTTCTTCGTTATAGCAAGAAGACTAAAACACTTAAAAAATTTAAGCATGCATTAATTAGAAAATCCAAGATTTTACGAATTTTTCCTCTAGTTAACCCCTAAGTATGGGTCCAGATATGTCCAGGCCCGTCTTCTAGGGTTCCAAGCACCATGAGCAGCAATGCGCTACCATGTTGGCGCCCGGTTGGACTCCAAAATACGTCACTGTAATCCTCTAGGCCGCATATCGGCTTCGAACAACCAACGTCGCCCTAGGATTCTAAAAAATAATACACCGTAAACTTTAACGAATATAATTTTTATTCAACATACAAGATACAGCTACGGTCTAACTCGAACACAATTAAAACATCGTTGAGGTGAGCGCTGTATTGCCCGGAGAATTTCGTCACCATGATTCAGAAAACTGTTGTCGTGCACTAACGCCATCTAGCATACTTTTGGTTAACTACATGCGTTTGCACATATTTGCCTTGGATATATTTAACACGGCTCGTTTTTTAAACTCACTCTCGTGTTTTCATAACCCTCATTCTGTAACCGTTTCATAAACTACTATGAAGCCACCGCCCTTAATAATAATATGATGTTACGTTGTTCCTCTCCACGTACGTTATTCGTCACACTCATGCAAGGTACTCCAAAAAATAAATAGACTTCATATTAAAAAAAATATTTTTAAAACAACGAGTACAATGAATTAAATAATTACAATTGAGCCCGAACAAAATCACTTTTTCAAAATTACCAATGCATCAATAATGCAAAAATACAACATAATATAAGAAAGAGTTTTTTGAAGGCGGTGCCAAACCGAGACATCATTGTTAATATGGTTGAGCTTATTTAAAAATATAATGTCTTAAACGGCTCGACGTGCTATATAAAATAGATAATAAGCTTTCAAAGTCATTATTTACGAAAACTTTATCATTTACTAGATTGATGTATACGTGTAAGTCAGTTTGTGAACGTGTGAAAGTCAAAATCCGCTCGTGTGAGTCTCTTGTTATGTTTCTTCTGCGTTTCGTGTTTTGTATGAGGGTGTGTTATAGACAAATGCATTTTACTTTGTACTCTAGATAGGCTCTTGACGAACGTCACAAGAAAATCCATAGAGATCAGTGGGGTGCGTAGATAGGTGTGTAGTAATTTTGTTTTAAAGATATTAGATTTCAATGATGCCTAAATATGCCTAGGTTTGGCACCGACTTATAAAAAAACTCTTTCTTATCTTATATTGTATATTTGCATTATAATTAAATTGGTTATTTTAAAACAGTGATATTGTTCTAGCTCAGTTGTAATTATTATATTCGTTTTAGCGGGTGTTAACAAAATAACATTTTTAATATGAAGCCGTTGTTTTTTTTTTGTAAATGTATGAATCCTTTTTAAAGCATTCTTTTACGAGACACCACCAATACCATATAAGATCTGAATACTCATCGAGACCAATCAAATAAGCCTAAACTCGAAGGGTTTTCATCATTTGATTGTTAGGTAATGGGTTCGTATGACGCCGGCTCCATCATCAGAACCTCGATACCACATAGGACCAGAGAACTTATCAATACAAACCCAATGAACCCAAACTCGAAGAGGTTCCATCGTCTGATTGTTGAGTTTCTTATTATCTGCTCCATCATCAGACCTTGGAAACCACATAAAACCAAAGAACTCATCAAGACAAACCAAATGAGCTCAAACTTGAAGCGGTTCAATCATTTTATTATTGAGTTCCTGTGACTACCTATTGGCTTCATCATCAGGCCCTGGATACCACATAACACCAGAGAACTCATCAAGACAAACAAAATGAGCACAAACTTGTAAGGGTTCCATCATTATGTTGTTGAGTTCCTGTGACCACCTTCCGGCTCCATCATCAGACCTTGGATACCGCATAACACCAGAGAACTCATCAAGATAAACCAAATGACCACAAACTCGTAGGGGTTCCATCATTTTGTTGTTGAGATCCTGTGACCACCTTCCAGCTCCATCACCAAACCCTGGATACCACATAAAATCAGAGATCTAATCAAGACAAAACCAAATTAGTCCATATTCGAAGGGATTCCACCATCCGATTGTTGAATTCATTTAACAACCTTCCAGCTAAATCATCAGACCTAGGATACCACAAAAGACCAGGGAACTCATCAAAACAATCCAAATGAGCCCAAACTCGAAGGAGTTGCATCATCCGATTGTTGAGTTTATTTGAATACCTTTCGGCTCAATAGTATGTACCATAATTGTCATCACAACTAAACCCTTGTGCGAAACTTCAGCATCTTTAGACGTCGTTAAATGGATCAAAATTGACGTGCAAACTAGTCACAATCGTAATAACGCAGTAAATTAAATTAAAATTTTGGTAAAATTCATACATTTGCCGTGGCAGTCTCGGCTTAGAATAAGACCCCTCCCAACCCTCTCGTGGAAGTCATAAGAGGAGACTAAGGGAATAAACAACGGAAAATTGGCAGCAGCGTCCTCCAAGTACATATTTGTAACACTGCGGTCACCAATGCGCCTGCCAATCGTGGTGACTATGGCAAACCCCCCCAATATGATAGACACACCGCAAAGACGTCCCCCAGTTCCCGGCAGCTCCGTTATTCCTGGCACCGGTAGCAGCCACGGTAGCGGCGAAGCAGGGGGTGCTAAGAATTTCTGGCAGAGACGCAGCTACCAACCCCCACGATCTCTGGACCTGGCAACTTATAACGCACGCACCTTGAGGACCGATGAGAAGTTGATAAAGCTGGAATAAGTAGTAAGTAAGTTGCGCTGGGGTATTATAGGGTTATCAGAAGTCCGAAGAGAGGGAGAGGATACGATGACCCTTAATTCCGACAACTTACTCTATTACCGGGAGGGCGAACAACAGTCCCAACACAGTATCAGATTTCTCGTCCACAAGTCCCTCGTCAACAACATTGTGAAGATCGAAAGCGGTTCGAGCAGGGTGGTATACCTTATTCTCAGAATTACCGAACGGTATTCGTTGAAAGTCATACAAGTGCGCCCACACTCGAAGCGCCCGGACGATGAAGTGGAGAATATGTATGATGACATTTCTAATGCGATGCATGCCCCGAAAACATACTTCACAGTGGTGATGGGGGACTTCAACGCACGGCTGGGCATGAGGAATGGCTATGAACTGAGAGTGGGGCAGTTTAGATTTGGACAGCGGAACCAAAGGGGTCAGCTATGTGCCGACTTCATGTAGAAGGAGGGACTCTTTATGATGAACTCCTTTTTCAAAAAGCTTCCGTCCAGGAAATGGATGTGGCTGCAGCCCATAGTCATAAGCACGAGATAGATTTCATTTTGATGACCAATAGGCGTATATTCAAGTATGCCTTTATGATCAGCAGGGTTAAGACCGGCAGTGATCACCGCATGAAAAGAAGCTCATTAAATATAAACGTAAAGCAAGAGAGTTCTCGTTTGATGAGATCTACACTTCGCCCAAGTCCTGCTCAAATCCAAAACCCCGAGAGCTTTCAATTGCAACTGCAATGAAAAGTATGCTATGTCCTACCTCGTACACAACCAAAAAACAAATCAAATCAGTGGTTGTGTCAAATCATACCAAGTTTCATTTGAATTCATTCAGTAGTTTTGGCGTGATGCACGGTCAAGATACAGACTGACAGACAGACAGAAAGATATAAAAAAAAAATAGTTTTGGATTCAGTATCGAACAATGTAATGAACCCTACAAAAAAACTTCTTTTTTTTATTTTTTATTACGGACTAGGCAATCGTTTGACCACGATCTCACCTGATGGAAAGCGATGATGTGGTCGAAGGTGTAGCACGCTTGCCTAGTAGATACCTATTCACTCTTGACTTGAACACACCGCCCAACAAACACACTAGTGGAAATTGCAGCCTATTTTGTAACTTTAAGATGTATAATAGCGGCATTAGAGTACAGGAAGCAGTTTTTAGTTGCTTAACTGCTTCCGCGAACGTCTGTAGGTACTAAATGTACCAAATACCACCCTTGTCTTTATAATAGTTTATTCTAGAACCAATTTACCACTTACACCTTTTATAGAGAGTTATGAAGAGCATTTGTTACTAAAAGTTTTATGAGGGTTTCTCCTGTTACTGTTATACGCCGCTCAACTGCATAAGAGAGTTAATTATAGGCTATATATAGCAGTTGCATAAGAGTTCGAATAACCACTCTTGTTCTACTAGAAGTTCCATAATAGGGGTAATAATATACTCTAATAAAGACTCAAGTTCCAAAAAGACAATCAATGTAACTAAAGATCTACTTGAGGTCTTTAAAATGGAACATGAGCTACCTTGAGTAATACAGAAGATATTATTTGTACCGTTGTACAGACTTATTCAATCCGCCATTTCTCAAGAAAATTGTCTATTTACTTGCAAAATTCTGACATTACAGTGATGTGTTTCATTGAAATTAACTTTTTTTTTGTCAAAATACAAACGACCAATTGCAGATAATAAACTGTCGATACTTAATAAAAATACAAAATCATTTTATTTGAAAAAGTCAATACTATTAAGCAAATATTTCTTCCATATTGATGTTATTTCGAAAGCGCTTAAAAATTACTGGAAAAACACCTTAAATATACACAGCAAACATGAAAGTGTTTTTATCTTCTCGTGTTTAACAAAATCTCAAGGCACATATGAATTATTTACTTAACAATAATATTTTAATGATGGCCGATACAATATTAATTAAACTTTACCATTTTGACATACAATACATTCATTTATTTTCGTTCACTCGTTCACAAAATGAGCTGTATAAAAGCGTTAGTGTGGCGTTAATCATCCGTTGCAGCTCTTGAAGCACCTTTTTACTACCCTTGTGCAGTTGTAATGTAACTAAAGGCTATATAAAATTGTACCCAAAATGGTTCTAGAGCTGCTACATTAGACCTCTAGAGCACGTTCTAACACTCACGTCTTAGCACCTTTGGGCAAAATCAGATTGGCTCTAAAGGCATTATGCAACTAGTTTGTGTTGGTTGGGCGGGGTTATAATTTACCGGAAACACTTTCGAGGGCAGGGCATTCCACTCCTTTGCAGTTCTTATAATAAATGAAGAAGCGTAACGCTTCGTTCTTGTGCGAGGTATTTCAACCATGTATGGGTGGCGCTTTGCTGATCGTCTAGTCGTACGGTGATGGAAAGGTGATTGGGGAATCAGGTTGTGCATTTCTTGTGCACAGTCTCCATAGTGCAATCTATAGAATACCGCCAGGCTTGCTACCTCACGTCAATACGCCAGACTTTGAAGCTTACTCTTTACCAGAGTGTCATCCTCAATGAGCCTGATAGCACGTCTCTCAATTGAATCCAAAGACTCGAGCTGATACTTGGCAGAACCGCCCCAGAGATGGCAGCAGTACTCTATACAAGATCGGACCTGTGCTTGATAAAGATTCAAAAGCTGTCCCGGTGTGAAGTACCGCCTGACCATAGACAAAATACCAAGTTTTTTGCAGCTACCTTGGCTTTGGATTCAATATAAGACCCAAAATTCAGGTTTGTTGTGAGTTCGACACCCAAAAGCTCCAAATGGAAATTCCACTTTGGAAAGACGGAAATCGGTCTAGAGGACTCTTTTTAGCAGAAAACAAACACTCTTGCGTTTTAGTAGCATTAAACTTAACCAGGTTAGTATCGCCCTAATCGGACACGGCTTCTAAGGCTAAATTTAAACGGCCTACCATAGCCTCTCTCTGAAACTGGACAGCATCACAGCTGGCTTGAGCATTGGAAGTGTATCTCTTAACTACAGTACTGTCATCAGCATACCCAAAGGTACCGGGCTTCAGAAGGTCATTAATGTGCAGTAAAAACAGTGTAGCCGAGAGAACCGATCCCTGAGGTACACCGGCATTGATAGCCATTTGATCGGACGAGCAGCCCTCTAAGATTACTCGAATAGATCGTTCCCTCAAGAAATCAACTATCCAATTGCATAAGCCAACAGGTAAACCTTATGAGGGAAGCTTGTTTAAAAGGCCATCGTGCCAGACCCAATCAAATGCCTTCGATATGTCAAGGGAGATGGCAAGCGCCTCACCATGCATCTCTATGGCTTCGCTCAGTACGTGAGTGGCATACGCGAGAAGATCCCCAGTAACCGGTTTCGGCGAAATCCGTATTGCCGGTCACTGAGAAGATCATTGTCTTCAAGGTAAGCCAAGAGCCTAATGTTTATGACACGCTCCATACACTTACAGAGTAAGGAGGTTATCGAGATGGGACGATAATTGGCCGGATCAGCACGTCTACCCTTTTTGGTATTATACATTGGCAAGCTTCCAGCTCTTCGGAACTTTATCTGAGTGAAGAGAGAGGCGGTACAAATGCGTCAAGATGGGAGACAATTCTTGCGCACAGTTTTTCAACACAATCGCTGGAATATCATCAGGACCACTGGCCTTGTTCACATCTAGAGCTCGAAGCGTTCTGAGAACCTCCTTCTGGCGAATGCAAATTTCGGGCATAAAAACCCCGCAATGAGGAAGGCAGGAAGGTGTCTTGCCAGAAGCATCTAGATGCGAGGCTTCTGCAAAAAGAGAAGCAATTTAAATTCGCTTTGTCTCCAGCAGTGTAAGCTAGTGTTCCATCAGGTTTCAGCAATGGTGGCTGTGAGGGGCGGCAGACGTTTTCTTCGACCGACTTGGCCAGGGACCAAAAACCTTTGCTACCAGCGGGGTATGATGCCAGTTTGGCCCCAATTCGACTTACGTGATCAAAATGGGCCTTCCTAAGTATTTTCTTGCAGGTCTTAGCGGCAACGTTAAATTTTCTTTTCTTAGCCCGAATATCAGAAGA
Organism: Alsophila aescularia; assembly: GCA_946251855.1. Lineage (NCBI taxonomy): Eukaryota > Metazoa > Arthropoda > Insecta > Lepidoptera > Geometridae > Alsophila > Alsophila aescularia. Next base: position 61,668,395 of record OX276374.1, read on the forward strand.
CTTGCGCTTACGAGCATCACAGCCACAGCATGACCACAGCTGGATCCAAACCAAGGCTGAGCTTTGCTGGAAAGAGTCTTGTCACTGAATGGAATATAATATTCCATTGCCTGACATATTACCTCTGTAACAGCAGACGCGCAAGTCGACGGGTCCTGGGAGGTAAAACATGTTTGCCGCCAAGGGTACGATGCAAGGAATTGCCGCATCTCGTCCCAATCTGCTGAGTTGTATCTCCACACGCGCCTATTTCCCTTAAGGCTAGGATCAGGTGGGGAATACACTGAGACGGACTTATCCAGGCAGTGATCAGAGCTACCAAGAGGTGGGGATACTGATACAGAGTATCGGTCTGGTTCAGTTGTTATCAACAGGTCGAGACAGTTGGCAGTGTCACCGTCACGGTCAGGTACCCGTGTCGGCTCCTGCACTAGCTGAGAGAGATCTAACGCCAGAGCAAGCTTCCGCGTCTCTCTACCAGCGTGGTCGGTTTTTTGGTATGGGACAAGCCACTCCTTGTGGTGGGCATTAAAATCCCCCAAAACACCAATTGAGCAGACGGGTAACGCTGTTGGGCCACACTTGCCGCCTCACCTAGATCCCCTAGAATAAAGTCGTCCCCCGATCTCCGCTGTGTGAGCGGTACACACAAGCATACATAATTTTCTCTATGCCCGTGTCCACCAGCACCCAAATCACCGAGAAGTTAGGGTGCTCAAGATTTCGGAGACGCAGACAGCAAATGTCATCACGGGCGCATACACAAACGCCGGCATTTGGGATAAATAGATGCTCCAAGATATAGCCTGGGTAATCCAAGTATGCCGTATCAGCTGGACATCCTATCTGCGTCTCCAACAAGAAGAACAAGTGAGGCTTAGAGGTCTCCAGATGATAATGGACCGGTTAGAGATTGGAGCGAATCCCGCTAATATTCGCAAGATCCACTTTAAATGTGAGGACGTGCATCTGCTGTTTTAACTTATATCTTCTTTGGACTTTTTTCATGATGAGTAGTTGTGAATAGGTTGGAGAAGTAATAGCAAACGAGATGTCAGAATGGCTAACCCACGGAAGTCAAGGCATAACTACGCCATTGAAGAACTTGCGCGGAGACTGCGGGGACGCCCGAACCCGCCTGAAATAATTCATCAGTTCCTCACATCCGGTCGCCAGCCGGCCCAATGGATCATTTCAGGATTTTTCACAAGCGGCGGGGCAGCCTTTCGTAGCTGGCTAAACTACTACTTGGGCCCCCTACAACTTGCGGTCGGCCAGCAGAGAACACCGTGCTTCGGATCCCGCTACCCTCTAAAGCAAGGCCTCCGACTCAGAAACACCATGATTCCGATCACGGTCCACCCTTCCAACACAACTGCATCCTACAACTCATCCGGACGGCTTCCCTGAACATCATGATGGAACACGACAAAACGTTTGGCATCAATACTTTGTCCAGAGGGTGGTAATATAAAAAAGCCGGCGGCCGAAGCCTACCACCAGGTGATTCAGTTGCTCATTTGGCACCACCCGAGGGTCACGTGTAGGAGATCGAGAGCTGAATCCTACGGACGCTAGCAAACAATAAACCCTCAAGATTACTTCACACTTAACATAACTTTGGACCCCTATCCCGCAAAAAGCCTTTACTTTTTTGGGATAAACGTGTCCTCAATATTAACCCATCATTTAAACTATGACTGTGCCAAGTTGCATCAAAATCAGTCTAGTAGTTTCAGCGTGGTAAGTGTTCTTTTAAATAACTTTCAACCCCTATCCTGCGGGAACCCTTAATTTAATTTTCCTTTAATTTTTCGGGAATAAAAGTATCCTATATCCTACGTCGTAGTATGAACTCAAATCATACCAAGTTTCATTTTAATTCATACAGTAGTTTCGGCGTGATGCCTAGCCAAGATACATAGAGAAAGACTGACAAACATTAAAAAAAAACAGGTTTGGCTTCAGTATCGAATATAGAGTCTATTCGAAACTAAAGCCTCAAAAAAAAAACTAAATATCTTCAATGTATCTGTACACCTGAACTGTATCTTGGACCCGTTACAGTTTTATTATAAGTATAGATTTATACATGGTGGTGTTTCAATAGAGATATAATCAAATTTAAAAATTGATATTTAAATACCTTTTAACTAGCTGTACACGCGTCTTTACCCGCATTGTTTTTTTTTTATGGTGTAAAAGTATCATAAATGTTATGCCTGGACTAAAAGTACCTATAAGGTACAATATACCAAAATTCGTAAGGCGGTCAAATAGTTGTTTTCGATTGCTCGGCTTCTATTCATCGAATTGAGATACCATGTACACCTGCAGTTTTTAAGTCAAGCGAGTTTTTAGATATCATCATTGAAAACAGCATCACAATGGGTCTAAGAGTTTTTACGTGATGAGCGAACAAACAGACATACCTAAAAACAAACAGAGAGAAAGAAACACTATTAAAAGTATAGGTATTATAATCATAAGTTTTATTGTTTTTTTTTTTGTGTCATTTTCCGGTGTATTCCTATGAATATGGGTAATTTTTTTTTATGGTCCGTCAGAAAGAAACTATAAGAAATGCAATATTCGAATATAACATTTTTTAATATGTCTGTCTGTCTGTTTGTCTGTATGTCTGTTTGTATTCAGTTACTTATTTCTGAGTAACCAAGTTTTTTTTTTAAATAACTTCTTGTAATGTTTTTTTTTGTACTTTCTGCTTTATTATAAGTAGGTAAGAGATACGAGTAGAAGTAGATAGAAGATATAACTTCCCTAATGTCACATCTACATTTTAGACAACATTTAAGAGAATCCTCAACTTCCATGGATTGTAACTAAAGTTTTTGTTCGTTTATAATGCTTTGGGAAACGAAATCAATTTTCAGCTAAAGTTATGTGAGTCTTTTCATTTTGAGTAAAATTTTAAAGGCGAAGCCATCAGTCGTATTTGATCAGAGTTTTGTAATTAACCGGTGGGCATCTCCCGTGCTTCATCAATTACAGTACGGGTTTAATTACTGTTCAGAATAAATATTGACGGCTCCATTGCCAACAAAGTGTTGTAGAGAATAGAACAATTTATCAAAAACACGAGATAGCCAACTGACAAGTCGTATCTCAACTTCTTATATTATAATTACCTGATAATAGATAGTTATATATCTATTATACGACTCAGACATGGTGTAGCAGAGCACATTGTTTTTATCGTATAACATAAAAAGAGCCGATACAGATATAATGATGGAAGTTGAACGAAAATGGTAGTAATAGCAGAAACTAAATAAATCGTGACCCGATAGAAGTTACTATTCATAGATCAATAAGTATAGAAGTAAACAGGGTTGCACCATTTATTTATTAACCTGTTAATCGCAAAACAGGTATATTTTCAAAATGTTGCTACAACGAATCCAAATGACATGTCATATTGATTTCGTTCAAAGTTCGAATCTATAAGCGCATCGCATTTGAGCGCAACCGCAGCCTTCACGGCTTGCGATAACATTTATAGCAATAAATGCGGTCGTAGCATGCGTCCCTGCGGCGCACCGCACGGGCATCGCGCCCCGGCGCCGCTCGCAGGCGGCGTTTGCCGGCAACTAGGACAACTGCTGTTCAGAATATTCAATTGAAATTGTTCCTTCAAGATGTAGTTAATTTTTAGTTTTGGGGATTATTTGCGCCATAAAGTCGGATAATCATGCAAAGCAATATTATTTGGGCAGCTATTTAAATATCACAATATACTGACAATTAGCTATAGCGTTATACATTCAGAGGGTTTTGTTAGGTACCTACGTCATACATTTTATTTGTAGTGATTTGGGGGTATGTTTAGTGTCCTCCTGGCACTTCCACCCGGGCTGTACAATGTACTCGTCTACAATGGGACTTGAGGGCCAGTCCCGTTGTAGGCGCCGTCTTTTCCATCTTCGTCTACATCGACACCTAACACCAATGAGATGGTTATCTAACGATAGCCCAATAACCAAAATAAATAAACAATAATCCACTTTTGGTTCAGACTCTGAACAATTCGCCCGTTTTGATCACCAATCCATGCATAAAGGCAGACTAGGGCGCGCTGTACTGAGTAGTGACAGATGAGATTATTGGGTCACAGCTCCATTAGCGATGCGCTCGGACGTGCATGCTGGTGGGCTCGTTCCTAATGCATCAGTGGACGTCGGGTATAGGGGTGGAATATGCTGTGGAGGGATAGGGATGCTGCAATTGATTAGTCACAAGATAGATGGTAAAGTTGGTCATTCACCGGGAGCATTCACGTGCAATGTAACAATTCAAGATTTAAATTTGAACGTTACACTAAACTACTGCGCCAGCTGGACGTACTCGCTAAGGAGCAACAATCGGATTATCACTTTTTTCATAGCAATTTCGACTCTATCGCAAGGCATTAGTGGTTGCGATACTGAGAATTCGATTGAAGCCAAGTTATGTAATCGGGCTGCAGAATTCTGTATGCCACAAGAAAAGTTGTCTACGCCCGTTTTTTTTTTAATTTGATTTCACTTGGTACCAGCGGGGCTATTACATAATATCTTGTTGCAATCAGATTTAGCACTTAATGCGGTGCGTCAGAGTTGATATTGATTTGAAAATCTGATTGCAACTAATCGCATTGGCTCATGTAATTGCCCTCGCGTGGTAAGTACCTACAGCCAAAGAGTATATAAATACTACGTAAGACCTACAGCTTTACCCCCCATTCCTATAAAAATTAAACGAGTCGTTTTTCTAACGTCTCGTTTCTTTTTGACGTATTTTGTATGGCGTCTATGTCAAAAGCTGATGGACAATTCGCGAAAACGGTTCGTTTTAAGATATAGGAACCGGCCAATAATAAGCTTAGGTACGTCTGATCGTTTCCGAAATGTATCGGGGCAATTAGGTATCTAGTAATAATATTACTAAAATGTAATAAAATATGAATATTAATTAGCACTATTTTCGTGTATTTTACCGATTTTACCAAAACAATCATTCTCCGTGCGTTCAAGATGATGAGATGGCGTTGTGGGCAGTTTCCAAATGTACATTTACTCGTTAACAAGCCATGTGCTTTGAATATTTTCAACAGTTTTGCAATTTTTGTAACTTTGACATTAACGATTGGGGGAATTTGGGATGGCCCAAACCGAATAAAATACGTCCCTATACCCAAATGAAATAAAGTCGCTTTTCCCATCTCAAATTTAACTGTCATGTCATTTAAACATGAAAAACGAACGTTGATCGAAAACATTTCAGAAATCTAATTTTGCCCACAAATGTCCAATGTGAACGCCAAATATAATCATAATTAGCGTTTTAACATTTATTTTCGCCATCTGCTTCAAAGCAAATGGGCTATTTGTTCACATGTACAAGTTTATGATCGCGTTTTACTTTCCTTTGATGCGCTGGTTTTGAGCATAATGGAAAAAACGCTAAAAATTATCACCTTTGGCATTCGGCTATAAAATATTGTGGACAAAATTAGCATTCTTATATTTTTTTTCTAAATTGGCAAATGTGTTGAAATTGGCCAATCCAACGGTTTGTTAAAGATGTACATTTTGAAACTGGCAAAAACGCCATCAACACAATCCGAACATATGATTTATTGACACATAAATTAGGGCTGCCAGACGTCTGGCTTTTGACGAATGACGTATGTAGGATTAATGAAAAAAATATAAAAAAAAAACTACAGGAAAGGCATGAAGACATGAATATATTTGTACTAACCATAGAAGTTGAAAATATTTGTAGTTCATAATATGGACATACAGATCAACACACCCCAAGCATCCAAGACCCGAGACACATTTATTTACATCACAAAATGTTTCCCTTGCCCAGGGCCTGGATTCTGTATGACCACTCACGCCAATTCCACGCGAATTCCACGCCAATTCCACGCTGCCTGCGTGGAATCACGAACAAATAACCACAAATGTCCAAAAATGGCGGCGTGGAATTGGCGTCTTAAAATAAGAGAATTAGGCCCAAGGATTCAAATTTGGGACACTAATCTTAGAAGGGAAATACAATACCAACTGTGTCACATTGTCGTCAATACATCTCATACAATATACTATATAGTTTAGAGCTGCAAAATATATGGAGTACTCCAAATATTTTTTTAAACATCTAGAAAGATCTAGGTTCATGTAGGTTATTCAAAATGTCGGAATTTTGCTATGCCAGGCTCCATAGTAAATTGTGAGTATCCATTTAATTGAGTTTTTAGTGACCAAAAAAAGCGGGTGGGACTGTATCGGGGCGCATAGCAGTTTGTTTGTCGTGAAACGTCTACGACACGTACAAATTGCGAGTTATGCCGAAATAAAGATCACAAAAACATTAATTGTACTGATTTTAAGCACCCACGGCTTTGCCCGTGTTGTTATTTCTCTGGGTTAAAAGTTACCTATGTGTTATTTCAGGACCAAAAGTACCAAATTTCACTCAGCCCTCAAATAGTTTTTTATCGATTGCTTGGCTGCTATTCAATGGATTGAGATACCGGTTTTTGAGTCAAAACCTAGTTTTTACGTGATACGCAATCAGACAGACATAATTTAAAAAACTGCACCTAAATCAGTACGCTAGCTATCAGTAGCTTATATACTCAGTTCGATTATGTGATATAAAATGTTTGTCCCCGATAGATAACTCTATCTAAATCGCGGGTTAAACTGAATTATAGATCACAAAAACCATTTAACTGATTTTGCTCTGTGCGTTCTGCTCCCTTCCCTTCTGTCTTTTGACAAAATATAATATTACATCATTGAATTGACTATATAAGCTCAAAAATTACACCTAAATTAGATCTCTGGAGCTTATAGTTACAGAAATATAAAAGTGAGACCATATACTCCTTTTCGTTACAGTCGCTCATTTAGTCATGGTACCCCGTATAGTATCGGTCGGAGTGATTTTTAAAGATCTATCACGTCAAAATATCAAATCAAATCAAATCGTATTAAGTTTATTCACCAAAACATTACATTAATTTTCACAATGCATGTACTAATTATAAGGTAAATGCTTAACACAATTAGGAACCTATAAATATAATTTCACTTAAATATATGCACACAAAATACCGAGCTTAATTAAAGTACACACATTTGTGACTTGGTACATATAAACTCTGTATCCCACACTAGAATAAATCCTGTGTTGTGGGATAAACAGTCTCCTTCGCACCACAATTTTATTTGTTTAGGTAGGTACAATTTAATTTTTATAGCAAGAAATGTTTTTTTTTTTTTTGTTTTTTTTTTACCGAAACGGTAAAGATAGGTATATAAGTTATACAAATTGCATTATTTTTAAACAGTAGGTAAGTTATTTGTAACTGAACATTATTGATTACTATTAAACATCATACAAGAAAAAAAATATTTGTTGGTAAAAGTAGTAAAAGTCCTGAAAAAGTAGGTAGATGCAAAAAACATGTATTATTAAACTAAGTAGGTACTTAACAACTGTGGTACTCGTAGCTACATAAGGTATGCGTGGCGAAAGTGAGTTTAAAACTACATATATTTGATAACTATTAAACATACAAAACAAATCGAAAAACATTAGTTGGTAAGAATCTTGGAAGTATAGGTAGATGGAAGAAACACATATTATTAACTAAGTAGGTACTAACTACTGTGATATTGACAGACAGGCGGTATGCGTGGCGTGAACTTATATCTACATTTTTTTTTAATCATCAAACAAAACAATAGGTATATTTTACGTTAAAAATCCTAGAAATGCATTAATACCTAATTAAGAAGGTACTAGCTACTGCGATAATAACAACAAAAGGTATGCTGCGCGGGGTGGGTAACTGAAGACTCTGTGATTTGTTTGTGATGTATATATTTAGTAAGTGTTTAGAGATGGAGATAACACGATAGTTGACTACGGTGCTTTGTTTTTACCCGACTGCAGAAGGTTAAGTATTTGGGTTGTATGTATGTATGCATGTATGTTTTTTTTAAATAAGTTTGTTAAAAGACCATTCCAATAACCTCTAAAAAAATATACTAAAAATACAATTAGGTAAGTAGAGCAATTTTGTTATCATCATATATATTTGCTACTAGCTTTCGCCCGCGACTTTGTCCGTGCGGGCGAAGTACAGTTTATCGCGATAAAAAGCATCCTATGTTCTTATAGGATATTAAAAACCAATGCTAAAGTATATCACCAACGCTATTGATGTTTTTTGACAGACTCGTTATTATTTCCATGGCAACCGTTCCTTAAAGCGAGTAATCAACATTTTCCCGTGGAAACTTACCATTTTCCGGGATAAAAGTATCCTATTTTTTATTCCAGGGTATAAGCTATCTCTATTCCAAATTTCATCAAAATCCGTCAAGTTGTTATCGCGTGAAAGCTTCCCGAACAAACAAATTGGTGTTGATGTTTTTTGGTGCCAGTAGCTGGTTTTTGCTGATAAATTATGATGATTGTTTTCAAGTAGTGAAATCTGTGATATAAATATAATAAACACTTATAAATTATTATGTCCGGCTTTTTAGCAATGCTTGGGCAAAAAAGCTATTTCATTTTTGGACCTGGCAATGGCAACCCTACGCTTATTCACTGCACAACAAAAACATAACCTTTCATTCACAATCGCATCACAACTGAATTGTCGTTAACTTTATATTATTACCTACAACTATTAATTATTTGTATTGTAAGCTGGCTATTACGTACGAAAAATATATATTAAAGTTTTGAAATGACTTGCAGACAGGTTAACTGAACCTCGGAGATGTGCAAGTATTACAACACAAGCCACAGTAAGTGTACAATATGGTATATAAGTTGTCACTCAACACATTAAAAACATTTGTAAAAATTTGTATTTCCAGATTCTAACCTTAAATTTTCTGGTAACGAGAAGTTATCAAAAGCCACCAAAAGGACAGAATTGGCTATCACCTTTTATTCAGCCGTTAACGACACATACATGTTGGTGTGGAGGAATTGACAACAAAAAAGAAAGCCAAGGTAGCTGCAAAAAAACTTGGTATTTTGTCTAAGGTTCGGCGGTACTTCACACCGGGACAGCTTTTGAATCTTTATCAAGCACAGGTCCGATCTTGTATGGAGTACTGCTGCCACCTCTGTGACGGTTCTGCCAAGTATCAGCTCGAGTCTTTGGATATAATTGAGAGACGTGCTATCAGGCTCATTGGGGATGACCCTCTGGTAAAGAGTAAGCTTCAAAGTCTGGGGCATCGACGTGAGGTAGCAAGCCTGGCGGTATTCTACAGATTGCACTATGGAGAGTGTGCACAAGAACTGCACAACCTGATTCCCCCATCACCTTTCCATCACCGTACGACTAGACGATCAGCAAAGCGCCACCCTTTCATGGTTGAAATACCTCACACAAGAACGAAGCGTTACGCTTCTTCATTTATTATAAGAACTGCAAAGGAGTGGAATGCCCTGCCCTCGTTAGTGTTTCCGGTAAATTATAACCCCGGTGTGTTCAAGTCAAGAGTGAATAGGTATCTACAAGGCAAGCGTGCTACACCTTCGACCACATCATCGCTTTCCATCAGGTGAGATAGTGGTCAAACGATTGCCTAGTCCATAATAAAAAAAAATAAAAAAAACCCAACGAGACAGAAACAAAATAAAAGAGGGGTAACAGTTAAATCAACAAGTTTTATTGCTCTGCACATGAAAAGGAAATTTCCTTTTCAAACTCGGAAGAATGATTAGTTTTAGCAGCTTTGACAGAGTACGCTCGGATCAAGCCCACTTGGATGTGTACTAAGACGCTACTCGTATCATGGCAACCGGTAATCCGAGCGCACTTTGACGACACTGTCCGATCTGAATAGACTCGGACTGTGTTCTACTTTTCTGAGCTAGCTCATACGAGTAGTGAAACAAAATGGTGGCTACTAACATTTTACAAGCGTTTCATCTGACATCTTTCGAAACGAATACTAAAGACACTAGTTATGTACGAGTACACTTCGATATGTGTAAACAACTATCCATGTACATTCATATGAAGCTGACTCGTACGAGTCTACTCGGATCCAGCAGACTCTGATCGAGTCAACGCGGTTTTACCTAATTTATATATTGAATTGTAATTATACATATAATATTTGAGACAATAACTTTTGACTTGTATAAGTGCTATATTATGTTGTTTATTTTACATTATGTACCCTAATTAAAATAAATTACTTTGACTTTGAGAACTCATTCCTGCCTTTTATTTTACATTATTTTTCAGATGCCGCCATGCCTAAAATGATAAAATAACATAAGCCCATAAAGCAGGTTGCAGACCAAATACTAAGCTATGCCGATACAAATTAAGCCAGCTTTTACCTAGAAATATGTCCCGTGAACACCAAGTACTAAGCGAAAGCTCAGTCTAGTTTGTGAAGGGGTGCCATGGTGGGTGGGATAGTCTTAGCTTAACTCTAAGCAAGCTTAGTAAGCTTAGCTTCACATATTTTAGTTAGCTCACTTAGCCAAGTATGTAAAACTGTGTCGGCTGTACAACCTAAGCTAAACCAAGTTAGCTTAGTTTTCAGTCTGCAACCCGCATAAAAGTCTTCTAGATACTGAAAATTAACTTTTCAAAGACCAATCAGTAGCGAGTCGTTCTTTTCATCTAATTTAGAAATATAGTTAATTTTCACATGCTAATAAAACGATCCGTAGAACAATGTAATTAAATACCTAAAGGCATAATAAAAGGTATAATTATACCTTTTACATATTCATAACCCCGCACTAGGATTGTGTCGCAGGTGTAATGGCATTAAAACAAACATCCAAGATCTGAGGACTAACATTTGTTCTCATCACATAAATATTTGCCCCGGCCAAGATTTTAACCTGGGACTCTAAGCTCAGCAGGCAGAGGCATTACCAACTCTCAATAGGACAAAATCCATAGTACATGCTTAGGTAGGGTCTAGATAGCAGTAGATACCCACACATGATAATAATATGAACAGTTTACCCATCTGGTGTTCATGTCTTTACTTAGCTGTTCACTGTTTAAACTAGGTACCGGAAGGGAAATGAAAGAGTTTCTTCTCAGTTCAATTAGCACTCTATATTAACCGATTAATTACAAAGTCACATAGTTCAAAAATATAAGACAAGGCTTGACATGGAGACACGCATGCAATACTAAGGTGGTAAGGCAACTCGCACTGAGGATGGCACAATTTGCTAAGTTTGCATTACTATTAATAACTTTGTGTCCCCACAAAAGCCGTAGTTATTTTAAGTATATACTTGCTTCCACATAGTCACTGTTTTGACTGGACCTGCTTGTTAATTTATTTGTAAGATCCATCAACTGTTGCTCCAAATCAGCCCATCCTTGGAGTGTAATAGTGAGGTGCCTTGTTGCCATTTCCAAGTCAGTCATTCCACTCCAACCAACTGAATGTAGGTACCAACTTGTTGTGAAGAATGGAACTTGATGGGTTTTCATATGCTCACTTCAAAAAAGTTAGCTGGATTGTTGAGGCCTTGATTTGGTTCATTTTGACTGCAAACAATACTACAAATCAAGTGGGTAAATCATATATATACTTACTACGTAGAAAATGAACAATTCACACAACTGTAAGTATCCACTAGCTATGCCCGTGTGGACATTGTTCCGGGGAAAAAATATCTTATGTCCTTCCTTGTGCATGAAGATCGGTTCAGCCGTTTATTCATGAAAAGATGGCAAACAGATAGTTATATAATGTTAGGTACTTTTGTTATTTTTGGTATTAGTTTGACGTGATGATTATACACAAAATACATTAGGAAAGCATACGTCTCAGTAGCGATACATACCTATTTCATTATGTAGCATTGTATTTATTTACCATCTGCTTATATTCGCACAAAATAGTTTTATTTCATTCCTAAAAGTTGCGAAGTTTTGGTTGGTGGCTTTTGACAATATGAGCCACAAAATAAAAGTTTGGCTGAAAAAAGTGATTCTATGATATTTTCATGAGCAGAAAAATTAAACAAATCTATTTCTCTTAGTTAAGTACCTACCTAAATTAATGTTTGTTTTTTTAACACAACAAGCTCCATTTTTTACTGTTCCATAGATAATATAGACTATAACGTGCGTGTAACGCGCCTTGTCGCGTTCTCAAATTTGACAGTGGCTTACAGAATAGTATTTTACGTTACACGAAAATTCCACGCAGATATCTTAACGCGGCGCGTAACGTGTCTTATTGGCAATAGAGAATAATGGCCCAGGTCAGAGACTGCACCACGAGACAGTCGTGTTACAAGTGGTGCACATTGTAATGCTCAGTTTCCGCACTCACTGCTGCAATGTTACAATTTGTATAATTTTAGGTATGCGCAGTGTTATGCTTGCCTGGACACATTCCCTGAAGTAATGCTCGAATCTGAACAGTTATACATTGCACGCGAATTCTCTTGGCACAGAATAAATAATAGTACACTTCCAGGGTGGTGAGTGGCCACGTTATTAACAATTTGGAACCAGTACTTTGATCTGATTCAAAATTACCGCAATACTGGACATACGAGACGTAATAAATAGTAGACAAACCAAGCTTCAAGGCGACTGCCACCAGCAGTCAATGCAGTAAAAACTAGCTGATAAGTACTTACCTACTGATTTAGATACATTTGGAACAAATTATTCCTCCAACTTAGTGAGCGGCAGGGCAGCAGGTAAACCAACTTACTTAATGTCAATCATGTTTATCTTTGAATTTTCCTTTCGTAGTTTCGCAAGCAAATAAAAGAAAATCAACATAAGATTCCATCGTACAAGCCGAGCACAACGCAAACAGCACCGAAACTTACTGACTTACACGAGTATCTGCCGTACTTCGTAGGCACACTTTTAGTTTTCATTTACAGTTTTCATTAGCGCTTCTCTAAACTTTGCATTAATTCCCACATGGCAGGAGGTGTGGGAGCGAGGGGTTGAGAGAGGGTAGTAGGGGTGGGACGCAGGTGAGGTGCTGTTTAACTTTCCCTCGGAGCAGTTGTTTGGGCACGCATCGACTCTCGTGCGGAGAGCCGCTGGCGGAGAAAGGCTTTTGTTACCGCTACAGAGAGAAGGCGTGTTATACTCGTATGTATATGGTGAAAACATTCTCCGCGAATGCATTGTAGAGTCAGCCACAAAAAAAAACACAGTAATACCATGATAAATAAGTACCTACACATTATTTTGAAATGTTTCTATGTTACTTAAATACTAGTGACTCGTCCCGGCTCCGCACGGGTAGCACTAAAAAAATACGCCAGTAAGCGTAATTCAAAAACTTTAGCAGCAACGCTCATGCTGCTGTCTGACAGACTTGTTATTATTTCGTTTCCACGGCATGTCATTCCGTTCCTTACTGCGAGTAATCGTTTTTTTATAAGTATGCAAATTTTTGATACCTTTCTTGGGTTACATTATTGCGATTTTCATACGGACATCTAATTAAAAAATAAGAAAAAAAATACAGCCCATGTGACTCGCTGATAATGTAGATTTCTATATAAGTGAAAGAATTTTTTAAATCAGTTTAGATTTTTTTGTGTTTGTCCATCACAAATATACATACAAAAATACAAACATATGAAAAATCAAACTACACAATTTTCAAGTTTATTTAAAAACTTACACTACTCAGTAGTCGTAGCGCGGTGACAATATACCAGATTTTACTGCTGCGAGGATTGAAAACATGCAAGCATTTTTCAGTAGACGGAGATTAATACTTTTACCTACTTTGAACACGAAAAGAAGACGAAATAGGTTTTATTTTTTGGAGAATTAGGTCTTCTGTGGCAGGTGGAAACACGCTCAATATAGTAAGATACATATGCCGAAAGTACATTAGACCTGGAACTGTAGAAGAATCGTTCTTATCCTTGTTTTTTAGGGTTCCGTATACCTCAAAAAGAAAAACCTAAACACATTTTGGTCCATCCGCCCGTATGTCTATATGTCTGTCTGTCAAGTCACTTTTTCTCAGGAACGCGTGGAGGTATCAAGTTGAAATTAATATCAAATACTCAGCTGCAATCCCTTGGAGGTGTTTAAAATCAAACTTATATCTAAGTCAACGCAATCAAAAGATACGGTAATTTATGCCGCATATTTCGACACTCGCAAGGAATCAAAACTTATAGTGTACTTCCCATTGATCTAGAATCATGAAACTTGGCATGAAGCAATGTCTTATAGCACAAATAACGGAAAAAAATCTGAAAGCGTAAATGTATAGTTACATCGTTAAAAAACGTCGAGACTCGGTTCCCGTGATGGAAGAACTATTTAAATACCCACTAGTTTGTACGGAACCCTCGGTGCGCGAGTCCGTCTCGCACTTGGCCGTTTTTTTCTATAATGCTGCTGCTGTTTCTTTTGATTAAAATGAAGTCATGATAAGTTTGTATTAGAGTTAAAATATGTTTGTATAGTTGTACTCAAATATGTTTGTATAGTTGTACTCAAATATGTTTGTATAGTTGCACTCAAATATGTTTGTATAGTTGTACTCAAATATGTTTGTATAGTTGCACTCAAATATGTTTGTATAGTTGTACTCAAATATGTTTGTATAGTTGTACTCAAATATGTTTGTATAGTTGCACTCAAATATGTTTGTATAGTTGCACTCAAATATGTTTGTATAGTTGCACTCAAATATGTTTGTATAGTTGCACTCAAATATGTTTGTATAGTTGCACTCAAATATGTTTGTATAGTTGCACTCAAATATGTTTGTATAGTTGCACTCAAATATGTTTGTATAGTTGCACTCAAATATGTTTGTATAGTTGCACTCAAATATGTTTGTATAGTTGCACTCAAATATGTTTGTATAGTTGCACTCAAATATGTTTGTATAGTTGCACTCAAATATGTTTGTATAGTTGCACTCAAATATGTTTGTATAGTTGCACTCAAATATGTTTGTATAGTTGCACTCAAATATGTTTGTATAGTTGCACTCAAATATGTTTGTATAGTTGCACTCAAATATGTTTGTATAGTTGCACTCAAATATGTTTGTATAGTTGCACTCAAATATGTTTGTATAGTTGCACTCAAATATGTTTGTATAGTTGCACTCAAATATGTTTGTATAGTTGTACTCAAATATGTTTGTATAGTTGTATTCAAATATGTTTGTATAGTTGTACTCAAATATGATTGTATAGTTGTACTCAAATTAAACTTTCAACAGTAGTACAGAATGTTGTGTGTTTGTATCAAAAAGAGAATTAACGATGTATTATAATTTGCAGTGTCGTGATTTAGGTAAATATGGTAAATTAACATTTAAATCGCGCCGCGCAGATTTCCACACGTCTGCAAAAACCCGCGAATTCATCGCTCGAGTTACCTCGTAACTCGAATTTACATCTTTGCTATGTAAATGCTGCCGTCTGTTTCTTTTCTTTTATTAATCACAATTCAGATCAACGTCTCGTGTAAACAGCATGAATAAGGCAGTAAGTAAGAAGTCGATCTTTTCTTGTATTACCTGTACATCAGCAACATAATAGAAAGCTCTTCATTAGTAAGAAGTCGATCTTTTCTTGTATTACCTGTCCATCAGCAACATAATAGAAAGCTCTTCATTAGTAAGAAGTCGATCTTTTCTTGTATTACCTGTTCATCAGCAACATAATTGAAAGCTCTTCATTAGTAAGAAGTCGATCTTTTCTTGTATTACCTGTACATCAGCAACATAATAGAAAGCTCTTCATTAGTAAGAAGTCG
This sequence comes from Alsophila aescularia, assembly GCA_946251855.1. Classification (NCBI taxonomy): domain Eukaryota; kingdom Metazoa; phylum Arthropoda; class Insecta; order Lepidoptera; family Geometridae; genus Alsophila; species Alsophila aescularia. The sequence continues at coordinate 61,684,206 of OX276374.1, forward strand.
ATCTTTTCTTGTATTACCTGTACATCAGCAACATAATAGAAAGCTCTTCATTAGTAAGAAGTCGATCTTTTCTTGTATTACCTGTACATCAGCAACATAATAGAAAGCTCTTCATTGGACACCAGAAACAACAGAAACAATAAGACATAAGTTCAAAAACTTAAGCCCAACTACGGTTGGTTAAAAAAATTGCCTAGGACACTCTTGCGATGAAGACGAATCGTTTAATTAATTCTATTAATTGGTCCGATTTTGACACTATAAATGAATACAAATCGATTGATACCTCGCTTGTCAAAATCGAACCAATAGGAGTGAGGTGGAACATTCACATACACATTTACATAATTATATACATACATAGACTGTTAAACTAATTACCGTTCCATTGTTTCTCCGTAGTCAGGTTGTAATCTTCTCAATAATCCATAGTGGACATAATAACGTAGAACAATGGGTGGTCTTATCTTCCAGACAAGTATTTATCACAAACTAGTTTTCACGCTCGCGACTTGGTCCGTCACTACTGTTTATCGCGAAAAAAAGCATCCTATGTTCTTCTAGGATATTAAAAACCAATGCAAAAGTAGGTATAGCACATCGACCCTATTAAAAAGAGGACTGGGGACCAACTACTCAGCATGGACCGCGTATATTAGGTGCAACGCACACAATTGGCCTCAGTCGTAATCGGAGTTGCGTTGGTGTAACACGTGCGTGTACTTTACCACATATTATTCGGAATTCGCAGCAAAAATGCCTTCCTGTTCTTTTATAAGGTGCAAAAATAGCTGAAGAACCAAAAATAAGTTGCACTGCATTACTTTTCACTCGTAAGTAGGTACTATAAATCATAATTTTCTCATCATAAAATTCTACTGATTGATATTGTTTGAAAATCGCCATTTGCTGAAAGGGACAGAAATATACGATGTCGAAATAAACCCTTTCTATCCGACAATAATTACTAAAACCACTGGATTCTAAAACAAATGCAATATCAGCTCTCAAGCGCTTTCATAACAAAACCGCAGCGTCTGTTGCTGCACTTGAACTCCCTCCGTCGCCGCTTCAAACACCGGACTATAGCTCTGCGTTGACTATTGCTTATTGTTTCCCGGTTCGGAGTCAAAAAGAATATAGCATTTATTGTGCCAAAGGGCTAAACTTTATAAATACATTTATTTTGTCGAACAAAGAATTATATTATTCGTGTCCATTCGTCATTGCAAATAAGAAAGTTTTCAAATCTTCACAGACTTAAAACTCTGACAGAAGTCTCTGATAACTGTACAAAATCGCATAAAACCAACCCGATCGCCTCTGGGAGCCTTCGTCGGGGCTCGCGTAGTCGACAACGGTCGCCGCCTGTTACAATTCGTTAAAACAACCTGGAGCCCAATTCTCGCGCAAATAGACATATGTCGGATTCGAGATTATCTCTAATTTTAAATCTCTACGAAAAATGTCACCAAAATGTCGATAGGATCAAAAAATCGCATTCTCAGTGATTATAGAGATTTTTGTCATAGACTTATTCGTAGACATCTGTAAATACGTTCCGATTTCTCGAATGTGTTGACCTAAAATCGAGAAATATCAACAATGCGGAAAAAATAATAGCAGATGATAATATTAATTAATACTAGATACATTTTATACATAATTGCATCAATTTGTGCAAAGTAGTCAGTTTTCAGATCAAGAATTTATTCTTCAAATTCTATCCTTAAACTCGGAAAAGACTCTAAAAGTACTCGCGTGAAACGAAATGTGTTTTCTACAATGTCGAATTTCAATATTTTTAATACATGGCATCGGATCTTGCTTGTTTGTTTATTGTGGTTTGTTTGTTGTGAGATATTTATTGTTTTAGACATAGAAAAAAATAAGGAAAAGTTATCCTTCTTCGGCGCAGAAGCTAAGATTATTAACTTTAATAGAGGCTAACGAAGAGCTGCGTCAAGGAAAGTTCTCGACCTTTAGTAAAACAATAGCCGAGGCAAGGTGGAGTTTCATAGTCCAAGAGCCCACAGTATACCTGGGTAAATTAAAATACTGTGTTAATCTTCTTCTTGAGGCTATGATGATGTTTTTTACCATGTTTTTATTAAGTCACTTTCTTGTTTGTCTATCTGTCTGTCGTTCCAGGTGAAATCTTGCAAATCAAATTTCAAGCACTTCCCAATTAGCTATCCGATTATATGGAATTACCTAAACCAATGCGTTTTGTTGCAATCAGACTTTCAATGCAATATCAACTCTAACGCACCACAATAAGTGCACGTGATAATGAAAATCTGATTGCAACAAGATAGGAAATTGACCCGCTGGTTAATGAGCGGTCACATATTATTGTTCGTATGTGTTTTTACTACTTTTACCGTTACGCTAAGATGATTAGTATTACCTACTTAGAAATGTATATAAAACAAAGATCAAAAACTAAGTCATAAATAAAAATAATAATAATACAAGTTTTATTATTTTATAGTACTTAGCGTAGATGAAGAAAACAAATTAAAAATAATTTTGCCTCAACCACGTTATTTGTGAAATCCTCAGTAATTTCACAAATAACGTGGTAAAATCGTCAAAAAAACTCCTCAGCAAAAGCATCTGACATTTTTAAAATTTCGGATATATTTTATTATTTTAAAAGAAGAGAGTTAAAGTTTAGTTTGACTACAGATAAGAAACGGTTTAACTTCTCATTCGACTTACAAAAGTCTACTGCTCCGGACCACTCGTTGCATGTCGAGCGCTGGGCGTAGACATATCTCTATCGTGACTCTCCGAGAATACGGTAATTTGTTTTGTATCGATATACGCCATTTTTTTTCGACATATCTCGAATTCGACATATGTCTATTTGCGCGAGAATTGGGCTCCTGGGGGCACGGGGCGGAAAACTTAAGCAATCGACTTTACTGCCGCAGAGTGACACAGGGGGAAGTTTTTGTTTAGGTTCTGTGAAGTCACAGCGGAAGCGACACGGATCTCAAGCTGGAATTAAAATCGCAATTGTTTTTATTTGATCCCAGTTTAATTAAAATAAACTGAAAGATGAAAAAGAAGAAGAAAGCGAGGCTTAAAAAGTATGAATACGATACATGACCAAAATCAGTTTTTTTTTTTTCGTATGCTGGCTGGATATATTGTTTTGTCAGGCTGCCCGAGAGCCTCTGACATGGCTTAACGACTGCTATTAATCAATAACAGCTGAGACCGACAGCTTAACGTGCCCTACGAGGCACGGAGCTATTGAAAACCGCACATGACTTAGGTAAAACTAGGTACTTACTAAACTTAGGTAACTTAGGTTTGGTGCGGACCAATGACTTACCTAAGTTATGTGCGGTTTAGCCTAGGACCGAACCCAGTATTGTTTTATTCTAAGTTGCACTATTGAACAGTTAGGCTACCATCGCTCATTCAAAAATCTGTACTAAATGAAATGTATGCAACTGTGCCCGTGGCGTAGATAACTATATATATATAATATACTACTATCCCGTGGTTACGTTCAATCTAGATTTGCGTCGCCGCAGAATGCAATTCCACGATTGAGTTGTTGAACGCCGGAAATCAGGCCACCCCGAGTCCCGCGCCCCGAACCCCTCACCCCGCACCCTTCACCCCGTACCCTTCTCCCGCACCGCAGCAAACTGAATTCACGATAACGTCAAATCTCGAATATTTCTTTCTTCATCCTAAACATCTACTCGCACGCTTACATCGATGACTTTACACACGACACAATATATGATGCTAATATTTTTTTAAGAATTCTGCAGCAAAGTAAAAGGGTACATTTAAATGTTGAAGAAAAAGTTGGGAATTCGTTTCATTGCTGGGACGGCGAGCGTCTGCCTTTTATTGATATTTCACGCGAGTTTCTTGGAAATAATGCTGTTCCTGATTTATAGTTTCATTTGTTTTTGATCAGCATCTAAGATATTTCCTCCGGGAAAAATCACCGTTTTGTGACTATTGTGCGATGTTCCGAGTTTTAAGGAATAATTGATATTTATCTGATCCAATTTTAGACTTGACAGCATTTTATTAAAAACTAGCTGCACTGAGCTGTTTCACCCGCTTGAGTGGTGATGATGATGATGATGATGATGGTGGCGTTGAAAAGTATCCCTTATGTTATTACAAGGTATAAGCTATCTCCATTCCAAATTTCATCAAAATCCTTTCAGCCGTTTGAGCGTGAAGGAGTAACAAACATACTCACATGCGTACAAATTTTCGCGTTTATAATATTAATGTGAAGAACAAACAAAAAAAAAGTGGTTTACTTCCGCCAAACTGCAAGTCGGACAAATAATAAATGGAAAAATGAAAATAATGTAAAATATATAAGGTACCCACGCTAAACAACCTTTATCCAAATTGAACTAGTCTATACATCTATCTATCTATACTATTCATCACGCAAAAACCACTGAATGGATTTTGATGCCGTTTACTGAACTATATTCATTGGAGTCTTGCGGAGCACAACAGACACCAATATAAGGTACTTTTATCCCTGAAAATGGAAAGTTGCCGCGGAAAAACGGGAAAATGTCTTTTACTCCCTTTCACACAAAAACAACTATGATAATGTTTTGAATATTGGTGTTGATGGGCGTGCTCAGAGACCGAAAGATACCGCAATATCTAAAGACCCGTCTATACAACCAATGTGCCTAAACCCACTATGACTTATTGTGCTGAAACACGGACTCTTACCAAGGAAACTGAGCACAAGATGCGAGTCGCAGAACGGGCCATGGAGCGTTCCAAGTTAAGCATAAAGTTGAGCGACAGAGTTCGAAATACGGAGATCTGAATAAGACACAAGGTAGAAGACATGAAATTACGTATATAAATAAATTCAGTGGCGATGGGCAGGACACTTGACAAGATGTGGTGATGGCAGATGGAGTAGGTCTCTCACAGATTAGTGGCCACGTGTGGTAAAGCGTAGCCGTGGAAGACAAGTGCAATGATGGGTCGATGACATCAATAAGTTTATAGGAAAGACCTGGCACAGATTGTCTCAAGACAGAGATGATTGTCAGAGATGATTGGAGGAGGCTTATGCCCTGCCGTGGGTGAATTGAGCTGCCAATGATGATGATAGGTAAATGCTGTACAATACAGAGATCAACATAAGATACATTTATCCCGGAAAATGGAAAGTTCACACGGGAAATGGTAACTTTTGGTAGATTGGGTGTACTCGCTTTCACATTAAAAAAACGGCTAAACTGATTACGATTACAGAATGCCACTTGCACCCGTCACCAATAATATATAAACTGAAACGTTGTTTGTTTGTTTGTGGCGCTTTCACGCGATAACGGCTAAACCGAATTCAATGAAATTTTATACGTAGATGCTGTATACCAACAAATGATACTTTTTATACCGGAAAATTGTACATGCGGGCAAAGAAACTGGCGCAGCTAGTGTAAAATTAAAAGATATGGCCAATAGGCCTTATCTACCTATTTAAATTTTTACCCAAAATACTCATATCCTACCTACTCGTATAACAATACTGTGGCATGTGTGACTTGCTGTCAAACTGTGGTTTATGGTAACTTGGATAGAGTTATAACAATACTGTGGCATGTGTGACTTGCTGTCAGACTGTGGTTTATGGTAACTTGGATAGAGTTATAACAATACTGTGGCATGTGTGACTTGCTGTCAGACTGTGGTTTATGGTAACTTGGATAGAGTTATAACAATACTGTGGCATGTGTGACTTGCTGTCAGACTGTGGTTTATGGTAACATACTCGTATAAAAATACTGTGGCATGTGTGACTTGCTGTCAGACTGTGGTTTATGGTAACATACTCGTATAACAATACTGTGGCATGTGTGACTTGCTGTCAGACTGTGGTTTATGGTAACATACTCGTATAACAATACTGTGGCATGTGTGACTTGCTGTCAGACTGTGGTTTATGGTAACATACTCGTATAACAATACTGTGGCATGTGTGACTTGCTGTCAGACTGTGGTTTATGGTAACATACTCGTATAACAATACTGTGGCATGTGTGACTTGCTGTCAGACTGTGGTTTATGGTAACATACTCGTATATTAATACTGTGCCATGTGTGACTTGCTGCCAGACTGTGGTTTATGGTAACATACTCGTATAACAATACTGTGGCATGTGTGACTTGCTGTCAGACTGTGGTTTATGGTAACATACTCGTATAACAATACTGTGGCATGTGTGACTTGCTGTCAGACTGTGGTTTATGGTAACTTGGATAGAGTTATATGTGTTATAATTGTATTTAAACATTGTTTTTATACCAACAAAATATATCACACTAGCTAGTGCTTTTTGTTTATAGTTAAGGTGTGTATATAGTGTATATAGTTAACTGCACTAAGGCGGTAAACTGAACTTTCAACACATGTTTATTGGCCTTAAAAGTACACTTTACAAGCAACTGTATTGGAAAAACTATTTCAAGTTTTCCTCAAGAAGATTCAAACCGCAGACACTGCATAAATTTACATAGGTAAATGTCATAAGACACGTCAGACAGGCTTGTGAAAAGGGTTCATTCCAGCCGGTAACTGCACGCAGATTGAGACGTGCACGCGTCACGCCACGTCACGTCGCGCGGTGTGCGCGCGTCACGGCGGCGGCGGCGCGGCGGGCTTGCGGCCCATCCATCACGGTAATCCACGTCTCTCACACGCCCATCGAGCATAGGGTGTGTTCGTATTATTTAAAGTATAATTATGTCCAGGCCGTTGATCTGATAACGAATACGGGGGAGAACGGGGAGGGGAGGATCTCGTAAGATTCTACGCAGATATAATAGTATCTTAGAACGTCGAAAGTACCGGAATTGACAAAATATCCTCATCCTTTTTTTTGCACGAATGCCCAAAAAAGGAGTGTAATGTTTATAGGATTCATGTATGTTTGATATGTATACGACGTGTCACTGAATAGCCTTATAAGTACGCAGCAGGTTTTTTCGATCAAGCATGTGAATTCTTTTACGTGTGAAATTGTTAAAAACATCGTATTTAACTATTCCCATCCAAAAGTATAAACAAAAAATTTGCGACAACCCTAAATTCGTGATATCACGTCGCAAAAAATGTAGGTATGTATGTGTACATACATACTGCTCCATATGCGGGTTTAGGTTTCTGGCCTCTTGCGGTAACACAATCGGCAGTCTTATTGCTTACAGCAATCTCTTACAGACAATCTTTGGATGAACTAAATAAATACAATTGAGCCAGAGCCAATTTTGAATATCACATTTTCGAAATTAACAATTTAATAAATCCGTTTGAGCTGGGCAGTGGGCAAAAATGCTTTGTATGTCTGTCCGGCTGTTTTCCTCTACAGTTTGCCACACAGTTACTATGTAACTGTGTGATGTGTAGAGGTATGCCTCTACAGTTTACAGTTAGCCATGGAAACGAAATAACAAGTCTGTCAAAAAACATCTAGAGCATAGATACTTTACTTACTTTTGCATTGGTTTTTAATATCCTAGAAGAACATAAGATACTTTTTTCGCGATAATCAGTAATCCGCGCGGACGAAGTCGCGGGCGGGAAAGCTAGTTATCAATAAATTACTATATGACTATGACATAAGTTCAAGAACTAAAACCTGACTACGGTCGGCTAAAAATAGCTTATGGCAGTCTTGCAATGATGACGAATCGATTGATCCTCGCTTGTCAACATCGGATCAAGTTTTAAGATTGAACACATAAACCTTCCTTTGCTTCGCCGTAGTCGGGTAAACAAAAAACATGACACTCTATAAATGAAGAAGAATCAAAATTGTGACCTCGCTTGTCAAAATCTGACCAAGTTTTATGATTGAACACATAACCCTTCTTTTGCTTCCACGAAGTCGGGTAAAAAACAGGTTTTTATGCAGTTGGTAGCTACGTCATGGCTACTTACTTAGAATGAGCTATCACAATTACACACATACATACATACATTGCAAGTTAAATAAAAACTTTTAAAAACCCGTTCTATACAAAACGTATGAGAAAATTAATTTCCTCCATAATTCTTTTTTGCCATAATCGGTAAAATTCAGTCCAGCTTGTGTTGTGGTGTGGATATAATCAACCGATATAACGCTCCTGAAAAAATATTTACTTATCTATCTTTTTATTTGAGTTTGATTTATTTATTTAGTCTAGCTTTCCCGCCCGCGACTTCGTCTGCGCAGACTACTGCTTATCGCGAAAAAAACATCCAATAATTTTCAGGACGTTAAAAAACAATGCAAAAGTAGGTATAGCACCATTTCTCTTTAACCTACAACATTTAAGAGTAATCAACATTTTCCAGTTTTCCCGTGAAAACTTCAGTACAGTCCAGTCGTTATCCCATCCATCCGTTATCGCGTGAAAGCTCCCCAATCAACCAAATAAACAAACAAACAAACAAACAAACAACGTTTCACTTTTATATATTGTTATGGATAACTAACACCTGCGTGTTTTAAGATCGCCAACGCAATCTAGTTTCATTTTGGGATACTAAAAGCTAAAGAAGTAGATACAGCGAAAAGTGAATCTATATCATTAAATTACAATTTAAAAGATTATTATTTTGTTTACTAGCTTTCCAACCTGCGACCACGTCCGCGCGGACTACTGTTTATCGCAAAAAAAAACATATTTTCTTCTAGGATATTAACCAGCACAAATACAAACTTATATAACCCCTGGCCCCCCATCCCCCAGTATAGCTAAGAACCATCTCGATCACATCAGCTTACAAATAGAAAAAAAACCGCATCAAAATTGGTAAATTCGTTTGGGAGCTACGATGCCACAGACAGACACACACACACAACCCCTCATACCCTCACACACACCCTCACACAAACACACACCCTGATACACACCCTAAACTTACACGTCTTTTTGTTCGGGGGTAAAAAAAACAATACAAGAGTAGATACAGTTTTTTTTTTTGTTTTTTTTTGTTATTTCGTTTTATGGCAACCGTTCCCTAAAGCGAGTAATCAACATTTTTCCAGTTTTTCCGTGGATTATTATAATTTTCCGGGATAAAAAGTATCCCTTGTTTTATTCCAGGTTATAAGCCATATCTATTCTAAATTTCATCAAAATCCGTCCAGCCGTTATTGCGTGAAAGCTTAAACAAAAAAACAGACAACGTTTCACTTTTATATAATGGTATGGATGGATATACTGTGTTAAAAAGGACATCATTATTAAATTTACTTACACTCGGTTTCCAAAACGCATGTCAGATCAAAAATCAGCCAACGGGCTGTCACATTTGACAGTCTGATAACTCTCTTTGGGTTTCTGAAACGTAATACATCTAAAAATTTGGTAATTGATTGTTATTAAGAGATTGTTTTATTGATATGGTCACACTTGATAGGTTCGCTCCCTTTCTAAATGAATGTAACTCCTTTTTTGATAAACCAATTTTGATGAAGCATAGATAAAAACCTTCGCAAGACTTCAAGAAATAGAATTCAGTTGATGGCATCAAAATCCATTTTGGGTTTTTTGCGAGATGAAGTCACACACAGACAGACAGTAAAAAAATCTGAAAAGGTTATTTTTGGATTCTACTGCTAGTATATTATTGATTAAAAAAAAAAACATAAAATAAAGCTATAACAGGTCCAATTCTGTACATTTAAGATATTTTGCTGTACCCGCGGCTTTGCCCGCGTGATCATTTCATTTAAAAGTAACTCATACGTGTTTTTCCAGGACTAAAAACCTACAAAAGTACTATCATACCATATGTGTAATAAATCCTTATATTTTTTCGGGACGTTAATGTATTCTCAATATTAACCCATCATATAAACTATGACTGTGCCAAGTTGCATCAAAATCTATCCAGTAGTTTCAGCGTGAGATGTGTTCAATTAAGTAACTTTCAACCAATATCCCCTTTAATTTTTCGGGATGAAAAGTATCTAGCCGACAAAAGTCGGAAGTTCTTCTTTTTTTTTTTATTACGGACTAGGCAATCGTTTAACCACGATCTCACCTGATGGAAAGCGATGATGTGGTCGAAGGTGTAGCACGCTTGCCTAGTAGATACCAATTCACTCTTGACTTGAACACACCGGGGTAATAATTTACCAGAAACACTGACGAAGGCAGGGCATTCCACTCCTTTGCAGTTCTTATAATAAATGAAAAAGCGTAACGCTTAGTTCTTGTGCGAGGTATTTCAACCATGAAAGAGTGGCGCTTTGCTGATCGTCTAGTCGTACGGTGATGGAAAGGTGATGGGGGAATCAGGTTGTGCAGTTCTTGTGCACACTCTCCATAGTGCAATCTATAGAATACCGCCAGGCTTGCTACCTCACGTCGATGCGCCAGACTTTGAAGCTTACTCTTTACCAGAGTGTCATCCCCAATGAGCCTGATAGCACGTCTCTCAATTGAATCCAAACACTCGAGCTGATACTTGGCAGAACCGTCCCAGAGGTGGCAGCAGTACTCCAAACAAGATCGTAGATGTGCTTGATAAAGATTCAAAAGCTGTCCCGGTGTAAAGTACCGCCTAACCTTAGACAAAATACCAAGTTTTTTTGCAGCTACCTTGGCTTTGGATTTAATATAAGACCCAAAATTCAGGTTTGATGTGAGTTCGACACCCAAAAGCTCCAAATGGTTGCGTATTGGTATTGTTACACTTTGGAAAGACGGAGATCGGTGTAGAGGACTCTTTTTAGCAGAAAACAAACACGCTTGCGTTTTAGTAGCATTAAACTTAACCAGGTTAGCATCGCCCCAATCGGACTTGGCTACGAAGGCTAAATTTAAACGGTCTACCATAGCCTCTCTCTGAAACTGGACAGCGTCACAGCTGGCTTGAGCATTGGAAGTGTATCTCTCAACTACAGTACTGTCATCAGCATACCCAAAGGTACCGGGCTTCAGAAGGTCATTAATGTGCAGTAAAAATAGTGTAGCTGAGAGAACCGATCCCTGAGGTACACCGGCATTGATAGCCATTTGATCAGACGAGCAGTCCTCTAAAACTACTCGAATAGATCGTTCCTTCAAGAAATCAACTATCCAATTGCATAAGCCAACAGGTAAACCATATGAGGGAAGCTTGTTTAAAAGGCCATCGTGCCAGACCCGATCAAATGCCTTCGATATGTCAAGGGAGACGGCAAGTGCCTCACCATGCATCTCTATGGCTTCGCTCAGTACGTGAGTGGCATACACAAGAAGATCCCTAGTAGACCGGTTTCGGCGAAATCCGTATTGCCGGTCACTGAGAAGATCATTGTCTTCAAGGTATGCCAAGAGCCTAATGTTTATGACTCGCTCCATACACTTACAGAGTAAGGAGGTTATCGAGATGGGACGATAATTGGCCGGATCAGCACGACTACCCTTTTTTGGTACTGGTTGAACATTGGCAAGCTTCCAGCTCTTCGGAATTATACCTGAGTGAAGAGAGAGGCGGTACAAACGCGTTAAGATGGGAGATAATTCGGGCGCACAGTTTTTCAACACAATCGCTGGAATACCATCAGGACCCAGTGGTCCTATAAGGCCAGTGCCTTATTCACATCTAGAGCTCAAACCACCGACCACGACCGGTTGTTGGTCTAGTGTACTACGAAATCAAACGGTCATGGGTTCGAATCCCGCAAATTGCAATCATTTTTGTATGATGAGCAGAAATCTTTATCCGTTATCTAGTGCCCATAGAACAGGGTATCCTAGTTTAGGGCTAGGTAATTGGTGTGAATAGTTGAGTTTTTATTTCCTACTGTTTGTTTGTTTGTCGTATGAGGTAGTGCTGGCCTCTGTCGTCAGCTCTATCGTATAGAAGTGGATGTTCCATTAAAATTAGGTTACAAGAAAATAATAAAAAAAATCATAAGTCTGTCTCCTGAAAAGAAATGTGTATTATAAAAAATAAATTAAAACATCTATTTTACGTGAAAATGCAGTGGAAGGACTGTACAATATATAAAATCGATTTTAGGGGGGGTGGGGGGTGGAGGGGGTAGGGAGGGGTGGAGGTGGTAGGGAGGGGATGTAGGAACCGCCCCATTGAAGGAAAAGTTGCGCAGCCCCCCCCTTTCCGAGTGTTTTTTTCTTTTTTTTTCCATCCTTACTTTCAAATTTACTTCTAATGCGATTGATAAAGGTAGGTGGTAGAGGGGGAGATGAAGGGCTACCCCCTGGTACCTCTCTCCCCCCGCTGAGATGCTTAGTTTATGACATATTTCAGTTTTAAGTTTATTAAAATCGTCTATTTGGACCAACTTTTCCTTCAAAGGGGGGGTTCTTACATGCCCTCCCTACCCCCTCCACCCCTCCCCCCCATAATTGATTTTATATATTGTACAGCTTAGCCAATGAAGTACCTAGTTATTATTCTTCTTCTTCTTTTTCTTCCATCCCTGGTCCCGTTATTTGGGGTCGGGTCTCCTCACTGTGATTGAAGTGATTGGTGTGGTGGTGATTGGAGATGTGATGGTGATTGGTGCGACTTTAAAGCTGCCTCGTAGATATTCATTATGAATTCTATCAAGCCTGGTTACACCTTTTGTTTGTGCGTCTTCTTAATTGTCCAGCATTTAGATCCATACAACAACGCCGGACGAACTGCCGTTTTATAGACTTTACCCTTTGTTTTTATGGGAATACGTGGATCGCACAATACACCTCTAAGTGACTTTTGCGATCAACATTGGCATCACGTCAGCATCAACATTGGCATCTGTTGTGAGCATGGAGCCAAGATATTTGAACTTTTCTACAGTGGGAATAGGTGTCGACCCAATGTAGATAGTTTCAGGTGTCACTTTTCCGCTGAAGGGGCATTTCAGATATTCAGTTTTGCTCCTACTGACCCTCAGGCCGTACTTTTCCAGAGCGTGCGTCCACGTATTTAGGAGTTCCTGCACATGTTTTGCAGTACCAGCAGCCAGAACAATGTAGTCGGCGTAAAGCATCGTCCACGGAAATGGAGACAATATATTCCTGGTGAAATATGGAGAACTCCATATGATATGGATTCGTTTGTTTTTTTTTCCATTTCCTGGTCCATGACCACATGAAATAATAACGGACTGAGAGTAGATCCTGTACGCCCACTTTGACCTCAAATGCTTTACTTACACCTGCTTCGAACTCTCGTACTGGCATTGTTGTACATATCCCCGACAAGTTCAATATAATATTCTGGTAAATTTTGGGCGCGAAGAGCCTGCCACACTAGCTTACGCGGTATTCGGTCGAAAGCTTTTTCAAGGTCGATAAATGAACGATGTAGATCTTTGCTGTTTATCCTATATTTTTCCATCATTATTCTGATAGTTTGTATAGCGTCAGTGGTTGACCTGGATGCTGTGAAACCAAACCAAGAAACCAAGATATGGAGATATTTCAGAGATATCGATGAGACGATTCTTTCCCATATTTTAAACCTATGAGAGGTCAATTTTATACCTCTGTAGTTTTTGCATTGCGCCACATCACCCTTGCTTTTGTAAAAAGGTAGTAGATAGCTTTGACGCCATGACTCAGGAATTCGTTTGGTAGCCATGATGATATTAAACAGCTTAGTCAACCAGGTTACTGCTGTCGGGCCTAGACCTTTCCATAAGTCAGCTGGGATCTCGTCCGGCCCCGTAGCTTTTTGGTTTTTTATTTTAGCCACCGCACGCCTCACTTCCGTTATATCTACTTCGGGTATTGGTCCATGTGTAGGGTCACAGGGTACAGGATCTTCATTCGGGAATTCTTCATTAAGAAGTTGTTCATAATATTCGAACCATCTATCCTTAATTTGTGTTTTGTCTGTTAATAATTTTTGGTCTTTACTTTTTATATATTTGTTAGCTTTTATGTCCAGTGTGGCTCTGTGCCTACATTTTGCAATTTAAAGTACTTCGTTTGCAGTTTTAGCGTTTTCCAAATTATTGTAGAAGGCTTGATCACTATTTGCTCTCTCTACCGCTACACATTTCTTTGCATTTTTCTTCGCCTCTTTATATTGATCCTTGTCTTCATTAAGTCGCAAGCTTTGCCATTTCTTAAATAGATCTTTCTTAGTTAACAGAGTCCTTCACCCTATCGTTCCACCAGTTAGGATCCTTTCCGTTACCAAGAGGTCCTTTGGAGACTCCTTAGATCTCTGCTGCTTTTGTTTTGCAGTATGTTTCAAACTTAGACCAAATATCTTCAGCGAATTCATAGTTTACTCCTATATCAGTTTCAAGATATTCCTTTATCACGACCCGTAGCGATTCTCCTTAGGGGCCATCCAGATTTTTCCACTTAGCCCTTGGTGTTCTATCAACTATAGTTTTTATCGGCTTGGGCAGAACGTATACGGCAACTAGTAAGCGATGTTGTGAAGTCAATGCCTCGCCGGGGATTACTTTGCAGTCTTTGAACTTTTGCTTGACAGCCAAGTCCGAGATGATAAAGTCTATTTGTGACGCTCGGCCTGCAGATTTATATGTAATTAGATGTTCTTGTTTCTTTTGAAAGTTGGTATTTATCAAGGTTAACAAGTGTATTGCTGCAAAGTCCAATATTTCTTAATTTTGTTTATTAATTTCGCCCACACCAAACCCACCGTGTGCGGTCCCACATGTAATATTTTTGGCACATGACCATTCAAATCCCCTCCAATAGTCTTATGTTCGTTTGGTGGTATGTCGTGGATGAGATCATCCATGTCTTCCCAGATTTGCGCTTTCTCAGTCTCTGTGCAACCTGTCTGTGGAGCATATGCTGTTATAATATTGGTTATTTTTTGGTCATCCAAAGCTAATTTGACAGCAATTAGACGATCGCTCTTTCGTGTGATATTTATTATGCGGGTCTTGAAGTTATTATCCAAGACAATTTCCACTCCGTTTCTTTTATTGTCCATGCCGTGATATATGACCTATGTCTTTTGATTTTGAACCTTTCCACTTTGTTTCTTGTAGGTAGCAGACGTTAATGCACCTTTTATGTAAAATCTTGCTCAGTTCTTGACTCCTTCCCGTAAGAGACCCCAAGTTCCATGTTGCCAATCTTATTCTGTCCATATTCAAATGCGAATGTTTGTTCTTGTCCAAGTGATCGTCGCTTTGGGTGTACGCCCTAGCATTATTCGCATCATAGATCGCATTATTCGCATTTGCGTCGCTTACAGGGTATGCCCTAGTATTATTGTCCTTTTTCATTTTATTGTACTTTCATGTAAGGAGAAAAGTGTATTGGTTATAAGTGTTTTACGGGCGGTTGCCACCTGACGCTAAGACAGTAACTCTTCTGAAGAGCTTAGGAGCCGCCGTTGGACTGAAGTCTCTTCCGCCGCCATCCCTACTACACCACCCTGCCTGATGGTGTATCTCCAGTGTAACATGTGACCTCAATATGCAAGGGCAGCTTTCCACTAGATTAGTGCTCCTTCCGCCTGTTCCGCCATACCGACAATACATGTTATTTCAGGACCAAAATTACCTATAATGTACAATATACTGCATTTCTTCAAACTTCGTTTAGCCGTCAAATAGCTTTTTATCAAATGCTCGGTATCTTACTCGTATCATCGTATTAAGTTACCTGGTACCCAATATTTTAAGTCAAACCCTAAGCTATCCAACAGTGAAAACCGCATCGCAATAGGGTTAGTAGTTTTTACGTGATGCGTGAACAAACATACAGACAAACAAACTATCAAACAAACAGATAGACAGACACGTTTTAAAAATATGTTCTTTTCTTGTTCAGTTGCTTATTTTAAGTTCCAATTTCTTTTTAATCATCTTCTTTGTACAGAATTTTGTGTTCATTTTTTTTGTATCATCCTGGTAAAGGCTCCTAGCAATTTGTAGCGATTGCTAAGAGCGTCCTAGCTTCCATTAATCTAATAATATTTAATTTATTAAGAAAAGTAAGGTTTGCTGCCAGTTGTACATGTTTGTGCTAAGAGAAAACAAATATCAACATTTGAATGTAAACTGTGCCCGTGGCTTTGCCTGCGTGGAAATTTTCTGTATTTATGGATCCTATTTGTTATTGTAAAACCATAAGTATCAATATATAGTAAATTTCAAAAACTTCGTTCATGCGTCAAATAGTGTATTATCGATTTCTCGGCTTCTACCCATCGGATTAAGATTTTAAGTAAACCAGAGTTTTTAAGTCAAAACCTAAGCTATCCAATAGTGAAAACCGCAATTCAATCGGTCTAGTAGTTTTTACGTGATGCAAGAATATGCAGACAGATAGATCCACTAAAAAAGGTATATTTTTCAATAGCTTTTAATTTTTTTACCCTTTTCATGTTAATTTGTATATATTTATAATTATCTTTTGTGTACAGTTTTTTTGATAATTTACTTCTATCTATCTGTCTATACTTTTAATAAAGCAGTAAGTACCACAAAAACTGTACAATGAAGAAAATAAAAAAGGGTAGTTAAAAAAAAACTTATTTGCTAAAGAACCAGTAGGTTTCAGAATAGAGAAATCCATCCGTATGGCCATTTTGAATTTTCTCGAGAGAGTTCTTAATGGTTTGGACAATAAAAAAAGAGTCACTGCCCTCTAAATGGATATAACTAAAGCCTTTGACCAGGTAGACCATAATCTATTACTTGAGAAGCTTGAATCCTATGGGGTAGGAGGAAATGCACTAAACTTCATACAATCTTACCTATCTGAAAGGAATAATGGAACTAAGATAACCAGGTTAGATTTGAATACGAAAATCGGAACAAAATACTTTTCAAATTGTATGACTGTGAAGTTTGGAGCAAGGAAGCATATTAGGACCACTTTTATTTTTAATATACATATAAATGACCTAAAAAAATTATAAACTATCCAATGGTTTTACTTGAAGATGACAATACGGCAATTTTTACAGATAATAATTCAAATGATCATGAAATTGACAAAAAAAACTTTACTTAAACATTACTTTTTTATTTATTTTTTAAATACTTGATCATCTATTATTGTATTATTGACTGGTTACGCTCTAATAATCTAAACATTATTATGTAGGTAAACAAACTAAAGAAATTGAAAGCACTATGATTAAATAATCTATTAAATTAAATTTTTCTAACGTAACGTAATTTTAAAATCAACATTATCTATTTTTACATTAATTATAATTGGTAGCGATTCGGACATCCCCTTAACTAAACCTAATTTCTTCAAATGTAATTTAAACTTTGTTGGCTTCGTAACAAGGTATTTTTTCCTCTGGTATCTAATCCTCACTCACTAAACTATCACTAAAGCCTGTCAGCCTAAAATCAACTTTGTTTCCACGCGGTGAGAGTCCCGATTTATCCAAACGCTGTCTCAGAGCGTGTCCAAATTTATCCAATCGCTGTTATACAGAGTGTTAAAACCCTGTTTTAATTACGTTATTTTAAGCAGTGCAGCTTAAATTGATGTAAGTTTAGAATAGATGCCAGGGGAAAAAAGATCTTGTTACAAAGTCAACAAGGTTTAAATTACATTTGAAGAAATTTAGTCTAGTTTAGTTTAAAGAGTAACATGACCAAATTGCTGCATTTATATAAATTTGACATTATTTGAAAAGAACCTAATATTGAAGTTCAGCACAATATGATTTTATGATAGTCTAACTGTATTTTTTAGTTGGTGTTTTTTTTTTTTTTTTTTTTTTAATAATTTTATAGTAATTGTATAATATGTGCACACCATAAATACCATGGTATAATGTACCGGACCTTTTGTATATAACTGCTATCTATGTAAATTCTATATTCTTGCAAATAAATGAAATTGAATTAAATTGAATTGAGGGCATGAATAGGCTATACTGAACAAGAATTTAATATTTTTTAAATTGTGTCTGTCTGTTTGTGTGTATGTTTATTCGCGCGTCACGTAAAAACGATTGGACCAACTGCGATTCGGTTTTCAATGTTGGATAGCTCAGGGGTGAGTTAAAAACTGGGGTACTTTGAATTTTAATCCCATGATTAGATGCCAAGCAATCGATAAAAAACATTTGATGGCTGAACGAATTTTGAAGAAATGTACTCGTAGTATTATTGTACTATAGGTACTTTTGGTCCTGGAATAACACGTATGGGCTACTTTTAAATGAAATGACCACGCGGGCAAAGCCGCGGGCACAGCTAGTATTATGATAATTGTAGATATGACTTACAAATTGTTGATATCATGTAATTATTTAACCAGTGATGTTAGCTATTAATGAGCTTCTACAAAAAAAAAGTGAAATATACAATTACTGGAGTTCAAATCATCCTATATATACTTAGAAAACTATCACTAAAGCCTGTCAGCCTAAAATCAACTTTGTTTCCACGCGGTGAGAGTCCCGATTTATCCAAACGCTGTCTCAGAGCGTGTCCAAATTTATCCAATCGCTGTTATACAGAGTGTTAAAACCCTGTTTTAATTACGTTATTTTAAACAGTGCAGCTTAAATTGATGTAAGTTTAGAATAGATGCCAGGGGAAAAAAGATCTTGTTACAAAGTCAACAAGGTTTAAATTACATTTGAAGAAATTTAGTCTAGTTTAGTTTAAAGAGTAAAATGACCAAATTGCTGCATTTATATAAATTTGACATTAATTGAAAAGAACCTAATATTGAAGTTCAGCACAATATGATTTTATGATAGTCTAACTGTATTTTTTAGTTGGTGTTTTTTTTTTTTTTTTTTTTAATAATTTTATAGTAATTGTATTATATGTGCACACCATAAATACCATGGTATAATGTACCGGACCTTTTGTATATAACTGCTATCTATGTAAATTCTATATTCTTGCAAATAAATGAAATTGAATTAAATTGAATTGAGGGCATGAATAGGCTATACTGAACAAGAATTTAATATTTTTTAAATTGTGTCTGTTTGTGTGTATGTTTGTTCGCGCGTCACGTAAAAACGATTGGACCAACTGCGATTCGGTTTTCAATGTTGGATAGCTCAGGGGTGAGTTAAAAACTGGGGTACTTTGAATTTTAATCCCATGATTAGATGCCAAGCAATCGATAAAAAACATTTGATGGCTGAACGAATTTTGAAGAAATGTACTCGTAGTATTATTGTACTATAGGTACTTTTGGTCCTGGAATAACACGTATGGGCTACTTTTAAATGAAATGACCACGCGGGCAAAGCCGCGGGCACAGCTAGTATTATGATAATTGTAGATATGACTTACAAATTGTTGATATCATGTAATTATTTAACCAGTGATGTTAGCTATTAATGAGCTTCTACAAAAAAAAAGTGAAATATACAATTACTGGAGTTCAAATCATCCTATATATACTTAGAGCACATGTTAATATAAGTAGAGTAGATATAATGCAATTGCGACTATCATTATCACCGTAGAGCTCTGGTTTAGAATCTCAAGCGGCTGTGGAAGCACATATCGCTACATTCACTGCAGCACGGGGGGAGCATCACGTTTGCATTGGCTACATGCATTTAGATTGCACTGTTTAAATGAACGCCATCTTGCACGGGGGCAGAAAAGCAAGTTAGTAGCAAAAGCATATATAGCAAGTTAGTAGCAAAGTTGACTTGAACTGGGGTAGTCTGAACAAAATATTCCAATGTAACAAGCACAAATCAAAAGATTATATAACTCTTGATCCGTCCCTCCACCCCCATTATAGCTAAGAAGCATCTCGATCACATCAGTTTTCAAAAATAAAAACCGCATCAAAATCGGTTCGTTAGTTTGGAAGCTATTATCCTCACCACCGTTATAGCTAAGAACCATCTCTTACCTCAGCTTTGATACATTAAAAAACTCAACTCCTCAACTCTCAAATTGCCATAGGTTCTGCTACGGCAATGAAAATGCTGCCGTAGACCGTAGATTTTTAGTGATATTTGCCCAAAACGCTGCTCCTGAATAAATATCTCTTGCAACCAACACTTTCTTGTTTTAAGGATTGCCAACGCCATCTAGTTTCATTTTGAGATACTAAAAACCTAATACTGTGGTAAAACGAAATATTTAAACTCCTTTTTGATGAACCGATTTTGATGAAACATAAATAAAAACTTCTGCCGGACTCCAAGAAATACAGTTCAGCAAACGGCATCAAAATCCATCCCGTGGTTTTTGCATGATGTAGTCACACCCAGACAGACAGACAGACAAAAACTCTAAAAACTATAGTTTTGGATTCTACCACTTTCATATATCCAAATAAAATTGTTTTTTCTAAATTTTCTTCCATGTACAGATTTCGCCTTCGGGTTTGGTTTTATTATAAGTATAGATAATTATATCGAAAACTCTTGCGACAAATTATGTGTTATAAGGGTCGCCAAGGCCATCTTGTTTCATTTTCCGGCTTAAATACGGCAAAAAAGTAAATCTATGTACATAAATTACAATTTAAAAGGTATAAATTTGTATTTACTATGTTAAATAGAAATAAATATTTAATGTACTTATTGTCTTACAACGTTCTTAGTACCTAGATATTCGTTATTCTTTGGCGCAGTTACATATAAAAATTATTGTATCTCCCTTTCGGATGAACTGATTTTGAAGAATCAAAAATAAAAACCTCCGCAAGATTCCAAGAAATACAGTTTAGCAGACGGCATCAAAATCCATCCAGTGTTTTTTGCGTAATGAAGTCACACATAGACAGACAGACAGATAAAAATTCTAAAAAATATATTTTTGGATTTTACTACTTTCATATACTCAAATTTAAATGTTTTTTCTAAATTCTCTTCCATATTTATCTTGTTGGTTACCTACAGTTTTATTATATGTATAGATACAATGTGTCTAGAACAAACCTCGGAGACTTTAACAGTGTGAAGGTGGATTGCGAGGCAGGAGGGAATGAAACACTGAAATTCCACCATACCTTCACCCCCGTACCCCTCCCCCGCAACACATCATTCCCCGCGTCTCCTTCGCGTACTCAACCCTCCCGCTCCCCCCGAGAGACCACCTACCCCCAGCAACCCACCCCCCATCCATTTTCACTATCCCATCGCTATGTTTTTCTTCGAATTAGAATTATAATTTTGTTTCTTACACTGATCGAAATACCAAAAAAAACATGCACTCGTTTCGTTACAACTTATTTTTTTTCAAATTTAAAACTTACTATTTATTTTAAACTTTATATAATAATTTTTGTTACACATTATTTCGAATGATTTGTTGTTTTGTGTGTACAAAAATAGTTAAATTTTTCGCGTTCACTACGCTCGCGCTTTTCAATTATATTACCCCTCTCCGCTTCCCCCCATCATGGATCCAACGAACAGCATTTCATTTTTATATTTTATACAGGTAGATTACAAAATATTAGCATGAACTCTTAGTTAATTAAATTCGCATTATAATGGCGGGCAACCCGAAATTACTAACTACGCCTAATTCAAAATACCTAAATGAATTTAGTTGGTGCTGCATGTCGCCGAACCCCCAATAATCTCAGGTCCCACACAAGTAGTTACATAAATCAACTCGCTCGTTAGTGCCACGCGGAGGCTCCGCGGGCAGCATCCAAGCTCTGGCAATTGTAAACTCCGTTGAAACAGATCAAAATTAAACTGGGTGAAGAGATACAAAAGTGTTTTATTTATGTTGAACTCAAAAGTTTCAAAAAATCCCAATAAATACTATATTAGTACGTAACTTCGCTTGGAGAAGCAACACAGTTATGCATTGCATTTATACCTAATCAATAAATACTATATTAGTACGTCACATCGCTTGGAGAAGTAACACAGTTATGCATTTCATTTATACCTATTCAAATGAAAAATGAATGCAAAAACTTAAAGTGTTTGCTTCCGACACTTACAAGTTATCGTAGCTGTTATTGTCTAATGTCATGTAATCTCCTGTACCAGTATTAGTGAGAGAGATTCAACAGGATGTACGTAGCTTGTACGCTATTCGTGTCGAGTAGTTGTGTCGTGGTTAGTTAGCGTTTAGCGTGCCGTATCAATTAGCGCCATGTAGCCGGCTCGGAGGGAACTGACGTGTTTGAAGAGCTTGATGACGTTAATTACAAATTAGATGAAAACTTCGTAAATTTAAGATTAGTTGAAATGATAGCTACAAATATACCTACAATTTAAAGTTGAATTTCTGTCTACATGTAGGTAAACAAATAATTTTGCAGCCTGGTACTAAGTATGAAAAAAAAAACAAATAAAATGGCTCTCCGTGTTCAGCCCTAATTTATATTACAAAATATATTAAAATGGCGCACCAACGACCTGTGGAACGACAAAACAAGTTTACATCGGAGCTCGTTAGCTTAAAACTGTAATATCGGATGGGTCCCGGTCGTCGAGCGGATCACTGAAGCTTGCCGCCTTGAGGCCAGCCCTGCCTAAATATGGTTATTAAAAATTTGCTTTATTTTAAAATGTGTACTGTCTCATATAAAGATTTAATTTAATACTAACATACACTGCTACACTAATATTATAACGATAAATATATCGTTATAATAAAGTTTTTTTTTTGTTAGTTTGAACAGGATAAAGTCAAAAGAAATGCACCGATTTAAAAAAAAAAACACCTCTAAGAAAACTACATCATCAGCGAGTAACATAAGTAGAAACTACATCATCAGCGAGTACCTTAGGTAGAAACTACATCATCAGCGAGTAACATAGGTAGAAACTACATCATCAGCGAGTAACATAGGTAGAAACCTATTTTTCAAAAAAATATAGATCCTTTCGAAAATTGCAATAATGTAACTCAAGGTATCAAAAATTAGGTACCTATAATAGTCATTATTTGGCGTGCGCTGCGAAAACTATTGATTATACATAAAAATAATGTAAGTACTATATGTTTATACTTAGTACTAATCATTACCCACAAAAAAGTCCGAGAGGCTATAATATGTCTAATTAATAAAGCTAAGTCACAATAGCCGTTTTTTGTTCAAATTTGTGAATCAAAACACGGCTAGAATCTATAGCTAACCCGTGCGAAGCCACGGCGAGTCGCTAGGTTATATAACACTCAGGCTTTAGTAAAAATGCATAATCCAACTTGGGCCACTTTTATAGTGGGTGCACTTTTAACGTGTTAGATATAACCCTATATTAATTAAACACCTTATATAAGTTTGGTTCGTAAACGAACGCAAGTAGAGTAGTAGCCAAAAACTGTGATAAAAATATCAGAACCTTAGAAAATTTACTGGCGATTGGAGCGAAATCTCGTTAGGGCTGTGCCCGTAGCCGCGTAATATTAGACAGCGGCCGGAGGCCGACGACGCGGATTAGTCAAGCTCACCGCGTCCTCTATCGACCAGCTACCCTAAATATAAATTACTTTTTATTTACGGAACAATATTATTAGTACGAAACCTGATCAGAGTTATATCGGCTTAATAATAATGTTTACTAAGTACTAAGATACTGTATTTCTTGGAATGTTTGGATAGCAAGGTTTGCCCAGAAGATGTAGCAATGTTTTAAATATATACAAAAAAGATAAAAACAGACGAAACACTTAAAATAAAATCGAATTTATAAAAGATCTAAAATTTTAACACCAATCGGCGCGCCAGGCTCGGCGGCGGGGGCGTGGACCAAACTCGGCGAGGCGCGCTTGTGTAGTCGGGGCGCACGGCACGGGTTTGTTTGTCGTGAAACGTCTATGCTACTTACATATCACGAGTTATACCAAATTAAATATCTCAAAAATGTGCGATATCGAGCTAGCCGACTAAAGTCAGCTAGCTTGATATTATTATATATATATATACGCTAGAAAAAAATACATCTGGAGCTTATATTTATAGTATTACTCGTATAAAAGCGAGACGATATAGACAATTCACTTTGTAGTCCTGTACCTCTATTATGAGTTCAACCAAACGCTCAAATCTGTACTCGCTATCGAGTATCGTAACATTTTTGTATGAAATCCAGCGCAGTGCAACTAGCGGAACTATTTGACACTATTAATCTATAGCTGTATTAAGAGTTCGGCTAACTCTACTTCAATAGAAATAGACAATACGTAAAGAACTGTAGATTTTACGCCGTCATGCTGGCGCCTTCTTAGCATTTGTCTTTTTCTAAATATATGAAAAAGACAGAGAAAAAACAGCGGCTAGCAAAGGTATTGTCATTTTGGTTCACCCGAATCCAGCTAGATGGCGTTGTAAGAGCCTTCATCGAGCAAGCGATTGTGTTTTTCATTTTAGAGTAAACAGATTTCTTTTTTTTTGTTTGTTTGAATATTTGTTTAAAACAAAAAATCAGATCTGTTTAGATAAAGTAAAATACGATTATAGTTACAAAAATATAATGGTTTAACTCAAAAAATACTGAACCGATTTTAAACATTCTTTGACATATATAAAGCTACATTAAAAACTAGTAACATGGGTGTATATATTTTATTTTACAAAATATTATCAATCCCTACTAAAATTGTAATAATGTAACCCAGCTCCACTCACTCACGATGATAAATGCCAGTGAGTGACATAACTACTGCAGCAGCGTTAACTGACGATAGCCATTGTAGAAATAGTGACCCATAATACCAAAAACATGTAAACTGACAATCCGTCTCACGAAAGAAGTAGCGGCGATAAGAGGAACTAACGTTGAACGCTTATTTTTTTTTTCGCTTTTACAAGGAAACTAGCGCCTAGCGCCGCGTCTGTGAGACTTTTTTCGTAAATAGGACTCTAACCACTGTATTGTCTTACCGGTCAGTCACGTAAATACTTTTGCTTGAGTTGTAACGTCAAGAGCGTTTACTACTGCAGCTCGTAATAGTGGTACTGTAGCCCGATTCCATAACTTGGCTTCAATCGAATTCTCAGTATCGCAACCACTAATGCCTTGCGATAGAGTCGAATTTGCTATGAAAAAAGTGATAATCCGATTGTAACCAAGTTATGTAATTGGGCCACTGGTACCGGTGTATTTTTTTTTATTTTTTTTTTATTATATGGCTTCTGCGGAGGCACTGGGGTGCGTTTAAGTCAATTATCCAGTATAAAATTTAAACTGACTAAACGTCAAACACCCCGTTCAAGCACACCGCGAGGCGTAAAATTAACCCGACTAAAATTTAATCTGCCCCGTTCACGGGCGCCCGCTGGTATAAGTTTTCGCCTGGTTAGGATAAATTTTAGCGAGCTTTTGAGGTCGCTAAATTTTAGTCTGCTGTCAGAATGACAGCTGTGTGTCATTCGATTCGTGGTTAGATTCAATTGGTTTATTGTTTTATTCGTAAATACATTATATATTTATAATAATGCAGTAACATAAATTCTGTGCAACGAATATAATATAAAAATGATTTAGGGGGCATAAAATAGGCTACTGAACATAAATTTGACAAGTCGACAGTTGAATTTGACAGATAAACCCAAGATAAACCTATGACTCCGTTCAGCGAACCCTCGCTAGTTAATTTTTATCCGGTGAAAATTTCGCCGACTTACTTAAACGCACCCCTGGCCTACTAGCAATCTCGCCAATGTCAAGTTTAATATTTTATATTTATGTCACGTCACAGTCATTAATTGTCAAGTCTAAGTCACGAATCAGTAAAATGGTGGACATTTACTAAAACTTCCGAGGAAGATTTGGAAAATTCACAAAATGCCAGTTATATCTGCGTTTGATTATTTTGTCTACACTTGTGCACGTTAACGAACACCTAATGGTTAATATTCCACCAATATTACACATCAATACTCGAAGAAACACAAGATTGAGAATAAAATCAAACTACAACACAACATTTTGAATTTTTGCAAAAAACCCCTATCACCGGTGTATTTATCGGTGTGATTTTGAAGACGTTTCACGTCAAAAGTTTTAGTTCGTTTAAGTTTCAAATCGTGCAAAAATACCAGTTACTTTTTCTAATAAAAATAAATACAACCGGGTGCTTATTCGCTACGCCAAACGAAATTCCTTGCTTAGAACGTGTGACGTCATTACGACAATTTTCAAACGATTCCACGAATATATTATGCGTTACGTGCGTGAATGGTCATAGCGAAAAAGAGCCCAGCTTAAGGGCCAAGTCCGACTGTGCAAAATTTGAAATTTGACTTTTTGTGCTCCCTACCACAGAATAACTAATAGTATCTGTAAGCTGTACCAGGCCAGTCGCATTCCGCAACAAGTACAAATATTATACCTACACTTTGCGGCCGTAATATTGCGGTTATTCAGTAGAGTGTCAAGCGTGCGCTCGACGAGTCGCGCGCCGTGTGCTTACGATAATGTACCTACTTACGTAAAGTTTTTGTCAACTTTTATTTTTTTCTTAATTATGAGTACCAATAAGAAACCTAGAATGTACTGCATAGCATTCGGTCTGACAAGTCTCGTAAAATACCTACATACTGACATTTTATTACGTAGGCAGCCATTTTTTTTTCATTCATTATTAAGCATGGAATTCAGACAGGCACCTTTTATTCACCTATTAAATTATAATCAAATAATGAGGTACTAGGTCTATTCTGATAAGAATGTCTTTATAATACGTAGTTAATAGAACTATCAACATTTAATGAATAAAAATTTAATAAGTAAAAAATAATACATTATTACATAATTGTTTATTATGTTACAATATCTAAATCATATCATATCACAGAATGATTAGTAGTACAAGTACCTAGTTATATCTTGATACAACCCGGCCGAGCGAAAAAGTGACAGAGCGATTATGAAACGGTTAGAGCAATGGAAGCTGTCGCGCGTTGTGATACGGTACATTCTAGCCTGCACGCAATGGGTGAGCCCCTTCTAGGTAAATATAATTGAAAGTTCGCAGTGCTGTGAGAGTTAAATTGCACTTTATTGCGTTGTAGCGAGAGTTGCTATGTATATAAATTACTTTACTCAGTTATCCTTCTGTACTTGTACTATTATTTATTCTGTGGCCGTACCCTAAAGCAATGAAAGTTACTCTACTAATTAAAAATTTGTTAGGGACACTTCATTTTTATGTACCTATGTATCATTTTTTTAAATATAAACAAATAGAAATAAAAATAATTTATTTCAGAAAAACTTAGCCGATTTATGCTAGATTAACATAAAATGAAATAATATAGTTGAGTAGGTAGGTAGTTAGTAGTACATAACATTCACGCATCGATTTCGCGTATAAATTAACGCAAAATATTAATTTAATTTACGCGACGGAAGTAAAATACCTACGCACATTGTTTACAAAGAAGGCTCGTACTGGATTAGATTTGCCCTACCCTCCGAACTAGTCATAAACTGTATCTCAGAAGGTAGTGCTCCTCAACCTCGCAAATGCT
The DNA here is from genome assembly GCA_946251855.1 of Alsophila aescularia. Taxonomy (NCBI): domain Eukaryota; kingdom Metazoa; phylum Arthropoda; class Insecta; order Lepidoptera; family Geometridae; genus Alsophila; species Alsophila aescularia. The sequence goes on from OX276374.1 coordinate 61,711,572, forward strand.
TGCCGACGACAACGACTCAAAGTGTATTAGACAGAGATGGATGCATTTGCCACCACTCGTCTACAATCTTAGTATAAGCAACATTTCCAGATCAAATAGTCGCTGTAAATATTTTCTTGTTAGTTATAAGAGATATTGATATACAAAATCTCAAAAAGTATTATACATTTTAAATTAGAATACTAATTAAAATTAACCTACAGAAATGAACGAACTGGTTCTATCCATTTTTTGTAATATATATAATAATAATAATTTAAATATATTACATAATACAGTAGCAGTCTAATAAATATATTATCTATGTTTATATTGATATTCACACATAATAATGTTAAGTTTGTTCGAGTAATATACTAATTAGGTGCCTAGTATTCCAAAAATTTATAATATATATTTATAGGTTTATATATTGTTAAATATCAATAAAAATTGCAGAAATAATAGGTATATAAAGATACTTATGTGTGTACATTGTTAAGTGTAAGTATGATATTACGTAGTAAACTCCACCCAGCACCCTATATGAACCAATAATACGTGTATAAATACATGATAAAAATAGTAGGGACAAGTTATTAACAATTATTGTCTTTTTGTATTTATGGTATAGTTACTGTTGATATTCAAAAGATTATTTACGTTCCTTGGTTAATTTGGGAATATATTTATTATTTATTTATTCAATTTTATGTTGCGCAGGTTAATAAAAATTACTCTAAAGTTCTTACTAATGCTTCAGTTTGCTCGTAAGTTAATGATTTAAGATATTGTGTTAATGTTTTATTAAGAGTGAAACTAATTAAGTTTTTTATTTCTTATACTTTACTAATTTTATTATATACATACGGACCTATGAATTTAGAAAAGCAGTGGACAAATTTGGTTCTACAACTTGGCATTTTGTAGACTAGATCTTTTCTTCTTAAGCTTTTTTTGTCACTTGCAGGTTCACTGTGCTGATCTTGGATTATATTTTTTACATAACATTGCCTGATTGTAAGAGCAGACATATCTTTGTATAGCTTACGGGTAGAATAACAAAATGGTTTGAAAGACATAACTTACAACAAAGCTCGTTGAGCTCTTTCCGCTGATATGAGAGTTGATTTTGGGCAACCTCCCCACGATGTAATGCAATATGTGACGATAGATTGACATAAAGCATAGTAAACAGCAATTAATTGAGTTTTGTCACAAACATGTCGGAGAGTTTTAAATACATACATAAGTTTTCTAACACGTCCTGTTAAAGCTTTAACATGAGCTTTCCAATTTAAATTCTTGTCAAGAAGAACATCCAAGTATCTAATTTCATTAGTAGCCACCAACTCAGAACAAGAGCAAAGAGTACTATTATCTTCACAGTAATGTACCTTTATAATAATAGTAGAGGGAGCAGGTTGACTAGAGTTTCTTATGCTAAAAGTAACATATTTCGTTTTTAGTACGTTTAAAGTTAGCAAGTTACTTTCTAGCCATCGGGTCACAATTTTAAATCCGACCTCTGCGTTTTGATTTGTACTAATCCAGGAGTCACCTGAGAAGAATAGAACAGTATCATCTGCAAAGGTCACAACACTGCTATTTTCAAGGTTAAGGTTACACATGTTATGGATATAAATAAGGAACAGTGTTGGACCAAGAATGTTACCTTGTGGCACGCCATATTTTACACTTACTTCCTCACTAATGTGTTCATTAATTTGCGTAGACTGCTTCCGATTCGACAAATAATCTTCGAAGAGTTGATGTTGCATTCCCCTTATACCAATTCTATACAATTTTTCCAACAACAAATGGACAGAGACGGTATAAAAGGCTTTTGTGAGGTCTAGAAATATTGCTATACATTTTTTATTAGTGTCTAAATAGTTAACAATCATTTTAATTAGTATTTGCACTGCGTCGGATGTAGATTTTCTGTTTCGAAAGCCAAACTGGTTATTAGAGAATAGTTTGTTGTTTTCTAAGTAGTTTTTGAGACTACTATTTATAAGTTTTTCCAAAATCTTTGATAGTATTGGCAAAAGTGATATAGGTCTATAGATAGATGTACTGTCCCTGTCTCCCGCTTTATATACAGGAATTACAACCGATCTCTCCAAAGCATTAGGAAAACAGCCATGCATGAAACACATATTGCAGATTAATGTGATAGGTGTAGCTAGGCTTAATATTCCTGTTTTGAATAGAAGTGAAGGAATATCATCCCAACATGTACTTGGACTGTTTTTTAGGCCTTTTATTATTATCTTTACTTCACTTTCATCAGTTGGGAGCAGAACAAATGAATCTAAGTTGGATGATGTACTAGTTTTGTAATTTTCGCAATACTGATGGATTTTTTTATTCTGGTTTCTCTCTATTATTTTACTAGCTAGTTCACTGCCAATACTCGAAAGTATGTTGACTAAACGTATGTTGAAAGTATGTTGTTGTTGTTGTTGTTAGTGTGTGTGTTGACTAAATTAATTGAGTCAGATGGAGTAGGCCTTAGATTTAATAGTTCATGGCTGGAGTCCTTAGCTTTCTCCATATGACAGAGCGTTTTAATGCCTTCCCATTGCTTTTTAAGATATAACCTATGTTTTTCATTTCTGATCGAAAATAAGCATTTTTAAAATTTTTCAATGTCTTATTACACGTATTTCGATAGCGAAGGTAAGTTATTTTTAGTATTACATTTTTAGGATCTGTTTTTAATTTTTTATGTAGTCTATCTCTGTTTTTTATACATTTTATTAATCCTGTAGTCACCCATGGCTTAATGTTACGTTTGTTATGCGGTATCAATACTATCTTCGTGAACTTGGCCAGGGCGTTTTTAAGAGTGGAAATAAATGTGTCAGTTGCACTATTAGGGGTTTTATCCTTAAATATCTCAATTAATTTCAGAAAGCTCATTGATAACAGCACTATAGTCAATTTTTTTAAACGGTTTATGTTTTAACTTATTCGCAATTTGGCCAGTAGATAGAGATAGAATAACAGTAGAATGGTCTGTCACCGTAGACTCACAGACTATTGTAGTCGTAGGATGTTTTGATTTAACAAAACAATGGTCTAAGCAGTTGTTACCGCGTGTGGGTAGGACATGTGATGGCAAAAGTCCTTACGAAGCAAGAAGATTGAGGTAATCTGCTGATCTAAAATTGTAATCGACATTTTTTATATCCATATTCATGTCTCCAAGCATAAATATTTGTTTAGAAAGTTTTAAATCTTTTAGTACGTTATGAATTGATTCCAAAAATAGTCCAAGATTAACAAATGAAGGCGGTCTATAAAGACATATGAAAGCATATTCATTTTTGTGAGTCATAACTAGACAATTCAATTCCTTTGTATTGAGTGGTTCATGAACTTTAACTTGATGATGATGATGATGTAGTGATTTCCGAACATAAATCACTACATCATCATTTTGGTTCAAACTTTGCAATGTTCGGTAAGAATAAAAGTTATCAATTTTAGGCAGGCTTACAACTTTGGATTACCAACATTCAGTGAGCACAATAATGTCTTTATTAATGTTTATTCTATTTAAGAGAATTTTAAAATCATCCAGGTTATGGTTCAGGCTACGAATGTTTTGTATAACTACGTTAAGGGTGGAGTTCGAGACTTGTATATGTTTTCTGCAGTGTTCCGGTATTATTTCTAATACCGAATTACCGACATTTATATTGTACATGGTTAAATTTTGTACTTCAGTCATGGTCATATATTTTTTCACATAGAAGCTCAATGGCTTCAGAAAAAGAGTTTTGGTAAACTAGATCAATGCAGGAAACAATACACAATTCAAATAATAGGTGTGGTTGATTTGTGTGTAATGTGGAGTGCAACTGTTTAAATAATTCGTGTGTATGTTTTGATGTATGTGTTTGTGATACATATGCTTGATTTAACGAATTCATACTATATGACTTAAGTAAAAATAATAAATGTGAGACAGAACTAGTTTGAATTAAAATAAAGTTATAAGAAAATAAAAAATGAAAAAATATAGAAAAGGAGTAGATTTTAAATTAACAAATCTCACTAAACTTACTATACAAATCAGTATCTTCCAGAGTACCAGGTAGAATTTTGCCGATGGACTGAACAATCATGTTTACTCAGTGTTAGGGGTTTCTTGAAAGCTCTGTAGTTCCTTGCTTTTGGAGTCAAAAGCTCATTTATGAATATTGGTTTCATCTTGTCCATATAACCAAGATTTTTGTATTGAATTTGTTTGATGTGTGTGTCTTATTGAAAGATTTACTTGCTTTTAAGGCTTCATTCCTTAAGAATTGCGATTGGTATTCCACAATGATAGGTTTACCCTTACAGATTTTATTCATGTGTATACAGCTTATGTTCTCGAGTTTGAAATCCACGCTAAGTGACTTGTGCAGTTTGTTGATAATTTCCTTGAGATTTTCTGAATCACTTACAGGTACGTTGATAATTTCCATGCACTTGGCACGCTAGTTTCGTTGCACCTCTTCCAGTTGTTCCTCGAGCGAACCAATTTTCAACAAGGCCTCTTTATGTTAAGTAGAAATAATATCTAGCTTTGTTTTGGTTTCAACATAAATAAGGATGTTGAATGCTAAATACGTTAGCAGCAGAAGGAGGATCGAAAAAAAACGAAATGTGGTTTACTTATTTAATTAAAACCAAAATTACAATTAATTACTTAAGTTATAAAATAATGTTTCCACATCGAAGTAGGAATATGGAATGCCTATCATTACAATAATCAAATAACAAGTTCCGTCGGTTGACGACATGCTGCATCGGCTATTTGATGTTTCCCTAATAATAAGTGCAAAGTGCAACTGCACCGTCGGCGATCTTCATATGGTAGCGCTACGTAATTCCTCCACCCTTAGAACGGCGACTATTTTAGCACGTTCAGTGAAAATGTTGCCGGGACATTGTCAGGATCTTCTTTACTCTCCTGGATAGTGATTGGAGGCTGCTGGTCGTCCTTCGTGGTTCTATAACATCGTTCTATGTAGCGCCGGAACATTAGAATGATAATGAGTGCGACTGCACTGGATACTACAGCATAGAATGGAACAGTCGTATGATAAAAGAAATCTGTTTTCAGGTTATCCATTTGTAGAGGGGCCTGGAGCATGATTTTATCTTGGATGCTGTGTAGTCCTTGGAGATCGATGGAGTTCAGTCTGATTTGAGTCGTTACTGTAGCTTGTTTCTCAACGTCATAGGGTATCTTCGTCAGTTTGAGAGGTTGACCTTTGATTTCATCATTATCGTTTGCGATAGTGAATTCTTCAGATTTCAAGCGACATCCAACGGGTATCGTGGTGAGGTAGCTGCCTTGAAGCGATTTGTATTCTTTTCGGCTGCAGATGAGTTGTACCTTCGTATGTTGGGGGAAGGACAGGATGTAGTGCTGGTCGTCTAGTTTCTCCATGGCTTCTTTTATGAGGGTGACTGTCGTGAGTCGGCAGGATTCCTGAAGGACTTGATTAATAATTAATTCTTGAATGCAGTCAGATTTGGTGCGAATCTGATGAGTGATTCCCTTCCCACAGAGATACCAGTTTTTCAACTTCGGGCATTCTGCCTCTATGTACACGAACGACATCTCGTTAGTTGCTATGAAGGGAAAGGATGGGATAAGAGCCTGCGAGTGTTTGTTAGGTACTATCGATAATCTATACAAGTCATAACTATCTTTAGAGATTATCGGAAACTTAAAAATGAAAACTATCATTTTATCAGCATAGTATGATCCTGGTATTATAATGTCGTAATATTCTCTAAGTTCTAAATCTAAAATTTGCTCTCTACCATATATATTTCTTAGCTTATTAACCATTGACCCTAGTACCTCAATGTCTATCATGGAGTGGTGCGTACTGGAATCACGAATGAAGGCTAAACTATTTTCTATTCTAAGTAGCTCTTGAGTAAGATCTTCTACATTTTCGCCTATTACTTCTAGGAGCTGGGCAAACTCAGCATACTTAATTAAACTATTTTCTCTTAATGCGTTACTTCTTAATATTAATTCTATCGTATTATTAACTCTATTTTGATTGTCAACTAACTGTGCCAGTACGTCACTATGTTTGAACATCCACTCTTTACTCATACTTATGTGGTCATTGAATTCAGTTACTATTTTATTTTGATTATTTTCCAAAGTTTTAATTGCCTCATTATACTTTAACGCATCAGTGTGATCTAGGTTTCCTGTTATACTTTTTATAATGGAACCCAGTCCGTCTACAAGGCCTCTTTTAACTCGATTAGGTTCTAAAGATTGTAATTGATCTAAAACTTTGCCAAGCTTGTCAGTAAGATAATTTATTTGAATCTCGTATAGGGAGTAAGTATCGTTTGTCATTTTGTCTTGATAGCTTAGTAATTGAGTCTGTAATGTGTGGACATTATTTTCGATGTCATTCAATTGTACGTACTGCAGGAATGTATGGTGGTGAGTAGTGAGTTTCATCAGTCCGAGTTTATAAGGTAGTAGTCCCGGTCCGTCATCTAGGCTCTCAAGTATTATCTCTTGAGGTCGAATCATTGGGAGGATCGTTACTAGCAGGATCCTGTAACAAATTGGCTTTTTTAGGGACACGCTTTAGTCTCGCTTTAGCTACAGGGCCACGTTTTTTGGAAGTGTATATGTGGATTGGTAGGTCAGCTAAGACAGTGTCCTGTGTGTAGCGTGGAGCTACCTTTTGTCGACTAGCGAGAGGATTCTTTATAAAAATCTGTTGTTGGGGTGCGTATTCCTTCTTAGGTTCACGGTTCTTATTTCTGAGCTCGATTAGTGCAGTACGATTAGCAAGGGATGAAGAATTTACTATGTCATAGACTTTTCTCATCTGTTCCTTATGGGCTTGTACGTATTGTTGTAATAACTGTTGCGTTATGTCAATGTCAAGGCAGTCTCTGGGATCAAAATGTCCAGTCAATAAGTCAAATGGTCTGCATCTCGTAAAGCTATGTATTGAGCTGTTGTAGGCTATAATAGCGTAGGGCATAAGATTTACTATCGCTTCGTCTTTATGTTGTAGTTTGAGGATTCTGAGGTGTTCAAGAAGTGTTGAATGAAATCGTTCGATATTGCCATTGTCGTTAGGGGAATGGGGTAAGATTCTATGATGGTTTATCTTATGGAGCCGTGTAAATTCCATAAACAGCTGATTGGTAAACTCTGTTCCGTTGTCTGTGATGATTGTCATGGGAACGCCATGGTGGGTGCAGTATAGCAAAAGAGCTTGTAAAATGCTGACAGCTGTTCCGTCACGCAGATGATAAGCTTGACCGTATTTAGTAAAAACGTCAATAAAGGTTACATACTTTTCATTTTGTGCGGTGAATAAATCCATATGGATTATTTCAAATGGTTTAGTGGCTGGAGGTACTACATTGAATTGAGGTCTGATCGGATGCCTATCGTATTTAGCTTGTCCACAGATGGTGCACTCACTTATAAATTTTGTTATTTGCTCTTTCATCTTTGGCCAATAGTATTTGCGAGAAAGGGCTAAATGACATTCATTGATTCCGCGATGGTTAGTTTTCCCATCATGATAGTGGCGGATAATCTCTTGCTGTCGGAGATATTCTTTGACATTTTCTAACTCAGATTTAGCTAAGACAAGATTCATTGATGAGCTTCTAAACTTGTCTTGTAAGATCGGGATAATTGAATACATGGCCAATGGTGGATTTATTAGAATAGCTGTCTGGTCCCTAACTTCCTGGCGATGCACGAATGGATACCGATAGCTTTTAGTGTGCACCGGCATCTCGTCGGTGGTCCTAATCCGGTGTTTGATTTTATTTGTGAAGGTCAGACCCTCACCTTCAATATAAAATACGTCCGAGTAACGAGAACAAAGAGTTATAAGATTGGCTTTTTCCTCTTGGTTTAAATGGTCTGTTCGTAAACGTGAAACTACATCTTGTGCGCGTGTCGTAACTTGTTGAGTACGCGTGCACTCAGTATTAAATAATTCCGCGTGCGCTGGACGATCAAGTGAAAAAATCACGTCATTTTGAGTCGGGTTCTCGATTTCCAAATAGCCACGGTTATTAGAAACGGTGGTTATGCATTCGTGCACTATGCAGTTACACAGGACTTGTTCATTAATAAAAGCATCGCCGTCTGGTATATCCACGGGGATACGAATGACTTTAGAAGTCCCTGCTGGAATAATATCTTCGTATAAGTTCACGTTACACGAGTTGTACATTCTGATGGAATTTGACGCAGTTCGAGTCAATAATTGACCTCTCAAATCTATGCGGGCTTCCCAACTACTCAGTAAATCTAAACCTATAAGCCCATCGAAATAGTCATGAAACCGATAAATGAATAACTTCATGCTATCAGGGTCATTAAATTCTGAGAAGCACGGCAATGTAATAGAATAATTGTTCCTACTGGTCGCGTGTATGTTGGTTACTTCAAACGGATCAAAATTGAGGGGATACTCAGAGAAGTATTTCTCAACGGCCTCGGGGCTTATAAAAGATTGATTAGCACCCGTATCTATTAGAAATTTTAAAGGGGGGTCCGCGATTTGAATATAGGGTAGTTGTCTCTGCGTCTGGAGGTTTAATTCTATGTTGGTTTTTGTGACGTCGAAACCTCCTGAAAATCCTGCTCAGCATGGCGAGGTCCTGCTTGTGGTTGAGAATCGTCAAGCAGTTGGTTATCCATAGTCATGTCATAATAAATTGAGTCAGTGAAACCGGGGGCAAAACCACTGTCAGTATAATCGGTATAGTAATTGTACTCCGGTTCCTGGTAATAGCCGTAATACGAGTCGTCGTCGTAAGTCGCACACTCATTCATGTTTGTTTCGCGAGTTTTAAAATAATTTGTTGGCGGCGGGTTTCCGTACTTGCTCCAATCATGGCCCATTGCCATTTTAGTATGGGGCAAGTGTTTGGGAGTGAAACGCTGAACTCCGCTCATAGGCTGAGGGCCTTGATATTGAGGTGGATTATTTCGGGGTGGTAAACGAAAAACGTTACTACGAGGGTTGTAGTTAGGTGGTGGTGCAGCGAACATTCGCTGTGTATTTGTGGGCATCCGATATTGATTTGAGTCTGCAAATTTAAAAGGTTGAGGCGAAGGCCTCATAGGGCGCAATCCCACAGGGACTGGCCAATTAGGCGATGGCATCTGGAAATTATGAGGTCGCGGGGGTGCAAAAGGTACCCCAGGTAGTGCGGGAGTGAACTTAGGGGTCGGCTGACTTTTAGGGACCTCGTTCCGTGACTGCAAGTACATTATGTTCAGCTCTTCCTGAACATACTCAAGCGCTTTTTCGATGGTGGCGGGGCGCATACAACGTATACGGGACCCTAAGGGTTCTTTTAAACCACGAACATAAGCCTGCATGGTGACTTTCCGATATAATTCGCGCTTCGCTTCTATGGTAGTCGGTACGGTTTCATGTAAAGTAACGTATGTTATTAGCGTACTGAATAAAGTTTGGCAATGATCATAAAATTCCTGAGGTGTTTTATTACCCTGCATGGCCAGGGAGAGGTCATTGTACAACGCTGTTTCATCACGCTGATCCGAAAAATTATTAATCAAGGCAGTTCGAATGCCTAACCAATTTTCTGGTATTCCATTGGAATTGATGGTGCATGCAGCGGTCCCGGTGATCTTATTAAGTATCCCGTTTAATAGACATGCATTAGGAAACTCGCTACCGGGGACAGTACTTAAATAAGTTGTGGCTAACTGATCACATATTTTAATAAAACGTGTGAGAATGTTAGGGTTACCATCAAATTCCGGGACGAGGCGGAGAGCCTTAAATATCGTGTCCGGGTCATGAGCCATTTCTAATTCTGTTCTAAATAACTTATCTAATTCAAAATTATCTAACTCTATATCTCTATAACTATCAAGTACTCGTTGGCGGGCCTGGCGTGATTCAGGTTTCCGCGCACTAGAGGCTCGGGGATGGTAAATCTTGAGGTTTAAGATTGACTTAGGATTAAGGGAAGCAACACGAGAATAATTCAAGTGTACTTACAAATACTGCATATCTGGTTTCTCTCCGTGAATCAAGGTTTGGATTCTCCGTCCGGTCTGCTGCAGGTCCGTAGATTCTGGATACCCGTTGATGGAGCTTGATAGCCACCCGGGTGACTCGCGACGCGTTTATCGATATTACAAGAGTCCCGAAGTCTTCCCGCGGGTATCCTACCGTCTGCGTCTACTTATTTAATTAAAACCAAAATTACAATTAATTACTTAAGTTATAAAATAATGTTTCCACATCGAAGTAGGAATATGGAATGCCTATCATTACAATAATCAAATAACAAGTTCCGTCGGTTGACGACATGCTGCATCGGCTATTTGATGTTTCCCTAATAATAAGTGCAAAGTGCAACTGCACCGTCGGCGATCTTCATATGGTAGCGCTACGTAATTTGCTCGTAAATATTTTCAAGTTTATCTTGTGTCTTCAAAATTGACTTGTTTTGAGACTTCACCTCTTCCAGAGCCCCAGTTATGACATCAAGTTTCCTATCTTGATCCTCTTTCATTTTAGTCATAAGGCCGAGCATATCTGACTGGAATTTAGAGAATTCATCCTACGCCTGAGCACCAGGACCAATATTGCGTTTGTGGAAGCTAAAAGTTAGATCTGGCTGAGACGATGTACTCCTGTTTGAGAATGAAACATTCTGCTTTTTTTGGGTATACTGCACAAGTATGAAGAACACTGGTTGACAATATTTTAACTCACAATGTATCCACACTAATTCACAGTGATATGTGTTTACTTACACACACTTTAAGGTTCAAATTACTATAGTTCTGATTGAAAATATTTACGGAGTGAAATGACACACGTCTGTAGCCTATGAGAGCTAGCGGGCGAGGACCTCACGGTCGGACGGTCACCATACGATAGCGAAAACCTGTTTTTTTCAACAACAAAAAGGAAGAGGGGTAATGTAAAAATTCGTTTTATTTCGTAACAGTTCTCTCGATAAATAAATATTTGATTAAAAAAATACGTATAAACGCGGACAGGGCTTCGTGTTATCTTCATAATTAAAGTTATAGTTCGTAATATCGCAAAATGTTATAAAAGTACAATCCGTGGCGGAGTGAGGGAAGTTTGTACTACAGTAACTTTTGAAAAATTAATAAATAGCTACATGACATTTTTTGTGTATTAAGTGATACTAATAAATCTTTTCTGATTTGTGATATGCATTATCTGATCGGTTTGGGGTTGTTGGATGTCAGGATCCAAGAGCCCAAAGAAGGGTTAAAAAAATAAAATTCGGTATTAAATTAGGTATGATATTTAAGACACGGCTGTATTTGTACATTTCAAACATTTTATTGATTATTTATTTTTATAAAAATATGCATACAGACCTAATCCTTCCGAACCGGCGTTTACGACTTTCATTGTTTAGAACAATTCAACTCAATAAAGTTTTTCAGTGCCTCCAGAGTACCTCAAACGATTGCTTTGTTAGTAATAAAATATCATTTGCTAGATTGCTGTATTTGTGTCAATTGGCTTGTTGAAGTGTGAAAATCAAATTCCGTTCGTTTGACTGCAGTCTTTTGTTTTGTCTCTTCTACATTTCATGTTTAGTATGAGTGTGCGTAGATATGTAGATGTATTGTAGGTATTATTTGTTTTAAATATATTAGAATAAAATGATGGCTTGCTTTGGTACTGACTTCAAAAAACTCTTGCTTATCTGATGCTGTATTTTTGTATTGGTATTACATTATTTTTTTTGGAAAATTGATATTGTTCCGATTCAATTGTTATTGCTGAATTATTTTGAGGGTTTGTTTTAAAAAAACTTTTAATATGAAGATTTATTAATTTTCACGTGAATTCAATGAACCGCATCATCACAGCGGCCATTCCAGAAAAAAACTTTATTAAAATCGTGTACTTTTGAGAGTTTTAATCTCCTAAAGTTTAAAAGTTACAAAAGTGATAGTTATATTGTTGTGAAGATCCTTTAGACGACAACTAAATAATAAGCCCCCCCCCCCCGGTGTTATTTATTTATTTATTTATTTATTTATTTAGGCTTCCCATTGATAATTACATTAAAACTTACTCCATTTATTTCTAGGTTAAGGATATATTGCTTAATGCACTATCCATTGAAGGGAAACACAGCATGCATTTTACCATATATAACTAAGTAACTGCTTTAACAACCAATAAGGCATTTAAACAATGGATACAAGAATCTTGCGAAATATACAATAAGAAATACTTAAAATTAATAGAAAAGTTAGAGAGTGCTGGCCACAGTGGCCACCATTTGATTAATTTTTGTTTTAAATTTAGCAAGAGAATCCCCGAAAATATCTAATATGTCACTGTAATGGTTAATAAGTCTACAAAGTCTAGGTAACGGCGAGTTTGCTCCTAAAACAGTCCTTCGAAAAGGAGGCGCGAATGGAGTTATTGGCTTTCGCGGATACCGGAACGGTACTCTAAGTTTGAACCTAGCTAGTATGTCTGTACAGTCAATATTATTGTGAACAATTTTGTAAAGTAAAATTAAGTCCATTTTATTTTGGCGCTCGGATAACATTTGTATTTTGAAATATTTTAGTCTATTTTTATATGATCGAATTTTATACGCTTGCCCAACAGAATAAGCTAAATGCCACAAAAACCTTTTTTGCACCCTTTCCAGTTTTAGCGTGTGCACGGCATAATGAGGCCTCCAAACAGAACAGCAGTATTCTAAGATACTGCGAACTAGGCAGTTATAGAGCAATACTTTAGTTTTTGGTCTTCGAAAATCTTTGCCGTTACGAATCAGAAAACTCAGCATCTTCGAAGATTTTTTAATAATGTTGTAAATATGTGGAATAAAAGTAAGTTTTTGATCAAATATCACACCCAGATCTCTCACTGTATTAACTATCTTCAAGTTTGTGGTACCTATTTTATAATTATAATTGATTTTATTAATTTTCCTACTAAACGTTATTTGAGAACATTTGGCAATATTTAAGATCATTCCATTTAGCTCACACCACTTTTCAACATTATCTAGATCTCTCTGTAGTATTTCAACATCCTCAAAAGTTTTGATAACTTTCAGAACTTTCAGATCATCTGAAAACAAAAAAGGAGTACTTTGACTCAAACACTCAGGTAAATCATTTATAAAAATGTTAAATAAGAGAGGACCAAGGTGTGACCCTTGAGGTACTCCTGAACATATTTTAGGATGTGTTGTGGATGCGAAGCCAGCAGCCACAACATAAAAATCACGTTCTTTCAAATAAAAACGTATCCAATCTAACATATTACCTGTAAATCCGTAAGCAGACAGTTTAAAAAGAAGGACGGAGTGAGATACCTTATCAAATGCCTTGCTAAAATCCGTGTATACCACGTCAACTTGGTTGTTAGCATCAATTGCCTCAGTAAGACTCTCCACAAAAGTTAACAGGTTAGTGGACGTAGATCGTTGCTTAACAAAACCGTGCTGATGCCTTGTAATAAACTGGTTGAAGTGTTGATAAATAAAAGGAAAAATTAAGGACTCCAATACTTTGGCAAAGGTGGAAATAATAGATATTGGTCTATAATTGCTGGTTATATTATCATCTCCGCTCTTATATACAGGCACCACTTTAGCAGACTTCCATATAGAAGGAAAAACACCAGATTTCAAAGATTTATTGTAAATTATATACATTGGAAGAGCAAGGCTTGATGCACAGTATTTGATAAATTTTGGGGGAATACCATCAGGTCCAGCTCCTTTGTCTGTGACGAGGTCCAAACCTCTTTCATAATAATACTCTTTTGATATCTTAATTCTTTCATAATCCATTTCTTTTCATTTTGATAGTTCATTATTCATTCCATATACAAATAACCTGTCATTCTTAAATTATATATAACGTGTGTATTCTGTTTCTTTTAAAAGTTAGGTCCAAGAACACAGACTTGAGCGAATCAATGACAATTTAAGAATGACAGGTTATTTGTATTTAGAATGAATAATGAACTATCAAAATGAAAAGAAATGGATTATGAAATAATTTAGATATCAAAAGAGTATTATTATGAAAGAGGTTTGGACCTCGTCACATGTCTATGTTAAGATTTTAAAAAATCTTTATGCACGGCCTTCTGGGACACATACAAATTGGAAAAACAAAGACTATTTATTATTTTTAACATTAATAATTAGATTGGAAAGAGAATTTCCACGTTCTTCACTTATGTCACCGCTGCCGTCAAGATGTACCAATGCAAAATAATTAGCAAATAGGTTGCAAATATTTTCACCACCCATAACAGTGTCAACTCCATTAGACAAAGAAACGGGATAAGTATGTGAGGGTTGTTCGGGCTATGGTATTAATAAACCTTAACTTGCTGTATACTTTTATATTTCTTGTGGTTTCTTTCAACAAACACTTCAGCCATTACGAGTAGCGGAAACAGAGAGTAGTAAAATTCATTACAACGACAGAGGGCGCGGTTCACATTTGCAGTATGACTTTGACAACTTCAATGTCAGCAGTGTTCCATAGATACAGTGATACTATTACCTAGAGCATTCATTGCAATCTAACACCCTTCCTCAATGGATGCTCAAAATCTACATTAACATTTTACAAAACCTGGAACATAACATGATAAATTTTCTTCTAGTTATTTATAACAAAATGACATCCAATGACAACAAAAAATAATGCTCTGCTATTCTTTTATATATGAAATTAAATTATAGCTTTAACAGTTACATATATATTTTGCATATAAGTACTATTTTAGTACCTACTCATTACATACCTTTGTATTTTTACAATAAGAAATTAAATTCATTTGTATGATAAAGTTAATGTTCATTTCTTTAAGTTTAAACCCTGACATAAGTTTTCAAGTATACATTTGTTTAAACTTTTTGTACATAAATCTGCTAGTTGTTCTTTAGTACTTACATATTTCAATATTACAATTTTAATCTTAACTTTCTCTCTTACAAAATGATATTTCAAATCAATGTGTTTTAGTCTTTTATGGTGTTCAGGATTCTTTGCAACAAACATAGCCGATTGATTATCAATGTTCATTACAAAATTTTGACATTGAATTCCAATTTCTATCAATAAATTTCTGATCCAACAGCCTTCTGCTACTGCTTTTCCCAAACTTACATATTCGGACTCAGTCGAGGACAAAGCTACACATTGCTGTTTGGAGCTATACCATGAAACTGTACATCCATAAACCATCATTATACACCCCGAGGTTGATTTCCTTGTCTCTTTTTCACCACACCAGCTTGCATCGGTATATCCTACCAGTGGTTCATCTGTGTTCGTTTTATATATTAATTTGTAATTTAATGTACTTTTCACATACCTCAAAACCCTTTTTAACGCTTTCCATAAACTGACACTAGCAAAAACTTGGTATCGACTCAGATAACTAATAGCATAACAAAGATCTGGTCTAGTTCCTAACATGGCATACATTAAACTTCCTATTAATGCCCTACATTGTGTTACTAGCATTTTATCTGGGGAATCTTCTTTTTCTAACACAAACCCTTGTTCTATTGGGGTTGAAACGGGGTTACAATTTTCCATTTTATATCTTCTTAATATATCTTCTAAATATTCCTTCTGATCTAGTTCTATATAATTCTTTTCTCTGTTTATGTTGATACCTAAATATTTGTTCTCTGTACTTCCTAAATCGGTCATTTGAAACTTTCTCTGTAGTGATTTCTGTAACTCTTGTAACTCTTGACGCATAACCACCGCTGTGACAACCGAGAAGGTCTATTACAAATTGGCTCCAGTTTAATATTAGTTTTTGTGTGCAAAAAGTTACATTTACACATTGAATTTACTCAACCACCAAAAGGAGATCTCATATTATAACATATCACGTTTTCCAGTAAAATTGTGCAAAACTGTAAGTAATATTTACGAAAACAATATATGATAAACTGATATTGTGAATTATAAAAACTAACTACCCTCGACAAGAAATTAAAAAAAATACCCTGACTAAATGTTCATGGCAATCTACATTGAAACATATTGCGAATAAATAAACATCAGATTATTGCAGCTAATACGAAATAGAAAGGACATTTATTTTTGCAGATCGTAAATTGATTGCTATTATTTTTTTATAAAGGAGTAATTAAAATGTCTAAAGGGAATATATCATTATCTTGGGGGTGTTGTAATTTGGGTATCGCAGATAACAAGTATTTGACCTGCGTCCAATGTAATAAGGCATATCACATAAAATGTATTAATAAAGGCGGAAATGACATAGGTGAATGGAAATGGCCTCTATGTTTGAGCAGTAAATCTAAGGGCGGAAAAAATGACAACACTCCAGTGAGATCTAATGTCGGAGAAACTAGCAGGCCCGTAAAGAGAACTGCTGTCTCTTCTCCTTTGCAAGATTCGGATAAACCACTAACCCAAGAAGATGTGCGTGATCTTTTTAAAACCGAGATGAGCATCTTACTAGCAAAGATTGATACTTCAATCTCAACTGCTTTATCAAGAGAGTTGACCTCTGTAAAGGCTGATATATCTGAGCTCAAGGATTCTGTAACATTTCTTGGCAATCAGTATGATGATATGAAGCAAAAGTCTATAGATAATACCCAACAAATGCAAAAACTTCAAGATGAGAATGTAACCTTACGAGCAACTGTAGCTGACATGTGTTACAAATACAATTTGATGGAACAACAGAATCGCACTAGTAACATTGAAATACAATGTGTTCCAGAAAGCAAGACAGAAAACTTAATTAGTATAACGTCACAGCTCTGCAGCTTTTTGGGTGTGATATTGCGGATAGTAATATCTTAAACTGCTCCCGGGTGGCTAAGATAAATCCATCAAGTTCTAGGCCAAGGTCCATCATTGTACAACTTAGCTCGCCGAGACTGCGCGACGCTGTTTTAGCTGCAGTGATAAAATATAACAGATCAAACTTGCATGATAAGTTAAATACGGTCCACATTGGAATCAGAGGAGAAAAGAGACCAGTATTTGTATGTGAGCACCTATCCTCTCATAACAAAGCTCTTCACGCAGCAGCAAGCCTGTCTGCCAAAGAAAAGGGTTTAAATTCGTGTGGGTGAGAAATGGAAGAGTGTATATACGTAAAACAGACGAGTCTGATTTTAAATACATTCGGGACATGGACTGTGTTTATAAGTTAGGTTAATTTAGTTTTAATTATATAAATAAGCATGTGATATTTGTCTTTTACGAAATAAAATTTGTTTCAATACATACATATATTCTATCAAAATGTAAGAGGCCTTAAATCCAAAACTCAAATATTCACGAAAAAATTGGCTTGTTCCAACTACGATGTTATAATTTTGGTAGAAACCTGGTTGTATGGTAATGTATTAAATGAAGAACTATTTGATGATAGATATAAGGTATACTGAAGAGATAGAGAGACATCAAAATTAAGTAACAAGAAAAAGGATGGTGGAGGAGTATTAATTGCTATAAATAATAAAATTACGACGAAACGTATGCATGGCTGGGAGAGCGACTGTGAGGACTTATGGGTGGTTCTGGATGTCACGACCTCAAATATACATAAACAGCTTGCTCTTAGCGCAGTTTATCTACCTCCACCAGTTGATAGATCAATGCTTAACATTTTTCTCAACAATTGTAATCGTGTATCAGAAGCACATAACTTTAAAACATTCAATTTGAGCTTAATAGATTGGTCACTAGTACAAAATCCACACAATGATTACTCTGTTGCCTCTTTAGGACAAACCCTCGTTGATTTCTCCAGTCTCAACAATTTTAAGCAGCTAAATAATGTTCAGAACAGAAAAAATAAAATTTTGGACTTAATATTAACCAACATCGAAAACGGTGAAGTTACTAAATCAGATTATGGGTTGTGCAACGTGGATGCATATCATCCTCCTTTAAATATCTTTATAAAAACTTTAAGTATTAATAGGCTCAAATCAAATATTAATTATAAGTATAACTTTAATAAATGTGACTATCCTGTTTTAAATGAATCCTGAGGTAAGATTGATTGATATGACTTATTGGAAAGCTGTACAGACGTAAATGGTGCGTTAGACAAGTTTTATGCTGTTACAAATGAGTATTTTCAAAATCACGTACCCTTAAATAAGCCAAAGAATTGCAAATTCCCGGTATGGTTCAATAGAAATTTAATACACGCGATAAGAGAGAGAAACAATGTTTTAAGGAGATTCAAAATTTATAAAAACCCTATGGATGAAATTATTTTAAAGAAACTTAACGATCGCTGTGACAAATTGTCAACTAAAAGCTATAATAACTACCATGACTATATAGAAGACAAAATTTGAACTCACCTTAAATTGTTTTGGTCATTTATAAAAGCGAAAAGGAAAGGTGTTAGATTGCAATGAATGCTCTAGGTAATAGTATCACTGTATCTATGGAACACTGCTGACATTGAAGTTGTCAAAGTCATACTGCAAATGTGAACCGCGCCCTCTGTCGTTGTAATGAATTTTACTACTCTCTGTTTCCGCTACTCGTAATGGCTGAAGTGTTTTTTGAAAGAAACCACAAGAAATATAAAAGTATACAGCAAGATAAGGTTTATTAATACCATAGCCCGAACAACCCTCACAGGTTATGGGCCCAGGCAACGTATCGATAACAGTTAGCCTGATTTCATATACTACAGATAGAGAAAAAGTTAATTTCCCGTGGCGTCGTAGTCTGTGTGTTGCGTCGTTTGGCAACCTTGGCGCGACCTCAAACATCTCAAAATAGATCGTGCAATTATACTAAAAGGAGACAATTGGGCGGCATGGAAATTTCAAATAACCATCGTACTAAAAGCTAAGGGACTGTACGAAATAGTCTCAGGGCTGCTTGATGAAACGAAGAATGAAAATAAGGAGAAGGACAGAAAGGCGCAGGAAATTATCGTGACACGTGTCGAAGAACATGTCCTAACCTTTTTGATTACGTGCAGTACGTCAAACCAAATGTGGGAGAAGCTCACGACTATATATGAATCCAAATCTAAAGTCGGCATTCATTTACTTCAACAACAATTTTACAACATAAAATTTCAATCGCCAATGGCGACATTTATCTCGAAGATAGAAGATATGGTACATAAGTTATCAGGATTCGGCGAAAACATTTCAGAGAAAATGGTGATAACTAAAGTACTCATGAGCCTCCCTGAAGAATTCAGGTATTTTGTAACAGCTTGGGAGTCAGTTCCAGACTCTAACCAGTCACTGAAACTACTCACTGCACGATTATTGGTTGAAGAAGAGCGAATCCAAGGAACAGAGTCATACAGAAGAGAGACGTCAACAGCTTTAGCTGCAGTAAAGAAGGGACAGCAGCGTTATACTACTGACCAGAAGAAGACTGAGCCAGCTAAGTGTTATTCATGTGGAAAAGTCGGACACTTCAAGCGTGAGTGTAGATTAAGAAAGTGCAATTATTGTGGTAAGCCCGGACATTTATATAAAGACTGTTACAGTAGAAATAAAAATAATAAATCTCAAAATCCTCAAAACTTTGACAGAGCGTACATAATACTAGGAAATGAATATCAGAACTCCTGGATTCTAGATACAGGTGCTAGTGACCATATGTGTAATAATAAGCAGTTATTTCACAATTACACAGAGGTAATTAACAAGTATATAATTATTGGAGATGGTAGCAAACTCACAGTGTCAGGGGTAGGTGATATTAAATTTCAAGCATATATTGGTAAAAATAATTATCCCTCAACATTAAAGAAAGTGTTACATGTGCCTGATTTAAAAGCTAATTTATTTTCGGCTAGATGTGCTGTTGATAGAGGTTATAACATGTTTTTCAAGAAAGATAGTTGTGAGTTATCCAAAAATGGCATAATTTCATGTATTGCAAAAAGAAATGAAAATTTATTCCTAATGAGTTTCAAATTTGACAATAAAACAGTAGCATTAACTTCAGTAGCATCATTAAAAGAATGGCATGAACGATTAGCTCACCAAAATTATAATCATGTTTCAAAAGTACTACACAGAAATAACATTAAATGTGAAGAGCAGATTGATTATCAATGTTTACCGTGTTTAGAAGGGAAACAGCATAGGTTACCATTTCAGACAAGTACGAATAGAGCAGCATTGCCCGGAGAGTTAATACACATGGATTTGTGCGGTCCAATGGAGTGCGACTCAGTAGGTGGTTCTAAATATTTCTTATTATTGAAAGATGACTGCAGCAGCTATAGGTATGTATACTTTCTAAAGAATAAAAATAAAGTAAGTTCAATAATCAAAACTTTTGTACCAAGGTTTTACACAGAGACGGGGTTTAAAATAAAGATTTTTAGGTCTGATAATGGTTTAGAATTTGTTAACAAAGATGTAGAATCATACTTAAATACAGAAGGGATCATTCATCAGAGGACAGTACCATACACTCCTGAACAAAATGGTAGGGCTGAACGAGAAATGCGAACAGTAGTAGAAGCTGCGAGAACTATGTTACAGGCAAAGAAATTACAGAAGAGTTTATGGGCTGAAGCGATAAATACAGCAGTATTCACTATTAATAGGACTGGAAATACTAGATTACCGGATAAGGCACCATATGAGCTCTTATTTAACAAAAGTTTCAACATGCATGAACTGAAAACATTTGGCACAGAAGTATCAGTACATATACCCAAACAATTAAGGCTAAAGTGGGATACAAAGACCAAGAGAGGTATATTTGTAGGTTATGGTATTAATAGCAAAGGATACAGAGTCTGGACACCAAATACAAAAGAAGTAAAAACATTCAGAGATGTGGTATTTATAAAAGAAAATAAAATTACAGAAGAAATACAGCAGCAACAGAAAGACAATTCAGAATTTATACAGATAGAGAACAGTGAGACAGAAGAACAACATACAGAAGAGCAGAAAACATATAGAGAAGAACAACCAACAGAAACAGAAGAACACCAGATACATAATAGAGAAGCTGAAAAACAAACGTCCATAGAAGGTGAAGATCAGACAGTGACAGAAGAATCTTTCTTTGAATCGAGTGCTTATGATCCTGAAGAAGATTCACAGACCACTGAAGAAGAAATTACTCTAACAGAGGATAGAGAACGGTTGAGAACACGGAGTAAAAGAGTAGTAAAGAAACCTAAAAGATATGAAGATGAATTCTATTCATATACAGCAATGAATGATGAACAACTAAATTTTGAGAGGGCTATGAAAAGTAAAGACTCACAGAAGTGGACAGAAGCAATAGAAAAAGAGTTGTGTTCATTAGAAAATAATAAAACTTGGATTGTGACAGAGTTGCCAAAAGGAAAGAAAGTGGTAGATGCAAAATGGATTTTTAAGATAAAGAAAGGAGAAATATACAAAGCCAGATTGGTGGCAAGAGGTTTTCAACAGGAGGGTAGTTTCGATCACTCTGAGATCTATGCTCCAGTGGCAAAACTACCTACCTTGAGAATCCTCTTGGCCATAGCTAACAAGTTTAACTTAGATATAACCCAGATGGATGTAAAAAGTGCTTTCCTATACAGCGATATTGAAGAAGAGGTGTATTTAAAGATACCATATGGAATAAATAGATATGACGGTAAAGTGTTAAAATTAAAGAAGTCATTGTACGGGTTAAAAAAGTCTCCAAGGAACTGGAATGAAAAATTTAACAGCTTTATGATACAGGAAGGGTTTGTAAGAAGTGAAGCGGATTACTGTCTATACTACAAAAAGAAGGAGAAGTTTTATGTAATACTTTATGTCGATGACCTGTTAATTATGGGGGAAAATAGAAGCCATATAGGCCATATAGCCATATAGGCATATAGGCCGCGGGAGTGAGAGCTAAAAATGTGATGTCGCCCGGGTGACGCTCAGTATGAGTCGCGATAGTATCATACAGACTAAAGTGTACTCTACATTTTGTGGCAAAAAAAGACGCTTGATAGAGTTATAATATAATTATCATGCCAAAATGCTGAGATAGAAAATAAAACTGTAAAATATAGTCAAAATTAAAAGGACTAATCCCGTTCGCGATCGATCAAAACCACTTTCAGGAGCGGAATAACAGCGTCTTTATCGTTTAAGAAGGAAAGGAGCTCAGAAGAATGACACCAGGTCGAATTAGGTTAGCGAAGATGCTGGGTTGCGAGGGCCATCCAATGATCCCCTATTAAACTTCTGTGGAAATCATCGACTTCATAAAAAAACAAGCGGTATTAGTACGGACTTCTACCTAATTTTTACACCAACTAAAATACCTTACGCTTATTTGGAACCGCTGAAATGTGTCATCACATGCACCATAAGCATCAGTTTCACGCGCATGGGCCGCGCTCCGACACTGGAAGGGAAGACGATGGCAAAATAAAACCAAAGATGAATTAGGTACTTATATAAAAACTTCTGAATAAGTTATGATGAACATTACCTGTGACTTCAATAAAATACCTTAAAAAAACTCTTGTCTCTTCTCTCTTGTATCTACAAACAAGAGAACATAAAAATAAGAGGTATAGCGATTCAAAACACGCAAATGCGTGCGGATGCTCGGCGAATGAAAATATTGTCTTTATTGCAGACGCCTGGCAACAAGTGTCTAGGCGTAAAAAGCCCTTAAAATATCGCTATCTAGGTACTGCTGGTATTGCCAAAGACAAAGCGGGAAAATTCAAAGCAATTTCTTTTAAACTGGACAGAGATTATAATGCCTATAAATTCTTTGTATCAGAACATAAACTATCCGTGTTCTTGGATGACAAACTATGGCCACAGGGAATCATATTTAGACGTTTTATAAACTTCAAACAAAGGAAGATGAACGGCGATATCGCCGTGACGGCCCATAATGTAAGTAAATAATGTGTAACAATACTTATTATACCTTAGTTAGTTTCAACTGTAAGAGCGTGAAGCGCTCGGTTGAAAGTATTCGTCAACTGTGTCGGACTTCGGACTTAGTCGGTCTTCAAGAAATTTGGTTGTTGCCGGATAATATTGAGTTTCTGAGCAGCATTGATGAGGATTTCGGCTATATTGGGACTTCAGCTGTAGATACAACGGCTGGTATGCTTAGAGGACGTCCATATGGAGGAGTAGCACTGCTATGGAAGAAAAGTGTGTTCCAGAATGTGTCCGTCGTTCAGTGTAATAACACGCGAATGTGCGCTATAAAGATAACAATGGGCCTGAGATCGTTTTAAGTGTTCAGTATTTACATGCCTACGGATAACTCGGCGAACTTAGCGGAGTTTACGGACTGTCTCGGTACGGTGAGCACTATTATTAGTAATGAAGACGTTGAATCGGTTTATTTACTTGGTAATTTTAATGCTCATCCTAGTGAGCCTTTTTTCAATGAGCTAACATGTTTTTGTAGTGAGCAAGATTGGACGTGTGCGGACGTTTCTTTGTTAGGCTTGTCATCTGACACTTACACGTTTATAAGCGAAGCCAGCCATGCAAACTATTGTAGATGACTGTGTAAAGTATGACGTCATGTGGTCTGACCACTTTCCCCTATTAATAAAATGCAATTTAAACATAGTCAAACCAAAAGTATTGTGTGATAAAATAAATGAAGTTTGTAACAAAGTACAGTGGGGGGAAAAGAACCTAAGCAAATTTTTTTTTTATAGTAAGATGTGTCATGAAAAATTAAGGCAAATAGATTTTCCTAATAAGTTACGTTATTGTTCTGATAATCGATGTAATGAGATATAGTTGATGTACTGTGTCAAGCGGCCACTGATGGTCACTCTGTTAACAGGTTTAGGCGGAAATTAACAGTGGTTGGGTGGAATAGGCACGTAAGTGAGGCTCACAGAATAGCTGGGTGTAAATTTGAGATCTGGTCATTGTATGGAAGACCAAGAATGTCATGTTTGGGATGAAATGCATGAGAGTCGTAGGATTTTTAAATCTCGCTTAAGATGGTGCCAAAACAATAGTGAGCAGTTAAAGATGGACATTCTTGCATCACATCACTCTAATAATGACTTCCGTAGCTTTTGGAAGTCCACTAATAACTTGAGTAGTAAACCGGGCTTACCTGAGAGTGTCAACAGTATCAGTGACCATAAGTGTATAGCTGATATGTTTAAGGATCACTTTGTGGTGAAGTCGCCATTGGGACCATCACAGTCAGAGGGCGGTGGGGTACATCATGGCCAGGAGCTTATAGCCAGATTCTCAGCGAAAGAAGTCAAGAATGTCATATCATCAATGTCACGAGGCAAGTCTCCTGGCCATGACGGTCTGAGCATAGAACATCTGAAGCACGCTGGCGTTCATCTGCCTAGAGTGCTCGCGATGTTCAATACGCTTTGTGTAGGACATTCGTACCTTCTTGCCGATATGATGAAGACTGTGGTGGTGCCAATTGTAAAAAGCAAAACCGGTGACATAAGTGACAAAAATAATTATAGGCCGATTTCTTTGGCAACGGTCATAGCGAAGGTTTTTGACGGTTTGCTTAACATTCAGCTTGATGCATTTTTAAAAGTTCATGACAACCAATTCGGGTTGAAATCAGGAATCTCTACTGAGACAGCAATTTTGTGTTTAAAGTAAACTGTCAAGTACTACACGGATCGGCAGACGCCTATCTATGCATGTTTCCTCGACTTATCGAGGGCGTTTGACCTGGTTCATTATGACATCTTATGGAAAAAACTAAACGCTCTTTCCATGCCCCATGAACTAACGCAAATTTTAAAATTTTGGTATCAAAACCAGGTCAACGTTCTTCGTTGGTCGAGTGCTTTTTCGGAACCGTACAGGTTGGAGTAAGAGGTGAGGCAAGGAGGGTTGACCTCACCCAAGCTCTTCAACCTGTATGTAAATGCACTAAATGAGCAGCTCAGCAGCACCCGTGTCGGCTGCCATATGTACGGCGTCTGTCTCAATAATATCAGCTACGCGGACGATATGGTGCTGTTGAGTGCGTCGGTCTGTGGGTTGTCTAAATTGTTCGGTATATGTGAACAGTATGCCCTTAGTCACGGTTTGCTTTATAACACAAAGAAGAGTGAATGCATGGTATCTCGGGTCAGAGGTAAATGTCCAGATAAAATTCCATCCATAAAATTATACGGGGTTCAGCTTAAAAGGGTCGAACAATTCAAATATCTTGGACATTTGATAGCCTCTGACCTGACAAACGATGCAGACATAGAAAGGGAGCGCAGGGCGTTGTCTGTTAGATCTAATATGATTGCCCGCAGGTTCGCTCGTTGTTCAAGTGGCGTCATAATCACTCTTTTTAGAGCGTTTCGTACGTCTTTCTACACGAGCGCCCTGTGGATAAACTACACACAAAAACAGTACAGCGCCTTAGGCGTCCAATATAACAACGCTTTTAGGGTGCTGATGGGGCTGCCCCGATTCTGTAGCGCATCTGGGATGTTCGCTGAGTGCCGGGTGTATTGCTTTTACGCAACTATGTGGTGCGGGGTGGCCCCGGCAACATCCTCAAAGCATTTGCAGAGGTTCGATTGTCAGTACGTGAACTACTGTTGCAGTGTTCATGTACTGACAAGGTAAATATCCGTTAGTTTAATTTTAATTTTAGTGTAATTTTTTTTTTAAATTGTGTATTTTAATAACTTGTTAATGACCCTAGATTGTCAAAATAAAGAATATATTATTATTATTATTATAAACACAAAAACAAATTGTTTTCCTAATAAATTCATATAAAATACTTTTTTAAAGCATGTTTTAAAAGTAAGGCCTGAGAACTCAAAAGACCAATCTAATAAACATAAACTCGTACCTTGCATAAAAATAACTTATGCCAATAAATTATATACTAACTCGTGAGTGACAGTCGTAACATATCTATATATAATGAATCACGCTCACGTTAGTTTATATACCAATAAATTATATACTGTTGGAATGTGCGTGGAATGTGGCTTTCAATTTGTACCTATATTGAAAAGGAAAAGAAAAAGTTATTTTTGCATTTGAAAATGGAGCCATACTGCCGCCATATTGAATTTTTCCAAATAAAAAATAGTTTTTATTAGATTTTATTAGTTTCTAAAGATACCCCATACGTCTAAATCTGTTCAGGCATTTAAAAGTTATGATGAAATAAAGAAACTCACATACATACATACATACATACATACATACATACATACATACATACACACATACACAAATTCATGAACCTTAAAACATTACAATTATTTTTTTGGACAGTCGTGTTAAACATAAACATCTAATTTGATTCAGAAATTTCGGATATTTAACTTAATAATTCGATTTGCTAATAAAAAAACTAAAACATTTACTACAATGAAAGTCTTCCCTTTTAAATCAAACTATTTCAGATAACCTGCATCCTTATCCTCGTACTAAAAAATTACAGGAACAATTTAGATTAAAAAAATGGTCATACCATTTCAAACAAAAAAATATATATCTAAATTGGTTCAGAGGTTTAAAGATATGAGATAACAAATGTACAAAACATAAGAATATAGAGGCAGACAAATTGAGAACCTCCTCTTTTTAAAAGTTGATGACAAGACATAAGTTCAAAAACTAAAACCCAAATTAGGTCGGGTAAAAAAATTGCCTATGATGGAGATAAATCGATTGATACCTTCCTCATAAGTTTTACCGATATTAAGCTAATAAGGTTTTAGTTTGAACACATAGTCCTTCCATTGCTTCACCGTAGTCGGAAAAAATAATTGCCTATGACAATGTGTAAATGAAGACGAATTGATTGATACTGTGCTGGTTAAAATTGTACAAAGTTCTAAGTTTGAACACATAATCATTCTTTTGCTTCACTGTATTCAGGTAAAAAAAGTCTATGACTATCTAGCTTTTAGAGCTATGTTCACACTCAAAGTTAGAGTCTATAAACAATGATTAAAAATTGTATTCATCGCATAAGTAACACAAAATTCTCTTCTTGAATATGCGCTGAATAGGTTTTTCAAAACTTTATATTTTTCTTAATTTTGAAGCCACAATATCATCAGTTTTCACAGATTTTAAACTGATTTCATGTTGATGTTAAGTCAACGTATTGAGGAAATCAATTCAATATCATAAAGATCAAGTATTGAATGATTGAATTTCATGAAGAGAATGTATACAGAAGTATATTAAAAACAATTATTACAATCCATAAATAATGCATTTTTTTACAAAAATCACCGACAAAATTTCTCAGTGACCGCTCAGCCAAAGAGTATAGTATGCGCTCAGCGGTCGGAGCGTTCGGACGTGTGAACAATGTCATTTTTTTGCGTTCTTCTCTCTATCATAGTACCTACGTGCCTCTCGCTCTTACTGAATAACGAAAGTTGCTCTACTTAATTTGTTTTTGTATATTTTCAGGAGAAAAATCGATTTAAACCTTGCTTTTCAAAATCGGACCAATGGGGGTGACGCTATAGTCGAACATCCACATACTTACTCGTACATACTTAGATAGACTCTCAAATCATTACCTTCGCTTGTTTTGCCGTACTCGGGTAAAAATAGACATTACCTACGCCATTTTAAAATCTGAATAAAGATGACATATATTTAAATTAGTTTGCAAACATACATCCTAAACACGAGCTTTACATCGTTTTCAAGAAGACACGTTGTTATCGATAAAAAATATTCTAACATGCAAGTCACCTACACTACAACTATTTGAGATTATAAAAATATACAAAAACAAATTAAGTAGAGCAACTTTCGTTATTCAGTAAGAGCGAGAGGCACGTAGGTACTATGATAGAGAGAAGAACGCAAAAAAATTGACATTGATCACACGTCCGAACGCTCCGACCGCTGAGCGCATACTATACTCTTTGGCTGAGCGGTCACTGAGAAATTTTGTCGGTGATTTTTGTAAAAAAATGCATTATTTATGGATTGTAATAATTATTTTTAATATACTTCTGTATACATTCTCTTCATGAAATTCAATCATTCAATACTTGATCTTTATGATATTCAATTGATTTCCTCAATACGTTGACTTAACATCAACATAAAATCAGTTTAAAATATGTGAAAACTGATGATATTGTGGCTTCAAAATTAAGAAAAATATAAAGTTTTGAAAAAACTATTCAGCGCACATTCAAGAAGAGAATTTTGTGTTACTTATGCGATGAATACAATTTTTAATCATTGTTTATAGACTCTAACTTTGAGTGTGAACATAGCTCTAAAAGCTGCACGGCGCGAGATATGTGTATTTAACGTTTGATTTACTTATAATAAACTATCCAAATGAACATAAAAAAATACTCAACTTTAGCATATACTACGTATAATTACATGCAGTAAACATATTTGACATTACCTTCTTAGTAAAATTATCATAATTAGGCACATACAATCGTCGATGTTCAATTTTTACTTGGACCTAAGCCTTAAGCAGGAAATGATCTGTATTCTAAGCAAATATAATCTCTTTTATGACACGCCTAAATATATTGCGCTTGGTTCAACTTAGGTATCCTGTTATGTCATCATCATCATCAGCCCGAGTCAGTGCACTACTACTACTACTAAGCATATGCTTATCACAAAGCAAATTCGTTTCCTGACGGTAAAAACCTAGTTAGGTTTCTCTAGCACTCTTCTTGACAGGCATCGTCGTTCCCGACGCGCCGCTCGCGCCCGCCCGCCCGCGCCGCTTTGGGTGCGCACCGGCCCGTGGCGGCGGCTAATGGAACTGTTTACGAGTACGAGTATCCGTTTGCCTAATTTAACAAGAGACGTATCTGAGAACTTCATCATTATTTACGAGTGTTTTCGGTTTCCCCAACTCGAAATAAACAAGTTTGTTGTTTTATAAACAACTTCTAGACGCGGAATGTACGGAAGGGATACCAGTTGTCGACTTTAATTAAATAATGAGACGTGGCCGGACTTGGGCAAAGTGACGCGTTTGATTTAACTTTGTTTGGCCTTGAGCTTGTTTTTATCTATTGGTCACTACAGAGAAAGTTTACTGACTGAAAGTGTTAGTGTGCACGGTAATAAGTGAACATTATCGAACGCCGGTTGAGTCTTTAAAACTTGATTAAAATTAGTAAAATATCTTCTAACCTTGTGACAAATAGTGAAACTCAAGGAACATCTAAAGAGAAACATCCAGGAAGAAGTTCTATCGTCGGCAAGTAAATAATTTGCACAATAAACGCACTTATAAATTGGAATTCACAAACGAACATTTTAAATTCGCACTCATACCACTTTATTCTTGTATTTATTAGAAACGAAGCAAGTAAAGCAACCAGTTAAATTCTACTGTGTTATTTTAGAATACCCCCAATTTTTTTATTTTTTTTGTTAATTTGTCAAGCAGAGTGACTTGTCTGAGACAGTGACAGAAAATTGGGGTTGCCACTATTAATAAATACAATTAAATCGATATTGTATCGATATAATGGATCCATCAGAAAATATTACTTTCCGCAACACGCGAACGCAATCTGTTCCGGACATGACTTTACTAAATGAAAGTAGCTTAACAGAAGTCACCGAAGATGCATCATATGCTAGTTTACCTAACACATCTATTAATAATGAGCTGGAGCAATCGCTAATGGCTGAAAATGAGCTGCTTAAATCAAAGCTGCAAGCTGCCAACACTGAAGTCGACAATTTATCCCTCGAAAATATTGAACTTAAAAAACAAGTATATGAACTAACCCGGAAGAATGATATGTATGTCAAGGTTACTAGACAGCTAACAACTGAATCTCCCCGAATATTGAGGAAACGTAATTCTTTTGCTACCCCGATCAAGTCGGTACAAAAACTTGCATTTGCGAATAAACCTCACTCAGAAATACCCGATCACGTGCCCAAAAACAATTTTACAAAAATTAACAATACCTTGAGTGATAAATTGGATGAAACTAACAAAGCTGTAAATAAGAACCAAATCTGTATTCTTAGCAGCCATAAGAAAAATCATGTCCACAACTTACTTGACCAGAATTTCCATAACAAGTACGACATTTGTCACTATCGAAAACCACACTGTGGTATTAAGACAATCCTAAACGGGATTGAAGGAAAACTGAAAAAATTTACCAGATCAGATTTCTGCATTGTGTTTATAGGCGAGGAAGATTTTTTGATGACAGACAACTACTTAGAGTTGGTCATTAATCTGAGAGAACTCCTAAAGACTTTGAAACACTCAAACATCATAATATGTTTACCGACATTTAAGTGTAATGAATACTCTACAATGTACAATTGCAGGGTAGAGTCTTTTAACAACTTACTGTATCTCGACAATGAAGCACACCAATATGCCATTTTGTTGGACTCTAATCTCAATCTCCAATGCGGCTACAAGATGTTCTCTAAACTTCGCGGAGCAGTGAATGTTTGTGGATTAAGTATTATACTACAGGACCTACAGAAATTGATTAAGGGCATTAATGAAATTAATGAAAATGAGGAATGCAAAGAATCACAAAATAATACAATGGAAAATTATATTCTGAATGAAGTTTCAATTTCTCCAAATACCATAAACAACCCACCCGAACTATTAAATGACAATCAGCAGCAGGTTTTTCGTACAACCACATCAACATCTTGCATCAGAATATAGCTGGCCTACTGAACAAATCGGATATGCTTACAGTGCATTTAGAAACGCTATTTAGAATGAGTAATACAGAAATAGACCTAATCTGTATCACAGAACATTTCATAGCATCAGGACAGGAAGATCTTCTAGACTTGTTGAATTACAATATGGGAGCATGCTACTCCAGACCTAATAAAAACAGAGGTGGTGCTTGTATTCTTGTCAAAAACGGGATAGAATATAATGAACTTCGTAAAATCGCTGGTTTCTCGGTCGAAGGAATCTTCGAGTGCTGCGATGTTGAATTATTACTTGACGATCTTGTACTACTTTGTGTTTACAGAGTTCCTAATCCCCGAAAATTTGATATGTTTTTTGTAATTCTTATGAAAGTCCTGGAAAAATTATGCCAAACTAAGAAACGTGTTATATTATGTGGAGATTTTAATATAGATCGATTGAAACGAAACGGTATCTCTATGGAATTTGAAAATATTTTAACCAGTTTTAATTTGTATTTGCAAATTAGAGAGCCTACCCGATTGATAAGCAAAACCTGCCTAGATAATTTTGCTCATAGCCTTAAACGAGGATGCAGGTGTAGCGTTATTGATTTGGGATTGTCAGATCATACGGCTCAGCTGCTCACTTACCCAATACATAAACGATGTAAAATAGATAGCTGGACTGTAAGTAGACGAGACTATTGTTTTGAAAATTTAACAAAATTCAATACTCACCTTGAAAGTTTCTCGTTTTCAGAAGTATACAACTCCACAAAACCAAATGAAGCCTACGATATATTTTTCGAAACTTTCAAACTACTTTATGACTTGTGTTTCCCAATTAAAATTGACAGAATTAGAAGTAATAAACGGCCAAAATGGATTTCTCGAGGCCTCCGTCTTTGTAGCAGGAAACAGCGTCAACTACTTTGGAAATTTAGAATTAAATCGAACTCAATGAATAAAGATAATTTCAAAACCTACACATCGAAATTCAAAAAAATTGTGAAACTAACACAATACGCACAAAACAACTATGCAATAAATACTTCATGTAACAAGTCAAAAGCCACCTGGCAATTAATAAACAGATCAAAAGCAAACTACCCAAAAGAAAATATTAACAGCATAACCGATACTACTAATAAAGACATTAAAGATCCTCAAGAAATAGCCTCTGCTTTTAACAATTTTTTCATTGACCAAATAAAGCCTCTTAACCAAACTACAGAGAGTAATAATGGTATTAGTATTGCTCTCCAGTCGTTATTTATGCCACCAACGATACCACTTGACATAGAAAAGGCAATCAACTCGTTAAAAAATAAAAATAGTACCGGTTATGATGAAATTTCCACCAGAGTCATAAAGTTCGTCAACAAGACAATATCGCCACACTTGTCCTATGTTTTTAATCTGAGCATAACTTATGGTACCTACCCTAATGGACTTAAGCCAGTAGTTATCAGGCCCCTTTATAAGAAAAAAGGAAATAAAAATGACATGCACAATTATAGACCTATTGCACTTGTATCAATATTATCTAAAGTGTTTGAAAAAATAATTTACAATTCATTATACTCCTACTTAGAAAAATTTAATATATTTACTGACGAACAAAAGGGATTTAGACGAAATCAAAACATAAACATGGCCATATATGATCTCTTGAATGTAGTAAACAAAAGCGTGGATGAAAGAACACCAGTATGTGCTATATACTTGGACATGACAAAGGCTTTTGATTATGTGAGGCATGATATTTTAATAAAAAAATTAAACCAATATGGTGTAAGGGGGAATGTCCTTGATCTTTTTCAATCTTACCTTTGTGACAGAGAGCAGTTTACTGAGATAGATAGGATCTGCATTACGACTAAAAAAGAAATCAAATACAAATCTAATGGCAAAAAAGTCTTATATGGAGTACCTCAGGGTAGCATTTTGGGGCCTCTATTGTTCTTGATCTATATCAATGATATGCCGAAAAGTGTGACGTATCCTATGGTCCTCTTTGCAGACGATAGTACAGCAATAATTAAGTGCCAACATTTAAGCAATTACGAAAATGACATCAATAAGGCATTGACTCAAATTGTTACTTGGTTGGATAATAATAATTTAAAGGTGAATTTAGAAAAAACTAAAATAATGCACTTTTATCAAAGAGAGCCTAAAGATGCCATTAACATTAATCTCCATTTCAAGGGGTATCAAATAGAAAAAGTTTATTCGACAAAATTTTTAGGTTTACTAATTGATAATAGACTAGATTGGAAATTGCAGTCACAGGAATTATGCAATACCCTCAGTAAATTTGCATATATGCTGTACAAGCTGAGGAAAATAGTAAATATAAAAACTGTCAAAGCTGCTTATCACGGATATGTCTCATCTAGACTCCGTTATGGTATAATTTTTTGGGGGAACGGTACCGAAAGAGAATCTGTTTTCAAATGCCAGAAGAGATGCCTAAGATCAATGTGTGGATTGAAAACTACTGATAGTTGTAAGCCTCACTTTCAATCTTTAAAATTGTTGACATTGCCCTGTATGTACATATACGAAATAGCAATATTTGTTAAATGTAACCAGCATCTTTTTCCCAAGCCTAGTCATTCAAGGAGTAGACGGGATCTGGACCGTCTTTGTTTAGCTCATTGTAATACGGCTTTACACCACAAAAGTGTTTTTGGAATGGCTCCAAAAATTTATAATAAAATTCCTAATGACATTAAATCGCTAAACACGAATTTATTAAAATTAAAATTACATAAAATTTTGATGATTAAATGTTACTACAGTGTCAATGAATTTTTGACTGATGAAAATGTAAACTTACAATTAACTAAAGGCACTTTATAGGTAATTTTGACAATATTATTATTAAATTAGATTGTAATTATGACTTAAATATTGAATTTTGACATGAGAATAATAAATATAACCATTTGTATAATATTTGCATGCTGACAAAGCATAAAACATGCTGTACTAATTATAATATTGCCATCTTATGTTTTATAAACAAACCATGTTTTAGCGAATAAATGTTTTGATTTGATTTGATTTGATTTGAAAGTTTTAAGAGGAATTTTTAAAGTAAAGCAACGGTTTTTTGCAATATTGGTGATGATTGTTCGGAATAGGACCACTCTCATTTATAGATTTATCTATACCATGATCTTTACTTGCAATAAAGCAATAAGAAAAAGAAATAACAAAAATGGTCTATAGTTGTCTATCCGTCGTAAAGAGTCACTATTGCAAAACCACAGGTTTTCAGGGGGAGGTTTTTTCCAATTTTCTCTTAAATTTCTTAGAGAATGTATGTTTTATGGTATCCTTTACGATTAGGTGATATAACGAACATAAAGTGATATTTTTTTTTATTTAATGTCATCAGTTTTGATATATTTTTTTATTTAATGTCATCAGTTTTGATATATTTTTTGTCTCTTAAGACTGTATTCCGCGGAAGTTTAGCGTATTTACATGAACTCAATCGCCATAAGGGCTTTATTCCGCGGAAAATGACTAGCAAGTGTAAATTTAAAAGACGTTAGGTCTTTTTTCGACGGATATAGCAAAGTGGTGGCTTTTTACGAGCAAAGTTAAATGACATATTTCCGTACACAAAATAAAAGCAAAAACTTATTTTTATTCTATGAACGGACTGATTTATATACCATTGATTTACTTTCAGTAAGTATACTGATAAACAAATAATTATCATTGTATTTAATTTTAATAGGGATATTAAAGTTAAAATTGGGATTGTACATATTGTTTATAATATACAACAAATAGCTGAAGGTTTAACCGCAATTTTATAGGTAGAAAAATGTTACGGTAAAATGCAATGAAAAAAACCAATCGACTCAAAATATTACTTAACTGTATTGGTAATGACAAATAAAAAAATGACATGTTACTCTTGCATGTTACCATTGTACATAGGAAATGTCTATATGACCATGTTACACAAAATAGATCACAATAAGATAGTTGTTATCAGGAAACAACAAGAACAATTTTATTTTATTAAGCAACTACTCCTAACAGACACACAGTTATTTTATAAGTATTAGGTTTTCAAATGGTTAAAACATATGATTTATTTTAGCCGTATGATTTATGTCCGTATAATTTATTATCAAAGCAAAAAGTCACCATTAATTTTCAGCAAAGAAAGTGAAACATTATTTATTAAAAGGTAACTTTTAATTAAAACTCCATACGTATAGCAA
The DNA here is from genome assembly GCA_946251855.1 of Alsophila aescularia. Lineage (NCBI taxonomy): Eukaryota > Metazoa > Arthropoda > Insecta > Lepidoptera > Geometridae > Alsophila > Alsophila aescularia. The sequence goes on from OX276374.1 coordinate 61,746,503, forward strand.
ACGCGGTTATGCAGGAGCAATGATGTAATTAATATTTAATCATTATTCGTGTCATCATAGCTTATAAATTGATATTAAAATGCAATATGATTAAAATATATAATATAAGATAAACTATATAATAATCAAAATCAACAAAATGATTACCTAAGATTGACTATTAAGTATTTCGGAGGTTTTTTAAAAATATAGCACAAGTGAACATTTATAAAAATATGATATGAGCCGGAAGTATATTAAAATGTTATATTATATTTCTATCAGTTCTATGTGCCGTGGTGGTCTCGGTTTAGGTTAGGACCCCTCCCAATCCTCCCGTGAATGTCGTAAAGAGGCGACTAAGTGAATACACACCGGAAGATGGGCAGCAGCATCCTCCGAGTACATAATTGTAACACTGAGGTCACCAATCCACCTGCAAAGCGTGGTGACTATGGCAACCCCCCCAAATATATGATAAACACACCGCAAAGACGGCCTCCAGTCCCAGGCGGCTTCATTATTCCTGGCACTGGTAGCAGCCATGGTGAGGTTGGAGCAGGGGGTGCTAAGAATCCCCGGCATAGACCCAGCTACCAACCCCCACGATCTCTGGACCGGGCAACCTATAACACACGCACCTTGAGGACCGATGAGAAGTTGATAGAGCTGGAAGAAGTAGTAAGTGAATTTCGCTGGGATATTATAGGGTTATCAGAAGCCCGAGAAGAGGGAGAGGATAAGATAACCCTCAATTTCGGCAACTTACTCTATTACCGGGAGGCCAACCAGCAGTACCAATACAGTATCGGGTTTCTCGTCCACAATTCCCTCGTCAACAACATTGTGAAGATCGAAAGCGTTTCGAGCAGGGTGGCATACCGTATACTCAGAATAACTGAACGGTATTCGTTGCAGGTCTTACGGGTGTACGCCTCACACTCAAAACATTCAAACGATGAAGTGGAGGCTATTTACGACGACATTTCCAATGCCATACATGCCCCGAAAACACACTTCACAGTGAAGATTGGGGACTTCAACGCATGGCTGGGCATGAGGAATGGCGATGAACTGAGAGTGGGGCAGTTTGGATTTGGACAGCGGAACCAAAAGAGTCAGTGATTGGCCGACTTCATGGAGAAGGAGGGACAAATGAATCAAGAAGCACCCGTCCAGGAAATGGACGTGGATGCACCATGGCGGTTATAAACACGAGTTAGATTTCATTTTGACGACCAATAGGAATATATTCAATGATGTCTCTGTGAACAATAGGGTTATGACCAGCAGTGATCACCGCATGGTAAGAGACTCATTGAATATCAACGTAAAGCTGGAAAGGTCTCCTTTGATGAGATCTAGTCTTCGCCCAAGTCCTGCCCAAATCCAAAACCCCTAGCTCCCTTTCAGTTGGAGCTCCAAAATCGCATCCAAATCCTTAACAAATGCGATAGAGTGGACGAACTAAACAATGGGCTAGTGGAAATGGTTCACTCGGTCGGGACGGAGTTCATTATGACCCATCGCAAAAATGGAACACAGAAACTCTCTGAGCATACAATTAAACATATGGCAGAACAAGGCGAGATGAGGCTGCAATCTTCGTTGGATATTTCGAGTTACAGCTTGCTTAATAAACAGATTTCCAAGTCGATGCGACTTGATTTGCTTTCCTATAATACTAATTGTATTAAAAACGCAATAGAGCGGAACAAGGGCTCCAAAATGTTTGCAAGAGATCTGTCTATTAAGCAAAGCCTGTTTACGAATCTGAAGACGGACAGTGGCAGCATCGTCTCGTCGAAGCCAGAGATTTTGAGTGAGCTCGAGAAGTTCTATGGGCAATTATACACCTCATTGCTTAGTCCTCTTAGCATGACTAGCGATGCAAAAGCCCGTTTGACCCGACAATATACCGAAGATATCCCGAACTCAAGCTAGTTCGGGATATTTTCGGTATATTGTATTCTGTGTACGACATCAGAATTGCTCTCAAACAGCTTAAAATCAACAAGGCACCAGGAGAGGACGGAATAACGACAGATCTACTGAAAAAGGGTGGAACACCGGTACTTAAAATCCTTCAAAGGCTGTTTAACTCCGTCATCCTTGAGGGTACTACGCCAGAGGCGTGGCACAGGAGTGTAGTGGTGTTGTTCTTTTAGAAAGATGATAACACCCTCTTGAATTATAGGCCCATAGAGCCCCCCGAGAGTATATAGTTACAACAGTCTCGCTTGTAAGTTTGACGAACAAGCTGGATTCCGGAAAGACTTTAGCACCGTAGACCACTTCCTACGCTCCGGCTGATTATAAAGAAGACCAAAAAGTATAATCGGCCACTATGTCTAGCGTTTGTGGACTACGAGAAAACCTTTGTTTCAGTTGAGACCTGGGCAGTGCTACAGTCATTACAGCAGTGCCAGATTGACTACCGGTACATCGAAGTGTTGAAGTATTTGTACAGCAAGGCCACCATGACTATCGATTTTCAGGATCGGAGCACGAATTCTATCCAGTTGCAAAAAAGGGTGAGACAAGGAGACGTTATTTCTCCGAAACTGTTCACCTCTGCTCTGGAAGATATATTCAAGTTTCTGAACTGGAACGGATTTGGTGTTAACATCAATGGCGAATACATCACTCTATTTGTGGTTATTTCATCACTTTTGATATTTATGGACACTTATACGCTTCGCATGCACGAAGTCTTTTAATTGTTTTAATTATTTCGCCTTGAAAAGTACCCGTGGTCCACCCAGGTGAACTGAGTAGGTGGACCACGACCAATGCCCGACGCCTGGCAATTCCGCCGAGTAATGGCAGCGATGCGCTTATGACCTTTTCCGCCGACTCCCTGCACAGATATTTGCGTGGAACATAGTCGCTGAGGCGACAGTGGCCGTTTTCAACGGAAAAATTTGATTGCACTGGCGTTAGTGGCGGTATTCGTCGGAGAATATTGTTACGTAACTGTTTGCGTAAAACAAAAATTTTTCAAGGTCAATTATTTTTTTGCCAATGTGAATAGATGCATATGCATTATAAGATCCCAAAAGTGCTATAAAAACATAAAGACCTAACGGCCACTGTGGCCCTATTCCACGGTTAGGGCGGTCTGTTTATCTATCAGTTCACGCATCACGTAAAAACTGCTGGACCGATTGAAATGCAGTTTGCACTGATGGAAAGCTTACTTACTTTTAATCTGGTTTACTTTGTAATTCATTCCGATGAGTAAAAGCCGAGTAATCGATAAAAACCTACTTATTTGATTGATATATTATATTATAATGTATTTTGAAGGTGATAATGTTGGTCCTAGAACATCACTTTTTACCCAGAGAAATTACCACTCGGACAAAGCTAGCATTGAATAATAGTCGTAATATTAAAATTAGTGGCATCCCTCCGATTCCATACGACAACAACGCGGTGTGGGACAGCCCCGACAGCAGCCTTGGACGACGAAGATAAGCGTTGCCCGATTTATTGACCGTTTTATCGTTGTTTGCCGACTCGTGCTGGGAGATCAGATGACGTTGTCACGCTGAAATAATTCATTTTTATATGTAGTTTCAAAGTAAGGAAAAACCAATTAATGATTTATTTAGCTCTAGTGTTGGCATTTTCATTATTCACTCAATTTCCGAATTTTCTCAATTTCCAATTTCCGAAGAACCGATAACCGTTGGGGTAGAAGAATTCTCGAGTGGAGACCAAATTTAGGCAAACGTAGCGTAGGACGTCCTGTGGCCAGGTTGAGTGATGACCTGCGAAAAGTGGCTGGCAGAAAATGGATAAGGAGAGCTGCCTACAGCTGTCCAGCAGTGAACAAATATAGATTGATGATGATGATGATGATTATGACTCAATATCCAAGTGTCCAGACTCTAAAAATTATTCAACCCATACATTAAGTTCCTGAACTTGTCACAGGATGGCCGGTAGAGGCGAGCGCTCGAAAGCTGCATCGCGCATGCATTTCGTTCTTGAACACTAAGGTATCGATTCCAAGTGTTGCAATAAACGATTCATATGAGACCGAAATCTTAGTTTTGATTTCGGGGTTTGATATCTTAGTTTTGATTCTGTACACCAAGAAAATCAAGGATAGAAAATGTAAAATAGTATAGCTACTCAACTGAAAACAGAATTGCAATTGGTCCAGTAGTTCTAAGTGATACGACAATAAAGTTATTTTTAGTTTATGGATTATGTATCTCACTATGGAATTTGTTCAAAGTTGACGCGGGCGATAGATTTAGAAATAGAAGTTGATATATAAAGAAAGTTATCTTAGGATGATTATTACTGTATATAAATCAAACCGAAGTTTGGTTATGTTATCCTTAGGTGAGGATACAATACAATACAATAACACTTTATTGATACACAGTTAAACAAATTACAAAATAGAAATAACATAAACAATAGGTACAATGGGCGGTCTTATCGCCCATAGCGATCTTTTCCAGACAATCTTAGGATGGAAAGAAGTTAATTGCTAATAAGGGTCGGTAGTGTGGCAATATTAAATTTATATACACATTGAATGTAAATAATAAAAAAAAAAAAAAAAAAAAACTACATAGTAAATAGTTACTCAAATACTATGTTAAAACATATAGCTATAAGTAATTATAAATTTACATACATATAAGTGTATAATTATACATATATAAATACATCAAGTCAGTGCTAGTCAGTGCTAGTATGTCCAATTCTATACATTGAAGATATTTAGTAAAAAAAAAAGAGGCTTTTCTGTATTCCATTCTGAAGCCAAAACTGTTTTATTTTTTATTTTTGTGCGTCTGTCTGTCTGTATTTAGTTTAAAAAAAAATGAGGCTTTTCTGTATTCCATTCTGAAGCCAACACTGTTTTTTTTTTAATTTTGCTCTATTTGAGAGCAATGTAAGCAAACATCTTCATATTAAATGAAAACACCAGTTGAACTAATTACATGAACTATTTTTAGAACTGGTCTGCTATAAACTGCTTAAAACTGTTGTCCTTTGAACGGGTTTAATAATCTGATCAGTTATTTACTGCTTGCATTTCAAAATTTCATACTGGTTAACCAGATCAATAGGTGTCTACTTATAAACCTTGCAAAGTTTTATAAATTTGTACGATGATAAGGAGTTAAATTAAAAAATAAAAACCAATAGGACTGTTATAATTAGGTATTTAATTATATTAAACACATACATTATTATTTATGCACCTTTTTTTAAGACACATTACATTTTTTAGTGCGCACATTGATGAGTGGTTTATACAGCTAAATACATTACTTGACAACTTATATTCTTCATATAAACTATTTAAATTAGGACATTCTAGATCTTCTAAATTGTGGACATTACTTGTCTCGAGCAGTTGTCTAATCCATATAACTTTTTCAAGACCTTTAGTATAGATATCTTTATTATTTAATAGCTTAATAATGTCTTTGATGACTACATGTTTAAAGAAAGTATATGGTATAAAACCCTCGTCCCACAAAATTTCCCTATTCCTCTCGATCCATTTTACTTGTTTTTTTTCAGACTCTGTTAGTTCAAAAAAGAAGAATGGAGAGGCTTTATTAGATAAACTTGAACATGGTCATTACATACGATAGTTATTTATTTCAAAATAAATTCATTTGTTTCAGTTTTGAATCCCTGGACATCGATTATCGTATTCATGATAGCTTGCGTACAATGTTACTTAAAGGTTTATACTCCACAATGCGGTCGTTTATAAACCTTGATAAGACAGTAGGCAGTTGTATTGTCAGGAATCACTTCTGCACTTTCAATCTCCAAACGGACATCTACTGGTCCAGTCTTCAAGTTCTCGTTTTGTCTTGAGCAATAAATAACAAATAAAGGAGCTTTATCTTTAAAACTATATAAATCTAACAAGGGATCTGCTGTAGAGTTGTAAAACCACTGGCGAAATTTGACATACATCTCATATAATATACTATATTTACTTTCATCGAATTTCAAGTTCAGGGAATCATACGGATAACTGTACGAATTTAGAAACAGCGTGACATTAGTTAAATTACAGTGATCGAATAGAGAACAATCTTTAGTCTTACTATTTTTTCTATTGGTTTGCAGACCTAAGATGACGTATCTTGGTTTTTCTAATTGAGAAGCAGTCTTAATTGACCAAGAATGTTTTGTTGTTTTTGGTAATAACGGATACTCATACAAATCCCAATTCCTAAAGGCTACTTGTATTGGTCTGTCTTTTTCTAATAGTTTGAGTAATGTAAGCCTTTCATGGTCCGATACTTTTAAATGGTGTACACGCCACTGTTTTTGTATATCTATTTTAACACAATCATCACCCTGAAGTATAACACTATTCAAATTTGTATTACTTCTGTTCAATATAAATTCGTGTCTACAATTAATAATGATTTTGTTACAATCTTCTGCGAAGCCTACTATCTTATTCAATGGAATAAGAATACTAAAAAATATATTAGTATTTTTAAGTTCGTCTAAATGCCATCCCCATAAAGCGGCTACTTTACTTTCTCCTTGATTCATTGATATGTAAGATTTTGTAGTGGTTGTGATTCCAGCATTTTTAACACGATCTATTTCAACACCATTCAATTCATATCGAATATCTTGAAAGAGAAACAAGAACGCGTTATTGGAAAAAATTGTATTTTTGATTACTTCTTTTCCTGTAGCATCTTTACCCGTCACTGTAGCACGACTTTCAATGTACATAGAACTTGCAGCCGGTAGAACGTACACATCTTGTTGATGTATAGGAATTCTTATTTCATCATTTTCTTTAAAACTATTATTGTAGGGATTGTAGCTATGTATTTCAGAGCTCTCGATTTAATTATCGAGTTAAGAAACATCAGTTAATTGAAGAACACTCAAATTTTAAATCCAAGGGCTCTTAAAAAAACTTTATTGCTTTTTGTAATTTTCTTAATTTTTTGACACGTCTATGTTCGTCAATGGATTGTTGTAAATTAGCTCTTTTCACTTTATGAATTGGAATTTTATTAAACAAAATCATCTTGATTTTCGTAAATGAAGACACAGCTAAATAATTTATTTTCCGAAGTCAATACACGCACCACATTCATTAAGAATTTTTATTGTTAAAGATGATATATTTGATTTATTAACAGGAAAATAAATTATATTTTTCGGTACTTCTATGTATTGATAACCTGGAGGTACGCATGGGACAAATTCATAAATAATATGCGATGGTGATCCGTTGATGTATGAACCTTGCACATTGTCACATTCGATCCTGATCACAGACACTGGTAGAATGTTGACTGGTTTCATTGACTCGTGCCATATATTTGCTTCCAGGATTCGATTAGAAAAACCTAACATGTGGCCTAGGCTATTTTCAATGTACAAATACACTAGTTGCGTGCAAAACAATGAGCACGTCAATGTGTTATTATTTGGTCTGAGTTTTATTCTACAATCCTTAACATTGCTTTCGAGATATTCACCTATGTCATTTAAACCCTAAACGCCATGTGGAATTTTTAATTGTTTGTCACCGTAAGCAAATATATCGTTTTTAGCATTAATATTAGGTATGGAGTTAAAAGCTGAAAAATTTAGTAATCCACATTCATAGTTGTCATCTATTTGCAAAGGTGGATGGAAATGTGTCTCTAACGTTGATTTATTTCCTGAGATAGTAAAAGTAAGAGACATTATGATAGACTGAATGGTTTTCTTTGAGACATTGTATTTATTTATTTAAATCTACGCCAAAATGTTTCTAGGAATCGTATACATAGATGTCCGCAGTTATATGGATTATTGTGCTGAAGATTATCATAATTGTAATTTATTTTACTTCCCATGTAATTTATAAATTCTTTTGGTTGTTTCAAATTTCCATAGCTATCAAAATACTCAATGTTGTCATAATATTTTGCATAGGCTACCCAGTGCGTACCAAAATTTTCTGATTTATCCAAATTGATGATACCACACTCTTTTCGAAGTGGACGATTTGGTAACTTATCTCTCATAAATACTCCACGAAAATATGGTACATGTTTTGTATGATTCAGAATATCTATATTAGTAAGAGGGCGTTTGGGTAGCCTATTATTTAGTTTTTTGTCTTTGTTACATGTATTCCATAACCATTTTTATGCGGCATAAGATGTAATCCTTTCCATATACACAAGGCTTCTAATTTTTCATTATGCCTTTTCAACTCTTTGAGACGTTGTCTAGCAGCTTTGTATTCATTTATAACTTTAGTGATTGATGCTACATCACCTGCTAAACTTCCGGCAGCAGATAATCCTGCAAAAATAGGTATCAATGGTCACCACCGGTTTTTGGAATGGGTATAATACGTGGAGGTTTTATACTTGCATCTGTTGCAAACTCTTAAGCAGCTGCTATTGCTAATTTCAACGCAGTTTTCTTGCATGTTGGTTTCAATCTTTTCAAATGTTTTTTTGTGAATGCGATTACATGTTTAAAACGTTTTTTGAAACCTAATCCAAAATGTGCCTTTGATGAAACATGTTTTTTCATACTTTTAAGGTTCTTTTTCAACCCTGCATCGGCACTTAATTTTGTTAACATGGCTTTATTAACTAAATTAGCGGCAATATTTTCTCCTTTAGTAGCATCAGAAGCAGATGCTCGTTTTCTTGCCATTTTCATTAGAATTATATCAGATTTATGGTAGGCAATATCGTGTTGTTTGCAATATTCGTCTAACACATTACTAACACTAACACATACCTTTATCTCCTCGAGCTAGTCTTTGAAGGAGTTTTGTTCCTGGTCCGCAGTAATTATATCCAGGAAAATGTAATTCAAAAGGTAAATGATTGATAAACCAATTGAGAAGACTTTGTTCTTTCATTACCTATGTCAAACTGAGTACAAAAATAAAAAATGATCTTAATATATGCTCTTTAGTTATGATACCACTCTTACCTTTTTAGATATAATATCTTATAAAATGTTAGAATTATTAATCCAACTGTTTTCATGCGAAGGTAAACCTAACCATTTCACAAAGATTTTATTTGCTTTTCTTTTTAGTACCTTTTCAACAAGATACACGTTTGGGTGATTTGTTTTCTGGAGTTCTTGACCACAAAAAGCACCTAAAATAGCGTGATGCCTTGCGTCTTGTATTATGTAAGTAACTGGATTAGTTTCTTGCACTTTAGTGATTTCAAAGATTTCTGTTGACCAATTAGGAGTGTATCCTCTTTCAAATGTTCCCTTATACTTACTAATGCGAACAAAATCTCCTACTTTTAAACTTCTGCTATTTGATAATGACTTTGATTTATCAGCTCTCTTCATATATCGTTCTAGAATTGCTTTTTTATTTTTTTTTGCTTACTTTGGCTGGCCATTGATCAATAGTTCTATGGTACAAATGGTTATATTTGTAAAGTAAGTTGTCTAGGGTTCCATCAGTCCATTTATAGTTACCTTTTAAACTGAATTCTTTATACAGGTAATTTTTTATTGTTCTAATGAATCTTTCTACGATCGACGCTTTCTTTGGGGAAAAAGTAGAATAATGATTTATGGAATACATGTGTGTTAGTTTATTAAAATAATCATTATAAAATTCTGTTCCCAAGTCCGTTTGTATTTTTTTAGGAATACGTCCATATTCTAACAGTTTATTAAAAGCACTGACCACTTGTTCTTTTGTTTTAAGTTTTAGTGGAAATGCCCAGGAATACTTTGAAAATGTATCAATCACTGCTAAAATATAAAAAAAACTATAAAATATGCTAAAGCCATTATTTTGCTTGCATAAGGGCTGCATATCAATAAGATCCGCTTGCCATAGATCATCTATGTTTTTCATTATAACATGTCTTCGCGGGAAATTCACACTTGCATATTTATGTATTTCATTTACCACGCTTACTTTGCTCATTTTTGTGCTTGGTTTTATTTTGTTGTTCTATACTAGATATTCTCGCAATAATGTCTTTTACTAATTGATTTAGTGTTGCAACTGTTTTGACAGTGTCTCCTACTGATGACTTTATCCATGTACTCTTTTGTAGCACTATCTTTTGGGTCAACAGGCATTTGAAGATTCTTTATACTTTTCTCTTAAGCATCTAAATCTCCACTATTTGTGTATTGTAAAACACATGCCAAGTTATTATTTTGTTGTTGTTTATGAACTCGTACATGATGTCCAAATTTATAAACATTCATGTTCAAACGTTATACTGAATGATACATTAAAAACTGACCGTATTTATTATTTTATTATACCAGCCTCTTTCAGTTCTTCTACTATAGATATTATTTCGTTATCATGATTGGTATTGCCAGCATTTTTTGAGGCTATCAATAGTTTCAATCTTTCTATTAATTCGTTTGGATCATCCCAATAAACTAAATCAGTATTTTGTCTATAATGCTTTAATTTAGGTAGCCCGCCTCCAGAATTTACATAAAATTTACTTTTATCATCACAATATACTTCAGAAAAAAGAGGTTTTAATTATAAAACCTCTTTTTTCTGAAGTATTAACTTTGAAGAATTAACTGCAGGCTTAAAAGAGCTATTGCTAATAAAAGGTGATAAGGGTGTTAAATATCAAAAATATTTTTTTGATATTTAACACCCTTATCACCTTTTATTTGACCGTAAGGGTTAAAATCTCTTTTATGAGCATTGGTATGGAATAATATATCTTTGTAAACAAGTCTATCTTTGTCTGTCACTATTTTTAATTCGGGTTTTTTCCTAAGCAATAGCTCTTTTAAGCCTGCAGTTAATTCATACTGATGGGTATAAATATGAATCTTGTAAATCTTATCTCCATGTGAAGGATTTTCAATCATAGAGAACCGTACTGTTGAGTTTCCCATCATTAGTTTTTTATTTTCCCTTCTAATTCCAAAGGGGATATTAAATGTATCATCATATATATATATCAAAAAGATCATCTTTCCCTATTGATACTTCCAAACCTCTTTGTGATTTATGGGGCTCTTTTCTTGTCCATCTGCATAATCACATCCTGAAGAATCAGAAACATTGTCTATTTTAGAAAAATCTCCAATTGGGTTATCATCAATATCTTCATATTTAGTAGAAGCACTCAGATCATGAATTGAGCTACTTATCTCTGCATCTACATTTCTAGAATATTTTTTTCTTGAGGGTGTTTTGATTCTGCAACTAGGGCTTTTAATGGTTCTGTTACAGGTCTTAGAATATGATTTAACGCTATATTAGATTGATCTTCTTGATTTCTCATTTGTTTTATTTTGTTTTTTATAGATTCACTTGATTGTATTAACTGTTGCTTGATATTTTTATCCATGTTTCAAATTTCGCAGTAAAAAGGACAACCTCTGTTCACTAATGTGGAAATTGAAGTGAAAATGTATGTGTAAAATCGTGTTTATATGATGTCAATAATTATTCAAAATTAATGAATGTATGAAAAGATTTTCTATACCTGCCTTTATTAATTGCACAATCCTTGTTAATTATTACAAAATTAAAAGGTTCCTTCTATATAGTAGCACAAATATTTTTAAATCGTGACCAGGACATGTCTGAACTTACATGTTCGTCGAATATATGTTTCAAATTTATATCATCTTGTTTAAATATGATCAAAAAGTTTGCATTATCTCTTAACAATTGTTTGGGGATTTTCGAATATGTTTGAGTTAGATAGAAGCAATCTATTTGCTTGTGTCTTCCCATGGCAAAATAATTACTAATGTTATTTTGGTTTTCACACACAACATCATCGAATATCATAATAAAGTTTGCTAAAGCATCATTAGGATGAATAACGTTCTTATCAGCAGTAAAAATAAAGAAATTTGCTTCAGGGATTCGTTTCAAAACTTGATTAAGAAAACGATATTTTGCTTGATATGCTGTTTTAGCATATAAATATATATTTTTAAATTTTAACCCATTTTCATGTAATAATAAACTAAGCATGAGGTTGGTTTTGCCACAATTAGAAGGTCCACATGTAATACAACGAATAGAATTCGGGAGAAGTTCACTATGTTTAACATATTTTTTATTTTCAGACAAATCGATGTGAATTACATCTAGTAACAAGGGCTGTTTAATCAGCTTCATGATTTCATCTGGTATATTTAACATACATGCTAGGCTTTTATATTTTAGTCTGTATTATCGAAATGCCCACTTATTAGAATCAATGATAACTGTCAATATTAATACTAAATAAATCTTATCAACTTTAGAGGAAAGGGATTTTTATGCTAAATATTGAAAAATGTAGTGTAGTTTCATAATTTATTCAATACATTTATTTTGTTACATCTTACATGATATGCGATTGCTTAAAAATAAGTATCTTACATGTTAATTAAGTAACAATCATGTAGTTCAGTTTTGTATGTACAATAATTATAAATTAACTTAAACTATACATTGAATTAATATGCTTAAAATATTGTTTCGTGATGACCCCACTGTAATGAATCGATTTGATTTGATAGTATTTGTCTCTTGTCATCATTTCTGTTGAGTACCAATTTATTAACTTCTTGTGAATATAAGGTATGTTTTATAGATTTTATCAAATTCATTTTATATTTTAAACTTTTATTGAGTTTAAGAGAATCATTATAATTTGATAACTTTAGTTGTTTTGCAATACACTTTGAAACGCCTTTTGCTTTTGTTATTTGTATTTTCGAGCTTCGAATACAATAAAGCTTTGCTCGTAGTCCAACAAATTCAGATATAACATCACCTCTAAGCTCATCTTTAAAAAGACCAGGAATTTTAGCGTTTACTAAAGGAATGTTATAAGGATTAGTTCCACTGTAATTGCTGGTATCAAAATTAAAGTCATTGCCTTTCATGTCTTCATACAAATTTTCAGTCTCAATCAAGTACAACAGACTGTCTGTATCTGTATAGCATAATTTTGCTTTATCCTTATATTTCTTTTTAATATGATCATAATGAAATTTATACAATATATCGGTTTATCTAATATGATCTTTTCAGGCTTTAACTGAATGGCTGCAAAGCTGTCAGAAAATATTGATATATTTTTTAAATTTGGCCGTGTTATTATTTTTCAGCTCCGATATGCTTATTAGTTTTATTTTTGCTATCTATCCATTTAGTAACAAGTTTTACTTCAACCTGTTTTCATTTGTTTTCTATCGTTTTGCCGAAAATAGCCTTGTAAAAAAGTTTGAAAAAGTCTTTTTGAAAGTTAAAAGACGATGCTTGTCTGAGTTTAGTGTTCAAATCAATATACTTCTTTACAAAATGTTCTTGTCTAAAGCAAAGAATACGATGAATTTTTTTCAACAGTAAACCCTGCCTTATGCATTCTTTAAGATGAACAAAATGAATTACATAGTAATATTTATCGTAAAGATTTGCTACCAATTTCTTCGTCTTTCCACCTGGAGGAATACATTTTTCTACTGCAAAAGGCAAGTCACTATGAGCATCGTGTAAATTATCGGGATAAAGCAAGTCAACTTCTAAGATGTACCCATAATAACCATCATCAGATGTGTTTAATACATCGAAACTAGCAACTTCGGCGTTTGTTAAGAAACGGAAATCAGACACAGGTAATTTTTGCATCATTGCATAACCGTATAGATTATTACAATCCAAATAAATTAGATAAGAATCTGGTTCTGAATCATTATATTCTGGAAGGTACTTATTGTTTGCTTTTGCATGACGAAGAGAACATTGAGCTAAGCCACCGCGTATTCCCTTTTCAAGCATTTGATACATATCTATGTCATCAAGGATATCTAGTTGAACTCCAGTGTGTAAAAGCATTGCATCCCAGCTTAATCCTGGTGAGGAGACATAATAAGCAGGATCAAGATTATAATGCTTCAGACTATAGTTCCAAAAATTTTCAAATATGTCACATAGCAGTAATACGTCACACTTCAAATACAAATTCGTAAAAGCACCAAGCGATTTAATTTCGAAAGCTTGCCATATGTTTTGCGCTCGCGCGTAATCATTGTCAGAGAGATGTTCAAATTTAAGGCTGTTGTAAAAATCTGCTGTTTCAGGGAGCTCAGTTTCGTTATATTTCGTCCATGAATCTATGTAATCATATGGGTAAGGTGCTTTACTTCTTAATAAATTCAATTGTTCTTTGTCTTGAAATTCTTTTGACAAGTATAAAAATTCTTCTTCAACTAAACTTTTACTCAATTTATCCAAACTTGAGCTAAGGAATTGAAATGAATCTATGAATTTTAGTTGTATAGGTTGATAAGACCTTGAAATTTCAATGATTTTTATGATTGATAAGTATTTTTCTTTAGTTTTAGCTATCACTTTTATGTCACCGTCGTGTTTCGATAGCTCTTCAATAAATAAATGACAATCGTAATTACAAAAGTTATGAAAAATTATTGGTACGAAAGGACATGTTTGATATAATAAGTTACAATGAGAGTGCGCTGCACCTCTATACTTAGACGTGATATGATCATGATCAGCAACTTTATCATCAAACAAAAAATGCTTGCAGATATGACATTTTGTAGCATTTTGATATTCATGTTCTTGCTCAGTAGTTAGAGGTTACATCGGTTTTTTATCATTTAGTATACAACTTATCTTCTTGACATCCTCTATTAAGCAGTCTACAAAAACTTTAACGCAATCAAGCCCTCTGTATGAAACATATTTATTTGAACTTGAATCATGAGCACAACAAATATCATAAGCAAAATATGAAGGTTCATGCAATTTGTAAATTCGTGTATTCTCTGAACAATCTTTAGAACAATTTATAAGTAAGCTTTCTAAATCAGCATAAATAACAAAATTATTTTTTTGTTGTCGTTCAAAGTGTTTGAAGTGAATTTTACTATCTTTTTCAGGTAACGCTAGTAATACTTTTGAACAATTGTGTGAGTTATATTTGCCCTCTATTGTAAAAAATTGTAAACATGACTCACAAAAATAAAGTTTACCTTTATGTTGAGTGAATTGACCACGAACTAGTCGTTTGAGATTTTTGATTAAACAGTAATTACCAATACCGTCATTCTCAATATAAAGCAAATTTATATGATTCTGTTTTTTTGAATTCGTTAGGTAAAGAGGACCATTGATTTGACATTTTTTATCTATGCCATATATATTTACACTAATGTTTGGATTATTTGTTTCAAATGTTTTTATATCACAAGGAGATGGCGGAAATGACATATTATTTGTATTTAGAACGTTGGCATAATGTGGATACGAACTTGCCCGACACACATTGTTTTGTGATGGGAACAACGATACCACAATACTCCATAAAAAACATTTGTTGTCATCGTTCTTTATATTCTGACAACTCTTAGTATTTGCGATTTTTGGTAGTAGTGGAATATAGGTACCACCACGCATTGGATTATATTTATTTATGTTGATTTCTAAATGGCTCATGGATAGAAAAGACCAACCGGATTTACAATGATTAAATTCGGCTAGTTTTTTGTTAAAAATATGTAATATATTTGAGTATATAGAGTTAATATCAGTATTCTTGCAAATGGTTTTAAACTTGCAATTAAACGATTTTAGCTGTTTTTCTCCGGTCTGTGGTAGTACAAAGTAAGCAAACAGTTCAAAATTTAATTTGACACAAGTATGTTTCATTAGTGATATATCAATCAATTTGAGCACATCACTTTGATTATTGCGTAAGAACGCTTCTGGGGTTAGATACTCGACTTCTAGAGCTGGATTCAAACGATACGTAACGATTCGATTTATGAATGCACAGCTAATGACATATATGTTTCTAAATTCTGATTCTAATAAACAATTTGATTTATGTATATTTGTTCTCACATGATGTCTATACGAATGTTCAGGTAGTGAAACTTTGCATTTGTCGCAATATTTAGATAATTTTTCTGACCTCGAAATTGGATGACAAGGTAATACAACTGGAAAAGAAATTAAATCCACGTTATTTTGTTATATTTCTACTTTATTCAAATTACGTGTTTGTAAAGATAGACAATGATACGAGTACATATGGTTAAGAACTAAAGATACTTACAAAACTATAATCGTATATCTATGGACGAAAATGCATACATGTTATACGACTAATTAATTATTTATGCTTCGAATCAAAATATAACATCATTGTTTTGAATAGCAGCAGGTATACTTGGTAAGATGCATAAAATAATTATTAGCATACGTGTCTAACTAAACTTACTAAATAATAATCAAACAATGTGGAATGGATTATATAGTGAATAGAAATAAATGAAACAATCAGAAAAGGTATATATTAAATATATGTTACAACTTTTTCTCAAAAATAGGAACTAACGAACGTCTGAGAACAGTCTTTAAATTCACCTCTCGTTGCTGAAATAAATTTCACAAGATGGCGCCAGGCCTCTGTGGCGTCATCTGTTCTATTTTTTACTGCGATGACAGCCTGGTGCCACCGATTAATCGGTAGTATGTTCTCTATCTCATCACATTTATATACTTTAAGCTCTATAAATGTGAACCCTTCTTTGTGGAATTTTCCTGGCGAGCATGTCCGTTCGCAAGGCGTCTTGTAATATATGAATAAATATAAGGTTTTTTGCCCACAGTTGATGGAGCAACCACCTCTTCATCCTCACTGTCAGTACCAAATAAATCTTTGGCTGTAGTCTTCATCACGGGGCTGATGGCGCTTATGATAGTCTTGCTTTTCTTTGGCGCTGGATGTCCAGACAAGGTTGGAGGTCGGGATCTCTTCTTTGATGTTTTCTTCTCAACTATTTCTTCGCTTGATTCTTCTCCTTCTGATGGGAACAGACGATCAGCCTTTTCTTGCATATGTTTAGACCTCAAAATAGTAAACCACTATATTAATTACTGACATCATAGTAAAGTTTATCTGAATGCATGATTAAATGGAAATGAATCTACTAACTAATAAATTGGGGTGATAAAAAAATAAGTATCGATTGGTAAAGAAAAAACCTATAGGGTTACAAGTACCAATTACATTACAATTTGAATAGACTAATTATTTTGAGTATGCAAACTATTTGAATGGATAAACAATTCGTATAGACAAACAACTTGAATAGACACTCTTTTTGAGCAAACAAACAATTTGAATTGACAATCAATTTGAATAGAAAGACTCAATAGAATGTTTTTTTTTTATTGAAATAGTTAAGTACTTACATTTTGATCAGCTTGTAAATTTTCTTGATCAGGCAGGAAGAAGGCTGTGTCACCGTTGGTTCCTCGGGAGAAGTGTGATTTATGGATGTGCTGCCCACCGTTTAAATAGGACAATATCACATGTACTATGTCCATATTCGGGAACGATTCACGTGATCCAGAAAAGCATTGTCAGCTATTTTATAAATGCAGATCGTTGACGATAGTACTACATAATTATCCCGACAGCTAATTCTTTAGCTTGTTGACCTAATAAGAACTTTAATAAGAATATTAAAGAACATACCAATATTTTAGACAACTGAATTGTACATAAAAAAGCACTGCAACAGGGATGGGAAACTATTGGCACACGACCAGAAAATGTGAACGTGGCATTTACAATTTATGTAGTAACTTATATTATTTAAATAAAAATAACCTAGCAAAAAAGTTAGCGCTCGCTTCTTAAACACTGTAGCGTTGACAAAACGCTACTTAAATAAAAAAACAATAAACCTAGTAAATAACTAGCAATACAAAACAACAATTCGACAAGTAAAACTAGGAATAAACAAGACAGCATATAAACAACTAATAGAAACGCATCTTTATAATAGTAAAACTAGAATTATAATTGCATATTGTTCAATATACTAACATATTAGAATGTATCAGATGACGACATTGAAGTCGCACATAGTTGATTGAAACAGTACTATCGTTCGTATTTGGTGAATACCAGCGAAAACAGACGATCGGGTACATAGAATAGATTATCGTACGTTGTTTACTTACATGATATAATCCTGTAAATCAGAGTTTCAAAAAACGGTAGTCATGTCCAGAGGTTATAAACACTTCAATAAATATAACACGTCCATGCACTACGGATCACGACTTTATAACTCTCATTAGGTCAATTGATTGAGATAGGTACAAAGGGAACAAGGAATAACTGGGAATCAGATAATAAATAAATAATTAATAAAGTACAATTGATAGACACGGAGACGGCTGGTGACCTCTACCGTAGGTTCTACTTATCTTTGCATCGATTAGCTGTCAAAGCAAAAGGGCGCGTTCCGTTCCTTTCGTCTGGAAGTGAACGGATCATTTCTAGTACGGAACGTTTTATGGACTATAGTTTATAACAATTCTTAGACGTCTCCTGACAGTTGTTAGCTGTCAAAAATAGTTAAAGAAACAGTAAATAAACAAATTCGATTTCGATGGTGAGAAATCTTAAAAAATAAAAATAAAACCAAATGATCATCCAAAGCCCATGTGTAAGCGCTGATCGGTTTCCTGGTGAAACGAAATGTGATTCGGATAGATTTTGCTAACTTGGAAGCAAACTAGATCCGGCTACAAAAAGAAACAGGCAATGGATACGAGTGGCGTGGCTTTTTTTTTCGTGCTGCGGAGCTCGGTAGCAGGACTGACAAGTTTTTTCCCTGCATATTATAATACCCATAAAAAAAGGTGAGAGCATTTTTGTGAGTAATGATTGCGATTGTGAAATCACTTTTATCCATTTTTCGAGACGCCATTTTAGCGAACTGAGAGCGGTGGCGTTTTCAAAGTCTCGAATTCTAAAGAAACGTTGTGTTTATTCATCCACAGCGGGTTTTCCCCCCGGACTGAGATACCCCACGACGGAGATTTTCCCCCCCGGATTGAGACACCACACGACGGAGGCTTCTTCCCCCGGATTTAACTAGAAAGGCGCCGTGTTGCGATACGCCACGACGACATTATATCCAACGATTCCTGCCACGTTCTTGGAATGCGGTATCGTATTGGCATGTTTATGCATATATTTCATTAACCGGAGTGTTGAACTTTGGTTCCCCACCGACCTGCTGGACACCTGCAACGCCTGAGGGGTCTAGCCTGGCTACCTCTCATGCGAATCGGACATTGCTGAAACGTCGGATGGAGAATTACCTTCACTAACATAACGGCTAAATCTTATAGAAAAAGGTAAATAAGTAGACTGCACTGCCGGCGGCAACTCACTTGTTTTGTTAGGGTAAATACTTAATTTTGTCAGTTCTATATCGACCCTAGTTATAACAGGGTAATCCTAGATCTTAGTACTTCTTAGCTGCTGAGTTGGATTTGCAGGCAAGGGTTCTTTAGACTTTAAGTAAACAGGCAAAGTTAAACCAAAAATAGTAAATATTGTATTGGTGAATTTAAATTGCATGTTTTGTCTTCCACTATTACATGCTAGCTAGAATGGCCGTCCAACGTACCTACGGCACGGTTCCTTAGATTTTAAGTAAGTAGACAAAGTTAAACCAAGGATAATAAAAATTGTATTGGTGAATTTGAGTTGTATGTTTTATCTTCCACTATTGTACCCACTAGCTAGTCACCGAACGGTCTAAGTTTATCCAGGTAATTTTATTAATTTCAAAGTAGTAACGAGTATTTTAAGTTTTGAGTGATTCCGAAGAAAGATATAGCGTCCTCACGTTTAAAGCGACCGGATGGGGTAAGAATCCCGACTCACCCCACTCTTGGTGTGACTCACCCCGTTTTATTTTTTATTTCCTTTATTCACAAAATTACTTTTCATTGATTTAAGTGAATACCCTATCGGCGTTAGACACCGGACCAACTATCTCGGTGGTTGGCTAGTTTGGCCTAAAAACCAATTCTTCACATCTTTCATCGGAATCTGTCAGCACAGAGTAAATTACTATAAAACAGCATATATCGTTACAATACGATAAAAACCAAGTAAAAATCGTTACAACACGTTGCCGATGACCAGTATTTAATATATCCCATTACTGTATATACTTCATTTCTAACAAACTACTATTTATAGATAGATAGGTATTCCTTATTGTGCAAGAAAGGCATTACCTATCACACAATAAACTGTTTTAAATTAGAAGAATCAACGGCCTTATCACTAAGCAGCGACTTCTTCCAAAGTTGAACAAAGTGGACTGATGATGGTAATGGTGATGGCAGTGGTAGACGAAGTTATTTGTTAATCCAAGATTGAAATAAGTTACAAGTACTTTTTAGCACTCCTCTAAAACCATAATTTAAAAATATTTGAATAGTTTTAAAAACAATAATTTAAAAGACTTACATACCTCACCTGCCTTGCTGTGTTTTCCTTGCTTAATTTACTTCACAACACGAGATTTTATCACTTTATTCACTGCATTACTAACTCCCCAAATCTCCAATATGGATGCCACTACTTTCAAACAATCCATGGAGGATTTGATGTCAACTTTTTACAAGCGGATGGACAGCTTCGAGGGCAAGTTGCAGAAGACTACAGGCAACTCCAGCACCGAAGCGTTGGCAGCTGAATATGCCTCCTTTAAGACTTTTGACATTAATTCTATGCGGGCTCTTCAGGGACAAATTGAGTGGCTTGCCAAGGAGACAGATCAACTGGAGATGCGAGGCAGGCGAAAAATGTTGCTGCTGCACGGCCTCCCTGAGGATCCAAAGGAAGTTGCGGCCGAAGTTGTCACAAAAGCGGTTGTAGATCAACTGAAGCAGGCGGAGTTTACGGTAAGCGACATCAGTCGTTGCCACAGGATGGGGCGTGCCGGGAACTTGAGCAAGCCTAGACCGATCTTGTGCAAATTCCGGGATCTCAGTGTCCACGACAAAATTTGGTCTGCTAAGACCAGCCTGAAAGGGACTGGCGTAACTGTTTCCGAGTTCTTGACGAAGGCCCGGCATAATGTCTTCATGGCAGCTCGTCTGAAGTTCGGTGTTAGCAAGTGTTGGACGAGAGAGGGATTCGTCTTTGTTCTCCGTCCCAACGGTGCTAGACATCGCCTTAGCTGCCAGGGAGACCTCGACGGGATCTTGCAAAAGGATGCGCCGTCGCCGAAACCTATTATTGCGGCGAAGGAGACCGTGGCGCCGACCAAGATAAAACGAGGCGTAGCCAAGAAGTAGTGGAGTGCTTATGGTTTTTGCGATCCCTATTTCAGTTCTTGACGTTTGCTAGCTTTTTGTAGTATCCGACTGTGAATGGAAAAGGAGAAAAATGTAAACAGTTTTTTTTATCTATCATAAAAAAAACACTTCTACCTTCATTTTGTTTTCAACCAACATTGTTTTTTTTCGTTTTGTCTATATTCTCTTTGGTTTAATTATTACGTCAAACGCGTTACGTCAGTTTACATTAATTTAAATTATATTTTTAGCATAACTGATTCCTTTCATTTTATATCGCACACAACGTTTTGTTATTGCAGTATAGCCAAACCAGTCGGAAATATTATAAAATGACTAACTTTCGTGTTTTGTCTTTACATAATATAATGCGTAGTTTTGTCTTATTCGTGAAATATTAGTAGGGAAATTTTACAGGGATCGTATTGATACGTAGTGTTTTTATTCTCATAATGTTTTATGTTCTTTCATTGTATTTTTTTTTCTTTTGTTGTATAATTTGTCTCTGTGAATGCACAGCTGGAGGGTGGACAGATTAGTTTAATTGCTTAGTTGCAGTTAACATATTATAGTATTTGTTATATATATTTTTTATTTATATAAGTACATATATACATTTTATCATATATTTTTTGTTTAGATAGTTATATATTTTTTTTATTGTATTATGAGTTATGACAGCAGTGATGATGAGTTTCTCTCTGTTTGTTCTTCTAATAGGACAAATAGCAGTAACGATAGTTTTTGTAGCATTCCCAGTCTATCCAATACAATTGAATCGGTTCTAGTTGATGTTTCGAAAATTTTTAACGTTTTTCACATAAACGCCCAAAGCATTCCGGCTCATTTTGCTGATATGTTGGCGTCTTTCGAGCATAAAAATATTCACGCTTTACTCATATCTGAGTCATGGTTAAAACCTTGTATCCCTTCTTCTTTATTTACCTTGCCAGGCTTTAATCTAATCCGTAACGACCGTACTGGAAGTGGTGGTGGTGGTGTTGCCATATATCTCCGAACACATATTCCTTTTTCCTTAGTGAGTATGTCAACGCAGCCGCCCCCACCCAGTGCCGGTGAACATCTTTTTATAGAAGTCTCTATTAATCACACTAAGGTGCTCCTTGGTGTTTATTACTGTCCTTCACTTCGTATTTTTTTTTTCATCGTTTGAACAGCTTTTAGAAGAATTCTCCACGTTATATGATCACACCATAATTATGGGTGATTTTAACACCCGACTTCTTAAGCAAGATTCTCGGTCAACTACTTTTGAAACACTTATAAGGGCTAGCAACCTGACCATCCTTCCACTAAATGCAACACATAATTTCCCAAACTCTACACCTTCTCTTCTCGATTTGATGCTTGTGTCATCCGTAGCTCACGTTAGTAAGCATGGTCAGTGTGCGGTGGATGATTTCTCGTATCATGACATGATCTATATTTCCTACAAAATCCGTCCACCTAAAGCTAAGCCCAAAATTCTTATGCAGCGCAATTTTGGTGGTATTGATATAGAGACTTTACGTAAAGACGTTAGTAAGGTAGATTGATCTGACGTCGTGAATGCTTGTTCTTTAGATCAGAAAGTCAATAGTTTTAACTGTATCCTTACTGGTTTCTATGACGTCCAAGCGCCCCTAAGACCCGTCAAAATGAAGCATCTGCCGGCACCTTGGCTCACGACTGAAATACGTACTTTAATGAATAAAAAGCTCACAGCCAAGGCTAGGCTTATGTAAACCAACCGATGCTAATAAAGCAAAATATGTTGAACGTCGAAATCACTGCAATAAGGTTTGTAGGGATGCACAACGCCGGTACATTCATAGTTCACTGGAAAATGGAGATCCAGCAAAGATCTGGAAATTTCTTAGGACATTAGGAGTTGGAAAGTCACGACCAGATAATATACCTAAAGATCTTAACATTGATGCGCTTAATCAACACTTCTCCTTTTCTGCCAACTTTGATAGGATCACAAAAGCTGCTACACTAAAATATCTATCTTCAATTACTACTCCTGGTCACTCTTCTTTCATTTTTAAGCAATTTACCGATTGTGATGTTAGGAAGGGCATAGAATCCATTTCGTCAAATGCAGTCGGTAGTGACTCTATCAGCCGTAAAATGATAATTCCAATACTTGATGAAATTCTGCCTATCATACAACATATCCTTAACGCTTCCATTTCCAGTGGTATGTTTCCCTCCATTTGGAAGGAAGCTCAAATCACTCCTCTCCCTAAAAAAACGAATCCTTCTTCTTTCTCAGACTATCGTCCCATTTCTATTCTTCCTTTCCTCTCAAAACTTCTCGAGCGTCTCGTACACCAAGAGCTTACATCCTTTCTTATCCGAAACAACCTTTTAAACCCTTTCCAATGTGGTTTCCGTCCTGGACACAGCACTGTGTCAGCATTGGTAAAGATTACTGACGATATTCGGTATGGTATGGAGGACGGTCGGTTAACGGTTTAACTACTTGACTTTAGTAACGCATTTAATAATGTAGATTTCAACGTCTTATTAGGACTTCTGTGCTCTCTTAACATATCTCCAACGGTAATTGAATGGTTTCGTAGTTACTTGTATGGTCGCCGGCAGTGTGTTCGCATTAATGACATCTTCTCATCTTGGTGTAATACGGCAGCAGGTGTACCTCAGGGCGGCGTTCTATCTCCTCTTCTATTTTAAATTTTTACTAACTCAATTTCTTGTCAGCTCTCTTCTTCCTACCACCTTTATGCAGATGATTTACAAATTTACACACAGGCTCCTTTGCAGCAATTACCAGTAGCCATTGACACGATCAACGACGACCTTCAACGAATTTCAGAATGGAGCCACTCGTACGGTCTCAGGATCAATCCGGAGAAAACACAAATCATAGTGATAGGCAGTTCAAGGATGATTTCTAAAATCGATTGGTTTTGTCTTCCCCAGGTAATATTTGAAGGAACCAACATTGCAATCAGCAATACCGTCAAGAGTTTAGGGATATTTATTGATAAGCAACTTTCATGGGTACCCCAATTAGCAGAGACAAGTCGCAAAATGTTTGCTTCGGCTTCTTGTCTCAGGAGGTTGCGTAATTTTCTGCCTATTACCACCAAAATTGTCCTTGCACAATCACTCTTACTCCCTATACTTGATTATGCAGACGCCACATACCTAGATTTAACCGAAGAACAGCTTAATAAGGTTGAACGCCTACAAAATTTTTGTATTAGGTTCATATATGGCCTACGCAAATATGACCACATTTCTGAATTTCACAAAAAGCTGAAATGGTTGCCCATTCGTTTTCGCCGGAATGCACATATCCTATCTTTGCTCTATAGCATCCTGTTTATTCCTTTCACTCCACCCTACCTCAAAGAACGCTTTGAGTTCCTACTACCTTCACACTCCATGCGCTCTTCTAGAGCCCTTCAACTTAAAATCCTTATCCACACTTCCCAGTTCTACAGCAAATCCTTCAAAATACAAGCTGTCCGACTGTGGAATGCATTGCCGCTAGATATCCGACGCGCTAAATCCTTGTCAATTTTTAAAAATATGGTGAAAAATCACTATTTGTCTAACCTCTGACAACACAGCTGCTTAAAATTTTTCATTTTACTATTTATGTTGATATGTATTAATTTATTATAATTATATATTTATTTTATGTAATATATATTTATTAATTATATATATATATATATATATATATATATATATATTTTATGTCATATATACTTTTGATATAATTAAGTATTTTTAAGTAATTCATAATTATTCTTAATTGTACACCATCGTCTATTTCTGCTTCCTCTGATACTGTCCATTCAAAGGTTGTCTGGAAGAGATCGCTTTAAGCGATAAGACCGCCAATTGTATTACCTTATTTAAGTTTTGATATTGTTTGTTCTTTGTTTTGGTATACAATAAAGTATTTCGTATCGTATCGTAATTTTGAACGATTGATTGCCTATAAATTGATTTTAATTTACAAATAAAGTCAGTTATTTGAAAAAGTTCGAAGAAGACTGTCTAACCCAGAGTATTCAATTAATCAAACATGTCGGTGAGTATTTTTAATTTTTAATATTTTTTTCTACACATAATCTCACCTCGTGTTATATTGTCCCTCGTGTTATTACTCATTTAGGTAATTATTTGTTACAGGATTCAGATTTGTTTCATTCCATTCAGAAGCAGATCCCAAAATATGCGAATGTGATGCAGAGCTCTGTGTACAGCATGTGGTGAAAAACCCATTCATGAACGATGCTTATTTAAGTATAAGAGAAATTATATCAAAATTGGACGGATTGATTGATGGATTTGATTGGATTTATGTGTTCTGTATTATAAGAATTAAATTGTTTTTTTATTGAATTCTGTAAAATAACTCATTTGATTTACTAATTTTATCTAATAAACTGAATGCTTTCAATATAATATGATATATTTTTGTTTCATTAAGAGCTTTTATAACACTTGTATCATACCCGTCATCTTATTTTGTAATCAATAATTCAAATATATAAAAAATAGGCAACTTTTCAAGCAGTAGTTAGAACAATATTTTCTTCTAAAACCTGTTTAAATAGAGAAACATTTTTTAATAGAGTGCGTACTTTAAATAGTCTTATAAAATAGAATGCAAATGAATAGAAAAATCTTTCAAATAGAGTAGATAGTCGTTTCATAGAAAGCGCAGTTCAATAGAGCGGTCTTTTCAAAAATAATAGTTATTTACGTTAAAATTGGTGAAACTATTAAAATACATAGAATATAGGCAACATTTCAATAAGTAGTTAGAACAATATCTACTAATAATCTGTAACCTTGTTTGATACAGTAATATTTTTTAATAGTGTGTATTAGGTAGTCTTTTCAAATAGAACACAAGTAAATAGATAAATTATTCAAATTGAGTAGATAGTCGTTTCAAATCGAGCGCAGTTGAATAGAGCGGTCACTACAAGAAGAATAGATGTTAGGTTAAAATTGGTGAACCTGGAGCGACTCTATTCACATAGAGCACTGGAGGAAAAGAGTGCTCTATGAGAAAAGCGTTGATCCAGGTTCACCAATTTTATACTACTGATACTTGGTCATAGTGATATTTTATTATCATTTTAAAATCACCACAGTTACACCTGACACAATAATAGCATTTAAACAAAGTGATCCGAACCTAATCATTTCGAACACAATCACATTAACCATATTGGTCAATATAACATCACTTTGAACAAACAGTACCTACGTAGTATTTGTATACTCTTTGGTACCTATTAGCAAAATACTCAGTTACACACAGTAAATATGAGACAAGGAAACAGTAGCAGAACAATAAAGTTATATCAATAGTACATAACTTGCAAGGGTCCTGTTGGAAGTAGTAAAATTGAACATTGCTAAGCCACCTTCATAACCTTCATAGCAGAAAAATATCATGCCACCTCACAATTTTTTTCCACCAGGCATCCGTCAAACAGTTTGACCAATCAGGAACCATCAAGGGCGTCAGGCGTGACGGAAATGTACAATTCACTTCTAATTACATTTGGATATACATAATAATCGTATCTATCTATACTATAATAAAACTGTAACTGGGCTAAATCTGTACATAAAATATTTTTTGAAAATGATAATTGACATAAGCTTCAAAATCGATATGGAGTGCAAAAAGGATATGTTTTGTCTGTCTGTCTGTCTGTGTGTCTGTCTATCTCTTTGAACACGCATCACGCTGAAACTACCAGACGGATTTTGATGCAACTTGGCACAATAATAGCTTATGTTATGGATTAACATTTAGAATACTTTTATCCCAAAAAAACAATGGTTCCCGCAGGATATGGTTATTTAAATAAAACACATATCACGCTGAAACTACCGGATGGATTTTGATGTAACTTGGCATAGTCAAAGTTTATATTATGTGTTAAAATCAATGATACTTTTAATCATGAAAAAATACGAGATTCCTGGGTGATATGAATGTTAATTTGAAAGGAATAATAATAGCACATCCGTTTATAAAACGGTACCGTAAATTCGGCGTTCATGCCACAAGTCAGAGTGTCACAGCGGAAGCGGTGTCTAGACTGCAACCCAGAGGCTGATAGTTTAAAAAAAAACCCTTTTCACTCGTTTGCCGTTGAACAAATGTACCTTAAAGATTTTACCATCTTTTTTATAGATGTGTAAAATCTTTAAAGTTACTAATAGCCATTTTATTGACGGCCGGCACATGTTTTTATGAACAAGGCCCTTTCTTTTAAACCTCCGAACAAAGAAACGGGTGTTATAAGTTTACGGTGTGTATCACTGTGTATGTATGTGTGTGTGTGTGTGTGTGTTTGTGTGTGTCTGTCTGTCTGTGGCATCATCGGGG
Organism: Alsophila aescularia; assembly: GCA_946251855.1. Classification (NCBI taxonomy): domain Eukaryota; kingdom Metazoa; phylum Arthropoda; class Insecta; order Lepidoptera; family Geometridae; genus Alsophila; species Alsophila aescularia. Next base: position 61,774,048 of record OX276374.1, read on the forward strand.
AGGGGGGAGGTGAGAAAAGGGGGCGTGAAAATCTTAGCTCCCAAACAAATGGACCGATTTTGATGCGAGTTTTTCTGTTTGAAACCCAATGTAATCAAAATGGTTCTTAGATATATGGGTTGGCGGAGGGAGGGGGAGGGGGATGGCGGAGGGCGGCGATGAGAAAAGGAGGGTGAAAATCGTAGCTTCCAATCAAATGGATTTAGCTGTAGTTTTTTATGTTTGATAGCTGGGGTAAACAAGATGTTTTATAGCTATATTGGTGGGATGTAAAGAGGGATGGGGAGAGAGAGAGGGCGGGGGGTGCAAATCGTAGCTTTCGAAAGAATGGACTGATTAAATTGCGGTTTTTTATGTTTGAAAGCTGTTGTGATCGAGATGGTTCTTAGATATAGGGGGGGAGTAAGGAGTTGAGAATAGGGGGGTGAAAATCGTATTTTTCAAATCGACCAATTTAGCTGCGGTCTTCATGTTTCAACGTTGAGGTAAACGAGATATTCTTAGCTATAACGGGAGGGGGCGGGGGCGGGAAGGGGGGTTACTATCGTATCTCTCAAACGGATCAAACATTTTTTATATTTGAAAACTGATGTGATCGAGTTGCTTCTTAGCTTATTGTCCCATTATGGGGGTTGGGAAGTCGGAAGTTATATAATTTTTTAATTTGTGCTTGTTTCTCTTGATCATTGAGTGGACATGGTCCACTTCCATATGGGTGTGTCCTTTAAGAAGGAATTTGTGATTTATACCTTTTAGATTAGGAAACATATTAAATACCATTACATAGCAGGCTATCAATATAACGTAACGGTTTTGTCGGGACAATTATTCGTTTAAACTGTGATCTCTTCAATTGTGGGATCTATAAAGTATTTTTGGCACCACAGCAAAATCATTACCACCTCTTCCTGCTACATTTTCAGGCATAACAAAGTTTCCTGTGGTTTTGGAATTAGCGTCATTTATGACTAGATAAAGCATACACAGCTACCTCGGATAAAATGACTGTGTGTTCGTGAGGCTTGGTGTAGGCAGACATTTCTGTAAACCTAAAAATATGGCTCTCTTGGTTTTGTCATTATATGATTTCTTATTGTCTTCTGCCTTTAAAGAGTAGCGTGCTCTAGCTTTTTTTAAATGGTTTTATCTATGTTTAATGATCGTCTGTTTTTTTCCTTGTCTCGTTCATCTAATAATAATCTCTTGTATTTGTCGCAGTCATTGCAAGTATCTACATCCGGCAATTTAAAAGAAAAAAATATCTGTAGAGCCATTCTTTGGCTTGTTGTTCATCGCTACTCTTCTCTAGAGAGAAAACCGTACTAGAGTATGGTGACTCATATCTAGAATAGGAGAAAATGTGGTCTATTACCGACTGCAAGATGGTATCGTTGGTGTCGTTTGAAGGGACGTCTTCCTCTCCTATTATTTTCTGTTATGCCACTTTATTCTTTTTGCTGACTGTTATCTTGACATACTTCTCCCCAATTGGAAGCGTATATATTCAGAAACATTATTTTGCATATACAAGTACTTTGCCATCATTTATTTTCAGACTGTAGTTACAATTGAACTTTCTCTTATTAGTTTTAAAAGTACTGTTCACTTTAGTCTGCACTTTAACCATTTTGGTGACTCTGTCTGCAACATACTTGCCTTCTTTGGTTCCAACTATTACAGTAAGACAGAAAATTTTCCAAAATTTATTTTCTCATCTCTTCGCTATTTTTCATAAAATTTGGCTCTGCATTTGCCCTCCGGCCGCGAGGTTCAATCGCGTAGTTCGATCAAGCGAACCACGAAGATTTTTAGTTCCTGGTGGTTCGATCACTCGAACTACGAGGATTTGTAATTCCTCGTAGTTCGATCATTGAAAATCAAGCGAACCACGAGGATTTTTAGGTGCTGGTAGTTCGATCAATCAAACTACGAGGATCTGTAATTCCCCGTAGTTCGATCATTGAAAATCAAGTGAACCACGAGGATTGTTAGGTCCTGGTGGTTCGATCAATTGAACTACGAGGATTTGCAATTCAAGTACTTGGTATCTCAATCAAATGAGCAGAAACCGAGAATTGTTAAAAATATTTTTGGCGGCTGAAGAAATTTTAATCAAATGTTGTTATTTTAAGTCTCTGTGTACGATTCCTGGTATTTTCTCTAGGTTAAAAGTAACCTAGAGAAAATACCACGCGTGTGAAGCCGCGGGCATCAGCTAGTACGAAATATTTTTTGCCCAAGCTGAAACTGTTTCGCTTGCGCTTTGCGCTAGCTCGGGCAAATATGAAGTGTCCATTTATTTCCATACTAGCTGTACCCGCAGCTTTGCCCGCGTGGTCAGTTCATTTAAAAGTAGCGTATACGTGTTATTCCAGGACCAAAAGTACCTATAAAGTACAATATACTACATTTCTTCAAAATTCGTTCAGCGTCAAATGGTTTTTATCGTTTGCTCGGCATCTAATCGCCGGATAGATACCGAGTACCCCAGTTTTTAAGTTAAACTCTAAGCTAAACAAGAGTGAACCGTATTGCAATCGGTCCATTAGTTTTTAAGTGATGTGCAAACAAACATGCAATCAAATAGATAGACACGATTATAAAAATGTTATATTCTTTGCGTAGCTAAAAACATGGGTATAATAGCACTAAATAGCATTCATGACCTTGGCAAACCCGAAACAGCTGTAATGGCGGCACTAAAAATAATTTTCGTTTTTTTATCTTTTTGACAAGAATTGCACGGGAAAGTTGACTACTTTTTTAGGAAATGTGTTTTTGGTGCACTTTTCTTTATTTGTAATATTTTTTTAATGTACACTGCATAAACAGTTTTTTTTCTATATGAAATCGCACCGACTCTCCCAGTAAATGTTCATTGGCGTCTGGCGGGAGGATCGAGCATTGAGTGGATTTTTTCACTCATTTAAGTGGAAGTATGTACGAAACACCTACTAAGTATCTTGTTGTGTACTTTTAAAATCTATGCCTACCTACTAAACGTGACTTTGGATATATGGGAGCAACTTGAAAAAATAGCGATTTAAATATATTTTATACATCTATGTAGCGGTTATAAAATATCTATACATGTGCCAAATTGCAACTTTGTAGTATAAATTGTTTCTGATTGAAATATCTGTAACATACACATACGGACAGACGGACGGACAAACGAACATGACGAAACTAGAAGGGTTTCATGTTTGATTACAGACCCATAAAATGAAGTCCTGTTTGCGAACCCGTCAATCTCTTTCGGCCCATCTCCCAAATGTTTATTTACGTCGAAGAAAGCCATATTCAAATGCAATACTATACATTCAGTAAGCGAAGTTTCGTAGCTTAACCTACATTATCTCGCGACTGCCGCGCCGCCCGACCGCGGTGTGTCCAGGATTCTAGCGGAGACGGTTGTTGGTTTGTCGGATGGACGGGTCGGGAGTTGTCGGTCGGTTGGACGGACGGGTCGGGGGTATTCGGTCGGGTTCGTATTTGCACATTTTCTCCGCGCGTGTCGAAGGAATATTATCGTGGCAGCTGTTTTGTGTGGTAGAAAAACACCCTGTTTAGGACGGGAATCCTTTTTACGCGCCTTCCGTCGTAAAGAGAAAAATAAAAATGGTTATATTTCACTTGAACAGATTTACTTAATTGATTTTCTCAGGATACGTTGTTTATGACACAGCGTGATCAGCGTAAATACAGGGTGAATTTTTCAAGTGAGCGTGGATGGCTTAATCAGAAACTATGAGGAATAGCGAAAAGTACTCAAAGAGTCTCGGGCTCGATTTTGATGAAAACTAAAACTGCATCTTTGGATTTTTCAAAAAAACAATATTCCTAGGCAGGAATATTGTTGTCCTCCTTGTACATTGTATTTGTGTGCTAAAGAATAAATCTATATACTTATAATAAAACTGTAACGGGTCCAATTCTGTACATTGAAGATATTTTGAAATTTTCTTTTGGAGGGTACTCTATATTCGATACTGAAGCCAAAACTGTACTTTTTTTTCATTTTTGTCTGTCTTTCTGTCTGTCTGTCTGTCTGTCTGTCTGTCTGTATCTTGGCTAGGCATCACGCCGAAACTACTGAATGAATTTAAATTAAACTTGGTATGTTTTGAGTTCATACTACGAGGTAGGACATGGGATACTTTTAATCCCGAAAAATGAAAGGGTTCCCGCAGGATAGGCGTTGAAAGTTATTTAAAAGAACACGCATTACGCTGAAACTACTGAACAGATTTTGTTGCAACTTGGCACAATCATAGTTTATATAATGGGTAAAAATTGAGGATAATTTTTATCCCGAAAAAATAAAGAGTTCCTGCGGGATAATGTCCCAAATTCTGTAAATTGAAGATATTTTGATATCTTTTTGGATGATTATTATTTAAAAAAAAAAACATATCACAATGAAAATACCTGACGGATTTTGGTGTAACTTGGCACAGTCAAAGTTTATATTATGTGTTAAAATCAATAATACTTTGAATCACGAAAAATTACGGGATTCCAGCAGGATATGAGTCTAAAGACTTTATGTTAATTTGAAAGGAATAATAATACCACATCCGTTTATAAAACGGTACCATAAATTCGATGCTCATACCACAAGTCAGAGTGGCATAACGGAAGCGGTGTCTGGCCTGCAACCCAGATTCACATGGAACGAATCCACGTTTTGAATAAATGTTTTGCTTCAATATTTATATGCATTTACATATTTTATGCGTTTTTTTACATACTTTTTTTCATTTTTTTAATGTTTCTGAAGTAAACCGTCAAGTTTTGTTTGAAAACAATATATATAAAGGGATATATCCAAAAGAATGGTCCGACTTAGGTGCGTTTTATTATGCTTGAAAGCTGAGGTAATCAAGATGGTATAGTACGAGTATAGATAGCACAATGGAGTATCCTAGTTCCTACACCCTCTGGTAAGACGTCTGCACTTGAGAGCGTAGTATCTGTACTTATAATAATAAGAACAAAAAAGACACTACATAATTTACCAGCACAACAACTCAAGCGAATAAACCAAAGACATCAAAGTTCTCCCTCCAATTTAACTAGATGGCGCTGATTGACCTTAAAACACGCAAGCATTTCATTCACTGCAACCAAGAGTCCCGATAAATTCAAATTTATAAGACATTTCGGATTCGGCTCACACTAGCACTAGCACGACCTCCAGGGGCCTAATTCTCTAATTTTAAGACGCCAATTCCTCGCTGCCTGCGTGGAATCACGAACAAATTCCACGCAGGTGGCGTGGAATACACGTGGAATTGGCGTGAGTGGTGATGAGTGGTCATACAGAATCCAGGCCCTGCTCTCAAGCCCTTGCGACTGATTTAAAAACTGGGGTACTTGGTATCTTGGGCCTTGCACGAACTGCCTTGCGATGGAACGCGGTGCGTTTATTCTAGCGTTTATTTCATACTGTATTATATGCGTTTATTTCATATTTTATTATATGCGTTTATTTCATTGCAATACGTGCACTTCTATGAAGTGTCATAGAAGTGCAAGTGTGTTATAACGCATATTCTGTGAAGTACGGAGTGCCGTACTTCACAGAATATGCGTTATAAAAAGGTAAGGCAGTGCCTTATTCCGATGATTAGATGCCGAGCAATCGATAAAAAACTATTTGACGGCTGAACGAATTTTGAATAATCATGTACATAATATTGTACTTTGTAGATTTGGTCCAGGTCCAGAGGACCAGCTGGTCTGGTGGTGGTTTGGCTTTTGGTCTTGGAATAAAATGTGTGGGCTACTTTTAATTGAAATGACAACGCGGGCAATGCTGCGGGCACAGCTAGTATTGTAACATAATAAAGTATGGTTTTAATTTTAAGTAAGCACCACCTATCCATGTATAGTAGAATCTCTAACGATTGTGTGAATTGGTTAGGATTAGCGCCATCTATGCGAATTGATCTGAATTATGTTGATTCACTAAATCGATGACTTATCATTAACTAATTAGTTTTAAGAAGGCCCAGCAGATGGCTCTGTTACAAATTAATGGTTTGAAATAATACTAAGAAATTAGTATAGCTTGCTTGCAAGAGCAATGTAGGTAATTATGAGGAAAATAATATATAAAGAAAATTACAGGAATTTAGTTGCCTATGTGCTAAATTTTGATTGCATTAAAATGACAAACAGAGAGATTCCATTCATTTTGCCCATACAGTATGGAAATACAATAATATCTTTTAAACGAAAAGAAATCCTTATCTTGTAATTGTTTGTATGTGAGCCAGAAGAAATGAAAAAAATTACTTTTCTTTATTGTTAGACTAAAATGCAGATTTTCACACAAATAAATTACATAACATTTTATCATATTTAGTTGAAATGCGGAGTAGAAAAAGTGGAAAACACATAAAAATGTGTTTTGCATCATCCAGTTGTATTTCAAAGGGTTACTCCTTAATTCAGGTGCCCCAAGGTCTTATACCATGCTATGTGCTGAATGATTTCACATTTGGTTAGGTATATTTTCACAGTTTTGGTTTGCCGCAGAACTGGAAATAGAAAAATTGATAAAATTACTAAATTATAAAGATTTGAACGATTAAGGGAGATGTGTTTAGATAGATAAGTACCTGCTACATTTTATTCAATTACACCAAGCTCTTGTACCATAATATGTACAGAACAAGGTAAAATATTGTTTCACATTTGAATTATCCGCAGAGCTGGAATAAAGAAAATTGATAAAATTACTAAATTATAAAGATTTGAACGATTAAGTGAGATGTGTTTAGATAGATAGGTACCTGCTACATTTTATTCAATTACACCAAGCTGTTGTACCATAATATGTACAGAAGAAGGTAAAATATTGTTTCACATTTGAATTCACCGCAGAGCTGGAATAAAGAAATAGATAGGTAAACACCTGTTACATGTCAAGTTCATTGAAATGGGTAAATACTTTGATGTAGCTTGAGTTAGAGTATGGTTTCACAGTATATGGGTAAATACCTTGATTTTGCTTGAGGTAGAACGAAAGCAGGCGAAAGGTATATACAAATTCTACAGAAGCCGTTCCGCATAAACTAGGGGTGTTTGTGTCTTCGATTTCCATCGGAACAGGTAGATGGTCACTTGTCAGCAATGATTCGGAGATGGAGAAATAGATCTAATGTTGAAATATTATTAAACAAAAATTACAACTGAACAAACGTTTTGTTAGGTTAAGTATGGAAGATTAAAATGTTGCCATACGTATTATCAAAGCTAACTGAAATTGCAAATTGAAATATATTATTTTTATTAGAATTAGGTTATCTTGTGTTAAATAACTAAATTGATACATCAGAGAATAGATTAAAATATATTTTTCTATATACCAGGGGAAATACACACAAAGTACTAAATTACTGGGCTGATTTTACACCGAGCGAAATAATACAGAGGCCTTTAATTTTAACATTACTAAGCGGGAATTATATGTCAGATTTTTTATTCGATTATTATTTTCTGCCTAATTGATGGAATAACACAATGTAACTTAAATTGGGAGAAGATGGGATAATTTGCGATTTTTATTTATAAAAAAAAAATATACAAGAGAGGTTATTATCGGATTCTTGGAGTAAATTATACTCGGGGTTTTTTTAACATAAACATAATAAGAATAATAAAATGAATCGGGTTTTTTTTAAACATTAATTTCCCAAAAAATAGGGTAAAACTTTATAAGTTGGTATACTCGAAAAATTCTTGTAAAAACTACTAGAGATGTGAAAAGTGTGTTTTTTTTTAGGATATGGTTAGTGTGTATACAAAGCCCTAGGCGTTATTTAATAAACGGGACTTGAATCTATAATTACAAATACTGGAATATGAAGCCAGGCCAATTTGACTACAGTTCTTGAAAAGAAATTAGTTTTTATAGATAAAATTGTTGAGTAAAAAGTCGAAACCTAAAATTGAACCTGGGATCGGCACAGAGAGATCTTTTGCGACTTTCCATCCCTAAGTTCTCCTTCCAAATTCCATTGTTCGAGAGTGTCTAGGAACCTTATAAAAGTCAGAACTCAAAGAAATTCGGGACAGTATAATTTTATCTTCGGAAAAGTGAACAAGTGCGCGTACGGGGTGGTCGAAAATCAAGTAATGGTTTGCCATCTATACCAAGTCTCAGGGTTTCAACCCGTTGACCGAAAGGTCAATGGGCCCTAAGCACACATCGGGTCGAGTTGTAAACAGCTGGTCGTAAGACTGCTGGCTCTTCCCAGAACTGGAAGGTTCCAGCTGACTGTAAAAAGTCGGTTGTGCCTGAAAGTTCATTGACCTTGTTCAGGAACCACATGGCTGGTTCCCGGGTCATTAGTACCTATAGGGCATCTACCGTAGCTACGCGAATTTAACAGCTGGACTTTAAGCGACTACCGCCACTGCTGATCGGAATATACCTACCTACTTAAGTTTAAAACATCTGATAGGGCGCGTATTTGTTAATCTTCTGTTATAAGATTACTAGAGTCTAGTTTAAAGTGTCGCAATAAAATAAAATCAGATGTTTCGTAATATACCATAAACCGTAGTTTGTTTTATATAGGTGTAGCTTCAGTTCAAGTTTTATTTAATTTCAGTGACTTCTATGGCCTTTTTGTGTTTGTGTCTGTGAATAATTGAGTGAGATTTATTCTTCGAGGCACGTAAGTAGAGTGGGTTTTCTCAAAAGGGTTAGGAATAAAGACTTCACTACCAGCAAATTTTTGTCCAAGAATCTGAATAAATATTTAATTAATGATACTTTATATTTTGTCCAAGTACCTAGGTACCTAAGTAATTCCATAACAAGCAGACACTACCTAGTTATTGGACAGATTTTGGCTGGTATTGGGTTTTTTTGTGGTTAAGATTTTTAAAATGCTGTGCGATCTTGAATGAATTTTAATATTTTCATAGGCTTTTAGGGTTTAGGATTCATGCTAGACACTATTAGGTTATAGGTAGGTGCGTTGATGGGTCTATGTCTAATATAAATTGCTGTGCGATATTGTCTTGTTTATCTTGAACGAATTTTATTTTTTATAAGGTTTTGGATTCATGCTAGAAAATATTAGGGTACGGTAATTAAAGTGTCCTTGTACCTGTATGAGTAGCTTCAGGGATTTTTAAAGAAACTTACTTGTTTCCAAGAAGGTCCATTGAAGTGAGGTAGAATGTGGTGATAACTGGTGTACTTTATGGTAATTCAGGTATTTGGAAAGAAACTTACGTGTTGTTCCAGATTCATGAAATTAATAATTTTATTTACATAAAGTGTACCTATTTGTCGGTACCTAGGTTATATAAAATGCTAAATGGATTTAATATAAGACAAAGTAGGTATATAATTTTACTTGACGTACCTATCTAATTCCTGATCGTAAATTATGAACCCACTTTTATATTACAAAAAAAAAACAAAAAAAAATATAGGCCCAATATGACTTCAAGCTAAAGTATTGATGTGAGTAGGTACCCAATTTGATAAATCAGTCATTGTAGGCAGGTAGGTATTTATATGAATCTTATGATTATTCCGTAAATTTCCTTTTTGTATTTAGAAAGGCATTTGAAAAATAATGTAATTTTAAAGCGTATTGACATCTGAATTGCTTCTCCTTGTTCCAAGAGTAAATCTACAACGAATAGACAAAACTTGCATTGTCTTTGCTTTTACTAAAGCGACATTGTCTTGTATGGTTCACCAAGTTGAACTAGATGGCGTTGCAAGTACCTGAAACACGCAAGCGTTTCATTCGTGAAGTTTAAGGTCATTTTAACTGGGAAATTTTAAACTTTTTGGTTAGTTAACTAGTATTAGATATTTTTTTATAGGCCCTTGAAGATACATAAATGATTAGTAATGGTTAGGTTGTGATGTGTAATATTAAATTTAAATTGTGATTATTAGGTAATAATTGTTTTATTATTATTCAAAGTCACTTCGCTAGATTTTGAGAAAAAAATGGTCGTCTAAATTGTGTACAGGGTTACGTCAACAAGACTAAAAATAGGATTACATAGGTTCTTTTAATAAATAAATATGTATACTTACGTGCTGAAATTTTCATATCAAAAGATATAATATACTTAAGTAGGTATTGATTATTAGTTATGAGGTAGTTAGTGCTGGTCACTTTCAGTTATAATAATCGCTATGTATTTGACACACTAGTGCATAGGCTTAGAATAAGCCTTTGAGTCAGGTTCAATTCCTGTGGGATTATTAATCAGTGGAGAGCAAATAATATCAAAACAAGATAAAACCTTAATCCCTACATTGTTTTACAGACGTTTTGGGAATACGATTTTTACTTAGATATTTCGACATGACTATTAAACTTATTGATAAATACAACGGTTTAGGTATTCAACAGAATTTCTAGTATTCAAAGGTTCCCCAACCTAGATGAATCTAGATCTCCTAGATAAGCATAATAAAATATCACCGAGTAACTCCTTTCATAATTATTATAGATGGGCCTGTATGTTTACTTCTTGTTGCTTTAACTTTTTATGTAGGCGTCAACCCAACTATAAATATGTCTATCTATGGGAATACGATTTTTACTTAGATATTTCGACATGACTATTAAACTTATTGATAAACAACACGGTTTAGGTATTCAACAGAATTTATAGTATTCAAATGTTCCCCAACCTAGATAAATCTAGATCCCTAGATAAGCATAACAAAATATCACCGAGTAACTCCTTTCATAATTATTATAGATGGGCCTGTATGTTTACTTCTTGTTGCTTTAACTTTTTACGTAGGCGTCAACCCAACTATAAATATGTCTATCTATGTAGTTTCCTATGAATCTATATAGGTAGAAGTGTATTAGTTTATTTTTTATTTGTCACACTAAAGCATCATGGGTTAGACTGCATTTGGAGCAGGTTCAATTCCTGCGGAATCATGAATCAACAAACACAAAACAAACAAATTACTTATCCTTCAGGGTGTTTAAAGGAAGGAAGAAAATTAAACATTGTTTTGCTTTCAACATCGTAACTAAGGTAGGTATTATGTGTAAATAAGGTGTGATAAAACTATTTCATTGCAACAGCTTTCCGTGAGGGTGTCGATCCAAAGAGTATAGGTACATGTACTATTATTTATTCTGTGGTATAAGTCTTATGTTACTTTGATTATATACATATAGGTATAAACGTGTTAACTTTGTTACTATTAGTCATACTAAAACCATAGAATAACCCCTTTAAGCAGGTTCAATTCCTGCGGAATCTCTAATCAGGCGAGGGCGCAAATCATATAAGTTCATTTATGCTTTTAGCTTTTATGTAGGCGACAACCCAACTATAAATATGTCTACCTATGAAGCTTTCTTTGATTCTATTTAGGTAGAAGTGTGTTAGTTTATCTATTTATTTGTTACACTAAAGCATCAAGACTGCATTTGGAGCAGGTTCAATTCCTGCGGAATCATGAATCAGTATAGAGCGAGTCGTAAATTATAACAAATTACTTACCCTTTAAGGTATTTAAAGAAAATAAGAGAGTTAAACATTGTTTTGCTTTCACCATCCTAACCAGGTAGGTATTATGTGTAGATAAGGTGTGATAAAACAATTTCATTGCAACAACTTTCCGTGTAGGCGTCGACCCAATTATGAGTATAGGTACATGTGCTATTATTTATTCTATGGTATAGGTCTATGTTACTTTATTTGATTATATATCTATACGTATAAACTTGTTAACTTGTTTTTTTATTAGTCATACTAAATCAATAGAACAAAACCTTTTATGCAGGTTCAATTCCTGTGGAATCCTTAAACAGTTGAGGGCGCAAATTATAGGTAGGTATGTCCATTTATGCTTTTAGCTCTTTATGTAGGCGTCAACCCGACTATAAATGTGTCTACCTAGGTAGCTTTCTCTGATTTTATATAGGTAGAAGCTTGTTAGTTTCGTCATTTATTTATCACACTAAGGCGTCATGGGTTAGAAGGCCTTTGGAGCGGGTTCAATTCCTGCGGTATTTTTAATCAGTTGAGGGCGAAAAATTATATGTTGAACTATAATCTAATAAGTCCAGTCTGTAAGTTTAGAGTTGGCGTCAACCGAATTATGAGTAGTCTATAACAACCGGTTGGACGGTTGCGGGTTCGAATCCTGCAAGGTGCAGTCTTTTGTGTGATGGGAAATGTTTGTTACTGAGTCATGGAGGCGATGTTCATATTTATGTGTTTATCCGTTATCTGGTGCCCATAGTGCAGGGTGTCCTGGTTGGACTAGGTAATTGGTGTGACATGGTCCCGAATAGTATTTATTTAATATTATAGATACACTTATTTAACATTAGCAATGACAGTCTATTACGTAGACAAGCCAACCGGTAGACGGATGGTTGGTCTAGTGGCTGGAGACCTCTGTGGGCGAAATCGAACAGTCGCGGGTTCGAATCCTGCAAGGTGCAGTCTTTTGTGTGATGGGAAATGTTTGTTTCCGAGTCATGGAGGCGATGTTCGTATTTATGTGTTTATCCGTTATCTGGTGCCCATAGTGCAGGGTGTCCTGGTTGGACTAGGTAATTGGTGTGACATGGTCCCGAATAGTATTTATTTAATATTATAGATACACTTATTTAACATTAGCAATGACAGTCTATTACGTAGACAAGCGAACCGGAAGACGGATGGTTGGTCTAGTAACTGGAGACCCTGGGGGCGAAATCGAGCGGTCGCGGGTTCGAGTCCTGCAGGGTGCGGTCTTTTGTGTGATGGGAAATGTTTGTTTCCGAGTTATGGAGGCGATGTTCGTATTTATGTGTTTATCCGTTATCTGGTGCCCATAGTGCAGGGTGTCCTGGTTGGGCTAAGTAATTGGTGTGATATGGTCCCGAATAGTATTTATTTAATATTATAATGACAGCCTATTACGTAGACAAGCCAACCGGTAGACGGATGGTTGCTCTAGTGGCTGGAGACCCTGTGCGCGAAGTAGAACGGTCGCGGGTTCGAATCCTGCAGGGATCAATCATTTGTGTGATGGGCGCAAGTGTTGGTTTCCGGGTCATGGTGTAGTTTTCGTATTGGTGTGCGTTTGTCCGTTGTCCGGTGCCCATGGTGCGGGATGTCCTGGTTTGGGACTGGGTGTAGAATTGTCCCGAAAACAATATATTATTATTTATATAATATTATACATACACTCATTTAACATTAGGTATAACAGTCTATTCTTCAGGTTATAGAGATAGATGCGTAAATGCCTAAAATAAACACTTCCATTGCGTGAACTAATGTTCTATTTTTGCATATATGACTTATGTAGGCGTTAATGAAACTAAGTTGTGTATCTATCATACATTTATTTAGGTCCTTTGATCTTCATGATTAAAAGTATGTTGACAATTTATTAACGAATTACAGAGGTAATACAAAATAGAATTGCAAATTAGGTTTATTATTTGGAGTTTTAAAATGAAATTCTAACACATCGTTTGTACCTACAGGCGTTTTATTCCGAGATCTCGGATCTAATATAACTTGACTATTGAACTGATTGGTAGATACATGTTTTGAGTACTTAACGAATACCTAGTATTCCAATATAGATGTTGTTGGTTTGATTCAAATTAAATAGGTATTTCTATAACTGAACCCAAGTCATTCATTAGTCAATGAAGTTACCTTGTTTGGCCTAAGTGCAAGTTTATGAAATTAATATCCACTTTGAACTTATCCTTTGAAGTATGAAAAAAGGACCTGGCTGCTATGTTGGCGAGCTTGGCTCATGCAAAGCTTTTCATATTTATCTATAAACATATACCTATTATGGTATTTGGCAGTGTCGTTTTGCAAACATCTGAACAGGCTCTCGATACCTAATTACAGTCCGGTGGAGAGGAAATTGGGAATGCTACTTAATGCTGGATCCCTGTTTGGTCTTTGGTCAGCAGGAGTAGGTTATTGAGATTGCACGACTAATTTTGCTGTTGTTTCAATTTTGATTCAACCTTTGGCTTAGCTTTCCTTGTCGGATTCTATTGGGAGTTAGGTCGACAGTTCTTGCAATTAACATTATTACCTGTCTAAATATTATAATATTCAACAAAACTAAGTTGGATGAACTAGGTTTACTAATATAGTAGCCTGAGTAAATGTACACTTACTTACCTAATACATTCCTTATTTAAGGATAAATATACTTGAACAAGTAATTTCATTGATGAGTATTCACTTGTGAGTAATTATATCACCATCAAATATTGTGGATGGGTTTAATTTGGATCAAAGCATTGTTTGTACACTGTACAACATTTATGCCTACTTTGGTAGATTCACTTTATTCACTAATTTAGTTAACGTACTCAAAGCTATTCGATAGATTTTGAATAAAATCTATTATTTATATTACTTGTACCCAGTATAATTTACAGTATACTTCATGTCAGGAGTACCTTACTATATACCTTGTTTGTACACTGTACAACATTTATGCCTACTTTGGTAGGTTCATTTTATTCACTGATCTAGTTATGTACTAGCAAGTACATGCTATGTCAAAGTTATTTATTATTATTTTATTAAATTTTCGATTCAAATATTTTGTACCCTTGTACATTGTTTTATGTTGCAAGTACCTTGGGTACAGATCTCAATACGTCTGTGTTAGATGTGTTTCATGATTAACTTATCTGGCAGTTAAAGTACCTATCTTGAAATTGTACTGATTTCAGCTTAACCTAATTTAAAATTGACTATAAAATTATATATAAAGGAACTATTATATCTCAATACGTACCTCTAAAAGGACCAAAGGGTTATATGGATAACGTATGGAGCATCCTTGACGATCACAGCCCGGCTATAAGGAATTTAGTTCATATTATATAATCTAGTATAATAAATAGGTTTAGGTTACAATAGTTTTGGGGAATAGGAATTTTCCTAAATCTGGGAGGTTTGGGAAAATTCCGAAATGAAAACACATAGGCGATGAAGTATGTGGTTCAAACAGGTAAAATGCGTTTTATTGAGTCGCATCTAATTTGAACAGCGAGGACTTGGATTTTATAATTATATTTTAAAGTAAAGTTTCCTTGAATGTGTTGACAAACTTACGTACATTACATTTTGATAAAAGATTATGCCCTCTTGTCCCTCTTTGTTTTTGCGACCTACCTAAGACATACTAGTGACAATGGACGATTAATTAATGTAAATTGATCTTACAAAATCTCAATAAGAAAGCATAGGAGGTTGGCCCGTACGGAGACGAGACCACTGGTAATGGCGGTGGCGGGGCCTTATCCATTGATGCTTCCCTTATTAAATTATAATAAAAAAAAAAAATGATTGGTCTTAAAACATAAATTGGACGAAGACTTTTAAGTTGAGTGAGGTTGTGAAGTTACAGTATTATGATATAAGCCTTGGTTGTTGACTTCAACGACAAAAGAAGTGAGATCTAAATGGGTGCCAAGTTCAATGGTTAGTCCTGAAATTTATTTATAACAACATAAAATATTTTATAACAACTTAAAATATCATTTCTTCTTTTAACTTAAGATAATATATTGAAGGCTAAGGTCTGACTTGGCTGGTTTTCATATAAGAATTATATTTTAGCCTTCACAATTTCTAAAGCTGGTAAGTTCTTATTTTATTCATCCGAAAATTTGGCTCGCTGGTAGAAACTAGCCATCGAACATAGGGCTCTTCCATTACTGTTTTAGTAGGTACTTAATAATAATTCGTATATTCCTTAGGCTTCAATATATTATTAAGTTATAAGAAGTAATTAAATTAAGTTGTTATAAAATATTTTATGTTGTTATTAATAAATTTCAAGAATGAGCATTGAACTTGGCACCCATTTAGATCTCACTTCTTTTGTCGTTGAAGTCAACAACCAAGGCCTCCACTATATAAAAGTGAAACGTTGTCTGTTTGTTTATTTCTTTGTTTGGGGCGCTTTCTCGCAATAACGGCTGGACGGGTTTTGATGAAATTTGGAATGGAGATAGCTTATAGCCTGGAATAAGTCATAGGATACTTATTATTCCGAAAAATTGAAAATTTTTACGGGAAAACTGGAAAAATGTTGATAAGTCGCTGTAAAATACGGTTGCCATGGAAACGAAATAACAATTATGTACGTCAAAAAATATCAAGACTATTGGTGCTATACCTACTTTTGCATTGGTTTTTAATATCCTATAAGAAAAAAGGATGCTTTTTTCGCGATAAACAGTAGTCCGCGCGGACGAAATTGCGGGCGGGAAAGCTAGTATATCATAATATTAAACTTGGCTCTTATTTCACATTTATGTTTTTGATGGGATATCATTACTTTTTGTACAGAAATTATTAGTAGGTACTTATTCATAATAAAATTAATAGCAAATAGTTTTTGTTAATCTACTGTATTTCCCTACGTTTTCTATATTTTCTTGTACCTTAGTAATGTTCGAGTAAATTGCCCATTCAGTATCCGGTTTTATTTTTACACGTTTTCTGTTTATACTTAATTTGGCCAAGTCGGGGCGGTAACTATACTAAAAATATTATTAACTATTAATTTAAACTATTGCCTAAATCATACCTACTTACTAAAAGAATTGTAATAATTATATAACCACAAATATTCCAAGTATTTTTTAAGAAAATCTATGAACTTCAATGCATAAATCGCAACCTTATAGGTCAGGTATCAAGAGACAACCGGACAGCAAGACGGCGGTCGCGCTTATGAGCGCGGCTGCCGCTCGCTCGGGCAGGTTCGGGGGGTTTTATCGCACCGCTCCCACCCCGCTGCTCCACGGCCGCCGCACCGTGCGCCGTGCTCCGAAATACCTTTTATATAATTATTTATAAGTTAATGATCTTACATTATTGATGCGCGCTAAATATTGATATAATAATTAATACTAAATCCCAGTTAATAACGTAATAAATACTAAAGTTAACTGTACTCTTAGTTATAAGTGGTTATAAGTACTAAAACTGATAAGATTGGAAAAAAAAGTGGTATTCCACTCGTTATAAATATATTCACGTGAAGACTTTTAAAATCCTCATAAAACTGGCTGTCATCAATTTTGATTGATGATTCTTAAATTATAGGCACTATAAGTAAGTGTTTCTATTAGCTTCAATTAATTGAAAAAATATTATAAAGTTATCAACATTTACTAGTTACTGATTTATTCCTTTGTATTCACCAAACTACCTATCTGGATGCCAAATTTGAACTTTCTAGGTCATCTGGAACTGGGTTAGAGTTTTGATCTAGGTAAGTCAGTGATAAAAACTCCGTACTTCACAGAATATGCGTTATAACACACTTGCACTTCTATGACACTTCATAGAAGTGCACGTATTGCAATGAAATAAACACATATAACACAATATGAAATAAACGCTAGAATAAACGCACCGCGTTCCACCGCAAGGCAGTTCGTGCAAGGCCTAAGATACCACGTACCCCAGTTTTTAAATCAGTCGCAAGGGCTTGAGAGCAGGGCCTGGATTCTGTATGACCACTCATCACCACTCACGCCAATTCCACGCAAATTCCACGCCACCTGCGTGAAATTTGTTCGTGATTCCACGCAGGCAGCGAGGAATTGGCGTCTTAATATTAGAGAATTAGGCCCCTGGAGGTCGTGCTAGTGCTAGTGTGAGCCGAATCCGAAATGTCTTATAAATTTGAATTTAGGGGGACCCTTGGTTGCAGTGAATGAAATGCTTGCGTGTTTAAGGTCAATCAGCGCCATCTAGTTAAATCGGAGGGAGAACTTGATGCCTTTGGTTTATTCGCTTGAGTTGTTGTGCTGGTAAATTATGTAGTGTCTTTTTGGTTTTTATTATTATAAGTACAGATACTACGCTCTCAAGTGCAGAGGTCCTACCAGAGGGTGTAGGAAGTAGGATACTCCATTGTACTATCTATACTCGTACTATACCATCTCGATTACCTCAGTCACAGAATAAATAATAGTACAAGTACAGAAGGCTAACTGAGTAAAGTATTTAAATAAATAGCGTCGCTCGCTACAACGCTATAAAGTGCAATTTAACTCGCACGGCGCTGCGAGCTTTCAATTATATTTACCTAGAAGGCGCTCGCCCACCGCGTGCAGGCTAGAATGCACCGTATCACAACGCGCGAGAACTTCCATTGCTCTAACCGTTTCAGAATCGCTCTGTCCCTTTTTCGCTCGGTAGGGTTGTATTAAGATATTATGACTAGGTACTTGTACTACTAATTATTCTGTGATATGTTATGACTTAGATATTGTAACAGAATAAATAAGTAATAATGTATTTTGTTATTACTAATTATTATTAATTAAAATAGTTCTATTACATACAATGACATTCTTGTCAGAATAGACCTACTACCTCATTTTTACTACCTACCTATCCCGTTTTCAGACCGCCGATAACTTTAGTGAGATACCTACCTACGTGTCGTTGGTTGATTATGATTATATCCTATAGGTATTGCACTTTGATGAATAAAGGTGCCTGTCTGAATTCCATGCTTTTTAATGAGTGAAAAATAAATTGCTACCTACGTAATAAAAGGTATAAAAAAGTATGTAAAAGTATGTAGGCTACTTACTAACAACAATACATACTTTAATCAATTATAAAATTACGTTGATCGATTTAATAAACCACTTTATTTCTGCGCGGAAAAACCTTAAATATGCGTAGCTTCAGTATGGAACACAAATGAAATAACATAAAACTATAGGAACCTACGTAATAAAAAAATATCAATATCTAACTACATAACTAGGACCTATTATAGGTATTACAATTTATTACCTTTCAATATCCTTTGGAAGCGTAAAGAATGACAATTCGTCATTTCTATCACTATTCAAACAGCCGAATGCTATGCAGTACTTTCTAGCTTTCATCTTGGTACTCATAATTAAAACACGAGTAAAGTTTGTCAATAACTTTACGTAAGTAGGTGCTCTATCGCTAAGTACAAGGCGCGCGACTCATCGAGCACACGCTTGACACTCGACTGAACGGACCCGAATATTGGGTCCTTGAATTTATTTGTACTTGTTGCGGAGTACGACCGCCCTGCCTCAGCTTTCAAACATAAAAAACCGCACCTAAGTCGGACCATTCGTTTGGATATATCCTATTATATATTGTTTTCAAACAAAACTTGACGGTTTACTTCAGGAAATTACAGAAGCCTTAAAAAAAACAAAGAAAATGTAAAAAAACGCATAAAATATGTAAATGCTTATAAATATTGAGGCAAAACATTTATTCAGCGCGTGGATTCGTTACATGTGCCTCTGGGTTGCAGGCCAGACACCACTTCCGTTATGCCAGTCTGACTTGTGGTATGAGCATCAAATTTACGGTACCGTTTTATAAACGGATGTGCTATTATTATTCCTTTCAAATTAACATAACGTCTTTAGACTCATATCCCGCAGGAATATTTTTCGTGATTCAAAGTATTATTGATTTTAACACATAATATAAACTTTGACTGTGCCAAGTTACACCAAAATCTGTCAGGTATTTTCATCGTGATATGTGTTATTTTAAATAACAATCAACCCCTATCCTGCGGGAACTATTGTTTTTTTTTCGGGATAAAAAGTATCCTAAATGTTAATACATAACATAAGCTATGATTGTGCCAAGTTGCATCAAAATCCGTCGGCTAGTTTCTGCGTGATGCGTGTTCAAAGTGACAGACAGACAGACAAAAAATAAAAACATATCCTTTTTGCACTCCATATCGATTTTATATAGTTCTCCATATAGTTACAGTTTTATTATAGTATATAGAAGATGACTGTGCCAAGTTTCAACAAAATACGTCCAGTAGTTTTAGCGTCATACGTGTTCTTTTAAATAACTTTCAACACCTATCCTGCAGGAACTCTTCAATTTTTCGGGATGAAAGTATCCAGTGTCCTACCTCAAAATTTGAACTCAAAACATAACAAATTTAAAAAAAAAAAGAAGGTATAGACAGACAGACGGTCAGACAGACAGACAGACAAAAATTTCAAATGTACACTTTTGGCTTAAGTATTGAATATAGAAAAGCTTCCAAAAAAATATCAACATATCTTCAATTTAGAGAATTTGGGACATTATCCCGCAGGAACTCTTTATTTTTTCGGGATAAAAATTCTCCTCAAAAATTCTCCCTTTAATTTTTCGGGATTAAAAGTATCCCATGTCCTACCTCGTAGTATGAACTCAAAACATACCAAGTTTAATTTAAATTCATTCAGTAGTTTTGGCGTGATGCCTAGCCAAGATACAGACAGACAGACAGACAGACAGACAGAAAGACAGACAAAAATAAAAAAAAGTACAGTTTTGGCTTCAGTATCGAATATAGAGTACCCTCCAAAAGAAAATTTCAAAATATCTTCAATGTACAGAATTGGACCCGTTACAGTTTTATCTTAAGTATATAGATATATAGATTGAACTTGGCTCTCATTTCACATTTATGTTTTTGATGATATTAATTTCAACTTGATACTTCCACGCGTTCCAGAGAAAAAGGGTCTTGGCAGATAGACAGACAGACTGATTGATGGACGGACGGACAAAAAAGTGATCCTATAAAGGGTTCCTTTATACCTTTGAGGTACGGAACCCAAAACAAGCAAATAAATATTTTATTTTACACTTATCTGAATATCGTCATATTTGCCTTCTTTTACCAACTACAGCAAAGTAAGGGAAGGGTAATGAGTTTAACAGACTATGTATGTATGTATGTATCTATGTATCTGGTTATATGGATGTTCCACTATAGCGTCGCCCCTATTGGTTCACTTTTGACAAGCGAGGTGTCAATAGATTCGTCTTCATTTATAAAGTGTCATGGGTTATTTTTTTTACCTGACTACGGCAAACCATATGAAGCTTATGTGTTCAAACTAAAAACTTCGTCCAATTTTGACAAGCGAGATGTCAATCGATTCGTCTTCATAGCAAGAGTGTCATAGGCTATCTTTTGCCCAACCGTAGTCGGGTATTAGTTTTTAAACTTATTAAAAGTTGTGGAACGATGGATTATCATGTAAGACTTTCCCAGCGAAAAAATCCTTATTATCACCTCATCGCCTCAATCCATGTAGGTTGTATTGCGGAACGACACCTTCGCCACCTTGAGGTTCAATTGACAGAGCATAGCGAACGTTTTTTTAATTTAGATTTAATTGTGTTTAATAGTATAACACAATATTCATAAAGGGTGTGTGGGAATTTTAATAAAAAACGTGTGTTGAATACCTATTAATGTTATAAAACAGAATCCTCCAGAGTGAGTTTTATTAAAACTTTTCTCGTATGTCCTTATGGAGCCCTGCGACCTTGGAAAGCCTGGTTGCAAAAATAAGGTGTGGGTCTGTCAGAGCGCACGGCCATTGCTTTGCCGTTAAACGTCTACGCCACGTAGAAATCGCGAGTTATACCGAGTAGAACACATAAAAAAAAATTTTGCTGATTCTGAGTGGAACACCCGCGGCTTCGCCTTCGTAGTAATTTCTCTAGCTGGGATAAAATTAAACTACGTGTTACTTCAGGACTTAAAGTACCTGTAAAGTACAAAATACCAAATTTCACTCAAATAGGTTTTTTTATTTTTTGGGCTTCTATTCACCGGATTGAGATAACAAGTACACGAGTTTTTAAGTCAAAATCTAGTTTTTACGTGATGCGCGAACAGACAAACAGACAGACACGATTTAAAACAATTTTGAGCATCATCATCATCATGTCAGCCTTTAGAAGTCCACTGCTGAACTTAGGCCTCCCCCAAAGATCGTGTGCCACCTCCATCCACCGACTTCCTGCGATGGCTACATTTTGAGCATATTCTTGTTAATTCGCTTATTTTAAATCCCCTAGACCATTTTATTTTTCTTTACCTTCTTTGTACAGACTTTTTTGTTACATATTGCTTTATTATAAGTTCTTTATTAACCCCCGAACTTGAAAAGAGAGGGGTGTGTGTATGTATGTATCCATGTGTCTGTCTGTTGCACCGTAGCTCCCAAACGAATGACGCGATTTTTATGCGTTTTGTTTATGTTTGAAAGCTGACGTAACTGAAATGGTTCTTAGCTATAATGGGATCGTAGCTCCCAAACGAATACACCGATATTGATGCCGTTTTTATTTTCGAAAGCTTATGAGATCGAGATGATTCTTAGCTATAATGCTATTTCTTTGCTGAGCATTCACTTTTATTGTATTTATACTCTATGTGGCGTACAATACGATCCGGTCGTGGAAACCCTCTTGTTTGCTCTGCGCTGGAGTTTAGGATCTCGTTATTGGATCCAGAACTTCTTCTTACCAACAATGTACGTACCTATTTTAGCACGGACTTTTCGGGTTCTGCTGCCACTTTAATGACTTTGACTTTTTTTCATCCCTTTTTTTAATTTACATGTAGTCATTAGTAGATTTTTGTAAACTTTTTCAAATTGAATCTAATTTTCTCAATGAAATCGCTACCGTATCTAAATCACGAGTAATATCTAAATAAATATAGAAAAAACATAAAGAATATGGCGAACTCCCATACATATTTTTATGTCAGTAAAATTCCGGGCGTCTTTAGACCAAATATATCGCTTGTAATTCAGCATCATTTCCTGAGATTGTTAGTCTAAGTTTTTTTTTATTGGGGAGGCCAGGAATAATTGTTAGAGGCTTCAAAGTTTTGTAGATGATGTTACTGTTAACGACTTTTGAAACAAGTGTTAGAGATTTTATTTGCTTAATTAGGTAGGCAATTAAGTACATTGTTACTGTTGAGACACTTGAAAACTTGCATAGAGTTTTCAAGTGTCTCAACAGTAACTATTCTTTAATGAATTAAAGAACACTTACCGTTGAAACACTCTGTTTTACACATTAAAAATAAAAGTTTAACATTTTCATTGTATAGCTGCTTACAAAGCACTGTTTGTTTGTAAGCAATTCTTTGCAAAATAAGTTCAAAATGCTTGTGTGTTGCTTGTGTTTTCAAAATGCTTGTGTTTGCATTTCTAACTTATTTTTCGTAGAAATGTTCAGAAAAATATATCCACAAATTTTTTGGTGATACCTTTCTTGTATTAAGTCATTTAAACTCAACCAAGATACATTGTAATTAAATTAGCGTCCAATTACAATTGTAACACGTTAATGAGGCGCACCGCTGACTAATTAGCGGATGTAACAGTGGCTGTAGCTCGTTATATGTTAACTGATAAACTAATGTTAGCAGTCCCTCGCATACCCCATACTCACTGATTTATTCTCGATTCATTTGTTAAATTTTGATGGCGGGTTTGGGAAACAACAAAAATAATATGCACTAACAAGGTAACTACAAATAATCTCGCAACGTGACTTCCTGACTGAAGAGTGTCGGATGCGCTCGAAATCTACGTCGACAAATTTAACAATCAAACGTGAGTCCCAGTCAGTAAATATCATAATCAATAACTTCAAATAACAGAAAACATAATCGCATTAGCAATAGAACATTAACTATACAAAGTATCCCAATATTGTTTGAATTATTATAATACAATTCCGCTACCACAGTACATTTACGTCGCAACTCAACATCAATCAAATAAAATGACCCAAAATGGTAGATTGAACCCCTGATGTCACCTGGCACGCTTCGTACTCAATTCACATCCATGCGGCTTGTATATAAAATCTATTTGTAGGTATATAAATATACCCCAACATCCCACAAACTACCTCAATATCAACAAATCAAGTAACTCGATTACCCCGAACGTCGCGCGCCATCAATCAAACAAGTCTAACAAGATGTCCCACTGATCAACCAGCCAAGACCTTCCTGTTGTGGTCCTTTGCAAATAACTATCTACATGTACGCCGGTCAGAGTTTCAGTTTTGTAGCCGCACTTATCTTATTAGTGCAGAACAGCTGAAAATTTAAGCATAAGCTTTGTTTTGAGCTGTTCAACAAATGATGAAAGATGTTGTAAGTTTAAACTCATCCAAGACTTGACATTGACATTATTGACACTGCGCTGAAACTATTCACTTATTTTTTAGAATCCTAAAATTTTTTTGAATATTAAATAACGTAAAAGCCTAAAATACATCCTAATCGAGCGATTGACATCGACAACCAAACATTTTGTTAACATTTAAGGGGTGAAAAGAGGTTTGCCTTGGAACGTCAATTCTATCAAAAATAAAATATATATATATAAATATATTCGGGACATTTCCACACCAATTATCTAGCCCCAAACTAGGATACCCTGTGCTATGGCACTAGGATAACGGATAAACATACATAGATAAGAATATTACATCCATGACTCGGAAACAAACATTTCTGCTCATCACACAAATGATTGCACCTTGCAGGATTCGAACCCGCGACCGTACGATTTCGTACCTAGGATCTCTAGCCACGAGACCAACCACGAGTTTATCTATTAATCTCACGAGCGGCAACTACAGTACGAAAACGTGTTCGATATCGAATCCTGTTAAGATTTTTACATAAAACGTTTTTAAAATCACTCCGATACATACGGGGAACCATAACTAACAGAGTCACTGTTACGAAAAGGGGTATATCGTCTCGCTTTTATAACTTTTCAACTTGATAATCTTCAGAGATCTAATTTTGATGTAACTGTTTAGCTTAATTATTTATAGTCCGAGAAATAATGTAATATTTGATGATTGTCAAATGACAGAGGGGGTGGAAGTAGGACGCACTGAGCAACATCAGAAAATGAACAAGGGCGAAATTTTATGTGATAAATCTTGCAGCGCCTTGAAATATCATTTATACAGAATTTAAGTAATATTTTTTCTACGTTTTGTCGACATAGCATGTAAGCTAGTAAAATCCAGGTTAAAAAATCAATTAGAAGAAATATTGAATTGAAAATTCATTTCCGTCCTACAATGTTTTACCAGCTCTGTTACCTGCCCAACGGGTGGAAATAAAGATAATACAATGACGTTTCCGGTTCGGACGTCAAATGCGATTTAAATAAGAATAGGATTGAAAATGCGCCATCTTGAACCTCTATGGTCAATAACTTCAGTTTTTTTTAGTACAGTGTGCAAAAAAAAAACAAGGAAATAAGAACCATTTTTTTTTAATTTAAGTAAATTCTATTTTTCAATTCCACTCAAACTGATGTCTTCTTCTGGTTGATTTACAAACTAATGGAGCTGAAGAGTTTTAATATAGCTTCAATCAGTTATACCTCCTTAAATAGTTATTATGTGTTTCGATAAGGCGATTTGATACATATCGCGATCTCTTTTTAACACAATTATATTCAGTTTTCAAGTAAAAAAGAAGAAAATAATTGTCAAAACAGCATTGGCAACATTTTCGGGTGTTACGTCACACAATATCCATATGAGGTCGTTTCTTTACATCCCTCATTCGTCAAGTTACTCATTCGATAAGTCTCTCGTTACTCAAGGAATATTCTTTCCAAAATCTGTAGTTCCACCGGCCCGTTTTGGCTGTGCGTTGCCTGTCAATCAGTCAGTAGCTGTACACGTTACTATTTGTATAAGAGGTAACTTAATAAACAACTAATGCCAGATTTCTGAGGATTTTATCGAGAGTTTATCAGTCTATTCAATAGCTGAAATTCGACTTAATCTGATTAATGTCATTAAAGATCAAAATCGAGTGAAGTTTTTTTTTGTAATGTAGGTACATAGCTCCAAAATCATTTAACAGGTGTCACACGATTTTGACCCTTATTGAAATTATTCAGATTTGGTCAGATTCAGCTATTGAATAGATAAACTCTCGATAAAATATCCAAGTAACCGGGAATTAGTAATTTAATAAAAGATATTGATTGAAATATAATGAAAATTCCCTCTATGCGCACAGACCATATTAGAGGGGACATATTTGTTTACATGACAATGAACGTGTCTTCTTTTTAGGTTCAAATATATGAAATACATAACGGAGGTTGGTTACAACATTAATGAGGATGATTGTGGCATCACCGTAATATCTATCACGGGAACTCAGTGACCCGATTGCAGAAGTCCAAATGCAACCAGATACAATAAGATTTTCATTATATTAGTATGAAAATGTCATTGTAACTGGTTGCATTGACTTGTGTAATCAACGTGACAATCGATTACCGAATCGGTTGATGGTATCAAATATTACAGCAGGAAATTGTCGGACTATTTTAATACAATTAATAGAAGTACGTCTTCTCCACGATAGATTTTGTTTACGGACTGTGTCATCTTTCATGTGTTTATGTGTTTATATTATGCATTATGTGTTAAAGAACTGTGCACTTAGTTTTAAAACTTAACCTTCTTCTATAATATGTTGTGAATGTATTAGTGTAATAGTTGTTGGTAAGCCAGAAATAAAAAATAATAAAAAATAATAATGAAAGAACGTATTTTAATAATCACTTTTATTTTCATTTTAACATAATATTATTATTGTTTGGTATTTGTGCTAACGCTACCTTTACCTAATTGTCAGTATGAAGTTAGATACGAATCCAGTCCTATTCTTATTTAAATCGCATCTTTCCATCCGGTTTTTTAAACCAAAGGAGGCTGAACTACGCTTACTTCCCACCCAGTTTTTTAAGGCTAAGGAGGTTGAATTACTCTTTCTGGCGTTAAACCTTTTATCACTAAGTATAATTCTACCTCAATGCGTTAAATAGAATAATACTATAGACAAAATGGTACGTCAATATAAAACCTATTAACCTACGCTATCAACAAAACATTATAGCAAAGAGAATCAACGACAGTAAGAAAGGTCTATGAAGAGAATACAATGCCTTATAGTCTACGGAACAAGTAAGTAAGGAATCGTTGCTAAGTTATGGTTGGTTATTTAGTGTAAGGAATTATTGAAAAATATTTGTGATAATATTCGACGACTATTTACCTGCACAATGAAACTGCATTATTTTCAATCTGTAACTGCGT
This sequence comes from Alsophila aescularia, assembly GCA_946251855.1. Classification (NCBI taxonomy): domain Eukaryota; kingdom Metazoa; phylum Arthropoda; class Insecta; order Lepidoptera; family Geometridae; genus Alsophila; species Alsophila aescularia. Next base: position 61,801,075 of record OX276374.1, read on the forward strand.
AGCAGTAACAGATTGAAAATAATTATTATTCAAAAGCCTAGTCTGTTAAACTAGGTAGGGAAACGAATAGGCACAATATCTTTAAACATTATATTTATCACGCAAAGGAAAGTACTTAATTGCCTACCTAATTAAGTAAATAAAATCTCTAACACTTGTTTCAAAAGTCGTTAACAGTAACATCATCTACAAAACTTTGAAGCCTCTAACAATTATTCCTGGCCTCCCCAATAAAAAAAACTTAGACTAACAATCTCAGGAAATGATGCTGAATTACAAGCGATATATTTGGTCTAAAGACGCCCGGAATTTTACTGACATAAAAATATGTATGGGAGTTCACCATATTCTTTATGTTTTTTCTATATTTATTTAGATATTACTCGTGATTTAGATACGGTAGCGATTTCGTTGAGAAAATTCGATTCAATTTGAAAAAGTTTACAAAAATCTACTAATGACTACATGTAAATTAAAAAAAGGGATGAAAAAAAGTCAAAGTCATTAAAGTAGCTGCAGAACCCGAAAAGTCCGTGCTAAAATAAAGATTACGTACATTGTTGGTAAGAAGAAGTTCTGGATCCAATAACGAGATCCTAAACTCCAGCACAGAGCAAACAAGAGGGTTTCCACGACCGGATCGTATTGTACGCCACATAGAGTATAAATACAATAAAAGTGAATGCTCAGCAAAGAAATAGCATTATAGCTAAGAATCATTTCGATCTCATAAGCTTTCGAAAATAAAAACGGCATCAATATCGGTGTATTCGTTTGGGAGCTACGATCCCATTATAGCTAAGAACCATTTCAGTTACGTCAGCTTTCAAACATAAACAAAACGCATAAAAATCGCGTCATTCGTTTGGGAGCTACGGTGCAACAGACAGACACATGGATACATACATACACACACCCCTCTCTTGTCAAGTTCGGGGGTTAATAAAGAACTTAGTAACAAAAAAGTCTGTACAAAGAAGGTAAAGAAAAATAAAATGTTCTAGGGGATTTAAAATAAGCGAATTAACAAGAATATGCTCAAAATGTAGCCATCGCAGGAAGTCGGTGGATGGAGGTGGCACACGATCTTTGGGGGAGGCCTATGTTCAGCAGTGGACTTCTAAAGGCTGACATGATGATGATGATGTTCAAAATTGTTTTAAATCGTGTCTGTCTGTTTGTCTGTTCGCGCATCACGTAAAAACTAGATTTTGACTTTAAAACTCGTGTACTTGTTACCTCAATCCTGTGAATAGAAGCCCAAAAAATAAAAAAACTATTTGAGTGAAATTTGGTATTTTGTACTTTACAAAGTCAAAGTCAAAGTTTTTTATTGTAAATAGGCAAAAATAATAGCACTTTTACAAGTCAAAATTAACATCTCCTGAACAAAGAGATATACATAAAATATTATAAAAAGATCAAATTAATCCAAATTTAGATAAACTAAGTATTCTTTGAGTTTGAAAAGGAAATTTCCCTTTCATGTGCCAACAGAGTTAAATCTCACACTGGAAAAGGAAATACCCTTCTGACTCTACCGGTGCTTCGGAAATACGCCCGTTAGAGAAGAGAGCACCAAGAAACTCTACGGGGATGTATGTTTTCCATATTTGTTCATTCTTTATATTTTTGAAATGTCACAATTATAACAAAACATGTTAACTACAAATATGAAAGGTAAAAGTGACAATGAGATATCCCACAAACATCAAATAATCATACTGGAAAAAAATAAGGTAAAAACTTCTAACTCGATAATTATGTTGTTTAAAACAACGTGATATCATGGCATGTTTGAGACATCTCACAAAGTACTTTGAACATTTCATTCACTTAACGTTAACATCGAAGCTATCACTTATTATTATCATGGAGCTTGGAGACATCAGGCCATGCATTTCTGTCATTAATATAATCATTTACATTATAATACGCTTTCTTTATGAGATTTAGTTTAACAAAAGTTTTAAACCTATGCATTGGTTTTGTACGCCACATTAAAAAATTGATCAATGCCGTCAGGTAACTTATTAAAAAATCGTATACAGTTCCCCATATATGAATCACTAACTTTCTTTAACCGATATCCAGACACTTTTAGTTTATTTTTATTTCTAGTATTAAAATTATGAACATCCCTATTTTTAACAAAGGTATTGATATTCTTCAGAACATACATTATATTTTCATATATATATTGACAAGCCACTGTAAGAATATTGATCTCTTTAGCTACCTGCAGTTTGTGTATCGCATGATACTTTCCTGACAAGGTCACACGGCTAGTCGTTGCTGAGCGCGGGCTCGGATCGCGCCGCGAATTCTTTTGTTTTGAAATGCTAGTTTTTCAGTAAATACCGCATAGAAAGTGTTGAAATTTACACAGATTATTGCTAGAATATATATCTGGCCACCAAAAGTGTTAGTTTTGTGAAAAAATATGTCAAAGTGATATAATGAGTGCATATGTGACAGTGATGGTCTCAAGAAAATCAAAACAAAACGTCATGATTTCTATTTGATATAAGTATTTTTATAATAATATTTACATATAATAAGATAGATAATTTCAATACTAAGTCAACGGTGTATTTGTTATAAAGCTGGCATAAAGGAGCTTCACGTAATAATTCTCTAACTGAAAGCTACCCGCAAACCTAGACATTTAAAAAACTAGCCGGACAGGCAGGGCGGTAACCGGCTAAAAATGGCGCGACAATTGACGGGCTTAAACCGAAATCCAGACACTTTTAGTTTATTTTTATTTCTAGTATTAAAATTATGAACATCCCTATTTTTAACAAAGGTATTGATATTCTTCCGAACATACATTATATTTTCATATATATATTGACAAGCCACTGTAAGAATATTGATCTCTTTAAAACGTTCCCTAAGAGAATCTCGGGATTTCATATTGTAAATGGAACGAATTGCTCTCTTCTGTAGCACAAATATTGATTGAATTTCCGCGGCCTTACCCCACAGCAAAATGCCATATGACATAATACTGTGAAAGTAACTAAAATATACTAATCTTGCATTAGCTATATCGGTAAACTGTCTAATTTTACGTACTGCATAGGCTGCAGAGCTCAATTTACCAGCTAACAACGATATGTGAGGACCCCACTGTAATTTTGAATCTACAGTAATACCCAAAAATGTGGTTGACTGCACAAGGTCTACAGGCTCACTATTTATTAAAATACTTGAATTCGCAGGAACCCCTCTGACATTGGGTAGTGAAAATTTGATACATTTAGTTTTCTTAGGATTTAACATTAAATTGTTAGTTGTAAACCAACTAAGAACTAGCGCGATTGCCTTGTTAACGTCGTCAAAATTATTCAAGGTTCTGTCAATCTTAAAAATTAGAGAAGTATCATCTGCAAACAAAACAATATCACATAAGTTCTTTAAGAAAAAAGGAAGATCGTTAATGTAAACCAAGAACAAGAATGGCCCAAGTATTGAACCCTGTGGGATTCCCATTGTAATGAGAGATCCTTATGACCTCGCACCATTTACATCTACTTTTTGGATTATATTGCTACGAGGATAAAAGATCAAGAGCTTTCCCATTAACTCCGTAATGATTCAATTTAATAATTAATGTTTCATGGCAAACGCAGTCAAATGCTTTGGATAAATCACAGAAAACGCCAATTGCGTCCTGTGACTCCTCCCAAGCATTGAATATATGCTTTAAGAGCCCTGTGCCTGCGTCTGTCGTTGAACGGCCTTTAGTGAAGCCATATTGTTCATTATGAAACAGACCATTGAGATTGAAATGTGTTAATAACTGATTTAATATTACTTTCTCAAAAATTTTACTTAGAGCGGGAAGTATAGAAATGGGTCTGTAGTTAGTCGGATCATTTTTACTGCCAGACTTGAATAAGGGAATAAGTTTACTATTTTTCATTATGTCGGGAAAAACTCCTTCATCAACACAATTATTAAAAATAATTACTAAGTATGGAGCAATTATACCAATAATGGAACTTAAAATTTTAGTAGATATTCCCCAGAGATCCTCTGTATTTTTTATGCTAAGCAATTTAAATATCTTAACAATCGAATTAACATTAATATGTTTAAATTTAAATGTAACATCACACTTTTCAACGTTGCTTGAGAGCATACAAGAAGCCTCAACTGAGGAAGATTTTAAAGACTGGGTAGTAACTATTGGTATTTTTGTAAAGAAATCTTCAAATGCATTGGCAACTTCGTGATCTTTGGAAATTAATTTATTGCCGATGTTTAGGATAAAATTTCGGTCTCGAGGTTTAATTTTGCTGGTTTCGGTATTTATTATTTTCCATGTTGTTTTGATTTCATCTTCCGATTGTTTAATTTTCCTACTCAAATGAAGAGATTTCGCGGTATTACACACGGATTTAAATGTCTTAGAATATTGTTTTAAGTATTCAACAAATTTCGTGTCATTAGCATTCATTTTTTTTTGAGAATATAAATCGTATAATTTGTTTCTACTTTTGTAAATACCTGTTGTAGCCCAGTCATCAAATCCCACCCTTATGCCCCCATTACATTTTTTTAATTTAAATATATCGTTAAACTCTTTATCCATTATATTAAACAAGGAATTGCAAAGGTCATCAGAATTCCCATCAAACGGCAAGTGACTAAGTTGATTATCAATGTTATCTGCAAACCGTTCCAAACGCTTGCAAGTAATAGGCCTGTAAGTGAACTCCTGAGAGTTTTTACCTGATTTACATTGAAACACAACACTTTGCCCACTATGATCAGAGCTAAGCTTATCACTTATAGCCCTGCTACGAGGTTCACAGTAGCAAAAAACATTGTCTAAACAGGTCGCAGAAGTACTAGTGATTCTGGTTGGCTGATTAAAAAGATTTTTTAAGTTGAAGCACAAAAACAAATTTAGAAATTTATCGCTTAATGGACATTTAACAAGTATATCTACATTGAAATCACCACATACAACAAGGAATTTTGTATTTTTAGAACATTTCCTCAGAACATCCTCCATAACAGACTCAAACACATTGAAATCAGCCAGTGGGAGTCTGTATACACATACAATTATATGATGCTCCAGCTCAAGACATGATAGCTCAATAGTCCGTTCAACAGACAAGGCCACAATGTCTTTCCTCTCTTTAAATTTACATGTATTCACTAAATAAATTAAAGAACCACCACGAGACTTCGCTTTTCTTCTATTGAACGAACTACCAATCACATAGTTTCTAATGGATGGTATCAAAGTACCTATAGTGAACCAATGCTTAGTTACACACATAACATCGACCTTAGAAAAATCTAAAAAAGTTCTAACTCTTATGCTTTGCTGGAAAGACCCTGTATATTGTTATGAAAAATATGTAAGTTACCAGGCCTTTCCATTGTCTTAACAGTCAGTTTAAATTAAGAGATAAATTTGGCTCCGCTGTACCACGTCTAATACTGCTATTAACCGTGGCACCATCAGAGTGATCCATTATACCATGTACAACTGGATCATATATATTAAATGCTAACAATTTAGCGATGGTTACCTTGTCATTTTTGCTGAGATACAATGTACTTATTCTTTGTCAAAATAAATTTTCTAACAAAATTGTTAGTTTCAAAATACAAAACGTCACTTTGACTTTGATAAAGGTATGTAGTGATTTTATTAATGATCGAGGAAATTTATAAAGTAATTTCACTTTTGAATATGTTTAGATTATGTAGGTACAGTACCGCGGTACTACGAGGATGGTACGAAATATGATTGAGAAACCTTTATTTAATTAAACATTAACTACAATACAAAACACAGAACAAAGCCTATAAATTATTTCAATCCAATAAAACTAATTATATATTGATGGAAAACATTCCGTAACTCTATTTAAAGTTTTCGTAATTTGTGCTTAAAACTGAAACGCGCCGCGACGTAACTAAAATATAAACACGTTCAATGATTGGATTCCGGATTACCCGCGTTTATAAATGTAATATTATTAATGTATACAGCGATTTATACCGTCACGCAATTATTAACGAGTGGCGGCCTCGCGGCGCCCGTCGCCCGCCCCGCTGCACTCGTGCTGATTAATTTAACGCGCTAAATAAGACCTAATATGTACTCATATTGAAGCGTTTAATTGTTATCCTATAGAACTTTTCATTTCCGCGAAACGTAAATCAATAATTCATGTGCGTAAATAGTAAAACATTATCAATAGATTTACAATTACTATTATTTTGGTTTATTTGTTTGTTTATCGTATGAGATAGTGCTGGCTTCTGGTATTTTATATAAGTTAAATATTTAATCTAACTACTACTATTTTATCTATCTACAACAATATGCATATCACCGATTACATTAAATCGTGTTCTGGTTCATCACATCTAGCATTTTTTCAATAAACGTCCCCCTCACTAAACTTGTTCGATATTGAATTCAGAATGGCAGTCACGCGGAATCAAATTGAAAATAAAAAGGTGTATTGTGGCATTAAGGATCATTGCACAGCTATGTTTGTTTTTTATGCTAAAAAAATATGATTGCACATGAATCACAAGCCGCATCAATAATTGTACCATTGGCTATATATAAGCTACGTGAGCAGGAGTAGAATATCGAAATTAAGAAAGTCAAATTTCTTTAGACTAGTGGCTTTGTGAGCTGTAGACCTCGCGAGTCTGTTTTCTTTTTTTTTTTTTCATTATTTTCCACCCTCTCACGCCCCCGACCCCTTGAAGTTGCATCTTAATAGGGGAAGCAAAAAAATAATTTGTCATTGTTGAACATATTTCGAAATGGCTGAATAATGTTTTTTTTTTTACGTTTTCAACCCCCATACCTCCGCAATTTTGAAAAATTTGATAAGCTGACTCGACTAAAATATATATAACTATCGAACCCGCTCAAAATTTTACGAGAATCGGTTGAAAAATGCGACCTGTAGAGGAGAACAGCCATGCGAAAGCATTTTTGCCCAAGCTGAAACAGCGCTCGCTCGGTTAATTAAAATGATCAATCACGGCATCAAATCATCTAAAAGTTTTTCACCGTGATGTTAGTTAGTTTACCCTGCTTGCTTCTAGCCGGCGTGTGCCTTTAAGAGCTCGTTTAGCTGAGATCACTAACCAGCCTATGCGACAACGCATGCAAACACACGAGAACTGATACATTTATCACGGAGCATGCATTGCATTTATACTTCCCCATTTCCACTGTGCCGCGGATACAAACGACGTCCCGCTGTGAGTGGCAAAGAAACTAAAACATGTTCAGGACAGCCCCGAACACGCATCATACCGCTATACAGTTAGGCTCCTTTCAAGCGGCTTTTCGGACTATGACATACAGCTTGCTGTGCTAGCAATTTTTATTGACGATGATGATTTATCAATCGATTATATTTATTACCTAGAAAACTTTTTGGTATGTGTAAAAACCTAATGGCCCGGGTAACAACGACTATTGGCGTGACGAGGCGTCGCCATGGCGTGGCCACGTGCCGCTCGTGGCTCGTCGTTTCTTTCCGCCTCAGCTCGGTCTTATTCAATTTATAAGTTATAAGCCTTCACATAAAATTTGAAATGTGCAAAATGTAAACAGTTGGGAATTGAACTCTGGTACTACAGACAGTCCAAATCAAACTTATGTTATTAGGCCGAAAAGTAAGTATAGATCAGACGAAGAGGTTGCTGATTCACAGTTGATCAATGAGAGCACGCGGTGCAAAACGTGGCTCGTTGTTTTAGTTATTTTCTTTTATTATGTTTACACATCTGCCAGGCGGCCCGCGATGGCTCATATTTTTTTTCATCTTTGAGACCGGGTTTTGGGTGTCACAATTTATCAACAGAAATATTGAGCAGTATACAAAATCGCGTGAGTTTAGTCACTGCAGCGTTTACAATATTTTGATAATGCATTGTGGTGTGGTCTCAGCGTCCTACGGGACGCAGCCATTTGTTACCAGATACCATCGCGGCGGACGGAGGCTTTTGTGCGGCGCACTGCTGGGAGTGCCTGCCACTACCGGAGCACTGGACTTCCTACTTTGAAGAGAATAGCTATCGTTGCATCCTACTGCGGTTTATTATTGTTGGAATGCTGCATATTCTCATCTTTGGGCACTGGGACGGAATAACCTAAATCAACATAAATGCTCGCATAGCACCTTTACTTTACGATAAGTCACTTTTAGCCGAGTTGGTCATTCAGCCATGCAGTCTAGCTGGGCGCTTATTCACTGTGCCGCATAAAATTAATTGCCGAAAACGTGTGACGTCAGTACGGCAATTGCTGTACGATTCCACGAAGATATTTTAACGCGGCGCGTTACGTGCGTGAATGGTCATAGCGAGTAAGGGCCCTGGTGTGATTAAAAATATTGCGTAAACTTTAGAATCCAGGTGCAAGCCATCGTGATGGACGGGGTCAGGGGAGCCTATACCGTAGTGAAAACAACTGACAACATAACAACTGACTTTAAAGTAATTATTTTTGCATACAAAATGATTGCAATTGCTACGGCGTGGCGTTGCGAGAAGTGCTACTCCAGGAAGTGCAGCTTCGGCTTTGTGGTCCATCCTCTGCACTATAGCTCATTCGGATGCCTGCGCTTTTTTATTGCTTTGCCTGCATTGAGCGGAGGCTGTTTTTACTCCACGCCGCTGGCCTATTACTGTGGGTAATAAAGACAAGTACAACATGGGTTCGGGTTGATAGAGTCAGTTCTGTAACTAATAAACGTGTCTGCGGGCTGAGAGTAGTGTTGGTTGTTAGAAAGGCGAGTTCATAATAATACAGCCCCTACCCACATAAGAAACTCAAGGACTTTAATATAATTTAAACTGACTGGCACAACACTGCACTTTACGAATCATCTCCTCAAACATTTCACGGCGGATCCCTTTAGGAAAAAAATAAAGATGATTTGTAAAGGTCCGACGTTCCTGCGCAGAGGCTAAATATTCCGAATTCACGGGATATTTTAATCTCGCGTCCCGGGATTTGCAGATTTACAGAATATTATATCTCCCGTTTCATAACTCGACGATATGATTTGGGCTTAACCTTGTTCTGTATTCTTTTCATTTGCGTGAGAGGCTGAGAGAAAACTTTATAAATTAATTTCGCCTAGTTCCTCGTTCCTGTTTGTTGTTTGTCGTAATCTCAGTGTTTTATGCTATCTTACTTTTGTGTTACTTTCTTCTATTCTTTTTTTTCTATTTCGATTGCCAAGTATTTATTTTTTTATGCTTAGATTCAGGTTGATTATAATTATATGACAACTACTCATAAAATTTGTTGTAATGGAAATTGGGTTTCGTTGGCATCGCTCGTAATATTCACCCTTTAATTTACAATCACATTAGCTGAAATTATTATGTACTATTTTTAACACACTATTAAAAATTAGTTGAGTACTATTTTTAACACACTATTAAAAATTATTTGAGTTTTTATCTATACTTATAATATAGCATTGTAAAAAAAAGTCTGAACAAAGAAGATACTTAAATAATGCCTTCTTCTTCTTAGTCGCTACACTCTTGGCAGAGTGGTCGTGGTTGTCACGTCGCGGGTTGTGGCTCGCTATACAATCCTACGCCACTCTTCTCTAATAGCTGCCCTTCTGGTGCATTCGTGTAGAGGGCCATCCAGTGCTGCCTTAACTTGGTCGGTCCATCGCATCGGCGATCTCCCTCGTGCCCGTGTGCCCTCGACCCTGCCCTGTACTACAAGTCACTCGATGGACAGTTCTCCACGCCGTGACACGTGCCCGAAGAACGTGAGGATGCGAGATTGTACTGTGCCTGATTGACGCTGCTTGATGCAGAGTTCTTGGAGAATGGACTTGTTGGTACGGAACTCTGTCCACGATACCCCGAGCATTCTTCTCCAGCACCACATTTTGAGACCATCTACCCGTTTTTTCTCGCTTTCTCGCAGGGTCCATGTCTCCGTAGCATATAGGAAGATAGGAAAGACCAGCGCGCGGACAAGCCGGATCTTAGTGACTTTCGATATGTTGCGGTTCTTCCATATCTTCTTTAACCTGTCCATAGCAGATCTGAAAATCGCCATACGCCGCTTGATCTCGTCAACGCATCCACCGCCATTGGTAATCAACGCTCCAAGGTAGACCACATATGATTGGACCACATCACAGTTCGCTAATTGTGTAACTTCGGGCGTGTTGTTATGGATACGGTCGACAATCATCATTTGGTTTCGGTTCGGTTAATCTTCAGTCCAAACTCAAGGCTGATAGTTTCTATCCTGCGAAGCAGATTCTCCATGTTGCTAATGCTTGTTGCAAACAATGTGGTATCATCCGCATATCGCAAGTTTGAGATTTTGAGACCTCCTATCGCAATGCCGTCCGTCCAGTTTTCAAGCGCAATTCTCATAATGAGTTCTTTATATATGTTAAACAACAGGGGAGAAACAATGCACCCTTTACGAACACCTGCAGCCGGTCGAAAGTTGCTCGATAACACATCATCCGCTTTCACGGAAGCAGTTCCGTCCTCGTAAAGACGCCTGAGGAGGTGTACTAGGTGAGTTAGGGTACCCATCTCCAAAAGAGTCATCCAAAGCTTGGGCCATTTTACTGAATGTAACGCCTTGGAAAAGTCAACAAAACATATGTAGGTAGGTTTGTTGAACTCACGAGCTTTTTCGATAATCTGGCGTACGCTTAGTATTTGTTCACGTGTACCCTTTCCTCTCACAAACCCAGCCTGGTCGGGGGCAATCTCTTTGGATAAGTATGACTTAAGTCGCTCGTTGAAGATGTGCAGTAAAATTTTGCTTGCATGTGATATGAGGGCAATAAGGCGATAGTTACTGCACTTTCTAGTTGAACCCTTTTTGTGAAGCGGAACGAAGACAGTGTGAACCCTTGCCTGCGGCCAAGTCCTGGTCTGCCATATCTTGTTACACAAGATCTGAAATATTTTGACGCCATACTCACCCGAGGCTTTGATAGTTTCAATCGGTAGAGCGTCTCTTCCTGTGGCTTTTCCTTTCTTCAGGTGTTTGATTGTAGCTCTGACCTCGTCCCTAAGAATTATGCCTAGAGGATTTAAAATGACCTTAAGAACAAGAATATAACGTTTTTATAAATACTGGTAGGTCTGTCTGGATGTTTGTTTGCGCATTAAGTAACAGACCAGTTAAAATTCAGTTTTCACTGTTGGATAGCTTAGTTTTTGACATAAAATCTGCTGTTCTTAATATCTCAATTCCATGAGTTTTTAATAGCTGAAGAAATTTTGGATATATTATTTTGTTAGGTCCCAAAATAGCACATACAGTAAGTTTAATCTGGAGAAATGACCACGCGTGCAAAGCTGCAGGCAAAGCTACTACAATATTATTATGCGCCATTTTTTCCGGAGGAAAAAATGGCGCGGAATAACTTGTAACAAGTATTAATCTAGAAATCGCGTGAAGAGCTTAAATTCAGTGGCCGTACATTAGACGAGAGTTGCTTTGTGTACAACAACACAGAGCGAGCAAAACTGATGTATTGTGTTATACTAGTCGCTGCACAACTACCCAATTGTGGTCGTGAGAAGTAGCTTATTTTTAATTTATGCTACTTTTCACAACTCACCTAAGCGCTCCTCACACCTAAGAAAAATCAGCTCGCTTACTCCTTGACATTTGCTAGTGATGTGGTACATCTAAACCTAATTAATAGGTGAAAAGCACATGCAAGAAAATGTTTTAAATTTAAAAACTCATGTTAATACCTCTTAGCAATCGCTAGGTATGCGGATTGAAAATAAATTTTAATACGTTGCAATATGTCCCATTTATTTTGTATAAATTTTTTAGTTATTATTGTATTTTTTGTTCTATGTGGTGTACAATAAAGAGTTATCTATCTATCTATCTATCTATGGTATAGTATAATTCCATTTGACTTATTTGGCTTGTTTTGCACTAAGTTTCTACATATTTTTGATAAATAGAAAAATAAATTTTATCTCGTGGTAATACAGTTCATTGCCAATTATTTAATACCTCATTTAGTGAAATAAAATCTGAGAAAATTTTCGAAGCCACTTCTCTTTGCTGACTTATGAGATTTTCCATTAAAAAACAGGTCGTATAACAGTACTTCAAAGAACATTTTTCAATAGCACAACAACATTATTATTCAGGATTGTAGTTAGCAATTTCATAGGTATACATTGATTTTTGTGTGTTATCCGTTCAATAAATTTATAGCATCATCATCATCATCATCATCATATCAGCCTTAAGAAGTCCACTGCTGAACATAGGCCTCCCCCAAAGAGCGCCATGATGAGCGATCTTGTGCCACCTCCATCCACCGACTTCCTGCGATGGCTACAATGTCGTCGGTCCATCGTGCGGGGGGTTCTCCCCACACTTCGCTTGCTTGTTCGTGGTCGCCATTCGGGAACCTTTATTCCCTAGCGGTTGTCGTTTCTGCGAAATATATGGCCTGTCCATTGCCACTTCAACTTGCAAACTCTGAGAAATATATCGGTAACCTTCGTTCTTCTACGGATTTCCTCATTTCTGATTCTATCACGTAGTGAAACACCGAGCATAGCTCTCTCCATTGCACGCTGCGCAACTCTGAGCTTTTGTATGAGACCAATAGTTAGCGACCACGTCTAGTGCCGTATGTAATCACTGGCAACACGCACTGATTATAGACTTTCGTCTTGAGGCTCTGCGGTATCTGCGACGAGAAGATATGGCGTAATTTCCCGAACGCTGCCCATCCGAGTTGGATTCGTCGGTTGACCTCTTTGTCGAAGTTGAATCTACCCAGTTGAATCATCTGACCCAAGTAGACATAGTGATCAACAGCTTCGATAATATTGTTCCCTACATAAACCGGCATGGGTACGACATGGGCATTTGACATGATGTTCGTCTTGCCCATGTTCATTTTAAGACCCACCTGTTGGGAAACTATATGGAGGTTACTGAGCATTGTGCTTAAGTCTTCCAGGGTTTCAGCCATGATGACTATATCATCAGCAAATCGAAGGTGAGTGATGTATTCGCCATTGATGTTAACACCAAATTCGTTCCAGTTCAGAAGCTTGAATATATCTTCCAGTGCAGAGGTGAACAATTTCGGAGAAATAACGTCTCCCTGTCTCACCCCTTTTTGGAGCTGGATAGAATTCGTGCTCTGATCCTGAAGACGAACTATCATGGTGGCCTTGTTGTACAAACACTTCAACACTTCGATGTACCGGTAATCAATCTGGCACCACTGTAATGACTGTAGCACTGCCCAGACTGAATCAAAGACTTTTTCGTAGTCCACAAACGGTAGACATAGTGGCCGATTATACTGTTTGGTATTCTGTATAATCTGCCGGAGCTTATGGATGTGGTCTACGGTGCTAAAGCCTTTCCGGAATCCAGCTTGTTCGGGAGGCTGAAAGTCGTCAAACCTACGAGCGAGACGGTTTGGAACAACTCTCGAAAACAGCTTATAGACGTGGCTCAGCAGCGAAATGGGCCTAGAATTCTTCAAAAGGGTTTTATCACCATTCTTAAAAAAAAAACACTACACTCTTGTGCCACGCCTCTGGCGTAGTACCCTCGAGGATGACGGAGTTAAACAGCTTCTGAATGAATTTAAGTACCGGTGTTCCACCCGTTTTCAGTGACACTGTCGTTATTCAGTCCTCCCCAGGTGCCTTGTTGCTCTTAAGCTGTTTGAGAGCCATTTTGATCTCGTATAGGCTGACGTCCGGGGTATCTTCGTTTTTTTTGTCGTATGAGGTAGTGCTGGCCTCTGATGTCTGAGTTTATCAAGCCACCCGAAGGCCTCTGACATGGCTTAACGACTGCTATTAATCAATAACAGCCGGAACCGACAGCTTAACGTGCCCTCCGAAGCACGGAGCGATGGAAAACCGCACAAACTTACTGACTCCAAATGAGTCTCAAAAAAAGCGCCAGATTTTTACTTTTTTATCCTACCAAAAGCATTTTTTTTTTACCTCTACGGAATTGAACTGCACCGTAGCTACGCCGTAGCCGCGTAGAGTCTGTAGCCTATTGTAGCGAAACCGTAGCACGGGCGTAGCGCAAACATAATGCCCTTAAAAGCTTTTGTGAGTACATTTAGGTATTCATTTATTCATTACTTCGCACCGGATGGCTTTGAGATAGACACAGAAGCTAAAATCATACTTCCGTCTGCAAAATTCTGATTTTGTTTCTTTCATTCACGATATTTTCACAAGACTTGCTCGGTTAAAGCTTCCTTGAACGTCTACCATAACATTATATATTTAAAGACAAGCAATATTTGTATGTGGAAGTGAGCAAAATGTAAACTGATCATAAATATTATTAAAACTAGCTGTGCCCGCGGCTTCGCTCGCGTGGTAATTTCTCTAGGTTAAAAGTACTCTATGTGCTATTCCAAGACCTACAATAAACATTTGATCAAAATTCGTTCAGCCGTTAAAAAGTTTTTTATCGATTGCTCGGCACCTAATCATTAGATTACGATACCAAGTACCCCAGGTCTTGGTCAAACCCTAAGCTATCCAACACTGAAAACTGCATCGCAATCGGTCTAATAGTTTTTACGTGATGCGCGAACACACATACATACAAACAAACAAACAGACAGAATTTTAAAAATGTTTTATTCTTGTTCAGTAATTTTTTTAAATTATCTTTTTTGCACAGACTTTTACGTTATTATTGCCTATAGCTGTGCCCGCAGCGTTGCTCGCGTGGTAGTTTTTCTGGGATATTATGATCCTATGAATTATTCCAGTACCAAAAGTACCAATATAGGTACCTACCTACCTGTGTTAACAACCTTCAGTGGCGATCCGACATGGTCGTGATAGGTTAGAAGACGAAGGCGAAGCGTAGCTAGCATAAAGCCCCATTATAGCTAAGAACCATCTTGTTTACCTCAGCTTTGAAACAATAACCCGCAGTTAAATTGGTCCATTCGTTTGAAAGATACGATTCTCACCCCCCCCCCCCGCCTTCCTGCCCCCCCTCCCATATAGCAAAGAAACATGATGAACCATCACGATCACATCCTTTTTAAAACATAAAAAACTGCATCAAATTTGGTCCATTCATTTGGGAGCTATGAACTTCACCATATTGCCCCCGATTTAGGTACGATACTCACCCCCTTTTTCTGGAAACTCCCCCTTTTCTCGCCCCCCCCCCCTTCCCCCCTTTTTTCTCCCCCCCCCCGGGTCCATTTGTTGGAGATCAACGATCCTAACCCCCATCCCCATCCCCCCTTCCTCCCTCCCATTATAGCTAAGAACCATCTCGTTTACCTCAGCTTTCAGATATAAAAAACCCACAGCTAAATCGGACCATTTGTTTGGACGCTACGATTCTCACCCCCTTTTCTCGCCCCTCCCACTCCATATAGCTAAGCTAAGAACCAACTCGATCACATTAGCTTTCAAACAAAAAAACCGCATCAAAATCGGTCCATTCGTTAAGAGCTTTTTTATGAGGATGCCACAAACACACACACACACACACACACACACACACACACACACACACACACACACACACAATACACAATACACACACACAATACACAATACACAATACACACACACAAAATACATAATACACACACACACACACACACAAACAGTGATACACACCCTAAACTTATAACACCCGTCTCTTTGTTCGGGGGTTAAAAATGTAAAACAGTAAGCAGTTTAGTTAACAATAAAAACAGCCGCAAGAATCGTTTTTTTATGAGGTAATGTAAATTATGTATAATAATTTATTTCTTTTTTAAACATGCACTTCAGGTAAAACCACAGAATAAATAATAGTACAAGTAGTAAAACTAACAAATTTACATAGTAAAAAAAAAAACAAAGTAAATTGACAGAATTCTTTTCTGTTTTTGAGTTTTCTCTAAATTATCTGAATTTGAATTATTGTGACCTATTTTGTTGTAACAATTTGACGGTTTAATTCAGGAAAAAAAAATACCATTGAAATTGTAAAAATAACGCATAAAATATGTAAATGCATAAAAATATGGAACAAAACATTTCAATAAGTACGTGATTTCGATCCACGCACGTCTGGGTTGGCAGGCAGAAATGCTCCCTGTGATAAAGTTTAGGCAGGTGAAGGAAAAAGGAGAATTAGGTACCTGTAATCACAGAGATGAGATCCGCAGATGCAAGGTAGTAGTTTCTTCGATAGGTCTGCAATCCAATTTCGGCACTGGTGTTCATTTATCACAGTCAAATTATGTTTTTGATTAACACTCAGTTCAATCACTCGCGGCCGCGGTATATTTGTGTTTTTGAGTTATTTTTGAATAATTTGCGGTTGAAGCGTTTGATGCGTTTCTTTTACCGTAGCGTCGTTCTCTCGTGCTGGTTTAGGAGTGAGTCGTGGCGGGATGAAGGTAAATGAATGAATGAGTGTGTGTATGTAACAGATTAAGCAATACAAATAAATATAGATAATTAGAGATTCATTAAGCGGCGCGTACACTCCCGTTAAACCAGACAGTATAGTGGCGAGAGGGTCGAAATTATGATACCCTTTTAGTGTTTTATTTATATTACATTTAAATTACCATAACTTTGAATACCTATCCCGCAGGAACCCTATATTTTTTGGGGATAAAAAGAATCCATAATTTTAATATATAATATGTACTTTGCCAAGTTACATCAAACTCTGACCAGTAGTTTCAGCGTAATATGTGTTCTTTGAAATAACTTTTAACCCCTATCCTGCGAGAACTCATGATTTTTTCGGGATAAAAAGTATTCTAAATGTTAATCCATAACATAAGCTATGATTGTGCCAAGGTTCATCAAAATCCATCTGGTAGTTTCCGCGTGATGCGTGTTCAAAGAGACAGACAAAAGACAGACAGACACAAATTAATAAAATATCCTTTTTGTAATCTATATCGATTTTGAAGTTTATCTCAATTATAATTTTCAAAAAATATTTAATGTACAGATTTAGCCCAGTTACAGTTTTATTATAGTATAGATAGATAGATATAGATAATAAACATCGGTTTAAATTTTACCTACATTCGTGTGTCTAATAAACAGTTCAAATATTATCATTTAAATATAAACCTCCCATTGGAAATAATTACCATCAACAAATATTAATATAATTAAATGTTAATTCCTCTCCATCAAATGGTAGTCAGGAAGAGATCGCTTTGTAGTATAAACATCGTCCATTGTATCGTAAGTTATATAGTATGTTTTCGTTTTCATAATAATTGTTTTGTTTAACTGGTGTACATTAAAGAGTTATTAAAGAGTGTAATCTATCTATCATCCAGTTGTAGTTACTTGACAGTAAATTTTTCGAGATAATATCATCAAAATAATCAGACGAACATACACATACATAAGGGATAAGAAAAATATCACAAGCTTTATCTCGCGAGATGAATACTCAGCTACAGAGAGAAACACATAAAGTTGAGTTCATCATATCTTAATTACGCCGCTGGTAAAACGTGCCACGTACGTTGCCGAAACTTCAACGTATCGCGTGATAACGTGCGCACGATATCGCATATCACGTGATTGCGGCGTAATTAAAGCTCATAATTCGGCTCTGCCTGTGAGGAGACCTAGAGCCGCCACTCCCACCGCGATATGAGCGCCATTAGTAAAGTAAATCAATTAGATAACATAATACTTGACCAGGCTGTTTACATCTAATGTCAATAATTAATTATGAGTCTGTTAATCCATTTTGAGGCACCTCGGTCAAAACAATTAATATTCTACACGAGCAATTATGCTCTACGTTGATGTTCAATTAAACAATACCATGTTGCTAAAAATCAACTGAATGAATACAACATCGAGGTCAGTCATGTTGATGATGGTTGCCTATCGAAAAAAGCGTAATATATGTGGAGTGTGGAGGTAAATCTTAAAATTAACATCAAGCTCTTGCACAACCCTTTCCTGTCACTGGCACAGTTTCTTTTGAAATAATAGTTATTTTACCTATATTATACTTCTAATACTCTTTCTCTAGTTTGAAAGTAATTAGTTTTTTGCTTTAAAGTGGCAAAGTTTTTAATTGTTAAGGGACACTACGGGGCACAAACTGAAAAATCTAGTTTACATCATCAGTATTTATAATGAGAACTAAATAATTTAACTTTATGATTCATCATTTTGTTGTCGAGATGATGAATAGTAAAAAATATTTCTGGCTATTGCTCGGCTTCTACTCATCAGATTGAGATACAAAGTACCTCAGTTTTTAAGCCAAACTTTAAGCTATTCAACAGTGAATCGCATCGCAATCCGTTTAGTAGTATTAACGTGATGCGCGAATGAACATACAGACAAACTAACAAACAGACACGATTTAAAAAAAATACTTGTTCAGTAGCTTATTTTAAGTACCCTAGGCCTTTTTTTTGTTGATCTTTTCATAATATTTTATGTATTTCTCCTTGTTCATGAGATGTTAATGTTGACTTGTAAAAGTGCTATTATTTTGCCTAATTACAATAAAATACTTTGACTTTGACTTTAAGAACCATCTCGTTTACCCCAGCTTTCAAACATAAAAACCGCAGCTAAATCGGCCCACTCGTTATGGAAGCTACGATTTTCACCCCCCTTTTCTCACTTGCCCCCCCATTGCCTATATATCTAAGAATCATCTCGAGCACATCAGCTTTCAAACAGAAAAAACCGCATCAAAATCAGTCCATTCGTTTGGGAGCTACGATTTTCTACGATAAATATGTCTAATTCCAATTTTCAGAGTACCCATTTTCGTCTGTTAGTAATCCAATATAGTTTATTATGAGCGATTATCTTCCCGATAACGTTTACGATCAACATTTAATTAAGGTAGAGTAGTTACTCTATTCCACCACGTGATCACATCGCGCTCTCCTCATTAACCGGAGAAAGTCCGGACTGATTTTATGACAGCTCGATACCCTCCAGTTTAACGACCGGTAATTTGTCAGATGTCAGTGATGGATTCAGGACAATCCGCCAAACTAGATTTTATGCGACAAACTGATAAATGGTCCTTCAATAAATTCCGTGAAATACGGTCTCGCAACAATAGTTAGGATTTTGTTTTGGCTTTGCGTTTTATGGCAAAGCAGCGTTATAAATCTTTATTGGATACATTCCACGAAGCTCAATGATGCTACAGAGCTGTGAGTTTATTTTTCAAACGTACTTGTTATTCAATTTGAAGGCTGTAGTTTTTTATTCTGACAGGTGTACCATTTTTAGTACCAAATTGTGTACATTATGGAGCCATTATTTATTTATAGTTTATGTTTGTATTCTTATTATTAAAAATTCATGTAGCTATCTACACTAAACTGATACTTCCTTGCGTCTTACCTAATTTCCATCAACATTCAAGAAACAAATAAACCTAACTACAATTAATTCAAAACGGACCACCGGACAAGATTGACGTCGCTTACTCTGTTATACGCAACTCACAAACACACCAAATGTCACCCCACTGCTAACAGTGAATTATAAATTAGTAAAGCGAGCTCAGAAGGAGGGGGTGAAAGGGGGGGGGCGTGTTTGCAAAGATAATTGTCTGGTTCACCTCTGTCTGTGTTCGCTCGCCGCGACCGACTTCGAGGGGCACTTATGTTTCGGGAAGTTTCTTTCCGATCTCCTATTTTACTTACCTTGCGAGTTTCTTGACTAAATCCTCCCTTTGCGCTCTCGTAGTGCAATGTAATATTAAATGAGTTAATAAATATACCTGCATAAACCAACAAAACAAAGCGAACAATGTGAAACATCTGCGTTAAACTTGTCTTTTCAGCTCACTCTACTATGGGACCGTTTACAATTTTTAAAAATGCGCAGTTACCACATCGCAGCAAAAATAAAACAAAATGGCAAGAATGCTTCCGGCAATGCCCGCAACGTAACGAGCGCATTGTGCGGGTAGCCGCAGAATTTGACGAGCCGCCGCCGCTGGCCTATAAGCGGACGTTTATCCCGTTTAATGCCTAATTTATCGTTTCGTTGCAAAGTAACTGTTATTCAAATAGCAGCGCTAATCATGTAATTACACAAACACAAATATTCGCACAAATTAGAGTTGGCGGCGTGTGTACTGAACTAATTAAGTGATAAAATTCACAGCGAACTGTTCCTGCAAAGTTGCGATATCTAACGAACGACAATATCATTTTGTTCACTCAATTTGACGCTTGTTTGCTGAACGATTTGTGTAGTTTTTTTTTGCTCATATCGTTCTTGTATGTAATGCTTTTTTTTTTAATATTAGAGACCATGTTTATAATACGTCTCAAAAACATAAAAAAACGTGTTAATAGTTTTGCACTAGATATGCTGTATATTCTACACTAAGTATTTGTAAAACTTTACAGAATCAAGGAACGTAAACTTAAAATTTGCCTCTAAACTATGTACAACGCTTTCATTAACATAAATTAAACAAACCGGGGCGACAGTAGGTCGTCTTCCCTTCTGGGTGGGCGGCCGAGCGTACGGCCGCGCGGCTCGGTTGGCTTGGGCGGGCGGCATCGACGACCACTCGCACAGATCACTCGGCACGCTCGCTTCGTACGGATTAATTAAAACTTGCGCCGACTTGTCCCCGCTATTCCCATGATAAACATTATTTTTCATAGTCGCATTATTCAAAAATAAACCTTACTCCTTCAATATTAAGTCCTTCGTTAGAGCATCCAAAACTTTGCTTGTAATGTGTATTTGCAAATCTGCGGCATTGAATTATAAAGCTTAAGAAGTTTAAAATAAGGTGCAGATTAGAAGTACTTGCAGGTAGTTTCAATGTAGTCGCGCACGGCAAAGGTGCACAATGGGCGCGTATCCTGTGTTTATTAAACTACAGCTGTCGCGGACAAAAGAGCGCGTTGTGGAAATATAATGTACATTTATAATTCCACACGAACTGAACAAAAAATTTAGATTTGTTGTTTACAATGTTTGTGTACACATACACATATTAATGTTTGATGCAAACGGACAAGATAAAGGTAATGTATTGACATTTAATAACAAATGCACGACAAATCGTTAGCGTGGAAATATTGTAGATTATTACCGATCACACTAAAGATAATAGTTATGGGCTTTTTTTTTTAACGAGAGTATGTCTATCAAATACTGGGTATAATTTTATAATGCTCAGTAAACATAACGGGTAGTATCTTTCTGTATTTTTCAGATATGTGAAGAATAAAGAAGAATACTGTGAGTCACGCCAAACGTGAAAATAGAGACAGTTTTAGTTTTAAGACGAGTTGCAAGAGAAGCTTGTTTGCAGCTTCATAAAGTGATCGTTACTTCGCGGCTTATTGATTATATACAAACTTCTACATTATTCTACTACTACTACTATTATTACTACGGTACTATTTTTTAGAAGTCCGAAATATAAACCGTTTCCGTAACAAAAAAAAACTGACGGCTAAAGAGCGCAGATACCACAGAAATGCATTGTCATTGGAAATGAACCCACATATTAATATAAGACTCCGTAGGATAAGAGAAAGTGGTTATAATTTGTCTGTTCCCGTTTCAGCTTGCAAGATTAGAACTAAATTAAAAGCTTTTATTTAATTTGCAATGTTTGTATGTGTGTTTAGGTCAAATCCTGCAAGCTGAATTAGAACCACTTCCTCTTATCCTAAAGAGTTGAATTTTTACATGTTGAAGTTTCGATAACAATGTGTTTTTAGGGTAACCGAATCGAATCCAGGATTAGCTCCAGATAAAGGAACTCTTCAACGGTTAACAGCACCGACACGAAATTTTGTGTACGTATTTTATTACGATAGCCGGATTTAAGTTTTACCATGACATGGTTGCTGCATGGGTTGGGTCCTGACTAGGGAACTCCTCAACGGTTATTGTTTTTGTTTTGTTGACGTTACTTTATAATCCAATTTCTTGAAATGTGCTGTCCATCAATTTAAGATTTTCCAAAGCCTTCTGATGATTTGCAAATACCGCGATTTTTATTTGTTTTATTCATTTATTTATTTTAAAATAGCTTTTATCTGGGCTAGACATATCGGTCTCCGGAAATGGGTGATTCTTCGAGGCCCCAATTTTCGATGTACGGGGGCTTATTTCAATGAAATGTTTAGTTTCGAAGTTTTTTTTTCAGAGTTAGCTTATATTCGTTTATAACTAGGATATATAATTATTGGTTTTTGTATAACTGATTTTAATTATTTACAGAAAAATAATGAAGCCCATGATTCTTACTACTCTGTCGTGACCTACTCCATTTTCATGAAAACATATGATAATATCTTAAAATGAGTCAACTTTATCAATATGTTGAGTGACAACATCAAAAGAGAATTAGTTGCTACATTAACAACATTTGCCGAATAATTCCCTACAATATTATTCTTATAGTTGGAAAATAATATGTGTCCGCCAAAAAGTTCTTATTACTCTAGAGCGCGCTTCAATCAGTAGTATCATAATGAAACATAAGGAACTGGCGATAAACTCCCACGCGGAAGGTTTTAAGTCACGTTTTAAGCGTGTCAGGTAATGGACGTGTCGGCTGGTGCAATTTGCTCCGGAGTTAAAAAAATATATATATTTGATTTCTCTATCCTTCGTTTCGGTAACATTCATATTATTATTTCAGGGTTTTTAAAGCATGTAAAAACTTCATTTTTTGAAATTGAGTTTGATTAACTGCTTTAAGTATTAACTTTCTGTATCATTAACTGTAACCTTCCAGTATGTTCGTATTATGAGCCATCAGCTTTTTTTTCTTTTTTTCTTATTCCTTTGTCCTTTATTAAGGATAAATGGACATTGGAATAAAAAAATAACAGTTTTCATAGTTTTTTTACTTTGTAACGATTTATTTATTTTTATTGTCAAAAATTAGAAGCAATTGATTAGTGACGCATACATTTTTAAACGATTTAAAAAAAACCTTATTTTTTTGATTCGCCTGTGTATAAAAACTAAAAAGTTAATTATTTTTTGAATTATTACATAAAAATGAGTGCCAAACCAATATTTATGTTTCTGAACAAATATATTTTCAAGGGATCATTTTTTTTGTGACATTACTACACGGAAAGTTTACCCTTTTGAATAAAGAAACAACCATCTAAATCGGCGAAATCTTAGAGATAAACACAATAATCTCAACAAAACTATTTATTATCGAAAAATTGCTGAACCAATTTTAATTCAATTTATATTATATATAAATTGAATTAAAATTGGGTATATTCTCCACCTGGAGAGTATACCCTTTCAAACAAAAAATATTTTTTATATCGGTCCGCAATTGACCGAGATATCGACCGACATACATAAAAAAAAGACATACATACAGCCGAACATATAACCGTCCCCTTTTCTGAAGTCGATTAATAAAAGTGAAACGTTGTCTGTTTGTTTGTTTGTTTGTTTGTGACTGCCAGGTGACAGCTCCCCAAGCTGTCACCTGGCAGTTTAGGTTAATAAATAATTATAAGAAGCCTACCTACCTAGCAGTGGCGGTAGGTGTAGAAAAAAAATATGATATAAAATAGTAAACTACCAGTGTAATCAGATATAAAGTAAAAGTATCTCAGGTAGTGAGTTACAGGAGGTGATGATGTTCGTGTTATTGTCCCTCACGGATTGAAACTTAGCTGAGAGGACTTGAAAGACGTTCCACAGTGAGCTGGTGCAGAAGTAGTGGTGCAGAAGCAGTGGTACAGCAAGAAGTAAGGCAGCAGTGCGCAGAGCAGCTCCCAGGGGACAGGCATCCACAGACCCGTGGCAGCGTGCTGGTCGGCGTTCGTACCCCTAGCCGCTGACGTGCGCGCGGCAACTTTTGTGGCGAAGCGCACAAAGGTCAAGTGGGTTTGGCAACAATTTGGGCTTGCCGCACTTGACAATTTTGTTTTCGTTTTATTCAATTTTGTTCGTCCGGAGGGCCCTTTAGTTAATCGAAGATACTAGTAATATCATGTAGCAATACAATAAAATGCCAAAGTCCAATAAAAAGGTTATTTTCAAATTTGTAAAAATAAACTGTGACGCACGACCCGGAAACAAAATAAGTTAATATTGAAATATTTTGCAAATTCAAATATGCCGTAAGTTCATGGGATAACAAGTGTTATATATTAAAATTACCGTTGTTTCAACTTCTATCGATTAAATCATTAGTTTGAATAAAACTTCTTTAGTTTTTTTTATTTTTTTATTTCGGACTAGGCAATCGTTTGACCATGATCTCACCTGATGGAAAACGATGATGTTGTTGAAGGTGTAGCACGCTTGCTTAGTAGATACCTATTCACTCTTGACTTGAACGCACCGGTGTTATAATTTACCGGAAATACTGACGAGGGCAGGGCATTCCACTCCTTTGCAGTTCTTATAATAAATGAAGAAGCGTAACGCTTCGTTCTTGTGCGAGGTATTTCAACCATGAATGGGTGGCTAATTGCTAATCGTCTAGTCGTACGTTGATGGAAAGGTGATGAGGGAATCAGGTTATGCAGTTCTTGTGCACACTCTCCATAGTGCAATCTATAGAATACCGCCAGGCTTGCTACCTCACGTCGATGCGCCAGATTTTGAAGCTTACTCTTTACCAGAGTGTCATCCCCAATGAGCCTGATAGCACGTCTCTCAATTGAATCCAAACACTCGAGCTGATACTTGGCAGAACCGTCCCAGAGGTGGCAGCAGTACTCCAAACAAGATCGGACCTGTGCTTGATAAAGATTCAGAAGTTGTCCCGGTGTGAAGTACCGCCTAACCTTAGACAAAATACCAAGTTTTTTTGCAGCTACCTTGGCTTTGGATTCAATATAAGACCCAAAATTCAGGTTTGATGTGAGTTCGACACCCAAAAGCTCCAAATGGTCGCGTATTGGTATTGTTACACTTTGGAAAGACGGAGATCGGTTTAGAGGACTCTTTCTAGCAGAAGACAAACACGCTTGCGTTTTAGTAGCATTCAACTTAACCAGGTTAGCATCTACCCAATCGGACACGGCTTCTACGGCTAAATTTAAACGGCCTACCATAGCCTCTCTCTGAAACTGGACAGCGTCACAGCTGGCTTGAGCATTGGAAGTGTATCTCTCAACTACAGTACTGTCATCAGCATACCCAAAGGTACCGAGCTTCAGAAGGTCATTAATGTGCAGTAAAAACAGTGTAGCCGAGAGAACCGATCCCTGAGGAACACCAGCATTGATAGCCATTTGATCAGATGAGCAGTCCTCTAAAACTACTCAAATAGATCGTTCCTTCAAGAAATCAACTATCCAATTGCATAAGCCAACAGGTAAACCATATGAGGGAAGCTTGTTTAAAAGGCCATCGTGCCAGACCCGATCAAATGCCTTCGATATGTCAAGGCGTCTCCCTTGACATATCGAAGGCATTTGATCGGGTGAAGTGCCTCACCATGCATCTCTATGGCTTCGCTCAGTACGTGAGTGGCATACACGAGAAGATCCCCAGTAGACCGGTTTTGGCGAAATCCGTATTGCCGGTCACTGAGAAGATCATTGTCTTCAAGGTATGCCAAGAGCCTAATGTTTATGACACGCTCCATACACTTACAGAGTAAGGAGGTTATCGAGATGGGACGATAGTTAGCCGGATCAGCACGACTACCCTTTTTTGGTACTGGTTGTACATTGGCAAGCTTCCAGCTCTTCGGAACTATACCTGAGTGAAGAATGAGGCGGTACAAACGCGTTAAGATGCGAGACAATTTGGGCGCACAGTTTTTCAACACAATCGCTGGAATACCATCAAGACCACTGGCCTTGTTCACATCTAGAGCTCGAAGCGTTCTGAGAACCTCCTTCTGGCGAATGCGAATTTCGGGCATAAAAACCCCGCAATGAGGAAGGCAGGAAGGGGTCTTACCAGAAGCATCTAGAAGGCTTCTGCAAAAAGAGAAGCAAATAAATTCGCTTTGTCTCCAGCAGTGTGAGCTAGTGTTCCATCAGGTTTCAGCAATGGTGGCAGTGAGGTGCGGCAGAAGTTTTCTTCGACCAACTTGGCCAGGGACCAAAAAGCTTTGCTACCAGCGGGGTATGAAGCCAGTTTGGCCCCAATTCGACTGTGATCAAAATGGGCCTTCCTAAGTATCTTCTTGCAGGTTAGCGGCAACGTTAAATTTTGTTTTCTTAGCCCGAATATCAGAAGACTTGCGCTTTCGAGCCATCAGCCCAGTCTAGATATGTCGCACGCTTTAGAACCACAGCTGGATCCAAACCAAGGCTGAACTTTGCTGGAAAGAGTCTTGTCACTGAATGGAATGAAATATTCTATTGCCTGACATATTACCTCTATAACAGCAGACGCGCAAGTCGACGGGTCCTGGGAGGTGAAACATGTTTGCCGCCAAGGGTACGATGCAAGGAATTGCCGCATCTCGTCCCAATGTGCTGAGTTGTATCTCCACACGCGCCTATTTGCCTTAAGGCTAGGATCAGGTGAGGAATACACTGAGACGGACTTAACCAGGCAGTGATCAGACCAACCAAGAGGTGGGGATACTGATACGGAGTATCGATCTGGTTCAGTCGTCATCAACAGGTCGAGACAGTTGGCAGTGTCACCGTCACGGTCAGGTACCCGTGTCGGCTCCTGCACCAGCTGAGAGAGATCTAACGCCAGAGCAAGCTTTTGCGTCTCTACCAGCGTGGTCGGTTTTTTGGTATGGGACAATCCACTCCTTGTGGTGGGCGTTAAAATCCCCCAAAAACACCAATTGAGCAGACGGGTAACGCTGTTGGACCACACTTGACGCCTCACCTAGATAGTCTACCAATAAAGTCGCCCCCCGATCTCCGTTGTGTGAGCGGTACACACAAGCATACACAATTTTCTCTATGCCCGTGTCCACCAGCACCCAAATCACCGAGAAGTTAGGGTGCTCAAGATTTCGGAGACGCAGACAGCAAATGTCATCACGGGCGTATACACAAACGCCGGCATTTGGGATAAATAGATGCTCCAGATATAGCCTGGGTAATCCAAGTATGCCGTATCAGCTGGACATCCTATCTGCGTCTCCGACAAGAAGAACAAGTGGGGCTTAGAGGTCTCCAGATTATAATGGACCGGTTGGAGATTAGAGTGAATGCCGCGAATATTCGCAAGATCCACTTTAAGTGTGAGGACGTGCATCTGCCGTTTTAACTTATATCTCCTTTGGACTTTTTTCATGATGAGTAGTTGTGAATAGGTTGGACGAGTAATAGCAAACGAGATGTCGGAATGGCTAACCCACGGAAGTCAACACATAACTATGCCATTGAAGAACTTGCGCGGAGACTGCGGGGACGCCCGAACCCCTCTAAAATAATTCATCAGTTCCTCACATCCGGTCGCCAGCCGGCCCAATGGATCATTTCAGGATTTTTCACAAGCGGCGGGGCAGCCTTTCGTAGCTGGCTAAACTACTACTTGGGCCCCCTACAACTTGTGGTCGGCCAGAAGAGAACACCGTGCTTCGGATCCCGCTACCCTCCAAAGCAAGCCTCCGACGCAGAAACACTATGATTCCGATCACGGTCCACCCTTCCAATACAACTGCATCCTACAACTCATCCAGACGGCTTCCCTGAACATCATGATGGAACACGACAAATCGTTTGGCATCAAGACTTTGTCCAGAGGGTGGTAATATAAAAAAGCGGCGGCCGAATCCTACCACCAGGTGATTCAGTTGCTCTTTCGGCACCACCTGAAGGTCACGTGTAGGACATCGAGGGCTGAATCCTACGAACGCGAGCTAACAATAAACCCTCATTAGTTGCAAAATAATTCTAGCCCGATTGCGGCTTGCTTCTCTAGTAGCCAGCCGAACAAGTTATTGATTTATTTAAAAGTTATGAAACTTATGGCTCTTTATTTAATCTACTTTACTAGTATTAACATGTAGCAACACAATATTAACTTTATATTTCACTTAAAAGCTCTAGACTTTCCATAAATAATTTTTAAACATCTCTCATGATTTTTGCCCAAAGAAGATGGTCAGAGGTGGTACTTTATTCCGAGAAAATTCCAGCAGCTATGATATATACCTCATTTAAATGCCGTTATACTGGGATACATAAATATATGTAATTTATATTTTATTGAGCCTCCATTTCTTAAACAAAAGAGAAAACATTTTCCTACACATAAAATTGAACAAAACTTTTAATATTTTCCATTCTATTGAGTTAG
This sequence comes from Alsophila aescularia, assembly GCA_946251855.1. Classification (NCBI taxonomy): domain Eukaryota; kingdom Metazoa; phylum Arthropoda; class Insecta; order Lepidoptera; family Geometridae; genus Alsophila; species Alsophila aescularia. The sequence continues at coordinate 61,829,365 of OX276374.1, forward strand.
TGCGTTTTTCGTGCACTGGGAATAAAATAAAACAGATTTCTATATTTTATATGTTTTGCTATTTCAATTATTATATTATACCATGTAAATATAAATAATAATAAAATAACAAAACGTTCATAGCGCAATGTCATCAAAAAAGAACCCGCGTGAAGCCCATAGAAAAAAAAACTTAAGGTCCTGTCATCTGTCATCCATCAGCTGTCAGTGCCAGATCTACATACATCGTGCCGTGTTGAATGTAACTGTGGTCATAGTGTCAAATCAGAGTTGCCAGAGGTAAAGAACCTAGTGTGGCAAGTTTATTCTTTCTACTAAAGGAAAAACAAAACTCGAATAAAATAAAATAGGAGGCATTTTTTTTTGTTTTCATTTGCTAGTCATTATCAGCAAAATATTCCCTTTCTTCACAAATCTCTAATATATAGTTTAGAATTTTAAATTATTTTAGTAGCAGACTTCATACATTTTCCGAACATCTCTTTTATTTATGATTTTAGTCCATTATTTAAAAAAAAAACATATTCGATTATGACTTTATGTTTTATCTGTTAGAAAGGCACATCTATTGCGGTATTTAATACAGATAAAAAACTATCGCTTGTTGCTGAAAATATCGTTTTTTTTAATTGAAAATATCAATCCATAGATTTTGACTTTTCTTCAACTGTCAGCGTGTTTTATAAATATTTTGAATAGAAATGTACTAAACTAACATTGCAAATCTATTATATATTATTTCAGCTACACAGAACAGTCGTTTGTTTCATAAACAACCGTATGAAGCGGTCATAAAAACGGTTTGTTTACGCAAGGTAGTGCCGGCAGATGGGTTTCCCCCCTCTATTTTGACAGCCGGTGCTCCTGTCATTTAAATTAACGCACGTAAGCGGAAGATTTCTAAACCGATTTCGATGTTGGTTTTAAACAAACGGGTAATTTTTCTGTTAGTCCCCCTATAAACTTCATCAAAATTAGTTCAGTAGTTTTATCAGAAAATCTATTTGTTTTATAGTTTATGTTCTCTAATAACTTGGGATTTCTGAACCGAATTAGATGATTATTTTTACTTGAGTAAAGTGTACATAGTTTTGTATAAATTTCATCAAAATTGATTTAGTAGCTTTAAAAAAGCTTTAATTTAATTCACTGTATTATAATGTTTAGGACTGGATTGCAAGTCAATTTTTAATAATTTAAGGACGTCCAAAGATGCTGATGTTTTGCACATAGGTATAGTTCTGATGACAATTAAAAAACGATAGTAGTAGTAGTAGTAATCAAAGGAACTACACAATCGGATGATGGAGTCCCTTTGAGTTTGCGCTCATTTGGTTTGTCTTGATGAGATCTGTAGTTTTATGTGGTATCTTGGATGATGGAGCCGGAAGGTAGTCACATGAACTCAACAACAAAATGATGGAAACCTTTCGAGTTTGAGCTCATTTGGTTTGTCTTGGTGAGTTTTCTGGTTTTATGTGGTATCCAGGATCTGATGATGGAGCCGGAAGGTTTTCACTTGAATTCAACAACAAAATTATGGAACCCTTTCGAGTTTGGGCTCATTTGGTTTGTCTTGATGAATTCTCTGATGTTATGTGGTATCCAGGATCTGATGGTGGAGCCGTGAGGTAGTCACAGGAACACAACAACAAAATGATGGAACCCCTTCGAGTTTGGTTTCATTGGGTTTGTCTTCATAAGTTATCTGGTCGGATGAGGTAGCGAAGGTTTGATGATAGAGATGGAACCCATTACCCAACCATCAAATAATGAAACCCCTTCGAGTTTGAGATAAATTTATTGGTCTCGATGAGTTTTCAGGTCTTACGTGGTACTGGTGGTGTCTCGTAAAAGATTGCTATAAAAAAGGACACATACATTGTACTTTTCATTCATGAGTTTATCCTATATATTACCTTCTTCTTGGTGTGCAATAAAGTGTTGTTGTATTGTATTGTATACATCATTATAGCATTTACAACTTATAAATCCATTTGTTTTGGGTTTATGTTTCCTCATGTCTTTATTCATTCTTAGTTTTAATTTACCAACGCTTTGAGTCTAAAGTGAGTGAGTGTCTTCTATTTTTTTTGGCATATATTCTTTCCGATGTTTGCTTAGGCCACTGAAAAGTAAAAAATACAATATGTTTCCAAAAAAAAAACGACTTCATAATAAAAAAATATTTTGTAAACAATCACTAAAATGAATAAAATAATTACAATTGAGCCAGAACAGTATCATTTCTTCGAAATTACCAACGTAATAATACTGCAAATATACAACATAAGATAAGACAGAGTTTTTTGAAGGCGGTGCCAAACATTTAAATCATTCAAATCTAATATATTTACAAAATTAATACATACCTATCTACGTACGAAGTAATATGCAATTGTCTATGACGCACCCTCATAAAAAACACGAAACGCAGAAGAGACAAAATAAGAGACTCACACGAGCAGATTTTGACTTTCACACATTCACAAACTGATTGACACGAATACAGCAATCTAGTATATGTTTTTTTGTAGATAATTAAAGAAAGAAGAAAGAAAGAAAGAAAAAAGTTACTAAAATTACTTTAAAAGCCTTTTTTATGATTAGCACGTCAAGCTGTTTAAGACATTACATTTTTGAATAAGCTCAACCATATTAATAATTATGGCTCGGTTTGGCACCGCCTTCAAAAAACTCTTTTTTATCTTATGTTGTATTTTTGCATTATTATTACGTTGGTAATTTCAAAAAATTGATACTGTTTGGGCTCAATTGTAATCATTTTATTCTTTTTAGTGATTGTTTACAAAATAACATTTTTATTATGAAGTCGTTTTTTTTTTAATTATATTTTGTAGATAAAAGTGTTTGGTTAAGGTGCAACGTTTCGCTAAGTGCGACAAATACAAATTGTCTTGCGTTTTTTGACAATTACAGATATTTTACTCATCGTGGGTTCATGAAAATTAATTAAATAGGTTGTATCAAACAAACAATCTTGGTTTTTGGTTTATTGGCTAACGTACTTATACTATCTTTCACCTTAATTTTTTGGTTGGAGTTATTTCTTGATACAAGCTATATATTGCCGCAAAATAAGTTTTCATGAACGTGTGAGATTTATAAACATATGTATAATAATTATATGTACTGTAAGGTTATGAAAACCTAAGTTTTGTAATGTTGGCCTTCATTTGGTTAGGTTTGTCGAATAGGAGATAAAACTTATCTACACCAACTATAGTACCTAGTAGCTACAGCTACAGAATAAATAACTTAAGGAGTATTCATAGAAACTAAGAAATGTAATTGTTATATTTTTATTGATTCTACCACCAGATTTGGAATACACTACATAGAAGAACGGGCAAGCAACTATGTAGCAAATATATTTTTATCATCATTATTTACAATTATAGTTAACACATTATTATTATCATACTAACCTAAACCTATAAGTGATACTTGGTCATAGTGATATTTTATTATCATTTTACAATCACCACAGTTACACCTGGCACAATAATAGCATTTAAACAAAGTGATCCTGACCTAATCATTTCGGACACAATCACATTGACCATATTGGTTATAATAACATCACATTGAACCGACAGTACCTACGTAGTATTTGTATACTCTTTGGTACCTATTTGCAAAATACTCCGTTACACACAATAAATATGAGACAAGGAAACAGTAGCAGAACAATAAAGTAATATAAATAGTACTTAACTTGCCAAGGTTCTCTCGGTGCGGCGGCCACAAGAACATTAAACATTGCCAAGTCGAGAGAGCCTTTATATAACATTTTCGAACATCCGACGCTGTCAGAAGTCATCCGAGGCGAAGACTACCGACATCGTCCGAGCTATTTGAGTCATTTGAAAACAGATCAACGAATATCTACCATTTACTTTATTAATTACATTAGTCCTGTATGATAGTTGTATTGGAATACATTATAATAATTATGGCATAATAATACAGATGTTTCATAGTGATGGATGACATACATCGTAAGTTTACACGTGGTACTTTACTTTTCTTTAAAGTAGTCAATACTTCGTTACAGAACGAATACTTCGTTCTGAAAGCTGGATACATAACATTTACATACAGTTTCTGTAATAAATACATTCAATTACATAATAAAAATATGCTTATAATGTTATTGTAATTTATCGTTTTGTACATACTTACGAAACGATAAATTCATGTAGTTGAATCGATATTAAAAGTGATTTTATTACTGTTGATACAACTAACTTTGGTATCATCGTGTGTATAGTCATTTTATTTTCACACCAATTTTTTTTTCCATGTTGAAGAATTTTGATTTTATCGATATCGATACGTAGAAATTTTAACCATCTCTATTGCTACTTGCATAGACACGTAAGACCGTCAACCGATGCTATTGACTTTGAACTTACACCAAACAAGTAACCGACCAGCGGATAGAGACAACAATTTTTTATTTTTTTTCAATCATCTTAATTATCTGGCAACTTTTTGTTTTTCTTTCCTGTTTTGTTCTTTATTTTTTAATCTTCATAATTGTCTACACTAAGTTCCAGGTTATCATCAAATTGAACCGAACCCCATTTCAACGATCCTGCACACACGGTATAGTCATTCATTGGAGTTTGGTATCCAGGTCAAAATTAAGCCTCACTGCACAATTGCATGACAAAAATCTTTCAACAAAATTAATAGTCTTCGACTAAACATAATTTCCTTCAATTATACAAAATCAAAACAATATTTTATCAACATGTAAAACTGACTTTTACCCGCTTGGCCAATCTGACATTTTCCTTATAAGGGGTGGGACTGTGTCAGGGCGCACGGCCATTGTTTTGCCGTTAAACGTCTACGCCACGTAGAAATCGCGAGTTATACCGAGTAGAACACAAAAACATAAATTTAGCTGATTCCGAGTGGAACACCCGCGGCTTCGCCTTCGTAGTAATTTCTCTAGCTGGGATAAAATTAAACTACGTGTTACTTCAGGACGTAAAGTACCTGTATTTTTTTCACTACCCAATGTCAGAGGGGTTCCTACGAATTCAAGTATTTTAATAAATAGTGAGCCTGTAGACCTTGTGCAGTCAACCACATTTTTGGGTATTACTGTAGATTCAAAATTACAGTGGGCTCCTCACATATCGTTGGTAGATTGAGCTCTGCAGCCTATGCAGTACGTAAAATTAGACAGTTTACCGATATAGCTACTGCAAGATTAGTATATTTTAGTTACTTTCACAGTATTATGTCATATGGCATTTTGCAGTGGGGTTTGGAAAGGCCGCGGAAATTCAATCAATATTTGTGCTACAGAAGAGAGCAATTCGTTCCATTTATAATATGAAATCCCGAGATTCTCTTAGGGAACGTTTTAAATTTAGATATAAGACCTACTTTTTTTTCTTTTTCTATTTTAAGATAGATTAATTTGCAGCCAAAATTCTCACTGTGCTCACTTATAGCCACCAATTGACTCCACAAATATTGGAAATCAATTATTCGCCTGCCTTCTACTAGGTAATCTTCCTAAAACAAAAATAATAATATTATGAATATTTAGTAGATACTTAAAAAAATATGGAAATTTAAAAAATATAAAAAAATATTTACAATTGGTTGAGAAACTTCCTTTGTCAGATTCAGTTTCTTCTTCAAGAAACTTTTTGTCCTGTTAAATGAAGAAAGAAATATTATTATACTGTATTCTACAAGTAAAGCCCTTTCATTCGATACCCATATTGACGGGGTTCTAAAAATATATATTTCTGATTCGCCATTACGTGGCAGCGGCCATCTTGTATTTAGAATGATACAGCTGTATTCTACTAGTCAAGCTCTTTCATTTGATACCCATATCAAAGGGTTTGTAAAAGAAATCATAATCCGACATTTTGTTGCGGCGGCCATCTTGGATGTATAATATTATTCAATACATGTTACTGTATTGTTATCAGAACTAAATTAATAAATAAAACTTACAATTTTCATTATCGAATTGGATTCCTTTGAACATGTACCCAAAACAGCTTCAGTATTAATGGTACTATTTTCTTCAGCACGACTTATCCTATTTCTCATTCTAAAATACAATAAAATATATGTTATGTTTATATCTTTAACTACAACTATGTATATATTGCAAAATTAGATATTAAAACAAAAAAATCGCCTGTATAAACTAAAAAGTACCAAATATTAATTTACTAACAAAAATTATTTATAATAATTTTACGACACTTTATCCCATCAAAATCTAAGTGCTAGTTTGAAAGATCCAAATAATCACGTAAAAATCATGCGCGTTAGCATGCCGCGTAACGCTCTTACTCAGTTTATGATCGATATATTATTTTAAAATACTGATCCAATTTTTATGAAACTATCGTGTTAAACAATTACAAAAATAATGTTGTAATCCTACTTTTAGTTTTGAGGAAGTGGACAATAATACATACATAAAAACATTCATACACTTAGAATTTCTGATATCCAAACAGAACATAATACCTGAACTGAATATTACCCGTTTTTGATGATATTATAGATACAAACAGGTGAACTTGAGAATCTTTTTTTTTAAATAAATTCTTACCTCGCTTCTGTTGCTTTCTGTATGGCTGCATAATTATGACGTTTCCTTTTTTTAACACAGTGATAAATGTCATTTTTTCGTCCCATTGCTAATACTAAAAATACAAAAATATGTTGTTATTGTTATATACAATACATCAATACTAATATTACTCAACAAAAATAAACACTTAAAAAATACTCACGCGATCAAAACGTTGTGGTCGTACTATGAACTTGCGTTTATGCGTCTCGCGTACGGAAAATCGGGGCGCAGCAAAACTGACACAGGTCCTACCTCGGTAAGCGCTTGCGCCGTACTGATCGGCGCGCGCCTGTACATCGTAATTTATAGTAAATTTAGAATAATGCTAAATATTTTTTTCAGATTCGATAATAGAATCAGATTCACTTAAGAACGTACTTTATTTTAATATAGTATTTTGTTTGAAATTACGCTTTATTTGAAACAAAAAAACGTGGCAAACTGCCGGTATAATTTGGGGTAATTAGCGGAATTTCTTTCTTTTTTTTAACGATACTGTGATGAAAAAACTATATTCTAATACATTATCTACCTACAGATGTATATGCCTGATGTATAGGTTTTTTATCAGTCATATTGATGAATTTTTATAAAAGATTTAGGAGTCTGAAGATGACTGTTTGTTTTAATTTTCGTAAAACTAGGTGCGAAAGATTGACCACTACAAAATAAATAAAGTAGTATTTGTAAATGTGGAACATTGAATATCAATGCAATAGATTGTTCTATTTTAAACAATTTTTGAATATTGTCAAAGTCGTTTCTAAGATGGTAAATTAAGCGCTTGAAATATAAGATTATCGCACGAAAGCGTGAAATGGCTCTTAACTACTAACATTTAAATCAAAAATGAGTACGAAATATAACCTTAAACCACGTATATGGGCGCCATTGTCACGCTTTAAGAGCGAGAACAAAATAAGTTTATAAAAGAAACAAATAATTTAAGATTATAACAATTTACAAATTAATTTTTATAAATGAATTGAGACAAAAAAAAGGGGGTAGTCGGCCTAGGTCATATAAGCACACTCGTTTTAGGTCCAGGCTACCACACTCTCCTGGTGATCTCCCGGGTCCCGTAGTCTGCTGGCAGAGGCGTTCTACGTCCAGGCTCTCGACACTGAGCCAAGTTGGATCCAAAATCTTCAAATTAGGTAGGTAGATAAGGTATTAGAGGTTTCGCCTCTTAATCCTTTAGGTGTTCCTGGAATGTAAGGACGCATTAGGACGCTGCTTAGATGCAGGGTACAATTGGGTCACCAGGTTCGTAAGGCAAACCAGACAAATTACACATAGCATTTGCAAGTCGAACGAATTCTAGGCAATCTTCAAAAAACTATCAGAAACGCTTTGTAAGAATAGATGGATTAAAAAGGGGCAACTGAATGTAAATCACCATCATACTAACATAATCTAACATTCCAGAAACATACTAAATATCTAGCACACCCGTCACCATTTATAACAAAACTACGTAGGTGCAACGGTTCTAATTTAAATATGTTTCTACGCATTAAGCAAGCGCAGTCAAATATTGATTAATGCACAACTTGGGACACCCAGTTGGGAACACAATTCACATGTATTTAAGCTAAGGCTTAGCTGCCAAGATGTATGCAGTTTAGTTTCAAAATATACATATGAAGATTTAAGGTTTACGTAACTTTTTGTTACGTTTTTGTTGTTTGCAGTTACGTTTTAAAAGTAATACGTCTTTGCCTTGAGAAGGCTAGCAGCGGTATGGCGGGCGCGAGCTCCGAGTGCGAGCGTCGCTTCGCTTCTTATCAGTGGCAGCCGAGAACAATAGGCTTAGCTGCGTTTGTATCTATATAAAATGGTCTGCATGTAAATTTATGTATGTAAATTATTATATTAGTTTTAAGTAATTTAATTAATAAGTTATTTTGGATAGTTACTATCACTTTTGCGTGTAACACTACGTTACACCCGGACCTAAAGTATCTACAGACCATATTTCATCAAAATTAATTCAGCCGTTTCAGAGCTGAGTGGTAAAAGACATACATACACACAAACTTTCGCATCTATAATATTATACTCATAGTTGCATATATAGCCATTTTAAAAGTACTTGATTTTTTGAAATTACCTGCAATGAAATTTCCTTGATATTAATAAATATGTTTCTCGGAATGCAGTTAATTCATTACATAAAAAAAGTAAATGGAGGCTATGAGCAAATTAAATTTTAGAACAATAATTGATAAGTGCAGTAACGAATTCAAAGATATACAAAAACAGGAAAGATGGTAAATGTATTAATCAATAGACAAGTAGAGTCGCCGCCATCAATAATACCAGGAAGCCCCTTTCTGGCCACATGCCAATTCTTCTTCCGGAGCAACGCACACACAATTTGCATCTCAATTTACACACAACAGCCTCAGCATTGTTCAAATGGTGATGCTAAAAAAACCTTTAAACATGACTCACTACCAACATTTTTAGTTAATAACTAGGTACCTAATATCATGTAATTTGAGCAAAATGTGTCTGTAAATGTATGAACTGTTCGTATTCCATCAGCAACGTTCGCACCACCTCTATATCGCTGTAATCTCTCACCAGATGTGCGAAACCGCACAACGAGCACAATTGCCCGAAAAACTCCCCTCGACATCCAATTAACTATCAGATGTAAATCAAATTTGTGTGTCGTCGACGAAACAATAATCCTGCCATATTCCTCCGGGCACAGTTCCCCGTACAACTTCTGACGAAACGTATTTAGCCCATACGCAATTGCGATTCCTACGTAGTGAACGTAGAAGCGGTATTTCCGTCCCCGTACAGGCATGTAGTACAAAGCTTTGAGGCCGGTTGTACCCGGCCGGTACTCGTGCGAGGCCCACGCGTTATAATTTAATTTGCAAGTTTAATTAATTTTAACCTTTTGAAAGGCGCGCCGTTGTGCATTATTCATGTATTTCGTACGGCCGCGCCCACGGTTTTATTTTATGACTTTATTGTACCAGAACAAACGTTAAGAAAATAAATAGTGGAAAGCTCTACGTTAAAAGAATATCTCGCAAAAGCATGTTTAAGTGTGGCGTAATTGGCTCAAGTGGAATTTCTGTAGCTTAAACGAGATTTTCTTTTCCGGGCTCAAACCAAAACGGCATTCTAATTGTTTTTTTTATTTTGGAAAGAAAAGCGACTAAAATCTAAGTAACTATTATGGCAAAGTTAGAGTTGTTGCCTAGACCGCCGTTGTTGTCCTTTTACAAACAATATACAGGGTGGATTTTTGAGACGGGACAGTAAGGGCAAGTACCTTAACCGTTATAGTTACAGGAAAACATTTCTAGGAGACCTTCCAAACTTTTTGAGATATTTTGAACTGCTTTCACAGAGTTTGGAAATAATGTACAGACAGCAAGAAAATGGTAATTATACTCAATTTTTTTTTTTGATGCCAAACGATTCTGTTTCATAAGAGGATCAAAAGTCTCTATTAGACCAACTGAGGCTTGAGTACTAGAAATGTCAGAAATTGCGATATTTTTTTTCCAATACATTTTGTACGAAATTACCTTACCCGTAATAGCTACAGGAAAACGTTCTTAGGGGACTCTCCTTAACTTTTGGAGATATTTTGACCTGCATTCCCGGATTTTGGAACAAATGTGCAGTCATAAAGAAAATGGGCATTTTACAACAACAAAACATGCCAATCTATCCTGTTCCTCAAAAGGATCAAAAGTCTCTATCAGACCAACTAATGTTAGAGCCGCCAGTATTTTTGAAAAGTTTTTATTCTGACGGAGTTAGAATTTGATTTTATTCATATCGTAAAAATATATGAAAAAATTTTTTTTTTTCAATTTCTGGCTTTTCTAGTACTCTAACCTCAGTGGATCTGGTAGAGACTTTTGATCCTTAAAAGAAACAGGATCGATTAGCATCAAAAAAAAGTTTGGAAAAAGAAGGACGAGCGATCTTGTGCCACCTCCATCCACCGACTTCCTGCGATGGCTACAATATCGTCGGTCCATCGTGTGGGGGGTCACCCCACACTTCGCTTGCTTGTTCGTGGTTGCTATTCGAGAACCTTTATTCCCCAAAATTTGACGATTTTTATGGTCTGCCCATTGCCACTTCAACTTGCAAACTCTGAGAGCTATGTCGGTAACCTTCGTTCTTCTACGGATTTCCTCATTTCGAATTCTATCACGTAGTGAAACACCGAGCATAGCTCTCTCCATTGCGCGCTGCACAACTCTGAGCTTGTGTATGAGACCAATAGTTAGCGACCACGTCTCAGTGCCGTATGTCATCACTGGTAACACGCACTGATTATAGACTTTCGTCATGAGGCTCTGCGGTATCTGCAACGAGAATATATGGCGTAATTTCCCGAACGCTGCCCATCCGAGTTGGATTTCTCTTTGTCGAAGTTGGATCTACCCAGTTGGATCGTCTGACCCAATTAGACATAGTGATCAACAGCTTCGATAATATCGTTCCCAACATAATCCGGCATGGGTACGACATGGACATTTGACTTGATGTTCGTCTTGCCCATGTTCATTTTAAGACCCACCTGTTGGGGAACAATATGGTGGTTACTGAGCATTGTGTTTAGGTCTTCCAGGGTTTCAGCCATTATGACTATATCATCAGCAAGTCGAAAGTGAGTGATGTATTTGCCATTGATGTTAACACCATACCCGTTCCAGTTCAGAAATTTGTTTATACGAGTATCTTCCAGTGTAGAGGTGAACACTTTCGGAGAAATAACATCTCCCTGTCTCACCCCTTTTTACAACTGGATAGAATTCGTGCTTTAAACCTGCAGACGAACTGTCATGGTATCCTTGCTGTACAAACACTTCAACACTTCGATGTACCAGTAATCAATCTGGCACCGCTGTAATAACTGTAGCACTGCCCAGGTCTCGACTGAATCAAAGGCTTTCTCGTAGTCCACAAACGCTAGACATTTTGGCAAATTATACTCTTCGGTCTTCTGTATAATCTGCCGTAGCGTATGGATGTGGTCTACGGTGCTAAAGCCTTTCCGGAATCCAGCTTGTTCGGAAGGCTAAAGTTGTCAAACCTACGAGCGAGAAGGTTTGTAACTACTCTCAAAAACAGCTTATAGACGTGGCAGCAAAATGGGCCTATAATTCTTCAAGAGGGTTTTATCACCTTTCTTAAAGAACAAAACCACTACGCTCCTGTGCTACGCCTCTGGCGTAGTACCCTCGAGGATGACGGAGTTAAACAGCTTCTGAAGGACTTTAAGTACCGGTATTCCACCCGCTTTCAGTAGCTTTATCGTTATTCCGTCCTCCCCTGGTGCCTTGTTGCTCTTAAGCTGTTTGAGAGCTATTCTGATCTCGTATAGGCTGACGTCCGGGATATCTTCGGTATAATATCAGGTCAAACGGGCTCTTGCATTGCTAGTCGTGCTAGGAGGCCTACGCGATGAGTTGTATAATTGTCCATAGAACTTCTCGAGCTCACTCAAAATCTCTGGCTTCGACAAAACGATGCTGTCACTGTTGGTTTTCAGCTTCGTCAAGACAAAATTTATAGGAAAAGATTTTCGAAATTTCTGACATTTCTAGTACTCAAATCTCAGTCGGTCTGGTAGAGACTTTTGATCCCTATAAGAAACAGGATCGACTGGCATCAATAAAAGTTTTTGTGTTATATTACCATTTTCATACTGTCTGTACATTTTTCCAAAATCTGTGAATGCAGTTCAGAAAATCTCAAAAAGATATAGAAATTCTCTTTTCCTTTTACTATAACGATTCAGGTACCTGCCCTTACTGTCCCGTCTACAAAATCCACCCTGCTTATTTGTGAGAGAAGCCTAATAAGTTACATTAGCAAAGTTACCTAAATCAATATATTTATACACCCCCCCCCCACCCCCCCCCCCCCCCCCGACCCCCCCCCCCCCCACCAAGGTTTCGTGGGCGTCATTTCCCCCCCCCCAACACCGCAAAAAAATTTCCTCACCCCCCCTCAGCCTAACTTCTAAACGGTAAGGGATAGATCATCCGAGTTTGGGGTTTCCGTAATCGTGAGGAAGTTTCCTATCTTTTGGCTCCAGCAGAAACATCTTAACGCCATCCCTGACGGAGTTGCATTGGGTCACAGCCCCTTCTTTTTAACCCTTTTAACCCGATCCCCAGTTTTTGCGGGCTTCATTCCCCCCCCCCCCGCAAATTTTTTTCCTCACCCCCCTCATCCTAACTTCTAAACGGTAAGGGATAGACTACCCGAGTTTGGGGTTCCCGCAATTGTGAGGAAGTTTCCTACCTTTTGGCTCCAGCAGAAACGTCTTAACGCCATCCCTGACGGAGTTGCATTGGGTCACAGCCTTTTCCCCTTCTTTTTAACCCTTTTAACCCGACCCCCCCCCCTCGAAATTTTTGCGGGCTTCATTCCCCCCCCCCCCCTCCGCACAAAATTTTTCCTCACCCCCCTCATCCTAACTTCTAAACGGTAAGGGATAGACTACCCGAGTTTGGGGTTCCCGCAATTGTGAGGAAGTTTCCTACCTTTTGGCTCCAGCAGAAACGTCTTAACGCCATCCCTGACGGAGTTGCATTGGGTCACAGCCTTTTCCCCTTCTTTTTAACCCTTTTAACCCGACCCCCCCCCCCTCGAAATTTTTGCGGGCTTCATTCCCCCCCCCCCCCCCCTCCGCACAAAATTTTTCCCCACCCCCCCTCATCCTAACTTCTAAACGGTAAGGGATAGATCACCCGAGTTTGGGGTCCCTGTAACTGTAAGGGAGTTTCCTACCCTTTGGCCCTGGCAGAAACGTCGAAATATCATTCCTGACGAAGTTGTCAGTGTCAAAACCACAATTCCTTCCCCTCTTGAGGTTTCTTGATTTCTTGATTTCGTCCCTTGTAAACCGGATCTTCCTCTTCGTGCACGTAGTTGGTGCAGTGCCGTTAGAGACTGTAAAACACCTACAGTCGCAAGGTGCTCATTCCAGCTTCATACTTGCAGACCATCGGCAAGTTAGTTAGTACAACTCTGTATATAATCTGTTTATAATCTGTGTGTTTAGTTTTATTTAGTTAAGTGAATGCTTAGAAGATTAAGTTTTTAATTGTGTAAAGTTATTAGTTTTAAATCGGACAATTACCTAATACTACTAACCTCGGAAAAGACAATACAACCCGGAATAGACAATAATAACCTCGGAACAATGTCGAGCCTGAAAAACAAAGTCTCTACTACTCGCAAAACATCAGCGAAAGCCGTCCCCACATCGAAGCGCACTCAATCCTTGCGCGAAAAAGCAATAGCTAGGGCCCACATAGCATCAGGAGCCCCGATTACCAAATGCTTGCGCCCATTCCCTTCACCGTCGTCAAAGATAGATAGCCCCACAGTGGATAAAGTTCGTACAGACCAACAGCACATGGGGGTACCCACCACTTCGCAGGAGCTACTGCAGTCAAATAGTAGCAATACTTTTTTGACAGGAGTTGATGTGCTTCTGGAACAAGTGGGCATCCCCCCCCATCCCCCCGTAAGTGAGACGGCTGAGTCTGCCGATGACTTTGACGAGTCATCAGTGGGGTCAAGCCAATCTAGCAGAACAGCAGCCAAAAGAGTGAGTATGCTATTTACCACTCCGCGGAGGGGATTGGGGGTGGAAATGGACCTGGCCACTAAAGTGGCTAATGACGAGCTACAGAAGGGTAAGAGTGCATTGGAGGCGGCTGGAAATATGAAGAGGGAATGCAAGGTGATCTTTCATGATAGTCTGCAGGCCCTCTATGAGACTGTTCTCTCCTTGTCCGACTCGAGAGCCCGACACAAATGCAACTTGGAGAAAGAGCGCTCTCGGCACGCACAAGAGCTGGTAAGTGTTGAGAAGGCTCACACCAAAGAGTTGATGGCAATGAGGCAGAGCCTTGTTGCGGAAGTGTTGGGGTCTCGAGAAGACATCAGGGAGACGTTGAAGGAAACAAAGGCCGTTTGACTGTGGCTCGGTCACGAGACGAGAGAGCCGTTTGAGGGAATTGAGCAACTAGTTTTACTTCTCAAATCATTGGGGAGTAAAATACAGCAGGAGGGGGGGACCACCACAACGACAAACGTGGAGCCGAAGCTGGAATCCATAGGAAAAGGCCACGGCAAAGTGAATGACCGGATAGCCCAGATCTCCAGCCAGCTAGATGAGTTGCGGAGGCTGTCTGAAAAAAAGCCCACTGTAGCTTCAGAGCTCCCCATGGCAACCCCCCCCCCCCTCTCTCCCCTCTCACCCCTCCGTCTCCGTGTCCTTGACGCAGCCGGCGAAGAGTTATTAAAGGAAATGCGAGAAACATTGCGAGAAATGAAATGAACAACTGATATGATTCCCACAGATTTGCGACATAAACAACAAACACAAGCGCTACCACTGGACCTGACTGACCAACTGAAAACACTATCGGAGAGGCTGGAGGGGGTGTCGTCTGACGTACGCCAAATTCGAGATGCTGAGCCTCAGCCATCCCTTCCTGCGGGGCCGAGCCTGGGTTCGGAACTTGAGCTGGAGGAGGTTAAGCGTTCCCTTCCGACCATCAGCAAGGGAGTAACTAACCTAAGCACGGTGGAAAAATCATCAACCACCTACGCTCAGATGGCAGCGAAGCCCAGGCCTCCCCGACTTCCCAACCACACCCTGATTGTCTCCTCGACAGATCCGCTCCACACGAGCGATAACGTCGCGGAGAGGATCAGGTTATCCCTGGACTTAAAAAATACTGGGGCAAGGGTGGACAGAGTCCGAAAGGCCCGCAATCAGAAAGTGTTGGTTTGTCTGTCACAGAGCCTAGGCAGATGAATCCACTTGTGTGCATACGGAGTGTTCTCTCGTGCTACAGCAACAAGGAGATGGAAGAGTGTCTCCTTTCTCAAAATAAACACCTTCTGAAGGATGTTGATGTAGCAGGAGAGACTGTCAGCGTACGGTTTAGGAAACGCGCGAGGAACCCGCTTCAGTGCCATTCTGTTGTGGAGCTATAACCAGAAATATGGAAGCGCTTCACACAGGCAGAACATATACACTTGGGGGTTGGAATCAGCCATGTGGAGGATCAGTCTCCTTTTTTGCAGTGCACAAAGTGCCTCGGATATGGCCATACGAAGGCCGTATGCAGGGAAGTGCACAGTAACATCTGCAGTTACTGCAGTGGCGAGCACATTGGGAGAGACTGTCCCTCGAGAGCAAGTGGAAAACCCCCAAGATGCACAAACTGTGTGAAGGCTGGGAAAGCTCCTGAAGATCTGGCACATAACGCCTTCAGCGATGTGTGCCAAGAGAGGCACAAATGGGATAGTATAGCGAGGTCGCGCGTTTCTTATAATTGTTAAAGGCACCCAGGTGGATGACGGGATAGTCGGGGTTCACCATCGGAATTTGGACGGGTCGAGTTGCAGGTTGCGTTTTGTACAAGCGAATCTGCAGCGCTCTAAGCTTGCCACGGCGGAGCTTGCTCAGGCGGCACAGGCAAAGGGATTTTTTATTGCCCTCGTTCAGGAGCCCTACGTGGGTAGAACAGGGGTAATGAAACAATACCTTGGCACTCAAGTCATCCAGTGCACCCTGAACCACCAAAAGCAGGTGAAAGCAGCAGTCGTAGTTTTCGGTGACCAATTGGAAGTCATTCATGACCCACAAAGATCTGGGAGGCTTAAGCTTGCAGTAGTATCCGTCTATTTCGAGGGTGATCAAGACTTGGACCCGTACCAATCATGGGTTAAGGAATTATGTGGGAAAATAGGCATGAATAACATCGTAGTGGAGGGAGATGTGAACGCCTGGAGCCAGTGGTGGGGAAGTGTTTCTGAATACCATCGTGGGGCGGCGTATAACTCCTTCTTGAACGAATTGGATCTTCAAATTCTCAACACCGGCCAAGTTCCAACCTTCGAAGTTCATAGGGGAGACAGGCTGTGTACGAGCAGGGTAGACGTTACTGCTTGCAGTCTGTCACTACTGGGCAAGATCGAGGATTGGAGTGTGGATAGGAATCTTACAACATCGGACCATAATGCGATTACCTTCTCTATGCAGTTGGAGAAGCCCTTAGAACCTCTGAGGTCAACTTCAACTCGCATATATAACACCAAGAAGGCAAAATGGTCCGATTTCCGTGCACACTTCAAGACCAGCCTGGTAGATAAAAACATCACACCCGCAAGAATAACGGAGGTATTGGACCTGGGAGAGTTTGAAGATCTAATTAAGTCATACTCAGACACCATCCGTGGATCATGCGACCTCATGATCCTGAAGTTGATCCTGATGGTTATTACGAAGAAGCTTAAGTATGACTCCCCGGTGATCCATATGTCGGCTAAACCTCGTTTATGAGATAAAGTTGCTAGGTCTCGTCATCGACTGTAAACTCACTTTTAACGCACACGTGTCTGCTACTTGCTCCAAAGTTGCAGACATTTACAAGCAGTTAGCATGTGCCGCAAAGGTGTCGTGGGGTCTGAATGGAGAAATTGTAAGAACCATTTATGTGTCGGTGATAGAGCCAATTGTGTTGTATGCGGCGAGTGCGTGGTCTCCGGCAGCTGAGAAACTGATGGTAAGAAATCAGTTAGACTCACTGCAAAGAGGCTTTCTGCAGAAGATCTGCAAGGCGTACCGCACGGTCTCTCTAACATCGGCACTAATCCTCTCGGGCCATTTACCCCTGGAACTTCGGGTTCTTGAGGCTGCATCCCTATTTACCATCAAAAAGGGGTACTCTGAGGACTACATGCCACCAGGCAGAGAGTTTGAGCGCAATGTGGAATACCAACGGTTTCCACATCCATCACTACTCACGACAACTGAGTACGGAAAACCATCAAGTTGTCGGCCCCCAGATATTCACCGACGGCAGCAAGATTGAGGGGAAAGTCGGAGCTGCCCTCACTTGGTGGGAAGAATGCAGGGAGTCCAAGTATTCCACCTTTCGCCTGGAGCCTCACAATACTGTCTTCCAATCGGAGCTGTATGCACTCTATAGGGCTGTTAAGATGGTGAGTGAGTCAGGGAGGGCATCGGTCAGCATTTTGAGCGATTCTAGATCTTCGCTTGATCTGCTGCGGTGTCCTTCTGTAACTCACCCTCTAGCCCAGAGCATCAAGAGTTGTGTACGGGATATCCGGGAGGAGGGCAGAAAGGCAAAATGGTCCGATTTCCGTGCACACTTCAAGACCAGCCTGGTAGATAAAAACATCACACCCGCAAGAATAACGGAGGTATTGGACCTGGGAGAGTTTGAAGATCTAATTAAGTCATACTCAGACACCATCCGTGGATCATGCGACCTCATGATCCTGAAGTTGGGTTTACGGAAGGGAGACCCGAGACCCCCGTGGTGGTCTCCCTCTCTGGACCAACTCAAGAAAAATGTTCTGAGGATGAAGAGAAAGATTAGAAACGCTGCTCCTCATCGCAGAAAGGCCGTTATCGATGAGTACTTACTGGTTAAAGTTGCATACCAGCAGAGTGCTGCAGAAGCTGTCACGGAAAGTTGGAAGGAGTTATGCTCGACACAGGACCGAGAGAGTATGTGGGACGGTATCTACAGAGTCATAAGGAAAACGGCGAGGAGACAGGACGACATGCTCCTGAGAAATACCGCAGGGCAGACACTAAGCCCTGAACAGTCAGCGGATCTCCTTGCGAAAACGTTTTATCCTCCGTAGGAACGGAAAGTGAACACCACAGGCTGGTCAGAGGACTCACGGATGGGAAAACCCCTGCGGATATAGAACAGCTGTCGGACGATGATCCACCTTTTACAGGTACGGAGCTGGATAAGGTCCTCAGGGACCTAAATCCGAAATAAGCTCCTGGGCCTGATGGATTGACGGCCGACATTTGCACAGCAGTCATCCAATACAATAGGGAAGTGTTCTTGGCGTTGGCAAACAAGTGCCTATCGCTGCCGCACTTCCCGAAGCACTGGAAGATTGCTCATGTGTGCGTTATCCGCAAACCAGGGAAAGAAGACTACACCCATCCTAAGTCCTACAGACCGATAGGCCTCTTATCGGTTCTAGGGAAGATCGTCGAAAAACTCCTTGTTGGCAGACTTCAGTGGCATTTTAATCCAACTCTGCATCCCAGCCAGTATGGATTCATGCCGCAGCGTGGAACCGAAGACGCCCTCTACGACCTCATCAAGCATATACGGACAGAAGTTAAAGCCAAAAAGCTTGTTCTTCTGGTATCGCTTGATATAGAGGGGGCCTTTGATAACGCATGGTGTCCGGCCTTAAAGAAGCAGATGATCGCCAAGAAATGTCCAAGAAACATCTTTGCTCTTGTAGCCTCATACCTGGAAGACCGTAAGATCAAGGTCAACTATGCCAGAGCGTCGAGTGAGAAGGGTACTACGAAAGGTTGTGTCCAGGGATCCATTGGTGGACCAACCTTTTGGAACCTTATCCTTGATTAGCTCTTACACAAAATGGCTAGTTTAGGGGTATATTGTCAGGCCTTCGCAGATGATGTGGTTCTTGTTTTCTCCGATTCAGCAGTCAATACCTTGCAACAAAAAGCCGACAACATCCTGGAGGTCGTACAGGAATGGGGAGTCCATAACAAACTTAACTTCGCCGCGCATAAAACCAATGGTGATGGTTATTACGAAGAAGCTTAAGTATGACTCCCCGGTGATCCATATGTCCGGCACTCGGCTAAACCTCGTTTATGAGATAAAGTTGCTAGGTCTCGTCATCGACTGTAAACTCACTTTTAACGCACACGTGTCTGCTACTTGCTCCAAAGTTGCAGACATTTACAAGCAGTTAGCATGTGCCGCAAAGGTGTCGTGGGGTCTGAATGGAGAAATTGTAAGAACCATTTATGTGTAGGTGATAGAGCCAATTGTGTTGTATGCGGCGAGTGCGTGGTCTCCGGCAGCTGAGAAACTGATGGTAAGAAATCAGTTAGACTCACTGCAAAGAGGCTTTCTGCAGAAGATCTGCAAGGCGTACCGCACGGTCTCTCTAACATCGGCACTAATCCTCTCGGGCCATTTACCCCTGGAACTCCGGGTTCTTGAGGCTGCATCCCTATTTACCATCAAAAAGGGGTACTCTGAGGACTACATGCCACCAGGCAGAGAGTTTGAGCGCAATGTGGAATACCAACGGTTTCCACATCCATCACTACTCACGACAACTGAGTACGGAAAACCATCAAGTTGTCGGCCCCCAGATATTCACCGACGGCAGCAAGATTGAGGGGAAAGTCGGAGCTGCCCTCACTTGGTGGGAAGAATGCAGGGAGTCCAAGTATTCCACCTTTCGCCTGGAGCCTCACAATACTGTCTTCCAATCGGAGCTGTATGCACTCTATAGGGCTGTTAAGATGGTGAGTGAGTCAGGGAGGGCATCGGTCAGCATTTTGAGCGATTCTAGATCTTCGCTTGATCTGCTGCGGTGTCCTTCTGTAACTCACCCTCTAGCCCAGAGCATCAAGAGTTGTGTACGGGATATCCGGGAGGAGGGCAGGGTTGTAAGACTCTTTTGGCTGAGAGCCCATGTAGGTACCCCAGGGAACGAAAGAGCAGACGAATTGGCGAAGAAGGCTGCGTTAACAAAGAAAACGGCCCCAGATTATAGCAAAGTACCAGTGTCTTTCGTCAGGAAACGGATACGGGAGGATACTGTTAAGAAGTGGCAGTTGCGGTACGACTCTTCGAGTACGGGATCAGTGACCAAGGTTTTCTTACCTACGGTCACTTTCGCTAGACGCGTACTTAAGGGCATGAAAATAACACCTATTCATGCCCAGATTTTAACCGGTCACGGTGGATTCGCCGCCTATTTGCACCGTTTCCATCTCAAGGACAGTCCCTCCTGTATCTGCGACCCGGTTTGTGACGAAACTATCTAGCTCGTGCTCCTGGAATGTCCAAGGTTTGGCCTGGAAAGAATGGACCTGGAGATCGAAATTCAAACCAAGCTCGATCAGTCCACTCTCCCCTCGATCTTGGAGAACCAGGCCAAGAAGACAGCATTCTTGGCTTTCGCGAGCAGGGTTGCTATAATCACAGCTAGGGGAAACGGAGCAACTTTCCTTCCGGCACTCCCCTCACGTTTGCATGCATCACTTGTTCAGGACATCGCATCAGCATCACGAAGATCACCCATTCCCATGGAGCCTCAGATTGCTCCGAACGCCTCGTATTCGGATGATCCCGCACCGGTAACAGATCCAGCTACCACCGCCATCAACCAGCTACTGGCGTGTGGAGAGAGTGGAAACCCGGGAATCAGGATTCGAGGTGTAGCTCTCTTCATGGACGACGTTTGCGAAAATCTCGGTATTAGCTTCTGCCAAGCAGGAACGAGGAGGAAAGTTGTGATATCGCCCGGCCTGGCCTCTTTACTGAATGGTAGCACTCGCAAAACGAGCATGAAACGCCAAGTATACAATGCGTTACCTGAGTCGAGGGTGTCTGGATGTCGAATGGTGCGATCGCAAAATGAAACGATCGCGCTATTCGAGTGGGGTGTGGAGACTCCTTTCGCTCAGGCATGCTCGGTGCTAACCAGGATGGGGGAGGCTGGGATGGGAGTGATTGTCACACCCCGCAAAGTAAGCGTGGACGCAATGATCCTTGGTTTCGAAAGGGGGGAAGTCACAGATCGCAATGGTTGCCTAATAGCCTCTGAACATCATGAGGTCATCGTGTATGAGGACAGAGGGGAAAACTTACGTTACCTCAAAGTCCCCAGATACGATGTGGCAACGGCGACCAGCCCCACTGACAGCTGAGGGCACCCCGTACCAAACCCAATCACTAAAAATGGATCAGAGCGTCTTCAGCTGAAGGTAGCTGCTGAGATGGCCGAGAGTAAGGAGAGCAAGCGCGCCAATCCTGAGGAGAGAATGGAGCTGATCGGAAAGAAAAAAAGATTTGTAAATGTTTTCGGTGCACTCACTGTGCACCGAAAATATTTGAAAAACGAATAGAAAACCGGACGGGAGCCGACAAAGACCAGGTAATTTCGCCTAGTCTAATGCCAGTGTTGGGGCCATCGGACCATGTATTAAATGCTTTCCTCGAGTTTCAGGCGGTCATAAAGGCGACTAAAGAAGTCAATTTGACCGTCTGCAGTAACATCATGCAAGCCTTCAGGTTGGGAAATGATCAACTCCTGAAGGTGAGACTCGAGGAGGCAGTCGTCGTTATATATGCTGCCATATATGACAACGACACTTCCCAAGTCATCAAGGGGAA
The DNA here is from genome assembly GCA_946251855.1 of Alsophila aescularia. Classification (NCBI taxonomy): domain Eukaryota; kingdom Metazoa; phylum Arthropoda; class Insecta; order Lepidoptera; family Geometridae; genus Alsophila; species Alsophila aescularia. The sequence continues at coordinate 61,851,265 of OX276374.1, forward strand.
AATGTCGGGTCAATATATGGTGGCATATAATATGTCGAGTGGGTTCGTGGCCTTAGACGAGGGTGAGACGCAGCGAAAGGGTCTGCCGAAGTACGTTACCCCATCCAATGACCGCATGGTTGTCACCGCCCGGTGCACAAAGATAATGCTGGACGACAGGATCCTGAGTATGGCTGAGTCCATCTCGGGACTCTGTGGTCCAGACATAAGCTGGGTGGTGCCGAAGATCACCTGGGTCAACGGGGTTCCCGGAAGTGGCAAGACAACGTGGGTTATTGATAACTTTAATGAGAGCAATGACATTATAGTCACCACCACCATCGAGACAGCCAAGGAACTCAGAGCTAAGCTAGCGCACCGTATAAGAACCACCAAGGTTCGCACTATGGCCTCAATATTAGTAAATGGTTTTAGAGAGCGGGATGGCTGCGGTCGTCTAATGATAGATGAAGCTCTCATGAATCATTTTGGGGCCATAGTAATGGCTACTCGGTTGTCAGGTGCTAGTGAAATTGTTCTCATTGGAGATATCAATCAGCTGCCTTATATCGATAGAGAGAATCTCTTCGAGATAAGGTACAGCAGCCCCGGCCTGGTAGCGACCATCAGCCAGGAACTGTCTTGTTCGTACCGATGCCCGATGGATGTGGCGTACGTACTTAGCGAGGCCTGGAATGTACTCAAAAAGATCAGAGGTACATTCTATGGAGCTGAAAAGGTGGACAGGTGCGCAAATTCCCAACACCCTTCCGAATACCCTTTTCCTAGTCTACACTCAGGAGGAAAAGGAGTCCCTAGTCAATCTGGTATTGGATCGCGTACTTTGACCATCCATGAAGCCCAGGGGTTAACCTACGCGTCGGTTAAAATCGTCCGGATGAAGAAAGAGAAGTTGAGGCTCCATGACAGCATCTCTCATGCGGTAGTGGCAGTGTCACGACACACGAATAAAAATCAAAATCAATCAAAATCAAATTGTTTATTTGCATAAATATGGGTAGGTATACAAAGATGTTTCACTAATTATAAGCAGAACGCCACATTTTTACCGTAAGGTGTGCAAATATATTTAAATGTAAACATAGAACAAAACCTCATAATAATAATTTCTTAAGTTCTAAATTTGTTACAATGTCATTAATACATTATTATTAGTAAATAAAAAAAAATAGAACAAAAATAAAGCCAAGAAATAGCAAATAGGTAAATAACAATGTCAGCTGTATGTATAATAACATGTATAATAACAGCTGTGTGTACTATACCAATGGCGCTGAGGATGGGGTGGAACGCTTCATAAATCGGGCTGTGGGGGCGCAAACCGAGCGAGTCATCGAGCATAATCTCAAGATGGCGATGCGTAATCGAGACGCAGCCTCCATTGCGGTTATGCTCGGTATTCTCAAGGGGGGGACGTCTTCCGCTGCAGATGGAGAGGTGTGTAAATTAAGTGTTGACATGTCTTATGTATAAGTCAGAGCCTTGTGGGTGACAGAAGTCATGCTCACAGAGGCCTAAACCTGCAGCGGTGGGTGTGGCGGGTCGTCCTCCTCCCTAAGATATGATTGAGGAGAGCGATGGCTGGCACACTCATCATACTCGTGAACGGGTGCTGCTTGGGGGGGCCGGACCTTTGCTGCTCACAGGGTTCTCAAACATTGTTAGCTATATTTTTAGTGTTTAAATGTATTTTGTATTAAGTTCTAAATAAAATAAAATATTAAAAAAAAAAAAAAGGAGTTGTACTACAAAATAGGTGAACAAAATAATATTCACCCTATGAGGCTGGAAGGAGTACTGGTTTTATTTTTTATTTTTAATTGCATGTTACTAAAGTGTATGGACTTAGTGTCTATAGAATTCGCGGGCCGTGGCCAATAGCGCCCGGACAAAAATAAACAAAAAAAAATAATATTTATATATATATATATATATATTTATACAATTCCCTCTCTAAAAAGCTTATTTTATACACTGAAACAGTAAATAACAAGCTTTTTTAATCTCTATTTTGTTGTTTGAATTTAGAATACACCAATATATTCTACCTTCACCTCTATACAACCTCCTTGCGAAAAAAATACTCGATACAAACTCATTGTGCAAAGAATACTCGACGTACAAACTCCTTCTGCAAATAACGCCTCGGGATTTGAATGGTCGACATTTTCGACAAGGACTTTTTTAGCATTAGATAATAAAAACTGTTTGGAATTAAAGCGACATGGCGGATGGAAGTCTACTACCATGGCTGAAGGTTATATCGAAGATTCTATCGAAAATAAATCGAAACGCAGCCTGAAGACCTATGGACTCCACGCTCTTCAACTTCCAAAGATGCCCCAGACCATCGACAGGAAATAAATATCGCTTCACAAGTTGACCATCATAATAATAATATTAGGAAAATTACTCTATTATTACTATTACTATTTTAGTAATTGTTGCAATTTTAATGTGCATTTTAATTACATTAACCTTCCTTTTTCCTTCATTAAATGTCTACTTTCACTTTAATCTTTCTTTTTCTCTTAGTCATGGTACAAAGTATAGTATGCAACTCTTGAATAAAACGGATTTCTATCGAGGGCCATGAAACGATCGCGCCTTACGGTCGTGATTCAGTCGTTAGAATCCTGAGCGACGCGACCCTCGCTTTAAATCCAACCTTTATTCATTTATTGAATAATATACTATTATTTAATTTCACTTTTATTTTTCCTGCCATACCGCGTTTTTATCCACGTTCCACGCGCATAAAACACTCTTCCTACAAAAAACTCATTCTAAAACGTTTAAAAAACAATGTTTTGCGTGGTATTTATTATTACTTCGCGAAACTTTTATAAGCGTAGGTCAAGTACGGATTACTAAATACGCCGAGTTAGCTCCATACAAGTATCGTGTGCGAGCACCGCCATGTTCGTTCAAACTATTCTGTATTATTGTGAACGCAATTAAATTGTATACCATGTACCCCTACATAAACTACCAGTTACCTATAGAAATATTCTGCCTGACACTCAATTCGTCTCAGCTCAAATTATCTCAAGCATGTAACATAAATCACATTAATGATGTGTCTTGACGTAATTAGTGAAATAGATAACTCATTTAATATTGAATGCCAGGCCAAAGACATCCTTGAAAACTGTAGAGAAGTATTAACAGACGTATACAACATTAAAATCTTAACCCAGAATATTCGGAGTATACACAAAAATTTCACTTCTTTTTGTGTGGCTCTGAAGAGGCTTAATACAACCTATGTTGTAATCTTGTTGACGGAGTGTTGGTTGGATCTGAACGACACAATTGGCCAACTACCAGGTTACTGTGCATACAAAACTGCTAGAAATCTGAACCGCTGTGGCGGTATTGTAGCATTTGTGAATGACTGTTGGAATGCAACAGTATATGAGCCTCCCGTTGGAGATGCAGAAAGCCTGGTTGTCCAGTTGTCAAATAATACTTCACTACTAGCTATCTACCGTTCTCCCTCTTTCAGAGACATTGGTAATTTTACTTCATCTCTTGACAAAAACTTTAATATCTCTAAAAAACTTTTCTACTGTGATTGTAACAGGCGACTTATATATAAATATTTTAACTACTTCCGACAGCGACAGCATTGATTATCCTCATGGCTGTGTGCTTAGTGCCTCATGGCTGAACACGGTTTTTTACCGGCGATTACTAAGCCAACGAGAAACGATTCATGCTTAGATCATATATACGTAAAGTCTAAAACACAACAAGTTGATGGCCTTGTGTGTGATGTAGCTATAACTGATCACAGAACGGTGATGCTAGGTATGAAACTAGACTCTCTTAAAAATATCAGAAAGCCCTTAAATCGTATCATATTTGTCACAAGTATAGAATCAGTTGCAAAAGAGCTTTCAGAAACTGACTGGTCTGCCATTACCACCACACAAGATGTTGACTCTGCAGTAGATCGGTTTCACTCTATTATTTGCAAAGCTGTTTCTAATCATACCAAAGATAAGATAATACCTCGTTCTAAAATCACCTTAAAGCCATGGATTACTACGGGACTCGTAAAATGCATGAAAAGACGTGATAAGCTTCATCTCGATGTTAGAAAGCATCCTAATGACAAAAGGCTAAAGCAGAAACACCTACTTTACCGTAATGTGTTCACCAATCTGTTACACAATCTTAAACAAAACTATGAAAATTCTGATCTTTGTAAAAACAAACACAATCCTAAAAAGCTCTGGCAGTCCACCAGGAAAATTAGCGATTCACCGATCCCTTTAAATACATCTTCTAACTTAATTTCTGATAAAACATCACCAGAAAAAGCATTAAATGCCTGTAACAAAAATTTCTCGAGTGTTGGTACTAATCTGGCTAAACTGCTCCTAACCAAACTTCAAAAAAGCCCTGAATCCTTAGTTTCCGAATTAAAGTTAGGTGAAGATGTACCACAGAGCTTTTTTATGCAACTTACTGACATTTATGAAATAAACAAGCTAATATCAAAATAAAAAAATGATAGTGCCCCTGAAAAGGATGGGTTTGGTGTCAGACTTATTAAAGGAATAATACACGCTATTATTGATCCTCTCACTCACATAATAATATTCAATCTTAGTTTAGCCACTGGATGGTTCCCCAATACCTGGAAACAAGCTGTGGTCATTCCTATTCACAAAAAAGGTCCTACTAACTTACCTGAAAATTACAGGCCCATATCTCTTCTAGGAATATTTTCGAAACTACTAGAAAAAAATAGTAAACAAGCGGCTAATAGCCTACCTATATAAATACAAACTTCTCTCTGATAAACAGTTTGGTTTTAGGGTGCAAAAGTCTACGGAAGATGCTGTTAGTTCTTTGACTAGACAAGTCAGTGCTAGTTTGGAGGGTGGCTGCAAATGTTTCGGAGTGTTTCTGGATCTCGCTAAAACATTTGATACAGTTTCAGTGCCATTACTTCTTAAAAAAAATACGAGAACGTACGAACACAACGGAATACGAGGTCAAGCCTTAAGTTGGTTCTGCAGCTATCTTGCAAACGACGTAATCAACTGCCTGTTGATTACGTCGTTTCGCAGGGTAGCGTCTTGGGCCCGACGTTATTTATTATATATATGAACGACATCCATCGAATCATAAATAATACTACTGACACGACCAATCTTATATGTTACGCCGATGACGCTGTTGCTCTATTTTCCGGTAATTCATGGAGTGCTGCTCTGAATGCCACTGAGACTGGTATGAGACGGATTGGCGGTTGGCTTGAACATAATCTTTTGACACTGAACGCTAAGAAGACCAACTATATCTGCTTTCATAGTACAAAAAAGTCTGAGCCTAAGTCACCAACGAGCCTTAAAATTTATTCTTCTATTTGCATCCATACCCCGTGTAATTGTGATTTTATCAATAGAATTGACAGTATTCGTTATCTTGGCGTTGAGATAGACCAAAATCTTTCCATCATAGCGCATATAGCCTGCACAACAAAGCGTGTCAGGAAAATTGTATATGTGATGAAATTGCTACGCAATTCGGCAGACCCATGGACAGCTAGTGTATACTGCCCTGTGCGAGTCCATCCTCGGTTACTGTTTCACCATATGGGGAGGCTCCGGGATCACAGCAATGCTAGGACTAGAACGAGCACAACGTTGGATAATAAAAACAATGCTAAAAAAGCCGATAAGGTATCCCACAAAACTGCTTTATGCTGAAGCGAAACTATTAAATGTTCGCCAACTTTACATCCTCCGGGCTTTCGCTAGGCATCACTCTTAAACTCTTAACTGCAGTGATTATTGGTCTCTTCTTAATCGCAGAATCTTCAAAACGCGGCGTGTCTTCGTCAGAACTAGGCATGCTCAACGACTACCAGACTTCATGCTTCCTTTCATCTACAATAAAATACTCAAAATACTTGATGTTAAAAAATGCACAGTCAACCAAGCTAAGCGTTTTGTTCTCAAGTGGCTTGAACAATTTCTAAGAATCATATCATAACAGATAATTGCAAATTTTATTTCATTTAGTTAATATGCCTCCATCTAACATTGCACCTTCTAACCAACTTCTATGACTCACTTTATGTGCCTACTAACGTTCTATTTGTAAACATAATTTTAGTTTAGTTTTAGTTTATTGCTCTTGTCATCGTTGTTAATTTCTATTCTGTTAACTTGGCTTTAAGGCCCCCACGAGACAGGCTTGACCTAGTGTGGGGACCACCAGTAATCGTTTATGCTGCACTGTGCTTAACTTATGAAATAAATAATCTAATCTAATTTAAGCAAGTGAATTTTTTATTTTGTTTAATGGAAATCCCCGTTTTAAAAACAAACAAGTTATGAAATGTCGTTAGTATAAACATAGTAATAAAGTGACCTTAGATTTACAACTTCTGCCCGGCCGGCTAATTAATTATAGACCCGCACACCTCCAACCTCTACAAATTGGGGTACCAAGAAATAATTTATTCAAAAATTTCGCCTCCGCATAGTAAATATAATGTAATCTGCTCCACAGTTAGATAGTTAATATTCAGCTGCTATCGTGCTTAATAACCAAATTTAATTACGACCGAAAATATACATAGGTGTCCGTGAAATTTAGTAATTTTGATTTATTATAATATTCAAGATGAAATCAATATTAATAATGAGCTGTCTCGTTTCGTGTGTCTTGCATTTATTCCGTAATTTCCACAATTTTCTTCTTGTATTCGTAACAATAGTATGTACGTACCGAATAGTAAATTATAATATTTAATTGTCGAATGCACGCGAAATCAGTTTGTGTTTAAGTTTATGTGACTTCTATGATATTTTGTGGAGATCATTTTCTAAATGTTCGGAGTCCACAGCTATTGTGGTACAATTATTTTCTTAATGGTTACTAGCAAGAGTTAACTTTATTCTAACACTTGAATATTGTATTTTTTTCTCTATAGGTCTTAATAAAGATGTGACTCTACTCTAATATCCAATTTTTGGGTGTATCGTAGGTGGCCAAGCCGCGAGACCCTTCTTCATGTTAGTTCTATTCTTTGAAAGCTAATGATGATTCTCAGAATGCCATCCAACGATGTCAAGGTCCTATCGCTTCAGTACGATACCTGGAGAGTTCTAAATCTAACTCGATGGGGCGCTCCTAGCGACCGTATCACTGGGGCATGTTTTTGACTAGGAGGGGCGACGAGGGAAACTCACTGACACATCGTAATAAGCTGATTCTTTCTACCTTTCTTTGTCAAATTCTTAACCCTGACATGGTAGCGGCTTTCTGTGAACAAACAGGAGTTCGTCAAAACACAATTCTGGGAAAAGTCCAGGCTGGCTTACCTGCTGCTCCTTCTAAAAAATATTTCCTCATTGATGAGCTGGTTCGAGTAGCGAGGAAATCTATCCTGACCTCTGGCTGTCGTGTCGCATGGCCGACATCACCAAACGGTCGTTTTATGTCTGTTACGAACGAATAATGGTGGGTTGGGCAGTAGCACCGAATAAAACACTAAACGACCTGATGGCATATAAACATCAACTCGCGTCTTGATAATTTCCGATGCTTCTTGGGTTAATTTTCGATTACCTAGTGAAAGGTCAGCTGATCTGCCTTGTCATAGAGGAAACGGGTCGATTAGTCAACTTTCTACATGAACCAAAATGATATATTTCTAGATTACGTATCAATGATACTGATTTACTGAAAATGAGTTAGATGCAAGGAAATTATATTTTAATTAGTATATAAATTCCTTGGTTAGATGTGTTTACGGGAAGAAATATAATATTTGATTCAAGACTGTGGAGTGCGTTGTAAGCTTTGCCACCGTTCGCAAACCTCCCGGCCGTCACCTGTCATCGCCGCCGGCCGCGAGCCTTACAGACGTGATCCACCCGCATTCTCCACAGCTCTATGTCAAACAAAGATATCAACAAATATATATTCAAATTTGGTTCTAAAATGACAAAAAAGTAATAAAACAACTCAATCCCAACAAAGATTCTGCACCTCTGCATAGAAAAAGTAACGTCACTCAAAACAGTACGTAGCATTAAGATAGTTAATCGTACAAAAAATATAGCAAATCAGCGATTACCTCCCAACCAGCAAAAACCACACTTACAAAAATCTACTATTTTCTTGCTCTTATACCGTTCTTATATCATCCTATAAGCCTGGATTTGGGCACTAATTATAAGCGTATCTAATTTAATAACGTTCTAATATCAGTTTCAATGAATGTTGTTTAAAGTAATCTTGCCAAAACTAACTTGGGCCGTCTCAGCTAAACCAATCGTAAAAAACTGTCGTTTTTGTTTGTTTGAAAGTTACAAATAATGAAAAAATAAATAAATAAATAACAGTAAGCATCAAGGTAACTAAGGATTATATATGTAACTAGCTGTGCCCGTGGCTTTGCCCGCGTGGTCATTTCATTTAAAAGTAGCCCAAACGTTTTATTCCAGGACCAAAAGCCAAACCACCACCAGACCAGTTGTAGGTTTGGTCCAGAGGACCAGGAGGATCAGGACCAAACCTACAAAGAACAATATTATACTATATTTCTTCAAAATTCGTTCAGCCGTCAAATAGTTTTTTATCCATTGCTCGGCATCTAATCATCGGAATTTTAGATAGTTATGTGTAAATAGTTAAGTTTTTTTTTATTTATATTTTAAAATGAACTTTTGTTTTTGTACGCTTTATCTTGTAAATAAATTCCCTCTTATCATCGGAATAAGGCACTGCCTTGCCTTTTTATAACGCATGTTCTGTGAAGTACGGCACTCCGTACTTCACAGAATATGCGTTATAACACACTTGCACTTCTATGACACTTCGTAGAAGTGCACCTATTGCAATGAAATAAACGCATATAATAAAATATGAAATAAACGCATATAATACAATGTGAAATAAACGCTAGAATAAACGCACCGCGTTCCACTGCAAGGCAGTGCGTGCAAGGCCTAAGATACCAAGTACCCCAGTTTTTAAATCAGCGCAAGATCTTGAGAGCAGGGCCTGGATTCTGTATAACCACTCACGCCAATTCCACGCCACCTGCGTGGAATTAGGGAAGGTGGGTATTTACGCGACCAGGTTTTTAAACCAGGTTTTGGCTTTTAAGTGCGCCGCCCTGGTGCGGACCCACAATACTTGCAAGACTTTCAAAGTATTTTACTCACCAACTCGCTCTTTTTTTTTCTTTATTTTACCTACATAATCGGGAGCGGGTTAGGCATGGCCTTGGCTGAGTTCGGCCGCACTCGGCCAGCCGGGTCACAAGAAGCTAGGTAGCCGATACATCGCTCAAAAAACTTGCAAGGCTTCGAAGTTTTTTTAAGCAAACGCAATTGTGCTCTTTATTTACATAAGCCCACGGGTCAATTTCCTATGCAAGTATTTTTTACTTTCAATTCCACGCTTCCAAGTACTTTTTTCGCAAACATGATTGTGCTCTTTATTTATATGGACATGAAGATCAATTTCCTATGCAAGTATTTTCTACTTTCAAGGCTTCGGTTTACAAAGCACTTGAAAGTATTTTGAACCTTGGTTTTTATAATGAAAGATTCATGACATGAATGAGTTCAATTTATTTTTTTAATTAATAAATTACTATTTTACTATAAATAATTCGCTTAATTTCGCTGCGCGTTTTACAACTGAAGTCGACTTATTCTATCAAAAAACACAAAAAACATCTAAATACGTTTTAAGAGCCTTTAGGGACCATAAAGTAAAAAGAAGAAGAAAACGTGTTGTTCGAGTTAATTTGATTGAGTAGAGAAAATTATCTCCGAAGGTAAGGTGGCACAGATTAGAGAGTTATTAAGGTGGTGAGGTAAATTGGATGGGGCATCAAGGGTAGGTCATTACTAGGAGGTCCATACGAACAAATTTTAATGCAATGAAACATTGTGTTCTTAGTACAAATTATTTTTTATGATGTTTCACAGAACGACGTACTTACTGGCACTTTAACTGGCTCTTAATAATTACCTACCCTACCTACCTACTTTTGGAGCTTTTTCAACACGATATGAGGATTGATTTAAAAAATAAAAGTTTTTTATACCTTCTCTGTGAAGAGCAATACATGTACCTACCTCTGTATGTACACATTTCAATACCGACAACTAACCATTTTGCCAGTAAGACATTATGAAGAAACCTCCGATATAACTATATAATTATGTAGGTACGTAGGTAGTACATTATTATATCACAATGGAAGAAACAATCGATTTTGAAGTTCATCTCAATTAAAATTTTCAAAAAATATTTAATGTACAGATTTAGCCCAGTTACAGTTTTATTAGAGTATAGATAGATATCAAGGAAAATGTAAAAAATAACGCATAAATAATGTAAATATCTTTTAATTATGGAGCAAAACATTTCTACAGCGCGTGATTTCGATCCACGTACGTCTGGATTACGCACCCATGCATCTGTCCAACTGGGCCAGTGAGCCTCGTAGCAGAATGACGAAATACGGTAATAGTCTAGTCGTAAACGGATGTATGATCACTTTAAATTTAACACAACTTTGGACCCATAGGCTGCAGGAACCTTTTAATTTTTCGGGATAAAGAGTATTCAACATTTTAACACATTATGTAAACTTTGGCTGTGCCAAGTTACATCAAAATCCGTCCAGTAGTTTTAGCTTGATACGTGTTATTTTAAATAATTTTCTACCCCTATCCTGCGGGAACCGTTGATTTTTCCGGGATAAAAAGTATCCTAAATGTTAATCCAGTACATCAGCTATGATTCTGCCAAGTTGCATCAAAATCAGTCTGGTAGTTTCAGCGTGATGCGTGTTCAAAGAGACAGACAGACAGACAGACAGACAAAAAATAGAAAAATAACCTTTTTGCACTCCATATCGATTTTGAAGTTTACCTCAATCAAAATTTTCAAAAAATATTTAATATACAGATTTAGCCCAGTAACAGTTTTATTATAGTATATATAGAAGATAATGTGCTGTTATGAACAAGTATTTCGTTTTAGAATGTTTTTCGGTATTGGAAAATATTATTAACTGTAAAGTAGATCGCTTCACATCTCATGCCCTTCATCAAATTATAGTATTTCGTATTCTCGTTTGATTATTTTATTTGTTAATTTGTATTGAATGTGTCGCCATTGGTATTGCATTTATTATGCTCACTTTAAGACTATTGTAAGATCATTTAGAGGTAACTCCATGTTGGAATAAATTATAAATTAGCGTAATATTGTTCAACAAAAACTTACTCTTAAAATTGTATTCATAAAATCGATTTAAGGTTAAACTTTCTTATATCAGACTCGCCTTTTCTATAGTAAGTATAATGATTTAATATTACTCTAATATCGTGCCTATCCACTACTGTTGATCTTATAATAGTTTTGAATAAGATCAAAAAAGTACATGCTTACAGTGCTCTAATGCAATGCTGATTAGTCTGACATTCTTACAATAGCATTTAGTAAATCTGTAATAAAATTAAATGAGTTATGGATATGAGAGCAAATTATCTCATAAGTAATAAGTTTTAGTAAATGCTATTTTGGGAGAATGTGGCTTACAACAGCGCTGCAAAATAAGCTTATAAGCATAATTGAGACAAGGCATTAAGACCAAGCGTATTTGAGCCTGTCCCGGCTTGTCAGAGACTAATATAGGAGAGTAGCAATGACGAAAACCTTATAACCCTTATAAGTGGGAAATGTGAGACTGTGTTGCTATTTGGGTGGAACTGATTTTATAAATGTACTAATTTCTTTGAAAAACTGTCACATTATTCGAAACAATTAAAATGAACATGGTGGCACGCATGCGCAAAACGAGCGATAATAAGGTACCATTGCTCCGGTTTCGATATTGTTATGTTTAAAAGAAACTGCTGTAAAAAGCGTAAAAACGTAACCTTTGTAACAAAACATCGCATTCAAATTAATTTAATAAAAAACTAATAATACTTCACTGATTTTCATGAAATTTACATGGGACCACAACGGAGGTCTATCTTTTTAATAAAAAGTTAATCATCCGAATCAGCAAAAATATCGCTACATAAGTAAGTACATAAAATATACTAATTAAACTTATAACCTCCTCCTTTGTGAAGCGTACTAATGGTGTCACTTATTTATAAATAAACTGTGTAACCTAAACTGTTATTTAATACAGAATTTAATCGTGCCTAATTAAAATGTTTATTCTAAACCAGTCGTATGACTGGTGGCGTCCAATAAGAACCTGACCTCCTTAGCAATCCTCCAGTGAGTAACAGACCTGCCAGCGTACCCATTACCCGAAGACATACCACCCGTCTCCGCAAAAATATATAATATATAAAATATAATAATATATAAAATATATAATATCAAATATATAATATACTCGTATAGGGCATAAGCTATCTCTATTCCATATTTCATCAAAATCCATTCATTCGCTTGAGTGATGTATGATGATGACGATGACTAAAAGTACCCTATGTATTATTCCAGGATATAAGCTATCTCAATTCCATTTTCATCAAAATTGAGTTCAGCCGTTTAAGAGTGATGTATGATGATGACGATGATGATGATAAAAAATATGATATGTGTTATTCCAGGGTATAAGCTATCTCCATTCCGAATTTCATCAAAATCCGTTTATCCGTTTGAGAGTGATGTATGATGATAAGAAGTATCTATGTTTTATTCCAGGGTTATAACCTATCTCTATTCCAAATTTTATCAAAATCCGTCCAGCCTTTATTAAGTTAAAACTCCCCAAACAAACAGACAACGTTTCACTTTTAGATATTGGTATGAATGACGGCTCAGTTTGGCACCGCCTTCAAAAAACTCTTTTTTATCTTATGTTGTATTTTTGCATTATTATTACATTGGTTAATTTCGAAAAAGTGATATTGTTCTTGCTCTATTATTTTTTTTTTTGAGTGGTTGTTTACAAACGTTTTGCCCCTGCTTCATTATATTGTGATATCTTTTTGCCGACGGTGTTAAAGTAACTCCGTAACGTGAAGTAGAATGCGATAAGTTCAACATTTAATATTTTCGCCGCGAATTAATGAGTAATATTTTTACCATTTACATTAAATTTAGGTGCGTCATTGAAGCATTTATGCCAAGTTGAATAAGCATTTCCTTTGAGCATAGTGCCTCTCCGGTAGAGCTGCATAACTACAAGCTACGATTCGCTGCTACGAGGCTATCAACTACGGTGCTACGTACTGTACTTATACGTATTTCATATTTTTACTTTTTCTACCCTCACCTCTAAACATAAACAGTTATTAGTTGTTTCACTATAAATAATTACATTTTAAAATAGTTAACTGCAAGTTTGAGTGTATATTCAGTCATTAGGTTGAATTCTACGACTTGACTTACCCAGGTCATATCATAAACACCATGTTACAGTGGTTTTTTTCTACGATAATTGAAGTCATAAGCTCGTGCAATCAACCATGCACGAAATATTACAATTGCAAGGAAGGTTCATTGCCTTTCAAGTCATCACTGCCGGTGAGTCACATCACAATCACAGCCAACAACCTTGTTTTGTTTGTTTACATCACCATAATAAATGGAGAAATGCCTCGCTTGTAAGCTTGACATTAAGTCTGTCACGGGGCGGTCCCCGGGTTTGGGTTGCTCCCACTATTCCAGGACACAAACCTCAGTGACACAGAATTACAGGAACTTCCTTCCGTTTGATTCTAGCACACGGCGGGAGCAGACTCGGCAGGCCAGAGTCTGATATCGCTTGGCTCTTGCCTAAAAGAGTTCCGCGCGAAGCCGTTCATTGAGTGCAACGCGATCGGGCGCTGCAACTCAACGATGTTCCTCAAACCAGAGCAGCAGACTTTCAGTTTTTTTTATATTAGTGTTAGCGAAGGAAGGACGAAAGATATATTTTGCCAATTAAATCAATGAAAACATTAATGTGGAATGTTTTTCTATTTTGACCAAAAATCAATGTGTATGACAGGATATTTGTATTTAGAATGAATAATGAACTATCAAAATGAAAAGAAATGGATTATAAAAGAATTAAGATATCAAAAGAGTATTATTATGAAAGAGGTTTGGACCTCGTCACAAGTCAAAAGAATTATTGAGTTGCTTTCCATGCCAAGGAGTTTATCACTACAAATGCCTAAATATGGATTTTACAACGTATAAACACATAACTACCAACGTATCAGGAGACACCGGTTTTTCGCCGTTCCATCTTGTCGTACCGTAGCGCGACATAAGTCGCCTATTACTTATCTGTGCTTATGTAAACACATAGTGTGTCAAACTGTTTTTTTTACTTTGTATTGGTTGTTGTTTTTTTTTTAATTTGAATTCTATTAATTTGTATATTTAGTTTTATAGCGTAATAATTAATGTAATTGGTGCAAACCGTTTTAATTCAATAAATAAATAAATAAATGTTAATTTCAAATTAAAGAACTTCAAGGCTTGGCACTGTCCGACCTGCACAAATGTTACAAGGCGCAGAGGCGATAACTCGAATACGCCCGTGCGTAAACAGAACACGACACTCAATGAATCTTCGGTGTCCTGTGATGAGATGCTGAACCACAGCGGGGATCTGACTTCGTCTATAACACAAAGACAATTTTCGCTGGCGCAGTTTAGTGCATTATTGGACACTAAATTCGATTAATTTCGCAGTGAATTTTTCATTGAAATCAGGACGGCAATTAAATTTGAAGTTAATAGCGCGGTGTCGACCTTGAGAAATGAGTTCACCAAGACTACCGATTTCCTATCTGAGCGTCAAGAGTCGCTTGATACCAAGCTTTTAGCGACCAAAAACAGATATCTGATCTGACGGCGGATAAGGATAGACTGCGGTCTAACCTTCGCTTCTTGGAGCGGCGTTTGGACACTACCGAGAAAATCTCTCGCAGCATGAATTTAGAAATACAGGCGATTACTGAACGACGCAATGAGAATGTTATCAGCATATTTAAAACCTTTTGTGATACTGTGAAATGTCCAGTTTCAAGCACGGATATCATAGCGTGTTGGCGAGTTGCCAAAATCAACTTCTCATCTGATCGGCCTCGCAACATACTGGTGAGTTTGCCCTCCGCGCGTCACCACGATAACATCATATCTGCAGTTCGTAGGTATAATAAAGCTAATGTCACGGAGCCACTGAACACTGCTCATCTGGGCATCCCTGGCGAGAAGAAGATCGTGTACGTCGCTGAGCACCTATCCCCTGAGTGTAAGGACCTCCATGCCGCTACTAGGAGACTGGCGAAGGATAAATCGTACAGATACGTCTGGGTCAATTTGGCCAAGTGTTTGTTCGAAAAGATGACAAATCGGGTGCTATACTCATCAAAGATAAAGCCTATTTGGCAAAAATGGTTTAAGTAGGATTAGGTGTTCAACAGTATTTTATTTTTAGTTATATTTTTTTTTACTTTTGTTTTTTTTTGTGTTTTGTGATTATTTTGGACAATCTTTTTTTTTGGAATCATTTTCTCAATTTGTAATGTTTTTGTACTATCAGAATGTAATCCGTTTTAGATCTAATACAACTGAATTTTATCTGAATTTATTAAATAATGATTATGGTATTGTATGTTTAGTTGAGACTAATCTGAATCCTAGTGTTTTTGAATAAGAGTTGTTTGACGAGCGTTACAACGTATTGCGCAAAGAGCAATGTCAGTCATCCGCCTCGGTAAAATATGAAGGGGGCGGTGTATTGATAGCGTCAAAAAAACACCTATGTATAATTCGACAAAGATGCTGGTACAGTCCCTATGAAGATATTTGGCTTACTATTAACGCTCCAAATAATAAGATTTTATTTAATTGTTGTCTGTGTTATAAAATTAATATTGAGCAAATTCATATCAGGGGGTAACCCCTGATATGAATTTGCTCAATATTAATTTGTTTTTGAACACTTACAAGATATCGTTATAAATCACTCTAACATGGGCCTATTTTTGTTAATAGGTGACTTCAATGCTCCAAATATTGTCTGGAATAGGAGTGATGGCTCTTTTTGCTTGACTGCTGCCAGTAGCTCCGGAAGTAAATCACTTGTGCTGCTGGAAACATTGTCTCTGTGTAATATGTCCCAATTCTAAATAACAACAGTTGTTTACTCGATCTTGTCTTATATGACCACACCAACATAGCAGTTAACAGTTGTGAACCGCTTAGCCGACTGGACAGACATCATCCCGCGATTGCTATTGAAATTGAAACCCTAAAAGATCTCAGAACAATTTCCCATGATCCTTTTGCACAAAAATTTAACTTTCGCAAAAGCGATTATGATAAAATAAAACAAGATTTAGATTCTATTGAGTGGGAGCATCTTCTTGAAAAAATGAAAATGAAAAATGAAAATGCTTTATTTGTCCGAAACATGGTACTATTAGGTGGTAGGTAGGTATACGTGAAATAGTTCAGCATGTTTCACCAGAAAGTGGCATACAATATATTTTTTTACACATAAAACAATAGAATTATAAATTATACAATATGATTAAAAAGATTAAAATTATTCACGCAAATTATGACAAAGGAGTTATAAATATTAATAAAACTAAAATTATCCATGTCATACTAAGCACATAATATTTGATCAATCATAATACATTCAATTCAATATTTATGTCAATATGATGTCAATATACAATCAAAAAACTCCTTTATGTCATAAAAACAATTTTTGGTAAGCCACCTGTGTAATTTTAGTTTAAAATATTTAATTGGCAGCCCCCTGATTGTTTTCGGAATTTTGTTGAAGACTTTGATGGCCATAACATTACAGTTCCGGTGACGCAAAGCAGTTCTGCAATTGGCCAACCTTAACCTGGTTGGGTCACGACTAGTGAACTGAAAATGTTTACCTTTTTCCAATTTTTCAAACAGATCAGGGTGCTCCTTTACAAAAATTCCTATTTGCATAATATACAAGCCTGTCAAAGACAAAATTTAAAACTTTTTAAAGAGTGGTCTGCATGATTCTAGTGGACCAATACCACATATAGCCCTTATGCATTTTTTTTTGTACAAGGAACACTTTATTAATATTAGTACAATTTCCCCAGAGTAAAAGACCATACCTTAGAACAGATGCAACATACCCGCGATAGGAAGTGAGCGCAGCACTTTGATCAACAGTACGCCGTAACCGTTTCAAAGCAAAGACGAAAGCGATTGAGTTAGGAACAAACATAATCAATGTGAGCCTTCCAATTGCAGTGTAGATCAATACATATACCAAGAAATTTAAATTCTTGTGTCATTTCTATTGGCTGGTCTCTACAAATCATATTTAAGTTACTTGGTTTATAATTACGAAAATTTATATATTTGGTCTTTGGGATGTTAGCACGTAAATTATTAAAATCTAGCCAGTCCATTATTGAGTCAGCAGCAATATTTATTAAATTTTCATGATTTATAGATGTCATACAATTCTTGTCGGCCACTACTACCAACACGTCATCTGCAAAAAGTATACACTTATGATTTATGGCTGTAGGAAAATTATTTATGTATAGTAAAAACAATAATGGTCCAAGAATGCTGCCTTGAGGCACTCCACACTTGCTCGGGTGGTTGGTGGATTTATAAGCCGTCGAGACAAGTTTTTCGTTAAGGGAAGGTATTTCTACACATTGCTTCTGATCAGAAAGGTAACTAAGAAGCCAGTCAAGCACTGGTCCTCTAATCCCATATTTTTCACATTTGTCAATAAGCAAGTTGTGATTAACGAAATCGAAGGCTTTGCTCATATCAAAAAAAAGCACCGTAACTGGTATACGCTTATCAATTTGCTCTACTACTCTACTAATCAGAGTGTAGGCCACCAGTGTCGTTGACTTTCCTTTTTGAAAACCATTCTGTTCCTCTTTGATAACCTCAAATTTTACTAAATAATCGTTAATGCGACGGTGCATGGTTATCTCGAAAACCTTTGAAAAGACAGATATTAAAGTAATAGGACGATAATTGTTCAAATTTCGTTTATTATCTTTTTATGAAGAGGCCGTATTTTAATGAAGAGGCCTTATTTGAAAAAGACAAATTTATTAGAGTAAGATCGGGGAAATTATCATCACACACTCTTTAATAACTTGTGTGCTTAAACCATCAAATCCAACTGCCCGTGTTTTATTGAGTGACAATATAATTTTAATTATTTCATCTTCACTACATGGTTGCAGAAACATGTTATGGTTTGCGAACGGTATACTCAACTTATGCACAATTTGTTTAGAATTGATTGTGCTGTTAGAAATCTCGATGTAGAATTTGTTAAAAGCTTCTGCTATTTTCATCGGATCACTTAAAATGTCATTTTCTACGTTAATAGAATCGATGTCTTTGTATGACAGCACTGAGTCTTTTTTATATTTTATGATTTGCCAAGTAGCTCTAAACTTATTCTTTGCTGTTTTTATATGTTTCAAATTACTCTTTTGTTGTGAGATCTGGATGCATCTCCTTAGAAGTGAGCTATACTTTTGCAATTTTATTTTCTTTTCACGTGTGTTCTTTTTATAATAATGATACCTAAGTTTCCTTTTAACTTTACTAAATTTTCGTAAACCTGTAGTAATCCAGGATGGAGGTGCATTACTATTATTAATTTTCCTATTTTCAGTAGGAAAACAAAGGTCATAGAATAAATAAAATATATAATAGAAACTGTTCAAAGAGTCATTGAGATTATCCATATTAAAAACATCAGATCAGTTTAAGGAAGACAAACATTCCTTGATTTTGTCTATATACTCTTTTTTATAATTTTTTGTCTCCACATATCAATTATTCAGTTTTGCTGGTTTTTCCGAAACAGGAATTGATAACGTCTGTCCAGTGTTGTGGTCTGAAACACATAGTTCATGGATTTTTCCCTCAGTTTCTTGTACATTGCTTATAAAATAATCAATGCATGATTTTTGTCGTGTAGGTTTCATGATATGGAAAATAAGATTATAATTCAGAGTCATGTCACGTAAACGATTGGTAATATTATTAATTTTAAGAATGTCAATGTTCAGGTCACCTGTAATTATATTATTTTTATTATGCTTTAGTGTAATTTTATGCAAAATTGTCTCTATATTGTCAAAAAATATATTTACATTACTATTTGGGGTCCGGTAAATACATAATACTATGATATTCAGAGTAGGTATAGTGATTCCGCAACACTCAAAATGTTTCTCAACCGAAATTATTTTACACAGTGGCAATTCCACGTATTCAAAATTATTTCGTATTAGAATAGATACACCTCCATGTTTCTCTTTTTTTCTCAAATAAGAGGTTGCCATTTGAAAACCTTTAAGAGAAATATTACTCTCATTTTCGACCGTGACAAAAGTTTCTGAAAGGCAAATTACATCAATATATATTTCGTTTTGCAGAAAATTGTCAATGCATAACTCTAATGTGTCAAGTTTATTCCACAGTCCTGCTATGTTTTGATGGAATATTGTCAAGATATTGTTACTACGAAGAGGAACGAAAATAATAGTTTAAAAAAACTAAAAAACACGCTTTATATAGAAAACCAAACTAAAAAATAGATAATAAATTTTAATAGTGTAAATAAGAAAAAAATGTTTTATGTTAAAAAAAGCGTGGGGTGCAATAAATAAATAATAGTTATAAATATTTCATTGACAGATATGAGAAGCACCCCGCGTTTTTTTTAAATAAATCATTTTTTTCTTATTTACACTATTAAAATTTACTTTATATTTTTTTGTTTGGTTTTCTATATAAAGCGTGTTTTTTTAGTTTTTTTTTAAAGTATTATTTATTAACTACTTTTTTTTTTCGTATTATTGCATTGTCATCGGTTTTTGACAGGTGTGCAAAATTTGAATGAAATCTGACCGTTTAAAGTGGGTCAAAATAGCGTCCAAAGGAGTCGGTTACAAACATACAAACATACAAGTGAAGCTAATATAAAGCGTATAAATAATAGTTTTAAAAAACTAAAAAAAACACGCTTTATATAGAAAAACAAACTAAAAAATAGAAAATAAATTTTAATAGTGTAAATAAGTGAGGTGTAGTAAGTACAATGTCTATGTGGGTAAGAACTACTATGTACTCAATGTATAATATTCTTTGTATTGAAAGACAGTAACAAACGGCAACTGATCGAGAACACTTGTTTCTAATAATAAGATCCCCTCATGGCGACCCTTGCCATTTTTGGTGCGCGTGACGCAACTTCTATCTCGGTATAGTGTTACGGCTCCAAAATGAAGACAATAAATATGTGTAACGATTTAAATTAAATCAACAAAATTGAAATATGTGTCGATCAAACGTCGAAAAAGAGACGGTCTTCGCAAACCAAAATTCAGCGGGTAGCAACAATGCCAACGTCGAAGAACTGAAGATGCACATGTCAACTATTAGCATTTTGATGATAGTTATTTGTGTCCTGTTGGACCTCGGCGCAATTTATCTTGGATGGAAACAATACAAAAAATGTCACCACTCCTGGATCAGAGAGCACATAGTGCAAAATAACTTTCAGCGATCATTCAGCCGATCCAGAACCACTCACGGAGAAGAGCGCGACGACAATCGTATCCAAATGAAATAGTGGAAAAAGTGTAAAAAATAAAAGTGTGTTTTCGTGTCTGTGTGTTTATCGTACGTTAAACAGATATACAAAAAAAGTGTTTAAATTCGGTAGTTTTATGAAATAATATTCGGCGTGTCATTCATACAAACAATCTAAACTAGCGGTTAAATGATGGGCAGTGATGGACAATGATGGACTATAATAGGAACATTTAAGTTTCAAATAATGTTTTAGTAATCATCGCATCGTTGGTGCATTAGTTTTATATGGAGAGTGGCCGCATTCCAATGTATCAAGGTATCGACTTACGACCCCTACTACAGTAACTCACTGTGAGAATGTGGTATGTATTCTATTAATATTACATTATTTTCTGTAATGGAATGGAAAATGAATTATTGAAATGTCTAGATGAGCTTAAATTAATAAAGAAATATTTAATTAAGAAAGGAAAATCAAGGTTTAAGGGTAATGTTATAAAAAACAATTAGCAGAAACAGAAATTATATATGAGAAGTTTAAAGAATTAATTCAGTTATTAACTACAAAGCAAGGTTTAAAACCTGAATTTTTGACATCGTTAACTTTATTAAAAGATGAAATAAAATCTTATTATATACAAATTGTAGAACTATGTTCAGAAACTAAGCAAGGTAGTGGTAGTGAAAGTGATTATTGTGAAACGAGCTCACATTCAAAAGAAACAATCATGGAGTTCGAGTTAAAAACGGCATGTAGTTTGATTCCTGTGATGAACAGTAACGAAAATAATATCAAAAGTATCATTAACTCTCTGGAAATGTATGCGGAAATGCTATCAGAAGCGGGGAAAAAATTACTTATAAAGTTCGTCTTAAAGAGTAGATTGACTGAAAATGCAAAACTGCGTATGTCAAACGACTATGCAACTGCAAACGATCTTGTCAGAGATTTACGTAGTACTCTGTTACCTAAAAAATCATTCACTGCAATACAATCACGGTTGCAAAACGCAACACAAGGGTGGCGTACCATCGATCAGTATGGTACAGAACTTGAAAAACTATTTACCAATCTGACAATACCGCAGGCAGATGGAAATTCTCAAAATTATGCAGTATTGAAACCTTTAAATGAAAAATTAGCAATTAAACGATTTGCAGATGGTTTGAGAGATTCCCGGCTCAGTACAATAACTGCTGCGCGCAACAACAATAATTTGAAAGACGCAATCCAGACAGCAAAAGACGAAGAGTTGACTGCGACATCGACTTCGGCAGGTGAAAATGTCATGCAGTTTTCACGTCGTGGAAGAGGTAAGTCACAACAGCGGCAATTCTACAATCATCAGCCACGCGGTCGACGAGGATATTATCATCACCAAAATAGGACGAATAACTTCCAACGAGGTAATTTTAATAATAACTCACGAAATTTCAGCAGAGGAAATTTTAATAATTCACGTGGAAGACCATTCTATTAGTCCCGTGGTAATGGTCGAGGTTCATATAATAACATGAACAGAGGACGAGGTTACCAAGTGTCGAACGAGAACTAATCGAGTTATGAGACTCATGGTAGTGGTAAACATCCAGTATTTTATACTGAACAAACTGATTGGAACGAATCCGTGAATTCGAATACAAATGAAATGCAGTATTTCGATCTTAAACATAATATTTTGGCATTAACAGGCAAAGCAAAGTTTTTAACGTTTTACATTGGCAATAGAAAATACTTTTGGTTGATAGATACTGGCGCATCTTTGTTAGTAATTAAAAGAGATGCTTTACCTAGTAACAGTTGCATAATTAAAGATGAGACTATCATAAATGGTATTGGAGGTCAAATTCAGTCAACTGGTATTATTCATCTTAGTTTGACTCATCGTGATGAAGAACATTGTGTAGAATTTGAAACTAAGTTTCATGTTTTCGATAACATACCATTAAAGGCAGATGGAATTCTAGGTTTAGACTTTCTGTGTCATTATGCATCAAATATCAACTTGCAAAGTAACATCATCACCTTATCTAAATATAGAAAGGAATATTTCTTGAAAATTCGTGATACTATAAATTATTCAAACGAAGTGTTACATATCTCAGCCCGAAGTGAATCAATTCACTATCTACTTCTGGGTAATGACTTACATAACGACTGCGTTATCCATAGCAAGCAATTGGCAGAAAATGTTTTTCTTGCAGGATGTATTGGAAAAATAAAAAATAACAGATTTCCTGTAAAAATTTTGAACACAAATGAATATGATATTACTTTACCGTTATATATGTCATATATGTTCCAACCGGAGTTGTATTCGATCCAAGACTATAATTAATGCAATTTCAAATCTAACCAAAACAGTTTAGAGCGAGCTAAAACTTTACTAGATACTTTGAAACTAGATCATCTTAGTTTGGAAAAACGAAAATCTATTCAAGAATTATGTGCTAAGTACTCAGATGTTTTCTTTTTACCAGGCGATAAATTAACAACAACAAACGTTTATGAACAATCAATAACGCTTAAGCCAAATGTAAGTCCGACTTATACGAAACCATATCGACTACCTCATTCATTGAAAAATGAAGTGAATGAACAGATTGAGAAAATGATAAAAATGGCGACTAGTTGTCGACTATCGGAAACTAAATGACTGCATTGTAGACGATAAGTTTCCTTTACCACACATAACTGAAATTTTAGACTCACTCTGTGGTTCAATTTATTTCTCACTTTTAGACCTTAATCAGGGATATTATCAAGTGTCATTAGATAAGCACAGCAGAGAGTATACTGCGTTCACTACAAACGTTGGGCAATACAAAATGAAAAGATTGCCAATGGGACTAAAGACAAGTCCAAGTGCTTTTAGTAGAGTCATGGCAGTAGCAATGTCTGGATTAACAATTGATAAATGTTTCATTTATTTGGATGAATTGATCGTTTTTGGGAGAAATTTAGAAAGCCATAACAAAAACTTGACAGACGTTCTGGAAAGACTGAGGAAAATAAATTTAAAATTGAATCCAGAGAAGTGTAACTTTTTAAAGAAACAGATTCTCTATTTAGAACATTTAGTTTCAGAAAATGGAGTCTTACCAGACCCAGCAAAAGTTGAAGAATTACAAAAATATCCCATACCAACAAATACAGATGACGTAAAAAGATTCGTTGCATTTTGTGATTATTACAGAAAGTGCATAAAAAACTTTGCTGAAATGACCTATCCCTTAAATAAATTAACTAGAAAATATGAACCATTTATATGGAGTGCAGAGTGTCAAAGTGCATTTGATACATTAAAACATGCTTTGACAACTCCGCCGGTCTTAGATTTTCCAGATTTTTCAGAAGACAATGAATTTGTCATACAAACAGACGCTTCAAGTACAGCTGTTGGAGCGGTTTTGTTTAACAAAAACATGAAACCAGTAGCGTATGCTAGCAGACCACTCAATAAAGCTGAACTTTACTACCCAACTATCCAGAAAGAGTTAGTTGCTATTGTGTGGGCTGTAAAGTACTTAAGACCTTACGTATATGGCAAAATTTTCACAATTATGACAGACCATAAGTCTTGGATATATTTACTTTCAATGAAAGATCCATCAAGCAGGCTTCTTAAATTTAGATTGTCATTAGAAGAGTATAACTTTAAAATCTTTTATGTGAAAGAAAAAGATAACAGCATCGCAGATGCATTGTCTAGAATAAGTATAACATCAGATACTTTAAAACAAATGAATGAAGAAATTATGTCGGTTATGACTAGAGCACAGAAGAGACGTTTAGATGAACAAATAAAAACACCTATTTTTAGTAAACCAAATGATTCGTGGCCTGATCAACCACACGTTGTTAAGGTGCTAAAAATACCAAGTGATTCTGTGAAAATGTCTTTTATAAGAACTGACGAATTAAATAATTTAAAAAGACAACAAAAAATAGATAAAGAAAATCAATGTTTTATTTACAAATAGCTGTGCCCGCGGCTTTGCCCGCGTGGTCATTTCATTTAAAAGTAGCCCACACGTTTTATTCCAGGACCAAAAGCCAAACCACCACCAGTACAATATTACACAAGTAAGTACAATATTATACTACATTTCTTCAAAATTCGTTCAGCCGTCAAATAGTTTTTTATCGTTTGCTCGGCATCTAATCATCGGAACAAGCATTGCCTTTTTATAACGCATATTATGTGAAGTACGGCACTCCATACTTCACAGAATATGCGTTATAACACACTTGCACTTCTATGACACTTCATAGAAGTGCACGTATTGCAATGAAATAAACGCATATAATAAAATATGAAATAAACGCATATAATACAATGTGAAATAAAAGCTAGAATAAACGCACCGCGTTCCACTGCAAGGCAGTGCGTGCAAGGCCTAAGATACCAAGTACCCCAGTTTTTAAATCAGCGCAAGATCTTGAGAGCAGGACCTGGATTCTGTATGACCACTCACGCCAATTCCACGCCACCTGCGTGGAATTAGGAAAGGTGGGTATTTACGCGACCAGGTTTTTAAACCAGGTTTTGGCTTGTAAGTACGCCAACCTGGTGCAGACCCACAATACTTGCAAGACTTTCAAAGTATTTTACTCACCAACTCGCTCTTTCAAACTGTCCGCTCCTACATACTCGGTGGCGGGTTCGGCATGGCTTCGGCTGAGTTCGGCCGCACTCGGCCAGCTGGGTCACAAGAAGCTAGGTGGCCGATACATCGCTCAAAAAACTTGCAAGGCTTCGAAGTTTTTTTAAGCAAACGCAATTGTGCTCTTTATTTACATAAGCGCACGGGTCAATTTCCTATGCAAGTATTTTTTACTTTCAATTCCACGCTTCCAAGTACTTTTTTCGCAAACACGATTGTGCTCCTTATTTATATGAACACGAAGATCAATTTCTTATGCAAGTATTTTCTACTTTCAAGGCTTCGGTTTACAAAGCACTTGAAAGTATTTTGAACCCTGGTTTTTATAATGAAAGATTCATGACATGAATGAGTTAAATTTATTTTTTGAATTAATAATTTACTATTTTGCTAAAATTAATTCGCTTAATTTCGCTGCGCTTTTTACAACTGAAGTCGACTTATTCTATCAAAAAACACAAAAAACATCAAAATACATTTAAAGAGCCTCTATGGACCATAAAGTAAAAAAAGAAGAAAACGTGTTGCTCGAGTTCATTCAATGTTCAAACCACTTCGTAACAAACATCTTGCGTGTTTTAAGGGTAGACAACGCCATCTAGTTTAAATGAAGTAACTTGTTATCATGAACGTTTTGTTATTGAGTATAGAAAATTATCTCCGAAGTTAAGGTGGCACAGATTAGAGAATAATTAAGGTGGTGAGGTAAATTGGATGGGGCATCAAGGGTAGGTCATTATCATGAGGTCCATACGAACAAATTTTAATGCAACAAAACATTGTGTTACTAGTAGACATTATTTTTTATGATGTTTCACAGAAAGACGTATTTACTGGCACTTTAGCTGGCTCTTAATAATTACCTACCCTACCTACCTACCTTTTTCAACACGATATAAGGATTGATTTGAAAAATTAAAAGTTTTCTACACTTTCTCTGTGAAGAGCAATACATGTACCTACCTCTGTATGTACACATTTCAATACCGACAACTAACCATTTTGCCAGTAAGACATTATGAAGAAACCTCCGATATAATTATATAATTATGTAGGTACGTAGGTAGTACATTATAATATCTCAATGGAAGAAGCAATAAAAAAACGTAGTACATATAATGTATATACATACTCAGAAAACTTGCTTCGAAGTATTTTTTACGCAAATGCAATTGTGGTATTTATTGATGCATACCCACGGATCAATTTCCTATGCAAGTATTTTTTACTTTCATTTCAAAAGCGATGTTGGCGTAATGGTTCTAAAGTGCAATTTAGAATCCAACGATACCGGGTTCAAAATCTAGGCTCCCGCACCAATGACTTTTCGAAGTTATGTGCGGTTTTCCATCGCTCCGTGCTTCGGAGAGCACGTTAAGCTGTCGGTCCCGGCTGTTATTGGTTAATAGCAGTCGTTAAGCCATCTCAGAGGCCCTCGGGTGGCCTGACAAACTCTGACATCAGAGGCCAGCACTACCTCATACGACAAACAAACAAACAATTTCAAGGCTTCAGAGTACTTTTTCACACTTGCGATAGTGCTCCTTTTAAGAGACAAAGATCAATTTGCTATGCAAGTATTTTCTACTTTCAAGGCTTTCAAGTACTTTTATTTTGCAAACACGATTGTTCTCCTTATTTATATGACGGCAAAAAACAATTTCCTATGCAAGTATTTTCTACTTTCAAGGCTTTAATCTGTTTCTACAGAAAGCACTTGAAAGTATTTTGAACCCTGGTTTTTCGCCCTGGTGCTTGAAGATGGACGTACTTGAAAGCCCTGGTGCTGGATATTGCGAGTATGACCCATGCCTACGTGGAATTTGTTCGTGATTCCAATTTCCACGCAGGCAGCGAGGAATTGGCGTCTTAAAATTAGAGAATTAGGTCCCTGGAGGTCGTGCTAGTGAGGGCCGAATCCGTAACACCTGAAAAATTTGAATTTAGCGGGACCCTTGGTTGCAGGAATGAATGATTGCGTGTTTTAAGGTCAATCAGCGCCATCTAGTTAAATCGGGGGGAGAACTTTGATGCCTTTGGTTTATTCGCTTGAGTTGTTGATGCCATTGTGCTATCTATACTCGTACATAAAAAACTGCACCTAAGTCGGACCGTTCGTTTGGATAGATCCCATTATATATATTGTTTTGAAACAAAACTTGACGGTTTACTTCAAGAAATTACATAAGCCTTAAAAAATCAAAGTAAATGTAAAAAAAGGCACAAAATATGTAAATGCTTATAAATATTAAGGCAAAACATTCATAGCAGCGCGTGGATTCGATCCATGTGCCTCTGGGTTGCAAGCCAGGCACCGCTTCTACTGTGCCACTCTGACTTGTGGCATAGGAGCCGAATTTACGGTACCGTTTTATAAACGGATGTGCAATTATTATTCCTTTCAAATTAACATAACTTTAGACTCATATCCCGCAGGAATCCCGTATTTATTCGTGATTAAAAGTATCATTCATTTTAACACATACTATAAACTTTGAATGTGCCAAGTTACTTCAAAATCCGTACGGTAGTTTCAGCGTGATATTTGTTTTTTTAAATAACTTTCAACCCCTATTCTGCGGGAACCATTGTTTTTTTTTTCAGGATAAAAAATATTCTAAATGTTAATCCATAACATAAGCTATGTTTGTGCCAAGTTGCATCAAAATCCGTCGGGTGGTATCTGCGTGATGCGTGTTCAAAGAGACAGACAGACAGACAGACAAAAAATAAAAAATAAACCTTTTTGCACTCCATATCGATTTTGAAGTTCATCTCAATTAAAATTTTCAAAATATATTTAATGTACAGATTTAGCCCAGTTACAGTTTTATTATAGTATAGATAGATAAAAGTAGGAAAATGTTGTATATAAATCTTAGCTTTAGGGCACAATTTACGCGAGCCGAATTTGTGACTAAGTTAAGTAAATTTTGCAAAGATATTAATATAAATGAGCTATGCATAGTGAAAAATAAAGAATATGAGAGTTTTATTAAAGATTTATTGAAGGAAATAAAAAATAATAAAGATTGAACCGGTCCACGAATTTATGTGTTAAGAGGAGTTAAAAGAATTGATGACATGGAAGAACGAAACTATATTTTGCAAGATTTCCATAGAACAGATGGGAAGCACCCAATCGATGAAAAATAAACTCCATAAATGAAGACAAATTTGATTGACACCTCGCATGTGAAAATCGGACCAAGTTCATAGTTTGAACACATAGGCCTTTGCTTCACCGTAGGCGGGTAGAAAAAAGCCTATAACACTCTATACATGAAGACGAATCGATTGACACCTCACTTGTCAAATTCAGACCAATAGGGGAGACGCTATGGTGGAACATGCACATACATACATACATACATACATACATACATACATACATACATACATACATACATAGACTGTTAAACTCATTACCTTTTTCTTGCTTCTCCGTAGTCGGGTAAAAAACGGCCATGTTTGGTGGAAACGCAAGCAGTATATATAACCTGACGTCAGCACCCTTTGAATTTCCACATGATTCTGTGTGACGGCTAGGTTGTGTGTAGAGATGGATTAGTGTAGATAAAACGATGCGTTTTAAGATCAAAGTCAGCGTCCCATTGAAATATGCATATTCCTTGAATTAAATTTTTAGAAATTTTCTGTATTATTTCCTGTTGCATCAGTCTGTTTGTGGACTTAATCCAGCTGGATATTTATTTGCCGCCCTGGGGCCTAATTCACTAATTTTAAGACGCCGATTTCACGCCAATTCCACGCCGCCTGCATGGAATTTGTTCGTGATTCCACGAAGGCAGCGTGGAATCGGCGTGGAATTCGCATGGAATTGGCGTGAGTGGTCATACAGAATCCAGGCCCTGATTTGGCAAAAACTTCTTGATGCGATGACGGTAGGCAAAAATTTACGACTTGGGTCACTATACACAAACAATGAGCAGATTCCTAAACTACTACCCACCGCTGGTCATGCAGGTGTACGTAGGATAACGAATAATATTAAAAGAAAATTTTACTGGCCAGGTTTAGATAAAGACGTAAAAGAATTTGTGAGCAAGTGCATTAAATGTCAAAAAATGAAGCATTGTAAGTATGTCAAGGCGCCCATGGAGATAACTACAACGGCTTCACATGCATTTGAAAAAATCTATATTGACATCGTAGGTCCTATAGAAAGGGACATTGAAGGTAATCGTTTCATTCTAACACTGCAGTGTGAACTAACTAAATTTGTAGAGGCATATCCACTACAAAACAAGGAAACGGTAAGTGTTGCGAAAGTATTAGTAAATAATTTTATATTAAGATTTGGAATACCAAAAACCATAGCGACTGATCGTGGAACAGAATTCGTCTCTTCAGTAATGGAACAGGTATATAAATTGTTGGGAATAGTTAAGTTGACATCTACAGCGTATCACCATCAATCTATAGGTGCGCTTGAGAATACGCATAAAAGTTTAGGTGCATTTTTGCGAATACAGTGTGATAGTCAAAAAGAAACATGGAGTCAATGGCTACCATTTTGGTGTTACAGTTTCAACAATACTGTTCATACGGAGACAAAGTACACACCATTCGAACTGGTATTTGGTAGAGCTAGTGTAGTACCATGTAGAGTAAGTCAATATATAGAACCTTTATATAATCCAGAAAGTTATCCTTTAGATCTTAAGTATAGGCTACAAGTAGCACACCAAGATGCTCGTAATAATTTCATTTTAGGTAAACAAAATCGTAAGAGTAGTTATGATAAGTATGTAAATAATGTAACATATAATAATGGACAATTACTATTAGTAAAAAATGAAACAGCTAATAAATTAGATATTCAATGGGATGGCCCATTTATTGTTATTATTATTATATTATATTGTTAAAGAGGACTTGGGTGTTGATGTTAAAATTATTAAAAATAATAATGATTATGTAATCCATAAAAATAGAACAAAACCTTATATAACATAAATCACGATAATCAAGTATGTTAAGTATGATAAAAGAAAAAGAAAAATAAACTTCTTTATTTTTCTTTTTCTCTCACCCCTGAGGTGAGGTATAGTAAGTAAGTACAATGTATATGTGGGTAAGAACTACTATGTACTGAATGTATAATATTCTTTGTATTGAAAGACAGTAATAAACGGCAACTGATCGAGAACACTTGTTTCTAATAATAAGATCCCCTCATAAGAAAGAAAAGTTTTATTTCAAAAAAATCGTGGGTGCATTGGTCAATAGTTATAAATATTTCATTGACAGATATGAGAAGAAGGATTATCATTTCTATAATATCATAAAAAGCACCCCACGCTTTTTTTAAAATAAAACTTTTGTTTCTTATTTACACTATTAAAATTTATTTTCTATTTTTTAGTTTGTTTTTCTATATAAAGTTTTTTAGTTTTTTTAAACTATTATTTATTTTCTACTTTTACTTTGGTTTATTTATAAGAGCGTATTTTTTCTTCGAATTATTGCATTGTCATCGGTCTTTGATAGGTGTGCAAAATTTGAATGAAATCTGACCGTTTGAAGTGGGTCAAAATAGCGTCCAAAGGAGTCGGTTACAAACATACAAGTGAAGCTAATATAAAGCGTATAAAAATACAGCTCGGTTTACAAGTGCTATCGGCTGTAATATCTCGTTCACTTTGTGTTTTTGAATGTTTAGCAACGAAAGCTTTAGATACCAACTCTGCCTTTGACGCTTTTTATAATAAACTCAATGAAATTATAAAATTGCACACTCCCATCCTGAGGACTAAGCCTTCATGCTTCCCACACTGGTTTAGTTTCTCTTTGATTAAATGCCTGGAAGAGAAACTTAAGTACCACAAATTATTTAAAATGTAAGGTAACCCTATAGATTATGATACTTTTCATATGTTTCGGAAAAGAAGTAAAAAGCTGATTGTTGAATGCTATCAATCTTTCAAACTCTGTCGAGGAAGGTTTGGGGGACAATTTAAAACTATTTTGGAAGTGTTAGTGATAAAAAGTCTAACAGCTCAATCCTTCAATCCATGATATACCAGGGCAATGTGGCAAACAATACACAAATGATTTGTGAATTGTTCGCTACATATTTTAATTCAGTGTATGAGGATGACTCAAGCTCTGATTTTATTCCAGACACTCATTCCAACTTAGCCATATCCATTGTTAATGTTCCGAGAGAAGAGATAATTAAAGCTATTAACAAACTTGACCAAAATAAGGGAGCTGGGCCTGATGGTATATCCTCCTACTTTGTTAAAAAGTGTGTTAAGGAAATCAGTGTTCTCCTGTACATTTTATTTAAAAAGTCACTTACCTTCAGTGTGTTTCCGGATTTGTGGAAGAGTGCATTTGTTATTCCAATACATAAGTCTGGAGATAAATCTAAATGCGAGAACTATCGTCCGATCAGCATCTTATCTTGTATGGCCAAGATTTTCGAGTCTCTCATCTACCCTTACATTTATAATCACGAAAAGCACTTAATTTCACCCAGTCAGCACGGTTTTGTTTCCGGCCGATCGACAGTTAGTAACTTACTGGTATATAAGCAATATATATGTTCAGCTTTTAACAAACGATATCAAGTGGACGCTATATATACTGATTTTTCTAAGGCCTTTGATAAGGTAAATCATTCTATTTTAATTATGAAACTTTCCTCTTTATGTGGTATTCACGGCGATTTGCTGCGCTGGGTTAAATCTTACGTGACAAATCGCAGTCAAATGGTAGCTATTAAAGGATATTTCTCTGTACCCTCGCATACAACTTCTGGTATCCCGCCAGGATCACATCTTGGCCCGTTACTTTTTACTATCTTTATAAATGATCTCATTCATCGTTTGCATAGTGACTGTCTTCTATATGCTGATGATCTTAAAATCTTTGGTACCATTGAGAATATTAGTGATTGTCTTATATTGCAAAAGGTATCAGTGACTGGTGTCAGAGTAACAAAATGTACCTTCACATAGGAAAATGCTTTGTTATGTCGTTTTCTTCTAAACAGCCAAAATTTATATTTGATTTCAGAATAGCAAACACCAATACTTGAACATAGAGATGTAGCGAGAGATTTAGGTGTTTACTTTGATTCGAAGCTCTCATGTCGCCCTCAATATGATCATATACTTAGTAGAGGTAATCAGTTGCTTTGTTTTTTGTTGAGAATCACAAAATCTTTTACTAAACCGAGGAGTATTATATACTTTTACCAGAGCTTGATTAGATCTGTCACTGAATACGGCTCCGTTGTTTGGTCTCCCTACTACACAACTCACATGGATAGTGTCGAACGAATCCAGCGACGTTGTATGACTGCTGTCTGCCGTCGACTTGGTGTGGCCCGTAAATTTAATTGCTACCATTCACATATTCGACTCTTCAAACTAAGTACTCTTTCTGCAAGAAGACAAGCGACTGAGCTACTTTACATAAAATTATTCATTCAACTGTTGACTGTCCATACTTATTAGGCTTGATCAACTTTAATGCCAAAATCCGAAGTAGGGTTCCTCGAATTTTCAATGTGGCCTCTTATAAAAACAATAATAATAATAATAATAAATTGTTTATTGACAGAACTTATAACTACTTATTAATAACAACAAAAGTGTAATATAATATAATCCTATTTATTCTGAACAAAAACATTTTTATTTATTTTATTTTGACTATATACTAATTATAGGTACTGGACATGTTGTTCAACTGTTGGTGCCTGAGCTAGTAATTAAACTGTATTACAGACACCAGAGCCCTCCGTTTATGTAAATTTATAAAGCATTATTTTTGTCTTATAATTTAAAAAATTACAGTGTAGGATATACTTAATATATTATTATAAGTTTACAAGAAAAATACCTACCTAAGATTACATGTATATATGCATGTATAATGATTATAACGTGTGGGTGTGTGTGTGAGTAGTATATGAGTGAGTGGGTGAATGAGTGGGATGTGAATGTGGGTGTTGTGAGGTAGTGTGTATATTAATAATAAATAATAAATAACAATACACATATTTTATCTGTTTCGACAATCATCATTTGAGTGAGGGTCTGATTAGCTCTTCTGTTTGCATGTATGTAAGGGTTTTTAGCCGGTTACTAATAACTTTTTTTAATTTAGTGCTGGTAATCGGATAGATGTGGAGTATTTTGTTCACTTTGTTATAAAGTCGATTTGAAAGATTTTCGAAATGTCTAGTCAGACTGGTTCGGTGATAAAGAGTTGCCTCACCGTTAGCATATTATTTTATTTTATTTATTTAGTAATCCAACAGCGATGTTACAGAAATATTAAACATAAATAGACTTAAAATTAGGCCAAAACAGGATTACATAATAAGTTTTAGATATTAACAATACCAAAATAAGAGAAATACAATAAGTGAAATACGAGGCTATATATTTTAATACTTATGCATTTAAACGTGTGTGTGTGTGTGCGTGCGTGCGTGCGTGCGTGCGTGCGTGCGTGTGTGTGTGTGTGTGTGTGTGTGTGTGTGAGAGAGAGATACACAAAATATAATAATAAATAAACATTATATAGATAAAGAAAATAAATTAGGTTTATTAAATATTGTTCCACTCATAATAAATTTTAATATCATAAATATTAATGATAATCTGAGAAGTTTTATTATATGAAGATTATAAAATTAAATCAATTGATTGAGATGGTGCAACTTCTTAATTTCATATTTAAGGGTATTTTTGGATAAATAGAACAGGTCCAAGTCAGAATAATGTTTGTTATAAGTTCGGGCAGCGCGACATAGGACAGAATTTTTAGCATAATTAGTGTTGACATAGGGAACATGGAGGAGTGGAGTATGCCGTGTTTGGTAAGATGGTACTCGCAGCATTATATTAGACAATAGTTCACAGCTGTCCATTTTCCCCGATAATATATCGTGGAGTAGAACGACGTCATACTGCTTACGCCTTTGTTCAAGCGAATCTATACCAAAATGTAAAGAAGCTTCAGAATAAGAATCAAAAATTTTGTGGTCTTGAAAGCTCAGAAATTTTATAAATTTATTTTGAATGGATTCTAGTCTTTGGATGTGGACAATATAACATGGGGACCAAACACTGCAAGCATATTCTAAGATACTTCGGACATAGGTAAAGTACAAAACTTTGATGCAGTCTATGTTTGTAAAAGAGTTGCATACCCGCTTGATAAATCCTAATTGCTTGTAAGCTTTACCAACAATGGTATCAATATGTTCAACTAGCATCATCTTTGAGTCTAATTTTATGCCTAGATCACGTACAGTGCTAACTTTGTTAATAGGAGCATTATTTATTTGATAGGTAAAATGAATAGGCTTAGATTTCCGTGTGAATGTTATTTGTAAGCATTTTGCTGTGTTAACAGAGATTCTATTTAGAATATAGTAAAGGTTAAGATTGTTAAGATCGTCTTGAATCTTGGTACATTCTTCAATATTGTTAACTTTTAAAAAAACTTTTTTATCATCGGCAAACATAATGTATCTAGAGTTGGTGAAACAAGTATTTATGTCAAAAAGGTAAGCATTATATAACAAGGGACCTAAAATAGAACCTTGGGGGACTCCAGAACTGATACACACATAATCGCTACGTGCACTACCAATTACCACCGCTTGTCGCCTATTGATGATGTACGAGCTGAACCATCTGTGAAGGTCTCTCCGTATTCCCAATGCATGTAGTTTGTGGAGCAGGATGATGTGATCTACTCTGTC
Source organism: Alsophila aescularia (assembly GCA_946251855.1). NCBI lineage: Eukaryota > Metazoa > Arthropoda > Insecta > Lepidoptera > Geometridae > Alsophila > Alsophila aescularia. The sequence goes on from OX276374.1 coordinate 61,886,309, forward strand.
AAATGCCTTCTCAAAATCAGTGTAGATCACATCAACCTGTGTCCTCTCATCCATGCTGAGAAAAACATAGTTAGTAAATACAGTCAAGTTCGTCACAGTAGAGCGTTTGTTCATGAAGCCGTGTTGTTCTTCTGGGATTGAATTGAATACAGTTCTACTAATAGTTTGATAAATAATCTTCTCGAAAATTTTACTGAATGTATTTAATATTGATATAGCATTCCGGAATCTTTGTATAGTGTGACCGTGGGATATCTTATTGGTTTTTTAAGCATTACCTTTAAAATGGTTCTCTGTGCTCGTTCTAGTTGTAGTAACGAGGTAGTGCAAGCACCTCCCCAGACCGTGTCGCAGTAAGACAATATGGACTGTGCCAGAGAAGAATACACAATGTTTAGTGTCGCAAGGTCCGCTGAAGATCTTATTTTTTTAAATATATAAAGAAGTCGTCTTGTCCGGGAAGTAAGGTTATCTATGTGTATTTTCCAGCTGAGGGTGCTATCAATCTGAACTCCTAAGTATCTGATATTTTCAGTCTTGGAAAGTGGATACAGCTGCATAAATTACAGTTTTGTGAAGTGCATTGGTGGGCGATAACTGAAAAAGTACTCGGGTCCGGTTGAGATACTCTACGTGGGAAAAAGGTTATGTACTTGGTTTTGATAAGGTTAAGAGTGAGAAGGTTAGCAGAGAGCCAATCCATGACAGAACCTAAAGCATGCTCTGCGTGCTTTTTAGCATCACTCCAATTCCTCCCTTTTACAATGAGAGCGGTGTCATCCGCGTATGAAAAAATATCACAATGGGGAAGCTTAAATTGGCAGAGTTCATTCACATAAATAAGGAACAGTATAGGACCCAAGATACTTCCCTGAGGAACTCCGAAACTTAAAGGCTTATCATCACTTGTATAACCGTCAATCTTGACATACTGCGTTCTGTCAGTGAGGTAGTCCTGAAAGATCCCCAAGGCAAGACCACGAATACCAAGGTTTTCCATCTTCAAGAGTAGTGCCGGAATAGAGACAGTGTTTAAAGTTTTTGACAAATCTAGGAAGACTCCTATCGTTTTGAATCTATTATCAAGTTGTTATAGTATTAGTGAGGTCAGCTACAGCTATTTTCAAGTATTTTCGAAATGGAACTCAAAATTGAGATCGGCCTATAGTTGCAGATACTGTCTCTATCACCACTCTTGAAAATTTGAAGAATTAAGGCCTTTTTTAAAGATATAAGAAAGATGCCTGTAGGAAAGCAAAGGTTAAATATATATGCGAGGGGTGGTGCCAGCACTTCACAAGCATCTATAAGAATCCCAGCCGAGATGCCATCCCAACCAACTGCACAGTCCCTACGCAAGCCCTTAATAGTACACTCCACCTCAGCACTGTCTGTTTCAAAAATAGCCATTGAACTATTATAGCTGCAACTATTGGAAGGTAAGATTTTGTCCATAGAAATAGAAATGCCATTATTATGGATTTTACTAGCCAACTCTCTTCCTATACCAACAAAGTAGTCATTAACTTTGTTGACTGATAATTTAGGATTGATTGATGTATGAAGTAATGACGAAGCAGATGATGGTGTTTGCTGGATATTTGCAATTCCTTTAATTGTTCTCCAAGTTGCCTTAGGATTACCCTTTGCCTTCCGAAACTCGTCTCTTTCATATTCCCGTTTTAATCTTTTTAGTAAATTATTACAAAAGTTTCTGTACCTTAAATAAGTGACTTTATATATGATGTTTGTAGAGTCTAATTTATATTTCCTATTAAGTTTGTCATGGTTCCTGATACAGGAGGCCAAAAGTAATCCAAGGTTTAATAATCCTTTTTCTACTGGATACCTTATGTGTAACTCTGTTTGTCAAAATTATTGATGAAATGATTTTAATCAGGGAATCCATAGCTAAGTTAGCGTCATTTAAGTTAAATAAGTTACTATAGTCCGTATTTTTTAGATTTAAGTTAACTGCAGAATAATCAATTTGTGATATGGTTTGTTTAGTCTTTCTAATTTTATTACGTAGCGTAGAGCACCACAAGACTGGAGCATGGTCAGTTATTGAACAGTCCAGAACGACAGTGCAGGCCTCAGTATGTGTACGTAGTATCACGAGATCCAGACAGTTAGAGTTACGAGTAGGATACATGTGTGCCGGGAGCATGCCGTGCGATGCAGTGATATTTAGGTACTCGCTAGAACTATTGTCGTTGTTATGCGGCAAAATATTTATGTTAATGTCTCCTATAATAGCTACAGTCTGATATGATGCTAAAGAATTCCAGAATTCTACTTAGACTATGTAAGAATGAGTCAGCATTTGCAACAGACGGAGATAGATATATCGCAACTATAGCTAGGTTATTTTTGTAGGTAAACAACAAGCAGCTAGCGTCCGATAAAACAGGTTCCGTAACGGTGCACTCAACGCTTGTCTTCACGTACTTTACAACACCATCGTTCTGATTTTCGTACCCCGACCTGTAACTAGCATAATCAGCTAAAACAGACTTACTTAGCCAACATTCGGTAAATATATATATTTCACAGTCAAAATTCAATCTAGTTAGAAGTATTTTAACCTCGTCGATATTAAATTCTATACTTCGTATATTTAAATGAAGTACCTTAAATGATTGAAATTGGTTATTTTCTGTTAGCAATTTCTTACAATGTTCTGGTACACTTTGAAAAGAATTTGAGACACAAATAGATTCTAATTCAGTATTTATATTATTATCCCTGTTACCCATTAACAATTATTTGCACAATAGACTTCAAAATTCCCAGCCCAAAGAGTATACTTATAGATATAGTATACATACATACTTGATAGCTGCATGTTTGTAGGCCAGTTTGTAGTATTTTTAGTGAATGTGTTGAGTTAATTCTAGGATTTTGAGTTGTATTGTAAGTTGTATTGTAAAATGATAGTGTGATGTGTAAATGGTAAGTGATTGTAGTGTAACTTAACATATTTATAAAATAATATCGGTAAATACAGATAAGCGATAGAAAAACATGCGACAAATTATGAAAACATAATAACACGACTTTCATCAGGAGACAGAAATTTATGAAAAAAAGTAGTCATTTGGCCTTAATTAGGTTTTCCAAATCAATAACACTGTTAATACGCACCGCCGGTGAGTTGTCCTTTATACGGAGGTACACTTACCCGTGAGCAACCCAGCAGTACGAGAAACAGTGAGTTTTGGCATGCTCCCTTGCCAAGAAATGCAGTTTTTTCATTCTTGAAGTTAGGACTTCCTAGATATACACAGAAGTTTTAGGGCAGTTTACTTGGAGATTGGTAGTGTTAAACCGGTTACCCGGGAATCTCTTATTATAGGACTTTGATGCCATGATGAACCTTTCCTTTTTTTATGATGCTAATGAAATCAGCGATGATAGGCTTGTTAGTGCCAGGTTTTGCATTTGTTCGGTACACGTCCTGAAAGTCTGAAGGCAATACTTCCATTTGCGCAATACTTCCATTTCCATTTCCGAATCCACAATATCTCCCACAACGGCCCCATACCTCGTATGTGTCAGTCGTATAATAATCTAATACGCGGTAACGCTCGTAATGAACAAACAAATGATTATACCATAAAATTAAATGATCTTGATATATTCAGTTTTAGTCTCAACCACGCCCACGTTTAGGCCCACGTCCGGTCTGGGTGCGGTCGGGGTGTGGGTGGCGGCCGGCCCGGCCCACTGCATCACCTTATAAAAACCAAGCTTCCATTGAAAATATATCTATTCAGGCTGGATTTTCGCAGCCATATTTATGAAAAAAGTATTTCAAGTTTTCGAAACTAGCCCCATGATCTCAAATGTCAAGGTAACATGAATAGTCAGTATTAAATTTTAAGGTACGACTCTTCAACTTGTGAAAGAACCCAAGCCCGCCACAAGATTGCGAAAGAAACTCGTACGAATAAAAGAATAAAATAGCCTCCTGTTATCCTGTTATCTGCATGGCTGGTAGAGCTGTGCCAATATCCTTCACGAGGAGAAACCCCCGCCCCCTGCCCTACATCCCTGCGCTCCTTTCCAGGAAATGGAAGAAATTAAACGAGTCGCCACTGCCACACTGTTGTAGTTAAAACACTCGTATAAAATCTTGGCACCAGTATAAACGATAAGTAGCAACTTTCAGGTAAGTGTTATATAAACATTTTTTTTAAACTGGCGTGGAATGTGTGTTCATCGTTTAAGACCAACTTGTTTACGGAAATTTCCTGCAACCTGCAAATGCCGGCGCAAAACAATAACCTCACGCATAATATTGTTCCGGTTTGAGGATATAAAATGGTTAGTAGGTAAACTTAGCTCGTTGATGTAGATTCGATTCCAACAAAAGACACATAGTTGTGAAAACAAGACATAAGTCATAAACTAAAACTATGGTCAGGTAAAAAATAGCTCTTGCGATGAAGATGAATCGATTGATACCTCGCTTGTCAAAATAGAACCAATTTTTTTGTTTGAACACATAAACTTTCCTTTGCTTCGCTATAGTCGTGTAACAAAATAGCTTATGCCACTCTATAAACAATGACGAATCGACTGATACCTTACGTGTCAAATTTGGACTAAGCTTTTAGTTTGAACACAAAACCCTTCATAAGCTTCACCGTAGTCGTGTAAAAAAATTGCCGATGACACTTTTGAAATGAAGGCTAATCGATTAATACCTGGTTTGTCAAAATCGGACCAAGTTTTTAGTTTGAACGCATACAGTCACTTTCTTTGCTTCGCCGTAGTCGGGAAAAAATAGCCTATGACACTCTATATATGAAGATGAATTGACTGATACGAGTACCTTACTAGTCAAAATCGGACCACGTTTTTAGTTTGAACACAAAACCCTTTCTCTGCTTCGCCGTAGTCATGTAATAAAATAGCATATGAAGAATAATCGACTGATACCTCAATTATTAAAATTGGACCAAGTTTTTAGTTCGAACACTTAACCCATTATTTGCCTCGTCTTAGTCGGGTAAAAAAATAGTCGATGACACTCTATAAATGAAGACGTATCGACTGATACGTCTTCATTTATAGTGTTTGAACACATAAACCTTCCATTACAACTATGTAGTCGCGTGAAAAAAATACCTATGACACCTGAAAATTAATCGATTGATACTTTTCTGGTCAAAATCGGACCAATAGGGACGACAATATGGTGGATCCATAATATATAATCCACATACACATATGTATGTGGTACATAGATTGTTACATTCATAACCCTTCCCTTGTTTCGCCATAATCGGGTAAAAAACAATTTCTATCTCAATCTTCGAAAAGTCAACGCAACCAAAATGCTCGAAGTAAACTAGCAATGTCCATGAATTTAGAAGTACCTGTTTGATTTTGGCGAGTATTCATGATTTGTGATCTGAGTTCATATTATAATTACTATGTGATGAACTTGTATGATAATATATGACCTGATTGGAAATAAAAATTAAAAAACAACTCTGACCAAAATAAATATGCCTTCCACCGCTCGCCTTGGTGGAACTTTCCTCCAAGAGGGTAATGGTACAAGAGACTAGAGATATTCACAATGTACTGCAACCATTGCAGCCTTTCTGCAGGGTTTCGAAGAAACGAGTAGTTAAAGCGAGTTATAAGACAGGTTATTATCATAAACTTCAGCCTTTTATAGCGCACGCATATTATGTGACTTATTTATCCCGTAGGAATTCTCATATTATTTTTTGAGTAGTCCATACACAGAGACTTTAGTATGATGATTGATCGACAAACAACAAGTAATTTTACCCTGGCTCGTACAAAAAAGTGTTTGCTCGGCTGAAGCCGTGCCTCTGCCGTGTGCTTGTAATCATCAGCATGAAAGCTACGAATGAGAGCGCGACCTATTTCACCCGAGCACCGCCCGTGCCCGTGCACCGCACACATATGTGGCCCGTGCCACCCGCGTTTGGTGATTGTTACCTGGTGGCATTGTTTCACCGATGTCACGTCGTCATGTCCCGCGTCACGCCTTATTCACTGACATTACTGCTTATTCATAGCACTCGTAGCTGCATCATCACCGCATGTTGCACTGGTACGGTTCGCCGAATTACTGTCGACGTCTTGCCGCACTCGTGCCACTAACAACATTATTAACGTTTATGATTAGATGGCGTATTTAAACGTTTTGCTGTTAGCAGAATGAGTTATTCTTGTTATTTGTCCACTGGACTATTTAATGAATGACCTAACTTGCACTTGATGTAAAGAATAATAAATACATTATGCACATCGGGCGGTGCGAGCGGTATGAGAGCGCGTGGAGGATCCATTGCCGCGCACTCCCTGCCTACATGCGCGGACGGTTTTGCAGCTCAAGTAGGTATATCCAGTTGTTTTATTGATACTTAAAGCTTTTAAATATAGTATTGTACTTAAATAAACTGCAGAATCTTCTTCTTCGTTCGTGTCGATGTTTCGTTCTCGACGTATTTTTTAAATTAAATCTAGATTGCGTGCTTGCTCCAGAATTCAGCCATCACTGCATCATTATTAGAGTAGAATGAAAGCATCTATCACAACAGTAGGTACATAGCTACAATACATATACAACAATTCTGAAAAGGATCAAACACAATATATTTATAAGTTTGTATCAAACTTTAATTTGATTTATAGTTATTATAATTTCTTTATCTTTATGTTGATTTTCTTCCATCGACCCTATTAAACAAAGGAGGACGGGGCAACCTAGAATTTCATGTAAACTACACCTGGACTATATACAACTACAGGAAAACACACCCACACAGCTAAACTTGCATTGTCGTCCACTTCATGCACAAACAACAAAGATAGAGAGACATACGCAGACAGTAGCGCAAAACAGATAACAACATTGATTCTCGAAACAAATACGATTCCGGTATCTGGTAAGTTCATCTTAGTCCGTAAACAAAAAGTAATGTAAGCAACCGTCAGCAAAAAAATCTAAGAAATAAAATTATATTAGCTTCTACTGCGGTTTTGGTCAACAATGTAAAAAAAGTATATTTGTTAAGTTTCATATTTTTCTGTAGATACCTAATACATATCCGCTGTTAGTGTGTGCTTGAGTAACACCTTTGAACATTTTATCGTCCAGTAATACCATTTACGAAAGTTTATTTATGCGCTACTCAATCACGCTCGGATCACAGAGATTTAGCGTACTTATATACGCCGCTTGTCTTGTCGCACTCCTACGAATCGTATATTTCTGTCCCTTTCTGCAAATGGCGATTTACAAACAATCAGTAGATTTTTAAAGAAAATCTATCTATCTTTCTATCTTTTATACTATAATAAAACTGTAACTGGGCTAAATCTGTACATTAAATATTTTTTGAAAATTTTAATTGAGATAAACTTCAAAATCGATATGGAGTGCAAAAAGGTTTTTTTAAATTTTTTGTCTATCTGTCTGTGTGTCTTTGAACACGCATCACGCTGAAACTACCTTATCCCGAAAAAATAAAGGGTTCCCGCAGGATAAGGGTTGAAAGTTATTTAAAAGAACACGTATCACGCTGAAACTACCGCACGGATTTTGATGTAACTGGGCATAATCAAAGTTTATATTATCTGTTAAAATTTAGAATACATTTACTCCCAAAAAAATAAAGGATTTTTAAGGGATAAGTTTATGTTAAATTAGAGTAATAATACCTCCGTTTAAAGAACGGTACCAAATTTCGTTGTCCGCTTCACGTAACGAGTGGCCAAGCGGTAACATGCAATCCAGCCGTCCGTGGATAGAAACCACGCGCTTTTAGTTTTTTTTTGCTCCATAATTAAAAGCATTTAGGTACATATTTTATGCGTTATTTATACATATATTAACCCCCAAACAAATTCCAAACGAATGATCCGATTTAGGTGTGGTTTTTTTATGATTGAAAGCTGAGGTAATCGAGATGGTTCTTAGATATTAGAGTTTGAGTATAGCACAATGGAGTATCCTACTTCCTTAACACGGGCGTAAGTCTTTGTTATTGTAGGACCTCTATACTAGAGAGCGTAGTATCTGTACTTAGAATAAAGCAATAAGAAGAAAAAAGACTGTACAAAGAAGATAATTATGTTATGTTGTAACACTACATAATTTACCAACATCAACAACTCCAGCGCATAAACCAAACGCATCAAATTTCTGCCTCCGATTAAACTAGATGGCGCTGATTGACCTTAAAATACGCAAGCATTTCATTAATTGCAACCAAGGGTCCCGCTAAATTCAAATCTGTAAGTTTTTCAAATTCGGCTCACACTAGCTATAGCGCTTTGCCTCAGCACGACTTCTATTATTTATTCTGTGCTCCAGCTCTCAAGTCCTTGCAACTGGAAGTTGTCTTTTGAATTGCCTACTGTCCGGTTGATATCAAATTACTCTGCGCATATATATATATATGTATGTATATATATCTATATATATATAGATCAACCTATTCTGAATATACGTAACTTATACGAACTACGTATTTTCTCAAACGGTATTTCTCAGATACATATAGATCAACCTATTCTGAATATACATAACTTATACGAACTACGTATTTTCTCAAACGGTATTTCTCAGAGCTCTTGGCTTTAAATTACTAATATCCTTAAAATTACTGATTTGCCTCATTTGATAACTCTATTGAAAGTTATGTAATTCATACTTACAACCTATACAATAATAGCTTCAAAGAAAATGATGAAATTAGAATTCCTATCCAAGATATTTATATTTTGCCGTCAGTTAGTTCGATTTACATCGAAGGACATGTAATAGTGACACACAAAGACCAAACAAGAAAAGTAGCAAAGAAAAATGATAATTTTACCAATAATTCGATTTCGTTTTTATTCCAAGATATAAGGTATGAGATGAATGGTGTTGAAATCGATCGTAATAGAAACGTAGGAATAACTTCAACAATAAAATCAATTATTTCAATGAATCATGGAGAGAGTAAAGTAGCTGCACTTTGGGGTTGGAATGCTAATGGGTTGAAACAAAGTAATGATGTTTTTAGCGTTCTTATTCCATCAAACAAAATTTTAGGATTTGCAGAATATTATTAAAAAAAAAATTTGAACTGTAAACATGAACTCATATTAAATAGGAATAACACTAATTTAAACTGTGTAAAGTTAGATGAAGGGGACCACGTGGAAATAAATATACAAAAAATGCAATGGCGAGTTCCACATATTAAAGTATCAGACCGAGAAAGGCTGTCTCTACTAAAATATCTTGAAAAAGATAGAATAATTCATATAGCTTTCAGGAATTGGTATTTGTATGAATATCTATTGTTAACAAAAACTACAAAACATTCATGGTTGGTTAAAACAACTTCCGAATTAGTAAAACCAAGGTATGTTATCTTTGGATTATCAACTGTAAGAAAAAATAACAACACCAAGGATAGTTTCCTGTTTGATGATTGCAAAATAACTAACGTAACGCTATTTTTAAATTCATTTTATTATCCTTATGAATCACTTAATCTTAAATTTGATGAAGATAAATATGGTATATTATATGAAATGTACACACAATTTCCACAGTTTTAATACAATCTTCCATTGCTTAATTTTGTAGAATTCAAGGGAAAAGCTCCTTTGTTTATTATTGACTGTTCGAGACAAAATGATAATTTAAAGAAGGTCCAGTGGAAGTACCTTTAGAAATTGAATGATCACAAGATGTACCTGAGAATACCAGCACATACTGCCTTATTATAATTGATTGCATTATTGAATACAAACCTTTAACCAGCGTTATGCGTAAATTATCATGAATGTAGTTTGTGGATGTGCAAGGATTTAAAACAGAAGCTAATGAATTTATTGTGAAAGAAATAGCAGTCTAGTGCAAAAGCAACGTATTAGTTCTACTTGTCAAACCACCTTGTCCTTATTATAATTTAACAAAATCAGAGAGAAGACAAGTGTCCTAGATTCAAAGAACAGAAATATATATTGGAATGATAGATTTATATCATACCAGAAATATAAGAGAGATATAATTTAGTATTTAAAAAACAAAAATGTGTATGTGAAGGGTTTGGAAAAAGCCATCTGGATACGTAAGATTTTGTCTAATAATGATTATGTTAGCAATGAAAACAATTTATTTATGTTATTTTATTAAGGAAACAAACAGAACAATAAAAATAACTTTAGTAATAAAATAAAAACACAATATCAAACAAATTTTCCAACTTAAAATAATACAAAGTTAACGAGCGGGAATTCTAAAAACTTCTAAAAAGGTATTATAATTAGAAAGATATTTAACAAAAATAAATGAAAAAAATATATATGGAATACTATTAACCAAAAATTAAAATAGTGTGCATAAACAAACTGATTAACAAAATAATACAAGCTAAGAATTTAACAAACTAATAAGAAATCAACAATTAATCATTGGAGGCAATGCAAGACATCAGTTGTTTTTGAAATTTAGGCAAGGATAAATAAAATATAATTATCTAAGTCAATAAATATTTTGTTATTAATATCACAAGCTCTAAACAAAAAGGCATTCTTCATATAGTTAGTACTTGAAGAAGGTATTGCAAACAGTTTCTTATTACGAGAAGATAACCAAGGGCAACGCAAATAATGTAATAAAAACGTTTGTTACATCGTTTTGAATTTAGAAAATTATGGTTTCCCTAGTTTGTTAAAGTTGTATGAAAACTATTCGCTAAGTTGTGGATTATATTCTTGTATTTATCACTCAACATATTGTGCCCTAAAGAACGTTAATTGTCTACTGAAATGAGTCATAAAAAAAACCTTTAACTTTGATTTTTATATTAAGTAACCTACCTACTTACCTTTAGAAGATATTTTTTTTAAAACAAATATTAAGTTTAAAAATTAGTAATAATCTGGTTGGAAAATCATATATCAATCCCTAAGCAGCTCCAACTTTTTCTCCTATTAAATAGCTAATTCTTTTAACAATACAGATTTACACAGCAGATATGTATGGTGTTTTATTGGATGATTAATAAATTAGATCACAATTTTGCAAGAATAAAAACAAAAATATATTTTTGAATAGATAAAAACTAAATAAAACTTGAATATTAACTATAATAATATTTGAACACGAATGGATTTTGTTTTAAAATATAATATTACCTTCTGGAATAAATGAAAATTAATTGAAAAATAGATGAAAAGTTGTGGAAAGATTGCTGAAAGATAATTGATTGATAAAAACTAATTGAAAAAATAGGTAAAAGATTGTTGAAAAATAATTGAATGATAAATGAATAATGGTCGATAATTAAGAAAGTTGAAAGATTATTGAATGATACATGAAAGTTAAAATTGGGTTGTCTGGATCTCTTGTGATCCAGAGAACCCAATTTCATACTACTTGCTTGTTTGTTTGTTTGGAATGGATAAACTCAAAAAATACTAAAAAATACTCCGAGATAACGCGGATGAAGTTTCGTATTTTTTACAGTTAAAATGTACCCAATACAATGTCGTACTTTATTGGTGTGACGGAAAGGGATGTTCAATTTTCTTTGCGATATCTTAATCACAGACTATAAAACAATAATAATCAATTATGAAAATCGAAATAACTTTATTTGCTTATTCGTAATAAATTCATAAAAAAGATTCCACAAGCTAATTTGAATCTATTGTTGTAGTAAAATGCAAAGATTTTGAATTACGCTTACTGGCGTAAAATAGATTCCGCTCTAATCTAGTTTTGTTCTATGCACTGTAACGATTTTTACTGGGTTTTCGTCATATTGTAACGATATATGAATATTTTATCGTAAATTACTCAGTGCTGACGGATTCCGATGAAAGATGTGATGAATTGGTTTTTAGGCCAAACTCGCCAACCACCGAGATAGTTGGTCCGGTGTCTAACGCCGTTAGGATATTCGCTTAAATCAATGAAAAGTAATTTTGAGAATAAAGGGAATAAAAAATAAAACGGGGTGAGTCACACCAAGAGTGGGGTGAGTCGGGATTTTTACCCTATCCGGTCGCTTTAAACGTGAGGACGCTATATCTTTCTTCGAAATCACTCAAAACTTAAAATACTCGTTACTACTTTGAAATTAATAAAATTACCTGGATAAACTTAGACTGGAACGAGCTTCAAGAACTATTGGATCAAGACCGTTCGGTAATGTACTAGCTAGTGGGTACATTAGTGGAAGATAAAACATACAACTCAAATTCACCAATACAATTTTTATTATCCTTGGTTTAACTTTGCCTACTTACTTAAAATCTAAGGAACCGTGCCGTAGGTACGTTGGACGGCCATTCAAGCTAGCATGTAATTGTGGAAGACAAAACATGCAATTTAAATTCACCAATACAATATTTACTATTTTTGATTTAACTTTGCCTGTTTACTTAAAATCTAAAGAACCGTGCCGTCGGTTCGTTGGACGGCCATTCAAGCTAGCATGTAATAGTGGAAGACAAAACATGCAATTTAAATTCACCAATACAATATTTACTATTTTTGGTTTAACTTTGCCTGTTTACTTAAAGTCTAAAGAACCCTTGCCTGCAGATCCAACTCAGCAGCTAAGAAGTACTAAGATCTAAGATTACCCTGTTATAACTAGGGTCGATATAGAACTGACAAAATTAAGTATTTACCCTAACAAAACAAGTGATGAGTTGCCGTTTACTTATTTACCTTCTATAAGATTGAGCCTTTATGTTAGTGAAGGTAATTCTCCATCCGACGTTTCAGCAATGTCCGATTCGCGTGAGAGGTAGCCAAGCTAGACCCCTCAGGCGTTGCAGGTGTCTAGCAGTTCGGTGGGGAACCAAAGTTCAACACTCCGGTTAGTGAAATATATGCATAAACATGCCAATACGATACCGCATTCCAAGAACGTGGCAGGAATCGTTGGATATAAAGTAGTAGTAGGGGGGGGGGGGGAACCCGCTCTGGATGAATAAGCACAACGTTTCTTTAGAATTTGAGACTTCGAAAACGCCACCGCTCTCAGTTCGCTAAAATGGCGTCTCGAAAAATGGATAAAAGTGATTTCACAATCGCAATCATTAGTGCAGACAATGCAAAAATACCGATAAAATGCTCTCACATTTTTTACGGGTTTTATAATATGCAGGGAAAAGATTTGTCAGTCCTGCTACGGGGCTCTCCAGCACGAAAATAACTTTCACGCCTCTCGTCTCCATTCCTCGGTTTCTTTTGTCTAGCCGGATCTAGTTTGCTTCCAAGTTAGCAAAATCTATCCGAATAACATTTCGTTTCACCAGGAAACCGATCAGCGCTTACACATGGGCTTTGGATGATCATATGGTTTTATTTTAATTTTTTTAAGATTTCTCACCATCGAAATCGAATTTGTTTATTTACTGTTTCTTTAACTATTTTTGACAGCTAAACAACTGTCAGGAGACGTCTAAGAATTGTTATAAACTATAGTCCATAAAACGTTCCGTACTAGAAACGATCCGTTCACTTCCAGACGAAAGGAACGGAACGCGCCCTTTTGCTTTGACAGCTAATCGATGCAAAGATAAGTAGAACCTACGGTAGAGGTCACCAGCCGTCTCCGTGTCTATCAATTGTACTTTATTAATTATTTATTTATTACCTGATTCCCAGTTATTCCTTGTTCCCTTTGTACCTATCTCAATCAATTGACCTAATGAGAGTTATAAAGTCGTGATCCGTAGTGCATGGACGTGTTATATTTATCGAAGTGTTTATAACCTCTGAACATGACTACTGTTTTTTGGAACTCTGATTTACAGGATTATATCATGTAAGTAAACAACGTACGATAATCTATTCTATGTACCCGATCGTCTGCTTTCGCTGGTATTCACCAAATACGAACGATAGTACTGTTTCAATCAACTATGTGCGACTTCAATGTCGTCATCTGATACATTCTAACAATAAACAACAACAGAATGGCTTGTCTGTTTAGAGATTTGACCTGTAGTCACAGCTATGTTAAGCTTTTATTTAAAGAAAGGGTTTTATTGTTCAGCTGTTTAAGAATTATTATTTTTTATTATAAAATTAGTAGCTCACGCTACAGCACCCAAGTAAAAAAAAAACTATCCGTCGGACAAAATAATTATCAAGTACTAGTTTTCACCCGCGACTTGACTCAAATAATAATAATAACTCGAAGAACCGACAACCGTTGTGGTAAGCGAGTTTTATTGTGGAGACTACGATTAGGCGAACGTAGTGAGACCGTTGGCCAGGTGGAGTGACGAGTTTCGAATGGTGAGAAGATTTGAAGATCGGGGTCAGTGGCATTAACAAGAAGAGGTCTACGTCCAGCAGAGGATGAATTTGATGATGAGGATTATAGATTATAAGTCACCACATCAAAGTAAAGATAATGCATACTTACCTACAATCGTTTATGAATACCTAATATATTATGATATTCATCGATCCATTGGATTACAAAAAGTGTACAACCTTTCAAAATGGATGCTTGACAGTTGTACGTTTTCACTTTTATATATTGGTGTTGATGTTTCTAACTAAATAAAACAACTATTTCTTTAGATATATTATATTTAATTGACCAAGCGAGCGCGAAGCGCAAGCAAAGCATCTCCATTTCAGTTTGGGGAAAAATATGTCCAGATTTCTGTTCTCCTCTGCAAGTCGCATTTCTCAACCGATCTAGATTTAACTTGGGATACAGGTTAAGCGAATTTTTAGAATTTTTTAGTCGACAGGGATTTTTAATGAGGATCTCCTCAAAATGCAGTAAACTGATCACTTTTAGGTTTCTACCAGTGAAATCAGGCCTTTACCTACTAGGTGATAGAGCATCTTGGTTATTCCTGTAATAAAGTAACTAGATGGTGCTACTGTCCACCGCTAAATTGTTTGCAAAAAAGTTTGTGCTCGCGAGGTCTACACCTCGCAGAACCACTAGTATTGGTTGGTGTCACGCATAAAATTGGACAAGAAAGCCAAAACAGATATGCTTATATAGATATGAGTCTGATGTCGAGGACATTTTTATCAAGCGAAGATATTTTACGGTATATTGAGACATACAGAGCTACAAGAAGAATTAAGAGATCTTAAAATTGAACAACCTCAAGAAGTACCTTCATATTTTTTATTCTGTGGCGCAAGTATATATATATATAAACACCTCTTTGCACACTTTGTTGATCCAGCCAAGATTTCGTGCCTTACTGACTCCGCCTTTAGCACGGAATAACTTGACTCCTATCGCATATTTCTCGGACGGAGTGGCAACGTCGCCTTCTATTATGCGAGGTTGCCAAATATATTTTGTTGCAAGTATATATATTCAATATTATTTTTCTATAAATATTATGCGAACTTGGATCCGTAACGGCCAATTACTTTAACTTCATTTCGCTTTTTGGCTCCAAATATATTTCTAAATCAGAGTCTTGTGTTGATCCTACCACGTATATATTACTATATAATTTTTGTCTAAAAATTTCAAGTAAATGTGGATCCGTAAGAACCAATAATTTTAAGAACATAAAGACATTTTGGCTCCGAATATATTTCTAAATCGGAGACTTACGTTGATCCTACCACATATTTATATTCGTTCCTCCGGTTGTACACGTTAAGTGAATGCTCATTTTGATCCTAAAAGGAACCGCTCACCGTAACGGACCACAATGCTCGATTTTGATACCTACGTTGATCTAGCAGATTTTATATTCGCAAAGCTCCATACATTATTAGATCCGGCTCGGGTATGAAGGTAGAGGAGAGGTACGGGAGGAAGACCGTCCCCGAACCCCTCGCCCTTGACTACTATCCACATTCCACGCCGTTCGTTTTGTTTGCGTCTCATTTCGAATGCACTAGTTGAATTGTGCGCACGCTCAAATGTCTCGATATTCTCGGTCGACTTAAATTTGATTTATGTACTTATATTGGTTGTGTTGTTGTGATAATGAATGAAGAGGATAAAAATGAAGATCAAGGTATGTATTTACATCTACATTTAGAACCTATGTACCTATTGAAACGATTGTCGGCACGTAGGAATTTATTGAACAATGTAGTAGCAAATCATAATTTTGTGAATTAGTTAACTGCCCATTTAAAGTATTCTGTTGGCGTTATCTACATCTGAACTTCTACAGTAATATTATAAAGAGGAAAAATTTGATTGTTTGTTTGTTTGTATTGAATAGGCTCCGAAACTACTGGACCGATTTGAAAAATTATTTTACCATTAGAAGCCGACATTATCCCTGATGAACATAGGCTACATTTTACCGCGGGAAAATACTTCATTCCTACTGGAAAACGGGTAATAGGACAACTGGTAGTAAGAATTATCCTTTCGTACTTAACTTTTCACATAACTTCTAAACGGCTGAACCGATTGGGTTGAAATTTTATATGGGTATTTCGATGGTTTTCTGAATGATTTAAAAATACAATTGAACCCGGTAGGTGCCGCTGCTCTCGGTATGTCAACTACAATGGAGAGCGGTTTGAGAGGCGGGTCGTGGGTTGTTAGAAGGGGTTTTAGAGGAGACGATGGTGTCGGTAGTAGGGAGGGATAGGGGGAAAGGGGGATGAAGAAGGGGGGACAGGGAGGGAGACGGGAAGGGGAAGAAGAGGAGAGGGAGGGGCGAAATTTGTACGCGTCCTAAGCCGTGGGGCGCAGCTAGTTCAGAAATAAAGTTTGAAGGCATTTATATGTTGTCGACTTACTTTGCTCTACATGCTGTATGTATATTTCCGTGCAATTTAAACTTCTTAGAAAATTAATTAAGTTAGTCAAAATTGTGGTTTATTAATTTTATATTAACAAAATAAAAATGTACAAGTACTATTTCAGGCGAAGCAGAAATACTGATTCCTCCACATTTACCTGTTGGGCAGCCCAAAAGAGTCAGATACATCGTCAGTGTATGAAATGTCTGTTCCCATAGCATTGAGTAAATTTAAGACACTAATACCCGTTGCAATGATATGCGTATCAGAACCTGATTCGGAAGCTTCAGGCGAGGATAGTAATGACAGTGTTGTACCCTTAAAAAACATAAAGAACCATCCTGATAATCAAGCATTTATTTTCAATCCTGCTGAGGAATTCCACCACAAGTTCTGGAAATGCTTGATACAAAAGAAAAACAAGCTATATCAGATTTAGACATTTTCCAAATTCCGGGTAAAAGAGTATTCCGGGTATCTGTACCTGTGCTGTTGACAAAAGTAATGAGAAGAAATATTAATGCCCTAATAGCTTGTCGGTCAAATCTGAGTATTTCTTCTGATTAATTGTTTGCCCGTCCACTCACGGCTGAACCATTCGACGGAGGAAAATGTCTTAACAGAATTAAAAACATGTGTAACTTAAAAAAAAAACAAAATTATTAACCTCCACTGGATTGCTGACACCTTATTGCTACAATTTCGCAGGTTGACAGTTAGACTGATAACAAATACACCCAACACCTAGCTGCATTTTTTGGCCATGATATTCAAGTGCATGCCAGTAATTATAGACTACCGATACAAGCAATTCAAAAAGCACTTGTTGGCAGCAGACTTTTGGAAATTGAAGAACATCCAAAAACACAAAAAAAAACTGTATAGAAAATGAGGAAATTACTGATTCACTTGTTACGAAAATTCAGGATGTATGCAAAGAAATTGACAGAGACAAAAACGAAAATAACATGATAGTCGAAGAGAACGAAATTGAGAAAAATATACTCAATGAAGAAAATATAGAGAATGACCTACAAAATAAAAGCGCTACACGTAAAGAAAGCAGTGAAAAGAGAGATTTTACTAAGAATAAACGAAACAAAAAAAACAAAAAAAAAATAAACGATGGTGAAAGCGATGATAAAATAACTGAACAAAATGAAGAAATTATAAACAAACAAACAAATGACGAAATGAAAAAAAAAACATAAAAAGTGAACAAAAAAGAACTTTAAAGCAGGTGCCTTCAGATGCCGAAAGTTCTGTTGATATTCCACTGAAACGTACAAACTATACAAAAAAGAAAAAAAAATACTAACCGATGATGAGTCTGATGAAGAAATAACTAAAACAAAACTAATAATACGAAAGAAAACTCATATCAAATGGAGTAGTGATGAAGTTGAAGCAGTAATGAGACATCTAAAAAAAATATTATACAGAAGAAAAAAAACCAGGGAAAGCCTTATGTGCGTAAAGAGCCAGTTCTGCATAAAAGAACTTGGATGCAAATTAATCCTTATATCAACAATATTTACAAAAATAATTTATATTTCCTTTGATTGTATGTGCAATTGTCTGGTACAATTTATTTAATTTTATTATATTTTATTACAGAAAGGGTTGTTTTAAATAAAAAAACTGTTATGTACTCAAGTTTTTTTTTACCAATACCCTTTGCGTGATTGTCTTTTTTTCAACGACGAAACGAAACAAACGAAAGAACGTTGTTTTCTTTGGGTTAATTTATTTGAAAACTTAAATAAAATCTCTAAACCAACATACTTGTTTTATTTACAAAATATAAGAGTCCAGTCCAGTGGTGTACCGTGGGAATGTTCCCATTACCAGTCAATTTATCTTGAGGAAAGTTCTCTGAAGCTATGAAAATTGGTGTAAAGTTAATTTACAATTTAAAAAGTATTTAATTATGACTCATAAAAATGTTATGCCGGGCCCACACGTTTGCCATCACAATATTCTACAAATGCTTTGTAAGAAAAAGTGTTCAAAGCTGCTCTCTATTCACACGTTTGCGACAGTTTACGAATGTGCTGGTATGTCTCGGAAAAGCAAGCATGAGGGACGTTGAGATTTTGTCGGCTATTAAGTACTTTTAGATTAGGTAATCTATTTTTATTATAATAATAATAAAAATTGAAAACAAGAAAGAAAAAAATCGAAACATAAATTGATTTTAACTTTTTTTTTTTTATTATGTACTTGGCAATCGTTTGACCACGATCTCAATTATAACTGGGTTTTCTAAACGATACTCAGACGATGCCAGGGCTCTGTTTCATAAAACTTAGTTACGTGTAAATATAGCAAAATTCATATTTACACGTAACACTCTAACATATGCATCAATCTACACTAAATTGTAACTGTAAACTATTATTGTAAGTTTTATGAAACAGGGCCCAGCTATAATTTTTTTCTTTATGGTCCGCATTCATCGTGTCCCAAATGCATTGTTCTGCGTGGTAGCAGTCTCTGAAGGGTAAACTTTTGTCGATAGACCATATAAATATATGACTGTCGTATAGGTATCTATACGACTATATCGCCACGAGTGCGTTAGCGATATTGAACAATGCGCAAACATGTGAAACACATTCACATGTTTGCGCATTGTATTCACAAACGCAAGCCGCAAGTTTCTGAGCATAAAATCCGACACCCGTTCGGATCGGTTGCAAGTCTACACATGTCAGGGCAAACGATCCATCCACACGTTTTTTTGTCATCACTTGTCGAGGTTCAGCAAACGTGTGGGCCCAGCATTTTAAATCCTATTGTTTTATTTTTTGACAAAAGGTTAAAGTACGACGGCAACGTTGTCTACGTGCAACGGGATGGCTCCCTAAACCATGAACATGTTTATGCACAAAATTAATTTTACAATATCAGCAAACGTCAAAAAGTTCTTCCAAACGAAGCCTGAGCATCTCATCAAGTTATCACATTCAAAAGCGGACTCCACTCAACCCAATCGACTACTTACTAAAAAGAAGGTGACCTGGTTCAATTTGTATAAAAATGCCATTATTATTATTATTACTCGTCGTGACACTTGTGGCTGCGAACGGAGCTACATATTCATGGTCAGCTGGCATTGGATCAACGAAAGAGGACCGGATCAACAAGAGAAAATGGATCAACAAATTACTACCTATATGGCACGTTGGAGCCACAAAGTGCCCAGAGAGATATCTATATAAATATAAATGTGACTCCTCTTTGGATTAAACCGATTTTAATAAAACAAATATAAAAATCTCCGCAGGACTCCCAGGAATACAGTTCAGCAAACAACATCAAAATCCATCCATTGGTTTTTGCGTGATGAAGTCACATACAGATAGATAAAAATTCTAAACGATATTTTTGGATTCCCCTACTTTCATATACTGAAATAAACATGTTTTTTTTACATTATCTTCCATGTACATATTTCACTTTGTTTATAGTTTTTATTATATGTATAGATAATGTATGTACTAAAAAAGTCACATTTAGAAAATATAGAACATGAGGTAGCAACATAATTATATGATCGTTTTTTTTCAACATCGTTCGGTAATCATTTTTTCCCTACTCTACTCCAAACCTACAAAAATCACTCTGTCAGCTGTCTTGGCGATCAAGCTATTTTGTACAAATGCAAATTACATACTCGCGTCTACGTAGCAAAAATGCATTATAGTTTAGGAAGGAAGCACAAACTTATTAGAGGAGATACGGGACAGGAAGTAATAGTACAGAATAAATACATAATAGTAAGGAATTGTACATAATAGTAAAGTACCTACTAATTTTATCTTTCTATATATCTACACGTGCAAAGCCGGGGCGGGTCACTAGTCTAAAATAAAGCTATCGCTCACAGCACGTATAACAACATTCACAACAGAGTTGTACTAAACACCCGCCCTCAGCGAGCCGTGGTGTGTATTTCGGTTGCATTTCAAACTTGCTCTGTTAGTTCCGGGAATGCCAGAACTAGAGCAAAAGATCAATATCTGAAAATAGGTTTAGTCCGTTCATGCCTCACCTAGCATTTAACCTCTTCTCTGTTCATTTAGCAGTCTGGGGCAGGCCGTAACTCACGAAAATTGAAACCGGCCCGGGCTTTCAAGCTCACGTTCATTCTGGCGATGTAAGTCGCTGCGCATAAATGGCATGCTCCTTGTACATATTCACTACATAGACCTGAATATGGCTTGCGCTCCAAGTCGGCTTTGAAGCCTGATTGCAGCGTGAACTCACCCACCGCTGAGGTTACCTGCAGCTTTGTGCATATACTATGATGAAGGCTGATTAAACGATTGCCGCTTTCTCGTACAACATGTACCAGCAAATTCAAATATTTTAAGGTAACTTGATAATTCTTGCAAAACTGAAGGTGCAAATGCAATAGGACTAAAATTTTACAACTTGATTATCTACCTACTTTCCAAAAATTATGATACATAACGTTAGTTATTAATGATATATGAATATCTCTTGAACACGTGCACTAAATCAACATTATTGATTGAAAATGCAGTAAACAGCATCATAATATGAATAACCTCAACGCAAGGTTGCAGGTGTGTTTTTGTTGCTGCTTCACGCTCAAAAAGCTGAACGAGTTTTAGATAAAATTTGGTACCAGAATAGCTTATATCCTGGATTAACACATAGGCTATTTTTGATCCCGAATTACCCATCTACAGCAAGGCAAAGTAAGGGTTATGTATTCAAACTAAAACTAAAACTTATTTTGCATCGAAAATGAGCATAACTTTTTCTTCGTGAATCTTTTGATATTATATAGATTTTTACTGTATCTATTTTAGAATATAATGATAAAACATTATAGTTCATTTGTTTGTGAAAAAATAAATGAAAAGCAACTATGTATTTTCCCTCGCAAAGGTTTTGAATACTTGATGCACTTATTTATCTTTGCACGTGAGTTGTTTAGTTCTCCTTCGTAAATGTTCTCCATTGAGGTTCAAAAAGAAAGTGATAAGTGGCATTATTTATTTTTGCTATGACAGTCAATTTATAAAATGATCTATTATTTACCTTTATTTTCCTATGAAAGGCCTATCCATGGATATAGATTTTAATAAAATTAGGATGTAAATTGAAATAAAATAATCAAATAATCATTTCTTTCTCCGGTCTCATATCAATAAAATGGACCCTGCGCATCTAAATAAACCAGAATTGATCTATGAATTAAAATGTCAAAATGCTAAGGTCCATACAACAGAAACTGTAGAAAATTTAATATCAAGGTTATCGACGTAACTTGATAGCTCGAATACTTAGGATTTTCAAAGCCCGTCACATTTGAACAGGATACATACATACATTATGAACTATGGAAGTTACATTGCTTTCATATTCCCGTACCTTACCATATATTTAAATACCTACGTATGACCATTATAGGTTCCTTACTTACAAATAATCTTGTATTTAAGTTTTAAATAATGTAATTTTTATATAATTTCCCTTTACGGAGTAATGAACACATTTTTAGTTATTTTTTTTCTTTTATTCACTTCATTAACTTTTCATTATGAATATTGACTTCAAGTCCCTACGTATTGCTATTCAGTGCTATTGTACTTACTACATATTTTAATTCTTTGGTACTAACAGTAGTTAATACCCTACTTGTTAGCTATGTACTTTTTATTTATTTTATTTACAAACATAATGTTTAGCCTAAAGCGAAACCAGTTCCATATATTATTTTTTACTACACCTACACACAAAACTTCCAACACTGAAAAGAGCGGAAAATTTGATTACTCCATAAACCAAGCCTAGGTCACAAAACCAGTATTATCTCATAGTTAATATACTATTACCTACCTACTTACTTATATTATTTTAACGTTCTAACACAACGTATACTATGTACATACACGTGCTACAGGCACGTCGTACCCTAAGGTACGTTTAGCCATTTTGGCAAACTAATTGTATATAAATATACACATACATACATTTACACATCACACACCACACACTCACCACACATACACATACACACATACACTCACATAATCACCCTGATCAATGGATAGTGACTGTATAAATAGGCCTACACTACACTGAATTGGTTCCACGAGTGACCAAAGTCAAAGTCAAAGTATTTTATTGTAAATAGGCAAAAATAATAGCACTTTTACAAGTCAAAATTAACATCTCCTGAACAAAGAGATTAACATAAAATATTATAAAAAGATCAAATCAATCCAAATTTAGATAAACTAAGTATTCTTTGAGTTTGAAAAGGAAATTTCCCTTTCATGACCTTATTGATATATAAGGTTCCTCTTTCTTATGAGTTTTATTTCCAAGGAATGGGAATAAGACTTTGAATGATGATGAATGAATGTGTGATTTATGAATTTGAATGCATCTAGGAATCCAATCAATTGTATATTGACATTGTTAATAAACATGTTCACCTAAAAATTAAAAAGACTTCTCAGCATTTCCATTATTTTAATTAATTATTTTACTATTGTAACTTACCCTTATTATATATATATTTTTATTATTAACTTCTACTATTTTTTTTTGTCCTTAGCATATATTTTTTTTTCTCTTTTTTTTTAAATAAACCTTACTACAAAAAATATTTTTTTTGTTTACTATCAAAAAAAAATTTTTTCTCCGGGAAGGCGGGGTATTGTGACGAGGTCAAAACCTCTTTCATAATAATACTCTTTTGATCTCTTAATTCTTTCATGATCCATTTCTTTTCATATTTGATAGTTGGCCATTATTCATTCATACATTGATTTTTGGAGCAAAAGGGAAATATGATATAAAATACATAAATAAGTTTATAACCAGTTGAATTACACTTGTAAATATATAAACGATAATACCTACATAAGAGGTTATTTTAATCCGCATCGTCAAAGTACAAAAGTCTGATCATCTCCTCCTGTTCCTGTGCTTCCAATAGTTCCTGTAATTCTGTGTCACTGAGGTTTGGGTCCTGGGCTAGTGGGACAAACCTAAACCCTGGGACTGCCTCGTGACAACTGTATTAATTACCTAATGCTATAGATCTAAATCATAGTTATTTTCCGAAAGCTGATGAAATTCCCGGGTGATTTGGTGTGACACAGTAATGTTTTTTTTCCCTCACACCTTCGACCCAGTCTTAATAAGGGTTACAAAAAAGTTTTGTGACATATTTGAACATATTTCGAAATGGCTGAAATATGTTTTTTTTTTACGTTATTAATCCGCATATCTCCAATTTTGAAAAATTTCGAAAAGTTGAATCTACAAAAAAACCGTATAATTATCGAACCTTCTCACAAAGTTTCACGAGAATCGGTTGTGAAATACGACCTGTAGAGGGGAACAGACGGACATACGAAAGCATTTTTGCCCAAGCTGAAACGCAGACGCTTCGTTCGCGTTTCGCGCTCGTAAACATTGTGTTAGAACGTTAAAATAATATGAGTAAGGTAGGTAGGTAATAGCATATTAACTATAAAATAATACTGGTTTTGTGACCTAGGCTTGGTTTATAGAGTAATCACATTTGCCGCTCTTTTCAGTGTTGGAAGTTTTGTGTGTAGGTGTAGTAAATAATAATATATAGAACTTGTTTTCGCTTTAAACTGAACATTATTTTAGTAAAATATAAAAAAATACATAGCTAACAAGTAGGGTATTAGCTACTATTAGTACCAAATAATTAAAGTATGTAGTAAGTAAAATAGCACTGAAAAGCAATACGTAGGGACTTGAAGTCAATATTCATAATGAATCCGAAAAGTTAATGAAGTGAATAAATTTTTTTTGCCTAAAAATGTGGACATTACTCCGTAAAGGGAAATTATATTAAAATTACATTATTTACAACTTAAATACAAGGTTATTTGTAAGTAGGGAACCTACAATGGTCATAAGTAGGTATTTAAATATATGGTAAGGTACAGGAATATGAAAGCAATGTAACTTTCATAGTACATAATTATAATAAAGTATGTAAGTATACAAGTGATGGTTAAGGTTAAGACGTACGTGGTATAGGTTTAATGTCTTTGACATGCCAACGGCCTAAGGGATTACCAGATAAAACAATGAGTTCGTAAATTAGTGGTGAAATTTTAGCTGCTATGATGCATTTTACAAATTTAGGAGCTAATTTAGCTGAAAAATACTTGCCTGCTGAACTTATGGGATAATTACGTTTCCATATAATGTCGCCTTGGTTAAATTCAAGGTGTTGATGATGTTTATTATAATATTTTGCGTTAGTTTCATGAGCGCGGAATAAACGTGCTTGAACTTCAGCAAATAAAGAGCTTAACTGACCTATGTTGTCAGCGTACTCATCGCGTGGAGCAAAAATCAATTCTTCAGTTAGATCAGAAGCATTATATACAGAACCACACGTTACAAGTTCGCGACCAAATACTAAGAAAGCTAGTGTGAATTTAGTAGTTTCATTAACAGCTGAATTTATGGCAAATTGGATTTGATTTAAATATAAATCCCAAGTACGATGGTCATTATCAAAAAAAGAAGCAACTGCTGTTATAATTGTTTTGTTGTAACGTTCAACAGTACTGACTTGCGGACAGTAACGGGGGGTCTAATGAATTTTTGGTATGTTGTAAAATTGAAATAAATCCTGGAGATCATGACTAATTAGTTGAGGGCCATTATCTAGGATTATGGTCTCTGGAATACCATAAACCATAAAAACTAAGTTCTCAAGTATATGTTTGATTACAGAAGAGGTGCTTCATGTGGAATATAAGACAATATTTGGAAAAACAACATGTGACTACAAAAATAAATCTATTAAGTTTACGTGTCATTGGAAGTGGACCAACAATATCAATAGATATGCATTGGAATGGACGAGAACAGTTCTTAGATTTACCCATCAGACCATTGGTATTTTGATTCTGATGCGTGTAAACGAGGCATGTTTCACATTTAGAAATATGGCTGGCAATGTCTTTTTACATTCCTGGCCAGAAGTATTTTTCTTTAATACGATGGTATGTTTTGAAAGTGCCAAAATGAGCTGCTGTTAGTAACGAATGGTTTTCATCGATAATAGCTGTACGAAATTTAGATGGGATTACTTCTTTCCAACTTAATTCTGAGTTTATGAGGGTATTAAAACGGGTGTACCTGTAGAGTTCATTGTGTCGTATCATATGGAGAGGAGTTGATGTGGGATTTGTGCTACACTTGGAGTATACAAAAGTGTACCACGAATCAGAAGTATGTATTGGATCATAATTAATCACATTAATTGGTTTAATACGAGATAATGTATCTGGGATTAAATGTTCCAAATTATCTAAGTGTAAGAACTATTGAAGTGCAGAATGATCGGTATAGATAGTAAACTTTTGGCCATTGTAGCAACGCCAATACTCTAATGCTGTTATAACGCTTAAGAGTTCACGTTCAGTGATAGAATAGTTTCTTTAGGGACCTGTAAGTAATTTGCTCATGTAAGCTATGGGTTTTTCAACTCCATCGAAGTCTTGGGTAAGCATTGCTCCAAGTCCAAAAGCGGATGCGTCGCAATTAACAGCAAAGGGTTTAGAAAAGTCAGGGCAAGTTAGAAGAGGAGTTCATATTAAAGCTTGTTTGATTTTATTAAAAGCTTTATCAGCTTCAGAAGTCCACTTGACAGCGGGAGCTTTCTTACTGGTAGACGTAAGTTTAGTGAGGGGAGCAGCTAATGTGCTAAGATTGGGTACGAAGCGTCTATACCAACTAGCTGTACCGAGAAACTTTTTCACTTCGCGAGCAGACCTGGGTGCTGGTATTTCTAAGATTGCTTTGACTTTATCAGGGTCTGTGTGGAGACCTTGATCATCAATTACGTAGCCTAGGTATTTAAGTTAATTTCGGAAAAATGCACATTTTGGAAAATTTACTGTTTTACCTGCTTTTGAAAGTTTTGCATGTAATTTATTAAGTAAACGTACGTGTTCCTCGTACGTTTTTGTGGCTATTATTATATCATCCAAATAATAAAAAAGAGAGTCGTTATTAGACTCATCAGAAAGAAGATTATCAATGAATCTTTGTTGCGTAGCTGGTGCGTTAGTAAGACCAAAAGGCATAACCTTAAATTGAAAAGATCCACGACCTGGAACGTGAAAAGCAGTCTTAGGTCTGTCTTTTAACCGTAAAGGCACTTCCCAAAAAGCTTTAGCAATGTCAATTGAACTCAGATATTTAGAATCTTTAAGGTTATCTATAATGTCTGATATGAATGGTAATTTATAAGCATCTTTTCTAGTTATGTCGTTAAGCTTACGACTGTCGACGCAAAATCTCCAAGTACCATCTTTTTGAGGGGTAATAATTACAGGATTTAGCCATGGGCTTTCACAAGGCTCTATAACATCAAGTTCTAGCATTTTATCAACTTCTGCTCGAAGAGCTTTCTGTTTTTCAGGGGATAATCGATAGCAAAGTTGACGAATAGGGGGGTGGTCACCTGTATCAATACAGTGTTCAATAAGGTTTGTTCTTCCTAAAGGAAGTACGTCGGTAGAAATATTACGAAATTGTTCTACGACTGCATTAGCAAGAATCAATTGTGTATCTGTAAGTCTGTCATAAGACTGTAAGTAAGTATCATTATTATTGATGATAAACATGGGAGTATCTGAACTCTTGAGCATACTGACCGTATTAAGTATGTCTGGAGCCAGCTTAAAAGTTTTCCAGAAGTCGATACCTAATATGAAAGGTTGAAACAGAATCTTTGATAATTTGGTCACGTTGTAGTTCCAAACCATGTTCAAGTAATAATTTATGTGAGTTATTACCTAAAATTGTAATGGCACTGCCACTATCCAGCAAACCGTTAAGCGTTAAATTCCCAACATTTACTTTAAGGTATAGACGTTCAGTGTCCGATCAAAGAGGAGCGTAGAAACGTTGTATGTTTTGAAAAATATTGAAATAGTTTTAAGCCAATTGTTTCAATCATTTTGATCAAAGTTATTGTTAGTATTACAATTTTGTGTTTCTAGTTCCTCACTAATTAGTTTTTTGTTTTTTTTTTTTACATACAGGGCAATTGGTAAAAATTACGTCTTATTTACCGCAACGAAAACAAACTTTATGTCTGTAGGGACACTGACATAAAACATGACTGTCGTTTCGACAGCGAGGGCAAAATATAGGTAGTGCAGGTTTCTTAGAATCTGCAGCAATTGAATGTACAGGGTAAGGTTGAGGATAAGGGTGTGTTTGAACAAGTGGTTGTTGCTAGGTATTGTACGGATAATGTGGTATGTTAGGTGTAGCAGTGACTTTGTGTTGGGTATTAGAAGTCGAAGGCTTTGCTAAGTCTTGTAATGTAGAAGGAGTATCAGAGTTGGACATTTCAATGCAACTTTTGTACCATTTGCACGAATTCAATAATGTTGCGACCGAGTCGAAATCGTCTGGTGATAACCTTTGACCGAATTCGGGTCGCAAGTTACGCCTAAGAATATCAATCTTGGCTTTTTCTGAAATAGGCTCACGTAATTTTGCAAATAATCATTCTAGTTAACAAATCACACGCTCATTTGTTTTCGTTTTGGAAAATGATCGTGTGTATTTTCTGTAGAAGAGCAGCTAGGATTTTCTAATGTTTCGAAACGTTTTTGTAAATCGAAGAAACTTTCTGAAACATTTTTAAATGTTTCTAGTTGTATTGTCGTAAGTTCGGTGGTAATATCCATGTTATTTAATCTATTTTTAACGTGCAGAATATAGGACGCATTCTTCTCCTTTTGTACCGGGTAAGCTATTAAACGTGCAGAAATAACGGTTAAACATTTTTGAATTTCAGCTATATCCTGTTCAAATGTATACGGACTCTGAAAATCTTGTGTATTCGAGCTGTCAAGTAAGGTCGATAACCTTGAACGTAAATTTTCTGCAGTATCTGTTGTATGAACTTCAGCATTTCTACATTTTAATTCATAGATCAATTTTGGTTTATTTAGATACGCAGGGTCCATTTTTATTTAATATGAGACCAGCGAATAAAATTATGTATTTACTCTGTAAGTAACGTTACGTTAAGTGCGATAGTAACGCTTTAAAAATTTATGTAAAAAAATAGCGTTAATGTAACTACGCGTTAATGCGTCACGCATAATAACGCGTCAAAGTTTAGCGTAATTCCGAACTAGGTAGGCCGATAGTAAAATTCGGAACAAAGTACGTATTAATGAAAATGTCTTACTTACATGAATGACTGGAATGCAAATATAAAATACACTTGAGTATAAAAAACTGTTCTGGGTTTGCCAAATAATCCAATCCAAATTTAAATCAAGATGGCCTAGTGCCTTTTAGAATTTTGTGGAGCGACTTAAAAATTGAACACTGATTAACAAATTAAAACACACTGGTTAAAAAAACACGGAGAAATCAGGAACTTGTAGGCAGGTTGAGCAGGGCTGGGTACGGGACGTTGAGGGCACCAGTGTCACGAGGCGGTCCCAGGGTTTGGGTTTGTCCCACTAGCCCAGGACCCAAACCTCAGTGACACAGAATAACAGGAACTATTGGAAGCACAGGAACAGGAGATGATCAGACTTTTGTACTTTGACGATGCGGATTAAAATAACCTCTTATGTAGGTATTATCGTTTATATATTTACAAGTGTAATTCAACTGGTTATAAACTTATTTATGTATTTTATATCATATTTCCCTTTTGCTCCAAAAATCAATGTATGAATGAATAATGGCCAACTATCAAATATGAAAAGAAATGGATTATGAAAGAATTAAGAGATCAAAAGAGTATTATTATGAAAGAGGTTTTGACCTCGTCACACAGTGAGAAATTATCTAATTAATATGAATAAACAAAAGTAGGTTAATAAATACATATTATAGGCTCCTTGGTCGGCAGAAGGGCGTCACAGACGATTATAATACTATAATATACTCACAGTTTGACTGTGCTTGAGACCAGTCGCATCTTAACGGCGTTCCTTTGTTTTTTTTGTCGATTATTTGTGCGGTGTTACCAGTGAGTGATTTGGCAACAAGCTGCAAGCAAAAATGAGCTTCTATAGAGTTTTGGAGAGTGTTGGTGACTTGCGTGTGCTGTTGGGACTCACTGTGCTCACGGATAGCTTGCAATACTTGCTGCAGCTCACCATTTCTTTATAGTTAGAGCACTCAGCATTAGCTTGCTCACCGTTGGTGACCTGTAGGGAGCGGTGAGTTTGGGGAGTGACACCGTGTTTGGAATTTACTCACCATCAGTGCAGCGGGCTTACATTTTTGCTACCTTCAGTCGTTGTGGTGAGCGTTTGTGAGTTCGGTGAGCGATACCTGGGCTTGCCGTGCTCGCTGTACTTCATCAACTTATTCTCATCGTGTCTTCATTATATTTACAAAGATGACTAATTTTGGTTGTTGCCAGTCTTCGGATGATGATGGAGCCCTGGCATTGAATTGTAGTAGTTGCAAAGTGTCCTATCATTTTCTTTATGCCTAACAAGGACATTAAAAAACTTACAAAGGATTTCAAACTATCGTGGATTTGCCCCAAGTGTCAGTCGAAGTCGCGTCGGATTAAGCGAGACTGTACTCCTGTTCGGTCCGGCGACGTGTGTGTTGACAAAGATTCCTCCAGGGATTGTAAATCTTTAGTAACGGATGTTGTCATTAAAGACACTGACACTCAGTGCCGGGCAATACAAATATTGGGTTGCTCCGAGGTGACTGACTTGATACAAAATGAATTTAAAAGAATGAAGGTAGAATTGAATAATACTCTGCAAACTTCGTTGCAGAGTATGTTTTTTGAGAGAATATGTTAATATGTTTTTTAAGATTTTAAATCTTAAAGTTTATGAATGATAAATATAATAAAATAGATGCCAGATTGGATGCATTTGAGATAAAATATAAGCATGTTGATGCAGTTTCCTCTGAGTCGATGGACATTAAATCAGCATTCGCGAAAAGGATAACTGTCTTAAGGAGCAGTGGGCCAGGCGGTCAAATATTGAAATTTTTGGTATTCCTGAGATGAACGGAAAGAACTTACTGCAAGTTGTAGAAGAACTATCGAAACGTGTGAAGTTTTGCCTTCTGTCCACTGATATCGACTTTGTAACTCGTATAGCCCCATCTAAGAGTGATGTCAATAAACCTAAGCCTATTATTTTACGCTTGTTGTCACGCTATAGGAAAGATAGCTTTTTGTCTGCTTTAAGACAGTGAAATAGGCTGAAGGCTTCTGATCTTGGCTTCTCAGGGAGTTCTCTTCTAAGAGTCGCCTGTGTACTTTAATGATCATCTTACGAAAAATAATAAGTCTCTCCTGCAGCGTGTTAAGAAGCTAGCTAGAGATAATTGCTACAATTATGTTTGGGTGACAACATCTGATAGGTGTTCTTCACCCAAGAATTGTAGTATAATGGCACGCCTATCAGATGTTAGTCCAGTGTTGCATTTCTCGTGTGACAAGGATTTAAAGAAAATCAAGTAGGTGCTATGATGGTTCTTGCCCTGTCAGCAATTGGCTCTCGTTGCCTTCATTGGGTTGTAATTTTTCTGGTTCTGTTTAGCTGTTATCGACAGTTAATATGTTTTGTTGGCTGTTCTGGCATATTATTAATTAATAATTTATGTGCGAACATTACTATTTTTCCATATAGGGCATTTTATGGAGAGTTTTCTTTTACACTTTAGTTTCTTTGGCGTTACCTGGGTATTGTAAAACTGTTTTGGTCAGTTTTAATATATCAGTTAGTCTTTTACAATGCATACTTTAAAACAACTTTAAATATATTATCAAAATGTACGTGGTTTGCGCACAAAGACAAATTTATTTTTTAAGAATATCCTCAGCTCTAATTATGATATTATTTGTTTAAGTGAAACGTGGCTTTTGGAAGGTATGTTTGATGCTGAACTTTTTGATCTGAGATATGCAGTCTATAGGTGTGACCGTAACTATAAATTGCGTGGCGATACGATGGGTGGTGGTGTCTTAATTGCTGTTCGTCGTGAACTTTCGGTGTCTACAGCTACATGTATACCTTTTGAGAATGCCTCTGATGAGGCTCTTGAGCTTACTATTTGCTTAAATTATAATTCAAATTATTGTAACTTGATGAACATTAAAACTTTATTGTTGTTACTTTCCTCATAGTGCTGTGCAACGAGATGTGAAATGCGACTTTTTTTATTATGATTTCGGAGAAGTCCATTAATTTCCCAGATGATTATTTTATGTTGATTGGTGACTTTAATATTTCCTACGGTCAATGGTGTTGTTCAAACAATATGTTAACACTTGAAAACCAAAATTCTGATGCTTTGACAACCAATCTAGCTAATTTCCTTGGTTTTGTGGATTTCAGGCAATATAATAATAATAACATGTGTAGCGTTTCTAGATGTATGTCACCTCTTGTTTCTGAGGATTCACATCACACTTCATTGCAAATTACATCTGTGGATCTCTATCACCATTCACTTCTTAGGTCACCGCCGCGTATGGTTCGCCTATTTTGTGCAGCCGATCATGATTCTATTCAAAGTGATATAAGTGATAAGTGATATTGATTGGTATAATTATCTTAACCTTTCTGATATTGAAGCTGCTTCAAATATTTTTTATAGAATAAAGAAATTTGTCCCTAATAAATATATTAAGTCTGGTGATAGGTATCCTACATGGTATATACGACCCTTTATTAAGATAATTAATTAAAACTTAAATTTCAAAGAAAGTTGAATGTATATGGTAATGATAAGGATTACAAGTCTTTGCAAGTTCTTAGATACAGACAAAAACGCATTGAAAAAGCATGCTATGACAATTTTATAAATAATGCTGAGTCTAAAATAAAATATTTTTCCAAAAAAAATAAATCGACTTCATAATAAAAATGTTATTTAGTAAACTACCATTAAAAAGAATAAAATAATTACAATTGAACCAGAACAGCCATATTAATAATTATGACTCGGCTTGGCACCGCCTTCAAAAAACTCTTTCTTATCTTATGTTGTATATATGCATTATTATTACGTTGGTAATTTCGAAAAAGTGATACTCTTCTGGCTCAATTGTAATTGTTTTATTCTTTTTAGTGGTAGTTTATAAAATAACATTTTTATTATGAAGTCGATTTAAATTTTTTGGAAAAATATTTTATTTTTTGATTTTTGGTGGCATATGCAAACATCGGAAAGAATATATGCCAAAGAAAATAGTAGACACTCACTTTAGTGAATCAAACCTACATATATAACAACTGAATTAGTTTTGACCAGTTTCCATCATTTTGTTGTTGCGTTGCTGTGACTACCTTCCGGCTCCATCATCAGACCCTGAAAACCACATAACACCAGAGAACTCATCAAGACAAACCAAATGAACCCAAACTCGAAGGGGTTCCATCATTTTGTTGTTGAGTTCCTGTGACTACCTTCCGGCTCCATCATCAGACCCCGGGTACCACATAAAACTAGAGAACTCATCAAGACAAACGAAATTAGCACAAACTCGAATGGGTTCCATCATTTTGTTGTTGAGTTCCTGTGACTACGTTCTGGCTCCATCGTCAGACGCTGAATACCACATAACACCTGAGAACTCACCATAACAAACCAAATGAACCCAAACACGAAGGGTTTCCATCATTTTGTTGTTGAGTTCCTGTAACTACCTTCCGGCTCCATCCTCAGACGCTTGATACAAATTCAAATTCAAATTGTTTATTGCATTCCATAATGTACAAATAAGGTGGTAAACATAACTAATAAAGTAACAGATCATTATGGACCCTGTTGGGCACAGCAACCAGAAGAGAGCAGGAGTTACAAAGCTACATTAGTTTCTTTACAAACCTACATTAGTTCAATTAAAATTAAAATAAATTTAGATTCCTACTTTAATTAAGTATATGTTTAATATTGTTTGTTATCTTTGAAGAAATCGTGCAAAGAATAATAACATTTTTTAATTAGAAAAAGTTTTAATTTAGCGACAAATACATTTTCTTTTTCAATTTCTTGTATGCTTTTAGGGATTTGGTTATAAATTTTAATCGACATAACATATGTGCTTGAGCTGTGCATTTTTTCGTATGAAGAAACCTTTACTTATAATAAAACAATAGAAATGAGAAAGTCTGTACAATGAAAATAATAAAAAAAATGGTCTAGGGTACTTAAAATAAGCTACTAAACAAGAATCAAACATTTTTTGAATTCGTGCCTGTCTGTTTGTCTTTTTGTTCGCTTATCACGTAAAAACTACTGGACTGATTGCGAAGCAATTTTCACTGTTAGATAGCTTAGGATTTGACTTAAAAACTGGTGTACTTAGTATCTCAATCCGATAAGTAGAAGCCGAGCAATCGTTAAAAATATTTTTGACGGCAGAAGGAATTGTGATCAAATGTTGGTATATTATTATTTTACATTCTGGAATAGCACATAGAGTACTCTTAACCTAGAGCAATGACCACGCTTGCAAAGCCGTGGGTATCAGCTAGTGTAGTATACTTTTGATCCTGGAATAACACGTATGGGATATACTTTTAAATGAAATGACCACGCGTGCAAAGCCGCGGGCACAGCTAGTACACTAATAAGATTGATAAAAGCAGGCAAACACAACAAGTGCATAATTCTTGGATCTTGGAACAATCAATGACTAGATAAAATGATAAGCGCCTGACAAGAATAATTTAGCAAATAAACTCCGACAATATATTTAAGTGCAGAAATAGAAGGAATTTTCGCTATAATAAAATTGAAAAATATCCACTTTTCGCTTCTTTATTTAGAAAAAATAATTCGCAATTTTAAAAGAATTATTATTTGAAAATATTAATCAGTCATCGACATAAATTACAACAACAAGTGTACTACTACTGATTTTAAGAGAAAAAATGCAAGGATAACTTTTATTTTTTATAGATAGTATAGATGCGGAGTGTGTGTACATTCTAGGAGACTTTAATGCTCATCCAGGAGAAATCTTTAGTAAGGAACTACTTGACTTTTGTGGTGAGCAGAAATGGATGTGTGCAGACTATGAGATCCTAGGTCCCTGATCAGGTACTTATACTTATATTAGTGACGCGCATGGTTGTAAGCGCTGGCGTAGTGACATTGCGTAGTGACGCAATCCGCGATGAGTACGATTACGGACATATGTGTTTATTATGATGTCTACTGGTCGGATCATTTCCCTCGGTCGGATCGTGCCTCCCTGTGAGCATACTTATTATGATGTACTGCATCCCTGATGAGCCGCTTACGTGGGAGCGCCAACAGTCTTCTGACTATAGTAGCTGAGCACATTAACTCATGCATCATGAGACACTGGTTGGCACGGGTCAAGCCGTTGGTGCAATTGGTGTCAAAGTGATGTTTGGGTTTATAACTTTAGTGTTCTGCCCATTTTTTTTTATTTTTGTTTATATGTTTTTGCCTGAATTATAACATATATCTACTAACATAGTATAACAAGTTTGTTACTAACACATTATGGATCTTTATCTGAAATAAATGTTTTATTTTTATTTTTTATTTACATAGTCAAAGTCAAAGTCAAAGTATTTTATTGTAAATAGGCAAAAATAATAGCACTTTTACAAGTCAAAATTAACATCTCCTGAACAAAGAGATAAACATAAAATATTATAAAAAGATCAAATCAATCCAAATTTAGATAAACTAAGTATTCTTTGAGTTTGAAAAGGAAATTTCCCTTTCATGTGCCAACAGAGTTAAATCTCACACTGGAAAAAGAAATACCCTTCTGACTCTACCGGTGCTTCGGAAATACGCCCGTTAGAGAAGAGAGCACCAAGAAACTCTACGGGGATGTATTTTTTCCATATTTGTTCATTCTTTATATTTTTTCAAATGTCACAATTATAACAAAACATGTAAACTACAAATATAAAAGGTAAAAGTGACAATGAGATATCCCACAAACATCAAACAATCATACTGGAAAAAAATAAGGTAAAAACTTCTAACTCGGTAATTATGTTGTATAAAACAACGTGATCTCATGGTATGTTTGAGACATTGTGTGAGTCCTAAGTTTACAAGTACATTATTCAATTTAATATTCCAACATCCACCACTTTGTTTAAATCCATATACTGCTTTCTTTAGATTTTAGGCATACCTTACTCTGGTTCGGCGCCTTGTCTGACTGCGCTGGTGGTATCACATAGATATTCTCTTCGATTTCTCCATTCAGGTAGGCCGTTGTAACGTTCATGTGGTCAATCTGCAGGTTATCACGGGCAGCCAGTGATAATAGGTAACGAAGTGATGCATACTTTACTACTGGGGTTTTCCCCAGTAGTCCCAGTTTCGTTTCCTGGTAATCAATGCATTTCCGTTGACTGCAGCTTTTGATGACGAGTCTGGCTTTGTATGTAGTGACCCCCTCTTTGTTATGCTTCTTTTTGAACACCCATTTTGTGTTGAGAGGTTTCTTGTCTGCAGGTAAGTCAATAATTTCATATACCTTATTTTTCTTAAGGGAATCAATCTCGCTGTTCATTACATCTTGCCAGTCTTTGGCTTTAGAACTTGACAGTGCAGCTTCGACGGTAAGTGGTTCATCTATATCTTCATTCTTCAATGATAGGCTGGTTTAGAAATCTTAATGGTTTCTTCCTTTCCCTCTTCGTTTTCTGTGAATAATTAGAATTGGTATTATTTTCAGTGACTTTTTTTATGTTTTTCTCTTTGTTTTTCAGGGCTTTCTATTTTCACTTTATCGCTGACACTTTCATTACTGCTTTGCTTGCTCTTGCTCGTATCAGAACATAATAAGAACTCACCTGCAGTTTGATTTTCATCTGCCCGAGATTCACTTTCACTTTTTAGGTCTATTTTCATCGGTTCAACATTCTGTCTCATTCAAAGTTTTTGAATATCTCTCATATTCTCAAAAAATACAACCTCTCTACTGAATATTATATTTTTAGACTGAGGATTTATCAATCTATGTGCTTTTTTGGTCTCAGAATAACCCATTAGGAGTCCCACTTCTTTCTCAACTCTTTAGGTGTTTGCGCCATCGACTCACAACCAAAAATACGAAGTTTAGATAAATCTGGAACTTTACCTGTGTATGCTTCATATGGTGTCTTATTCCAGAGACGACGTGTAGGAGACCTGATTAGCAGGTAAGCCGATGTTGCCACCGCTTCTGCCCAATATTCCTTGCCAAGCCCAGCATCCGATAGCATTGTCCGGGCCTTCTCCACAATAGACCGGATCATGCGTTCTGTGACGCCGTTTTGCTGCGGGCTGTATCTCACTGTAAGCTGATGAATTATACCATTAGTTTTTTGAACAACGTCTTCATTTTATCATTCACATTGTAACGTCTCACTTCATCTCACGTTTATTTTTATTCAGTTTAGTTAAGTTTTCACGTAGTATCAACAAAATAAGTCCACCTTCACAATAAAATAACCAATAAAATAAACAGTCGATGATAAACAAAGAAATACGTAACCTGAAAATGACTATGCCTTGTCAAGATTTTAAATATTTCTTGCATTTGAATTAGTATGTTCAATCTACACGTTATGTAATCTACAATCGTAAACAGAAATTTTACTAAGCAAATATGACTTGTTGCAAACAAATTTTCATCGCAATATCGACTCGAACGCACCGTATTGTATGACTGTAATAACAAGTTCTGATTGAAACAGAATGGGTGGTCGTTACGCTGGTATTCCGAACGCAACCATCACAGATAACACCAATAAAAGAGACGATTTAACCTGTGGTGATGAATAGTTCTTTTAGCTTCGTCATTTCGTGCTGGCTTGGATAACGTTTCCTAAATCATTTTATGAGTATTTTTGGACAAACCTTTGTCCAGAGTGAATTTAAAATCAATTATTTACCTGTTTACCAAGTGAAAAACCCCCAATATTGTTTTTTTCCCTCCACCAGAGAGCCACCACGGGTCTGCGAACAACTGATCCCCGGAAAGGCCACTACAACCCTATGGCTGCTGAGCCATGGTTGCGTCTCAACTACGGCTGCACCTTCACCACTACCTGTACTACTGCTGCATCCTCATCACCGCGGAATGACTTTCCGCGCGTGCCTCAAAGCTAAGTCCCAAGCCGAAGGACAGTATCATACCTACACCACCTCCTGTAACTCACTCCCTGAGACTTTATCTGATTACACTGGTAGTTTATTATTTTATTCATTCTTTTAATACCTACCGCCACTTAAAAAGTAGGTAGGCTTCTTAATTATTTCTTTCTTAAACCTAAACTGCCAGGTGGCAACATACTCAAGTGCGTTGTCGCGCCTAAATGTCTTGATGTGTTTCCTCGTTTGTTTTTCAACAATTTTTTTATAATCTTTGAATGTTTCGTAGACCTGATCTTTACTGTTCAAAATGTACACAAAGAGATATCGACTGAAATAATCTATGAATGTCAGAAAATATTTACCTCCTCCACATAAGTCGGAGTAAATGAGTTCCAATGGCTCCGTTAACTGCCTCTTGCTGACATTGAACGGCTCTCTTGCTTGCTGTCCTACAACGCAATCTTCACGAGGTTCATTATTTATTATGTTACTGTTTACACCTACTGATATTTTTTTCAGTAAGTATACCTTTTCTGTTGAAATGACCTAAAGTCTGTGCCACAATATTCCAGATTTATTGTCCGTTGCTGAATAAGCTAATGTCTTTGATTGGTCAAGTTTGTAATATCGTCCGTCCATCGTGTGGGGGGGTCTCCCTACATTTCACTTCCTTGTTCGTGGTCACCATTCCAGAAGAGATGTAAATACAATATACGAATAAATAAATAAATAAATATATACAGGGTGGAAATTTTTAACTACACCCGGACGGAAAGTACTCTAAATACTGGAGATAGCAAACTTTACTCACAGGAAACATTCCTTTATATATAAAAGGAAACAAATCTGCATTCAAATAGTTTTGAAAACTCGCTTGCCACACTCGGTAATCGAACCGGCTAAAATCTGAAAAATTAACATTCTGTACTCTTATGGCACCAATCGATAGGTTTAATCATAAGGATCAAATTTTTCTAGGAAACCTGGTAAATTAAATGAAAGGAAAACCACGAAATCTAATAAATTCAATAGGACAAGGTTAAGGCGTCTTATTTCACTATGTGAATTCCACTGTAAAATGTAACATTTCATATTTAAATTACTCGTGCCTCACGCAGTTATCTAATAAAGAGTTTACAAACACGTCCATATTAAAATATTCTGATTTAAATAGTTCATCGTCATTTTAATAAATAAATGACGTCAAAGATAATTGTTAATAAGGTACTAACATAAGTAATCTGATGGACTTTTATCTTGTCCCATTGAATTAATGGATTTGCTTGTATTTAATTTACCATGCTTGTTAGAGAAATTTGATCCTTATGATTGACCCTATCTATTGATGCCATAAAAATACAGGTTTTTTTTTTTATTTTAGTCATTTCGATTACCGTTAGTATGTACTCCAAGTATTTAATATAATAAGACAAACATTGTAACAGTTCTAATTCAAAGAGGACAGGTAATAGTCCTTTATCATTTTTATGAAAATATCTTTAGATTTAGCCTGCCTAACGTTATGACGATGTGAAACCTAAAAAATAAATAAGTAAATTCTTAATAAGCAAAATTGCAAGTTTTTAATTCTTTCATAATCATACCCATTGATAGTTTGTCTATATTAATTCTAAATTCAAATAACCTGTCATTCCTAGATTGTCATCGATGCTTCGGCCCAACTCTATGGTGAGGAGTTGCGATTTTTGTAAAATAAGATTTCGTAATAATATAATAATAATTGTGCACCTACATATATAGTACTATGTTTTTATTATTACCTCACGCCGATACCTGATGATGAAATTACTTTAATTGGAAATACCATAGTACCAAAACTGTGGGTTCAAAGAAGTGTACCTCAAAGTTATGTCAGCTGTGAGCCTATTAGCTTCCTTATGAGATAAATCTACTACTCATGCCCAAAGGATGGCTCGCACTACGATGTTTCCTATACACCTGTTACTTAATATTGTGAGCTAGTTGTCTCTTTGAGCTGCTAGACACCCTCGGGGGGGCTCCGGCCACAATTGGCGCCCTCAACGTCTCCTTATCCTGCCCAGCTCTACCTACCTGCAAGTTCCAGTTTTTGTGTGAAATTAATTTGTTAATCTGTGTGCAATTTTTTTAAGCAGTGATTCCACAAAATTTAAAAAGGCACTAGGCCATCTTGATTTAATTTTGGAAATATTTGGCAAAACAGTTTTTTATACTAAAGTGTATTGCATTCCAGTCATTCATGTGAGTAAGAAATTTTCATTAGTACGTACTTTGTTCCGAATTTCACTATCGGCCTACCTAGTTCCGAATTACGCTAAACTTTGACGCGTTATTATGCGTGACGCATTAACGCGTAGTTGCATTAACGCATTTTTTTTTTTTTTTATTTTTTTTTAAAGCTTTTGTAAAGGTGTGAATTAAACGAGAGACGTTCGCCATAATTGTTTCTTTATTTCCGTTTCACTTACTCCTAAACCTTTTATAATTAAACTATCCCTTTCGCTCTATTCCAATTTCAGTTACTTTCACACATTCAATCTTTTGCATCTAGACAACCCTTTCACTACGTTCCACTTGTTTACAAATATCTGCTTACTCTTTCTCACTTACCTAAAATCATTTCATTCCTTCTCGTTCACACACTTTTCGGTAGCATAAGGCATTATGCTAAATTTAATGCTTACATGCCCTTTGAAATTTACAAATTTAATGACTGAAAGGAAATTCAATTTTAAATTTCACTAACACTTACATGCTCTTAGGGTTTACAATTTTAAATTATATTTCTCATTCATACAGTTATTTACTTTAGGTTACATTATGTACTTACTTATTTATTATGATTAAACAAAAACTGCACTCAGTTCATCTGTCACACTTGGTTACTAGGTACTAACTTATACATTTTTGCTGAAAACTAATATTATTCTATATGTAACTTAGTATGATTTACTTTTTACCTTGATAACATACATTTTGGGGTTTTGATTATATACTTATTTTTATGAATTTACATTAGGAAAACAAAATGAACATATTTTACTTTACATATTTTAAACATTAAATTTATGTACTTACTTTAAGTTTATTTAATGATTTTACTTTAAGAAAACTAAATTTACACGTTTACTTATAAGTGCTTATTTTAATTAATTTACATTATGAAATAAATACAGATCCTCTTTTTCTCTAAATTACTGCATCAATTAACGAAAATGACATAACAAAAGTAGAACAGTTAGTCACAGAATATCAAGATATTTTCAAAACTGATGAGAACGATATAGGAAAATATCCAGATTTTGAATTAGAAATAAACCTAAAACATGAAAAACCAATAAGTTGCAAGCCTTATAGATTACCAGTACCCGAACGACAATTTTTGAAAGAAACAGTTGAAAAATGGTTATAACAGAAAGTATGTCGATTATCAAGCTCTCCGTATGCAGCACCAATGTTTGTAGTACAACAACCATTTCACAATACTACTCCCTACAGACCTGTAGTTGATTATTCAAAAACAATTAACCCAATTACCATATTAGATATTCAACCTATAGTAAGAATGGACGATATCATACAAACTATTTCACAATTTATTTTCAAGTTTAAATTAGATATTTATCATGCATACCATAACATTTTTTAAGATATTTTCAAAACTGCAGTTGTGATACAAGATTATTATGTGTAGAATTCATGAGAGTAATGTTTGGTTTAGTCGGAGGACCAGCAATCATGTCAAAAGTTGTAAACACAACTTATGGTAATCTATACAATGAAGGTGTAAGAGTATACTTCGATGATATTTCCGGAGGTGCGAATACCATTGATAAGTTGATAACAATATTTAAAAAAGTATTAGAACTGACTAGAAAGAAAAATGAAAAACTAAACAAAGAGAAATGTACATTCATCGACACAGAAATACCATTATTTGGAAGATTAATTGGATTTCAACAAGAACGCACAGATCCAAACCGTACTATTGCAGTTGAACAATATGAAACTTTGAAAACCTTATCAGAAGTACGCTCATTTTTAGTATTTTCAGGAACTTTCAGGAAATACATTAAAAACTATGCTTCTATAGCAAAACCATTACAAGTCATTTTGAAAAAGGACAAATCAATTAATATGGAAAATTATAAACAGGAAAATAGTAAAAATAAAAAGATAGAACTCACAATTGAACAGTTGGAATCATTTAATAATTTAAAGAAATTGATAACGTCGGCACCAATTTTATCAAATTTTCAACAAAATGCAGAGACTATTGTAGAGACAGATAGCAGTTACAAAGGTTTAGGCGCATGTTTATTGCAAATACAAAATGGAGAATAGAAGGTGATAGAATATGCCAGCAGAAGTTTGAAAAATGCAGAAACTCGATATCACATAAATGTGTTGGAAGTAAGCAGTACATTGGGCAATAGTAAGTAAGTTCAGAATATATTTACTTGGTAACAAGTTCACATTAATAACAGACAGCTACTCAACAGTATATATAATAAACAAAACAAAGTTTAACAGAAAATTTGCCAGATATGTCATAGATTTGGCACCATTTGATTTTACACCAACACATAGACCAGGAAGTCAAAATTATATAGCAGACCATCTTTTAAGATATCCATTAAATGAAGTATGGCTTATGGTAATAAGTAGGAACTCAGAAAAATTTAAATTAGCAAATATGTCAAAAATTGCAAAAACAACCAACTACACAACATTTAAAGCAGATTAACGATTCATTTAAAGTACTAGACAATATTTTAATTCATATAAACAAAGAATAGTTGCAAAACAAAGAAAAAATTGTAGTTCCACAAAGCTTAAGATCAAATATAATTAAAATAGCACATGATGAAAACGGACATTTAGATTTTGAAACAACACTGAACAACATTTTAAATATCACTACCATATTATGGACTCTGCTTCCAGCTTGGTAAACCGTGCTTAATGTTTCCTCGACGCAGCAAGTGGTAGGTAGTCTGGAGTGTGACACGGTTAGCATTGTGTGTGGCACCACGTTTGGCGATGATGCAATGGATAGCGATGGAGTTCCATCGCCACCACCAGCAGAAGTTCAATATCCGTCGACGGCAGTGCAGAGCAGTACGAGCACCGGGCGTCCCCGTTCCCAGTCACCGCCGCATCTCACGTGCCGCTCGCAGCGGACTGCAGCCCGCAGTGCGCGTTGGGATCTCGCGGCGTGAACTCCTGAAAAAGAGCGTCGGATACGCTCGAAACCTAGGTCGATGTTTTCGACTATATACACGTCATAGCCGGTAGTGATATTTTGTATCAGGTTTCTCGGAAACTTTAACACTAAAACAATGAACAAAGTTAAAAGTAAATACTGGTGGAAAACAATGAGACAAGACATAAAAACATATAAAAAGTCATGTATAACTTGTGCAAAAATAAACAGACGTACAACATTAGCTTATGGTAAAATGGGACAGCGACCCATACCAGAAACTCCAATGCAAATAATATCATCAGACCATATTGTGGCACTACCACAAACAACGTCAGGAAATACATACATACTTGTACACATAGATCATGCC
This sequence comes from Alsophila aescularia, assembly GCA_946251855.1. NCBI lineage: Eukaryota > Metazoa > Arthropoda > Insecta > Lepidoptera > Geometridae > Alsophila > Alsophila aescularia. The sequence goes on from OX276374.1 coordinate 61,929,827, forward strand.
ACAAGATATATATTTGCGAAGCCCACATGTTCTCTCTCAGCAAAAGATGTTATCGAGACCACAGAAAATGATATAATTTATATGTGTCCATACATATAAATTATATCATTTTCACCATTGTCATAATTACATATCCGATGGAGCACCATGTTTTACAAATCAAGTAACGCAGAAGTTTTTCTCAAAATATGGTATTGAAAGTATCACAACAACCCCGTACACTCCACAAAGTAATGGATTAGTCGAAAGGGCAAATGCTACAATGATCTCAACACTTACAAAGTATGCATTAGAAAATGAAGAAGATTGGGTAAATTATTACCAAAAGCAGTATTGGCTATAAACACCTCAGTACAGAAATCAACAAAATATTCACCCTTATATTTATTATTTGGATTTCAACCCAGAATACCACCGAATGAAGTAAAATTTGGTACAATTTATGAAGATATAGAACGCAGCCATCAACTAGATTTTTTAACAGAAGCAAGAAAACAAGCATTATTAAATATAAATGAAGTACACAAGTATAACAAAAACAGATTTGACCTAAGAAGAATCCAAGACACATTTCAAAAAGATGACTATTTTTTGTATGAATGGCATAAACCAACAGACTCAAAGTTAACGCCAAGATTCAAAGGCCCGTTTAAAATAACTAGAAAAATTGGTTCAGTCTGTTATGAAATACAAGATCATCATTAACATCTTGTATTTCATAACAGACTGAACCAATTTTCAAATCATGCCAAGCTTCATTATCATTCATTCATTAGTTTCAGCGTGATGCCTAGCCAAGATACAGACGGACAGACAGACAGACAAAAATGAAAAAAAAAAACCGTATTGGCTTCAGTAAGCAATACAGAAAAGCTTCATTTCTATACAGTCGGGGTACCAGCTCTAAGTCTTGTAAATATGGGGGGAAAGGGTTAGAAAATCCCATCTAACCGATGACAGCAGTTTCTGTGAAACAGGAGGATATGCAGGCCCCCGGTCAGCATTCTCCATCTGCGGTTCTGAAATGGCTCTTCTGAGTTTTGTTTGGGGACTGCTGTAAGCTTCTGCATTAATGGCAGACCCTTTAGGCATAAAATCTACCAAATGGTCCCAAAACACAGATGCCACTTTTCCAGCTAAAAACATCATCTTGAACTTTTTGGTGGATGGGGCAGATGAATGACATCACTGAAGTCTTTTGTGGCGACATCGCGCGACGAGGTCGTCCCGCGGAAAAATCCATTGGCATCCATTGGAAAAAATACTGTGACTGAACGAAATGGCCAAAATATACGATACCAAATTATAAATCGGGGGGGATTCGCTTCCCCCAAAAAAGGGTATGCGGTCGTTTGTTTGTCGTGAAACGTCTACTCCGCGTACAAATCGTGAGTTATAACGAATTAAAAAACACAAAAATATCAAATTTGCTGTATTTTCTCTGTGCGTGCTGCCCTCACCCTCTGTCTTTTGACAAAAAAAAAATAATAGGTAGGTACACCAATGAGCTGACTATATCTATAAACATTTAACCAAAATTAGATCTCTGGAGCTTATAGTTACAGAGTTATAAAATATATTCACACAATTTATACAACACCCTTCACCGCCCTAAGAATAGTATTTTAAATAATACTTCCTTAATGCACCTCTTGGATACTCAAAGAATATATCTTGCAAATTTCAGATGTCTAGATCCACCGGTTTAGACACTGGGTTGTCTTTCAGTCAGTAAGTCAGTCATCAGGTATGTCGCGGTTTCTTTTTTATAGGTTTAATAGTGACTCGCTTCGGCTTCGCGCGGTTAGCGCTCAGACTGCAGCACTTTATAGGTTTACTAGTGACTCGCCTCGGCTTTGCGCGGTTAGCGCTCAGACTGCAGCACTTTATAGGTTTACTAGTGACTCGCCTCGGCTTTGCGCGTTTAGCGCTCAGACTGCAGCACTTTATAGGTTTACTAGTGACTCGCCTCGGCTTCGCGCGGCTAGCGCTCAGACTGCGGCACTTTATAGGTGTTACTAGTAAACCTATAAAGTGCCGCAGTCTGAGCGCTAGCCGCGCTCTTGGATACTCAAAGAATATATCCTCCAAATTTCAAATGTCTAGATCCACCGGTTTAGACACTGAGTTGTCTTTCAGTCAGTAAGTCAGTCATCAGGTATGTCGCGGTTTCTTTTTTATAGGTTTACTAGTGACTCGCTTCGGCTTCACGCGGTTAGCGCTCAGACTGCGGCACTTTATAGGTTTACTAGTGACTCGCCTTGGCTTCGCGCGGCTAGCGCTCAGACTGCGGCACTTTATAGGTTTACTAGTGACTCGCCTCGGCTTCGCGCGGTTAGCGCTCAGACTGCGGCATTTTATAGGTTTACTAGTGACTCGCCTCGGCTTCGCGCGGTTAGCGCTCAGACTGCGGCACTTTATAGGTTTACTAGTGACTCGCCTCGGCTTCGCGCGGTTAGCGCTCAGACTGCGGCATTTTATAGGTTTACTAGTGACTCGCCTCGGCTTCGCGCGGCTAGCGCTCAGACTGCGGCACTTTATAGGTTTATTAGTGACTCGCCTCGGCTTCGCGCAGCTAGCGCTCAGACTGCGGCTCTTTATAGGTTTACTAGTGACTCGCCTCGGCTTCGCGCGGTTAGCGCTCAGACTGCGGCACTTTTCTTGCTTTTGGCATTTATAAACAACTGGCAACTTCAAAAAAAAAACAGCAGTAAGAGTAATTCAAAATTATTGGCCGTAGTGCTTTTTGAACATAGACAACTGCATTATTACTCACGTATAAAGTTAAATATATAAAATATAATAATAGTTCATAATTAAAACACTACAAGTTATTGCGTAGAATGAACACGAAAGTGAAGTTAAAATGAAATGTCGTCGTTTAACTTCACCCACAGCGAGTCATAAAGCCGAGAAGGCAAACATTATCTCGCGTCACTCATAAACTTCTTGTAAACTCGTAAATGACACAACACACGATGTCGGCGGTGGGTGCTGGTTGGCGGTGACGCTAGTGGCGCCGGTGGTGGCGGTACGCAGTTACGTAATATACCGAATACACACAAATTAGGACACGCTTGTAAATCTGACGCAGGCCCTGCTCTAAATAAACTAAGTAATCGCCAATTCGTCAATGTTTAGCATACAAGCAACGGTGTTGTATCTCAAGTCACTAATATTTCTAATAGTCATACTAATAAATAAATTATGCGTAGTTGTCAGACGTCAACAAAGTAACAATACTTGCCTGTATTTAGTACAAAAGTTAAATTCAAATTCCAATTTATTTATTCAACCAACTAGGGTCAATACAAAAATACAATAAATTCATCTAGAACAAAAATATTATAACAGAAAAAAAAAATACTTAGAACAATAAGTTGACTTTAGTCAGGCGAACCATATCACAATGGTACACGTACTGACAGTCAAAGCGTTCCGCAAATGACCCTAGGATACTGTTGCGGCACGACAATAAAAGGTTAAGCACGACATTCATTCACACATGGAAATTCGGCCATTATTTTGGGAAAGTAATTGGTGTAGCGGTTTGTTGATGACATTTATTCATATGGGTCCCGATAGGGCACTCGTAACAGTTACATGACTGTACCAACAAATTTTAAAACAACGAGTCCGTGTGTATTTACCTGCCTATTTACTTGCGGGCATTCAGTAGTGTTTGTAAACCAGTAGACTAGTGCGTTCAGCGGAGCGCGCGAGTCTATTAACATGCTCGTCGTGGCGGGCGGGCTTAGGCGCCCGTAATTAGCGCTCATTACCGATGCCGAACATCACCTGCCGCCGCCGCTGCCACCACCGCGGTGGGACAGGAAACTGCGAGATTTGTGCGAGTCTGTATCATGCAGTGCATTATACGAGGGGCTGCCACGCTTTACTGCTCAATCCTAATGAGTGGTCGAGATTACGTCGCAGATTATGTCTGTTATTATGCCATACTCTAAAATTAATTGAATAGTTATGTAGACGACCAGAGCCAGAAAACGCCTGAAAAATCTATTCGGATTAATTGCTTTTCCAGGCGTTTTCTGATTAAAAAAGTTGACATTAGCTTAGTTAGGAATTTCCGGCGTAGTAAAAAAATTGGAATCAGCTTATTCACAGTACGAAAGGAATGAAAAAAATTATGAACAAGTTTACAATTTAGGTTACCTTGATACTGTTTAGTATCCTCTTTCATTTTCAATGCACAATTGAGCACGATGTCTTAATGTTTTGTGTATTTTTTTTAACAAGTTCACATTGAGTTAACACCTGGAATTGCTCTTTGTGGCACCCAGCAACACGTCACGTGGGCGTGGGCAAAAAAAAAAATGAACCATCAAAACAAATGAACCATCTCCATAAGTTCGACATTAGAAAATTGCTCGGGCGGCGTAACAGGCGTATACGCAAAATAATAAAAAAGATGCATACCTATTCATCTCGCTCAATCTTACTATTTTTATGGTATGTGTGTCCTTCTCTCAGTATTATTGCTATTCAATGACAAGTCTGGTGTAGTACATACTCGCGTCTACGGCTTTTGTTTTTTAAAGAATGCGTTGTGAATAAATCAAGGAAGTTGTATACTACGTAACGTTGTGATATAGCTCGGCAAGCAAGATAAAAATTCATTCACTATTGATTGACACTATTGACAGCAATGAGAATACAAATCATTGACACTTTGACAGCTTGTCAATTTCAATTCAATGTGTCAAAAATAGGTTGTCAGGAATGAGCGGTTTTCCAAATGTCATTTTAGCATTATTAATCTCTCGCTACATGACATTGGCGACAGTTTTGGTAACAGTAGTGTGGTGTGACATTCTGCGTTCCCTTGTTTATGGGAAGTTGTGCGTCAGTTTTGTAACAAATTCATTACTAGTATTTTCTACCTTTTTGATATTCTATATTATAAATTATAGCTAATGATACAAAGAAAATTTACCTTTAATATAGGGGTAAATAAAATCTGAATTTGTAAAAACTGCATATACAACTGTCTTAATAAAAAAAGCAAATAACAAATTTACTACACAAACAACTTGTCATTCGTTTGTTTCGCTCGTGGTTTGTGTATTTTTACGGTAAAAAGCTGTTTTTACCTGTTTTCCATTACTAAGTTCAATTGAGTAAATACCAAAAGTTACGCGAGCTCCATCTCTTGATGATGAAATAACTAAACTGACAATACCTAATGGGAAACTGCTCATTGGATCCGGCGTAAACAAAACTTTCACTTTCTTATCCTATGGTTTCTCAGTGTTCTCAGCCACTTCTTTTAAAACTTTCCATGACTTGACATGACAGAAAAAACATGCCAATCGTTTTTTTATTACACTTCTAAATAAAAAGTTTGGTTGAATATAAATGAACGTACGTAAATATTTCAAAATACGTAACTATCACAACGATATTAATTATTACATAATTTGACAGAATTTTGTATGTTTTAAAACTATTTACGTTGGTTGAACGAAGTTCTCCACTGCCATGATAAAGTATAAAAAGTAAATGGCAAAAGTTACGCGAGTGCCATCTCTTGACGATGAAAGAACTAAACTGACAATGCCTAATGGAAAACTGCTGTATAAAGATCTAGAATATAGAACCTACCAAAATTCTAGAATATTTGTTCATTAGTGGCAGTCATTTAGCATTAGACTGCGTTCCGAAACACTTGATATATCTTTGAGCATGATTTTGTTAGTATTATTTGTATGAATTTGTTAGACACCTTAGTTATATGGTTTGTACCTTCGTTTAGAGTATTTATTATTGTAATTGTAATACGTAGCACATATTATTAGTTTGTTTTGATTGTTTTTTGTGCAATGTGTATGGTTTACTTATTAATGGATAATTGGCTATTTTACAGCGAATAACAACTCAACTGGTGGGTGGAATGTAAAAAAAAATATTGCATTTTTGATACCTACATAAGTTTTATTTTATACATTATCTTATACTAATTATTCTATTTTACTGTATTATTTTATATAATATATATTTTATTACGTTTATTACATAATACATATTTTATTTTGAAATGATTTGGAAGACATTTTTAAGGATTAGTTTCCTTAACGTGGGGTCGTTAGGTACATGATAATTTCATCGCTTGCATGGATAGGCATGGCGTTGACGTGATGAGGATAAATGAGATATGGCTGCGTACTGGCGAGGAAGGGCGTGCAACCTTTGTTCCTGGCTACCGGTTGCGGTAGCCAAGGTGGTGGTGTGGGGTTTTTATAAAGCGCGGAATCAATGTGCATTCGCACCCACACCCTGTTGATCCGCGGTACCGTTCTGTTGAGCAAATGTGGCTCTCACTCTCAGTCAAGGGCAAAAGGATCGTCATTGGTACTGCCTACCACCCTCCCTGGTTGGATGTCGAGTTGTTTTTGGATACACTTTCAGATTCCATTAATGCGGTGTCAGGATGTGATTATCTAATACTGGTAGGCAATTTTAATATAAACATGTTAAACACAAATGATAATAAGTCGAAAAATCTATGTGCCACGTTACAATGTTTAAATTTATCGCAAATTGTCTCATCGCCTACGCATTTGAGTATGCATTACGATGTAGTATGCACCAACCTGCAGGCTAGATCTGTTGCTATTCATCCGGTAGGAACATTGCGCGGTCATGCATTTGGCATTTGTGAATTTAATATTAAAAGAGACAAAATAGTTCCATTTACAATTACCTACAGGCCGTTAAAAACTTTTGTCTGGAATCTTTCAACATGCATTTAGATTCGATTTGATTTCAAGTCACAGCGATATTAATAAAATGTTTCCCTTTTTTAACTGTACTTTAATAACATTGTTTAACTTATATGCTCCCTTAAAAACATCCACATTAAAGATCGCAGTTACCCATGGATCACAGACAATGTCAAATTCGTATATATATATATTTTTTTTTTTATTACTTACTAGGCAATCGTTTGACCACGATCTCACCTGATGGAAAGCGATGATGTGGTCGAAGGTGTAGCACGCTTGCCTAGTAGATACCTATTCACTCTTGACTTGAACACACCGGGGTTATAATTTACCGGAAACACTGACGAGGGCAGGGCATTCCACTCCTTTGGGCATTTTTTTCCTTTCCTTTCCTTTGTGATGCACTTGCGTAATGAAGCACTAGCTACTGGAACTAGGAAAATTACTTTATTATAAAAGTCTTAGGACGTTGTGTCGTGTAACGCAGGGTTTAAAGGTAGTATCTACGTGTTACGCCGTTGGGTGACGTAATGATTAGGTAGATAGGAGGTTTTACCTCTTTGCGTTATATTATGACGTAACGCTTGGAGCCAAAATCAAAGCTTATCTAGAGTGAGATAGGTCTTACCTCTTTGCTCTACGCTATGAAGTAATGCTCAGAGAAAAGATCTATAACCATAGAAGAACGTTATATCCCTCAAGGAAAAACTGGCTAGTGGGGTAAGACAAGATTATGAATTACCTTACTTTCAGTTAAACCTTAGTCTACGACTAATGGACCGTAGAGGTAAATCACTATCTTACAGTTTGCAAGATTGTGAATTACGCTTACCTATATGTTAAGCCCACTAGAGGGTATGAAGTCCTAATCGTCCTATGTCAATGGTTTTGCCACTCTAGAGGAATAGCCGTAAAATGATGGATGGGGATTTATGCTTTTTAGGGCATAAAACCTCATGGACATGAGACATTAACCTGGCTATTGCATACGTTACGACGAACAAAAATTAAAATTACAGAATAGATATTATGTATATCAATACTCTTTGATTTTAAATTTAAATGACAAGACACGAGGGTCATCAAGATATGTTGAAGATCTGTTTATTAAAAATGACAGAATTACTCCAAGATATCTTTATAGATTAACCAGAGGGAAAACGCGAGGTTTACCTCTAGGTACTCCATTAATCAGAGACTATCTTGAATAAGCTATAGATAATTGAGGTAATCCATAGAATTATCCAAATCAGTCAACGGAAATAAAGTTTAAAGACCAGACTCATAAAGGTTAAAGAATTTGGACTCTAAAGCCTTCCTATCAGATTTCCCTAAATTTATTAAGTTGAAGGCTTACCTATCCTAGAAGGGGAGGCTTCCTATATTTAATTATTTTAAATAGGCAAGTATTAATAAGGACGGTGACTCGGAGAGGAGATCAGCAACCTGGAGAGAAGTTCAGCAACCCGGAGAGGAGATCAGCAACCCGGAGAGGAGATCAGCAACCCGGAGAGGAAGGCAGCAATTCGTTCTCAACTGCCTCGAAGTAGGCTCACGGTCCGATGACGTGTTTCGGTCTCCAACTTCAATTTTCGGTGATGTGGTAGAATTGGTCCTGGAGTCGTCTTAATTCTCGAAGATCTGTGGGATGAAGCAGGTGTCTAAAGGCAGTTTAACTCATGGGAGTTAAGCTGCCTTTAGACACCAGATCAGACGAGCTCCCTTCAAACTGAATCCGTCTGGATGTTCGGTAGACGTCTCTCCTTCGAAGATCTTCAGGGTACGGTGATGTTACCTCCCTGGCGAAGCTGTTGTAGCTGGTGGAGTGTGGTTGAGTCGCAGTCTGATAGCTCTTCTAAAATCTATGTGTTTAGGGAGAATAGTTCATTAACTGGAGAATTCTTCACTTTAATAACGAATACTTTTAAAATTTTGACTCGGTTTATTTAATTAAAACACTATAAACATGAATTTTAGAAAAGGTCAAAATATCTTAAATGGAATTTCTTTTATATATTATTTTTATAACTTCTTTACTAGAAGTCTAGATCTACTCTGCCCCCAATCTGCTTTCATTTAAAAGGAAGACTTTCAATGGCTTGAAAAAAGAACTTTGTAATAAAAGTCATATTTATCAATGAGCAGTAACTTGATACAGAATTAAATGAGGTCAGTTAAGATTTACATTCGAATTATAAAATTTAAGAGAACAAAGTTGACAAGATATGCCTATTTGACGACTTCTGTCAAAATGAAATAAACTAAAAATGCAATTTTGTTAGCCTGTAGCCGTCCTTCAACAATAATATTAAACTCTGAAGAATAAGAAAATTCAGGACTACATTTATGATTAAAACAATAATTTTCAAGAATTTTAACAAATTAACTTGTAAATCAGGATTTATGCAATAAATTAACAAGGTAAGATAAGAATTACAGACAATAATACCTCATATATCAAATTATCTAAAATCTGACTCTGAACGTAACCAATTTTGGAAATTATTTTACCTACAAAAACTAATTGTATGAACAGATAATATGTTGTTCTATGAAAATACATAATACCGAGGTACGTAACGTGTTTTAAGAGTATATCTGGAGGTAGTTATATATAATTTCGATAATTCTGATTCAATATTCATACTATTTCTAGTTAAAAATTATACATTACTAAAGTAGGTCAGACTATATTGTGGCATATACTTGAGGCCGATTATAGGACATTTACAAGAGTTATAAAGGATTATTCATCAGATAACTACTCCTATCATCTCACAATCAATTTTTTACTGTAAAATTTTAATATTGTGTAAACATAAATGATATTTTTACAGAGTTGAAGAGAAACCTAAGATTAATCAATCATCGTAACAGATACAGCTTTAAAACACTACCATCCACTCAAAAGGTATAATTGGAGGTCAAGAAGAGTTAGATAGAAGGATAATTGATAAGATTATAGCTCCACAAAAGAATCGTAAGTACTTAAACATAAAACTAAATACTACAGTTGGTAAACCAATCTTTGTATTTCGAGAAGGCAGCGTATTACAAATACAACATCAATAACAAAATAAAGGAACCCAAGGCATTATGGAACCAACCAACCTTATTACCATCCTCGAAAAATGTGGAGCTTTCTGGTCATATCAAGGACGCTAGCGTTATTAATATCCATTTTCTAAATGTTCCTGGTAAAGACAGCGTTTCACTATCTCCGCCGACTTTTTTTGTGTTTAATCGATTTAATTGTATGAACCAATTTTCTTTAAAATATTGATTCTAATGCTATTTTGAAAATTGTTACAGGTCTCAAGTCTAATGCGGTAGATTTTGTCAAAATTTCATTAAATAAATATTGTTACGAGCTGGGGTTCGGATAAAATAATTGTACGCTAATTACACCAAAAATTAACACCTTGATTCGAAAAACTACAAAAAGAAATTAATCCAACAAATAATGCTCAAACACTCTCTAACTTGACTGTACACTCTTATCAATTATCACTGAATACTCGCTTCGAATCAGTTTGATCGTTCCTACCTACCGCGCGCTCTGGAACTTCTGTAGGTAAGAGCGTAGGGCTCTACTAGTGTGTTCCAGAATGTTCTTTTAAATGTAGGTTTTGCATCATTTTAGTACCTACTGTTTTTCTAAGAATCGACCGGCGTAACACTACCCCCTCCTAAGACATGCTCGTCCCGAGCAGTGGTATAACGCCAGTCGATTAACATAAACAATTTCAGGAGCACTTCTCTGGCCCTCCCCCTGGATCCAGCATGTGACGTCGCTGATCCTGTTTATAACGCGGGTATGGTCCGCCCCTATTAGTTTCCACCTGCAACCTTGGAGACCTTCTTCTGCTACGCACTGGATCATGTAACCCAACCAGTGAACCCTTGTCGAATCCCAGATCTCTCAATTTCTGGTCACATGGGGTCCTCATCTTCTCAGAAACCTGCTGTCCAGACCGTTCGACCTGCCTACAAACTTCATCCAACCTAAAGAATAAGGCACTTGCACAGTCTGCAACGCTGCGCGTAGAATCCGTTTGAATGTCAGTTATCAGGTCTGCATATTTGCGACACCAGTTCCTCACATCATCACGGCAGTGGATCCAAAAGAATCACTCACGAATCTTTGACAGGGTTCTGTTGATTCCCATATGGCCTCCTGAACATCCGTCGTGGCAGAGTTGTAGAACATCAGGCACCTTCGCTTTAGGAACAACCATTTGTAAATGACAGTGGTCTCCTCGAGCATTTTCCAATTTTCTGCACAATAACCCATCGTGGATAGCCAAACTGTCCCACTGCTCCCAATAGCTTCCCGTCGTTGCGCTCATTCCTGCAACATCCCGCCATTTAGGCTTAGACGCACCAGTTTTAATCCACTCAAGAATTGGCTTGATATCTGGGTAATTTTGCTGTGACAGCTGCAAGGCTTTTCTCCACTCATTACCGAAGTCCGTTCTCAACATTCTAATAGGTACCACTTCTATGGCCTCTTGCCTCTCAGAATACTTAAGATTCTCTAGACAAGGTCCCCTGTACAGTTCCTCCAAGTTACTGTGAGATCTTCCATCTTTCATGTTCAGGTTTATCCTTTCGTGAGCTTGTGAGGTCAAAATTCTGGTGTCGTTGTCAATACTCAACAGCATCCGTCCTGCGGTTCCGGCGTCTATTCGTTTCCTTGGGTCTTGTTCGGTAACGGTGCTAAACACCCGCCAGTTCTGTGATCGGTCTTCCCTGCCAACAACTCGCTTCGGACAGCTAGGCCTCAGGTGACCCTCCTCTCCAAACTCGTAATATCTAGGGATAAACCTAGGGCGAGTGTCACGGGGAGGTGATGCCACAACTTCCCTGATGCAATGGGCTCGATGATCATAACGTGCGGCATCCACCTCCAAAGCATGGGCCAGGGCATCCTTAAGGGATTCGTGATGCCCAAGTCTCACAGCAGCCCTCACTTCCAGGTCACGAATCCCATCGACAAATGCTTGGATCAAAATCCCGTCGATGAGTGCAGATGAGGAATGGTACGCCTTTCGAACCAGCTTTTCAATTTCGAGAGCCCACTGTTGTAGGTTCTCACTATTCCGCTGAGCCCTGTCCTTTAACTGAGCACGAAACACGTGCTCCAGGTATGCGTCCCCGTAGTGAGATTCCAGCGCTTCGAGCAACTGTTCGTAGGTAATGTCCTTCCCGAGGGCCTCCAGTATAGTCACAGCCTGGTCACGAAGGCCTAGTTTGAGAGCAGTCATGACCTAAGCCATCCATTTGCTTCAACAACAGCCTCAAATTGGATCTTATAGGCCGACCACGAAGAGCTTCCATCAAACGGCGGCACTTTGAAACCTCGCGCCGAAGACGCAGTAACAACAGGGGCTGACATTCCGCTTCCAGATTTCAGGACACCCAAAGCTTTCTTCACGTCTGCGATCTGGGTCTCAGTTTCGGAGAAGTGGTTTTCAGTTACGGAGATGCGGTTCTCATGAAGATGTACCTGCTCCTTTACATCTTTGAGTTCTGTCCCAAAAGTTGCATGCAGGTCCTTTATAAGGAGTGTCTGTTCTTCCTGTCGGCGAGCCTGCTCCTCTTGTTGGCGAGACTGTTCCTCTCTGTCCCGCAGCAACTGCTCTTCTAGTCGCCGAGCCTGCTCCTCCTGTTTCCGACCCTGCTCCTCCTTGTCCCGCTGCAACTGCTCTTCAAGCCGACGAGACTGTTCCTGGAGCATTGCCATTAATCCCGAAAGATCAAGTGAAGGTGGGGCTGTAGAAGACGGAGAATCTGTAGATGGACCAGCGGATGGGCCGGTGGCCGCGGCGGCGTCCAACTTGGTGGTTTCTTGATTGTCACCACCACCAGGCGCTCGTAATGGCGAACCAAACAGTCTTTCGTCCACCTCGTTCTCTCGTTGGCTTCTCGTTCTCATGCGGTCTGTCTCCTGCTTTGGTGTAGCCGGTATTATTTTATCCTCGCTTCTGACACCAAATTTTTACGAGCTGGGGTTCGGATAAAATAATTGTACGCTAATTATACCAAAAATTAACACCTTTATTCGAAAAACCACAAAAATAAATTAATCCAACAAATAATGCTCAAAAACTCTCTAACTTGACAGTACACTCTTATCAATTATCACTGAATACTCGCTTCTTTGATCGTTTCGTTTCGTCAGCCAAATCAGTACGGTCCCAGGAAGTCGATGCGCGCCCTATTTGTACCGTGACGTAAGTTTCCAGAATGTACTCATAACTACTCGTATGTACTAGTGGTAGTCGGTAGGTCTTTGAACTTTCAAGGTCGGCGGCGCCTTTGAGTTGCCGCGCCGCGCCGCGCCTGTAGGTACTTAAGGCCGGCGGCACCTATTATGTCGCCGCGCCCGTAGGTATATACCTACCGCGCGCTCTGGAAACTTCTGTAGGTACCTACGCTCTACTAGTGTGTTCCAGAATGTTCCTTTAAATGTAGGTATTGCGTCATTTTAGTACCTACTGTTTTTCTAAGAATCGACCGGCGTAACAATATGTTACTATTGACCTTACTACAATCGTTGGAAATGCTTATTGCTATAGTTATTACCTCGATTTGTATCGCAACATTTCCGGACCAATGGAAAATCGCTATTGTTCGGCCTTTGCCTAAAATGAATAACCCGACTAAAGTAACGGATCTCCAGCCCAATTAGCATTTTGCATTGCATGTCAAAAGTATAGAAAAGGTAGTGTGCCCGCAGCTTACAGAATTCCTTGAAAAAAAATAAGATTTTTCCAGATGTCCAATCCGGTATGAAGAAATGTAAAAGCATGACAACGGCATTACTAGATGTAACTGATAATAATAATATATTATCTTCGCAGGACGAGGGTATGTTCACGTTGTTAGTGTTACTCGATTTTTCTCGGGCTTTTGACTCAATTAATAGTGCTCTACTCCTTTTGAAGCTCAGCTACTATGCTTCGTTCTTTCCTCAACTCTATCAGTTGTCAGGAGGAGTGTACCTCAAGGGTCCATTTTGTGTCCCATTTTATTTATTCTATACAGTGTTGATATCGTTAAATATGTAGAAAAGTCAAGATATCACATGTTTGCAGACGATTTACAGGCATCAAATTCATAAAATTTGCATTAAAACAAATTTTATGAGCTTGGGCAGCAAGCATCAACTAGCTTCACTTTCAGATACTGTGAATCTATCATATGGGTGATAAATTAGCCAGTAGATCATCGCGTGGCAATTTATCTAAAATTGCGCACTACAGCGCGCATATTGCCCGTGCACATCGCGTTAAGCGACTGGTTAGAACGAGTTTACGAGGCACGTAACTTAGGGTTAAAGATTGATGCAAAATTAAGATTTGAAAAACATGTAGCTGCCTCCTTGCAGAATTGTTCTTATAGACTAAATACTTTATATAAATTGAAGCCCTATCTTTCCGAAGAAGTGCGTATACAACTAACAAAAGAAGTGTTTTTTATTAATATTTTTTCAACTGGTTGAGAGTCTTGTTCTGTCTAAATTAAATTATGCTGACATTGTATACGGACCCCGTCTATTATCTCAAACCCAGCGCTTGGTCCAACGAGTGCAGAATGCAAGATTTTGTTTCACGATCCCACCGATAAGTCATGTGACACCATTTCTTAATAAACACTACGCGCTTAAAATTCAATGTCACCGTAAACTTCACCTTTCATGTCTTATTTTCGGTGTAGTCAATTTTCTGTAGTTAATCTTTCATATTTGTATGACAAGTTCAAATGGGTCACCGCACCGATAGCAGACAATGTACCAGTAGACAAAGGTCCCAGTAGATGTCCATCCCACGTCACCGTATAGCCAATTTCAGAGGTACTTTTCGTTACGCGCCGCCCAAGTGTTGGAACAATATACCGCCGCCGATTAGGGGGCTGAAAAATTTAAACATTTTTAGGTTAAAACTAAAAGAAATGTAGTGCGTCCATTAAAAGTAGCCAAGTTCAGTCGTTGTTGGTGGCTTTCATAACCTGGGGATTCTTAGCCATGACCGCCACCTTGGTCAGGAATAGCAGAGCTGCCGGGAACTGGGGGCTATTTTTTGTGGTGTCTGTCATTTGGAGGAAATGCCCGTATTCGTCACGCTGGGCAGGCCGGTTGACGATCGCAGGACGCAGCTCCTCGCATCGGTGATGCTGCTGCCCGTCAACGGTCTGTGCCATTTAGCTGCGCAGATTTGTACGCTTATAGTATATACAGCAAATCACGAAACCTTTAATGAACGGTGACCTTCCTCTGTCACTCAAGCGCCAACTCATCCACTTGTTTGACCTGTCTGTCCTGGCAAAAAAGCAGACCACTCAAAAACTGGTACCTATCGCTGACGTGGTTGATACAATTGCTAATTACGAGTATTTATTATGATTTATTTATTAACATTAATCAACACGGTTATTATACACCAATTAAATTACTTAAATGAAGGAGGCAAAATATTAGAAATAATTATCTTCTACCTATATATCTATATACTATAATAAAACTGTAACTGGGCTAAATCTGTACATTAAATATTTTTTGAAAATAATAATTGAGATAAACTTCAATATCGATATAGAGTGCAAAAAGGATTTTTTTTTAATTTTTGTCTGTCTGTCTGTCTGTCTGTCTGTCTCTTTGAACACGCATCATGCTAAAACTACCAGATGGATTTTGATGCAACTTGGCACAATCATAGGTTATGTTATGGATTAACATTTAGAATACTTTTTATCCCGAAAAAAACATGAGTTCCCGCAGGATAGGGGTTAAAAGTTATTTAAAAGAACACATATTACGCTGGAACTACTGGTCAGAGTTTGATGTAACTTGGCACAGTCAAAGTACATATTATGTATAAAAATTATGGATTCTTTTTATCCCCAAAAAATATAGGGTACCTGCGGGATAGGTATTCAAAGTTATGGTAATTTAAATGTAATATAAATAAAACATTAAAATTGTATCATAATTTTGACCCTCTCGCCACTATACTATCTGGTTTAGCGGGAGTATTTCTGCCTGCCAACTCAGACGTGCGTGGATCGAAATCACGTACTTATTGAAATGTTTTGTTCCATATTTTTATGCATTTACATATTTTATGCGTTATTTTTACAATTTCAATGCTTTTTTTTTCTTGAATTAAACCGTCAAATTGTTACAACAAAACAGGTCACAATAATTCAAATTCAGATAATTTAGAAAAAACGCAAAAACAGAAAAGAATTCTGTCAATTTACATTGTTTTTTTTATGGTGAAGTTCATAGCTCCCAAATGAATGGACCAAATTTGATGCGATTTTTTATGTTTTAAAAAGGATGTGATCGACATGGTTCATCATGTTCCTTTGCTATATTGTGGGACGAGTTGAAAAATAAGGGGGGGGGGGAGAGTTGAAAAAAGTGGGGGGTGGGAGGAGTTGAAAAAAAAGGGGGGGGTGAGAATCGTATATTTCAAACGAATGGACCAATTTAACTGCGGGTTTCTATGTTTCAAAGCTGAGTTAAACAAGATGGTTCTTAGCTATAATGGGGCTTTATGCTCGCTACGCTTCGCTCCCGCCTTCGTCTTCTAGCCTATCACGACCATGTCGGATCGCCACTGAAGGTTGTTAACACAGGTTGGTAGGTACCTATATTGGTACTTTTGGTATTGGAATAATTCATAGGATCATTATATCCCAGAAAAACTACCACGCGAGCAACGCTGCGGGCACAGCTATCTTCGATACTATAATAAAACTGTAACTGGGCTAAATCTGTACATTCAATATTTTTTGAAAATTTTGATTGAGATAAACTTCAAAATCGACACGGAGTGCAAAAAGGTTATTTTTGTCTGTCTGTCTGTCTGTCTGTCTGTCCGTCTCTTTGAACACGCATCACGCTTAAACTACCAGAATGATTTTGATGAAACTTGGCAGAATCATAGCTGATGTACTGGATTAACATTTAGGATACATTTTATCCCGGAAAAATCAATGGTTCCCGCAGGATAGGGGTAGAAAGTTATTTAAAATAACACGTATCAAGCTAAAACTACTGGACGGATTTTAATGTAACTTGGCACAGTCAAAGTATATAATGTGTTAAAATGTTGAATACTCTTTATCCCGAAAAATTAAAAGGTTCCTGCAGCCTATGGGTCCAAAGTTGTGTTAAATTTAAAGTGATCTTTCATCCGTTTACGACTAGACTGGTACCGAATTTCGTCATTCTGATAGGAGGCTCACTGGCCCAGTTGAACAGATGCATGGGTGCGTAATGCAGACGTACGTGGATCGAAATCACGCGCTGTAGAAATGTCTTGCTCCATAATTAAAAGATTTTTACATTATTTATGCGTTATTTTTTACATTTTCCTTGATATCTATAACTATAATAAAACTGTAACTAGGCTAAATCTGTACATTAAATATTTTATAAAAATTTTAATTGAGGTGAACTTCAAAATCGATTGCATCTTCCATTGAGATATTATACCTACATACCTACATAATTATATAGTTATATCGGAGGTTTCATCATAATGTCTTACTGGCAAAATGGTTAGTTGTCGGTATTGAAATGTGTACATACAGAGGTAGATACATGTATTGCTCTTCACAGAGAAAGTATAGAAAACTTTTATTTTTTTCAAATCAATCCTCATATCGTGTTGAAAAAGCTCAAAAAGTAGGTAGGTAGGGTAGGTAATTATTAAGAGCCAGTTAAAGTGCCAGTAAGTACGTCGTTCTGTGAAACATCATAAAAAATAATTTGTACTAAGAACACAATGTTTCGTTGCATTAAAATTTGTTCGTATGGACCTCATAATAATGACCCACCCTTGATGCTCCTTCCAATTTACCTCACCACCTTAATTACTCTCTAATCTGTGCCACCTTACCTTCGGAGATAATTTTTTCTACTCATTAACAAGACGTTCATGATAACAAGTTACTTCATTTAAACTAGATGGCGTTGTCTACCCTTAAAACACGCAAGCGGTTTGTTACGAAGTGGTTTGAACGTTGAATGAACTTGAACAACACGTTTTCTTCCTTTTTTTACTTTATGGTCCCTAAAGGCTCTTAAAACGTATTTAGATGTTTTTTGTGTTTTTTGATAGAATAAGTCGACTTCAGTTGTAAAACGCGCAGCGAAATTAAGCGAATTATTTATAGTAAAATAGTAATTTATTAATTAAAAAAATAAATTTAACTCATTCTTGTCATGAATCTTTCATTATAAAAACCAGGGTTCAAAATACTTTCACGTGCTTTGTAAACCGAAGCCTTAAAAGTAGAAAATACTTGCATAGGAAATTAATCTTCGTGCCCATATAAATAAGGAGCACAATCGTGTTTGCGAAAAAAGGACTTAGAAGCGTGGAATTGAAAGTAAAAAATACTTGCATAGGAAATTGACCCGTGCGCTTATGTAAATAAAGAGCACAATTGCGTTTGCTTAAAAAAACTTCGAAGCCTTGCAAGTTTTTTGAGCGATGTATCGGCCACCTAACTTCTTGTGTCCCGGCTGGCCGAGTCCGGCCGAACTCAGTCGAGGCCATGCCGAACCCACCACCGAGTATGTACATGTAGGTGCGGACGGGGCGAAAGAGCGTAAAATACTTTGAAAGTCTTGCAAGTATTGCGGGTCCGCACCAGGGCGGCGTACTTACAAGCCAAAACCTGGTTTAAAAACCTGGTTGCGTAAATACCCACCTTCCCTAATTCCACGCAGGTGGCGTGGAATTGGCGTGAGTGGTCATACAGAATCCAGGCCCTGCTCTCAAGCCCTTGCGACTGATTTAAAAACTGGGGTACTTGGTATCTTAGGCCTTGCACGCACTGCCTTGCAGTGGAACGCGGTGCGTTTATTCTAGCGTTTATTTCACATTGTATTATATGCGTTTATTCCATATTTTATTATACGCGTTCATTTCATTGCAATACGTGCACTTCTATGAAGTGTCATAGAAGTGCGTTCATTTATGGTTGTGTTGAAGTAAATATTTCAAGAATTACAGGCAAAGGGAAAATGGTGTTATTTTAACTACAAACGAATATCTATTCGCTTAAAATGACACATTGGTGTTGGGGGTTCATTTATGTTGTGCTGTAGTAAATATTTCAGGGCTCACTAAGAGTTACAGTCTCAAAGCAAAAGGGTGATGTTGTTGTTTCTTTTTTTAAGTAATGACAAATGTAATAAATGGGGATGTCATGTTATTAAGGAGTTCTAACATCTTGCTGTGCCACAAATTATGATAAATATAATAGATTAGATGTCATGTTACTCAAATAGATTCTAACAATATGCTGTGCCATAAATTATGATAAACATAATAAATGTGTTCTCATATTGCTTGAACCTGCAGTTTTATTTATTACTAGCTGTACCCGAGGCTTCGCATGCGTATTCTTTTCTTTAGGTCTAAAGTACCATAATGTGCTATTCCAGGACCAATATACCAACATTTGAACAAAATTTCTTCAGCCGTCTAAATACTTTAACAACTGCTCGACTTCTAACTCACCGGATTGAGATGCCAATTACACCAGATTTAAACCAAATCCTAAGCTATATTTAACAATGAAAACCGCATCGCAATCGGTTCAGTAGTTTTTACGTGATGCGTGAACAAACAAACATACAGACAAACAGAAATAAAGAAAAGATTAACAAAAAAAAGTTCCATACCTTTTTTAAGCACCCAAGAGCATTTTTGTCATTTGATGTGTCAAGATACGGACAAACAGACAGACAAAATTAAAAAGTAAAACAGTTTGGCTTCAGTATCGAATATAGAGAACCATCCAAAAAATATTTTTATTACTTAATTATGAACATAACTTTGGACCCATATCCCGCAGAAACCCTTTACTTTTTCGGAATAAAACGTGTCCTAAATTTTAACCCATCATATAACTTAAGACAGAGCCAAGTTGCATCAAAACCTGTCCATTACTTTCAGCGTGGTACGTGTTCTTTAAAATAAGTTTCAACTCCTTAATAATATAATATATATATTTATATATATTTTATGTAATAACCCATAAATTTTTCGATATGTAAAGTATCCTATGTCCTACCTCGTAGTACGAACTCAAATCATACCAAGCTTATTTTGAATTCATCGAGTAGTTCTGGCGGCGTGATGCGCGGCTAAGATACAGACTGACAGACATACAGACAAAAATGAAAAAACATGCAGTTTAGGCTTCATAATCGAATATAGTAATTTCCAAAAAAAAAAGACACTGTATCTTTAATGTTCAGAATTTGGACCCATATCCCATATTCTTTATTTTTTCGGGACAAAATGTATCCATAATCTTATAAACTATGTCTGTGCCAAGTTTCATCAACATCCGTCCAATAGTTTCAGCGTGCTAAGTGTTCTTTTAAATAATTTTCCACCCCTATCTTGCAGGAATACTTATAATTATAATTATATACTTATAATTATAATTATATTTTTGTATATTTTATTTGATGTGCCAATTTTTGTTTGTTTAGTTAATAACTGTTTTGCAAGTAGTGCTAAATTATACGTTTAACGTTCTTGTTACAGAATGCGGTATAAACTGACGGAGGCCGGCTGAATGGGCCGTGATTGCGCGTTATGCATACACACACGTTACACACGTTGGCGTGCGACAACGAGCACTAACGATGTTAAACAGTGCGCGCGCAATGGACGTTCCGAGATGCGAGTTGTGCCGGTGACGAGCTAATTCCATTAGTACGAAGTGTGCGCTAACTCACTTGACAGCTGCATAGTGATTGCATACAAACCACTCGTACAAATGTTTTGTCTCCAATAGTATTATCCGAACATTCAGAAAAAAATATGCCAAAACTAGCTTAAACTCAAACTGAGATCAATGGCATAAAAGAGCATAGGCTCGTGGCCTACAATAGGGAAAATTAAATGTTATAATGAAGAACGTATTTTAAAGCATACGATAGTCGCAAATCTCGTTTTTATGGGGCATGCCCCGTGCACCCACTGGCTTCACCCACTGGTGGGTGCACGGGTAAACCGCATTTACCCCTCCTCCCACTGCACTAGAGTTGGAAACTAATGAAGATGACCTAAACGACGCGATGTTATGTTCATCAAAATCATTAGAGCCATTTTCGAAGAAACCAATGCAATTCTATTTATGCTAGGTTTATTCATTTGATGCCTGGTGCACAGTATTTCTTTGAATGTTTTTCTAGATCCAAGCTAAGGAAACAACAGCACGATAGAAGCAGACCACGAGTGTTTGTGTAAACTATTATTTATTCTGAGATGTAACGTTGTTGCGTCTGTCAGCAAATTCTCTGCGATAGGTATATTCGCATATATTCGCAAGTTATCTGCGCGGTGGAATACCATCGAATGGCGAAAGCTCTCGTGAAGTTCACTCGCACACAAATATGAATGAAAATAAAGGGCGCATTGTTCACGCGCTCCTAAAGCGATTCGCAACAATATAAAACTTAGGAACTTTATTCCGTTATCTCGTTGTTTCTATAGTTAATCTCGCCGCTCTCAACAAAGGGCTGCGCGTAGGCGTTGATATAATTTAACAAAAAAGGAAGATTTTTCTGAAGATTTGTCAGATACGTGCGTCAATAGAGCAGAGCAGTTTTGAACAGATTTTCGTACTTACACAAAGATTACGTCAATACGTGTAACGAAATGATGATAAATGGATTTATAATTCCAAGCCATCCGTTTTTTATTGAAGACTATTCTCGATTGCAGACACTTTTACACACTTACAGTTGTCTCTTTAGTACAGTTTCTCATATTGTTATTGCACAAGGTGCGTCTCTCTGATCCCTACAATATTGAATGTAAATGGTAAATACGTCCGCGTGCGGCAGCTAGTTCGCTTCGGTAGCACATGAGTGACTTGCGTTTTCTCGGAACGTGGTCTAATATTGATGTGTTCCAGATTAAAGCTGATATTGCCTCGCTTCATGTCATTCCTTGTCGCTTCCAGAACGTCTCTGTAAGGATGATGCAAATATCCGCGTATGGTGGAGCAAAAAAGTGGATGAACATTTAATAATTATGAAACTCGGGAAGTGCTTTTTTTCTACGTCGTCGTTTGATAATTTTTCAAAGAACACTAGCTTTGAGATTCAAACAAGTTTTGGGTTTTGTTTATAGGCTAGCGTTTGACTAGCGTCGACTGAAGGTGTGGGAAAAAGTGCTCGTGTTTCACTTTGTGAAAATATATTTATTTATTTATTAAATTCTTTGAAATATAAAATTAAATAATTCCATTACGCTTTATTGAACACTTAGCTACAATTGTCGTTATTGACCGAGCACGAAGCGCGAGCCTAACGTCTCCGTTTCAGCTTGGGCAAAAATGCTTTCGTATATCCGGCGGATGTCCAGCTATTCTCCTCTACAGGTCGCATTTCTCAACCGATTCTCGTGAAATTTTGTGAGCAGTTTTGGTAATAATGTGTTTTTTTGCCGATTCAGTTTTTCGTTTTCTTTTCACAATGGCGGAGATATGGGGCTCATATTAACAAATGTCTCTCAGCTTTTTGTTTTAAGGTTTGCGGTGAACATTTATTCAGTTTTAGTATATGCACTGACCAGACTCGCAAGGTATACAGCTCACAAATACACTAGTACTAGGTATTCAAGTAATTATTTAGTAATTTTAACACTTATTAGATAAAAATAACCATAAAATTAAAATAAAACAATAACAGAGGAAGTATAACGATTAAAGAAAAAGTAAAACTTAGATGACACGATCATTAGTAATCACCAATCGTTTTCCATCCATACTATTACAATCATCTCTTTTTTATCGTTCATGCATCTGCAAGTACATCCAGTTGGGAATGTGGAAAGAGGGGTGTTATAAGTTTAAAGTATGTATGTATGTGTCTGTGGCATCGGACCGATTTTGATGCGTTTTTTTCTGTTTGTATGTTGATGTGATCGAGATGGTTTTTAGCTATAATTAACATGTCGGGGGTTATTAAATGTAAGGTTGCTGTAGAGATGCCCCAAAAAGCCAGTGGACGCCTGTTTACGCCATCCATATCACAGACAATGGCGGCTATGTTCACTCCAGCTTCAAAGCACTTAAAAAGGACCTCAAATGAACATAAAAGTATGTAGGTTTTTTATTACTTTACCAGGTGGTAGGCCTCCTGAGGAAGACTTCATCTTGATGGGTTCCACCTCAGTACCTGATATTCTGCCTGCAAGCAGTAGTGGACAAGCATTAATTTACTGTTCTGCTTTGAAGGAAACTGAGCAAATGAAATAACTTTGCCATCATTATTAGGTATGTGTTGAGAGAATTTTATACAGCATATAGCTCTGGGCTGGCATGATGTTTACCATCGGGCAA
Organism: Alsophila aescularia; assembly: GCA_946251855.1. Lineage (NCBI taxonomy): Eukaryota > Metazoa > Arthropoda > Insecta > Lepidoptera > Geometridae > Alsophila > Alsophila aescularia. Next base: position 61,952,962 of record OX276374.1, read on the forward strand.
ATGACTTGGACATCTCATCACTTGTAAATAAAAACTAATTTAGAAAAAATAAACAGACTTGAAATCTTATAAACTTTAAAGAAACAATTAATTCAATTTTTTTGAGGTCATATAGACAACTTCATATATGAATATTAAGCATTTTTGATAATATTACATACGTACATAAACACATGAAACTTTGGCACATATTAGACACCCATGTAGACTAACATATATGAATATTACGCATTTACAAAAATATTACATCAACTTGAGAATCGCCTTTTTTGAAGTTGGTTAAAATTATGGAGAGGCCACTTGGTCTTGCTTCCTAGGCTTAAAGTTATTAATCTTCAACAAAATTATAGTCATAGAATAAACATATTTAAAAAAAATACCTCCTTAATGAGCACTGCAAGTCTATCGGCAGTAGAAAATCCACTAGAAAAGAAATGGGCAATGGGCCGTTTGACTCTCTTTCTCATCCTGGCAATCATAAATACTAATACATATGCAGCTATAAGTGGGGACCTCCCTTGTGATGCATGGTCCTGATAGCCTTCAATCACATCTTCTTTGGGATTATAATTTACATTTTTCTTTATGGACATTTCGTCAAACATCAATGTGTATTCGTTATCTGAAGGTTTTTGGGTTTAAGTATAATTTTTTAACACTTCAAATACTGGCTGATTCATACTGACACCAAAAAGTCACCAAAAGGACACCATACTATATAATTTGTGAAGGACACCAAAAATTCAGCCGGTTTTTAAGGTGCTGGATGACGGTATTGTAAACAACCTCCGTCGGTAGCAAGTAGGAGATCTTTTGTATTTTTGTATATCCTCAAAGCTGTTATTTTTTCCTCTTTATTCCACCTCCGACCAGTATTTTTCTTCTTGAAGTTTCTGATTTGTCTTTGCCATAGTCAATGTCAATGTAAATGTACGAGAAACCTTCTCAAGCCGCGTTGACACGATCAGAGTCTGCTCGGTCCGAGTAAACTCGTACGAGTTGGCTTCAATATTTCAACTAAAATTGAAAGGGCTCTTGCTGAAATGGTGTTTATATTCAATCGATGATTTCAATTCTAAATAATTTTAATTCTAAATATATGTATTTTTGATTTTATATTAATTTTATAAACATGACTTAATTGGAAAAAAACGTTTTCATTTTAGAGTTAAGTTGTTTTCTTGAAATTATTTTATAACTGTTTTATTTTGAATTTAATCTTTTTGTAATGATGTTGACGATAATTTGGTTGTATGTATTGTTTTAATTTATTTTTTGTGTTAGTCTTTTAGTTTCAGACACAATGTAATAATTGTTAATGAATAAATTATGAATTATTATGACGACGGTTGTGCACTTATTCGTCTTGAGCTCTGTTCTGAAAAACTATCAATATACTCAATTGCAGGACTTAAAATCGCCGATTTTGCTGTCAGGTTTAGGGGCCTCCTCTAAACTATTGAGATTCTTTGCTGACTACTTAAGCGAGCGGCGACAATATGTACAGCTGAAAAGTTACAGATCTAACGAATTCTTCACTAGATCGGGGGTAAGTCAGGGTAGTACCCTTGGGGCTACGCTCTTCCTTGTTATGATCAATGATCTTCCATCAGTTCTCAGCAAAACCCAGTGTTTAATGTTTGCAGACGATTTAAAAATCTATCAGCCTGTGAGTGAACTAGCCGACTGTATGGAGATTTAGCAAGATCTTGAGTCGTTGGAGGAGTGGAGTCGGTCGAGCAGACTTTCGTTTAACATCTCCAAGTGCAAGGTTGTCTCCTTCTCTAGGTCTCAAACGCATTTGACCTTACAATACGCATTAGAGGGGTCTGCATTGGAGAGGATGTTTTCCATCCGAGACCTTGGACTAATTCTGGATAATCGACTTGATTTCCGTGAGCATGTCATTACCATTTGTAAAGAAGCAAACAAAGTATTAGGATTTATAATGATAAGATCAATTCCAAGATATATGGGTTGCAATAATGCTCTTCAACGCGTTCGTCCGCAGTAAGTTGGAGTTTGGTGCAATAGTTTGGGATCCGAATGAGGCTAAGTACATTTTGATGGTAGAGAGGCTTCAGCGCAAATTTGCCAGGTACGTCTATAAACGTATGTACGGATATTACCCGTACCATTTCCTTTCCCTATTCGTTACAGGAATGATTGGAGCAGATACATTGGAGTATAGGCGTAAATTACTTCTAGTCATCCACTACTGCCAAAAACTGCGCAACCAGGTCAATAATCCGACTGTGCTCGGTACTGTTGGTTTATATGTCCCAAACAACTTCGTTCGCGCCGGGAGTCGCCGCCGTCATCAGTTGTTCTCATGTCCTGCTGTGCGAACTGCGCACGCACGCAATGCGCCTATGCATGCCTACGCAGTCAATTTTAAATGTTTTTACGCACGAGTTCCAAGATGTCGATATTTTTAATGACAATTTGAGATCAATTGTTAACAATTTGAATTTATTTTGTGACCGATGACACCGATGCTGTGACTCAAAATGAGAATAACTTTATGTTACTAAATATTAATAAAATAAGTTTAAAGTAAATGTACTAGAGCAGCACTTATTTGTCTCATTGGTCTGCCCTGTAGCCGCAAGGCTTACCCGATATTTCAATTTCAATTTATTTATTGCAAAAACATACATAATAACATATGTTTTTCTTGACTATGCTGATGCTTGCTATCTAGACCTTACCGAAAAACAGCTAAATAAACTTGAAAGTCTCCAGAACTTCTGCATAAGGTTCATATTTGGCTTACGCAAATATGACCACGTCTCACATTTTCGTCATAAACTCAAGTGTCTTCCTATTCGTCAACGCCGGTATACACACATTCTTTCGCTTCTTTATAATATTTTTTTTAACCCTCTTTATCCGCGCTACCTTAAAGATCAATTTCAATTTCTTCATAGTACACATTCCCGTTCTCTTAGGTCATCAGATAACCTGCTGTTAAGTACGCCTGTTCATACTACTATTTTATATGACAATGCTTTCACAGTTCAAGCAGCACGTCTATGGAATAGATTGCCAGTCTCCATAAGACGAGCTCAATCACTCAATACCTTTAAAAGTCAAGTAAAAATGTTATATCTTTCTGTGTCTAATAGTCAAACGTAAGTACCTAAGTACTATATTAGTTGCACATTGTGTTAAATTGTTTCTTTAAATATATATATATATATATATATATATATATATATATATATATATATATATATATATATGTCGACGCAAGACCAAGCGTAAATTAATTTAATTAAGATTAACAATTAATTGTAACATTTAGGTAATGATTTTAAGCAAAACCAATCTTACATTCTTTAATAGTTTTGTCTTTGGAGTCAGTTTTTATTTATTTAGTTTTAAAAGATGATGATTGATGGTTGTTGTCTTTGAAATAAGTAATTTATTTACAACTCACTTTTAATACTTGGAAACTAACTGTAAAATGCTATATTGATTTATAATTAACTATCATTACATTTCATCATAGGCTATAGCCATTCTAAATTTAACCAAACATTTATTTCGCTATTTTAAAACAACACACAGAAGTTTGTTGTGCTCACTGAAATAAATGTCTGGATATTTTAATATAGCCCTTAAAATTAGTTAAGAATTATCGATAGCTTTAAGCATTGTTAATAATTCGATGTTTATAAATGTTAGTAAAATTGACTAAGCACTCTGAAGGAAATGGTCGAATGGCACGCCGCCATGTAGAAGGCCTAGGCCACAGCATCGTTCTCCCCATTTCCATTAGAGTCCCTGTGGACCACGGCGTACGAGACCGCTCAGCACCACAGCATCTAACATACACAATGAGCTATTATAAACTAAATATAAACATAATTTTAGAGCCTCTGCGGACCACGGTCATAATGATAAGGCCCAGGCCGCAGCAACAACCTAGTTACCATTCCCTTTAGAGCCCCTGTGGACCACGGCGTACAAGACCGCTCAGCACCACAGCATCATGCTGAACGAGGTATATAAACAAAACAAATATCGCCATTTTATTCTTAGAGCCTCTGCGGACCACGGTCATAATGATAAGGCCCAGGCCGCAGCATCGTCCTAGTACCCATTTCCTTTAGAGCCCCTGTGGACCACGGCGTACGAGACCGCCCAGCACCACAGCATCATCCCGAACGAGGTATTTTCAGAGCCTCTGCGGACCACGGTCATAATGATAAGGCCCAGGCCGCAGCATCGTCCTAGTACCCATTTCCTTTAGAGCCCCTGTGGACCACGGCGTACGAGACCGCCCAGCACCACAGCATCATCCCGAACGAGGTATATTCAGAGCCTCTGCGGACCACGGTCATAATGATAAGGCCCAGGCCGCAGCATCGTCCTAGTACCCATTTCCTTTAGAGCCCCTGTGGACCACGGCGTACGAGACCGCCCAGCACCACAGCATCATCCCGAACGAGGTATTTTCAGAGCCTCTGCGGACCACGGTCATAATGATAAGGCCCAGGCCGCAGCATCGTCCTAGTACCCATTTCCTTTAGAGCCCCTGTGGACCACGGCGTACGAGACCGCCCAGCACCACAGCATCATCCCGAACGAGGTATTTTCAGAGCCTCTGCGGACCTCGGTCATAATGATAAGGCCCAGGCCGCAGCATCGTCCTAGTACCCATTTCCTTTAGAGCCCCTGTGGACCACGGCGTACGAGACCGCCCAGCACCACAGCATCATCCCGAACGAGGTATTTTCAGAGCCTCTGCGGACCACGGTCATAATAATAAGGCCCAGGCCGCAGCATCGACCTAGTTCCCATTTCCTTTAGAACCCCTGTGGACCACGGCGTACGAGACCGCCCAGCACCACAGCATCATCCCTGTCTACGAGTACCTATATAAAATAATGCAAGGATGCGTGGAGCATTTGCGTTAATCTAATAACAAAACCATTTGTGCAAAATGCGTGGAGCATTCGCACTTAACAAATAATACACCTACACTCATGTAACTTAACACCCTTTATCTACCCTCATGTAATATGAAGTTAATTACTGAAAAAATAGAAGTGTTTTTGATTTTGCTGGTAAAAGCTCATTCATCATGTTCGTTGTTGTTTGCGTGATACCAGGTGGAGTCAAATTCTCTTCAGTAACACTGCTGTCAGACATTTTTAATCCGGATACAACTTTAGATCAACAGAATCATACTACACATTAAATTGGTTAGGTAGGTACTAATGTAAAATAAACTATGGCACCAAAATCCATTTCACAGCGAATTCGTGCGGATATGGTCTAAGATGCACCGCCATAGATAATAAATGGCGAAAACCCTCGTTGTACGTAGCCAAACCGGTGCTTATATGGAAAAAAATAGTTACATTGTTTAGTTCATAAAACAGTGTTATAATGCAATTCTTTCTTTAGTGACATGCCGTGCGTAAAGCATGTCATTATGCTACCATTTTTGAGTTCATTATCCTGATTTTACGATATGAGTGTAGATAAAACTCATAATACGTCGAGGTTCACGGGTTTTGCAGCCTCAGATTTGACAATCACCACCACACGCATTATTTGTTCTGAATGATGGGATGAAAAAACAAATCATGTGTATGATAACTATATGATTAAGGACTTTGTATTATTCAACTGAAGAACTCATAGGGAATTATCAGTGTTAAAGTTCTAAAGTTAATTGCAGGTACTGTTTTTTATAATTCTTAACTAGTCTTTCTTATGATCTAAAATTTAGACATAATTTGAAACCCAAACACTGTAGGTAGATATTCCAATTTTGGTGTGTTTTGCGGTCGGATAATAATTATTCGTTATTTTTTAAAATTTACTTCCTTGTCACACTGTCTCATAAATAATTATGAGACAGTGTAATTTAATTTATTTTATTTTATGAAATATTCTTTACTAATTAAAATTGGCGCACTAACAGAGTAAAGCGGTTACATATTTTTTTTTATTGAAACGTAATTATAATACAAAAAATAGTTTATTTTTATTTTTCTGTTTTCACACACCTTTATTGAAAAACATAGTATGATGCACGGACGTAAAAGGTTATTACAAACTCATTGACCTTTGAACATGCACTTGCCTTTGGCTCGTGCTTATCAAACGTCAATGATTATTAATATTACATTCTTCCCGATGCAATAATATGTAAATGTAGGTAATTAAAAATATCTATCCATAAGTTGCAATGTATTTATATGCATTTTTGTTGTTGGGAATGATATTGCCTTCACTGAAAATAATATAACCGTTAAGGTTTTAGGAGAACTGAATAATCTGTGCCATAACCAAAACTGAAGACGGAAAAATATGCCCTTACTAGTAATTACCCATGAACAATATTTTAATCATCCTATATAATCAAATGCCTTACTTCCAATGTATTCCTTAGCACACGGATTAGTAATTTTGATGTATCCAAAAATATAAAAATGATTATTGACGGCTTGGATATTATTAAGAGAAACTTTAGTACAGTAGGATTGAGTAAAGTCTGTTTCAAATACCTAGGTGCTAAATATAATTAATTTTATAAGGTTTATACAGACGGTTTTAAGGATGATGGTGGATGTAGAGCTGCTTTCTTTTGACCCGCAGTTGAATATAAGTGTGCATTTAAAAATTCTATTTGATATCTCCATAATGCACTGCGAATTTATCGCGATATTTGATGCACTGTCGTACATTGCATCTTTGGACACTAATAAATGTATTGTTTTATCGGACTCTAAGAGTGCATTGTTACATTTGGGAAAAAAATGATGGGTATAACCCATACACCTAACTGCCCGGAGTCTGATGTTGTGGAAGATATTCACCATGTGTTGACAGTATGTTCGGAATGAGGCCCAGCGACAGGACATGAGCCTTATATTCTATAATAAAACTAATGTTGGTATGTGTATCGGCATATTGGCTGCCCCGCTATCGGATGAAGCCAAGATGTTTGTTAAACTTTATTTGTGTATTATGTGAGTCCGTAACCGTACTCACTAATTGTTACCTAGTCGTTAAGTTATAATATAATAAGGCGATTTTACTTACAGGGGTTGCGTCACTGCGTGACAAAGCTCGCATTTAAATAAAAAAAATATATTAAAAATAAATAGTTTACGTAAATTTTATTGATTTGATCTATTTATAATATTTCATGTATTTCTCCTTGTTCATGAGAAGCTAATATTGACTTGTAAAAGTGCTATTATTTTGCCTGTTTACAATAAAATACTTTGACTTTGACTTTATCATAATTATCCTACAACAAAAATGTATATCAATACATCTCTGCAATTTGTGTGTAGAAATTTTCTAAAATTAAATTATTTTTCTCATTTTTTATTAAATTTATATATTTTTGCATCGGGATCGGGATAAAATATTGTAGACTGTTGCTGCGTTCACGGAAATGAGCCATCAAAATATTCTCTGAGAACGACTCATTAATTTTGTAAAGTCTTTTATCTTCCACGATATGAAATTATCGTATTTAAGATACAAAAAAAAATATTTGCGCCTTATTAAAAATGACTGGCGAAGTTAAGTCTGTATCACTATCTATTCACGGGTTGAAAACCCGTGAAGTACTTGCTCACTGCTTTATTATAAGTATAGATATAAAGTTTGCTGGAAATGCAGAAAAAAAAACGAAATTGCACTAGCGCGGTAAGATGCAGGCTGCAAACATGTCTTGAAAGAGAGTTGCTCTTTCAAGACATGTTTGCAGCCTTAACAGTACACATTTTGAGCAACGGTATTGAAAATTTACTTATTCATTATTACTGGAAATGCAAAAAAAAAAACTTTGTCTTGGACTTAGAGGCTCGCGTGTTACACGGGGTAGGACACCTGCGCTATGCGCATCTGTACTGGCACCCTTCGCCTACTGTGCTCTTTCGCTCATACTTATGAAATGTAGGTACTACGATGGGAACCGGTATTATAGCGATATATGAACCTATACAAAATACCACTTTATTAAGAAAAAATGCCTGTATGTTAGTTAAAATACCAACACAGTACCGGTGCCGTCCCAAAGTCAGTGGAGCCGCTTTATGAAAATAGCGGTATTTCAAAGCCCTGATTCCAAGTTGACTAAAAATTTTAGTCTAAAATAATTTATATCTAATTCCGTAAGTCCCAGGAATGGTTTAATGTAATAGTAGTAGTAGTAAAAACTTATTGAGTCAATGAAATTGCCAGTAATGTAAGAGAATGCGTGTGTTTGATATTTATTTAGGTATATGTATGTACACAACCATGATTCATATAATGTGTAAAATAAATACTATAAAACACTACACACACACACACACATACACATCGCATACATATCGTAAAAATAATAATTAGGTAGCTAATATTAAATAAATAAATAAATATATATATTCGGGACAATTCCACTCCAATTACCTAGCCCCAAACTAGGATACCCTGTAATATGGGCACTGGATAAGGGATAAACATACATAATACGAATATCAACATCCATGACTCGGAAACAAACATTTTTGCTTATCACACAAATGATTGCTCCTTGCAGGATTCGAACCCACGACAGTTTGATTTCGTTCTTATGGTTACTAGCTACTAGAACAACAAGCCCTTTCCTGCGGTAACAATTTATTTTTTCTGAATAAAAGTATCCTATGTACTACTTCGTAGTACGAACTCAAATCATACCAAGTTTCATTTAAATTCATTCAGTAGTTTCGGCGTGATGCCTAGCCATAATACAGACAGACAGACAGACGGACAAAAACTATTACTTTGAAGAATTATTGCGTACTTATTGCTTTATTAAATACCTATAATAAAGCAATAAGTACGAAAATGTCTGTACAAAGAAGATAATTAGTAAAAAAAAAATGGTCTGGGTATGTACTTAAAATAAGCAATTGAACAAGTTTTTTTTTTTTTAAATCATCTGGCTCTCGAACACCATTCAATTGCGATCCTAACAGTGCGATGTAGCTAGAAAACCTAACTGCACCTAACTGCACTGCAACGTGGGGGGATGTGGGGAAGGTTTGGGGAAGTGAGGGAAGGTGGGGGTAAATGAGGGGAAGGTAGGGGAAAGTGAAGGAATGGTAAGGGATGTCGGGGAAAGGTGCGGGAAGTTGGGCAGATGGTGCGAAGTGGGTGAAGACTGAAGGGATGGATAGGGGCAGAGTGGGAGAAAGGAGTGAAATTGAAAAGGGGTAGGGGAATTAGGGAAAGAATGAGGGTAAGTGGAGGAAAATAGGGAAGAAATAAGGGAAAGGTAGTGGAAGTGGGAGAAAAGTTGAGAAGTGGGAAAAAGGTTGGGAAGTAGGAAGATGGCGGACATGTTGCCACACCGAAAGGTAACGATTACGTTGCAGTGCAGGTTAGGTTTTCTAGCTGAATCGCACTGTTGGGATCGTGATTGAATCGGCATGGTATTCAAAAGTAAGGGGGCAGGTCTGTCTGTCTTTATGTTTTTTTGTTCGCGCATCACGTTTAAACTACCTTTACCGATTGCGATGCGGATTTCACTGTTGGATAGCTAAGGATTTCACTAAAAAACTGGTGTAATTGGTATTTCAAGTAGATGAGTAGAAGCCGAGCAATCAATAAGAATCTAATTGACGACTGAAGAAATTTTGATCAAATGTTGGTGTATTGATATTTTAGGTCTTGGAATAGCACATAAGGTACTTTTATCCTGGAGAAATGACCACGCGTGCAAAGCCGCGGGCACAGCTAGTCTGTAATATGAATAAACATGATATGAAAATAAAATAACTTCTACAATGAACACAAAAATATATAAATATATGTTTTTTTTTATACTATTTATGTAACACAACTAGTTTAAATATAGTTCATAGTGGCCTTGTAATAACTTGAGTCTTTAGCATTTTAAGTGGACATTTTAAACATTAAAAATGGCTGTAATTTTTACAAACAATAACCAAATATTTTACATTTTAAGGCTAACCTTTACAATCTCTAGTTGATGTGTACGAGCACTTGTTAAAAATAAGATCAACACTTAGGTGCTATAATGCTACAATGCGCAAGAGAGGCCCATCGCTGGTGCGGCAAGAGTGCGGGGGAGCTCCAACAGCATGCTGGCAGCGCTCGCGGGTAGGCTGGACTGTCCCTATATTAATCACTGCTGTAATCTGCACATTGCACACGGTACATAATAATAAGTATGTCGTAGATTTTAATATTTGTAATAATTTTAATTTCATTAAATTGTAATTTTAATTGTATTATAAATGTGACTGAATTGTAATTTTAATGTATATCTTCTATTATGGGTGTTATTTACCTGAAATAAATGAATTTAATTTAATTTATAATTACTTATTCTCTTAAAATGATTAAATCTTACAATGCTGCACTGTTTGTTAAACGAAAGCACAGATTTTAGCTCAAATATACAGATAATGACGATTGCACACTGCTTTACCCGCAATACAATGAGATTTATATCGTATAGTTCTAACTAGCTTGTCCATAAAAACCTTTGTCTAAAAGTGCGATAATGTGACAAAACGGTGTGACCACGAGTCCGTCGCCTACCAAGGCGAACATGCGATGCGAGGAAAAGTAGTGCTGTCTCTTTCTTTTTGTAATAATATTCTATTTCCATTAAATAAGTTTAGTTTTGCTCTCGTATCCTATTGAAATCATTTGATTTCAACAGAAACATGACTTAAACGAAACCTTTATTTAAACGAAACCTATACTTAAATAAATAAACTTCAAACATTTTTGCTGCTGACATTACTTAGTACTTATAGATTTTGTTGAAAAAAATGGAGGACAAAATCAATGGAACGAGTTAACGATCAGTTTTTTTTTTAATTCATTTACTCGTCCCAATGGGGCAACTGTGTTATAGGGTGAGTCGCTAAACTAGCTAATATATATTTAGAGAAAATATTTAAATTAAAGACAAGTAAATTAAATTTGAGGAAGTAGATGAATGAATGCAATGAAATTGGTTTGAAAGAGAAGTTTCAAGCATAGAGCACGTTACACACATAAATGGCAAACACATAGCTAGTGGGCGCAGTTAAAACTGCGCTCGCCGTACAAAGTATAAATCAATGTAGTGTTTGCCCACACTTTTAGCCGTTGTGTCTACAAATCGAAGGGAGTAAATAAATCGACAGAGAGCGGGGCCGGCCGTGCCTGTGCAACGCTCCGCTGCCGGTCCTACGCGGGGTTGGCCGCGCTTGTGCCACAGTACATAAATAAGAAGTAACTGAATAGCCTTATATATACGCAGCAGGTTTGTTTCGATCAAGCATGTGAATTTGCTTATGTGTGCAATGGTTGAATACCTGGATTGTATTTAAAATTCCCATACCTAAGTAAAATCTTAGAAATTAATGACAACCATAAATGGTTGTTTACTAAAGGGCGTCACAAACGATTAAGATACTATAATATTTAATGTTAAAATATCTGCATATAAAATATCTTAGCTTCTTAGAGTATCACACTCAACAGAACGTATACTCCTTGGGGCTTATTATACAGTGCCACAATCTACTGGACGAGGTTAGTAAAAACAACCGAGTCACTCTCCAATGGATAAAGGGGCACAGCGGATCTAGAGGTAACGATGCGGCTGATGAACTGGACTGGCTCGGACTTGCGCGCGGTAGGTCCAGAACCGATGATCCCTTTGCCTTTCAGCCAAATCCAAGCATGGATCCAACAGAGAACAAACAACCTGCACCAAAACTACTGGGCAAGTATTAAGGACTGCAGGCAGTCGAGAGAGGCATTCCCGGAGTTAAATCCAAGATTCTCTCGTAAACTCTTAAACCTTAATAGGGATAAGCTCCAACAAGTCGTCGGAATAATCACCGGTCATCGTGCTCTTAATAAACACCTATTTACTATAGGCATTACAGACAGCCCCCTGTGCAGAGGATGCATGGAGGCTAAAGAAACGGCCACGCATGTGTTCTTAGAGTGCAATAGCGTGGCGAATCAGAGAGCGCATTTCCTGGGAGCACCGGGGACCCTACAGGAGGCCTGCACCAGAATACAGGAGCTGCTGGCCTTCCTGGAGGACATCGGGTGGCTGCACTGACAAGCACCAACACCCATCATGCAAAAAGGGCCAACATACGGCCTAATTGAGAAAGAAAAGCCCACGCATCAAGTAGGGTATCACACACGGTTAATATACTATAAAATATTGAAATTATTCATTTCGCTCGCACCGCTTTCTATATACAGGCTGATAAAATACGGTTTCACTATTAGTTAGCTCATTAGAAGATAGTTCTGATTTTGAATTCGATATGCAAATTGCATTAGCGCACTGTAAAAGGTATCCAAATGATAGAAAATCACTTTATTTTTCGAAAAAGCCGCGGTGAATTTAATCTTTACGCAGATCTTTCTACAAAAAAAAAAACTTATTTTAAGAAGTCGAAAGAAACTTTCCTCGAAATTTATAATTTGATTATGGAAGATATAGTGAAACAAAATTCGAACATGCATAATACATAAAAAACCGCATCAAAATTGGTCCATTTGTTTGGAAGCTACGATCCTCACCCCCATAATTATAGCTAAGAACACTTGTTTATCTCAGATTTGAAAGATAAAAAACCGCAGCTAAATTCGTCCATTCGTTTGAAAGGTACGATTCTCACCCCCTTTTCTCAACTTCATCCCCCACCATGTCGATCACATCAGTTTTCAAACATAAAAATCTTCATCAAAATCGGTCTATTCGTTTGGGAGCTACGATCTACGAGAATTCAATTTCATCCATTCATTCAAAAATTCCATATTGCTCGATTTCTTAAGAGACTGTAAAATGCAAATAGATATTATCTTCGCCGTTTGTGATGGTTCATATAAATTGTATGGCGAGCATATTTTATGATAAAGTATTATAGTATTTATAGTATTTTAGTCGTCTGTTTAACACGTTGCACCAAAAAATAGGTTTGTACATATTATGGTTCCATGTGCTCCTGTCGCTGGTACGTTGGTGGAAATACCTCGTTGAGAGACCCCTGGGGGGTCTCTGACCAGACGGTCCAGGAGTACGAGAAAGTACATGGGAGACAGGGTTTGTTATTGTTGCAGTTGTTAAACGCTCAAGTGTTAGTATAGCTAAAGAAAACAGCGAAGGCTTATTGAACCACAATACACACAAAAATAATTGACACATTACAAATTTACTATTTCTTCTCTTGAAAGTACAAATTTTATGATAAGATTCACTTTTTGAACAAAACATTGTAGAAAATTCAGATATTATTTTCACTATTACGTATACTGATGTCTACTGACATGCAACTATCTAGGCTAGTACTGCGCACTAGCTTTTAATTTTGCAATGTAAATTCAAGGTCAATATAATTATTGTTTTTTTCCCAGCTCATTACTAAGCAATACTATTATTTAGTCTGTGCTAATATAGGATTTGATGTATTTTTTGCGTAATCTTTAAAGTAAGTTCATGAATGAAAAACTTCGAAACTAGAGTAGTCGTTACACTAAGGATATTCGCCCTGCTGAACCATTAACCCACCCCGGCATCTAATAGGTAATTATGTTACATTCTGTATATAGGACTACATTATATGTACTGTGCCTGTGCTATGGTCTCTTTTATTGTTTATACTGTGGTTCCGCTATGGTCCTACGTAGGTCCGATGCTATAGCTACGGCGCAGAGAATCAAATATTGAAGCGTTCAGGAGAACATAATTCTTCGGTAATGTTCTATTTCAGGGCAATAAAGGTCTGTTTACTGCTGCGTTATGGCACCGAGCACCGAGCGTGTCTGACGTCAGTATCAATTCAATAATAACACACTTACCGTCGGCTTTTTTCTAATATTATACGCAACATTATAATTTTGTTTACGCATGGCCTTAACGCTTGTAACATGTATACAGGTTGTCCCAGAAAGTAGCGATAAGTGGAGCTCCCGAGGTAGACGGGAATTATCCCCAAGGGCACCCGAATTACCCCCATATATGTTCCGTGATTTTTGATATTTAGGATAAACATACAAACATTCATTGAAATCATATATAGAATCCGCAATGAACAAAAAAAAAGTTCATCGAGATCAGTCTATCCGTTCCCCAGATATTAACAAAAAACCTTTCCATACAAAACCTTTCGACGCAATATATCTAAAACGTAAAATCCTAATGACACTAAATAGTACGCTTAATGCCAAGTTTTCATTATGCCAAGTAAGCAAAACACCAAGTACGGATAACGTCAAAACGCTTTTACGCGAAACGCCAAATACGAATAACGCCAAAACGCATATACGCAAAATGCCAACGACCACCACATAAAACCACGAACAACTAGAGATGACTACAATGATACCATGCAGCACTATTAATGCCTCTATGCCCTATGTACTAGTATTTCTTTCACGATACGGATGACTGATAGATAATGCTGTTTAGCATTAAGTCCTTCCTTGTACACTATTTTTGTGCAAAGCAATTCAATAAATTAATTAATTAACATAACCTAGCGACAATTCCTTACACTTCCTCCATAAACCATAATACATTGTATTCTCATTGCTATGTAATAGGTATATGTAATGTTTTGTTTCTAGGTTTTATATTGACGTATGTACCATATTGTCTAAAGTGTTATTCTGTTTATCGCATGTTTATCGCAAGGAGGTAGAATTATGCTTACTGTTAAAAGGTTTAATAAATAATTCAATACCTCTTTTGGTTTAAAAAACGGGTGTGAAGTATATATACTATGTTGACCGTAGAGAGAGTATCAATAATAGAGAAACTCCTGTAGTAATAATAATTATGCAAGCGGGATAAAAATATACACCGTTATCTGATAGTAAAACTCATATTATTTTTTGCCCCTTACTGTATATGCTGTTGTGGTTGTTTCAAGAGACTTTTGTCGTCGATATTTAAGTGAATTGTGCTATATTTACTGCATTTGAACGTATCTGACTACTGTTTTAAGGTGAAAACTAGCTATGCCCGCGGCATTGCCTGCGTGGTCATTTCATTTAAAACACGTGTTATTACCTATAAAGTACAATATTATACTCTTTGATTATTTATGTGCATAAATAGAGAAATGCAAACATACAATACGCAAGGACCAAGTTAGTAGGCAAAATGTGTTTAGCGCTAGCTTTGCCCGCGGCGGTGCTCGCATGGTTGTTATTCTGGGATATAAGGATCCTATAAGTTATTCCAGTACCAAAAGTACCAAAATAGTTAGGTACCTATTGTCTTTATGTAGGTACATACCTGTGTTAAGAACCTTCAGTAGCGACCCGACATGGTCGTGATAGAAGATGGAGGCGGGTGCTCGCTACACTTCGCTCCCGCCTTCGTCTTCTAACCTATCAAGACCATGTTGGATCACCACTGACGGTTGTTGACAGAAATTTGTGTTATGATAGCGTTGTATGGAGGTATATTTTCGAAATATGCTACGTGAAATCCTAAATTCAAAAGTATACCCAATGTCAGCTCGGCCATAAAAGTTCGGTTTTCGGTTTTTTTTAAACATTCCCGACGCCATAATATATTATAACACAGAGACACACGGTCTCTGTGATCACGGTCTGGGTCTAGAAGCGTGTGGTTTCGATCCACGGACGTCTGGATTACATTTCCACGCATGTTACCGCTTGGCCACTCGTTACGTGGAGTGGACAACTAAATTTGGTAAAAAAAAAAAAATAATAATAAAGGTAAACCTATTCTTAACACTCTTATTATTAAACCTAATTGACTTAAAGTAGATAAAGCAATAAAATTTTTTTAATGAAAGAATTAGTTAAAAAATAACATAAATATGTCAAATTTAAATTATTAATAAAAATAATATTCTTTTATGGTTCTTTAAACGGATGTATTATTACTTTAATTTAACATACACTTTGGACCCTCTTAAAAACCCTTTATTTTTTCGGGATAAAATGTATTCTAAATGTTAATCCATAACGTCAGCTATGATTGTGCCAAGTTGTATCAAAATCCGTCTGGTAGTTTCAGATCGTCTGTCTGTCGTGATGCGTGTTCAAAGAGACGGACAGACAGACAGACAAAAAAAAACCTTTTTGCACTCCATATCGATTTTGAAGTTTATCTCAATTAAAATTTTCAAAAATTATTTAATGTGCAGATTTAGCCCAGTTAAAGTTTTATCATAGTATAGATAGATATATAGAAGATTTATATTTGACCTACAATAATGGTAAATGACTGCATTAATACACATATAATTTTACATTTCAAATATAAAAAAGTAAAAACCTAAACCAACACAACCAACATAAATAATTAAACCTACACCTAAACCATAAAACTAAACTAATAATCTAAAAATAATTGGTGTTCATGTGGCATGGTTCCAAGAACGCTAGCTGCATTTCCGCGTTGAATAGCAATAGCTATTCTCTGTGCGAGAAATGAGCCAGCTCTCTTGTCACCAGCGACGTCGATAACGCGGGGAGAAATTTGCTTAAAAAATTGTTTCGTACTGGGACCCCATGGACCAAATGTTTCAAAGCCAAGCGGCACAAATATATAGTCGCTTGAGAGCGATACATACTTGCGTCGTTTGGCTTGTTCTGCGGCCTCCGCCGCGGCTCCGGCCCTCAAGACTGACCCGCTGAGACGAGAAGGGGCTAACGTATCAACACAAGTCGCGTCCCATACGAGAGCCCTTCCCCGCTCCCAGGGGATCAGCGTTAGGCCGTCCGGGCGCTTGCCATCATCACGTAATATCCCTACTGGTTCTAGTACAGAAGGTACGTTGAAGGTGGCAAGCGCCCGTTTAATGATCTCATTGATTGAGCCGTGGCGGTAAAACCTACCAGCACTTCGTTGGCAAGAAAGTCCATGGAGTCCGTACCTGTCGACGTCGCTGCCACATGAACACCGATGACGTTCGACAATAGCAGCACCTAGACGAAGACCGGCGGCGATCCGGAAACTGCCATTGTCAAGCAGCGTTCCGAGGTTCGCAGATGGAAGGGCGTGCAGCCACTGTCCCGATTCTTGTTCCGAGACTGCAAGAAGCCTTGCGCGGTCATTATAACTGGATAAATTTTGAGCCAAATCTTTGGAAACTCTCTGCACCAATGAAAAGTCCCAGAGTTTTTGACTGTTTGGTTCCACTGGGATATTTTCATTGGGGCAAAGAGACTCCCATGCTTCAATTGCATCGGCTGCACAATGTATCTCGGCTGAAGGTGTTCTTAATATTCGCGCACACAGGCTTGACACACTGTGCACAGATGAAAGGAAAGCTGGAAGAGCTACACTAGAAATTTTTCTTATTCCGATGCCACCATATCTAATAGGTAAAGTAGCTTGAATCCATGAACTGTTCTCGAGGTTTAAATTTAGAATTTTTTCTACGGCGTTTTTAAGGGTGGCATCCAAGTTTTCCAAAATTTCCGTATGTTTCCAGATTGGGCAAGCTCTTAGTATATATGTAAATTTTGGAACAAAAAGGCAGTATTTTAAAATGGTATAAGCGATATGACAATTTAGTAAGCCCAATCTGTGGATGTTATCTGATAATGGTAAATTGTTGCATTGTAGGCATTGATCCTATTAAAAAGGGTCGATGATTGTAGGCTGCAAAAGCCGTACGGAAAGAAAAAATGAAAAAAAAACCTTCCACACGTACGACTTGATTTTCGAGTATACTATTGAATATTCTTAAATAAATTATTGCATTGGATTCTCATTCGCGTTAGATATAGTAAGATTTAATTGACTTTATGCGAAATTTATAGTAGTTTTCTACGTCTAAAGGTTATTTATTTTGAAGTATTATCCTCACAAATTGCGTGGCTTGTTTTATTTTGACATTTGTATTCATCTCGCTCTTTCTTCATGTGGTTTGAGCGAGCTGGAACGAGTAAGGACATAATCGACGGATCTACTACATTTCGTAGTGTTAATCTGATTTTATTTTAAGGATACCGTATATTTTTACCCTCGAATATTTTTGCAGAAATTTTAACAGAAAAATAATTACTTAAGTTCTGTGGAAATGATAATTCAAGACGCTGCAAGATTTATCACATAAAATTTTGCCGTTGTTCCACCGAATCATGGCGCCAAGTTGACATGTTGCCGGCTATTTTAAAACCCGAAATAGAGGTTTTTTTTTAACCTGGGGAGACTCGTGCCAGCCATCCTGACGACTACGTCGCCTTAAAGTCAAAGTGCCATACTGGATAATTATCCCACGACGAGCCTTGCGTAACTCGTGGATTGTTACATTGTCAGAGGCTGCACACGGTATTTCTGCTGACACGACCGACCTCGGCATCGCTTCGCACGGAATCGGGGTATCGTTGTAGTCCCACCTTTTGTTGAATTTAACTTTACTTTCCCTGTCCAGTAATCTGGATACTTTCTTTCGGCAGGCTTATTACTCTTAACACACTGCGATTCCTGGAGCTAAGTATCCATAAACAAATTACTGGTACTGGAGACGCAAATTGATCTCATATCGTTGTAAAGCCGCTTCACGGCCACGCCACTAATAAGCTCTTTATCCCAGGGAAATAGGCTGACATTGGTATCCATAAACAAATTACTGGTACTCAGGACACTAGCAGCCACCTTCTCTTAGTCGGACGATTTATGTCACCATTGAGCTGCGAATAGAGGAACTTAAATTATATTTGGTATCTAAAAACCTCGAGGGTACAACGCCAGAGCGTTGCACAGGAGCGTAGTAGTGTTATTCTTTCAGAAAAGAGAAACCCTCTTGAAGAATTATAGGCCCATTTCGCTGCTGAGCCACGTCTATAAGCTGTTTTCGAGAGTAGTTACAAATCGTCTCGCTCTTAGGTCCAGCCTCCCGAACAATCTGAATTCCGGAAAGGCTTTAGCACTGTAGACACATCCATACGCTCCGGCAGATTATACAGAAGACCGAAGAATATAATTGGCCACTATGTCTAGCGTTTGTGGACTACTAGAAAGCCTTTGATTCAGTCGAGACCTGTGTAGTGCTACAGTTATTACAGCGGTGCCAGATTGACTACCGGTACTTCGAAGTGTTGAAGTGTTTGTACAGCAAGACCGCCATGACTGTCCGTCTTCAGGATCAAAGCACGAATTCTATACAGTTTCAAAGAGGGGTGAGACAGGGATACGTTATTTCTCCGAAACTGTTCATCTCTGCACTGGAAGATATATTCAAGCTTCTGAACTGGAACGGATATGGTGTTAACATCAATGGCGATGGTAAGTATTCTAACGATACACCATACGTCTAAATCTGTTCAGGCATGTAAAAGTTATGGTGGAATAAAGAAACTCACATACATACAAACATACAATGAATGCTACAAACAATACACTTCTTTTTTTGGTAGTCGTGTAGAATGTGCTTACTTGGTACTTTACAATCAAAGGTAGTACCTACTTGTATGATTAAATATGTCGCAATTGGACAATGTAGGGTTTGTGGTAAAAAAAAGACATGTATATTTGTCCATTCGTTTGGGAGCTACGACGGGTACCGGCGCGCGCCGTGTGCTATCGAGCCGAAGAGTTCACTTGATGCTTACCTACATGTTGAGCGGGAGTGCTCAACCTGGACCTGGGCTACAAGGACAAAGATTTGAGAGCGTACAGCGAATTAAGCCAGCGTGGTTGACTATGACCCATCCCCCCCCCCCCCCCCCCCCCTCTCAGAGAGAAGGCTTTGTACCAGCAGCAGGAATGACACAAAAATAGGTTCAGGGTTCAGTGTAATATCGCTCTTCTCCAATGCGTGTAGGCTACAAATGGTTTTGCACTGAATATATTTTACGTTTGTAGGTATATTTCACTAGGTATTTACGCGTTTTCTGTGGGATTGAGTCTTCTGTCTGGAGTACTATTATTTATTCTGTGACAATACTCGCGTATGTTCCGCGCCATGAACTTTCACATCTCTGCCGTACCGTTTCTTGTACCGGCAACGAAGCGGTCGAAGTGACTATGTATATAACTGTTGAATATAATATTACCTACACAGCACCTCTGATTCACAACAAAAAACAACTTTAGGAATCTTTTATATTCTCATTGTTTTAAAAAACTTCGTTTGATGTAGTTTTTTATATCCATTGATGTAACTAAGATATGCAGATTGTGAAATTACCTCGAAACACTCCTTTGAATTGTGTCGTCGAGTTGTGCGTACTTAAATCGGCGCTCTAGTCGAATTGGTCGTTTATGCAAACCCGCTGCAGACGTTTTTTACATTAAGTCAACTTGGAACTGGCTAAATATTTCATTTAAAAGCTTTGTCTGAGAAATTCTTTTGAAGAATACTATCGGAAAAAAATAATTGAATCTGCGGAGACAGAGAAAAATACTGATTTCATTACTCCGAGGGATTTGAAGGGCACTCGACGCAACTCCACCCGTGAAATGAAATCATGAAGCAAGGATTGGACTTTATGAAAGAGAACGTGAGCGGCGTAGCGCCGCTCCGGCCGCCGCTACCGCCGGCGCGGCGTCACGCCACCCGGTGAATTTCCGGGAGGAAAGAGAACGTTACAACTGCAGATAGCGTCGCTCTCATTAGTATTTAAACTAACTGGATCCAATCGTTCAAAGTTTGTATACAAGTAGGTACTCAATTCAATTAAAATTTTTAAAGTTCTTTATTTACGTAATAAATTATAACCTTGCACAAGCTCCAGTGCTAATTTAATCCTAGAACGCTTAATTAGATTTTTTTACTGTTATTCAAGCTATTAAATTCCTTTTCTAAACTTATAAAATAAATATTCAACAATGTAGGTATACGAAGTAAAATTGTGACAAATGTTTACTTATAAATTCGGGTTTTCTAAACATGAAAGCTTTAGTTGAGCGTTACAATACTAAACATACTACCTACTCAAAGCCAAAAAATAGCAATCAAAATTAAGTCAACTATAACAAAAGTTAGCGAGTAGTCAAGTACCTACGCAACCATTTGTTAGAAAGTAAACAAACACTTACATACAATGCAGTCAGCAAGCAACAGGGCCCTATTTCATAAAGCGACAAATCATAATAAACCTACAAATGTCAGTCGAATACGCCAAACCTGCGTTTCATATAACAAAAATGTACTACATTTCGATAGTTTGACAATTGTCGGTTCGATTGACATTTGTCAGTGTACTATAGTTTTATGAAATAGGGCCCAGTGGCCCTACCACAGAACTTGGCTTCAATCAGATTGTCACTTTTTTCATAGCAATTTCGACTCTATCGCAAGGCACTAATGAATTTGACGGCTTGAAACCGATATGATCAACACTGCGTAATAGCACTGCAGGAGTAAATCAGCCCGGCTGCCAATCGTGTAGTGACAATCACCCACACAAGCCAGCACAGCCAACCGCACGCGCTGCGCATATGTCTAACGGTCTATAATTATCAGTGGCCCAATTACAGAACTTGGCTACAATCGGATTATCACTTTTTTCATATCAATTTCGACTCTATCGCAAGGCATTAGTGGTTGAGATATTGAGAATTCGATTGAAGCCAAGTTATGTAATCGGGCTGCTGCTAATATGAGCGAGAGCCGCGCGCGCAACGGCTAAGGAGAGTACGCACACTTGCGTAGGCCACTGTCGAGTGTAGGGTCTAATCATTCGCACTCGAGAAACAAGTGATGGAGTAATCTGTATCGATTGTACTTGTCGATGTAAGATATGTTTTTCTAGCGAGTTTTACATATATCTTTAATGAGTTTATTTTTACTACGTGGATTGCTGTGTAGATAATATTTTTTGGACAGTTTATAAATGAATTCATTTAAGATGGGAAAGTTAATTTGGCTATGTAGTTTATGCAGATTTGTAAAAAAGGAGTGTTATATATTTACTTAAAAGCTTTGTTTTGTACTACTTGTAATTTATTTATAATTGCTGTGTAGATACTACTCCACACAAGACAGGCGCATGTAATACAGGGGCATAATAATGTACGATATATATGTAATTTAATACTGCTGCTAAGACAAGCGCTTTTATTAAGCCGTAATTTTAGTGTATTTTCATTATAATTTAGTTTGTTATCCAACACAATACCATGATATTTAACTGAGATGCTCCAAGGGATGTTGTAACCATCAATTTTGAGTGTTTGGGGGGTAATGCTCGTTTGTTTGTTTGTCGTATGAGGTAGTGCTGGTCAGAGTTTTTCAGGCTGCCAAAGGGCCTCTGACATGGCTTAACGGTTTCTATTTATCAATAACAGCCGGGACGGACAGCTAAACGTGCCCTCCAAAACACGGAGCGATGGAAAACCGCACATAAGTCATTGGTGCGGCGCCTAGGTTTTGAACCCGGTATTGTTGAATTCTAAATTGCACTATAGAACCGTTAGGCCACCAATGCTCGTTGCCTCGTGAACATAATGTCCTTTGTTTTTGAGGCATTTATTTTTAATTTCCACCTGTCGAAGTAGCTTGTCGATATAGGTATATCATTAACGAATAGCATGAACAACTGAGATCCAAGGATCGAATCTTGGAGTACACCAGCGGGAACTGGTTTCAGTATGGAAGTGAAGTCTCCTATATGAACTTGGAATGATCGATGAGCTAGGTAGGATCTAATATATAAAATATATATAATTTTATATATTTAATTGTATTATTTTATTTTTATATATATTCTTAATTAATATATTTTTTCGCCCCTTCTGGGCTAACAGCCTAAAGCTGAGATAAAGCCCTTTCAGCACCACTTTTATTTTCTACTTTTTTATTTATTCTTTGTACTTCCTTTTCTTTTGTATTCCTTAGTTATTTTAATTATTTGTATCGTATTATTTTTTGTGATTGTTGAATAAATGTATTTTCTTTCTTTCTTCTTTATTTTAATGATGTTAATCAAAAATAAAGGGACACCTAGTATGACCACTTTGTGGATGAGGGCTTGATATCAGATCGAATCGAAGGCATTTTCGATGTCAATGAGGAACATGCCGGTTGATTCCTGTATATTGAGTCCATGAGCGACAGTCATCGCAACTCTAGCCAACTGCTGAGTTATTGAATGGGATTTACGAAAGCCAAATTGTTCATCTATAAGCATCGCATCTTCGCTCTACGGAGGCGGAGGTTTTTTTTTCAAATAATGTATCTAGGCACAGTAGAAGACTTATAGGACGGTAACCAAATGAATCGCTGGGATGTTTACCAAGCTAATGTATGGCTATGGTTTTCGCTGTTTTCCAAGGTGCTGGGAAGTAGCCAAGCAGTAAACAGGCGTTAACTAGTTTCGTGAGCATAACTATACATTTTTGTGGCAAGTTCTTCACGAGGTGATTAGAAATTTGATCCAAACCAGGTGCTTTGCCTATCTTAAGGTTATTTGTGCATTTTCTGATTTCAGCGGGGCGATCTAACGAGATATGGAGACTGTCAGATGAAAGATTGACTAGATCATTAGTGGATATTTCTACTGTTTGCTGTTTATTGCTATCACAGTTATTAGTCAGCAGCATAGTGGCAGAGAATAAACTGTTCTTTAGCGTTTGAGGTTTTGCAACCTTCCGGAGATTTGAGACGTGGAATAGCAAAGAAAAAGGTTGCTTTAAGTTCTTTGGCTATTCGCCAAAGGTCTGTTCCAGGATTATCGACCTTACTCAATTTACGATTCCACTGCTCGTCGCGGTGTAATTTCAACTCATTGTTAATATCAAGTTGAATTTGCTTTAGTTCAAGATTTAACCTTTTATGGATAGAGCGGATCTTTAGCGAATATCGCCGCAATTGGTTTTTATGTATAATTTTTCTTTTGATGCATCTTGGTATTGAGGATTCCCAAGGCTTAAGGTTTGATATCGGTATACTAATACAAGTAGGTACTATGTACAATTGACGGTGCTCGATACAAGCGCGACATATTGAATTTAATTTAACACTCGCATGGACTGTCTCGAGCAAAGCTCTCGAGCCACTAATTAGCAATGTATTTCAGCTTCTGCCAATTTTCTGTCAATAACTCCAAGCGTATCAAAATATAAACGTCGCTTTGATCAAAGGCATATAATTCTCCGCCGAGAAACACGTCAATACAGTGCGTACAACTCACATGTGTGCGTGTGTTGTGTGCGGCGCAAGTGCGTGCGCTGCGGAGGGAAGAAAGCCGGATTATTAGCAATTGTAATTTCCGCATGTCGTCCGCACTCCGTCAGCGATGGCCAACTTCCGCCTTTGAAGAAAACATTTACCTACGCTTTATGATAAATGCTCAAATTTACTCAGAGATTGAAGCCTCTGTCTAGTTAAATTGATTTCACTTTTGCACGCTTGTTATTATCAAAAAGTTAATATTGCTAAGCCTCGAAAAAATCAGCCTCAAATAATTTATTAAAGACTGAAGAACACAAGACCCCCAATAAAAATAAAGAGGCAGTTGATTGGCTGTACACAAAAGAGATTTCATTTACAGTTAAAATTAAGAGTATGAGCTAACAAAACAATTAAATAAGCACATAAATTCGACTATCTGAAGTCATCGGAGAGCTCTCTAATTAACTAGCCGGGCTTGCTCGGCGATGGCGTTTTGTTCCGCGGACAATACATCGGCGGCATAGATCCGTACGCTGGCCCATGCTACGCCCAGGGCCGGCATTGTACGCGGCAGCTAAGGCTTTCTGCGAGGCCAATTATTGCAATTGTCTACGCTCTCATCAGAGCCCTATAAAGATTCAAAGGCGATCATTAAGATGCGAAGTTTGGAGAAGCGATGCGAAACATTAGTAGAGTTTCGGTGTAATTGAAACATGAGAACCAAAGTAAGGTACCTTTCTGAATATTAATCATGCGATTCGTTTGCATGTACTTGACGTAGTTAATAAGAGTCCGACTCAGCGCTGCAGCTCTCTGTGGTGGAGCGTAGTTCAGCGCGCAGCTTAGGACAGTAAATTTTAATAAACAGAAAAATATGGATGGTCGATGGCATTTTGAGTGGTTGCTGTTGCTGACTGCGTCATCCATACCAATATATAAAAGTGGAACGTTGTCTGTTTGTTTGTTTGTTTGTTTGTTTGGGGAGTTTTAATTCGATAACGGCTAGACGGATTTTGATCAAATTTGAAATGGAGATAGCTTATATACTGGAATAAAACATAGGATACTTTTCATCATCATCATCATCGTCATCATCGTCATAATCGTCATCATCTTCGTCATCATCATACATCGTCACCTGTATGTCAAAGATACGATTCTACAAAACAGAATTTTACAGGAGGACAAAAAAAGGGGAAAATACATTTTTGCCCCTTTGAAATAGTTTCCAGGGACCTTGTTCGCGCCACTTAATGGCCTAACCCTAAATATCCTCCCCATCCCTATGTTAACGACTATTTCTGTGATCCCCTCTGTGGGACAAATGTCTGCGCCCGCGCTCACCAGCGCGAGCCGTCGAAAAAGTGTGACAACTAGCTAAAACATAACTTGATAGATTCTCCACTCCTTACGAGACGCCAAACGTCATCGTCAAACGTCAACGTCAAACCAAATGAATTGTCAACTTATTGCAAACCTCTGTACAGGTGAAACCTCGGTCCAATCTATGGTCGAAGAGTAAAGCGGAAGAGCGTCAAATAATCCTACTTCCGTCAAACACTTTTAGCTCATTTGTTCTGGAGATTTAGAATCAGCTAAATGTGGAAAATAGAAATAATGTTTGGATTTAGTGTTTTATACTTATTTTCTCTATCCTAATGCAACAATTTTCAGAAGTGCGATAAGCCCGTGGTGTCCCATGTGGAGCCTGGATGAAGCCTAGATGCAGGCTGCATGCAACCGGCAGCCATGAAAGTGCAGCGTGCATTTTTGTATCGTGGCTTCATCAGAATTTGTAGCTGACTTCAAGGAGGATCTGGAATAATCTGGTAGGATCAATCCATACCATTTTACTATTATTGTGTAATATTGAAAACCAATATTGTGACGGAATATAACAAGAAAATTTTAGCTGCTTGATTGACGATGGTTAAATCTGGTAAAATTACTTTTCATGGTTGTAATAATAATGAAAAAAAAAACTCTAAACGTATTGCTGTTTAAGAAGTACAATAAGCTACAAATTTAGATATTTCTAATGAAGTCAGAACATTTTAGTTACATATTTTTTGATCATAATACATAATCAAATCAATCAAAATGAAAAATCTGTTTATTTCGCTCACCAAAACAAAATATCTGAAATTTCTGAAACAATAATTGCGATCAAACAGCAGTAACGGAATAAACCTAGCTTAGTGAGGACCTGATGCCTGAAATAGGCTTAAAAAAACAGGTCACCAATTTCACCTCCCGCGGGAAGAAAATTATAACATTATTCCCCATCTTAGATAAAAAAAAAACTAATTTGATGAATAGCAAAAAAAGATTCCGACTGGCGTGAAGGCTTTAAGTGTTAAGTAGTGATGTCCGTGAGTATAACAGTGGTATTTTGTGAACGTGCCCGTGTTTGTGCATTCGATAAATTAATCAGTAAGTTGCAAGTAATTTTTCATCATAATTGGAAATCGATTCAATTTTACATTAAAATACATCTAACGTAACTCTCTGAGCATACACTCAAACTTATGGCAGAACGAGGCGAAATGAGGCTGCAGTCTTCAGTGGATATATCGAGTGACAGCTTGTTTAAAAAGATCTCCAACTCGATGCGACACGATTTGCGTGCCTATACATACTCATACTACTTGTATTAAAAACGCAAAAGAGCGGAATAAGGGCTCCAAAGACTTTGCAAGAGATCTGTTTATTGTGCAAAGCCTGTTGACGAAGCCGAAAACCGACAGTGGCAGAATGAATTATATAACTCATCGTGAAGTCCTCCAAGCATGACTAGCGATGCAAGAGCCAGTTTGACCCGACATTATACTGAAGATATCCCGGACGTCAGCCTATACGGGAAATGAATGAGAATCAGAATGGGTCTTAAACAGCTTAAGAGCAACAAGGCACCAGGGGAGGACGGAATAACGACAGAGCTACTGAAAGCGTATGGAACACCGGTACTTAAAGTCCTTCAGAAGCTGTTTAATTCCGTCATCCTTGAGGGTACTCCGCCAAAGACGTGGCACAGGAGCGTAGTGGTTTTGTTCTTTAAGAAAGGTGATAAAACCCTCTTGAAGAATTATAGGCCCATTTCGCTGCTCTCTATAATGTTATCGAGACTTGTTACAAACCGTCTGGCTCTTAGGTTCGACGACTTTCAGCCTCCCGAACAAGTTGGATTCCGCAAAGACTTTAGCACCGTAAACCACATCCATAGGCTCTGGCAAATTATACAGAAGACCGAAGAGTATAATCGGCCACTATGTCTAGCGTTTGTGGATTACGAGAAAGTCTTTGATTCAGCCGAGACCTCGGCAGTGCTACAGTCATTACAGCGGTACCACATTGACTATCGGTACATCGAAGTAATGAAGTGTTTGTACAGCAAGGTCACAATGATAGTCCGTCTTCAGGATGAGGGCACGAATTCTATCCAGTTGCAAAAAAGGGTGAGACAGGGAGACGTTATTTCTCCGAAACTGTTCACTTCTGCACTAGAAGATACGATTCAAGCTTCTGAACTGGAACGGATATGGTGTTAATATCAATGGCGAATACATCACTCACCTTCGATTTGCTGATGATATAGTCATCATGGCAAAAACCCTGGAACACCTAAGCACAATGCTCAGTAACCTCAATGTTGTTTCCCAACAGGTGGGTCTTAAAATGAACATGGGTAAGACAAACATCGTGCCAAATGCCCATGTCGTAGCCATGCTGGTTTATGTTGGCAACGATATTATCGAAGTGGTTGATCACTATGTCTACTTAGGTCAGACGATCCAACTGGGTAGATCCAACTTCGACAAAGAGGTCAACCGACGAATCCAACTCATGGTGATGATGGGCAGCGTTTGGGAAATTACGCCATATCTTCTCGTCGCAGATACCGCAGAGTCTCAAGACGAAAGTTTATAATCAGTGCGTGTTGCCAGTGGTGACATATGTGACTTCTGAGTCATACTGAGACGTGGTCTCTAACTATTGGTCGCATACACAAGCTCAAAGTTGCGCAGTGTGCAATGGACAGAGCTATGCTCGAAGTTTCACTACGTGATAAGATCCGTAACGAGGAAATCCGTAGAAGAACCAAGGTTACCGATATAGCTCCCAGAATTTGCAAGTTGAAGTGGCAATGGGCAGGCCATATAGTTCGCAGAGCCAACAACTATAGTGGAATAAAGGTTCTTGAATGGCGAACACGAACAAGCAAGCGAAGTGTAGGGAGACCCCCACACGACACGACGACCAACGACATTGTAGCCATCACAGGAAGTCGGTGGATGGAGGCGGCACAAGACCGTTCGTCGTGGCTTTGGGGAAGGCCTTTGTTCAGCAGTGCATTGCTAAAGGCTGAAATGATGATGATGATGATGATGATGATGATGATGAAATAATGGAACTTCTCAGTCACTAACAGTGGATTGGAGCTGCTAAGGCTTATTTACATCGTAGTGTATATTTTTTGGCGTTTTTCGATGATAATTTACGATCGTTTATCGGATCTTTATAAAAGTCGGAAGAAAGGTAAATCAATGCATAAAGGGATTAAAATTGTAAAATTAGATATATATATAGGATAGATCAAATCAAATTGCAGCATTCATTCATGATCTTAATTTGGTTTAAATTCTGTATGATAGTTCAAGGTTCAAATTGTTTCAAACAAAAGTCATGGTTGACTTGTTGATAATGTGTAGCAAATCGGTGAAATGATCAGCGGAAGGACAATTTCTGTTTGGGTCTAGAATGTTTATCGCTTTCAGGTTTTGGTAAAGCAGAGATGAATATCAGTGATAACCAGGCTTTTATTTTTGTGTTGTATATGGGTGGTTTCAGTCGACTTGGTATCGTGTAAGTTAAACGGTTTTATTGTTGGAATGTTGAATTCCAAATGAAGCAAAATTAACCATAGATTGAACATTTTTGCTCTGTTATGTGAAATGCTTTTGAACCGAAAAACAGGGCTGGGCTGTTTTGTGCATCATTTTGTATTATGTACGCTCCTCGTTTTAAATGCAGTCTCATGTGTCCTTGTTGAACGCTGCTTCGTTTGCCTGTTTGTTTACAGATGCTGCTTTGTGTACTGATTTGTTTACAGGTGCTATTTAATTTGCTGAAATTATTGATTTTAGATGGTATTTCATTTTGATGGATATTCAATTCTCAAAAACACTCAAAAAACGAATAAATCAATTGTTTTAGACTTCGAGAAAATGATTATAGCAGATATTTTGGCAACGATGTTTCACAAGAACGAGATGTCTTAATTCTTTTGTCAACGTTGCATTGGCCTTAGATGTTGCAGTTTTTTTGTTGGTTAAGATATTGAATGGATTTATTTGTCAATCGTTGCAGGATACCCTGCAAATCCGCAGTACTGAGGATTACACAGTGGTATTGGATGTGCACTACTGCGTTGTGAAAGTCGACATAAACTCAGTACGCCTCATTTACGTAGATATTATCTGTCAATTTAATTGCTGATTATTGATGATACAATTCATAATTGCAAAATTAAATAGCATTCTGTATGAATTACGAGAATACGTTTGGCAAATTGTTTTGCAAGCAAATAAAATTTTGGCCTTGATGTTAGTAGTGAGCTTCAATTTATTTACAGCTACGGCAGTTGAGTTTTTCTCGACAGTACACCTTGATTGCTGAATACTGTCTGCTGATGGTAATGCTGGTATCGAGAGTGAAATGAAATTGTAACTAAACAATTTATTATCTGCAAAATATTTATTGATGTTCTTATTCACCTTACCAGAGTGTTAAGTTGGGAGTGGCTCATTTATTATTAATTTAATTGCTTTGTTTTATTGTTAATTTATTTAATGAATTGCTTTACTTAATTGCTTTTTTTTTATTTAATTCATAATTTTGAATAGATTAATGTCATGTCAATTTATAACATGTATATA
The DNA here is from genome assembly GCA_946251855.1 of Alsophila aescularia. NCBI lineage: Eukaryota > Metazoa > Arthropoda > Insecta > Lepidoptera > Geometridae > Alsophila > Alsophila aescularia. The sequence goes on from OX276374.1 coordinate 61,982,996, forward strand.
AATTAAGGAAATTAAGTTTCTTTATACATACACACTAACAATGTTTATGCAGTATTTATGTTTAACTATCACAATACATTGTTCATTGTATATTTTTCTGAAGTGAGAAGATTAGATTGCGAACGAAGATATTGATGGGCGAGTTTCTATACAAAAGTAATGGTTACTCAAAGCAGGTGCTAGGAACTAGCTAAGAACTTAAATAGTTTATTGTACTGTTCGAAATGAATTAATAAAAGATGGCCTTACAAATTTTGGCGTATAAATAAAATATTATTAATATTGTGGCCAATTATGTATTTGGAACGATGTAAATATTCTAGGTTTGCGAGTTATGATGTATAAACAAATAAAATAGAATAAGATTTATACTGTTTGAAGCGATGTTTTTACCACGTGGAGCGTTATTTTAAATGTTCAGAGAATATTTTTTATACTGTTTAGACAGTGTTATATATTTACTAGTTATTTCTTTTTAGCTATGGACTCGTTCTCGACTCGTTTGTTTTGAAGCTATGAAATTGTTTATTTTGGAGTAGTGGATTTATTTTGTTTTTGAGTTATTGGAGGCGCTGAGGAACGTCTCCATGGGATGCGGTTTTGCGGAAATTGGGATCAGAGAAAATCCCAATGTTTCAGGAATATAATCCTGGTGCGGAAGGATTGAATTATAAAATTATGTGACCTTTGCGTTTTGTGGACTGTATTTTGTTATTCATAGGGCGAAATGCCGTTGTGGTGACAGATTGGTGACAGGTTAGCAGCGAAGGGTAGATGGTGGAAAAGAAAGTGAAAGGAAAAGAGTGCATGCTTACCTTTTCGATGAACTTCTCTGCCCAAGTCTCCGATGTTGTTGCCCAATCCGATACCTAACCAGGCCTGCAGCGATGTTAAATCCTGTCCTTGAAGAGTGCAGCTGACGCGCCGGTATGGAGCGACACACGTGTTCTAATAATGTCACTAAAACTCTGTTTATGCACTATTAATCACCACTATTTTGTGCGTTCGTTTTATAGTCTTTTTGGTAATAACCGATTTACATATTTATTTAGCAAAGCGGAGATATTATTTGTTCATTAGACCGTCAGACATCTTTGATATATATGCGGCATCGTGCAGCGCGAAACTGACGTTACTCCAGTAGCGGTTAGAGCGTTACTGGTTGCGTTTTTCTTATGCACCTTCCCGCAACATATCACACGCGTGAAACACATATACATCGTAGGCGTGCGTGCAAATGGAAAAAGGCGAAGAGAATTGGAATAAAAAAGGAATATGGCTGCCAAACTGAACACCGAAATCACCAATCATTTTGCATAGATTATAGCGCGTGTTTTTGAAATAGCGAAGGTATTATACGGCGATAACAGTTATGGACTTTTGTTTTTAGTTTATTTTGGAGTGTCTGATTCATTTATTATGGAGTAACGGACTCATTTATTTCTGAATTTCGGTTTCATTTATTTTGTAGTGACGGACTCATTTATTTTGGAGTTAAGGGGCTTATATATTTTGGATCTACAACCTCATTTATTTTTTAGTTACGGATTCAATTATTTTGGAAATACGGGCTCATTTATTTTGGAGCTACGGACTCATTGATTTTGGAGCTACGGGCTCATTGATTTTTGAGCTAAGGGCTCATTGATTTAGGAGCTACAGGCTAATTGATTTTGGAGCTATGGCTCATTGATTTTGGAGCTATGGGCTCATATATTTTGGAGTCATTGATGAATTCATTTTGGAGTTATGGATGAATTCATTTTGGAGTTATGGATGAATTCATTTTGGAGTTATGGATAAATTCATTTATGAGTTATGGATTAATTCATTTATGAGTTATGGATTAATTCATTTTGGAGTAACGAATGAATTCATTTTGGAATTATGAATGAATTCACTATGTTTTATGGAATATTTTAGAGTTATGGATGAATATATTTTTGAGTTATGGATGAATTCATTTGTTGGAGTTATGAATGAATTCACAATGGATTTATGGAATATTTTGGAATTACAAATACAAATACAAAATTGTTTATTCACATAATAAGTTTAACACAGAACATTGTGAATCCAGAGGCTCCCAAACTAGTGAAAACTGTGTTTCAGGAGCCAGTGGCTTCTCCCATAAAATATCACGAAGGATTATGCCTATCATGAAAGTGCGAAATAATAAAATAAAATAATAAGAACTTAAGTTAAGTCAGGTCTACACAATTATGTATTATGTGTAAATTTCAAAAATTTACGGCTCGCGGAGAACGGCCGTGGATTTGTTTTTTTTTTTTAAATACTTCTTTAGTGTTTTTACGTATAATATATATATATGCTTTTAAAGACAGAAACACACTTATTTGATAATATATGCGAGATTACATTTAACTCGATTTTAGTAGATCAAACCGTTACAATTAACTTCCGTGTTTTTTTTTGGTTGCTCTAGCGACCAAGGGGGATTTGCGGTTTTGTATCTTGGTCGCTACAGCGCCAAAGGGGATTCAGCGGATAATAACGAATGTACCGTATGAGGTAGGTAAAAGGTACTGAGTCAGAGTCATTTCATGGAAACACTTTACGACTTTGTTTAACGCTTTGCTGGTACAAAAGGTAATGAATCAGAGAATCGCGTAATGGAGTCACGCCACAACTTGTTTATCGCTGTGTCGGTATAAAAGCGCAGCCGCTGGGAAGCGACGGACTGCCCTCCGTAGACGTCCCCGCTTGTACTGGACGATCCGGACGATGCCATCGCAGTCAAAGTACTGGCAGCGATGGCCTCGCCCAATCCGACCACCTCTGGCAACCCGCCAGGGGTATCAACACACTTAGACACAGACACCGACCTCGCCGGCGAGGTCGAAGGTCCCATAACACATAGTCAGATATTATTCGCCTTCGAGCTTCTTGCCGATTCTTCACGAAGGTGTATTACGAATAGGCGGTCAGTTATAAAAATCAATCAAAGGGCACCTAGCCATTGTTCAGGGCCCCTCGATCACTACTTAACGGTAGCGATCCAGGGGTGTTTAGTTCATTACCCCCGTAATCAGACGGCCGTCCAAGCCGAGGGCCGTACCCCCTGGGTACCCTCGTGCGGGTCGTCTAAATTTAACTTTGGCGTGCGCCTTCTGCGTCACGCATTGCGGCGGAGTGCTTGTAAGCGCCCGCCCCCAAGTCCGGTTCAAGCTGTAGAGGCCGATAAGGCCAACAGCATTAGTCATTCCTAAAAAAAAAAAAAACTTCACGGACTCTTCTTGTCCGACAGCGGAGCGGTACGGAGCTTTTGGCAGCCGTAGTAAACCAGAGTTGATATTTGTACTACGTAGTCAAACCAAATGTAAAATTGGCCCTGAAACACGTTATACAGATTCTAATCAGCCTGGGGTACTAGGTTGTCAAAAATAAGGACTGTATTACTTAGTCAAACCAAATGTATAATTGGTCCCTGAAACACGTGATACAGCTTTAAACCAGCCTGTGGTACTACGTTGTCGAAAGAAATAAATATAACTGTACTGTCATTATAACGAACTGTAAAGTCAAGGAGCCGACCAAGTTTATAAATCTTTTACGTGATTAAACTAAAGTTAAGTATTAATTATATTAATCGTGTCTACATATAAAATCTTTCCAACGGTTTATTGGTGTAACTATAATATATGTTCCTTATAGATTATTTCAAGAATAAAGTATTATTTTTATATTAATTATTTCCATATACAAAACTATTCCTATAGTTTATTGATGATTAAATAGAACTATAAAATACGTTCCTTATTGTTTAATTCAAAAATAAACTCAACCTTCTAAATCATTCACTGTTAAATTATTTTTAAAACCTACCCTTATATTTTTTTTATCACATGCATGCTTTTATTGTAAATGGCTTTAATGTTTATTTGCTTATTCGTGAACTATTTTTGCAAATCTAATATTTTGAAAATGGTCTAATTATTTTGGAAATACTGATAAATTTGTGGATATAATGGAATGAATTTGGAAATTATGAAATATTTGTAGATTGGTATAATCGAATATAATTAGGATCTATAACTTATAATAATATTTCAAAAGTTGTTGTTATTCAGAATTATTTTAAAATATTGAAACGATTTGGAACTAAATGAAATATTTGTAGATTGGTATAATGGAATATAATTAGGATCTATAACTTATAATAATATTTTAAAAGTTGTTGTTATTCAGAATTATTTTAAAATATTGAAACGATTTGGAACTAATGTACCGTTAAGAAATAATTTAACGATTTTGGAAGTAAGGTAACTTTATTTTTAAGTATTGTTACTTTTTTAGGAAGTAATGTAACATTTTTGGTAGTAATGTAAAGCTTTTGGAAACATAATGTAACGTTTTATAAAAATAATGTAACTTTTATAGAAATACTATAATTTTTATGAAAGTAATGTTAACTTTATGGAAATAATGTAACTTTTATGGAAATAATGTAACTTTTATGGAAATAACGTAACTTTTATGGAAAATATGTAAGTTTAATGGAAATTATGTAAGTTTGATGGAAATTATGTGTCTTTTATGGAAATTATGTGTCTTTTATGGAAATTATGTAAATTTAAATAAATAAAACGGCTAAAAACTCACGAAAAAAAAGATCCGAAACTGGTCGGAGTATTTCCGATCTTCTTTTTCGTGAGTTTTTCGCCGTTTTATTTATATTTAATATGAATATCACTCGCGTTAGTTTTCAAAATTATGTAACTTTTATGAAAATTATATAACTTTTATGGAAATTATGTAAATTTTATGGAAATAATGAAACTTTTATAGAAAATATGTAACTTTTATGGAAAATTGTAACTTTTATGAAAATAAATTAACTTTTATAGAAATAATGTATCTTTCGTGGAAAATATGTGTTTTTTTTTATTTAATTGATTGTTTGTGGATAAAAATAAACATATTTGGAAATAATGAAATCTTTGTAGAAGTGGATTAATATTTTCACTTTTACGTACGTCTGTCAAATGATCAGTAAAAATATACTTGATACTTGATGCGCGGGCTATTTTTCCGCAATTAGGCCGTATGTCGGCCCTTTTTGCATGATGGGTGGTGCTGCTCGTCAGTGCAGCCACCCGATGTCCTCCAGGAAGGCCAGCAGCTCCTGTGTTCTGGTGCAGGCCTCCTGTAGGGTTCCCGGTGCTCCCAGGAAATGCGCTCTCTGATTCGCCACGCTATTGCACTCTAAGAGCACATGCGTGGCCGTTTCTTCAGCCTCCATGCATCCTCTGCACAGGGGGCTGTCTGTAATGCCTATAGTAAATAGGTGTTTATTAAGGGCACAATGACCGGTGATTATTCCGACGACTTGTCGGAGCTTATCCCTATTAAGGTTTAGGAGTTTACGGGAGAACCTTGGATTTAACTCCGGGAATGCCTCCCTCGACTGCCTGCAGTCCTTAATACTTGCCCAGTAGTTTTGGTGCAGGTTGTTTGTTCTTTGTCGGATCCATGCTCGGATTTGGCTCGCTTGTACGAGCCTCGCCTCGCCAGTTCATCAGCCGCATCGTTACCTCTAGATCCGCTGTGCCCCTTTATCCATTGGAGAGTCACTCGGTTGTCTTTACTAACCTCCTCCAGTAGGTTGTGGCACTGTATAATTAGCCCCGAGGAGTGTACGTTCTGTTGAAGAGCTTGGAGAACTGCAGCACTGTCTGAGAGTATTCTGATATTAAAATCAGTTACCTTTCTACGTAGTACTGCAGTTGCCGCCAGGATTATACCTACACATTCCGCCTGGAAAATGGAGCTGTGTGAACCTAGGGTTGCTGCTATGTGTATATTTAGATCGTCAGAGAACGCGCCCGTTCCCGTCCCTGTTTTCATTTTGGAGCCATCAGTGTAAATCCTAACTTCATGTGTGTTTGAACTATCACTAGACTCCTCATATAGTTGTACTTTATAGCTTTTGACGAATTGATATTGTTTTGGCACCCTATCGTAGATGGAGAGTATGAATGGGTTTCCCTCTGCATACTCCTCTATGATGTTCGTATGTGATGCCTGTTTGTTTTGCTTCCAGAGACTAAGTGCCCTAAGCCTGTAAGCAGATGCAGCATCTTCCTGTTGGATGTGAAGCTGTAACGGCTGTAATCCAAGTAATGCCTCAAGTGCTGCCGTGGGGGCAGTTCTCATACATCCAGTTACAGCCGCACAAGCCAGCCTCTGGAATTTTTGTAGTTTGCTAACAGATGTGCTCTGTTTGGTTTTTGGCCACCAAACAAGAGCTCCATAAGTTATTGAAGGCCTGATCACAGTATTATACAGCCATTAGGTAATCTTTGGACTCAGGCCCCATTGTTTCCCTATCATTCTTCTGCATTGCCAAAATGAGATGGTAGCCTTGTTTATTTTACTCTCCAGGTGTTTAGCCCAGTTGAGTTCCCAGTTCCCAGTTGAGTATCTGGGTATCTAAGGTATACCCAGATACTTTACCTCATTAGTCAGAGTCAACTGAGTATTGAAAAGGTAGGGCAGTGTATAGTGTGTACCTACCTAAGTTTCTTTTGTTCGTGAACATGACTAGATTGGTTTTTGTAGGATTCACGGTTAATCCAAATTCTATACACCATCTCTCTACGATCTTTACACACACACACACAAAATATTAAAGACTATTAAGTAAAATTCAATGGTACTGAACCATACCCGTATCTTTTTCTTAGTTTGTGACCATAGAGAACGCTACTCCCGCTGTATATCCACCGATTTTTATCCTTTCCCCGGGGAAAATATGTCCACCGCCCGTGCTAGGCCTGTAGGGACGCAAATGTGTCAGGATGGACGAGTGTGACAATTAACTAAAACAAAATTTCATAGATTCTCCACTCCTTGCGAGACGTCAAACGTCAACGTCAAACCAAATGAATTGTCAACTTATTGCAAACCTCTGTACAGATGGTGCTTCAGTGCAATCTATGGTCGAAAATTAAAGCGGAAGAGCATAACATTTTCCTACTTCCGTCAAAAAGCGACAGTTGGTATACCTTGAAAAAATGGTATTTCAATCGAAGCAGTTGGCACCCTTGGGAGTCTCCCAGCCAATCGGCGTGAAACATTTTGCCGCCTTGTTAAATAGCGCCAGCAAAGCAACCTGTTGGATCTTCAACATTTTTAGCTCAATTTGTTCTGGAGATTTAGAATCAGCCAGATCGGCATATTATGTTAGGAATAGTAATAAGTGTAGCTTCTATTGGATTGTGTAAAGCTAAGTATTCTTTGTGGAACTAAGTGTGTTTTTGATTATGCTTTTTGGTCCCTATAAACTGAAATGATAATAAGTTGCTAAATTTTAATGAAATTGTGTCTGTGATCACCCTTTGGAAGTTATTTAATAAAAATGTAGAAAATATAAATAATGGTTGGATTTACTGTTTTTATACTTATTTTCTATCCTAATGCGTGTAATAGAAGTTTCCATAGCACCTCAAGACGCCGTGGAGGGACGTCGTAGACAGCCTCGTCGCTCGAACGTGTTTACGATACGGCTCTCACCCACTTTTTAAAGTATACCGCTATTACCTCCTGGAACGCTGCCGCATGTATGCAGACCTAGGTCCTCGCCTCTGGTTCCTGGAGCACCACTCTTCGCGAAAATATAAACAAACCGCTCTTCAACATACAGTCCACTAACATCAAGGAAGGATTGGAAGAAGAAACGCTGCCGCCAGAAGACCACGATCACAGTTCCTGGACCAGGCTAGTTATCTGTTCCTTTTTCCATCCTTAACGACTCACCAGCTATCCTTCCACTTCTAAAGAAAGCGCATTCAAATATATTGCCTATTTGCGGCGCCTACAGCAATATATATTCGTGTTCTATTGTGTGTTTATTTGTATTCTACTTTGTTATATCTATTTGTATATTAAATTGAAAACATGTTTAAATGTTTAATAATACACAATTTTACTCGAATAGCAAAAAATGCAGAATCGCGACTTTACAGTTGTACAAATTGTTTTATTCATTTTCAATGCTAAATTTATTTGTTTGCAATTAAATAATGGAACAAAAAGCTATTTTTACGGCGCAAAGTAGCGCATATGACACATACGTCAGTTTACTATGGGCAAAAAATGACTAGTCAATTTTTTTCTATGTAACTACATAGAAAAAAATTTACTAGTAATTTTTTTTATGTAACTACATAGAAAAAAATTGACTAGTCATTTTTTGCCTTTAGTAAACTGACGTGTGTCATATGCGCTACTTTGCACCGTAAAAATAGCTTTTTGTTCCATTATTTAATTGCAAACAAATAAATTTAGCATTGAAAATGAATAAAACAATTTGTAATTACATTGAATATATTTTAATTGCCCCAATTAAAACATTTAAACATGTAATGTAATTAAGAGGTACAAATAACAAGACAAGAGAACTTTATTTTTAAACTTCGTTTCTTTTTTGTTTGGCATTAAAAGGTCATTTTCGTGAAAAGTGTAGATTCGTGAGTTTGCCGTATAGGTGACGACATCACTCAAACAGCTGAACGGATATTGATGAAATTTGGAATGGAGATAGATTATACCCTGGACTAACACATAATATACTTTTCATCATCATCAGCCTTCAGGCTCAAACGATGGAATGGATTTTGATGATTTTTTTAATGAAGATAGCTTATACCTTGGTATAACACATAGGTTCTTTACATCATCATCATCATCATCATACGTCTTTCTCAAACGGGTGAACAGATTTTGCTGCAATTTGGAATTGGGATAGCTTTAACCCTGGAATAACACATTGGATACTTCTCGTCATTATCATCATCATCATTTTACTTCACTCTCAAACCGCTGAACGGATTTTGATGAAATTTGGAATGGAGATAGATAATACCCTGGACTAACACATAATATACTTTTCATCATCATCAGCCTTCAGGCTCAAACGGCTGAATGGATTTTGATGAAATTTGTAATGGAGGTAGCTTATGCCTTGGTACTTTACATCATCATCATCATCATCGTCATCATTATACTTCACTCTCAAAGAGCTGAACGGATTTTGATGAAATTTAGAATGGAGATAGCTTCTACCCTTGAATAACACGTAGTATCTTTTTCATCATCATCATCATCCCTCACGCAGGTGAAACTGCAGGGCGCAGCTACTTCATCATATAATGGAGTTCATACAAACTGAGGTTAGTGAGAGGATAGATACGAAAGTTTGATAAATTGCATTAAAATTTGGCTAGGTATGACTGTTCTTAGATTCAGTCATGCTTCTCTTACTTATAATCTTGAACATACGAGATCTCCTGAAGGTTCTCCGCATTGGATCCGATAAACGAACCGGTAACATAGTTTCCTTTAACATTGTTGCACATCCTCTCTGACTCGCCACAGTATTTCTAATCTGGTTTATTTTCCAATCAGACTCGTATTGAAAAATCACACTTGTCCAGTGCAGCTATGGCCGCGGCTCCCGACGATTGCAGCGTCCGCACATTCCATTGACTTGTAAAATATCGAGCCATTACCTGGTCTAAGAGACTTCGGCACGCGAGAACTTACTCTATGTCACAGTCAACATGGTTTCAATTGGAGTGGTCGTGCGAAGCCAAGAGAGCGCGGCTTTTGTAGTTTTATTTTGATTAGTAAAGGGGCGCTTTGACCTGATTCCACCTGAGGCGCAGTAATGAGGACGGGCGGTGGCGCTCAAAGGCAGGGGGCAGGCGGCGGAGGGAAAGGAACTGAACGTTACGGCGCGTATCGGAACTTACATACTTGTAAAGAAGAAAGAGTAAGAAGTTCCGGTTGAGGTAAACATTCTAAGCATTTATCAATGGATTTACAAATATGTGGTAGGTATAAGTTACTTTATAAGGTACGACTACTCGAAAATGGAATACTTAAATTAAGATTAAGTGAATTTAAACATATGAAAAAACCAGTAAAGTTTCATGTATTAGCCATGTAAATGAATAAATAATAAAATGGGTTCACAACATTTCGTGTCTGTGCTGATGACCGTGGAAGAGTTACATTATCTGGAGCCTGGATGTCGATTCAGGTCATTCTTGCCATAAAAATGCATTGTCATTGGAGCTGTACCAACATGTAAAAATTCAACTCCGTAGGATAAGAGCAAGTGGTTCTAATTCAGCTTGCAAGATTTCATCTAAACAAACTAATATACATTGCAAGTTAAACAAAATCATAACAAAAACTAATTTTAAAAGACGTCTTCATATAGTAGGTATAACACAATTTTTTCTTTTTTCTTTTGAAGTGCCTTTTGTTTGTGCCTCTTACTTACTTAGTCGGTTTGGGCGTCGCCGCGTCGCACAGGCCTTAAATTATTTCTTTCTTTTAGGTTTTATACTAGGTATTTGAAGATGGTTTAATATAGTTAAATTAGTTTTCATTTCTCACTTGTTATTTTCTTTAAAGTAGGCCCGAGAAAATGAATTACCTACTTAATTACGTTCACTAAGAAGAAAGGCGTACTGGAGACAGTTAATTGTCCATATCTCTTAAATTGTTGAACCGATTTTACATACACACAATTGCGAAATTTGGTAGGTATATTTTTCAGATACTCACATAAACTAACATATTATATGAATATTACGCATTTTTACCCGACTGAGGAGGGTTATGTTTTGTGTTGTATGTATGTTTGTATGTTTCTTATGCGCGTCCAACAGCCTAAACGGCTTGATAAATTTTGATAAATGAGGTATCATGATTCGACTTGATCACGAGAGTATAGGCTATATGAAATGTCAAGAAAATTAATACCCAGGTAGAAATTTTACGTCATTATGACGTCGCATTATGGTTGATCATAGACGTAACAGACGTCCTGACGTGACGTCTGTGTGACGTCTGTTGAGACGTAAAAATGTCACGTGCACAAGAAGTCTTATTGTGACGTCAGTTTGACCTATTTATGTGACGTATGAAGGCCGAATCTGGTACGTCCTAGTTGCTTCTGTGGGTTCATCATATGACGTCAAATTTTCCGTCATTATGTCACGGGTACAATGTATATTTGAAAACTGATGTGATCGAGATGCTTCTTAGCTATAATGGGGGGTGGGGGGTTGGTGGTTATATACATTTTTAATTTGTGCTTGTTTACTGCTTGTGTGGACGTTGAAACTTCAGAAAAATTACGTAATTTAGAAGTGTCATACTCGTATTGGTCTTCAACGTACCTTCAAAAAGACATGTCCATGTGACGTCTTTTTAGGGTCTTTTCAGACGTCTTTCTTACGTCCAAAACAATACGTCATTGAGACGTTTCATATTGGTCTAAAACGTATGTTACGTCAAATGGACATGTCCATGTGGCGTCTTTTTGGGATCTTTGAGACGTTTTTCTTTCGTCAGAAATATTACGTCATTTAAACGTATCATATTGGTCTGCAACATCTGTTACGTTAAAATAACATGACCATATGGTGTCTTGTTAGAGTATTTTGAGACGTCTTTCTTACGTCCGAAACATTACGTCATTCAGACGTGTCATATTGGTCTGTAACGCATGTTACTTCAAAAAGACATGAACATGTTTTTTAGGGTATTTTGAGACGTCTTTCTTACGTCTGAAACATTAAGTCATTCAGACGTGTTATATTGGTCTGCAACGTTTGTGACGTCAAAAGGACATGACCATGTTACGTCTTTTCAGGGTATTTTGAGACGTCTTTCTTACGTCAGAAACACTACGTCATTAATACGTGTATGTGTGTATAGTCTGTAACGTCTGTTGCGTCAAAAGGACATGTCCATGTGACGTCTTTTTAGGTTCTTTCGAGATATTTTTTTTACGGCAGAAACGTTACGTCATTTAGACGTGTCATATTGGTCTGTAACGTCTGTTACATCAAAAGGACATGTCCATGTGACGTCTTTTTAGGGTCTTTTGAGACGTCTTTCTTACGTCAGATATATGACGTTATTTATTTATGACGCCTGTTAGTTACGTCATATTCACGAAAATAAGAAAATTCGCATTAAGATCACTGACGTCACCTTCCTACCTGGGTATGGTGGCTCACAGCTGCCATATTGTATTTCCGACGGAACAAAAAATTACCAAAACCTATCGAACGAGGTATACAGGTCTTAACAAGACTATTTCAAAAATATATAACTTGTATAACTACACAGTAACAATTTTCTTTTAAGCTTCATACAATTTTTTTTATTTTAGTAAAGTAAAATTTATTGCTCTACTACAAGTAATAAATATAGAAAGCAAAATAGTAGGTAATTAATATCTCGTAACAGTTTACACATATCAGGTATGCAATATTTCAACTTACAAACTGATGATATTTATTTACGGAGTACACATGTACATACACATATTTAACGCATGATATATTAAAAAATACACTCGAAAGCAATGAATCCGGGTCACTTAAAGAAACCTATAAATCTCGGAAACTAAGAATGCTAGCTTAATGAAATAAATTGTGTTTAATAAGTCATAAGCATTTATTCATACCGTAGGTACACATGGAACACTTGGTCATGTCAAACATTTCAATTTAAATAATTTAAGAGTACATAGTATAGTAACAAAAAAATGTGCGGCTGTACAGAGGCGTTGTCAAACAATAATAAAAATGTGCGGCTGTACAGAGGCGTTGTCAAACAATAATAAAAATATGCGGCTGTACAGAGGCGTTGTCAAACAATAATAAAAATGTGCGGCTGTACAGAGGCGTTGTCAAACAATAATAAAAATGTGCGGCTGTACAGAGGCTTTGTCAAACAATAATAAAATGATAAATGACAATATGCATACAAGGTGTTGGTTATCAGCTGTAAAGAGGCTTTGTCAGAAATTACAAACTAACAAAAAGCAGCTGTAAAAGGGCCTTGACATGGTTCACAAATAGTGTTAGCAGCTTTACAGGGCTTTGTCAAATACCTACCTAAGTTTGCACAGAGCTAGACGAACACCAAGCATATTTGTCATCAATGTAATCTTTATAATTATAATATGCCTTTTCCATTAAACTGTCCTTAACTGTTTATTAAACTGGGTCTCTTTTAATTCCAATATCTCTTTCGGTATTTTATTATAGAATCGAATTGAATTACCTAAGAAAGATTTGCTACTCTTCTTAAGTCTAAAAGATGGGAACAATAACTTTAAATTAAAGTTATGAATCTCGCTTCTTTTAGTAAACATATTTATGTTTTTACGAGTGTACATTATATTCTCGTAAATATATAGGGAATGGATAGTCATTATATTTATTTTCTAAAACATTTCTCTAAGTGAAGTTCGCGGACTCAGATTATAAATTGCTCGAACTGCTCGTTTTTGTAATACAAAAACCACGTTTATATCTGCCGCTGCCCCCCACAGTAGGACACCATAAGACATTATACTGTGAAAGTAGGCATAGTAGACCAACCTCGCAGTGCTAACGTCTGTAAGTCTTCTTACCTCACGAATCGCATGGACTGCAGAACTTAGTTTGCCACCTAGTTTTTTTTATATGAGGTCCCCATTGCAGTTTACCATCCAAAGTTAACCCCAGAAACAAAGTTGAATCCATTAATTAAAGGTTCTTGTTCATGAGTCTGTCACGAGGCGGTCCCAGGGTTTGGGCTTGCTCCACCAGCCCAGGGACCAAGCCTCAGTGGACAACAGAATTACAGGAACAACAGGTGCATAGACTTTTTCGTGGTGCTACAATATGGATGAAAACGACCACTTACGAAGGTATTATTTTATGTATTTTAAAAGAGTCCAGTTGTAATAATCTTATTATTGGTATTTTATAACAATTTCGGGTTTTCTAAAAATCCATATATTGGAATGACAGGTTATTTTTATTTAGAATGAATAATGAACTATCAAAATGAAAAGAAATGGATTATGAAAGAATTAAGATATCAAAAGAGTATTATTATGAAAGAGGTTTGGACCTCGTCACAAGTCTAAGATCACTATTTACTAGAGCTACATTGGGCATCGTAAATTTGACACATTTTGTCTTGGTAGAATTTAATACCATATTATTAGCGGAGAACCAGTCACTGACTTTTAACAAAACCTCGGTTACAGGACCTCAATCGCTATTACATCTTTTTACTTTAAATAAGAGAGAGGTGTCATCTGCAAATAGCACAATTTCTGTATTTGTTTGTGAGTGCAAGAGAAACGGCAAGTCGTTCACATATAATAAAAATAGGAACGGTCCCAAAATAGAACCCTGACATTGCCAATATCGACACGCTGTTCCCTGTTTGATAGGTACGACTTCATAAGATTTATCGCTTTTCCACTAAGACCATAGTACTTAAGTTTGGAAATCAGGGTGATGTGGTCAACACAGTCAAAGGCCTTGCTGAGATCACAAAAGACTCCGATTGCGTCACATGACTCTTCCCATGCATCCAGAATGTAACTAAATAGTTTTGAACCAGCATCGATAGTAGAACGTCCTTTTGTGAACCCGAACTGCTGTTCGTGTAAAATATTACTAGTGTTAAAGAATGCCAGTAATTGGTTCAAAATTAACTTTTCAAATACTTGCTGTGTGCAAGTATTTGAAAAGTTAATGTGCTGATCGATGGCAAAACTGAAATAGGCCGATAGTTACACGGATCTTCCTTACATCCGGACTTAAAAATAGGAATTATTATAATGTGCTTCATCATACTAGGAAACAGACCTTTATCTATACATGAATTAAAAAGTTCTGCTAAGTAAGGAGCAATTGTCACAATTATACTACTAATAATACTTTAACTGAAAGTCCCCATAAATCTTCAGTTTTTTTTAATTTTAAGTGACCTGAATGTTTTAATAATAGTTGTTGATGTTACTGAGTGGAATGCAAAAGGAGTAGACGGTTGCTTAACGAGACAGCGAGATTCAAATCCGATCAATTCTACTTTCCTACATCATCTGAAGCAGATCTTACTGACCACTGCATGTTTTAACCTAAGCGGTATAATTGACACACACTTCGTTGGAGTGTGTGATGCAAAAACCGTCTAATGCCACTTTATTGATAATCTTGAAGCAGTTCACTCTGACCATACAATGTTTTAACATCGGCTCCAAAACTATTAACGAGTCTTAAATTAAATGTAGTAAGTAATATTATGTTAAGATATACAAACAACAATTTTTATTTCAAAAACTTATTTTATTTTCAAGAATCCATTTTTGTATACAATTTACATTTTTCAAAGCACATACACTAGAATGATACACACATTGATAAACTTCTAAACACGTCTTATACTTATCATACAAACTTAATATGCTAGGACAACCAAAATCTTCTAAATTACAAAAAAGTTGCTGGTCGTTATCTGTGGTACCCAATATATTTTTTATCCAGTTAATTTTTTCCAGGCCCTTCACATATATATTTTTATGACTCAAAATGTTCTTAATATACATTTTATGCTCATGATAGGGTACAAATCCTTCTTTCCAAAATATTTTTCTATTTCTTTCAATCCAGCATACTTGTCTTCTTTCTGTTTCAGTTAAGTCATAAAACGGGAAAGGCGGCTTAAATAGTAAAACTATTATTTGCGTCCCAGATTTTAATGCTAATTCTTTTAATATGAATTAATTAGAATCGGTTTTAAATCCTTGCAAATCCAATATGACATTCATGATAATTTACGTGCAATGTTAGTTAGAGGCTTGTATTCTACAAGTCTATCGTTCACAATCAGACAATAAGCTGCTGTATTATCTGGTATATATTGAGAAGATTCTATTTCTAAGCGCACATCCACGGGTCCGGACTTTAAATTTTCATGTTGTCTCGAGCAGTCTATTATAAAAAAAGGAGCTTTTTCTTTAAAATCGTTAAACTCAAGCAACGGATCTGCTGCGATGTTGAAGTATGACTGACGAAACTTGGCATACTTGGATAATTTTGAGAATTTAAAAATAGCGTTACGTTTGTCAAATTACAATGATCAAAAATAGAGCTGTCTTTGTCTTTCTTATTTTTTCTATTCGTTTGTAAACCGAATATAACATACCTAGGTTTTTCTAGCTGTGAAGATGTTTTTACAGACCAGGAATGTTTTGAAGTTTTAGGTAGTAAAGAATATTCATATAGATCCCAATTTCTAGAAGCTATTTGTATAGGTTTCCTTTTCTAAATATTATAGAAGCGATAGCCTTTCACGATCGGATACTTTTATGTGTGGCATGCGCCATTGAACTCTTTGTATGTTCATACTAACACATTCATCTTTTTCAAGAAGTATACTATTCAAACTAGTGTTACTTCTGTTTAATATAAGTTCATGCTTACAATTAATAATTATTTTGTTGTAATCTTCTGCAAACCCTAATATTTTATTAAGAGGTAAAACAATACTAAAATAACCATCTTTTTGTTTTAATCCATTAATATTCCAGCCCCATATCGCAGCTACTTTACATTGAGCCTCATTTAATGAAACATATGATTTTAATGTTGAAGAAATTCCTACGTTTCTAATGCGATCTATTTCAACACCGTTAATTTCATATCGAATATCTTGAAAAAGAAATGACACATAATTATTTGTGAAATTAACTGGTTTTTTAACCAGTTTTCCTCCAACAGGCTTTTCAGTCACTGT
The DNA here is from genome assembly GCA_946251855.1 of Alsophila aescularia. Taxonomy (NCBI): domain Eukaryota; kingdom Metazoa; phylum Arthropoda; class Insecta; order Lepidoptera; family Geometridae; genus Alsophila; species Alsophila aescularia. The sequence goes on from OX276374.1 coordinate 61,999,628, forward strand.
CGCATAACCTTCAATGTAGATAGAACTTGCCGAGGAAAGCACATAAATGTCTTGTTGATTAATAGATATTCGGATTTCATCATTTTCTTTATAACTATTGCTGTAAGGGTTATATGTATGAATTTCATAACCTTCTATAGAATTATCGAATTGTGGTAAATCATTTACTTGGAGGATACTCATATTTTAAATCCCAGAGCTCGGAGATTTTTTTATATTTTTTTTCGTTATTTTTTTTGTTACGTTAACACGTCGTCTTCGCCTGAATGTGTGATGTATATGAGCCTACTCATCTGTTTGTACCTATCTAGTATCCTGGCGCGCGGGAAGCGTCGACCAGTAATAAACCAGTGTTCCTACTAAGCGGTTGTTTCTCTTGCCCTCATACACTTCATTGGCGAACGTCGTTGGAGCTACCCACGCTTTCATTTAATTATTAAAAATGACATCTTATATTGGCAATTTACAAGTTTTCGATCATAAATTAAGCGAATGGGCAATATTTAAAGGCAAGCTGTTGCAGTTTTTGAAAATCAACAGTGTAAATGAAGAGAAAAAAAGTGGAATTCTTCTTACGTATCTTACTGATGAGACGTACCGCTTAGCACGTAACTTAGCTTTCCTAATGATTTGGAGATGCTGGGTTTTACGGACCTGGTCAATTTGCTCGATAGCCATTTCAAGCCGAAACAGTGCTCATTTGTGGACAAGGCGAACTTTCATGGAGCGAACAGAAGTCCAGGCAAATTGTTAGGAGACTGGGCGGCGCGACTAAGAGGTCTTGCGAGCTATTGCAACTTCGGCACCGCTTTGGAAACGAACCTGAGGGATCGTTTCGTCCTCGGCCTGGGCTCAGGCCCGGAACGCGACAAGTTATTTGAACAGAACCCGTCTACGCTAACGTTGACACGGGCTATTGAGTTGGCAGAGCAAGCGGCTTGTGCCAAGCTGGCGAAGGTCATGATGAGCGCCAGTGAAGCTGGCCCTATCAAGGAGGAGCCGGTATATCGTGCGAAATTCCAAGATCAAAATGGCCGCGGTGAAGATACGCGACGATACCGCGCCACTGGCGCTGGTTATTCAAATTCGTCACGTTGTTCGGTTTGTGGACTGAAAAATCATATAAGTGACAAGTGCCGGTACAAGTCTTATAAGTGTCTAAAATGTGGTGAAAAAGGACATCTAAAAAAAGTTTGTGTTAATGATAGGAAGTCGTGCGTTTATCATGTTGTCGACGCGGAAAAGGAATGCAAAGATAACCAGGTCAAGGACACGTCTTGTGAGGAATGCCAAAACTTTAATTTAAGGTATGTCACTAATAAGGCCATCCAAATTGATCTTAAATTAGGGAATCAGGAAATGACGATGGAACTCGATTCAGGTTCTGGCAGCTGTGTAATTTCAGAAAAATTGTACAAAGAGAAATTTATAAATTACCAGATACAAAGAAGCCTAGTTAAAATGTGTTTGTACAACGGCCACAAAATATCTCCTTTAGGTTATTTTAATATGGAAGCTGTTTTTAACAACACAAGGAAACTTTTAAAAATATTTGTTGTTCAAAATGGAGGGCCGCCATTACTGGGAAGAGATTTCATGTCTGCATTTAAATTAATTACAACGACGGATATTAACTCTCTAAATAATAGTGACACAGAATTACATACTTTGTTGGAAAAGTTTTCGGATTTATTGCTTGATGAATTGGGTACGTTTACTAAATTTACAGTCAGCTTACAGTTAAAAGATAACTCTGTCCCAAAAATTTTTAAACCACGAACTGTACCTTTTGCGCTTAGAGATAAGGTCGAACAAGAGTTAAGTCGATTAGTAGGTTTAGGTATTTTAGTTCCTATTAATCATTCACTTTATGCCACCCCTATAGTGCCCGTATTGAAAGAGAATGGTCAGGTGAAAATAGCCGGTGATTTCTCAGTTACATTGAATAGGGATCTAAGTACCCCCTGCCTCGAATTGAAGAGGTGTTTGCAAAAATTGGAGGAGGTGAGCGATACAGTAAAATTGATTTAAAAAATGCATATAATCAATTTTGCTTGGAAGAATCATCTCAGGAGCTTACGGCGATTAATACACATAAGGGTCTATTAAATATACTAGATTAGTATACGGTCTAGACAACGCTCCTGCAATTTTCCAAAAATCTATGGAAACTCTTCTTTCGGGGATAGATGGAGTGAGCATATGGCTTGACGATATCTGTATTACGGGGGCTAATAGGACTGTCCATATGGAAAGACTAGGAAAAGTTCTAGGTAGACTAAGTGAGGCAGGATTGCGTCTGCATAAGGACAAATACGAGTTTTTTAAAGAAAGTGTGAAGTATTTGGGTTACGTTATAAGTAAAGAAGCATTAACGACTTCTCCAGATAAAGTTCACGCTATAATTGATGCACCGAAGCCCACTAACGTCACCGAAGTAAAAAGGTTTTTGGGCGTAGTAAATTATTATAGGAGTTTTATTCCGAACGCATCATCCGTACTGAGCCCACTTCACGAGCTACTGCGTAGCGATGCAGTATGGGAGTGGGGCGAGCGACAGCGGCGTAGTATGGCCGCTGTGCTGCGCGAGCTGGCGTCGGAGCGCGTACTCGCACACTTCGAGCCCGCAGCGCAGCTGACACTAGCGGTGGACGCGGGGCCGGCCGGCCTCAGCGCCGTGCTCTCGCAGCGCGCCAGCGACGGCGCGGAACGCCCGCTCGCCTATGCTTCTCGTTCGCTCACAGTTAGTGAACGAAATTACAGCCAAATACAAAAAGAAGCGACTGCTATTATATTCGGGGTTAGACGTTTCCATCAGTATCTATACGGCCGAGAAGATCCATTTATTTTAAAAACCGACCATAGGCCTTTGGTTTCAATTTTTGATAGTAAGACAGGTATACCGGTAACAACAGCGCTGAGGCTACAAAGGTATGCTATTATATTATCCGCGTATAATTATATAGTGCAGTACGTGTCCAGCGAAAATAACTTGATAGCGGATTATTTTTCTCGTGCCCCGTTACAATGTAATAAGATGTCAGATCAAACAGATAGCGATATAGATACCTACTATGCACTCAGGTTTCTTGACGAGGTATCATCGGCGATTACAACTACAGATATTGTACAGATGACCGAACGCGACAAGACCCTAAAGACCGTCACTAGGTATTTACAACGTGGCTGGCCGCGTAATGTTAAATGTAAATCGATATTGCCATATTTTCAATGCAAATCGGATTTAAAATTCGAAAAGGATTGCTTATTTAATCGACCGAATGGGGCAAGAATCCCGACTCACCCCACTTTTGGTCTGACTTGCCCCAATTTATTTTTTATTACCTTTACCCTCAGAAATCACTAGAACACACTTCTATATCGTTACAATATGACGATAACCTAGTAAAAATCGTTACAAGACATAAAGAATAAGGCTGTTGATACTTAGAACAAGTTGCTTCAAATTATTAACTCAGAGTATCCACAACCCAGTACTGAATTATATATATATATATATATATACATTTATTATTATATAATATGTTGTTACTTACATACTTTTATCGGTCTTTGAAGATAATCTCTAGTGGAGGAATAATCACTAATAACTGATGGTGATTTATTGAGATCGGGACTATTTATAATGCTAAATTTGTAAAGCTAAGATCATACCACGTATTAAATAATTAATGTGAAAATAATCAAGATGATTGGTGGAGCACTATAACCCCTATGTTCAGTGCTTATAAGATTTATAATTCCTTGTCTTCTAAATATTATCCCCAATCAACGAGTCATTGTTTGTGATGTTTCATGTTATATTGGTTATATACGGTATCTTAACATAGATCCAATAAAAACAGAGCTATGCTAAAATCTAAAAACCAATATATTAAATAAAATAGGTTATTATTGGACTAATACGGTAAGTAATTTGATTTATCACAAAATATTTTTGTGACTTTTTTGTTTTTTTTTTATTATTATGTTTTTTTGATCAAGATATATTTATTTTGCATACCTATATACACACATATTACTACATACTATATATATATATGCGTTGTAAAAATTTGTTCCCTATATATATATATATATCATAAAGTATATTTTGCAATGAATCTACATAAGTTTAACTTATTTTGTTTTATTGTTTTTTTATATATATATTTTTTGTCTCTTATAGGTTAGCGTTTGACCACAATCTCACCTGATGTGGTCGAGGGTGTTAACACACTATGCTTAGATTACACTGGCTCTCAAGGATAGCTGCTGGAATGGAACACCTTGGTGACAGATTTTACCTACTTGGGTGAGGGTGGTAAACTAGGTATAGAGTAGCAAGCCAGGCGAGCATGAGATAATGTCCTACCACCATGGATTTCTAACGATGTTACCTTCACCGAAAGCTCAAGCTTGTGATAGGATTTTGAAACCGCGACCTCCCAATCGGTGGCCAGGACCTTTTACCACCGAGCTATTATCGCTTCAAATTCAATAAAGTATAATCGTATTAAATAATACCTTAATATTTTATCACTCAATTCATTTCAATTTATTAAATTTTAACTATATTTTCATAAAGGTAGATGCATTACATGCTTATGATCGTCAACAAATGAAAAAATCATGGAAAAAAAATACAGTACTCAAATATACAAACAGTTATTACAGTTATTTAAGTATTTACCCATATTGTAAAATGTATTCTTGCAAATAAACACTATGATTGATTGAATGATTTAAAAGACTAAAAATGTTAGATTTCGTACATAATGCAATATTAATAATTATTGTTTAATTAAAGTAAGTATTCGTAACCAATAAGTCTTATAGACATTTCCGTGTTTATTTATGGACGCTTACAAACTTAAAATCAAATAATATTATAAAATCAAACAATTTCTATTTTGTACTTACAATCTTATTAATTTAGCTTATAGTTCAGTACTTTACTAGTGTAAGCAAAAGTAAGTTTAAGTATATTGTAAACAACTAAGTTTAAGTATATTGTAAAAATTGTGCCCTACAATCCTCAATCCACAATAACGAAATAAATCCCCCCCCCCCTCAAGATTTTTAATTATTTAGGGAAGTGGTGACCAATTGTTATTCCATTTTAGTCAATAAAATTGACTAATGAGGTTAGTATATTTTTTTACGGTGATAAATTCTAACTTTATGTAGGTAAGGTACTCGAGAGTATAACTAATAGTAGAGATTAAATTTAATATTAGTTGCGTATTTTATACGGACCTATATTTTGTAAGTTATCGAATAAATTCATGCGTTATATTAGTCAACCTATAAAATATAATAAAAAAAGGTTTGTTGTTTAATTACAGATGTTTGCTAATGATGTGATAAATCTCAAACAAGCTGCTCACCCTCAATTTGCCTTGGAAACACTACGTTTCCAAAGTTTCAACACATGGCCTCGAGAAATGACCCAAAACCTGAAGAAATGGCAGATGCGGGGTTTTTTTATGTAGGGGAAAAAGACAAAGTTCTATGTTACTTTTGCGGTGGAGGCTTAAAAGATTGGGGCCTCAAGAATAAACCAGCGGAAGAACACGCTCGTTGCTTTCAAGATTGTACATATATTATACTAACCAGAGAAAAAAACCATCAGCTCCGAAACGTTGTACCTTCTTCGACTCTAGATGCTAATTCAATTATTAATACAAATAGTATAACAAATATATTGAATTGTAAAATTTGTTTAACAAGACAGTTGTGTATTTGTTTTATACCTTGTGGGCACGCTATAAGCTGTGCAAAATGTGCTTTATCATTAAATAACAAGTGCCCTATTTGCCGTTTTTTTTTTCAAATTAATAAAATTATTCTTTTAATATTAATATTTACCTACGAATTTTATTTCATTATTCTTATAATACAACTCCGTCAGTGAATATCAATGACACTGTCATGAAACAATATATTTATTTGTTTACATTTAAAGTGTCCGTTGATATGCATAAAATAATGAGCAGCGTTGTGAACTTAATTATTTAGGGGATCGTACCATACACTAGGAAAAGTTGTATTTTAGCAAACAGGTCGTATAAATACGATTTAAATCGTACGGTTGCAACGGTGGCGCGGAGAGCGGCGCACGCATCAAGTACCTATACCGTTGTTCGTAGACATTGAGATAATAAATTGAATTCTTTATGAGCGTCTCACTTAGAGAGGATGATAGAGACCGCATTTTGTGAACAATAGTTCATTTAACGAAGAGACAAGCACTAGTCTGCACGCCTGATCTGGCGCAAAAATAGCAATACGATATTAATAACCATGTTATATAATGTAAGTCGCTACCAGAGCATAAATCGTCAGTTAATCTAACGCCAGTACGTCTACGTACTAGCGTTGTTTATGAATTCGATGTCATGTTTTAAGAGATCAAGTAAGTGATCTCAGTCATGCATGAGTCGCGATAGTTAGACTAATCGGAATGAACACTTCGCATTTTTGTATTAAGTATGAAGTGCTTGCATTTAGAATGGCTCGCTCGCCACTCCAACTGATCGGATTTGCATCTCGCTGTTTATTGGGTGGTTTTGCATCGCTGCTCGAGCAAAGCGAGAGCAAGTGATGCAGAAGCCCCAATAATACCCTACTGAAGCATTTAAATTACTCGTCAACTTTATTGGAATATTACTAAAATATGTTTCAAAGGCGTTAGCAATTTCCAGTTTGTTGCTAACTACCTTATTGTCAATAATCAAAGTTTAGGGATTCTCAATTACTTTACCCTTGCCTGTCTCTTTTTTAATTATATTCCAGGTAGTTTTAACTTTATTGTCAGACTTCAAAATTTTATCCCTAATAAAAAGAGACTTTGCCGTCCTGCATACTTTTTTAAATATTTTAGAGTATTGTTTAGCATATTGTAAAATTGCACTATCAGGAAAATTATTTTTTTGCTCATAGATTTGGTACAGTTTATCCCTGCTTATAAGAATTCCACGAGAAGCCCATTCTGCAAATTTGAAGTTACGACTAGTTTTAATTTCTGTAGGCTTAAATATATTTGTAAATTCCAAATGAATCAACCTAACCAAATGCTTATCTGGGTCTTCAAAGCCTTTAACCAGATTATCTAAGTTATCCTCGATTGCACAGTGAAAATTTTCAGTGCGTTTTTGAGTTATTGGACTATAAGTAGTTTTATGTTCAGCTTCCTTAGTGTTACCAATGAAGTTAACAGATTGGCCCCTGTGATCTAATCGAAGATGATCTATGAGAGTTTTGTCATTATGCTCGAAATCGAGGAAAATATTGTCCAAACATGTAGCCGAAGTAAGAGTGATCCTAGTGGGCTTATTGAACAAATTGTGTAGGTTGTAAGATTTACATAAAAGCAGAAATTGTTGCTTTTGATTAGAATCTACTAGCAGGTCTATATTAGAATCACCACACATCACTAGGCATTTATTTTTATTAGAAACTCGCCTTATAGCTTCTTCAAGAGAATCCAAGAATATATCAAGACGTGATGACGGGGGCCTATATATGCACAGTATTATGTGATTGTCCAACTCTGCACACAAAATTTCACAAGTACGTTCAACAGCCAGGCCTACAATATCTTTGCGTTCTTTGGCTTTGATGGTATTTCTCACCAAAATCAAAGAACCGCCGCCCTCCGCTGATTTTCTATTGAACGCGCTTATTAGCTTAAAATTATCTAACGAAAACAACACTGAATCAGATTTTAACCATGTTTCAGTGAAACATAAAATATTAAAAGGATGACTAGATAAAAGCAACTCTATTTCTACTAATTTCCTCTCAAATCTGTTTATATTCTGATGTAGTAAATATATAATCTGTTCATGTTGATTTGATGAAACATTGTTCCCTTCAGAGCAATTATTATTATATTGAGTACATGGTATACTTTGCTGGGTGAAACCCTTACTAGAGGGTTTTCCCATTGTCAATATTGCATGTTTAAAGTCTTTATGACTATAAGGCTGTTGACGACACTGGTGCTATTTTGGTGGTTTAGAACATGAGAAATAATTTTAGCAATATTTATCTTCTGTTTATAAGACAGTTGTTGTCTACTCGAACTCGTCAAAATAAAGTCATTTATGTAATTGGTTGTGTCAAATAAAATAAAATAATTTATATAAAGTGTAGCCAAATTATATAAGACGTCATTAAGTGCATGAATTTTCTCATTATCCTTCATGCTTAGTGAGCGAGAATATGGAAAAGTACAAAGTACAATCTTGTTTGATTGTTTAGATTCACGTAATTTCAATAGTAGTTCAGCATTACGATTTAAATGATGTCGTGTAACTCCTACGCTATCACCCATCAATATTACAATGTTTGTTTGTTTTTCATGTTCCTCGCTCACAATTTTATTAATCAATTCACAGTATGAAATGTTAGGTATGAATGTATTCATTACTTATTCGTCTAAATATTTACTAATAATACAGCCTAGACCTATTCCAATCAAATCACAAAATATTTTTGTACTCTTCACGGTATCGTTCAATGTGTGGGAATGATTAACCGAATCATCGTGAGGGCCATCCATAGAAAAACAGTCTGCTGTAACCGTCGACTGCTGCGAAACAGAGCTGCGCGCAGGGGAGGTTGAATGAATTGCACTTGGGCTCTTATGTCTTGTCTCCACTGCGCATGACACATCCAAGCTGCCGTCGAAGCTAGTTAGATTTCCGAAGGAATTTGTCGGCCCTGAATTATTACAGTTTAATCCAAGTAGCGAGTTGATAGCAGATATGTGATCTTTTATTTCGGTTTGTGCTAATGAGTACTTGTGACTTATACTTTTTAAGTCTCCTTCTAATAAGTAGTTTTTTTCCATATTTCGTATATATTCCTGCTCATAACTCTCTATTGTCAAACTCTTTTTATTTAATTCTTCGTTTAATTTTATTCTTTCTTTTCTCATGAACAAAATATTTTTATTCAGTTTATTTAATTTAATGTATTTTTTAGTCCTAGAAATCAATCATTTCAGTTTTATATTTTTTTTTAATTTATTGTGACCATTTATAACTATGGGCTCCTTATTGATTATTTGGGTGTCATTTCTAATACATGACTTCTGGTCTATAGTTTCAAGTTGTTCCATATTTATATTAGCCTGAACTAGATTCCTGTATAAAAGATCAGTTTCCATTTGGTCTCTATGGATGATATCAGTCTTTAGTCGACTTATGACTTTTTCTGCCTCGTATAGCTGATCTTGAAGGTATTTGTTTTGTTCGTGTGCCCTGTCTAAAGTTATATAACATTGGTCGTGATTTCCTGCGATAGCTTGTAACCTTTCGTTTTCTTTGCGTGTATCTTGTATCTGTGTGTCCAAGATAACTAGCTGATGTTTAAGTTGTGTATTCCTATCATATACATTCTTAATTTCTATCACACCTTCTTCTCGCTCATGTAGTAGTTTAAGATTTAATTTTTCTGAACTATCTAACTTGAGAAGTGACTCCCTAAACTTCAGCTCTAATTCTTTAATAGTAGCTTGTCTAGTTTTCATTGCGGATAATGTAGATAAAAACTTGAAAGTAGGTACAATATATGAGCGTAAACTGTCCGCTTGCAGTGGGGTGCAAACCCAGTAAGTACGTCGAGTGCGAGTCCGCCAAGTAGGTACTCCAATCAGTCCTATAATATAACGCAGTCAAAATACTATGTGCTGGAGTTTCTCTCAGTCCAGCATTCGACGAGTCAACATCACCCGAAGATGCCTCGTGCAGAGGCGAAACACGTGTCGTATTGATGTCAGACGTTTGGTATTTGGATCGAGGTATATGTTTTTATTGTGTTTTTTTTTATATTATATGTATATGAATATGTAAGTGTTTCGATACTTGTATTTGGGTAGGGTTTGTTTAGCTTGGGGGTTTTTTATTGTGTATATATATTTATATATATTATTTGTATATAAGTGTTTTTTCTGGCCTCCAGGCCTTAGCTTTTCTTTCATTTATATTTTTCATTAGTTCAATCTGGGGTAGGGTTTTGTTTAGCGTGGGGTTTTACTTGTGTTAATTTTACCATTTATCATTTGTCTGACTTACAGTTTTGGCGGAAGTAAGCTACATATTTTTATTTTGTTCATTTTAAATATGGATTTCCGCAAAGTAACGCCTGAATCTATCAATTATAATGCTATCCTAGTTATACAAAAATATATTAGGTCAAAATAAGTATACAATGTCAAATTATATTATTGTAAATAGCTACACATTCACACTGGATTTCCTTGCATTCATCTCGCACATTCTTTTGCATTCATTTATCAGACAGGCTATCCCACTCGCGAACAGGTCGCAGTGCGGAGACTGAGGCGAGTACGGCGTTCAGCAGGGAGCGCGCGCGCTGCGCCGGGCTCTGGCGAGCTGGACTGTGCGGCCCGCCGCGCGCGCCATTAGGCACAGGGTGCGCGGCCGCAGGCGAGATGTCATTAGTATATTTGGTACAGATAGCCTCAGGAAAACTTCTATGAGATCTACGCAGTCTATTTTGCCTCTGAATAGTCCTAGAGCGAATTTGGCTAACGCGAGAGACATTCTGCCCTCTAACGTTTCATACCCCAATTGGCCTTGAATAAAAAGAGCGGGATACATATAAGGGCAGTAACTGTAGGTCCTCTTGTATAGGCTACGCAAAAAGCTCTTTTGTATTCGCTCCAGCATAAGAATATATTTATCCTCATGCGGGCTCCAGACTACTGTATTCGTCTCCAGAATACTTCGCACAAGGGCAGCGTAAAGTGTACGTGTAGCGTCGATGGACAACGGGGCCGCGTTCCGGAGCACGAACCCCAGCCGGCGATGAGCCGCATCCGTGACGCGCGCCGCGTGCTCGCGTAGCGTTAGCTCGGGGTTGAACCACACGGCGAGGTCGCGCACGCACTGCACGCGCGCCACCGGCACGTCCCCTACTCGATACTCGTGTTGCCGCGCACTGCGGCCGCGCGTGAATGTCATGGTCTCGCATTTATGAGGGTTGAAGTGGAGTCGGTTGGCTACACTCCACGCGTACACCGCGTCGATGTCACGCTGGAGCGCGTCATGATCTTCGGGTGTTCTGCACGCCTTCACCAGCTTGACGTCATCAGCAAAAATCGGAACGGTCGCTTCGTGCACCACTTCCGGAAGGTCGTTTATTAGGAGCACAAATAGAAAAGGTCCTAAATTAGATCCTTGGCTTATACCCGAGCGTGTTGGATAGTAATCGGATACCTGTGCTCCATATTTGACAGACTGTCGCCTATCCGATAGGTAACTGGAAAACATTTTAAGAAGTCCGAGAGTGAAGCCTATCGAACCTAGCTTTAAGAGCAGCGTGTCATTGTCGACTCTGTCGAACGCTTTTTGGAAATCGAGGTAAACAACGGCTACCTGATTCCCACGGTCCATTTTATATGAAACGTGGTCTACCAATGTCACTAAGGTACCGAGCGTCGCGGCAAGAACGCATGCTGCGCATCTGCGATATAGGGTCGGCACTGTGGGAGCAAGCGGTTGTGAAGAGCCGTCTCGAACACCTTGGTCAAAGCGCACAATATCGCAACGGGGCGGTAATTTTCAACCTTAGACTTAGGTCCCGATTTAGGTATGGGTGTTACCCTAGATAATTTCCACATCATCGGATAGTGACCGGTAACGAGAATAAGGTTGAAAATAAAAGATTGGTGCGACAACTTGGTCGAGACAGCCCTTGATTACGTACGCCGGAACAGCGTCGGGACCGGGTGATGTGGCCGGCTTCAACCGTCCGACGGCGACGCGCACGTTGTCTGGATGGAAAGCCTCCAGGTGCACGCGGCGGCAGTCGGCGGGCGGCGCGGCGCTGGCAGCGGCGGGGTTGAGCGCGGGCCTACCCGGCAGGAACACCGAGCTGAAGTGCTCCGCGAACCCTCGCGCCGCACCGCTCCCCGAGTACTCCACGTCCCCGCGCGTCACTTTGGGTTCCACTCCACCTGTGCTACGAAGACTGTTTACGTATTGCCAAAACTCTTTTGGATTTTTACATAAATTATACGAGATCATCTTAGTATAATTTGTATGGGCAATTTTAACGTTTTCTTTAATTTTGGTCCGCAAAAGCTCGAAATCGTTGCGATATTTGCTATCACGGCAAACATTCAAATCCTTCATATGTAAGTGATTATAGATCTTAATGCGCGTTATAAAATCACATTGATTATATATATATATATCTTTTAACTTTCGGTAAACAAAGATTATTTAAATATTTCTTGCGTAAATTAGTGCGTGCATCGGATTTTAGTTCGTAATATTCCATATTATTTTTGACAAATAAACAAAGCAGAAGAATGAAAATACCAGTGAGAGTCAACAAACCCTTTTCTTTGAAAACATCTCTCGAAGTCTCATCGCTGTACATTTTATATATTATAGATTATTAACAACACTTGTTGATTTGTTGTTTAATGACTATAGTCTAATGTTGCACTTGCAACTGTTAAAGTTAAGTAAAATATGTTAGTAAAAAGGAAACATTAAATTTATATAAATACTAGCTGCACCCGCGGCTTCACCCGCGTCCCTCAGGAACCTTACTTTTTTCCGGTATAAAAAGTAGCTTATGCTAATGCAGAGTATAAACCACCAAAGAACAAGGGTGAAATTTTATGTGATAAATCTTGCAGCGTCTTGAAATATCATTCATACAGAACCTAAGTTATTATTTGATTTTGAAAACTAACGCGAGTGAAATTCATCTATACTTATAATAAAACTGTAACGGGTCCAATTCTGTAGATTATTCTGAAGGTATTTTGAAATTTTCTTTTGGAGGATACTCTATATTCGATACTGAAGCCAATACTGTTTTTTTTTCATTTTTGTCTGTCTGTCTGTCTATCTGTCTGTCTGTCTGTATCTTGGCTAGGCATCACCCCGAAGCTACTGAATGAATTTAAATGAAACTTGGTATGATTTGAGTTCATACTACGAGGTAGGACATAGGATACTTTTAATCCCGAAAAATTAAAGGGTTCCCGCAGGATAGGCGTTGAAAGTTATTTAAAAGAACAGGTATTACGCTGAAACTACTGGACGGATATTTTTGCAACTTGGCACAGTCATATAGTTTATATAATGGGTAAAATTTGACGATAATTGTTATCCCGAAAAAATAAAGAGTTCCTGCGGGATAATCATAATATATTCCCACCTGCCCCATTATCCACGCCAATGGAGCAGATGGAAATTTAAATTCCCATCGGCCCCATTGATCTCCCAAATTCTGTAAATTGAAGAAATTTGTGTAATTTTTTTTGGAGACCGTTCTATATTCAATACTAAAGCCAAAACTGAATTTTTGTCTGTATGTCTGTCTGTCCGGCTGTCTGTCTGTACCTTGGCAGCGCATCCCGCCGAAAATTCTCACTGAATTCAAATGAAATTTGGTATGATTTGAGTTCATACTTCGAGGTAAGACATTGGATACTTTTCACCCCGAAAAATTAAAGAGTTCCTGCAGGATAGGGGTAGAAAATTATTTTAAAGAACACGTAGCATGCTAAAACTATTGGACGGTTATTGAACAACTTGACACAGGCATAGTTTATAAAATAGGTGAAAATTATGTATACTTTTTATCCCGAAAAAATAAAGGGTTCCTGCGGGATATGGGCCCAAATTCTGTATATTAAAGCTTTTGTGTTTTTTTTCTATGTTCTATAATGAAGCCTAAACTGTATGTTTTTTCATTTTTGTCTGTATGTCTGTCTATCTGTGTCTAGAACGCGCATCACGCCACCAGAAATGCTGAATGAATTAAAATGAAACTTGGTATGATTTGAGTTCATACTACAAGGTAGGACATAGGATACTTTACATCCCGAAAAATTAATGGGTTCTCGTAGGTTAGGATTTGAAAGGTATAACTTAAGGACACGTACCACGTTGAAACTAATGGACGGGTTTTGATGTAACTTGGCACCGTCTTAATTTATATGATGGGTTAAAAATGAGGACACGTTTTATCCCGAAAAATTGAAGGAATTCTGCGGGATATAGGTCCAAAGTTATGTTAATATTTCAGTAATAAATAATATTTTTTGGATGGTTATCTATATTCGTTACTGAAGCCAAAACTGTTTTATTTTTGTCTGTCTGTCTTTCTGTTTGTCCTTATCTTAACCACGCATCGCACATAAACTACTAAATGAATTCAAATTAAACTTGGTATGATTTCATACTAAGATTTAGGACATTGGATACTTTTCATCCCGAAAAATTAAAGGGTTTCCGCAATATAGGGGTTGAAAGTTATTAAAAAGAACGTTAAACGCTGAAACTACTAAACGGAGTTTTTGATGCAATTTGACACAGTCATATATTATCTATACTTATAATAAAGCAGTAGGTACGAAAAAGGCTGTAAAAAGAAGATAAATAAAAAAAAGCTCTTGAGTGCTTAAAAAAGGTGTTGAACACACGCAAAGAGTAAGCTTCAAAGTCTGGCGCATCGACGTGAGGTAGCAAGCCTGGCGGTATTCTACAGATTGCACTATGGAGAGTGTGCACAAGAACTGCACAACCTGATTCCCCCATCACCTTTCCATCACCGTACGACTAGACGATCAGCAAAGCGCCACCCTTTCATGGTTGAAATACATCGCATAAGAACGAAGCGTTACGCTTCTTCATTTATTATAAGAACTGCAAAGGAGTGGAATGCCTGCCCTTGTCAATTTTTCCGGTAAATTATAACTCCGGTATGTTCATGTCGAGAGTGAATAGGTATCTACTAGGCAAGCGTGCTACACCTTCGACCACATCATCGCTTTCCATCAGGTGAGATCGTTGTCAAACGAATGCCTAGTCAGTAATAAAAAAAAAAACAAAAAAAGAACACGAATATATATTATTTTTTAATATTGTCGCTTTGTCTGTTTGTCTGTATATTTGTTTGTTCACGCATCACGTAAAAACTATTGGACCGATTGCAATACGGTTTTCATTGTCGGATAGATTAGGGTTTGATTTAAAAACTGGTGTAATTGGTATCTCTATCTGGTGAGTTAGAAGCCGAAAGCCGAGCAATAGATAAAAGTATTTTTGACGGCTAAAGAAATTTTGATTAAATGTTGGTATATTGGTCTTGGGAAAAGCACATAATGGTACTTTGAACCTAAAGAAAAGACCACGCGTACGAAGCCGCGGGTACAGCTAGTATTAAATATAAATAAAACTGCTACAAACTCACGAAATAGAAGATCGGAAATACTCTGACCAGTTTCGCTATTTTGAAGTCCAGAGGGCGGTGACCGTGGCACTTGGCTTTATTCGGCCTGCACAGTCACTTCGTTGTCTGTCAAGAAGTCATCACTGTCACTCACTTCCGTTAAATTTGATTGTTGGCACACTACGCTCGATGTATCGGCTCGTGACCCCACATTGTGGTCCCAGTGTCAGTCGCATCAAGAACTGGTCTCCACGCCGAAGGCATAATAATAATTATGAATTAAATTAAATAAGTAATTAAATAAGTTAACAAATCCGTTAGAACATTTAATTTAAACGTCCGAAACATTTAATTTAAACTTCATTTCCTTCCTACAATGTTTTACCAGCCTTGTTGCCTGCCCAACGGGTGAAAAAAAGATAATACAATGACGTTTCCGGTTCGGACGTCAATATCTTGTCAATATCGTCAAAATGCGATTTAAATAAGAATGGTATTGAAAATGCACCATCTTGAACTTCGATTGTCAACAACTTCAGTTTTTTACCATTTTTTTAACTAACCTAACCAATTTTTGTTTTCTTTTATTTAAGTGAATAAAAAAAAACAATTCCACTCAAACTGATCTCTTCTTCTGGTAGATTTACAAACTAATAGAGCTGAAGAGTTTTAATATAGCTGCAATCAGTTAAACATATCGCGATCTCTTTTTAACACAATTATATTCAGTTTCTCAAGTAAAAATGGACGGAAATAATTGTCAAAACAGCATTGGAAACATTTTCAGATTTTATGTCGCACAATACCCATATGAGGTCGATTCTTTACATCTTTCATTCGTCAAGTTACACAAGGAATATTCTCTCCAAAATCTCTAGGTCCATCGGCTCGTTTTGGCTCTGCGTTGCCTGTCAATCAGTAACGGTACTATTTTATATGTATAAGATGTAACTTAATAAACAACTAATGCCAGGTTTCTGAAGTTTTTATTGAGAGTTTAACAGTTTATTCAATAGCTGAAATCCGACTAAATCTGATTAATGTCAATAAGGGTCAAAATCGAGTGAAGAGTTATTTTTTGTAATGTATGTACATAGCTCCAAACCCATTTAAAAGGTGTCACACGATTTTGACCCTAATTGAAATTAATCAGATTTGGTCAGATTCAACTATTGAAGAGATAAGCTTTCGATAAAATACCTTAGTAATCGAGCATTAGTAATGTAATAAAAGATATTGATATAAATATAATGAAAATTCCCTCTATGAACACAAATCATAATACAGGAGATACGGGGACGTATTTGTTTACATGACAACGAAAGTGTCTTCTTTTTATGTTATAATATATGAAATACACAACGAAGGTTGGTAACAACATTAATGAGGATGATTGTAGCATCGCCGCAATATCTATCGCGTGAACTCAGTGACCCGATTGCAGAAGTCCAAATGCAACCAGATACAATAAGATTGTTATTATAATTATAAGTATGAAAATCTCATTGTAACTGGTTGCATTGACTTGTGTAATTAACGTGACGGTCGATTACCAAATCGGTTGATGGTGTCAAACATTAAAAATAATGAAAGAACGTATTTCAATAAATCACTTATCTTTTTATTTTAACATAATATTATTATTGTTTGGTATTTGTGCTAACGCTACTTTTACTTAGTTACTCGTATCAGTATGAAGTTAGTCACGAATCCAGTTCTATTCTTATTTAAATCGCATCTTCCATCCGGTTTTTTAAGGCAAAAGAGGTTGAATTACGCTTACTGGCGTTAAACATTTTATCAGTAAGCGTAATTCATCCTCCTTGCGTTAAACAGAATAATACTATAGACAAAATGGTACATCAATATAAACCTATACACAAAACATTATAGCAAAGAGAATACAATGCATTATAGGTTATGGAGGAAGTAAGTAAGGAATTGTTGGTTATGGTTGTTATTATTTAGTATAAGCAATTGTTGCAAAATATTTGTGATAATATTGGGCGACTATTTACCTGCACAGTGAAACAGCAGCAACATATCTAAACATATTGTTGTGTAATCTTGCTAAGTAGTAACCATTGACATATTATATATCGATGGCAGTAACAGATTGAAAATAATTATTATTTAAAAATCTAGTCTGTTAAACTAGGTAAGTAAATGAATAGGCACATTATCTTTAAACATTATATTTATCACGCATAGGTAAGTACTTAATTGCCTACTTAATTAAGCAGATAGAATCTCTAACACTTGTTTCAAAAGTCGTTAACAGTAACACCACCTACAAAACTAACCTAACCTAAACAACCTAAACCTAACCTAATAACAATTATTCCTGCCATATCCTATTAAAGAAAGAGAGGATTAGTGACTAACTACTCAGCGTGGACCGCGTATATTAGGTGCAATGCACACAATTGGCCTCAGTTGTAATCGGAGTGGCGTTGGTGTAACACGTGCGTGTATATACCATATATTATTCGGAATACGCAGCAAAAATGCCTTACTGTTCTTTTATAAGGTGCACAAACAGCACAAGAACAAAAAATAAATTCCACTGCATTACTTTTCACTCGTAACTACATTAAGTGCGCGATATCTTCTCACGTTTATTGACGACTACTCGAGAAAGACTTTCGGTTACCTATTTAATAAAGTCGAAAACGGAAGTGTTTGATGGTTCAAGCAATTTAAAGCTCTCGTTGAGAATGAAACTGGCAAGAAGATTTCTCTTTGTAGAAGCGACAACGGTACTGAGTATATGAATGATATGTTTCAGAATTATATGAAATAGCATGGGATACGTCATCATACTACTGTTCCTTACTTTCCACAACAAAATGGAGTTGCAGAACGTGCAAACCGAACAATCACCGAAGCAGCGAGATGCATATTGCAGCAGGCTGGCTTGAGTAAGGAATACAGGGCTGAAGCTGTGAGTACTGCAATTTACATAAAAAACAGATCACCCACAAAAGCGGTGATGAGAGTAACACCTGAGGAAAAATGATCAGGAAACAAGGTAAACTTGAATAATTTACGAGTCGTTGGTTGTTTAGCATATGCTGTTGTTAACAATAGAAGGAAGTTAGATGCGAAAAGTAAAGCGTTTATTTTCGTGGGCTACTGTGAGGATACGAAAGGATTTCGTTTGATTGATCCTTTATTTCCACACAAGGTTGTTAAGGCCAGAAACGTCAAATTTTTAGAACATAAATTTTACACCCAACCCGTGTCTAATAACAACATCAACATTTCTCGATGTGAGATGATGAACGAACCGAATTGTTCATCGAATAGTTCAGAGTGTTCAGAGACGAACAGTTAATAGAAATATTTCTGAATCTGAAAATGAGGATTCTGACTCAAATCTTTCTTCTGAATCAACGTACATTCCAGATGCAGGAGATATTGATTCTGAAGATTCTAGATCAATGAGTGAATTTCAAGATGCTTTCAATACGATTACGATTTCAAATGAAATTGATGGCAATGAACCCAAGACGGTACAGGAAGCTCTTAGTGGACCAAAATCTAAGCAATGGAAGTCTGCTATGGACGATGAGTATAAATCTTTTATTTATAATAAATGTTGAATACTTGTTGACAAGCCAAAAGACAAAAAACCTGTCAAGTGCATGTGGATATTTAATAAGAAAATAGATTTAAACGATGAACTTTTGCAATACAAAGCAAGATTAGTTGCAAAAGGATATACTGAAAAGTTTGGTATCGATTACCAACAAACATTTTCACCAGTTGTGAGATATTCAATTATTTGAATGCTGCTGGCTTTGGATGGATGTCAAAACTGCATTCTTAAATGGAGAGTTGAAAGAGGAAGTTTATATGGAAATCCCTGAAGGATTTGAAATTAAGCAAGGCAAAAAAAAGTGTATCGTTTACAAACAGCTGTTTATGGATTAAAACAAGCGCCTAAATCTTGGAACAAAAAATCAACTCTGTTTTGACCGAGAAACTTAAATTTAATAGACTGACGTCAGAACCATGCGTCTACATACAGTCAAGAGGGGGAAAGATGGTATTCATAGCTCTTTATGTAGATGATATAATGATTTCACCAATTCAAATATTGAAAAGAGGAAGATTAAAGAAGAACTCATGAAAGAGTTTGTGATGAAGGACCTTGGTCCTGTTCGCCACATCTCAGGTATGCGAGTCGAGAAACATGGAAACAAGATTGTTTTGGATCAATCTAGTTACTTGAGAAGGGTACTTGAGCGGTTTAAAATGACTGAATGTAAGCCAGCTCCTACACCCATAGAAGTTGGACTAAAGCTAACTAAGAGTGAACAGAAGAATGAGAAACTAGAGTACAGGAATCTCATTGGATGCTTAATGTATTTTGCTGTGTGTACTCGCCCTGATATTGCTCATGCTGTTGGAGTATTGAGTCAATTTAACGATTGTTATTCAGAGGAACACTGGAAGGCTGCGAAACGAGTCTTGATATATTTGAAAGGCACTATGAAGTACCAAATTACTTACGAGAAGCAGGAATAGATGTCACTGGGTATGCGGATGCAGATTTTTCCGGGTGCATTATCGACAGAAGTTCATATACCGGAAATATTTTTAAGATTAGTAAGAACTTGGTTTCATGGGAAAGTCGTAAACAACGCACTGTTGCGTTATCCAGTGCAGAAGTTGAATATATGGCTATCTCAGACGCCGCGAAGGAAGCTTTGTTTATAAAGATATTCTTGGAAGAATGCTTAGGTCAATTAAGTGTGATCACGTTATACAACGATAATCAATCTGCAAAGAAAATATCAGAGAATACAATGTATTCTGGACGCACTAAGCATATTGATGTTAGACATCATTTAAACGAGAAATTGTAAACAGTGGTACACTTAAGATTAGGTATCTTCCTGCGACTGAGATGTTAGCCGATATACTTACCAAGCCTTTAAGTAAGGATGTGTTTAATAAGTTTGTTTTAGGCTTGATTTGTAAGTAGTAACTACCTAACTAAAACTAAAATAAAGAACTGAGACGCAATTTTTTTTTTTTTTATATCAAGGGGTGTACATTTATTTACAGTTTGCTGTACGATATTACCAGCACAAGGCGCGGCGGTGGTGGCGCAGCTGGCTGGGCGTCACCGCGAAGTGTCTCCAACCAACACTCCATTAAATAAAGAATAGCGCACGCCGTGTTTCTGTTTCTAAAATACATAATTAATTCCTGCTTTATTTGTAAGCACGGTCGTTACGCCTTTGCACGGCGCCCGCCACGCTTGCCGCCCATGTGGCGGTATCTGAGCTTTATCACGGGGGCGGACGGCTATATTGGTCGCAAAGGTAAATGTGCTGGTTGTTATGAAATTTTGAAGAGTCGTTGCCGTGACGCTGTTTTATTTAGGTAAATGTGCAGGCTCGGGTAGAGCCGTGGGGCGTAGCTGTTAAATTCCACTTTGAGCGGAAACCGCCCATACCATGACGAGAGATCACTTGTTCAAAAAAGTCGGTACTCAACATCACCCGAAGATGCCTCGTGCAGAGGCGTAACACGTGTCGTTTTGATATCAGACGTTTGGTATTTGGATAAACATATACCTCTATAATGTTTTTATTGTTTATATTTTATATTATACTAGCAACCCGCCCCGGCTCCGCACGGGTAGATATATAGAAAGATAAAAATAGTAGGTACTTTATTTGGACAAATAGAAACAACAACAATTTCTTGCACAAAATGTTTATATATAATAAATTTCTAATGGAAAAATTTGAAAAGCTCGTGGAAAGATTTGGATGACGACGCATAGGTCTCGGTGGCCAAATTGGTAAAGGTATGTGCTGCGCTGAGGCACAGTGTGCGAGTTCGTATCTCGTCCGTGACCCAAATTTTTCCATTACAAAATTATTATATATATTTACGCTAAGCAGGCGTTAACTGCTATAAAAAATCATAAACATATAGATATGGGAAGCGTTATCTTTCAGACACGAAGTTAATCAATATTAGCCGTGTTTGGTTGGTAGTTCGTAATACTACCAATAGATAGCGTTACCGTCCCCATAAGACGGGTTCAAAAAATAAGCTAGTGGAAAGATTTGCATAACGACGCATAGGTCTCGGTAGCCGAATTGGTAAAGGCATGTGCTGCGCTGAGGCACAGTATGCGATCTCGTCCGTGACCTACATTTTTCCATTAGAAAATTATTATATATATTTACGCTGAGCAGGCGTTAACTGCTATAAAAAATCATCGAAATGTTTATGTTTATAAGTTTTATACTCACGTACCATTTCGTCTATAGCATTATTCTGTTTAACGCAAGGAGGTTGAATTACGGTTACTATTTCGTGTATTATTAGCATAGAGCATTTCCTACGTCAATGATTATTAGATGTTCTGTGATTTCGTTTCCATGGCAACGTTCCATTTACAAAGACCCGTATCTCCTTCTTAGTTTGTGATCTTACGTAGTATTTACATACTCTTTGGGTTGTGATACAAAGTATTCGAGCTTTTTTGCAAAATTTAATACCTCGAGTTTCATTATTGCAATTTTCGAAGGGAATTCTAATTTTTCCTGCTAGTGTTACTCGCTGATAATTTAGCTTTCTTTCTATGAAAGAACTTTTAAAATCGGGTCTGTATTTTTTGAGTTTATCCATTACAAACAAACAAATCTTTCCTCTTTACAATATTATTGTTTTTGTACATAAGTGTTTTTTCTGGCCTCCAGGGCCCTATTTCATAAAACTATAGTAGACTGACAAATGTCAATCGACAAATGTCAGTCAAACTACCGAAATGAGTTTCTTAAACCCGACAATTCATGCAATGAATTGTCAAAATATTACTAAATGTGCTTCATAAAACAACCATAGTCAACCGACAATTGTCTAACAAATGTCAATAGAAAAACGTTTTATGAAACGGCGGTTGCTTAAAAATTACCACGATTTGTAGAATTGTCGTGACAATTGTGACAGCTGAACCTTTACCCATCACACTACTATGACTGGCATTGTGAAATGCAATATGACTGACAATCATCAGTTCTGTCGTGATTGTTTGTTATATGAAACGCAGGTTTGGCGTATTCGACTGACATTTGTAGTTTTATTAAGATTTGTCGCTTTATGAAATAGGGCACAGGCCCTGCCTTTCATTTCATTTTTATTATACGATAGTTTAATTTGGGTAGGGTTTGATTAGGCGTGGGGTTTTAACTTTTGTTATATTTTAATTATACCATTTATCATTTGTCTGACTTATAGTTTTGGCGGAAGTAAGCTCCATATTTTTATTTTGTTCATTTTAAATATGGATTTCCGCAAAGTAACGAATGATTCAATCAACTATACGAGTACGAGTAAATATTACCTCTTTATGTGACAATTATTTATTTACTAGCTTTTGCCTGCGACTTCGCTCTCGTGTTATTTTATTTTACTTGTGGTTTTCTTAAATACTGCTACTACTGTGTATTAAACTAACTGATAGTTGCCAGAAGGTTAATCCATACCAAAATATAAAAGTGAATTGATCTTGTTTGTTTGCCTGTGGAGCTTTCACGCCATAACGGCTGATCCGAACTTGATGAAACTTTGTAAATAAGTAGGTACAATACAATATAGAGACCAACATAGGATACTTTTATATCGGAAAGTGGTAAGTTGACACAGGAAAACTGGAAAATTACTATTAATCGCTGTAAGGAACGGAATGGCGTGCCATTGCCGTGGAAACGAAATAATAACAAGTCAGACAAAAAGCATCAAGAAGATTGGTGCTATACTTTTGCATTGGTTTTTAATATCCTAGATAAACATAGGATGCTTTTTTCACAATAACCTGTATATCTTAGGGACTATGTAGATGACGTTTTGCTCTCGCGCTTCTAACTAATCAAAAGATTCAGCCCTAATGTAGCCGTTCAGCGGAGTACTTAGTGTGAAGCAGCTGGTTATTTTGAAAACTTCACTTTCCGTTCATAAGTCCATGCTAGCTTCTGTCGGATATGATGCTTTGGTAAAATGGAGAGTCCATCGCTTGCCTACTCTACCCGTGAACACTGTCTTCGCTGTTGGACTTGACATTGGTTTGGACAGTTTGTTCGGACGCACGTTTATAATTCTGTAGGTACTTAACACTATGATTTAAAGAAGAAGTCAGCCTACAAAGCTAAAAAGATTATTCATAAGTGGTTGTCTAAAGTATAGTAAAGTTAAGCTCGTTCGTCATGTTCGTTACTGTTTCCGTGATGTCAGGTGGAGTCAAATTCTCCTGACTGACGTGGGACATTTTTAATCAGGATAAAACTGTTGATCATCAAAAACACATTAAATTGGTAAGGCATTAAGTAATGTAAAGTAAATAATGGTACTTATGGGAAAAATATATTATTATAACATAGTTTATTTCAAAAACAGTGTTATAATGTAATTGTTTTGGGTTAAAAGCTTTGTGACTACATCTCGATAGGACTTAAATAGCAGATATGACCAGATCGCTGTCAGACTAAATCTCGATGTGACTGTCCAAATCGTTAGCTTAGAAAAAATATTGTAAGTGATTTTTAGTTCCGCTAATTTAACTAGATGGCGCTGACGTCGAGTTAGCTCGCGGTGGTGAAATTCTCCGTGATCTGTATGAGTGCGGCAATATTCAAATTAATTGGCGAGTGTGCCTACTGCGTTCGGGAAAAAGAAATCAAAGTTTTGGTTTATTTCCTCGATTCGAAACGCGCCCTTTGGACAATGACTACATTGCGTTTGCAATATATCGCCAAAAGATGACCAGATGGCGTAACGACAAAGTTGTCGTTTGTTTTCTAAAGTACAGTAGCGATGGGTTCCTCGTACGATTTAAACGAGGATGAGGGAGGCCGCCCTCATTGCCATATAGATCCTCGTTCCGCAGACCTCAAATGAGGCGAGGTAAAAAGTTCGAATTTTGCGGAACGGCCGCGTCGCGGCGTTACCGCGCTTTTCACCTCGCCTCATTTGTGTCTAGAACGAGGAACGAGGCCTCAAGGCCCTCAAGCCTCAAATGAGGCGAGGTGAAAAGCGCCAGTGATGCGGAACATCGCGGCGTTGCCGCTCTGCTCCTCACTCATAGCAATCTCCACTCTCACTCGATTTGAGCGGTCAGTGAGGGGCGGGCAGACAGCCTCATTTGTGTAGAGGTGACGGAAAATAATATTTGTTACATGAGCGATAACGAGACAGCAGCGAAGCGAAAGGCACGAAATATTTTGCGCATATGAAATGAGGAACTAAATGAAGTGGTTCAACGGCTTAATACTTACGAGGAACTCCCTCATTTCAAATTTTGAGGACCTCGAACGAGGTAACTCACGAGTGAGTTACTCATCACTAAAGTACAGTTATCTAGATAATTACCCGACTACAGCAAAGCAAAGGAAGGGTAATGAGTTTAACAGTTTATGTATGTATGTATCTATGTAGAAAGTGACGAAAAGCGCCAACTTAAGTGTCGAATTAGGGAAATTGTCGACCAATTGCTGGACCCATGTGGTTACGTGGATGTTCCAGCATGGCATCGCTCCTATTGGTCCGATTTTGACAAGTGAGAAGTCAATCGATTTGTTTTCATTCAATTTTTTTTACCCGACTACGGCGATGCAACGGAAGGTTATGTTTTCAAACTAACTTAAGGAACATCCAAAGAGAAACATCCAGGAAGAAGTTATATCGTCGGCAAGTAAATAATTTGCACAATAAACGCACTTATAAATTGGAATTCACAAACGAAAATTCACACTCACACCACTTTATTCTTGTATTTATTAGAAACGAAGCAAGTAAAGCAACCAATTAAATTCTACTGTGTTATTTTAGAATACCCCCAATTTTTTTATTTTTTTTTGTTATTTTGTCAAGCAGAGTGACTTGTCTGAGACAGTGACAGAAAATTGGGGTTGCCACTATTAATAAATACAATTAAATCGATATTGTATCGATATAATGGATCCATCAGAAAATATTACTTTCCGCAACACGCGAACGCAATCTGTTCCGGACATGACTTTACTAAATGAAAGTAGCTTAACAGAAGTCACCGAAGATGCATCATATGCTAGTTTACCTAACACATCTACTAATAATGAGCTGGAGCAATCGCTAATGGCTGAAAATGAGCTGCTTAAATCAAAGCTGCAAGCTGCCAACACTGAAGTCGACAATTTATCCCTCGAAAATATTGAACTTAAAAAACAAGTATATGAACTAACCCGGAAGAATGATATGTATGTCAAGGTTACTAGACAATTAACAACTGAATCTCCCCGAATATTGAGGAAACGTAATTCTTTTGCTACCCCGATCAAGTCGGTACAAAAACTTGCATTTGCGAATAAACCTCACTCAGAAATACCCGATCACGTGCCCAAAAACAATTTTACAAAAATTAACAATACCTTGAGTGATAAATTGGATGAAACTAACAAAGCTGTAAATAAGAACCAAATCTGTATTCTTAGCAGCCATAAGAAAAATCATGTCCACAACTTACTTGACCAGAATTTCCATAACAAGTACGACATTTGTCACTATCGAAAACCATACTGTGGTATTAAGACAATCCTAAACGGGATTGAAGGAAAACTGAATTTTTTTACCAGATCAGATTTCTGCATTGTGTTTATAGGCGAGGAAGATTTTTTGATGACAGACAACTACTTAGAGTTGGTCATTAATCTGAGAGAACTCCTAAAGACTCTGAAACACTCAAACATCATAATATGTTTACCGACATTTAAGTGTAATGAATACTCTACAATGTACAATTGCAGGGTAGAGTCTTTTAACAACTTACTGTATCTCGACAATGAAGCACACCAATATGCCATTTTGTTAGACTCTAATCTCAATCTCCAATGCGGCTACAAGATGTTCTCTAAACTTCGCGGAGCAGTGAATGTTTGTGGATTAAGTATTATACTACAGGACCTACAGAAATTGATTAAGGGCATTAATGAAATTAATGAAAATGAGGAATGCAAAGAATCACAAAATAATACAATGGAAAATTATATTCTGAATGAAGTTTCAATTTCTCCAAATACCATAAACAACCCACCCGAACTATTAAATGACAATCAGCAGCAGGTTTTTCGTACAACCACATCAACATCTTGCATCAGAATATAGCTGGCCTACTGAACAAATCGGATATGCTTACAGTGCATTTAGAAACGCTATTTAGAATGAGTAATACAGAAATAGACCTAATCTGTATCACAGAACATTTCATAGCATCAGGACGGGAAGATCTTCTAGACTTGTTGAATTACAATATGGGAGCATGCTACTCCAGACCTAATAAAAACAGAGGTGGTGCTTGTATTCTGGTCAAAAACGGGATAGAATATAATGAACTTCGTAAAATCGCTGGTTTCTCGGTCGAAGGAATCTTCGAGTGCTGCGCTGTTGAATTATTACTTGACGATCTTGTACTACTTTGTGTTTACAGAGTTCCTAATCCCCGAAAATTTGATATGTTTTTTGTAATTCTTGAGAAAGTCCTAGAAAAATTATGTCAAACTAAGAAACGTGTTATATTATGTGGAGATTTTAATATAGATCGATTGAAACGAAACGGTATCTCTATGGAATTTGAAAATATTTTAACCAGTTTTAATTTGTATTTGCAAATTAGAGAGCCTACCCGATTGATAAGCAAAACCTGCCTAGATAATTTTGCTCATAGCCTTAAACGAGGATGCAGGTGTAGCGTTATTGATTTGGGATTGTCAGATCATACGGCTCAGCTGCTCACTTACCCAATACATAAACGATGTAAAATAGATAGCTGGACTGTAAGTAGACGAGACTATTGTTTTGAAAATTTAACAAAATTCAAAACTCACCTTGAAAGTTTCTCGTTTTCAGGAGTATACAACTCCACAAAACCAAATGAAGCCTACGATATATTTTGCGAAACTTTCAAACTACTTTATGACTTGTGTTTCCCAATTAAAATTGTCAGAATTAGAAGTAATAAACGGCCAAAATGGATTTCTCGAGGCCTCCGTCTTTGTAGCAGGAAACAGCGTCAACTACTTTGGAAATTTAGAATTAAATCGAACTCAATGAATAAAGATAATTTCAAAACCTACACATCGAAATTCAAAAAAATTGTGAAACTAACACAATACGCACAAAACAACTATGCAATAAATACTTCATGTAACAAGTCAAAAGCCACCTGGCAATTAATAAACAGATCAAAAGCAAACTACCCAAAAGAAAATATTAACAGCATAACCGATACTACTAATAAAGACATTAAAGATCCTCAAGAAATAGCCTCTGCTTTTAACAATTTTTTCATTGACCAAATAAAGCCTCTTAACCAAACTACAGAGAGTAATAATGGTATTAGTATTGCTCTCCAGTCGTTATTTATGCCACCAACGATACCACTTGACATAGAAAAGGCAATCAACTCGTTAAAAAATAAAAATAGTACCAGTTATGATGAAATTTCCACCAGAGTCATAAATTTCGTCAACAAGACAATATCGCCACACTTATCCTATGTTTTTAATCTGAGCATAACTAATGGTACCTACCCTAATGGACTTAAGCCAGTAGTTATCAGGCCCCTTTATAAGAAAAAAGGAAATAAAAATGACATGCACAATTATAGACCTATTGCACTTGTATCAATATTATCTAAAGTGTTTGAAAAAATAATTTACAATTCATTATACTCCTACTTAGAAAAAATTAATATATTTACTGACGAACAAAAGGGATTTAGACGAAATCAAAACATAAACATGGCCATATATGATCTCTTGAATGTAGTAAACAAAAGCGTGGATGAAAGAACACCAGTATGTGCTATATACTTGGACATGACAAAGGCTTTTGATTATGTGAGGCATGATATTTTAATAAAAAAATTAAACCAATATGGTGTAAGGGGGAATGTCCTTGATCTTTTTCAATCTTACCTTTGTGACAGAGAGCAGTTTACTGAGATAGATAGGATCTGCATTACGACTAAAAAAGAAATCAAATACAAATCTAATGGCAAAAAAGTCTTATATGGAGTACCTCAGGGTAGCATTTTGGGGCCTCTATTGTTCTTGATCTATATCAATGATATGCCGAAAAGTGTGACGTATCCTATGGTCCTCTTTGCAGACGATAGTACAGCAATAATTAAGTGCCAACATTTAAGCAATTACGAAAATGACATCAATAAGGCATTGACTCAAATTGTTACTTGGTTGGATAATAATAATTTAAAGATGAATTTAGAAAAAACTAAAATAATGCACTTTTATCAAAGAGAGCCTAAAGATGCCATTAACATTAATCTCCATTTCAAGGGGTATCAAATAGAAAAAGTTTATTCGACAAAATTTTTAGGTTTACTAATTGATAATAGACTAGATTGGAAATTGCAGTCACAGGAATTATGCAATACCCTCAGTAAATTTGCATATATGCTGTACAAGCTGAGGAAAATAGTAAATATAAAAACTGTCAAAGCTTCTTATCACGGATATGTCTCATCTAGACTCCGTTACGGTATAATTTTTTGGGGGAACGGTACCAAAAGAGAATCTGTTTTCAAATGCCAGAAGAGATGCCTAAGATCAATGTGTGGATTGAAAACTACTGATAGTTGTAAGCCTCACTTTCAATCTTTAAAATTGTTGACATTGCCCTGTATGTACATATACGAAATAGCAATATTTGTTAAATGTAACCAGCATCTTTTTCCCAAGCCTAGTCATTCAAGGAGTAGACGGGATCTGGACCGTCTTTGTTTAGCTCATTGTAATACGGCTTTACACCACAAAAGTGTTTTTGGAATGGCTCCAAAAATTTATAATAAAATTCCTAATGACATTAAATCGCTAAACACGAATTTATTAAAATTAAAATTACATACAATTTTGATGATTAAATGTTACTACAGTGTCAATGAATTTTTGACTGATGAAAATGTAAACTTACAATTAACCAAAGGCACTTTATAGGTAATTTTGACAATATTATTATTAAATTAGATTGTAATTATGACCTAAATATTGAATTTTGACATGAGAATAATAAATATAACCATGTGTATAATATTTGCATACTGATAAAGCATAAAACATGCTGTACTAATTATAATATTGCCATCTTATGTTTTATAAACAAACCATGTTTTAGCGAATAAATGTTTTGATTTTATTTGATTTGATTTGATTTGATTTGATTTAAAAACTTTGTCCGATTTTGACAAGTGAGGTGTCAATCGATTCGTCTTCATCGCAAGATGTCTTTATTTTTTTAACTTATATCTTGGTCATATTAGAGATATACCGTGCGTAAAGCATGTCATTATGCCACCATTTTTGAGTTCATATTCCTGATTTTACGATATGAGTGTAGATAAAAGTTTTTATCAATTTTATATCATAAAACAGTGTCATTATCATTGTCATCTCAACCCTTACACGTCCACTGCTGGACATTGGCTTGGAGTGTTCTAACTCAGGTCCTCCGCTTATCTATACTTCCTGGGACAGCCTGTATACCTAAATTTAAGGGATCAGGATGGGTGAAGTTTCAACTTACACGGAATTTAAATTATATATTGAAAACTCAGGCTGAGACGTTCCAGAAGTTAAGAAGCGAGAATGTGGCAGTTGGTCGTTTTCTAAAGCTCTATCACTAGTCACTACCAGCACTAACAGGGAAGGAACTTTTGAAATCTTTACTGCCGCTTAACTAGTTATTCTGATCCTGCTAAGGATTTCCAAGAAATCCTATTTTTACCAGAGTGCGCAACGCAAAGGCCCGGTAATGTAATGTGTTATCAGCCTATGTATGTATATCTGTCCCTTTACGGCACTACTCGTATACATATAGTCTTCTTCTTCTTTTTTTTTATTTGATAGCTTCTGCGGAGGCACTAGCCTACTAGCAATTTCGCCAATGTCAAGTTTAATAGTTTATATTTATGTCACGTCACAGTCATTAATTGTCAAGTCAAAGTCACGAATCAGTAAAATGGTGGACATTTACTAAAACTTCCGTAGGAGATTTGGAAAATCACAAAATGCCATTTATATCTGCGTTTGATTCTTTTGCCTACACTCGTGCACGTTAACGAACATCTAATGGTTAATATTCCACCAATATTACACATCAATACTCGAAGAAACACAAGATTGAGAATAAAATCAAACTTTACAACACAACATTTAGAATTTTTGTAAAAAACCCTATTGGACTGTTCTACATGTAGTCCAAACGCGTGGTCCGAATTTGATCATTCATACGTCAATCGTTTAATGCTAATAAAGACATGACATTAATCAAAATTCAATATGGCGACAATTTTTTTTGTCACAAGTTTGATTCACACTAAAAAAGTAGGAATATTGGATTGTTCATATCTTAAAAACTTCCTTCACTAGATCCGTCCTATAAACTCTGGTGGTCTCCATGTGTGTAGGTAATATAAAGGCACCATATCTATTTGTGTGCCATCCCAACTCACTGCGAGTGTGTAGTGTACAAAAGTTTTGCTTCACGTATTTGTGACGGGCTCTTCATATTTATATTCGCGCAGTCGATCCACGTATTGTCACAGGCGCTGGCAGCCGGCAGGTGACGTAACGAGTAACGAAGGCCGCGCCAATATTTGCGGAGGGAGTGTAGGGACCGGAGCGGCACGCTTCAATGCGCGCGCGACATTTCCGCTAAACGGGCACAAGGCTGGCCCACACCTAAATACGTTCATTTTCATCAATTGACAAGCATTTTCTTATGAAAAAATCATAATAGTGAATAACATCTATGTCAGTCCAACATAGTCCAACATAGTACCGTGTAACACATGATGACTTATAAATAAGTAATGATTATAACAATAATGTGGAGAGGCATCAGTGCGTGACGACACTGCGGACCCCGAGACACTCCCTGGAGCTAAATGAGACCTCTCCCCCCTAATTAGCCTTAACTAGCCGTCTGGGGGTGGAGACGCAGGAGCTAAGACACTAAGCTCCAAGGGTAGAAGTATTTAAGGGCATAACGCCGGGAGTAGCGCTAATGTGAAACTGCAGCACACCTCTCGACACCGTTCATCCACCCGCAACAACGTTGCCCCTTACGTCACCAATGCTGGTGGTCCGGTGTGGAGGCCCGTTTAGTGGCTGGCAAGTCACCACCTGCCTTCATATTTTTACATGACACTAAATTGGCTGGTGCAGGAGTCTCTTACTTCCCTTCCGTGGGTTCCTGCCTTGTCATGGCGGGGGGCTCTAGTAACCGTGGTTGGCGACCTCACGGTGAAGCTAAGAGGAACCTAGGGGCTGCGCTGGCATGGTGTAGCTGGCCAGCCCAAAGAGGGGCCGCTTCTCTGGGCTTTGGCACTAAGCCCATGTAGAAGTGGCCACAGGACGTGCTTGGTGGGATACCAAGCTGGGAAAGTTCTTCATGGTTTCCTAAGTCTGACGTCAGTGCTGCGCCGGATAGTCCGCCAGCTGTTGGTGTCATGCTCTGCAGCAGCGCCACCATAATTTAGAGGGATCTATCATAGCGGAAAGTAATGTACGTTGAACGTACATCATGTACGTAAGTCGATAATTGTTGTGCATAGAACAGAAAACGAAATAATAATCTTTTTTTTGTGGCGCTGCTGGGGAGTATACTCCCCAGCAGCGCCACGTAGAATTCGTACTTCGCAATATTATTAGAAACTATTTAATAATGAAAACTAGTGTACGTACGCTCCTTATAGTGTACGTGCTGAAAATATTATGATTTAGTAGTATTTAATGCATTTAATTACATTGTGAAAAATTCAGGTAAGCAAAATCTTTTCTGACAGAATTTGAGCAGCCATAGATATAGGTCAAACTAGATACCTAATAGGTGCACCGTGAATTGCTTTCCAAATTATTATCGATTTCATTCAATCCTCCCGCCACACGCCAATAACGTTTGCCGCGATGTTATATAGGAAATGGAAAACAATAATTTAAAAATGTACCTATTGTATCTACATAATAAAGATGGTCCCTATTGATATTACAATCTAGCCTTGAATAAGGCTATTCTGTTATTTAATTTTTTAACTTTTACAAATTGGATAAAATAAAGATGATTATTCATTATTATTACATAGATATGTACCGTGAGATAGGAACCATCTATGTAAGATGGTTCCTATCTCACGGGTCCCGAGCCTTGTTTAGGAACTACGGGGTACGGTGGGTCTGAAGCGTCTAAATTTGTTGTTGATGCCTTTTCAATAAATTATTATTATTATTATATATCTATTATATATCTTACGTAAATATCACTACATATTATAAAACTATAATGCCAAACAAAGAAGCCATTCCTGACATTAGCATGCCTATGAAGTTCCATAATTATTGTTATGATAACTTAAACAAAAGAAAACCATATTTCATGGACGCTTTTTTTTTTATTTTCAATAGTGAAGCAACGTTTTGTTTAGCTCCGATATTTATATCGAGTCCACAGATTATGTACCTAACGAAGATTATTCAGTTTTGTGTTGACGTTCATAGGGAAAGCATAAAGTACGCGCGCTGTTATTTTGATTATTTTGATTTTGCTTTGGATTTTGGACTTTCGATGCTGCTAACTTGGAAACATAAAATCTTAGAAAAACATGCTCTTATTTTGTACTAAGGTACCTAGTTGAGATAAACTAAGTACCTTAGATTTTGACATATTCCTCAGCCTCTTCACATTGTTTTGTCTGTTGGTCACACGTGACAAAACGGTGTGACCACGAGTTCATCGCAGTCTGTGGGGCTGTATCTTGACCGCATCATGACAAAACTACTGAATAAATTAAACTGAAACTTGGTATAATTTCAGTTCATACTACGAGGACATTGGATACTTTTCATCCCGACAAATTAAGGGTGAAAGTTATTTATAAGAACACGTATCATGCTGAAACTACTGGACGGTATCGATGCAACTTGGTTGAAAAAATGGTCTAGTGTAATTAAAATAAGCTACTGAACAAGGGTATAACTTTTTTTTTAATCATGTTCTCTGTCTTTAAAACTACTGGACCGGTTGCAATGCGGATAGAATAGAATTTGACTTAAACTGGGGTACTTGGTATCTTAATCCGATGATTAGATGTCGAGCAATCAATAGAAATCTATTTGACGGCTGAACGAGTTTTGAAGAAATGTAGGTACTTCTGGTCCTGGAATAACACATGTGGGCTACTTTTAAATGAATTGACCACGCGGGCAAAGCCACGGGCACAGCTAGTACAGGTAAATTCCTTCAAAATGCAGTAGGTGCCTCCTGCCTCTCCCCGCTACTTTGATGTGGCGCCCCATCACCCCGACCCCGTTGTAGTCGTAGCTGTGTAACGTAACTACACGACAGCCCTCCATAGATGCCCTCGCAATGTCTTGGACGACTCGGACAACGCCATCGCAGCCAAAGTACAGGCCTCGCCCAATCCTACCTCCTCTGGCAACCTGTCAGGTGGAATCAGCTCATTTAGACACAGACACCGACCTCGTCGGCGAGGTCGAAGTTCCCGTAACTTATAGTCAGTTATTATTCGCCTTCGAGTTTCTTGCCGATTCTTCTCGAAGGTGTATTACGAATCGCTGGTCAGTTATTTAAATCAATTAAAGGGCTCCTAGCCATTTTCTCAGGCAAAGCACTTAGAAACCATCTTTCAACCAAATGAGGGTGAAGCATATGAAGCTCTAACTTTGGAAGATACTATGCCACACAAAGATGAAAGTGATATCGAGTTAGTTACACCTAGTGAAATTGTAAAAGAAATTAAACTAAGTATAAGCCCACGAAAATGTCCTGGGTATGATTTAATATCAGGAGAAATACTTCGTAATCTACCAAGAAAGGCTACAGTGAAGTTAACGACCCTTATTAATGCCACTCTAAGGTTGAAGCATGTACCAGACTTATGGAAAGTTGCGGAAGTAATCATGCTATTAAAACCTGGGAAACCGCCTCATGAAACCACATCATACAGGCCAATCTCTTTGCTTCCCATAATATCAAAGCTTTTTGAAAAGTTGTTTCTCAAAAGGCTGAAACCAATCATAGATAGCAAAAATTTAATACCAGAGCATCAGTTTGGTTTTCGAGAAAAGCACTATAGATCAAGTGCACAGATTAAAAAACATTATAAAAAAATCTCTTGAAGGTAAAAAACTGTGTACTACAGTATTTCTAGATGTGGCGCAAGCTTTTGATAAAGTGTGGCATGAAGGGCTTACACATTAACTGAGAAATATGCTACCAAATCATTTTGCGGATATCTTAGAATCGTTTATGTCAAATAGAGTATTTAGAATTAGACAAGAAGATGCCTTCTCAGAACTTAAGTAAGTGTTTTAGGTCCGGTCCTGTACCTGTTTTACACTTGTGATATTCCTGAGCTAGAAAATAACACCATCGGGACCTTTGCTGATGACACTGCTATAATGGCAGTAGGAAGTACCCATCAAGAAGCAGCAGAAAAGATCCAAACAGCGGTCAATCGAGTCTACGACTGGACTAAACAATGGAGGATGAAATTAAACGAATCCAAATCAATTCATATTGACTTCAGCGACAAGAAACAGGAATATTCTCCAGTTTATATAAATAATAAACAGATTCTATACGAGAATACAGCCAAGTACCTCGGTATGACGCGTGATGCAAAGCTCCGCTGGAAAACGCACGTCAAGAAGAAAAGAGAAGAGTTAGAACTGCGATTCAAAATAATGTATTGGCTGCTTGGAAGACACTCCACGCTGTCAACACACAATAAACTATTATTATACAAGCAAGTCCTAAAGCCAGTCTGGACTTATGGGTATACAGCTGTGGGGCTGCACCAAACAGAGCAATACGTCAATTATTCAACGCTTCCAGAACAAGGTACTAAGGGAAATAGTGAATGCACCTTGGTACATAAGAAACAACGATCTCCATCGGGACCTCAAAATAGAGTTCGTTGACAATGTAATTAAAAAGTATACAGAAGCTCACGACTATAGACTTCATCACCATGTGAACATAGAGGCAATCCAGCTCCTTGATCACACTGACATAGTTAGAAGACCTAAAAGGATAAAACCGTTTGAGTTAGAGTAGAGAGAGTACATTATTATATTAGTATAGTGTAGTGTGTAACAAGTGCTACTTATAAAGTAAACATTAATAATGTGACTTCACCTTAATATAAGAAAAGTGTTAATGGACACATTCTTAATATACTCAATGTAAAAGTTTAAGTGATATTCAAATTACTTAATAGCCAAATCGTGGCTAGATTGTAATAAAACTAGGGTGCGTAAGTCTTACGTACCCTAATAATAAGGAAAAAAAACTCTTATGTTTTAATTACAATAAAACCGTTTAACTTAAAAAAACTTATTTTATTTCTAATGAAATCGCGGCAAACGTTATTGGCGTGTAGCGAAGCGACAATATTGCGACGTGTAGCGACTGAACGGAGTCGACAATATTTACGACTTTTGTTTAGAAGCAATTCAAAGTGCACCTATTAGGTATCTAGTTTGATTTATATATCTATGGCTGCTCAAATTCTGTCAGATAAGATTTTGCTTACCTGAATTTTTCACAATGTAATTAAATGCATTAAATACTACTAAATCATAATATTTTCAGCACGTACACTATAAGGAGCGTACGTACACTAGTTTTCATTATTAAATAGTTTCTAATAATATTGCGAAGTACGAATTCTACTGCTGCTGCTGGGGAGTATACTCCCCAGCAACAAATGATTATTATTTCGTTTTCTGTTCTATGCACAACAATTATCGACTCACATACATGATGTACGTTCAATATAGATAGATCCCTCTAAATTATGGTGGCGCTGCTGCAGAGCATGACACAGCTGTTGCTGTTGACGTGCTCCATGGGTTCCCAAATCTGGCGTCACTGTATAAAGTGCAGTGGACCGGACAGGCTTGCTGGCGGCAGTCATGTAGCTGTGGCTGTCCTGGGAGGTGGCATTGGATTTGGAAGGCCGTGGAGCAGAGGATGTGGCGTCGGTTTTCTGCGCTGCTGCTGGGCAGTATGTCTCCACACAGGTTGGTCGGTAGTGGTGCGAGGAATATGACGTAGAGGGGGGACCAGGCGCTTAGGCACAGGCCCGAGGAGGTGGTCTACTCTTAGCGCTACTGTATGGGCAGTAGTGCTCGGAGTGTGACGTGCTCCATGGCATCACAAATCTGGCGTCACTATTTGGTGCAGCGCCGGATAGAATGCCAGCTATAGCAGTGGCTGTACTGGACGGTGGGTGGATGTGTGAGGCTATGTGGAGCTCAACGCCGGAAGTCGGAGGAGGAATTTAATCCCCTGTGAACCCCCTGAGGCCTAGGTGGTGGACACGAGGGTGACCGCCGCCAGCATAAGGCCTAGAGGTGGCGCGCACGGTGTTTCTGTGCGCCCTCAGTGGTGTCTATGGGGTGGAGAATGCGAATGGCTCAGCCCCATCCCAACAGTGAGGGGTCGTCAACAGGACTTCGCCTTCGGGGCCGCGGAAGAGTGCGAAAGTGTACCTGTAGCCCCGGCACAAGGCGTCTTGTGAAACTGTGTGTAACTAACACTAACATAACCTCTATAATTTGTACAGTTTTTTTTTTAACTTTATTAATAACTAAAATTTGGTAAGAAGACCAATATTTCGAAATAACAACGTCATGCCACGAGGCCACGACGATAACGATGTAGTAGAAATTGCGATGTTGCGAGCTCATAGTTACGTTTTCTATCTTGCTTCTTTGTAGCGGATATCTGCGACTGTCCTTTCCTTTATCACGTAACGCATAAAATTAAGGGGTTAAAGGAAGGGGAGAGATGGATCTCTCTTAAATGGGAGTAAGAGGAGATTTCTACGTGTTACGTTGTTGGGTGACGTAACGATTAGGTAGATAGGAGGTTTTACCTCTTTGCGTTATATTATGACGTAACGCTTGGAGGTAAAATCAAAGCTTATCTAGAGTGAGAAAGGAGGTCTCACTTCTTTGCTTTACGCTGTGACGTAATGCTCAGAGGAAAGATCTATAACCATAGGAGAACGTTATGACATAACCCTCAAGGAAGAACTGGATGGTAGTGGTAAGATAAGATTATGAATTACCTTACTTTCAGTTAAACCTTTAGTCTACGACTAATGGACCGTAGAGGTAAGGCGTTATCTTACAGTTTGCAAGATTATGAATTACGCTTACCTTTGCATTATGGCCACTAGAGGGTATGAAGTCTTATCGTTCTACGAAAATGGCTTGCCACTCTAGAAGAATAGCCGTAAAATGATGGATGGGAATTTATCACGTAACTAAAACATAACATAAATCCTCATGATGATGCTTTTTAGACATAAATCCTCGTGAGCATGAGACGTTAACCTGGCTATTGTATGCGCTACGACGAACAAAAATTAAAATTAAAGAAAAGATATTATGTATATCAATACTCTTTGATTTTAAATATAATGACAAGACACGAGGGTCTATAAGATATGTTGAAGATCTGTTTATGGTATTTAAAAATGTCAAAATTACTCCAAGATATCTTTATAGAATAACCAGAGGGAAATCTGGAGGTTTACCTCTAGGTACTCTATTAATCAGAGACTATCTTGAATAATCTATAGATAATTGAGGCAATCTATATAATTACTCAAATCAGTCAAAGGAAATAAATTTAAGACCAGACTCCTAAAGGTTAAAGAATTTTGGACTTTCCCTATCAGATTTCCTTAAATTTATTAAATTGAAGTCTAAGAGGCAAATATTAGTATGTTAGGTTAGTGAAGTAAATTATTCTATCATAGTATCTGGAACTGTTCGTGAGAAAGGCGGCAACTTGGTGAGGAGGACAGCAACTCGAAGAGGAGATCAGCAACCCGGAGAGGAGGGCAGCAACTCGGAGCGGAAAACAGCAACTTGTAGAACAGGACAGCAACTCGTTCTCATCTGCCTCGCAGTAGACTTTCGGTCTGATGAGGAGTTTTGGTCTCCAACTTCAATCTTCGGCGATGTGGTGGAACTGGTCCTGGAGCCGTCCTAATTCTCGAAGATCTGTGGGATGAATCAGGTGCCTTGAGGCATTTTAACTCCCATACCAGATCACAGCAGACCAGCTCCCTTCAAATTAAATCTGTCTTGATTTTCGGCAGGTGTTTCTCCTCTGAAGATCTTCGGGGTACGGTGACGTCACCTCCCAGGCGTATCCGTTGTAGCTGGTGGAGCGTGTTTGTGCTGCAGCCTTGTAGAACTTCAAAAATCTATGCGTTTAGGGGGGAATATTTAAAAAATTGTTCAATAAATTTCAAGAAATGTTCACTTTTGCTAATAACACTTTTAATTTTTGCTCACTTTTTATTTATTTAAACAGTTTATACATGAATTTTAAAAAAAACAAAGATCTTAAGAGGATTTTATACAGTTTCAGAGTCGTTTTAGCACTCTACATAGTACTGTTAATGCACAGTCTGGTATTATCACGTCTATTACGTACAACTATATCGGTCAGGCGGGGAAATAGGTCCGGATTTGTTTTGACGAATGTGGCAATCTGTGAATGTAAAGAGCTGGTAAAGTTAAAATTTTGTGTTCTTTAAAATATGGCTTGCAACTATTTGTATAGTGTAAACGGAACAGCGCTCTGATGTTCTAAAGAAGCGGCGTCTTTATCAATGGAGTTGTCCCAAAAGACGATGCCATAGCGTAGGACAGATGCTACTAGTCCATGATAAAATGTAATCTTTGTTAATTATAAAAGATAGTTTAAATAATGCATAAGCAGATGAACTTATTCTTTTAGTTAGTCTCTACTCGTAAATGAGCTTTCCAGATTTTTTTTTTATCAATTGTTAAACCTAGTTTTTTTTTTGTATTTACTTAATGCACAGTTCAGCCGTGAAATGTACATTTATATCACTATTAATGGCACGCTGACCAAAATGAATTATATTCGTTTTATCAAGTTTTTTTTAAAGTTCTTATTATTTAACCATGTTATTTTTAATTTTGAAGAATTATTAATGTCTAGTTCATATATGTTCTTATTTTTGCATTAAATTGTTATTGTGCTGTCGTCTGCACAGAGAGTTGTTAGATGGTTTGTAGCCTTATGTAGGTGTGATATAAACAAGAGAGGGCCAAGCGCACTGCCTTGTGGCACCCCATATGTCGATTTAAAAATGAAATTGAACGTTATTCTGACCGAAATATTTCTTCTTGTTTTTTGACCATACTGATTCTAGAAACTTCGGTATAGTGTTTCCTATTGGTTAAGTAAGATAGAATAAGTTCGAGAACATTGCCTCTTACACCTTAAGCTTCGATGTTATTAGGTAATATTATGTGTTGCACATAGTCAAACGCTTGTGTCATATCACAGAATATGGCATAAACTGGTGTAGTCTTATCTACATTTGTCAATACGTTTTGCAAAATAACAAGAATTGGCATATTAATCGTTATTTTTTCTCTAAATCCTTTCTGTTCGTTTTTTCTAAATAGCTATTTATTTATTTATTTATTCAATTGAAACGGTAACTCCTAGTATAACAATTAATCACATTAAACTCCAGTATACATTAAATTCAGTCCTATTCTAAACACAGAAATTTGAATTATAAGTAGAAAGTCACAAAATAATAATAAATGTCAAATAAAATATTTAAAATATTTCCAATACATACATAGTCAATAAAAATATCGAGAGCATTATGGTCAAAAATTCAATCTGCCAAAATTACTATAATATTTATACACACTACAAAAATCCAAATTTACAAGTAAAATATAAATAATTAACAAAAATCCAGATGTCATAATCATGCAAGCATCTCACAGTACTCCAAACATCCCAATAAGAGCACCTCCCATTCATCTGCGAACACATCACAATTCGGACTAGCTACCAGGAGGGCATTGAGTGCAGTGAGAGTCCGTGGTATAGGTGATCTAGAACGGGCTTTGGTACGACACACCGGGACCGCAAACAATCTATGTTTTCTGCTCCGATGGTAATTATTAGGAACAAATAATTTACACAGCTTACTATTTAGATCAGGGGCGTCAACCTTCCCTCGAAGAATTTTGCACATCATCGCAAATTGGTCACGCGATCTTCTGACCTCCAAAGAGTTTATACCCTAAGCAACCTAGAAGAAATTTCGTTGGTTACATATAAGGGTAATAGCCATATATGCGCTTGTATAAGTACCTTAGAAAAGTCTTCTGTACTTTTACTAATAAAAGCGCATATTTACTCTTGTGTGGGTACCACACACATGCACTGGCTTCTAGCTTACTGCGAACCAAGGCGCTGAAGATTAGCTTGATGACCCCTATGTTCTGAAAATCTTTGGAGTTCCAAAGAACAAAACCTAGTAGCTGAAAAGATTCCTTAGCCACTGTCGTTATATGGTCATGAAAAGTGAGTTTTTGGTCAAACGTGACACCCAGATCTCTAACAGAAGAGGATCTTGATATTATACATGAGTTCAGCTTATAGATAAATTCTACAGGATGTCGTTTTCTGCAAAAAGTCATCTCGAAGCACTTCAAAGGATTGAATTCCATTTTATTATCCACACTCCACTTATAGATCGAGTCGATGTCACGTTGAAGCATTAAAGAGTCTTCCTCTGTTCTTATTTCCAAAAATAGCTTTAAGTCATCGGCATAGAAAAGACATTGCGCGTGTTTGACGACTGCGGGAAGATCATTGATCATAAGGATGAACAACAGAGGGCCAAGTATCGATCCTTGACTCACCCCGGAACGCGTGTGATAGGGTCGGGACTCATAGAGATCAAGCCGAACAAACTGCTGGCGATCGCGAAGGTAATCGGCGATAAAACGGAGGAGGCCAGGGGCCAAGCCTAGCACATTAAGCTTCTCCAGCAGTATGTCATTATTGACCCTATCAAACGCCTTCCGGAAATCAAAGTAAAGCACGTCAACCTGCCCTCCATGATCAAGTCGGGTAGAAATAAAGTCAACAATGCTTAGTAGATTCGTATTCACTGATCTCTTCCTTCTAAAGCCATGTTGCTCATTACAGATGAGTGGCTCGACCTGCCTATATATTTTTGTATGGAAGACACGCTCAAAAAATTTTGCTAGTGTGGGAAGAATAGCAATCGGACGATATTCCTCAACAGATGCTTTATTAGAGCCTTTAAGAATGGGAGTGACGCGACATAACTTCCACTGGAAAGGGTAGTTACCAGATTTTATGGACTTATTGAAGAGATAACAAAGTGGGTTCACCAGCAATGACATTCCTTGCTTGAGAAACCAAGGAGGAATACCATCCCGTCCCACAGAACTACCAGCTTTAAATCTTGAATCCCAGCAACCACGTCACTCGAAGTGATCTCACGTATATTAACGTAGTTACTGGACGGAAGCAGGTTCCGATTATCAATATTTCCCGCATCCAATTTCGGCAATTCGGAAAGGAACACACTAGAGAAGAATTCAGCAAAAGCCTCATAAGCGTGCACTCCACTCAAAGTGTCACTTTTGTAGAATTCAGCAAAAGCCTCATAAGCGTGCACTCCACTCAAAGTGTCACTTTTGTATTCTACTTTTGGCTCAAAACCACCCTTGGATCGTAGGCTCGAGACGTGGCTCCAAAACTCACGGGGACTAGTTTTGATGTTCTGCTCTATGCGAGACACATAGGAATCGTACGCAAGGCTGATGCGCATCTTCAGGTCAGCTCTTAGATTAGAAAAAGATTGATATACTTTGTGTGACCCTGTTTGCTTCCAGTCACTATGTAATTTAAGTTTACGTTTTGTATCGCGAATGATTTCACTTGTAAACCAGACTGGGTACCGTGAAACTCTGCCATTTTTACGTCGCTTTTTGGAAATTCAAGCGTTAAACATGCTGTGAATAGGGTCATAAAAGTACATAGTACCGTGACACACGTCATCCAGTTGATAAAGTTCATGCCATGAGACCTTAGAGAGCATATCGTACAAATTTTCATAATCACACAATTTAAAATTCCAATCACTATTTGAATCTATATTACTCGGCTCAATACTACTAGAATTACCAGCTGCAAGAATTTTAATATTAACATCAAGAGGAGGATGATAAGTGTCAGGTGGAACTACCCCTAACGTGGCTCTAACATTAGTCTCCCGCAATTCAGCACACTCCTGGACCAGTACAACATCTAATATTCCACCATTCATATTCTTCACAACATTTATCTCAACCAGATTACAATATGTCAAAAAATAACAATAATTATTATTTATGTTCAAAGAAGCGCTAAAAATAAAAAAAAACGCTGTATAAATGATCGAATATACATACTTCTCAAAAAAACGGGATAAGTGAGATTGGCCTGGAGTTATCCACACATTCTATGTTATTCTTTTTAAATATGTTCTTAGTAATCGAAACTTTGGGTAATACAGGGTACGTACCTGCACTTATGCGCACATTAATTATATGACTTAAATGACTATATTCAGCTACTTGTTTAATAACTTTCATCGAAATACCATCATAACCTACACTATTTGTATTTTTTAAAGAATTTACTATTTTGTTGATGTCATACGCTATGCTAGGAACGAGAAACATTGAATTACTTTTTTTTAAATCAAAGAATTAACATTATGTCCTGTACCATCATAATGTTTAATTTTATCAATAAAATGCTCATTAAATGTATTGGATATTTTCTTAGGGTCATTTTTAAATTCATTATTACAATAAAATACAATACAATACAATATTTTTTGACTGATGATATGTATAGGTACGTTATATTTTGAATTATTTATTATATTCCAGGTACATTTTGACTTGTTTGTAGCTGTTTTATTGTCTAACTATTTTGCGCACGCTGGGTATAAAACTCATTCAGACTCAAACTCATTAACTAATTTAATTTTATTTAGATGATTTTGTTTTAGTCTGTACTAAACCAAATCCAAACCAAACCACAGAAGTCGTCTTTTTACAACACTTTTTAATTCCACGTGATATCCACTTTGGTTTTCTGGTTTATTTAATAGCCTTTATAATAAGTCATAGCACAATTTAAAAATGTCAATAAAATAATTGTAAGCTTCATTAAGATCGTCAATACTATATAATTCAGTTTTTTTTTTTAAAGAAGGTTTAATATTAAATATAAATAAAACGGCTAAAAACTCACGAAAAAGAAGATCGAAAGGACTTTAAAATAGTCCAAAACTGGTCGGAGTATTACAGCCGTCAAAAATATTTTTATCGATTCTCAGCTCAGCTCAGCTTCTACTCAAATAACAAGTTATAAAACTACTGT
Source organism: Alsophila aescularia (assembly GCA_946251855.1). Lineage (NCBI taxonomy): Eukaryota > Metazoa > Arthropoda > Insecta > Lepidoptera > Geometridae > Alsophila > Alsophila aescularia. The sequence goes on from OX276374.1 coordinate 62,043,230, forward strand.
TCCATTGTCACAAGATCTTTTAAAAACCAATAACTCTCCACTTAAATCATTCAATGACGTTAATGACTTCTTTGCCGATGTTAGTAAGTCTTTAACACAACCAATTATCCCGGATGGGAGTTTTCCAGTTGGACATTCTAATCCCATTCCGGAAAAATCCATAGTCGTGCTGGACACAGACGAAATGGAAGTGGCAGCTCATATAAGTTCCCTAAAATCAGACTATGCCGTTGGCTGGGACAAATTTTTGTCATGTATACTTCGTCAAAATAATGTAATTCTCGCTCCGATTACACATATTGTAAATCTCTCTCTTCATACTGCTCGTTTTCCTAAAGCTCTAAATCTTGCTATAATTATTCCTTTTCACAAAAACGGTGACAAGAAAGTGGTTGGAAATTATCGTCCCATTTCTATTTTGACGTCATCACCGATTTTTTTTGATTTTTTTTTTTATAAAAGATTTGTTGATTTTCTAGAAACGCATAAATTACTATCCCCCAATGAGCATGGATTCCGCAGACATAAGTCAACCTCAGATGCCGTCCTAAACACAGACTCTATATCTCGTAGCCTTGATTCAGGAAAGAAAAGTTTAGCCCTTTTTCTTGATTTGGCTAAGACTTTTGATAGCGTCTCAATTCCTTTATTGCTAAGTAAGCTGGACAGACTGGGTATCAGAGGAACAAAACATGATCTTTTCAGAGGCTATTTGAGTGATATGACTCATCAACATCATCATGTCAGCCCTTAGAAGTTCACTGCTGGCCTCCCCAAAGAGCACTATGACGAGCGATCTTGTGCCACCTCCATCCACCGACTTCCTGCGATGGCTACAATGTCGTCAGTCCATCGTGTGGGGGGTCTCCCTACACTTCGCTTGCTTGTTCGTGGCCGCCATTCGAGAACCTTTATTTCCCAGCGGTTGTCGGTTCTGCGAACTATATGGCCTGCCCATTGCCACTTCAACTAGCAAACTCTGAGAGCTATGTCGGTAACCTTGGTTCTTCTACGGATTTCCTCATTTCGGATTCTATCACATAGTGAAACACCGAGCATAACTCTGACATATTTGCGACAGACCCGGTCTTGGATTGGCAACGTTGTACTTCGCCTATCTTTTACAAGGTCTGTTACTCTGCTGCCATGTTCGATAAGGTTTCCGTTGCGAATCCTTTAACTAAACATTTGCTGCGCGGTGGAACTGATGGGAGTTTTACAACAAATGGTATTGAATATTCTGTGATGATCTACAAAATTAGAGTTGGAAGCTCTAACCTCTTCCATTGTCTCAGGTAAGCCTTTAGTTGCCTCCCTCGAAAACCGTCAATATCTCTTAGATTTCCGACTTTGATGATGCTCTCGATCAGGCTTACGGTGTTTCTTGGACTGGGTCTGCGCATTCAATAAACCCCAGGAGTACTCAGCTTGGGTTGCTACCCTTGCCCTTGTCCCCAATGTTGCCTTGAACACCAAGTTGGTCGCTTGGATTTTGATGGAATTTCCGGCCTCCGAATGAAATCACCCTTCACTCCAAAATTTGCTCTCTTATCTTGAAACTTTCCGGCTCGTGAGGTAAATATGGCTGACATGATCCTTTATAAAGTTAGTCAAGGCTTTTTTATCATGTAAGTGTGCTGCAAGGTAGCTAGAGCTACCAAAGCATCATTCATTGCCTTGAAAAACCCTGGGCGAAAATCAATAGTTTCAGCTCGATGGCCACATGAGAACTGCAGCAAGTTGTCGGAAACTGCCTTAAATTTTGACCCCTCAGCGAAAACTTCCGGTAAATCCTGAGGCACCTCAGGAAATTTAATTGCCCATGCGCAAAAAACACCAAGCAGACTGTCTTGTTTCTTAAGCTGTTCCATCGATGGAGCTTCCAGGGAACCTAGTTACATGTTCAATGTTAGTAACTAGCAGTTTAATTTTAGTAGCGTTGGCCACCACTGGAGGATAGTGCAACTTTTTTTAAAGGTGTTAATATCCTATACCATGCTTGGCTGCCTAAACGATGGCAAGCCACACCATCTTCTTTGGTTTCAAGATTAGGCTCCGGGAACGGCGGATCTGTCTCCTTTACTCAAATTTCTCCTCCACCTTGATGTATGTTTATACGCTTTATATTAGCTTCACTTGTATGTTTGTATGTTTGTAACCGACTCCGGTCAAAGACCGATGACAATGCAATAATTCGAAAAAAAAAACGCTCTTATAAATAAACCAAACTAAAAAGTAGATAATAAATAATAGATTAAAAAAACTAAAAAACACGCTTTATATAGAAAACCAAACTAAAAAATAAAAAATAATTTTTAATAATTTTGAATTAAATAAGAAAAAAATGTTTTATTTAAAAAAATGAGTGCGTGAGTTGGGTAGTGACACCGCTGCGCCACGAGTGATCTTCGACGCCAGCCAAAAATTGGGTGTCCATTTCTGTCTTGCTGCATTTCTTTAGACTTTGTTTGTAATCAACATAATAATAAAAATAATGGCCTCGGTCTCTGAAAACCGCTGCACTGGCTGCCTAAATGTTATCTTGTAGCAGGACGAGCTTATTACGTGCGCTCGAGAAACTTACAAGAAGTAATTTCACAAGGAGATTTGTATCGGAAGAATAACACCGAGCGAGTTGGCGAATTGGATTTGCCCTCAGTGTAGATGCGAGACAAAACGTGGTGGTGATAATGAAAGCACACCTGGGGCTCATCGCAGACACCTGTTGAACAAAATGTAAAAAATCGCGCAAAGAAAAATTTGCCAGTGTTGACCTCTGAAATTCGTTTGTTTCGTGAGGATATGTCGTCATTCAGAAAAGAGATGGACTCTTCGGCAAAAAAAATGAACGAGCACTTTGATGATTTTGTCAAGCGGCTTACTGCATCTGATGAGAGGGTAACACTCCTAGAGGCCCGATATGAGGCAGAAAACTCTTTGCTCAGGGGCAGAGTTGAAAAGTTGTTTTCAACTCTGCCCCTGAGCAAAGAGTTTTCTGTTGTTGTTGTTGTCGTTTTCTTCAACAAGAGCAATTAAACTTGCAGGCTCAAGCATCTCAAGCATCGAAACCAAATTGAGATTATTGTACTGTCGGAAACACCGAGCGAAAACCTGCATCATATTTTTCTTGTCGCCGCCAAAAAGGAGGGGTTGATCTCAAGAATGAACAGATTGATTGGGCTGAAAGATCAGGTCCCATGAGAGGCAAACCAATTCAGATAAAGACTGCAAGGAACTATTATCACTATGGCCCAAAATCGGCCTATTGTGGTCTGCTTATCATGGCGCGCAACTCATGACGAGTTGTTAAAAGCAGCTAGAAGCCGCAAACCCACTACAGCAATGGACGTCGGTGTTGGTGACCAACCTGTCAGACTATATTTTAACGAAAGACTCACCCGGGAAAACCGTATGTTATTTCGGGAGACCCGGACTAGATCAGTCCAGGCAGGTAAATAAATACTGCTGGACTAGCAACTTTGTCAACGTACGGCGAAGAGAAGGTAGTCCGGCGATACGGATCAGAAACTACGATGAGCAGGTGGAGAAACTCGGCGTCTCCGCGTCAGGAACAGGGGTCACATAGTAACATAACATTTTGTAGTGGCATCTTTATTTTACTTATATTTTTATTGCGTCTTAGTTTAAATATAGTTTATCTTATGTCTCTATCGGCTCTTTTATGCACTGTTTTAGACATAACAATTCGCAAATACACACATAATTTGTATCATTCTCATTACACTACTATTATTTTTACACAACAAACTCACACTTTTCAAATACTCTTGCATTCATAATTATTGGCAACATTTCTCTGCACTGAATGGACTCTTACCCACATTTTTCTTATTTGGCCACTATGGCCACTTTAGATCTTGTAACGGAAATTGATAAATCGTTCTCTGTTGATTGCCACATTTTAGAATCTGTCAAATCATGTAGAAATATCCTAAACGACCAATATAATTTGAAAATATTAGTTATTAATATAAAAAGTCTACAAAAGAATTTTGATTCGTTTTGGTTGCTCTGAAATGACTACAAATTAATTTAGACTTAATTAGACTAACCGAGTGTAATTTGGGCAGCTGTACTCTTATAAGAAAAATACCTGACTATTTGCATTTTAGAACCGCGAAAATAAACAACAATGCTGTAGGTATATTCGATCAGTGTTGCATGTTGTTGTCAGTGATGGTTCACTGAAGAAGAAGAAACACATAAGTGTTGGTACACTTCTGGAGTCCCATAGTCTCATGATCGATTTTCCTAACTTTCAATAAGTTTTGGCTATTTACCGTTCTCTTTAATTTTTCAATATAAATAATTTTCTTACTTCTATAGAGCATATCGTGAGTGGTAAAATCTCTAATAATAGGAAAATAACGATTGCTGGTGATATAAACAATAATAATTTGCAGTAAAACTCTCAGATCAGTGACTATCTCGGCCTAACAACCGAGCTCGATTACAAACACACAATCACTAAATCCACCAGAGGGCCCTGCTGCCTGGATCACATCTTAGTTGGTGACAAAATGCAGGTTATTGGATTAATTAGCAAAACTGGTATTACTGATCATGATCTAGTCATGGCTGGTATTAAAACGAATGTTACTCCTAACTGCCGCAGTAAAACATTTACAAAAACAGTTTTTTTTTTGCAGTATCTGGTGAATTGAGTAGTATAAACTGGACCGATACTTTCAGAATAAAGGATGCCTCACTTGCAGCTTCAAACATAGTCTGAAAGACTGGATAACTCCGGGACTCATTAAATGTATGAGACATAGAGATATTTTACACATAAGGGCTAGGAAATGTCCTAAAGATCCTGTGATACAGTTATCTTACAAACGTTATCGTAATGTTTTTTCTGCTTTACTCAAAAATGTTAAATCTTTGCACAATAATTGCCAACTGCTAGAGAATAAAGACAGCACAATAATTGCCAACTGATTTAACATTTTTAAAACATTGTGGAAAACAATTAAAAACGTCTATGAGCTGAATAACAAAAAAGAGTCTAATTCGCAAATTCTATACTGCAAAGTTTAGGCAAAACACAAGACGAGCTTGCTGCTCTTGTATGTGTATCCTCAAATTCACCTGGCTTTTTCTTTCTTACGCCTACCGATGTTTTCGAGATTGGGATTATTATTAAAACACTCAAAGATGGCACTGCTCCGGGGATGGATGGACGAAAGAGACTACCTTAGTATGTCCTCTCTAATTGAACAATCGCCAACCATGAAAATTTCTGTCACTTTAATGAATTATTTAGACGCAGTCTGAGCCATTATTCGCAAATAGTTTAATAAAGAAAATCTGCCCTTATATAATTGACCGACTCACCAGTGTAATTAATTGAAGTCTCTCTACTGGCATATTCCCTGACTGCTGGAAGGTGGCCACAGTGGTGTCAATTTTCAAAGATGGATCCAAGCTTAATGGTTCAATTTTCCGCCCATCTCGCTACTTCCAGTCTTTTCCAAAATTCTGGAAAGAGTCGTCAGTAAGAGACTTATCAAATTCTTGGAGCAGAATAATATTCTGACATCATCCCAATTTGGGTTTCGGCAAAAGAAGTCAACAGATGATGCCGTAACTCTGTTGTTAAAAACTGTGGCTTCATCAATTGATAATGGGGATAAATCCATTGGCACATTTTTGGACTTGGCCAAGGCGATTGACACGGTTTCTCCAAAAATTCTTATCAGAAACCTGGAGCTTGGGATCCCCGAAATCGCTTTGGACTGGTTTCAGACCTACCTCACAAGTAGAGGACAGTGTGTGTCAGTGGACGGAGTTAGGAGTGACATCAGAAATGTCTCTTTTGGTGTGCCACAGGGAAATATATTGGGCCCAACACTTTTTATTATTTATATAAATGATATAGCAAACCTGCTCGCATCACTAGAAAACACTAAATTTATTTGTTACGCCGATGATACCGCACTTCAGTTCAAGGGAAAATCTTGGCCGGATGTTTTCAGACGAGCTGAGGATGGCTTGGCAATTGTAGCTGCTTGGTTAGACGCTAATTTATTGACACTTAATGCTAGAAAGACAAAAATATACCCCTTATAAATATATATTAATTATAAATTATAAATGTAGTTTAGCCAAAGTTTGCTCTTGCACTACCATAGACTGTGCCTTAATAATCAAATATCTGGGTGAAACTTTGGATGAAAAACTCTCTTGAAAAGCTCTTTCTAGCCGAGTCAGGAAACTGATTCACTAAAGTTGCTTAGATATGGAGCGCGTTAGCTATTTTTTCAAAAGGCCATTACCACGTATCACAAGTCGTTGCTGCGTTCTTCAGATCCTACTAACACCTCTGTCAATCACCGACGTATGATAATAAAATCCCTATAGTCAAGTCTTCATTCGCAAAACGTTTTAGTTCGTTTTCCTTACCTTACCTTTATCGTCGCGCCATCAAAACTTTAAATATCAAAAACTGTAAGTTACACGATGTTAGGGATAGGATAAGGAAATGGCTCGTTACTTTTGACTACAATGCCACTGAATCCCTTTTGGTCGTTTTGAAGTAGGTAACCATTTTAGAATGCGTTCTAATGGTTTTACCAACTAACCTTTATTACTTTCACAGTCTCACATTATCACATCATTTCATACAACATCACTCTATCATAATCACAACTCATACTTGTGAGAATTAAAAAAAAAAAGAAAAAAAAAAAAAGTTATCTATATATATATCTATATATATATATATATATATATATATACATATATATATACATATATATAGGTATATATATATATATACATATATATATACATATATATAGATAACTTTATATATATATATATATATCTATAAAGTTATCTAGGAATCATTAATATTGTAAATACATCTATACGTATAATAAAACTGTACCGGGTCCAATTCTGTACATTGAAGATATATAGCTAATTTTTTTGGAGGGTACTCTTTATTCGTTACTAAAGCAAAAACTGTATATTTTTTCAATTTGTCTGTCTGTCTGTCTGTATCTTGGCTAGGCATCACGCCGAAACTACTGAATTAATTTAAATGAAACTTGGTATAATTTGAGTTCATACTACGAGGTAGGACATAGGATATTTTTCGTCCCGAATAATTAAAGGGTTCTCGCAGGATAGGTGTTGAAACTTATTTAAAAGAACATGACGTACCACGCTGAAACTAATGGACGGGTTTTGATGCACCTTGGCACCGTCTTAATTTATATGATGGGTTAAAATTGACGACACGTTTTATCCCGAAAAATTTAAGGGCTTCTGCGGGATATGGGTCCAAAGTTATGTTAATATTTAAGTAATAAATAATATTTTTTGGATGGTTCTCTATATTCGATACTGAAACCAAAACTGTTCTACTTATTATTTTTGTCTGTCTGTTTGTTTGTTTGTCCTTATCTTGACCGCGCATCGCACAGAAACTACTAAATGAATTCAAATGAAACTTGGTATGATTTGAGTTCATACTACGAGGTAAGATATTGGATACTTTTTATCCCGAAAAATTAAAGGGTTTCCGCAAGATAGGGCTATACTTATAATAAAGCAATAAGTACAAAAAAGGTTTCCGCAATATAGGGCTATACTTATAATAAAGCAATAAGTACAAAAAAGCCTGTAAAAAGAATATAAATAAAAAAATGCTCATGGGTGCTTAAAAAGGGTATTGAACACGAATATATATATTTTTTAATCATGTCGCTCTGTCTGTTTGTCTGTATATTTGTTAGTTCACGCATCACGTAAAAACTATTGGACCGATTGCAATGTGGTTTTCATTGTTAGATAGCTTAGGGGTTGATTTAAAAACTGGTGAAATTGGTATCTCAATCTGGTGAGTTAGAAGCCGAGCAATTGATACAAGTATTTTTACGGCTAAAGAAATGTTGATCAAATGTTGGTATATTGGTCTAACAATAGCACATTATGGTACTTTGAACGCAAAGAAAAGACCACGAGTGCGAAGCCGCGGGTACAGCTAGTATTGTATAAATACGTTATAATATCTCCAGTGGTGAGGTGATTCATTGAGAATATTCATTACATTGTTAAATATGTAAAATGTAAGTACCAAGTTGTATTATCTCGTCCAGTACCGCAACTGAATATCGTCAGCTCTTACTATTATTATGCTATTGTTATTAAAAAGGGCCGGTTCCAGACAGATTACACATATCAATAAGTTATAAACCTAAAACGGCCATACTGACTGACCTTCTTATGCCACCGTTAGTGGCCCCATGATGAGCGCCCTTGTAAACGCCCAGTCCAACAAACTAATTTTTATTATTCCGAAACGTCTTCTCGGAAACTTTAGCTGCATTCGGGAAGAAATCTTGAATAAATTTTACCGATGGAAGGGCGAAACGGAACTTGTAAAAGAGCGATCACTAGAAGCCCTTGTTCTCTTTCCGGGGAATGAGGCGCGAGATTATGCAACAGCGCAAATGTGGGCTTAGCGGCTCGATTTAGAAATGACGACTGCGGCTGCGACACACGAGCCGTCGGTCGAGTGCAACAGCAGCCGCTGCTGTTCGCGGCCGTCCTTTGAACTTTCGTGTCATTCGATTTATATGGAAACGGCTGCGGCTGCGGCTTGCGAGCCGTTGGTCGAGTACAACAGCTGCCACTGCGGCTCGTCGTCGTCCGTCAAAACTCCATGCCATTCGATTTATATGGCAATGGTAGCGGCTGCGGCTCGCGAGCCATCGCTAACATGCAACGGCTGCCGCTGCGGCTCGCGGCCGTGCATCGAGCCTACCCGCCATTCAATTTATATGACGATGGCTTTGGCTGCGGCTCGCGAGCCGTCACTCACGTGCAACGGCTGCCTCTGCAACTTACGAACTGCGAGCCGTCCGACGCTACGGGCCGTCACTCTCGCCGATCGATTTATCCGGCTGCAGCTTACCAGCCATCGCCGCAGCCGAGATATCGGGCGCGCGGCCTTTACTTAAACATTTGTTGTTAACGAACTGTGTAAAGATGCACAGTTCTGGACCAAATGTTCTGACAGTAAAAATATATAATAAAATACACGACGAAATAAAAGACGAAGAAAAAGACATCGTTTTTATATAAAAAAAAAGTTTTTAATTTAAAAATAATAATAAAATAAAATGACTAAAATAGTCTAATACAACAGGAATGAGTTTTTAAATGGTTTGGTCCGCTCTTACTTACCATTGCTGCACTCTATGAGTGTAATATGTCATTCTACGTAATAATTAAACATATTATGGCAATAAAAGAGAGAGTTATTGAGTATTGAGTATTGCTTCTTAGCTAATAATGGGGGGTGGGGGGGTCAGGGGTTATATATTTTATTTATGCTTGTTAACAAAGGTATTGATATTCTTCCGAACAAAAATTATATTTTTATATCTATCTATTACTTATAATAAAACTGTAACAGGTCCAAATTGTGTACATTGAAGATATTTAGAATATTTTTATATTTTTGAGTATATTTTTTATATTCGGTACTGAAGCCAAAACTGTTTTTTTTTTTCATTTTTGTCTCTCTGTCTGTGTGTCCGTCTGTCTGTCTTTATCTTGGCAGCGTATCATGCCAAAAGTACTCAATGAATTCAAATTAAACTTGGTATGATTTGAGTTCATCCTTTGAGATAGGACATTGGATACTTTACATCCCAAAAAATTAAAGGGTTCCCGCAGGATAGGGGTTGTAAGTTATTTAAAATATCACGTATCACGCTGAAACTACTGGATGGATTTTGATGCATGGCACAGTCATAGTTTATATGATGAGTGAAAATTAAGGATAATTTTAATTCTGAAATAATAGAGGGTTCCTTCGGGATGGGTTCAAATTCTGTACGCAGAAGTTTTTTTTTTACTGTTTCTCTTTATTCTATATTGAAGCCAAAACTGTTTTTTTTTGTCGTTATGTCCGTGTGTATATTGGCTGCGCATCACACCGCTGAAACTACTGAATGAATTTAAATGAAATTTTGTATGATTTGAGTTGACACTACAAGGTAGGATATGGTATACTTTTCATCACGAAAAATTAATTGGTTCTCGCAGGATAGGGGTGAAAATTATTTAAAAGAACACGTACCATGCTGAAACTACTGATTTTGATGCACAGTCATGGTATAAATGATGGGTTAAAATTGACGATGCCTTTTATACCGAAATAATAAAAAGTTCCTGCGGGATAGTGGTCCAAGTTATGTTAATTTTGAAGTAATACATGATACATATTTGGAGGGTACTCTATATTCGATAGTGAGGCCATAACTGTTTTTTTTTCTCATTTTTGTCTGTCTGTCGGACATTGGATACTTTTCATTCCAAAAAATTTAAGTGTTCTCGCAGGATAGGGGTTAAAAGTTATTTGAAAGAATCACGCTGTAACTCTGGACGGATTTTGATGCAACTTAGCACAGTCATCTATCTATACATATAATAAAGCAATAGGAATGAAAAACGCTGTACATAGTCAAATAAAAAAAGGTCCAGGGTACCATAAAATAAGCTGCAGAACTTTTTTTTTGTTTTTCTGTTTATATTTTTGTGCATCACGTAAAAACTACAGTACCGATTGCTATGCGGTTTCCGTGTGGGATAGCTTAGGGTTTGACTTAAAAACTGGTGTAATTGGTATCTCAATTTGGAATTAGAACCCGAGAAAATGATAAAAATATTATTGACGGCTGAAGAAATGTTGATCAAATGTTGGTATATTGGTATTTTAGGTCCTGGAATATGGTACTTTAAATCTAAAGAAATGAACACGCGTGCGAAGCAGCGGGTATAGCTAGTATATATATATATATATATATATATATATATATATATATATATATATACATATATTAACAAGCCACTGTAAGAATATTGATCACTTTAAAACGTTCCTTGAGAGAATCGTGGGATTTCATATAGTAATCTATAAAATTGTAATATTGTACTCTGTGTGGCAGCATCACGTCGCGTTTTGAAGTCTGGCTATTGGACAACTGTTCGCGAAAGATTTGCACAACCTGGGTTAAGCTGTTCAATGTCGGCGTTCTAACGTACCATCTCCACAAATTCAACATTCGAAAATTAGTACATTTTAGCATCGAGTGCGAACGCGTATCGCGGCGAGCGTGTGACGACAGACTGACTATGACTGATCGCACAGCTGATTGCTCGGTCGACGGGGTCAGTGTCCCGTCCGCGCGTCGCTCGACAAAGGATGGTGGGGCGCCATTAGCCTTTTAGCCTTTTTCGGGTGCTGCTGACGAGTATGCGTGAAAGGACTGACTTCAGACAGGACTTCATTTGTGTGTCTTTCCACAGTGGGTGTTTTGAAATTAGGATCGCATCCACATATTGCAAAATCCCCGCGGGATGGCGGGGATGCAAAACGACAGCTTGTATATCTAAGCAATAACGCAGAATCCTTGTATAGAGGACCATGGTTCCGCTATATCTAATAGAGTCAAGACTGTATGGGCCATGCGGCGAGATTTCCTCACTCGCGGTGCGGTATCGCATCGATCGTCTCTCTGCGGATATCGTAAACGACAGAACTTGTAGAGATCAAAACACAATAAATTTTCCAAAAAAGTTGCTTGTCTCCATACATTAGCGTGCCCGATACTAACGACACTTGGACGCGAATTGCGCGCCTCTGCGTGCCACGTACGTGCTGCGACTGAGTAGTTTAGCCGCAGAGCATACCAGCCCTAATATCACGTCGGTACTACGTGTGAGCACACCTTACCTCGTAGTTTTCAAACTGAACGTTAATGATCAAAAACTTGTACAAAACGAACGATGGCAAATTAATGACGTATTCTACTTCGGGATAACTTCGGAGCGAGTTGAACTCTGTGCCAAATTGGAAAAGTTTTATTGTCAACGGCCATCTTAAGGAACGATGTTACGGCAGTTTTGTACTACGAGCAGGCCCTAATGAGATTGCGGCCTACAAAGCGTGACGCGTGACTTGGAGTGCTCGAATGGCGATAAACGGAGTGCAGGTCTGGTTACTCAGGGCCCTTATTTGCAATGACCGTTCACACACGTAACGCGTTACGATACCTTCATGCGATAGAGCGGCAGTTGTCGTAATGTCGTCACACGTTTTCTGCGAGGAATTTCATGTGGCATAGCGAATAAGACTTTCACAGAAATATCTAGTTATTCGAGTCAAGAGGAACAGGGTCAACGAAACATAAACAAACGGTACAAATCTGTCTCAGTAACAAAAAGCTGCAATAAATTCTACGACTAAACACACTCGAGAGCAGTTCTTTACCCAAATAGAGAGTGGTCGCCAACTATCAATGCCAAATAATTTTGGCATGTTCTCCGCACCGAAAACCGTGTCAGCGTATATGTTCGGAACGTATTCTACGCTGTTTTAAACCTTCTTACATCAAAATGGAGTTTGTAGCAACATCAAAATGGAGTTTGTAGCAACACCAAAATGTAGGTATAAGCGACCGCCATTCAACATAAGAGTGTAAGCAGAACACCAATCAATACTAGCGAGAGGACATTGTATCGCTGATGCCGACGAGTGTGGCTGAGCTAACACTAACGCTTATGTCATACTGTTTTAATATGAAACGAGGTATGGAATTACCTGCAACTCAAGAAAACCTCTTTGTTTTTTCTCTAAAAATTTGAAGAACGAAATGGCAAACTTAACATCGATTCACGTGGTTTGCGTAAACGTAATGCGGCAGATCGCAAGCGTTGTACCTTTTATAATCATAGTTAATTATTTAAACTGGACTATTTAGTCCCGTTTTCCGATGAAAACGTAATTTTATTTACCACAACGTTTTGTCTTTTTATCTATAAGCTTTTATTCAACTTGCAATGTTTGTATGTATGTATGTTTGTATAGGTCAAATTTTGCAAGCTGAATTAGAACCACTTCCTCTTATCCTACGGAGTTGAATTTTTACATGTTGGTCAATTCCGATGACAATGCATTTTTAAGCGACTTCACAAAAGGAGACGAGTATTATGTTCAAATGTATGTATATTTTTTTTAATGTAATTCGGCTTCAATTGCGGACAGATTTTGAATATTATTTTTTGTATAAAAGTGTATACGCTCCAAGTGGTCCCATATAAATTGTATCAAAATTAGTTTAGTAGGTTTTCTAGTATAAAAAGTTTTTTAAGTAAATCCATTTGATTTTGTGTTTTATTTGCCTTCATTTTGTGTTTATATTGCCTCAAATCTCTAAGATTTCTAACCCGATTTATATGGTTAAAGTTATTCAAAAGGGTAGACTTTCATTGTAGTTCCATATAAACTTCATCAAAATTAGTTCAGTAGTTTTTATTACAAAATCTATATGTTTTATTGTTTATGTTCTCTAATATCTTGGGATTTCTGAACCTAGTTGTTTTTACTTGAGAAGGAAGACCTCTAGTTTGGTACTGTATAAATTTCATCAAAATTGGTATAGCAGCTGTAAACAAACTTAAATTTAATTCACTGTGTTACGGTTCAACGATTTATAACTTTCCACAAGTAAACCGGTTTAATGGTTTCAACCTATACAGCGCTGCGGCATGTAAAATGCGCTCCGGCCCATTCAACTTGAGATTTCTCAGAATTGGTAAAAGCGTGATACAAATTGATAACTACGGCGTGTCCGTTGAAATGTTGTCCAACCAAGTAAGGCAATTTAACTCAGAGAATTTAAAAAATAATTTTCTACAGCAATTTTAATGCGAAAAAATGATAATTTAGCCGCCGTCCGTTAAAAAAAATAGGTATTTAATTAATTATAAAAGTAAGTTTTTTTAACATTTGTGTAATTAACAGACGTATCACCAAAAAGTTAAAAAAAACACTATGTTTTCATACAATAACACTAATAAAATCTTCTAAAATTATTTCAATTTTGTTTAAAAATGCCGTATTTTATTTAATGATTGACCAAGCGAGCGCGAAGGGCGAGCCTAGCGTCTCCATTTCAGCTTGGGCAAAAATGCTTTCGTTTGTCCGGATGTCAGTCTGGATTTCTGTTCTCCTCTATAGGTCGCATTTCTCATCTGATCTAGACAAAACTTGGTATACAGGTTAAGCACCGCTAGATTGTTTGCAAACAATTTTGTGCTCGCGAGATCTACAGCTCACAGAGCCACTAGATTTAGCTAATCTATCAACATGAAAATTTATGTAGATATGTGTACCTTTAGTTAGAACTGTTGACACGCTAATAATAGAAGTTTTTATCGATAAGAGCAACGATCGATTTTATAGGACGCCTTATAAATTAATTGCCACCCTTTGAATCATTCGGGCGGTTTAAAAAATTGCCACTGATAGGCGCTAAACCGCTGGGACGTACACTCGTCGTAGTTGTTTCATTCATTGAACCCTCGAAGCTCCTGAACCACGAATAAATTAATAAATTAAATGCTGTTGGTTAATATAACCCTTTTATGACCTATGGCCAAAAAAGTATATACGCGATGAATTTGTAATACAGTCCAAAAAAGTAATTCTGAACAGTTTATGCTCGGGACTAGTTTGCAAATCAATTTTGAACCATTTAAAGACGTCCAAAGATGCTGAAGTTTTGCGCCGTTGAACCGGGCAGAGGTTGTGACTAGTTTTCAAGTCAATTGTGAACCATTTAGCGACGTCCAAATATGCTGAAGTTTTGCACATGGGTGTAGTTCTAATGACATTTATGGTAGGTACTATTAAGCTGACCTGATGATGGAGTCGGAAGGTAGTCAAAGGAACTCAATAATCGGATGATGTGTTTGGGCTCATTTGGTTTCTTCATTGAGATTTCTGGTTTTATGTAGTATCCAGAGTCTGATGATGGAGCCGGAAAGTAGTCACAGGAACTCAACAAAAAATGATGGAACGCTTTCGAGTTTGGGCTCATTTGGTTTGTCATTATGAGTTTTCTGGTGTAATGTGGTACCCAGGATCTGATGATGGAGCCGGAAGGTAGTCACAGGAACTCAACAAACAAATGATGGAACCCCTTAAAGTTTGGGCTCATTTGTCAAGAGCTTGTCTAGACTATGAAGTAATATGCAGTTCTACAAAACACGAAACGCAGAAGAGACAAAACAAGAGACTCACATGAGCGGATTTTGATTTTCACACATTCAAAAATCAATTGACTCGAATACAGCAATCTAGTAATTGATAAAGTTTTTGTAGATAATTACTGTACTTTTTTATATAGCACGTCAAGCCGTCTAATACAACATCTTTTTGAATAAGCTCAACCGTATTAATAATGATGGTTCGGTTTGGCACTGCCTTCAAAAAACTCTTTCTTAGCTTATGTTGTATATTTGCATTATTCTTACATTGGTAATTTCGAAAACGTGATGTCGTTCTGGCTCAATAGTAATTGTTTTATTCTTTTTGGAGGTTATTTACAAAAGAACATAATATGAAGACGATTATTTTTATTTTGGACTAGCTGTACCCGCTGCTTCGCACGCGTGTTCTTTTCTTTGGGTTCAAAGTACCATAATGTGTTATTCCAGGACCAATATACCAACATATGAAAAAAAAAACTTCAGCCGTCAAAAATACTTTATCAACGGCTCGGCTTCTAACTCACCGGATTGAGATACCAATTACACCAGATTTAAATCAAATCCTAAGCTATCTAACAATTTTATATAGCACGTCAAGCCGTCTAATACAACATCTTTTTGAATAAGCTCAACCGTATTAATAATGATGGTTCGGTTTGGCACTGCCTTCAAAAAACTCTTTCTTAGCTTATGTTGTATATTTGCATTATTCTTACATTGGTAATTTCGAAAACGTGATGTCGGTCTGGCTCAATCGTAATTGTTTTATTCTATTTGGAGGTTATTTACAAAAGAACATAATATGAAAACGATTATTTTTATTTTGGACTAGCTGTACCCGCTGCTTCGCATGCGTGTTCTTTTCTTTGGGTTCAAAGTACCATAATGTGTTATTCCAGGACCAATATATCAACATATAAAAAAATAACTTCAGTCGTCAAAAATACTTTATCAACGGCTCGGCTTCTAACTCACCGGATTGAGATACCAATTACACCAGATTTAAATCAAATCCTAAGCTATCTAACAATGAAAACCGCATCGCAATCAGCTCAGTAGTTTTTACGTGATGCGTGAACAAACAAACATACAGAAAAACGGAAAGAAAGAAAAGATTAACAAAAATAAATAGTTCAATACCTTTTTTAAGCACCCAAGAGCATTTTTTCATTTGAATGCATTTAGTAGTTTGGGTGCGATGCGCGGTCAAGATACGGACACACAGACAGACAAAATTAAAAAGTAAAACAGTTTGGGTTCAGTATCGAATATAGAGAACTATCATATCCCGCATAAACCCTTTACTTTTTCGGGATAAAACGTGTACTCAATTTTAAGCCATCATATAACTTAAAACAGTGCCAAGTTGCATCAAAATCCATCCATTACTTTCAGCGTAGTACGTGTTCTTTTAAATAAGTTTAAACCCTAAATAATAACCCATAAATTTTTCGATATGTAAAGTATCCTATGTCCTACCCCGTAGTACGAACTCAAATCATACCAAGTTTCTTTTAAATTCATCCAGTAAATCCGGCGGCGTGATGCGCGGCTAAGATACAGACTGACAGACATACAGACAAAAATAAAAAACTTACAGTTTAGGCTTCATAATCGAATACAGAGTAACTTCCAAAAAAAAACACTATATCTTTAATGTACAGAATTTGGACCCATATCCCACAGGAATCCTTTATTTTTTTGGGCAAAATGTATCCACAATTTTCACCTATCTTATAAACTATGTCTGTGCCAAGTTGCATCAACATCCATCCAATAGTTTCAGCGTGCTAAGTGTCCTTTTAAATAATTTTCCACCCCTATCCTGCAGGAATAATTAATTTTTTCGGGATGAAAAGTATCCAATGTCCTACCTCGAAGTGTAAACTCAGATCATACCAAATTTCATTAAGGAGAATCATAAATTCATTAAGTATTTTCGGCTGTCAAGGTACTGCCAAGGTGCCAAGGTACAGACAGACAGACGGACAGACAAAAATTACAGTATTGGTTGGTTACGCTCATATTTTTAATTTCACATAATGTCCATAATGTTATTACATTTTGACGTTGTTTAGATGAAATTCCGAGTGCCATACAAAGGAGAGTTACTTGCCTCTGTTTGGGGATGAAACCTGTTTCGTTGGTACTCGGGCGCATCGATAACGCATCCGCACCCGCACCACAGGAGTCGTCTGTGGGACCTTGAATGGAACGGACCCCGCGCGAGCAATAACACCTATTTTGTTTGTCGTTCCTACGTTCGTGAAATGCAAATTTAAACATATTAATTACCCCGCGTTTGATCCACCGCACTGTGAAGTGTGACTTCGGACTTTGGACATAACGGTGATGAGCTCCTGACCTGCGACTTCGACGAGACCAGCTATCCTGGACAGTACCTATCTCGAGACATGGTGAATTCTTCTACAAAGGTTAGTAGCTCTCTATAATGGTTTCCCGGTCTTTTAGTCTAGCAACGTCAAATTCTACATAAATTCTATTCTTTGGAAACGCGAACCAGCATTATCCTGCCACAGCTTTAATTGTGGCAGGCGCGCATCATCCCCCGGTCAAAATTTATAAACTGCTGGAGGTTGTATGCACCATTTTGGTCCTTCGAGCCGGATATTTAAATAATTTAAATATTAAAACATAAAAATTACAGAATTTATAAATTTATAGAATTTAATTTAAAGTCATTGCATATCGTCACTTAACTTTCACCTTTATTGCCATAGTAATAAGGCCTATATTTCTGTGTAAGCCTTGTGTCTGACCGTCAAATAAAATATTGGATCAATTCGTTTAATACGCATTATATTTATAAAGTTACTAAAGCATACCATTATAATATCCATTATTATATCGCTTAATAAATTGTTCTAGTAAATTATTACTATTTCGTTAAACTTGCATATTTTTTGTGCCGCATACGCATATAGTGGGTAGTTTAAAGTGCAGTACGAACTGGCGAACAAAGCTTGGAATTACATTCGGTCTTGTTCTATCCATACTATTCAAGTTGCATACAAACTGCGGTTGGCAACTGGTAAACTGAATAGTATTCGTTCCATCGGCTCGTCATAATATTTGCATTATACGAGTAGATGAGGATAGGTAACCCACGGACTCCGCTCATTGCATTTGGCTAAATTAGCGTAATTTAGTCATCTTATTCGCATCGATTTGGTTTATTCTCGGTGACCCTTGATTTCTTGATAGGGAACTTTAGGTAGACCAACTCGTACCTACGTACCTACTTACGACTGTCGATCTTTGAAAGCAGCCGTGAGTCAGTCCACGTAGTAGGTAAGTATACCTACGTAACCACGCGCACCGAACGTTTGTAGGCTCGTATCGTAGGCAGGTATCTAACGAACTGATAACATATTTCTGTTTTCGTTAATTGGTAAGGTACATTTAACAAGTTTTTTTAATGATATCTACTAAGTTATACCTACTTACCTGCGTCCCTGTGTTTTGGTCTATAAGTTATGAACCTAGGTTCATTAACGAATGCAATTTATTTTAAATTGTTTTGTCGCATCGCATTAGATACCATAATTTTTAATTTACTAGGGTACCGTATGGAACGGAAGAGGGTTCCGTAGTCTATATACATTAAATCGTACTAGATAAAAGTCGATATTTGTATTTATATATACATATCTAAATTTGTTCGCATAGTACTTTAAATTTTGTTAGGGTATCGCGCGGAACAGACAACGGTTCCGTACTTACATATCTCGATATATATTTTATTGAATGTTCTATTTTTGTTTAACGCCCTATATCGTACTAAGTGATTAACGTTAGGTACCGTATAATAATAAAATAGGTTCCTTACATATTTCAATATAAATTATTTTATTGCGCATTCAAATTTTGTTTCGCGCCTTATTTCGTTCTATATTTAAGTTCGGGTTGCGCATAATAATGAAATAGGTTCCGTACATATTACAATAAAAAATATTTTATTAGATAGGTATTCTATACTTGTTTCGCGCCTTGCGTAGTTACTGTATACCTACCTAACTTACGTCAGGGTTCGCATAATAGTGAAATAGGTTCAGTACATATTTCAATATAAAATAATTTATTGTATATTCAAATTTTGTTTCGCGCCTTATTTCGTTCTATGTATTAAGTTCGGGTTGCGCATAATAGTGAAATGCGTTCCGTACATAATACAATATAAAATATTTTATTAGAAATTCTATAGGTGTTTCGCGCCTTGCGTACTTACCCACAGAACATATATGTGCTGTGTTCCTACCTAACTTACGTTAGGATTCGCATAATAGTGTAAAAGGTTCAGTACACATTTCGATATTAATATTTTATTGCATATTCTATTTTGTTTAACGCCCTATTTCTTACTTACATTAGGGTTCCGAAAAATAGGGAAATAGTTCCGTATGTATATTGCATAAGAATTTTCATCTATCTATTTTGGTTCACATACTATTTCGTAAACGTTAGTGTTCCGCTCAGAAGTGTGAAGGGTTCCGTATCGATTGGTACAAATAAATTGGTGTTCGAATTGTATTCTGTCTCATTCTCATAATGGACGACGAGACCAAACTCAGACTTTACGAAAGTAAACGCGAGACTTATTTCGCTCGGGTTCAAGGAATATATGATTCTATTGAAACTTTAACAACAGAAAAGGCACGGCGACGCTTTATCGCGCAGGTCAAACAAATTGATACTTTGCGAAGTGAATTTTGTAGTATTTTGGACAATGTAAACGCCCTGAATCTGAAATTTGATCCTACATACGAAATCAATTATAAAGCTTTAAATAGTTTCGATGAGTTGGTTTGCGAAATAAAGGATGCGGCGTGTTCACTTACAGCACCGTCGCCAAGCGTACTACAGTCGGGTTCTAGTTCCAATTCCCACCACATTAAGATACCTAAGATCGAATTGCCTACATTTGAAGGTGACATTCAAAACTTCCCTTACTTTTATGAGACATTCAAGCGAGTCATTCACACTAACTCAGATTTATCGGATTGTGATCGCATTCATTATCTGTTGAGTTGTTTAAAAGGCAAGGCTAAGAATATAGCAGCCGGGATTTCTCCTTCGGCTGACAATTATCGCGTAGTTTGGGAAGCGCTTATCGCTAAATATCTCGACAATCGCGCGTTGGCGGTTAACTACCTAAACCAGTTATTTTCATTGAAATCGGCCGGTTCGTCTCCTTCAAATATTGAAAGGGTGTTCGACAAATTCACCGCTACTATTGCCGGACTTAAACAATTAAAAATAGATAACTTAGAAGATTTTATTTTTACTCATCTGGGTCTTAAGTTAATAGACTCTGATATCGCAAAATATTACGAAATGTCCCTTCGTACGCAAAAGGATCCACAGACAGTAGACTACGATTATTTCGTGAAATTTGTTCGCGAACAACTTAAAATTTTGTATCGCACCGCGCCGCCGGTATCACCGCGCTCCGAGCTGCTGTCCACCGCGAGTAAGGCCCCTTCCGCAACCTCTAAAGTCACGCAAGCGTACGTCGCTACTGCAACGAAATGCTCACTTTGTCATTCGTCGCACACGCACTTATATAAGTGTAGTGCCTTTCAAACTTTGAAAGCGATAGATAGATTTAAGTTTATAAAGGACAATCGCATTTGTGGTAACTGCCTAAGCAGTCATCATACCGTATCTCAATGTCAGTCTAAGACTACATGTAAAAAATGTGATGGTAAACACCACAGCATGTTGCATTTCGAGCAACAGCCATCTCGACCGGGAACTTCCGCGAAAAGTTTAGCCTCCACTTCCACTTCAGTCTCCGTCACCGCTCCCACTTCTTGCTCTGTAGACGATGCGCCTACGTCACAGCGGATAGCTTTATGTACGCATTCTGCATCTGTTCAGCCACCCACTCACATTACTGAAGTGCTAGCTACTGCTAAGGTGCTAGCAGTTGGTAAGAAGGGGAAGGACACGGTGGTTAGGTGCCTGTTGGACCCCGGTTCTCAGAAAAACTACGTAACGACTCGCTGCTGTCGCATGCTTGGGCTATCCATTCGCGAGGACACCATAAACACTGTCAAAGGTATTGGTGGTACCACTCAACCAGTACGTGGTTCAGTCAGCCTCACATTTAGTTCTCGGCTGCACGCGCAACCCAAGTACAACATCAATGCGCTAGTACTGGATCAGATAACAGGTCAGCTTCCGTTATGTTCGATAAACGCCGCTGATTTAAATCACATTGATCCTAAATTACTTGCTGACGATACTTGGGATGTGCCTGGTAACGTGGACATCCTATTGGGGGTAAACCTGTTCGCTAAGTTGTTGCGATCAGGTCGCCTGACCCGAGTGCCAGGTTGTCCCGACGCGTTAGAAACTGTGCTCGGCTATATTCTTATGGGAGAAGTGCGTATTTCAGAACCAGATACAGCCACGCTGACGTTCTGTGCGACTTCCTCTGAAGAATGCTGCGATCTCTGCGAATTCTCGGAGATCAAGGAAGTCACCACTTTCCCCATAGTAAATGTAGACGAGACAGAATGTGAACAATTTTATTGTTCCACTACTAGTCACACGCAGTCGGGTAAAAATGTGTCTGTTTTGCCGTTGCCACTTAAAATGAACGAAACGGCATTAGGAAATTTTCTGGAGATAACGCGTCGTAGGTTTTTTAACTTCTATAGTAAAATTAAGGTGTACCTTAGGGATGAAGTCAGGTTATTGTATGACGACGTCATCAAAGATTGCCTTAAACAGAACATCTCCCTCAACCTTCTTAAAGTCACACCCCTCCAGGTTAAGTTGCTAGCTCGCTTTGAGTTATGCGCCGCACTCCCTTTATCAACTTTGATAAAACGAGTTCTCGATCCCTTCGCAGCTCGGCATGCCATTGAGGCTGTTGCAGTTTTTATGGATTCAACTATAACATTGAGTTGTATTCCTTTCGCATCGCATCGCTGGTATACTTATGTTGCCATCGCCAACATGTACGCAGCACGACCTGCTATTGAGGCTGTCGTAGCTTTTCCAGATACAACTGTAATTTTGAGTTGGATTGTTTCCGCATCGCATCGCTGGCAAACTCATATAGCCAATCGCATCGCTAAGATTAATATCCCTCCGCATCGTTGGCACATTTATGTCACCAATCGCATCGCTATGTTTTATTCCGCACCGCATCGCAGGCAAATTAATTTGTCTGCTGAAATCTTCTTCCACGTCCAAGGATCTACGAATCCTAGCGACTGTCTCTCTCATGCCTTAACGCTGGCCCAGTTAGACCACCATCCTTTGTGTCTAAACGGACTACTATGGCTTAAGTCGCCTCGCACCGAATGGTTTGTCAAGCCATTCGTCACAGATGAAGCGCAAGATCTTCTGAAACTGAAGCATATTGCAGTACATGCTATATCGTACGAATGCTTGAATCGAAGTCCTCCTTCCGAGACTTTGTATAACCGCTCCGCCAGGTTTTCCTCTTGGGTGAAATACTTGAGAATGATTTGCATCATCTATAAATTCTTGAGATTTCGCCCTAACGGGCCTGTCACCGCATCTGATTTGGAATTCGCAAAATCCTTAGTATGGCGACCTGTTCAGCGAGTTCATTTCGGACCCGATCTGGATCGTCTGTCCCGCAACGGATTATGTTCGAAACCAATACAGATATTGAATCAGTTTCTTAGCAATGATCTCATCAACATTGGTTGCCGCCTAGCCCATTCTGAGATAGATTTTGATTCACGTCATCATATTCTACTGCCACGCCAAACTAATATAGTGGATTTTTTTATTTCTTATTACCATACAAAAAACTTTCATACTAATCCCAAGCTGTCTTTATCTCTATTACGACAGCGTTATTGGGTTATGTCAGTGCGACGTACTGCACTTAACATTACTTTCAATTGTAATATCTGCTATCGAGCAAAACCGCGGCTAGTCTTTGTACACTTTATTTCGCGATATGAACTGATGGATAAATTGGTTCAATCTTTTTGGAAACGGTTGCACCAAGAGCACACCCTGCAATCCAAACAGAAATGGAACACTCCAGCCAATCCGGTTCAAATTGGCATGGTAGTGATTTCCCTGCAGGATAATGTCATGCCCTTGCATTGGCCGTTAGGTTTAATTACTGAAACCTTTCCGGCTAAAAAGAGGACATGTAGAATCGCTTCTTTTAAGACGAAAGGCGGGTTACTAAAGAGTCACCTGGTTGTGAACTGGTGTCCTCTAACAACCCAATAACTTACGCTTTTTTATTTCCTTTCTTAGTTTATGATTTAGTCTCGCATCGCATCGCAGTACAGACGATAAATTTAATTATCTCTAGTATCTATATTCATTTTTGTTTAATAATGTTGAGTCATAAAATAGGTGACGATATGCAATTTATTAAACTCCCTTGATCTTTTGAAAGCAGGACCTTTCAAGCCGGGGGAAATGGTTACGCTCATATTTTTAATTTCACATAATGTCCATAATGTTATTACATTTTGACGTTGTTTAGATGAAATTCCGAGTGCCATACAAAGGAGAGTTACTTGCCTCTGTTTGGGGATGAAACCTGTTTCGTTGGTACTCGGGCGCATCGATAACGCATCCGCACCCGCACCACAGGAGTCGTCTGTGGGACCTTGAATGGAACGGACCCCGCGCGAGCAATAACACCTATTTTGTTTGTCGTTCCTACGTTCGTGAAATGCAAATTTAAACATATTAATTACCCCGCGTTTGATCCACCGCACTGTGAAGTGTGACTTCGGACTTTGGACATAACGGTGATGAGCTCCTGACCTGCGACTTCGACGAGACCAGCTATCCTGGACAGTACCTATCTCGAGACGTGGTGAATTCTTCTACAAAGGTTAGTAGCTCTCTATAATGGTTTCCCGGTCTTTTAGTCTAGCAACGTCAAATTCTACATAAATTCTATTCTTTGGAAACGCGAACCAGCATTATCCTGCCACAGCTTTAATTGTGGCAGGCGCGCATCATCCCCCGGTCAAAATTTATAAACTGCTGGAGGTTGTATGCACCATTGGTTTTAGTATTGAATACAGAACAGCCTCCAAAAAAAAAAACTTTAATTTACAGAATTTGGGACATTATCCTGCAGGGACTCTTTATTTTTCGGGATAAAAAGTATCCTCAATTTTGACACATTATATAAACTATGACTTTGCCAAGTTGCATCAAAATCCATCCAGTAGTTTCAGCGTGATACGTGTTCTTTTAAATAACTTTCAACGCCTATCCTGCAGGAACCCTTTAATTTTTCGGGATGAAAAGTAACCTATGTCCTACCTCGTAGTATGAACTCAAATCACACCAAGTTTCATTTAAATTCATTCAGTAGTTTCGGCGTGATGCCTAGCCAAGATACAGACAGACAGACAGACAGACAGACAAAAATGAAAAAACAGTTTTGACTTCAGTATCGAATCTAGAGCAAGGTCCAAAAAAATAATTCTATATATCTTCAATGTACAGAATTGGACCCGTTGCAATTTTATTATAAGTATTTAGATTATCTTGTCGGTAAATTGTCTTTGGCGCTTGCCGGCCGCTACCGCGGCACGCTTGCTTCGCTCGCTCGGCTCGCGCGATGTGTAGCCATGGTCTAACCTAACGCGTCCGTCACTATACCGGCCATTTGTTTGTACGCAGCCCAAAACTTCCCAAACTGTAGTGCTCTCAAGTGCTCTGTAGTGCCCAAATATGGCCATAAGTTCTGAGTTACTTTACGAGATATTTCATTTCAAAGGGTGGCCTGTCGGGGTGACGCTGAGTTCAGCGCGTCGATGTCGATGAATCCATCGAACAGATTTAAATGAAACATAGCTCAGCTTTCAGTTCTCGAAATAATAAGCGAAACTATCAAACAAAATTACAATTGAAGTAGTGGTTTATGAGAAACCATCTTATAAGGGTGGTCAGCCAGGATGACGCTTGCTTCAGCGCGCTAACTCTATAACAACAAAACGAGTGCATCAATATTCTTCAAATTAAGTGGAGCTGCAGTTCTTCTATTTTTGCCCTTTGTGCCCAAAAATCAGTCGTGTAAGTTCAGTAGTTTTTGCTCGTTCGAGGATCGAAAGGTGGCCTGATGGGGTGACGCTGGCTCTGGCGCGCTACCCTGAAACTCGACAACGGCTGTGCCTACAGCATTGAGATGTAAATCTACAAATAGTTCCCGGTAAGATGGTCTTTGTGCCCGAGAATTGGACATCTACCTAACGAACTTTACTAGCAAAAAGCTACCATTACTTTTTATAATGGAAGCTTGGATTTCCATTTTGGTCAGATAATACAATGTGTACAATCACGTACAAAAGTGATAACTAGTAAAATTTTATTTAAATAAAGTATTGGTATGTATCACTTTGTTTGGTATTATATTTTTATGATTTTAGGATCAACGCCTACTTAGCGAGAACATTACTTGTTATGTAATTATTTATATAAGAAAAAAATATAGATCACATTAGTAGTTGGTGGTTTGGTTTAATTCAATTGAGCTACCAATAGATGGCGTTACAGTCCTTGCAAGACAAAATTCATACAAAGTATTAAAATATTAAATAAAGTTTTACTTGATATCACTTTAATTTGGTATAATTTTACTCTATGTTCTATGATACCTACTTAGCCAAAACATAATAGTATTATTTAATAGGTAATTTTCTAAAGGAAAAAAATGGATCACGTTGGTTGGTGGTATGATCACGTGTTGGCTTGGTTCAGTTTAACTGAGCTGCCAAAAATGGCGTTACCGTCCCCATAAGACGAATTTAGAGAGGCCCTTTATTGTACGGCCAATAATTTGGGACCAAATAGTGCACAGCCAATAATTGGCGTCCAATATTCCGTTGACTGACCTTGGATATCAGGGTATACACAGTACCATCAGTGCCGTAACTAGGGCGGTGCCAGCGGTGCCCAAGCACAGGGCGCAGAATCCATTTTATTGTCAGAACCGGTTATGATTAGAAAATATTTATAGCAGCTCGCACCGGGCGTATAAAAGGCTAATTACGTCTGCGAGTACCATACGGGTATTATTGTGCATTATCAACACTAGAGCTAATTTTGTACAGGCGTTAATTCGCAGCCAGAAAAAAGAAGCCATTTGATGTACGTGGATTATCAGGGTATGCATTAGTGGTTGTGAAATACGGGTTGGAGACTTTTCGCTCGGGCGATAATGTATAGCAATTAATCCGTGTACATAACAGATTAAACAGAAATGTCATAGTGCCATTTACACGTTCGGCACGGTCCGAATCAGGCCATTATCGATATTATCGCGCTCACAAGCGGTCCAATTCAGCATAAGCGCGCCAACGACAGACTGACGATATCGCGTGTGATGTCATAGATGACGTCATTATTGCCGCCATATTGAACTTACGCTGATTATGCTCCTGCGTGAAATCACGTAACAAATTTATAGTCAACGGTACGCGGTACGTATCCAAAGAAATGGGTAGGTAGGTATTTTATATTATTATGACATGGAACCGAGATATTCACAAATCCAAGTGAAAGACGGGTCCAATTCCGTATCTGGAAGTTTTTTTTTTGTTTGTTCTCTATATTCAATACTGAAGCCAAAACTGTTGTTTCTTTTTTCATTTTTGTCTGTCTGTCTGTCTGTCTGTCTGTCTGTGTCTTGGCTGAGCATCACCCTGAAACTACTGAATGAATTCAGTTGAAACTGTACTTGTACCTGTATGATTTAAGTTCATACTACGAGGTAGGACATAGGATACTTTTTATCTCGAAAAATTAAAGGGTTCCCGCAGGATAGGGGTTGAAAGTTATTAAAAGAACACGTACCACGCTGAAACTACTCGACGGTTTTTTGATGCAACTTGGCACAGTCATGATGGGCAAAATTGAGAACACCTTTCAATGCCGAAGAAATAAAGGGTTCCTGCAAGATAGGGGTCCAAATTCTGTACATTGAAGATATTTTGTATTTACTTTTGGAGGCTGCTATAAATTCAATACTGAAGCCAAAACTGCATATTTTTTAATTTTTATCTTTCTGTCTGTCTGTCTGTATCCTGGCCACGCATCACGCCAAAAATACTGAATAAATTCGAATGAAACTTGGTATGATTTGAGTTCATACTACGAGGTGGGACATCGGATTTTGATGCTGATGAAATCTATAAGTACTTATAATAAAGCTTTAATTATGAAAAAGAGTGTACAAAGATAATAAAAAAAATAGTCTAGGGCATTTAAAATAAGCTATTGAACATAACATTTAAAAAATCATGTCTGTCTGTTTCTCCATCTGCTTGTCTGTATGTTTGTTTGTTCGCGTATCACGTAAAAACTACTAAACCGATTGATATGCGGTTTCCATATTTGACGGCTGAAGGAATTTTAATCAAATGTTGTTATTGTGTATATTATTGGGATAGTACATAGCGTACTTTTAATCTAGACAAATGACCACGCGTGCGAAGCCACGAATACAACTAGTTTTAAAATATGGTCATCAGTCTACATGCTATAACTATATTTACTTTAAATGTTATACCTTCTATTTTCAAATATTTATTCCGAAATCTGTTGTATTTCAATAATGTACCTAATGAACATTATTAATTGTACTAAGATCTAGGTACCTACGCCCGGGGCCCGGCCGCGTGAAGATTAGAAACGCAGCCACATGTTGATATGTGTCACTTTTCGTGAAATCCATTTTTTACTTGATTGTACATCTAATATTAGCCGGCTAAATGTAATATCCGTGCCTAATCTGCTTTAATTCATGCTAATGACAAATACTTCATGTTAGAAAGGCACAGCTGTAGCTTCAAGAACCTTCTAATGGAGGTACTTACGATAAGGTGTGCAAGCAGTAATTGATGATCAAACAAACTTCTAGAAGAAAAGTTCGATTGATATTATATGAGTTGCTTCATTCGAAGATATATTTTAACCAGGTAGTCCTGTTATCCTACAGGCATAATTCGCACGTTTTCAGAAACTTGGTATGATTGAGATCATACTACGAGGTAGGACATTGGATACTTTACATATCGAAAAAATTATGGGTTATTATTTAGGGGTTGAAACTTATTTAAAAGAACACGTACCACGCTAAAAGTAATGGACGGGTTTTGATGCAACTTGGCACTGTCTTAAGTTATATGATGGGTTAAAACTGAGGACACGTTTTATCCCGAATAAGTAAAGGGTTTCTGCGGGATATGAGTCCAAAGTTATGTTAATATTTAAGTAATAAAAAATATTTTTTGGATGGATTGGATGGAACAAAAAAAAAAGTTAAATGTTGGTATATTGGTCCTGGAACAGCACATTATGGTACTTTGAACCTAAAGAAAAGAACACGCGTGTGAAGCTGCGGGTACAGCTAGTGCCAAATAAATTTGTTTATTTCCAGAGGAAAATAATAATATTCTTATAATGATTGTTAATATAATGATAATTATCAACTTCTGACATAATATTTGTCGAAATCCTTGATTCTAGCAACTGGCAATCACGCTCTCAAGTCACGGATCGACTGCACTCAACATTCTGCATCTCAAAGCACATCGCAAGTGCACTCTTGAGGTCGAGATTGATTTATTATTAAACACTAACTCAGCTGATTACGGCATCTCAATCAACAGCCTAAGATATGTTTATTAATTAGATTAGCATCTTGAGATCGCTCTCAATAGTGTTGTGAATTATATTAATATAGTGTGGCAACCTTTGTACTTTATGGTTTATTATATCTGGTCTCACTAGTCTATGGTACGCTGTTGTGGACGTTGTAGTAAAGTTAATTATACTAGAGGGGAAATTATAAGTTTTATTGTTTAAAACATAGCGCAGCCGTCAAAAACTTAAAATAAGTCACGATAAATGGTGACAGTATTAATTATTGTTGTTTCCAAGCAAACTATTGGACGCAAACATTGTATTTACGAAGTGACAAAGCGTCGCCCTTCACCCCGGCAAACACAGCGAATAGATGGCGTCGGTGAAATTGCCACCAAATCTGAACTTGCAAAGCGAGTGCGCAAGCAAGCAAGTTAGTAGTAGTAAGTAGTTGCGGTTGGAAAAGAAGAGGCAGAAGACAAAACCAAATTGTCATTCCTAAGAAATATGATGGGGCCTGAGGCAGCACGTGTTCTACAAACATTACCTATAAAAACAGAACATTTAAAAGTTTTTAAAAATGTGGTGGATGCAATTAAAATGTTTGTGTCACCTAGAATAAACTCAAGTTTTGAAAGATTCAAGTTCAATGAAAAGAAGCAGCGACAAGGTGAACCTTTCGAAGTTTTTCTCACTGATTGTCGAGAGTTGATAAAGACGTGCGAGTACGAAATAACCTCAGTAGAGTCTTTAGAAAATCAGATTCTCCGTGACAAAATTGTGCATGGCATAAAGGACAAAGCAATTCAGGAAAGTCTATTGCGATTAGAGAATTTAACTTTGGAGAAAGCAATAAACTTCTGCAGAACATCAGAACAAAGTAGAAAACAGATGATGGAAATGAATCCCACATACCCCACAGCAGAGGTGGAGATGGTAAAAAAAAAACTACTATGGTATTTACATGCAAGAGGTGCCAGAAACAACATGGCCCAAGACAGTGAGAGACACTTTTTTGAGATTAAAAAGGATTGTAGTCCAACCACGCTACTACGCCATTATTCGTATGTGTAAATTCGAAAATGGAATCATCGCACAAGGAAGAATTAGAAAAATTCACTGTTCAACAGTTGAAAGAAGAATTGCGATTTCGTATATTATGTCTTAGCGGTACGAAGCAAGATTTAATTGAAAGATTATTGAACGACAACATCAAAAAACAAGATGAAAATGTAATGGAAATGTACCAAGAAGAAAAGATCAAAAGGATGTCACAACAAATAGAATTAGAAGATATGAAAAATCAGCTAAAGAACATACAATGTAAGGAAAGTCAAGATGTACCAGGTATGTCTTCTTTGCACACAACTTCAAATGATGTGTTAACTCAAATTCTTCTAACTCAAACAGAATAAATGAAACAAATTGCTCAAAATTCAAACAATAATGTGCCTTCCTCATTTCAAGTGTTCAGCACAGCTGACACAAGCCAAGCTATACCTCTTTTTAGTGGCAAAAAGTATGAAAATGCCGTAGAATGGACAAAACAAGTCGATAGAATCTCCACATTGGCAAATTGGTCAGATAATTTGTCCATGGTAAACGCATCGATGAGGTTAAGAGGTCAGGCAAGCGACTGGCACAAGGCCATAGGCAAAAATATATACTCATGGCCTGAATGGAAAACAAAAATTATTGAAAGATTCAGTATTAAAATGTCATTTGCAGAATTTATTACATATCAACATAAAAGAACATTACGTCCTACAGAAACCTTGACAGAATACATTTATAATAAAAATGCTCTATTTGAAAAGTCACCAACTATGATTCCAGAACAAGATAAAGTCTCCCTGCTTTTAGAAGGTATCACAGATCAGCGATGGGCAGTACCATTAGCAACGCACTGCTGCAGAACAGTAGAACAGCTACTCAACCGTGCTTCAGCTTTGGATCAAATAAGGAAAGTTACATTTATTGCAAACTATAACAAACAACAAGTAAGTAACAACCATTTCATGAATAACAGCACAATACAAGAGAAACCAAGTACAAATAGTAGACTTATTCCAAAGTACAACCCAGAGATACATAACGAACAAGAACAAACATGTTATCGCTGCAAACAAAGAGGCCATATTTCATATAATTGTAAAGCACAAACTACAGCTTCAACAATGTCAAACAATACTAGAAGCATTCAAAAACAAGTTGAGTTTAGTAAAGAAAGCAAAAATATGTACAGTAAGCCTTTAACCAGTTTGGAAAATAAGTACAGTAAAAATCAAGTAAGCTGTGTACAACCAGAGATGCCAAATGTGACATTAATTCCAGTAACCTTAAACAAAACCATAGAAGTACAAGGCCTTCCAGATTCAGGTTCAGTCATCACAATTATTGGAAAATAAGTACAGTAAAAATCAAGTAAGCTGTGTACAACCAGAGATGCCAAATGTGACATTAATTCCAGTAACCTTAAACAAAACCATAGAAGTACAAGGCCTTCCAGATTCAGGTTCAGTCATCACAATTATTGACAAAAATATTTTACCCGTTGATACTCAAATATACCCATGGCAAAAAGGAAATTATAAAGTAGCAGGAAATGATTTAACTCCATTAGGATGGATTTCAGCAAGATTACAGATAGGAAAAATAGATTATATTATGCCACAAGTTGCAATATGTGAAAACCTACCCGTGCCTATGATCTTAGGAAAAGATTGGCAGTTATCAGTATATGCTCGCATCATACATGAACCCGATGGTAAAATTTGCATTATTACACCCACCCACACAGAATATTTTCCAAGTGTAACAAGGACAGAAAAGTCAGTAGCCTGTTGCATTAATAAAAAAGAAATTACTGCATCAATTAACGAAAATGACATAACAAAAGTAGAACAGTTAGTCGCAGAATATCAAGATATTTTCAAAAATGATGAGAACGATATAGGAAAATTTCCAGATTTTGAGTTAGAAATAAACCTAAAACATGAAAAACCAATAAGTAGCAAGCCTTACAGATTACCAGTACCCGAACGTCAATTTTTGAAAGAAACAGTTGAAAAATGGTTAGTACAGAAAGTATGTCGATTATCAAGCTCTCCGTATGCAGCACCAATGTTTGTAGTACAACAACCATTTCACGATACTACTCCCTACAGACCTGTAGTTGATTATTCAAAAACAATTAACCCAATTACCATATTAGATATCCAGCCTATAGAAAGAATGGACGATATCATACAAACTATTTCACAATTTATTTTCAAGTTTAAATTAGATATTTATCATGCATACCATAACATTTGTATAAGAGAAGAAGATATTTTCAAAACTGCAGTTGTGACACAAGACTATCATGTAGAATTCATGAGAGTAATGTTTGGTTTAGTCGGAGGACCAGCAATCATGTCAAAAGTTGTAAACACAACTTATGGTAACCTATACAATGAAGGTGTAAGAGTATACTTCGATGATATTTCCGGAGGTGCTAATACCATTGATAAGTTGATAACAATATTAAAAAAAGTATTTGAACTAACTAGAGAGAAAAATTTAAAACTAAACAAAGAGAAATGTATATTCATCGACACAGAAATACCATTATTTGGAAGATTAATTGGATTTCAACAAGAACGCACAGATCCAAACCGTACTATTGCAGTTGAACAATATGAAACTTTGAAAACCTTATCAGAAGTACGCTCATTTTTAGGATTTTCAGGAACTTTCAGGAAATACATTAAAAACTATGCTTCTATAGCAAAACCATTACAAGACATTTTGAAAAAGGACAAATCAATTAATATGAAAAATAATAAACAGGAAAATAGTAAAAATAAAAAGATAGAACTCACAATTGAACAATTGGAATCATTCAATAATTTAAAGAAATTGATAACGTCGGCACCAATTTTATCAAATTTTCAACAAAATGCAGAGACTATTGTAGAGACAGATAGCAGTTACAAAGGTTTAGGCGCATGTTTATTGCAAATACAAAATGGAGAAAAGAAGGTGATAGAATATGCCAGCAGAAGTTTGAAAGATGCAGAAACCCGATATCACATAAATGAGTTGGAAGTAACAGCAGCACATTGGGCAATAGTAAGTAAGTTCAGAATATATTTACTTGGTAACAAGTTCACATTAATAACAGACAGCTACTCAACAGCATATATAATAAACAAAGCAAAGTTTAACAGAAAATTTGCCAGATATGTCATAGATTTGGCACCATTTGATTTTACACCAACACATAGACCAGGAAGTCAAAATTATATAGCAGACCATCTTTCAAGATATCCATTAAATGAAGTATGTCTTATGGTAATAAGTAGCAACTTAGAAAAATTAAAATTAGCTCAAAGTAAAGACCCATTTATTCAGCAAATATGTCAGAAATTGCAAAAACAACCAACTACACAACATTTAAAGCAGATTAACGACTCATTTAAAGTACTAGACAATATTTTAATTCATATAAACAAAGAACAGTTGCAAAACAAAGAAAAAAATGTAGTTCCACAAAGCTTAAGATCAAATATAATTAAAATAGCACATGATGAAAACGGACATTTAGATTTTGAAACAACACTGAACAAAATTAAAAGTAAATACTGGTGGAAAACAATGAGACAAGACATAAAAACATATACAAAGTCATGTATAACTTGTGCAAAAATAAACAGACGTACAACATTAGCTTATGGTGAAATGGGACAGCGACCCATACCAGAAACTCCAATGCAAATAATATCATCAGACCATATTGTGGCACTACCACAAACAACGTCAGGAAATACATACATATTTGTACACATAGATCATGCCACAAGATATATATTTGCGAAGCCCACATGTTCTCTCTCAGCAAAAGATGTTATCGAGACCATAGAAAATGATATAATTTATATGTATGGACCACCATTAACATACATATCCGATGGAGCACCATGTTTTACAAGTCAAGTAACGCAGAAGTTTTTCTCAAAATATGGTATTGAAAGTATCACAACAACCCCGTACACTCCACAAAGTAATGGATTAGTCGAAAGGGCAAATGCTACAATAATGTCAACACTTACAAAGTATGCATTAGAAAATGAAGAAGATTGGGATAAATTATTACCAAAAGCAGTATTGGCTATAAACACTTCAGTCCAGAAAACAACAAAATATTCACCCTTTTATTTATTATTTGGATTTCAACCCAGAATACCACCCAATGAAGTAAAATTTGGTACAATTTATGAAGATATAGAACGCAGCCATTAACTAGATTTTTTAACAGAAGCAAGAAAACAAGCATTATTAAATATAAATGAAGTACACAAGTATAACAAAAACAGATTTGACCTAAGAAGAATCCAAGACACATTTCAAAAAGATGACTATGTTTTGTATGAATGGCATAAACCAACAGACTCAAAGTTAACGCCAAGATTCAAAGGACCGTTTAAAATAACTAGAAAAATTGGTTCAGTCTGTTATGAAATACAAGATGTAAACAAGCCATCAGTGAAGAAGATAGTACATGTACAATTTTTGAAACCGCTAACATCACCTCACAATCTAGATTATTTTTCAGCAATTTCAGATAACCATTACAGTACAATAAATAACACCCAAGAAGGACAAGACAACCCCAGTAAGGATTACCACGTTGATGAGAACTCCCCATATGATGACCATAGTGAGAACTCCCCTGATGATGACTATACAAAGATCCTCATAATTGATGACCAATATTACACAACCAGGGCAGGACGAACAGTAAAAAAAGCCTAACTATAAACAATATTACTAAATATATCACTATACCATTCTTACATAAATAATTTAGTAAAAGCATGCCTAACTAACTACAATAAGTCTGTCATAAATTCAAGTACTCTAGCTTTAAAAATAGTACTTAACAAGTAAATATAATTTCAGCTTTCTCATAAAATATAAAAACAACTAAATGTATTAAAAAGTGAATACCTAATACTTAAACTACCTATAATAATGTATGTAAAAGTAAAACATGTTAAATTATTACATAATGTATTAAATATGTGCATAGCAAGTACATAAAAATGTATGTTTAAAATGAGAAAAAGAGGATTTGTATTTATTTCATAATGTAAATTAATTAAAATAAGCACTTATAAATAAACATGTAAATTTAGTTTTCTTAAAGTAAAATCATTAAATAAGCTTATAGTAAGTACATAAATTGAATGTTTAAAATATGTAAAGTAAAATATGTTCATTTTGTTTTCCTAATGTAAATTCATAAAAATAAGTATATAATCAAAACCACAAAATGTATGTTATCAAGATAAAAAGTAAATCATACTATTAAGTTACATATAGAATAATATTAGTTTTCAGCGAAAATGTATAAGTTAGTACCTAGTAACCAAGTGTGACAGATGAACTGAGTGCAGTTTTTGTTTAATCATAATAAATAAGTAAGTACATAATGTAACCTAAAGTAAATAACTGTATGAATGAGAAATATAATTTAAAATTGTAAACCCTAAGAGCATGTAAGTATTAGTGAAATTTAAAATTGAATTTCCTTTCCGTCATTAAATTTGTAAATTTCAAAGGGCATGTAAGCATTAAATTTAGCATAATGCCTTATGCTACCGAAAAGTGTGAAAGAGAAGGAATGAAAGGATTTTAGGTAAATGAGAAAGAGTAAGCAGATATTTGTAAACAAGTGGAACGTAGTGAATGGGATGTCTAGATGCAAAAGATTGAATGCGTGAAAGAGTAACTGAAATTGGAATAGAGCGAAAGGGATAGTTTAATTATAAAAGGTTTAGGAGTAAGTGAAATGAAAATAAAGAAACAATTATGGCGAACGTCTCTCGTTTAATTCACACCTTTACAGATGCATCATGGAAGTGCTGTTTAAACAGAGAAGGAAATGTTAGCAATTTATTTTGGAGTTCAAAAATTTCACAAGTTCATATATGGAATTGAAGTGGATGTATAAACTGACCACAAGCTTATTGTTTTAATTATGTCCAAACATGTCAGTAAGTTGGGATATCTTAGGTTGAGACGCTTGCGGTTAAAGTTATTAATGTATAACCTCAATGTATATTATGTGCCACGCAGACTGGTACATTTCGCTGATATGTTGTCGCGCAATGGTCTTAAATTCACTGAATATGATAGTGAAATGTTACAGATGATCCACTCTATATCTAGATACTTACCTCTGTCACCAGAAAGAAAAATAATGTTTAGACAAGCTACCTCTAATGATTCTGTGCTGAGCAAGGTTATCAACTACTATTATCACGGATGGCCAAAAACTGTACCAAAAAATTGTCAAACTTTTGATAAACTAATAGATAATATTTACTTACAAGATGGATTACTGTTCTTTGAGAATAAAATAATTGTACCAGGTTCATTAAAGTCATATGTAATGGAGATGGTACATCAAGGTCATAATGGAATTGCTAAATGTATAAATAGAGCTAAAAACATGTTTTACTGGCCTAGTATGCGATTTAACAATTTTTGTAAAAAAAATGTAGATTATGTGAAAAGTATAGTCCACTAAACTGTAATGAACCGTTGCTACCACACAAAATTCCCAAAGAAAGATATTTAAAAGTTGGCTGTGACATTTTAGATTTTCATGGAAAATACTATCTTGTTATAGTTGATTACTTTCACATTGGCTTGAGTTGCTACCATTGGAAAATAAGACCTCAAAATCAGTAATTAATGTGATGCAGTGTGTATTCACTAAATTTGGTTTTCCAGTAGAATTAATAGCAGATAATGTTCCATTTGCATCAATTGAATGTCAAAATTATTTTAAGTCTAAAGACATACAATTAACCACAAGCACTCCGCATTACCCAAAGAGCAATGGTATGGCTGAAAAAGCTGTTCATATTTCTAAGCAAATCTTAAGAAAATGTACTGAGGATATGACAGATTTTAGAGAAGGAGTGATGCAGTATAACAATACTCCACTTTCAGGGTGTAACTAATTTCTTGCCCTCCACCAATTTATACATCGCTTGGCCAATTGATCGTCTATACTACGTTGTGAATATAAGTAACCCGGAACTTTTAGAGTGCGGGACTGTACTGGGAAATTATGTAAATTAATATGATAGTACAAATACAGATATTATAATAAATATGTTAAGTTAGCATCTGAGATTTGGTTATTAACATAGTGTCAACAAGAGCGTGTTCTTTGATAATATAAATGTGTTATTATAATATTCAAATAATTACTGAAGTCATATTGTTCGCATCTCTCCATACAGCACATCATAAAATATAAAACAGGAACTCAGAAGACTTATTGTTTACTTATTATTTTGTTATGAGGAGGTGTTTGTTTGTTCTGCCTGATATTCTCCGACAATATGATCGGAGACTTTAAGGCATAACATGTTTATTCTCTTTTATTTTAGAGTTTGGTTATATAAAACCACTCATAGGATAGTAGAACTTTCATCGCCTACTTACCGGAGCGGTATAAGGATAGAGTAGCGTAGGTATATTTTATGTGTATAGCAAAGCAAACCATTCAGTCTAACATAACTGGAGTTAGTTCAGGTTGACTTAGTTGAACATAATCGGTCTATGCCGTAGCTTGTTTTTTTACTGACTATATCAGTTTAGTTTTATTTAAATAAAGTCTGGGTTATACCAGTATATAGTTTTGTTGACATTAGGAATCAATCCTTTTAGTTTATCGGCCTTGCCGTAATTCGTAGTTGAGACTAAAGCCTCTGATATTCAATATATTTCCTTTTATAATATTTAAGGGTTTTATCTGGACTATGCCAGTGTGAATTATTTAGTATTCAGGAATAATCCTCAGTAAATTAATTATGATATTATTACACTTTTGTAAGTAAATTTCCATAATAATTGCTATTAATTCAAGATTGTACCTTAATTAAAGATTTCGTAATCGATCAACAGTAAGCATGTCAATCCATCACTAGTGCCTGACAGAGCCAGAATTTACACGATAAGGGTCCCTTTGTTCAGCTTATAGTCTTTATCTTTTTTCGGAACATAACATATTCTATCAGTGCTGGGTGCCAAAACAACAAAGTGAAAATTAACATCCTTTCCATATATTTCAACCAAGAAACCTATTAATTAGTTCGTGGTTGATTATATAAATATAACAGTTCTGCTAGACTGAAATAGTATTAAATTCACCCTTAAGGCGTAATTCATCTTTATTCTTACATAAAGAAATTGGTTTGCATGGTAGGAATATGACAGTTAGGAGGAAGCGATCGGAGTCAACCTCCGCTATCACCGATTACTAATCAAGCCATAATTTATCTGTATTTGATATTTATGTTTGAAGGTTGAGTCAGTAAGCAATGATCTGTTGGCCGAACAGAACAATACTCCACTTACTCTTTGTATAGTGTGCTTAAGAGTATCTCCTCTTTGTGAAGTCCTTTTGATAGCAACAGATATGATTTACAAGTCAGCAATGCATAGAAAAGATCACGTATATAGTAAAGGTTGTGAGGCTTTAAAATCGCATCTATCCCCATACAATATCACTCACTTGGTAATAATTCATACAGTATGTTAATGAATAAGCTATCGCTCAATTAGTATATAATGTAAAACAAAAGTCCGTTATTTTATTATTCTATGAGGATAAGGGTATATTATACTTATTTCTAACGCTGTTGTATTTAGTGGTCATTCACCTGCGCCAACCAGGGGAAAGGGGGATCCTGCTTCTATCAGAAACAGAAAGCCGTTCCGAGACCTAACAAACGAATGATCCTTAAATAAACGATTTCGCCTTATTATCTCTAAAATTTATTTATCTAAAACCCTCCACCAATTTATTCTAAGATCAGGAAATCTCGTACCGTTATCTAAAAATAACATAATAATAAGATATAATGTGCAAGATTAATAACTGGCATTGAAATTCAGGTAGCTGTAAATAAACATTATTATCATCCTTAATATCCCTTCATCAATTCATGATACAACAAGAAATCTCGTACCATCATTAACTGAAAGGGACATGATATAAAATAATATGCAAGATTACTAATTATAGTAAAAAGTCAGGTAGCTGTAAATAAACATCATTATAATTTTCTAATATCCCTCCACCAATACATGATACAATCAGGAAATCTCATACCATCATTAACTGAAAGGGACATGATATAAAATAATATGCAAGATTATTAATTATAGCAAAAGTCAGGTAGCTGTAAATAAACATCATTATATTTTTCTAATATCCTTCCACTAATACATGATACAAGCAGGAAATCTCGTACCATCATTAACTGAAAGGGACATGATATAAAATAATATGCAAGATTACTAATTATAGTAAAAAGTCAGGTAGCTGTAAATAAACATCATTATAATTTTCTAATATCCCTCCACCAATACATGATACAATCAGGAAATCTCGTACCATAATTAACTGAAAGGGACATGATATAAAATAATATGCAAGATTATTAATTATAGTAAAAGTCAGGTAGCTGTAAATAAACATCATTATAATTTTCTAATATCCCTCGACTAATACATGATACAATCAGGAAATCTCGTACCATCATTAACTGAAAGGGACATGATATAAAATAATATGCAAGATTACTAATTATAGTAAAAAGTCAGGTAGCTGTAAATAAACATCATTATAATTTTCTAATATCCCTCCACCAATACATGATACAATCAGGAAATCTCGTACCACCATTATCTGAAAGGGACATGATATAAAATAATATGCAAGATTACTAAGTCAGATAGCTGTAAATAAACATTATTATATTTTTTTCAAAGTAGACTAAATCTTATAAGTAATAATCCACCTTATTAGCATGAGGTATTAATCTGAAACTAGTCCTTTAAAGTACAAAAGAATCGAAACAACTTCCTCAAAAGCTGTTGAAAAGGAAAACTCAGTCCTGTTTCATTAAGATAAAACAAGAAAGTTATTAATGAAAATTTGCTTATAAATATATATAAATATTTACTGTAGGAAGCATAAAATAACCCATTTATTATACTATATAAGTTTTTAAGGCTGAAAATAAAACGCATAGACCTGTTTAAATAAAGGGAACAAAGTAAATTATTTTCTGGAAAAAATACATGCATAAACAAAGGATAATGTCATGCTTAATACCAAATCAGAAATATAAGTCAAACAATTTGTCTCCTGCTGAAATACAAAACATAATTCAAAATCCCAATCGTACAATGAGTGATTGTATACTTAGAAGAGATAAATATAAAATTTTGAGAACCAATCACGCATTATATTAACAGATATTGTGTATATTGAATCTGTAAACACAGTATTAAAATAAAATACTTTATTGATATATTAGCTAAATTGTCGTCAAATTTAAAGGGGACATAATAAAATATTTGTCTTAGAGTTGCGATGACTCTAAAGCAAGCAAAACGACCACAAACCTTCGCCGTCTTCTTTTTTCTTAGGATTGTCGTGTTAATATCTTGCATAGTAATATGGTACCAATAGCAGCCACCTTATAAAAATAATAGCAAGAAAAAAAACTCTGAGAGAAAATTATTTTCAAAGGCCAAAAAAATACAAAAAACGGCTCAAAAATAAAACACTGTCTGAAGTAAAAGAGTCTCTAGAAATTATTGCCTTTCATCTGCCAATAATTTGCACCCTTTTAAAAAGTTACCCTGTATTATTTGAGAAAAACCCTTTATATATAAAAGTGAACCTTGACTTCAAAATTGTTCTTTAATTTCGATTAAACACACGAAATACATCAAACTAGATACCTTTAGTCCGTATTTAGGTAAATACCGGCTAGAGATGAGTTATATAATCGGCAATTTGAGACTATGTGCACATGTTCCTAGTACGTTCAGATACTTGTTTAAAATATTTGTTCCATCCAGTCCACCTGGTAATTCAAGATATAAGCTATCCTAGTACCAAACTTCATCCACATCGGTTCAGCCGGTTGAGTGTGGAGTTACGAATGATGATGATGATGAAAAGTATTATATGTGCTAATCCAGCGTACAAGCCATCCTAGTATCTGATTTCATTCAAATCAGTCCAGCCGTTTGAGCGTAAAGGAGTAAGAACTGCGATGATGTTGAAAAGCATTATATGTACTAATCCAGCATATAAGCTTTCCTAATACCTAATTTCATCCAAATCTGTTCAGCTGTTTGAGCATAAAGGAGTAAAAAATATATGGTGATGATGATGATGATGATGAAAATCATCCCATGTGCTAATCTAATATATTTTGTGATGATGATGATGATGAAAATCATCCCATGTGCTAATCTAATATATTTTGTGATGATGATGATGATGAAAATCATCCCATGTGCTAATCTAATATATTTTGTGATGATGATGATGATGAAAATCATCCCATGTGCTAATCTAATATATTTTGTGATGATGATGATGATGAAAATCATCCCATGTGCTAATCTAATATATTTTGTGATGATGATGATGATGAAAATCATCCCATGTACTAATCTAATATATTTTGTGATGATGATGATGATGAAAATCATCCCATGTGCTAATCTAATATATTTTGTGATGATGATGATAATGAAAATCATCCCATGTGCTAATCTAATATATAGCTATCCCAGTACTTAATTTCATAGCAAATCAGTTCAGCCGTTTGATGTAAAGGAGTAAAAAATACACCTACATACTTCCGCCTTTACAATGTTAAACAGTGTAATCACTCAATAATCACCAGCATTCTTCAATAAACAAAACCCGCTAGTGGCAACCATCATCTGATAAAGAAGAGAAGAGTTCCCTAAAGTATTTATCTAGACTTCAACTTAATGCTCCATTTTAAGGTTCAGAAATCACTCGAAGATTTCTATTTATCTAGTGTTTTTATAGTCAATTTTCTATGAAATTTGCCGTTGAATAGAAATGTCTTACTTAAACCGGTGAATTCTTTTTATGGTAATTTTACGATATAACTAGCCGCCCCCACGTCTTCACCCGCGTGTGGTAAATTTCATCGGTTAAAAGAGTTTCCTAAAATATTTATCAAGACTTCAAATTAATGCTCCATTTTAAAGGTTCAGAAATCACTCGAAGATTTCTATTTATGTAGCGTTTGTATAGTTAATGGTCTATGAAATTTGCAGCTGGAAATAAAGGCCTTACTTAAACCGGTGAATTTTTTTTTTATGATATAACTAGCCGCACCCACGGCTTCATCCGAGTGGATGATGATGAAAAAGGGTTTCATTCCAGGGCATAAGCCACCTCAACTTCAAACCTCGACCAAATCCGTTCACTTGTTTCGTCATACATCTAGTCATGAAGTACATCGCGTACCATACCCAAACTAGGTACAAAGTACTTTACTAAAGCATGGGAGCAATGTTCAGATAAAAGATTGCCACTATTAGCGTGTTGCCAACCGTCCACGACTGACTGCACATGCGGCGAGCGGAGCGAAAGATCCGATTACGGGGAGTACTGTCTCGCTCACTCGATATACCTAGTTACCACGCTACAATCTCGCGATCTGTGATTTCATGTGGACTAAGTTGATACCTAAGATTAGGTGCCGCCCACTACTAAAGTACACGTGAACTCCGCACCTGTTCCAGTATCCTCCACTCGATGCGCGAACAAACATACAGACAGACAGATAAGATTCCCAAACGTTATATTTCCGTTCAACAGCCATTCCAAGTACCACAGACCAATCCTTCCCAAACTACATTGTACAGAGACCCCCTGACACTCACGGCTCCATTATAAGTATAGATTAATATGATAGAATAATTATACGTGCGCACTACTTACGTTTTTTTCTATGTGTCGATCGACCCTCGCATCGCTGCACAGAATAAATAATAGTACAAAACAGAACGTAGCCGAATATCCCTTTAAATGCTTTACGTTCACTACCATAATTATCGTGTGTTCTCTGCTTGTTCCTACCTTCCCGCGTGCACACGTGCAGTATGCGCGCAATGACGCATGTTGTCGATATATCGCCACCCGATCACCGACTACACAAAACATAACACAAAACTCCCTTTACGAGGGCGACTTCCCTCCAGCAAGTCAGACGGAACGGCCGCCACGCACGGAACATAAACTCTACTCCAGTTCATTAAAACAAACCCCAAATAACTCTTCTCGAATAAGAAAGAATTTTAGTACGCCTCTCATTCTGTTAGTACACTGAAATATATAGTCACAATTTAGTAATTAATGCACTTATGTGAATGGTATTTAGCTGAAACTCCAAAACATCTTCCAAGAGCGCCGCTCGGTGACTCCCCGGGCACAGGCTGCCTAATCACTTTAGGTAATACACTACGATTTTATTGCACTCCGGAGTCGATCGGCGCGCGCACAGCCACTTGCTTTTAATGTCTCTCCTTGACTGGCCTCTCAACACGTGTTAATTTCTCGAGGTCTCGCAACGACTGCCCCGGACGCACGGCCTCGCTTAACTGTCGTACGTGTGTTCGCGGAGCTGCTCTGCACGCGACCTACCCTTGGAACGATCCCGCACTGACTGCCCCTCTCCGGCCCTGGCTCTCGGGTTTTTTCCATGCGCATGATTCGACGGACTACGTTCGTTGTTCTCCCCACCCTTGGGCTGCAATGCTACAACGCCGAGGCAAAACTTTCCACTCATAATACTAAATAATTCCAGTACCTACGAACTTTATGATTAGAATAACAACGCAATGTTCACGTTAAGCAAAGGGTTAAACACATTGATGATCGAATTATGGTTAGGTACAAGGGTTAGACATTACCCCTTCTCAGATACTAAATAGTAGAAATATTAGAACACAGGTACCTTGTACTATGCAGTGGTAAAACCCAAAATACACAATGTATATAATCAATTATTATTAAAACAGTCTATAACTAAGAAATATTATGATAAAACTGCTAAGAGAAATGTATCATTTAAACTCTATAGACTACATAGTCTATAGAGAGAGAGGAAAGTGGCTGAAGGCTAAAGTAATAAAATATTGTAAGCAACCTAGATCTTATATAATTTGTACTGAGAAAGGATCAACTCTAAGGCGTAATAATTTTCAGTTAAAATTATTATACAGCAGTACTGAAACATTTTATTTTGTGTCTGATCCGCTGATCCTTGTGATGTATGATAGAACAGATAATGTGCATAGCATTCCTAGAAGCCACACACCTCATAGGATTTCATCTGAAGACAGTAGAGAGCCCACAGATGTTAATATTTTAAGAGATACTCCGTTAACTCCACAACATGTAACCCGGAGTGGTCGAATGGTTAGGCCACCGCAGAGATTCAATCTTTAGGAGGGAGGTGTTGTGAATTATATTAATATAGTGTGGCAACCTTTGTACTTTATGGTTTATTATATCTGGTCACACTGGTCTATGGTACGCTGTTGTGGACGTTGTGGTAAAGTTCAATAAACTAAAGTGGAAATTATAAGTTTTA
Organism: Alsophila aescularia; assembly: GCA_946251855.1. Taxonomy (NCBI): domain Eukaryota; kingdom Metazoa; phylum Arthropoda; class Insecta; order Lepidoptera; family Geometridae; genus Alsophila; species Alsophila aescularia. Next base: position 62,087,473 of record OX276374.1, read on the forward strand.
TTATTTAAAACAAATAGCGCTCTTAGAGTTGAGGTCGGTTTATTAATATGGCCCTAAGATCGTCAGCGAGTCTCAGGTGCGTCATGCGACTGCCGTTGATGTTGACCCCTCTTTCGCTCCAGTCTAGTATTTTCATAAAATCTTCCAACACATTCGTAAATAGCTTGGGTGAGAGAGTATCGCCTTGCCGCACAATGCAATGTTGGCCCCTGCAACGTTGCAGAGCTGTTCAGCTTCCGGAGGATATCTACATAATATATTTTGTCAATATTGAATTTTGTGTGTCATAGCGAATAGCTCTCCGTTGTTAATTTACACATCAATATTTATCGTCATTAGTTCCTCTGTCTCATAAAATTTGTAGGGTTGTATATTGGTAGTGTAAACTCATAGCTCGTTGAAAAGTCTATAAAGAATGCGTAGGAAATACTACGAACGTGAAGTGCTGTTAGGCTATTGGCCGTTAGCGAGATAATATGCTAGTATATGGAACTTTCAAACATTCACGAATGAATTTATGTTTATTGATCAAAAAAGATATTCTAATAAAAAACATTGATTGATATAACTTAGAATTGGGCTTAAAATTTGATGTCTTTTATTTAATAAAGTCGAAAATGTTGGTTAGATTCCAATCGATTTTCAGGGTCCCGTAGTACAAAAGAAAAGTTCAAAAAAAAAAAGCTTGGCATGTTCTCTATGTCACATTTTTAGAGATTATTCAGACTACATATTTTGGGTAAAGGTATACATTTATTGCATTAAGTTCTGTTTTTATACATTATAAAATCCAGAATCATTAGCGAATTCGTTAATTAGAAGAAAATCTATATCTAAATACAAAACTCAAATAAAAAAATATGTTTCTGTTATTCAAGATTTTGGTTTACAAGTGGCATGGCTACGAAAACCCATCCTAATGCAATCTTACACGCTTGAATCCATACCATTATATAAAAGTGAAACGTTTTCTGTTTGTTTGTTTACGGAGCTTTCACGCGATAACGGCTGGACGGATTTTGATGGAATTTGGAATGAAGATAGCTTATACCCTAGAATAAAACAAAGGATACTTTTCATCCCTGCAAATTGTAAGTTTTGACGAGAAACTGGAAAATGTTGATTACTCGCTTTGAGTTACGGTCGCCATGGAAACGAAGTAACAAGTCTGTCAAAAAAACTTCATTAGCATTGGTGATATACCTACAATTGCATTGGTTTTTAATAACCTAGAAGAACATAGGAGGTTTTTTCCCGATAAACAGTAGTCTGCGCGGATGTAGTGGCAGGAAAGCTAGTATCATATAGATCACCTAAGTAGTCCGCGCGGATGTAGTGGCGGGAAAGCTAGTATCATATAGATCACCTAAGTAGTCCGCGCGGACGAAGTGGCGGGAAAGCTAGTATCATATAGATCACCTAAGTAGTCCGCGCGGACGAAGTGGCGGGAAAGCTAGTATCATATAGATCACCTAAGCAAAACGCAACGTAGATGTAAAAAACTTTTTAGTGTCAATTCTTGAGTTATGGCAGTAAATTATATATTTTTGGAATGTGCTCATCAAGCTCTTCAATTTGATACCCATATTGTAAAATAAGTAGTATTTTTATTTTTGCCAATGAAAATGGAACAATACAGATCCCATATTAAATTTAAAAATAAAAATTATAGCCTACGTTACTCGTGATGATGTAAGAAGTCCAACATACATAAAAATCTATTCAGGCATTAAAAAGTTAAGGTGGAATAAAGAAACTCACATACATAATACATACCCGTACATACATACGTACATACATACAGACATGTAAACATACATGAAACCTAAAACCATTGCACGCCTTTTTAAGCAGTTATGTAAAAATAGAGGACTTTTTAAGAAATTTTGTCAGTTTCGTGTCAAGCTATACATGTTTGATAGACTAAAAGCTCAGCTAACGTCACGAAGAAGAACTAAGTTTTCTTACCTCTGGACTACTCTGGGGCTAATTAGCAACTTTTAAGGAAATTTATTGATTTCATACAAAAAGCCATCGTAAAACAATACTGTCGCAGCCACCGGAACCTGGTTCAGCGTGTCTAGTACTGTGCTTCTCTGGTGCTGGAATATGCTTACAGGAGAGCGGGATGAAGTCCGCGGGAGGTAGGGACCCGTCACCTGCATTTAATGACCATCATTTATTAGCTCAGCAAAGCTGCCGCCCGGGTGATGCTGCTTCATGTTGCTCATCAGTATTGTCTCTCCGCGCTCCAGCTTCCAAACCGGTAATCTACCTGCGGCTGATTGACTGGTGTTCTAATTGCCTATCAATTAGTTTTCTCAAACTTATTTTAGGCTAACGGGGTAGACATGGTCAAAGTGTTTGACAATCGTATCTCCGGAAACACAGTTCACGTTATTTATCCTGTGCTAGATTTCAGCCGTAGAACATGTCCCCCCACATATCTCGCCAGCAGTTAGAGCGGTAGAGCCGGCGGTAGAGTAGGTACTGAAGGTAGGCGCACTCTCTCGGTAACTGGATTACAGCTCCGGAGGGCAAGCCTCTGATAAATGGATTACACGAGATTTATTTACTTTGGAACGCTTATTTGAGAAATGCCGTTACTTTAGCTTACTCTGGTTAATGCCAATTTAAGTTAACTTCGTAAATAAGATATCGAGAGGGATGTGTATGTTAATGTGCTCGTAATGTTTACTTTTTGAATCTATAAAGGTTTACAGTAGGCAGCGGCAGGCTCACTTTACAGGAAGTCATATCAATACTTATAATAAAGCAGTAAGTTCAAAAAAGTCTGTACAAAGAAGTTTATTTAAAAAAGTCTAGGGTACCTAAAATAAGCTACTGAATAAGAATATAACATTTTAAATCATGTGTCAGTCTGTTTGTCTGTTTGTTTGTTCGCGCTTCACTTAAAAACTGCTGGACTGATTGCGATGCGGTTGTCACTGTTAGATAGCTTAGGTTTTAACTTAAAAACTGTTGGTGTACTTGGTATCTCAATCCGATGAGCAAAAGCCGAACAATCGATAAAAAAATGTTTGACTGCTGAACGAATATGGTATTTTGTATGTACTTTATAGGTAGGCTTTATAGGTTTGGTATTTTGTACTTTTGGTCCTGAAATAAAACATACGTAACTTTTAACCTAGATAAATGACCTTGCGGGCAAAGCCAAGGGTACAGCTAGTTTATAATATATTAAGTTATTAGGCATGTCATTATGCTGTACCTTCACATCCGGGGTAAGCCTCAGCGGTTTTAATTTACTGGCCTTCACTGAAAACCTCCCCTTTCCCTGCTGTCTGGTTGAAGGCGGGACGCCAATGCGATTACAAGATGAAACAGCCATCACCGACGGAGGCGCAGGAGAGGCGGGTGCCCATTGTCCGGCAATTTCGTCGTATTCATTATTCATCCCCGAATTAACCCAATAAGGAGCTCAAAGCATTCGCGCCTCTCTGGAAGTGTTTTAATTAGCGCACCGTTTCCGCAATCAATGCCTTTTGTTTTATTTTAACATTAATATTGTTCTTACTCCTAGCTTTTATAGCTTTTCGCTATAATAAATGTAAAGTGCTCAGAGGAATCGTAAATGCACCATGGTACATCAGAATAACGACCTTCATTGGGACCTGAAGGCGGATCTCATTAAGAACGAAACTTAAAAATTGCTGAAGGACACGAGCGAAGGTTTCATCATCATTTGTAAACGTCGAGGTTATCCAGCTCCCACGGTAACGGACATCGTGAGAAGAATAATATAGTACGAGTATAATGAGAGCAAACCAAATTAACACTGTGAAGAAAGTGACTTCTCCTTAAATAGAGACAGTAGGAAGAGTGTTATTGGACACAATCTTAGATTTTAATTTACTTAGCAGCTTAGATTAAAGTTAAATTGTATTTTCAATGAGGAACCACAACATCTTGGTAAGCCATTAACAAAAAAAATATGTACAGGAATTTACATGACTAGATAATCGTCCGGCAAATGAGTGTGTGGAGTTAACAACAATAGGTTTCACGATCATCCATAATATAGTATATAGTTTTTTTTTAACGATACATGTATTCTTTGCCGTTACATGGTTAGTCGACAGAAATTTGAATTTAAACAATATTATATCATGTTCACCTGAAACCAGAACACAATATCAATATCATCAGCTTGTTTACCACGGATTTACTAATAAACCAAGATTATTATTGATATATTCCCAACTGCCCCATTAACGTCCCCATCAATGGGGCCGATGGGAATTTAAATTCCCACCTACCCCATTATCCACGCTAATGGGGTAGGTCGGAATTAAAATTCCCATCGGCCCCATTAGCGTGAATAATGGGGCCGATAACTAAAACAACCGAACAACCGTTTTGCACCGCGCGTTCTCATCGGTCAAATGTGAAAACAACCCTAAAGGAATAGATCAGATAAATCTGATCATTTTTTTCGGTCCAATACTATATGACTCGATGATTGAATTGGTACATAGTTCGAGTTTCGATCGTTAGTACCCGAGTTCAATTCCCAACTGGAGTGTTTACATTTTGCACATATAAAAATGTATGTGATGCCTTACAAATAAGCCAAGCTGAGGCGGAAAGAGCCGACGAGCTACGGAAATTAATTAGTGCCCTCTCTGAAGTTTTGAACAGAAAAGACCTACTTTGCTCCCTCTTTTAGTGGAACCAATCAGCGTTTTTTGAATAGATGGGATGAAAATAATGGTGTCAAATGTGCGGCGGCCGGTGTGTTTTTCACCTACATTAGTTTCTACCAGTACGTTTTATAAGTTATCGCGATGGAATGATTCATATTTTTATACCCTTTATATTAGCTTCACTTGTATGTTTGTATGTTTGTAACCGACTCCTTTGGACGCTATTTTGACCCACTTTAAACGGTCAGATTTCATTCAAATTTTGCACACCTGTCAAAGACCGTTATCAATGCAATAATAAAAAAAAACTTATAAACACGCTTTATATAGAAAACCAAACTAAAAAATAGAAAATAAATTTTAATAGTGTAAATAAGAAAATATGTTTCTATAAAAAGCGTGTTTTTTAGTTAAACTATTATTTTTATTCTAAGTGCTGTTTTTTTTTGTTAATAGGCAATGCAAAATGAAATGAAAACGAAGATTATCAACGACTTTCTATCCATTTTCATAAACTTATTTTAAGATTGAACGCCTCTACCCGAACCACAAAATAAATAATAGTACTCCGTACGGGCAGCGCTTGATAAGAGATGTGAAATATGGTTTCAGTGATTTGGGCATTGTGTTGAAAAAGTCTGATCTGCTCCCCTACACTTTAGGAATTGTCGTTAAACGTTCAGATAAAGCTTAAGAAAAACGAGCCCGCAACCATTTGAGGTTGTTCAGCCCCCCTCTGCGCCGTCTGAGGTTGCATTTTTTTCGAATAATTTACGTTGACAAATGTGTCGTACTGATGGGCGGGAGGAGGTGGAAGGAAGGTTTATTCACGGCTCGGCGCGGACCGGTCATTTCTCACCGCGCGGGTTACTTCGGGCTACACGCAGGCACAAAACTGGCGCCACCTCTGCGGGCTACAGCGCCAACAACTTAAAACTAAAGTAGGATTTGAGAATAATCTTTGAAAGCGGATAAGCTAGGTCAAAAGCCTGACCCTATAGACCTGAATTTTTGAGGAGATATTCGCTGTATGTGTCACAGTTTCAAAGAAATGTTCTAAATTTTAAATCAAACGAGGCCTCTCTGAACCTGTCTAGTACCAAACTTAATTAAATCACGACTAAAAAGGTTATTTAAATTAAATCTTGATCCTTTCATATTATGGGGCGCTCGGCGGCGCTCGCTCCAGAAGCTTGCAGTTGGAGGTAATCAACGTTGCCGCTCCCGCGTCGCACTCGCACCGTAACCTCACAGCACCCGCGGCCTTTCATATTTTTTGGTCTTATTTTATGACACAAGGTTTTTAAAAATGATGATAATTTTTTTTTAATAGTTCATAATATATCATAATCCTGTACTTTTGTGTGTTGTCTGTACAATTTTATCCAAAATGGGCTTGGTAGTGTCGTTTATTGGCAACGACACTACTGGTAGTGCGGCTGGTAGTGTCGTTGCCAATAAAAGAGGTTACGCATCTAGACTAAGCCTGATAGTATTTTACATATTTCCAAAGGGCTTAGAATATTTCTCCCTGGAGGCTGGCATAATGGTCTGACGCCATATTTTTTTTCCAAATTTGCGGCATACATTGAAACCTATATATTATATGGATATATATTATTTGTATGCGATGGTGGCCTAACAGTTCTGTAGTGCAATTTAGAATCCAACGATACCGGGTTCTAAACCTAGGCTCCGCACCAATGACTTTTCTGAGTTATGTGCGGTTTTCCATCGCTCCGTGCTTCGGAGGGCACGTTAAGCTGTCGATCCCGGCTGTTATTGATTAATATCAGTCGTTAAGCCATGTCAGAGGCCCTCGGGCGGCTTGACCAACTCTGACACCAGAGGCCAGCACTACCTCATACGACAAACACACAACAATATGGATATAGGGCACATAATAATATACGAACAAAAAATATTTTCGAGTATAATGTTCTCAAGTTCTACGTTACAGAGATAATTAGTGATAAAGAAAGCTAATATGAACACAACTTACACAACAATACAAGGGTCCCACTGAAGTTTCCGGAACTGGCCACTTACCTAAACAATATTCAAAAAGTAACTACAACATTTAAAATGAAACACTTTGGCTTTAGTTTGCAGTTTATTTCATCTTACTGTCGCTTGTTTTTACATTGTGGCGTCATTTTAAAAATTGCGTGTCTATATCACCATTGATTTAACTCGTGAAAATGTTCGTAATGATTTTCTACGATTTTATGTGAAATTTTACAGGTCAGCATAGACTCGTTCGGCTTCAAACTGCTTTTCGCGATGAAGCACCATGCAATAATACTATTTATATCTGGATTGCAGAATTTAAACGCGGTCATGTCAATCACATTGATGAATTTCGTGATGGTCACCCGTCCACCACCGTGAACATCAAAAACATCGATTTTGTTCGCTGTATGATCGAAAGAGACAGCCATGTGAGCAAGGTACCATGAGATTTGGGCGTCCTTAAACATAGGCATGAGTCAAAAACAATCAATCCTACACAAAAAAAAAGGGTGTGAAAAAAATTTGCTCGCGGTGGATCCCACACAATTTGACTGAGGCTAAAATAACGCATCGCGTCACTTGGTTGCACCAAGTTGGTTGCCATAACTACCAGATTCAACATCGGGCATCAAATTTGGTGTGGGACATATTAACAGGTGACGAAACATGGATTTATTGCTACCATCCCAAGACAAAGCAGCAATCGAGAGTATGGGTCTTTCAAACCAAATTGGCGCGCGTGCAAAGTGCGTAGATTGCTTCTTTTTTAAATAAAACTGGACATGTGGCTACTGTTGCTTTGGGGAATCGTCATATCGTGAATAGTATACACGACCATTTGTTTGCCAACTTGCCCCACCTTCTTCGTCTTGGTGGTGGATGAAAGGAACCAAGACACATTACTACGACACGATTTCCTACGAAATTACAAATACCCTATCTTTTGGGAAAAATAAAATATTCTTCACTTGCCACACACTTGGAGATGCAGTGGTGCCCCCATGGCTTTACACAATTTAATTATTGTTTTGTTACACATAGCTAACACCAAACTACCTGGACTTCTTCAAACACCGGTTATGAACCAACGGAACGAGGTACTGGCTGTAGATCTTTTCGGTCCTTTACCAGAAGGAGACCAGGGGGAGCGGTGGATTTTACTCGTGGAAAACACTGCAACAAGATGGCAGAACTGTACACTCTCAAGAACTCTATATCCCAAGCGTGCGCACGTGTCCTCATTCTGGAAAACTTCACGAGATTTGGTTCGGATAGTGTCAGAAAATGGCGTTCAATTCGTCTCTGCAGTCATGCGTCAGTGCATGTCGGTTCTAGGTATAGAGCAAAGTTTCGTTCCACTTTATAACCCAGAGGCCAATCCCAAACGGAAGAACCGCGACTTAAAGGCAATGTTAGCACAGCTTGTTGAAGAAGACCACACTACTTGGCCTAAGAAGTTGCCGGTGATTCGGTTCACCTTGAATGGGGCAAAATGCCGTACCATACCAGCTTTTTTGACTTTGGCCCAAGAAAAAAGGTCTCCTACAGAGGTTACACATGACCTATGTGCAATGTTAGACAAAGATAATTTCATGCCTCAAATAACATCTTACCTTAGGAAGTTTGTAAATTCACTTTCGGCCATTTGTGAGCGTGTAGAAATCCGACAGGACAAGACCAAAGAGTACGCTGATCAGTCACGCAGACTTGCAGAAACATTTCAGGTAGGAGACTTGGTACTTCTTAAATCTCATGTGCTCAGCAGTGGCACTAATAATGTGACCGACAAGTTCGCGCCGAAGCGTAATGGAACTTACCAAATCACGAAGAAAGTAATTCCAACAATTTATAGAGTATAAGTTGTCGCATGTGGATCAGCCTACTGAAGTTCTTGGCAAGTATTACATCCAGGATCTCACAGCCTACAATAGTAGAGACGACACCTCACCGCCTAGACCTGTAATCCCAAAAAGGAATCGTGGATAACCAGCGAAGGAGGCTAGTCCTAACAATTGTAACTTTTAAACTTTCGCGATTCGAACACAAAGCGAAACGGATATGTGGTGACCAGACGTTGGCGTCCTAGACGCAAATATAATAAGTGTAGGTCTGATGTCGATAGACAGCCAGCTTTCATGCCTTATGTAAAAGGAGTGACGGATAAAGTCGGTGCTTTATTAAAGGACTTTTTCTATCAAGACCGTTTATACTCCTTTTTCCAAGTTAGCAAGGCATGTTGAAAAGGAATGACATCTTTCGGTGTTCTACACCGAAACATGTCATTCCTTTTCAAACTCCTGGCGTATATAAGATAGATTGCAGCTGCGGTAGTTCCTACATTGGACAAACCAAGCGTACTATAGCGGAAAGGGTCAAAGAACACATTGCAGCTGTAAAGAACCGCCAGATAAATAAATCTGCAATTGCTGAGCATTTGCTCGAATCGGGCCCTAATCACTGGATTGAACTCCATGACCTGAAGATCCTCTCCACGGAACGTCACTACTACTACAGGATTGTACGTGAAGCGGTTGAAATTAAAAAGTATCCCAATTTCAACCGAGAGGATGGTTTCAAGTTGGCTGCGTCCTGGAATCCCGTGATAAGCAAGTGTTCGCGTCGCGGTTTATGTCAGAAGATATCTGCAGATGTCGTTAGTGTCGTGTGTCGTGGCAATTCTGAATTTTTACAAAACCAAATGCGGGTAGTTGGAGACAACGCTCGCCCTTCTCGACGCTGACACCCGCTACTTCAGTCTTCTCGTGACCACGATCAATGCAACTTGATCGAAACGTCGAGGTAAATAAATATTAAGTTTACAGCGCGATTAAGTCCCGTTTAATTATTTAACTATGTGTTCGAATCGCGAATGTTTAAAAGTTACAATTGCTAACCGATACGGGCCGGAGGTTGCAAATAAAATTCACCACCTAATTTTTTTTCGAAAGAAACGAGCGCGTTTATACTCATCATTGTTGTTGTTAACTAAATGCCGTGATTTGGACTTATTACCTACGTGTGTTCGTATAAAGCCGCGTAGTGATATTGCGCATTCTGGAGAAATTCTAAGAATCGCGAGTGTCCGTCTGCTTAGACAATTAATACGGAATTGTCATTTTGACCTTAAGGCCGCAACAATGGTGAATCACGAAAAATGCGCATGTTCAGAGGAAACTTTAGATGAATCCTTTTGTTCATTTCCTATATGAAAAATGTATAGTAAACTTAAGTTCACCATAAACAATTTGTATTGTTTAAAATTCGTATGAATATTAATGAACATTGTTGAAAAAAATCCTAAAGCGTGTGCTATTTTTAATATTACATAAAAAAAAACATAGATCCGCTCGTCACGTAACGACACGTAATTTTTGTACACAAAGTATGTTATGACATTTTCAACAACTTGTATTGTTTAATTTGTATATTTTCTAATAAATACATGGAAAATAAAATAAAAACCGTCAACGCAAAACGTTTTCACTTGCTCCCCGCTAGATCTTTTCTATCTTTTAGACGATTTTCTTGAATTAATAAGATAATAAATACGGATAATTAATAATATCACTGTATTTCTGGACCTGTATGTAGAGATATTGTTGATTTTTGTATGAGTTTTATTGTTTTTGAGGTCATAGAATCTAATGTTATATATTGTCCAGAAGTGATAAGTGAAGTGATTTACCTACCAAATATAGGAAATAAAATCTTCAAATAGCGTGGACATCGATTGGTTTTGTGGTAAGTACCTACCTACTTTACATTATATATATTATATACTTTACATGTATATATATATATATATATATACATATGTATATACTTTATTTTTACACCACTGAGTGACAAGACGAGGAGGTCGCCCGCCTGATAGTAAGCGCTGCGCCTGCTCGTAACAGTAATACTTATTTTTTATTACTTTAAACAATTTATCAATGACATTATTTTCAGTTCACAGACTATTTTACTTAGTACGTAGGTAGATAGGTAAGTACCTCTTACACGCACGATCAGAATTATTGTGAACTAGTGACTCGCCTCGGCTTCGCACGGGTAGCTAAGGGTATCTCATTATTTGTACACGATTCTACCCGTATTTAAACTAATTTGAACAAAAACGGAGTAAACGAAGGTAATTCAAAATTTTTGGCAGCCGCGGTGCTTTTTGATAGACTTGTTATTATTTCATTTGCATGGCAACATGTAATCAATTTTTTTTTATAGGCAATTTTTTGATACAACCGTATAACATAAATATCTTAACCAGGGCCTGCTACTTTCATTGTACGTCCCGCGAAGCATTTTTGAACCTGTTTTTTTTATTAGACTAAAACTTCAGCCCAATAAATTGTCCTACAGCAGTTTATTATAACGGGACACTGAGAACAACACTTAACAAAGGAAGGAAGTATTTACCATTGCTAAATTTTATAATTAAGAAAGCTACTTATATTTTATTTTCAGGAAGGAAAGCCAACGAAATGTTTAAAATGAAACGACTGAACTACAACCCGCGGAGGCTGAACGTGCAATGTAAGTTTTCTTTTCAAAACTTGTCTTACTTAGGTACATTACATTACATTACACGAAGCGTTTTGCTTCGCCTATATTAGGCTGGATATAGGCGATTTGAAAAACTATAAAAGGTTTATTATGTATTGCTTGGTTACTACAGGTTACAATAATCTGAAATTTTCCACAGATGTCATGAAGAACTGGAAATGGAAACCATACAATCAGAAATAAATATTGCCAGCAAATGAATTGGTATTCATAAGATTTACACAAACCACCTTTGTCTTCGTGGTTTTGTTTTTATATATGAAAAATAAGATTTTAATAAATTTCTTTATATTAAATCCTGTCTTTTTTTACTAAATGTCTAACTTCGAATCGTCAAACTTCAGATGTCCTCTCCAAAAACGTAATAACCAGCTTAAAAGCTCAAAAAACACGCCTGCCCTGTCAAAAATGAATTTATGTTATAATAAATTATATACTACTAGTTTTCCCGCCCACGACTTCGTCCGCGAGGACTACTGTTTATCGCGAAAGCATAATATGTTCTTCTAGGATATTAAAAACAAATGCAAAAGTAGGTATAGCACCAACGCTCTTGATGTTTTTGACATACTTGTTATTTCGTTTCCATGGCAACCGTTTCTTACAAAGAGTAATCAAAATTCTTTCAGTTTTTCCAGTTTTCCCGTGGTAACTTACAATTTTCCGCGATAAAAGGAATCCTATGTTTTATTCCAGGGTATAAGCAATCTCCATTCCAAGTTTCATCAATATCCATCCAGCCGTTATCGCGTGAAAGCTCCCCAAACAATGGATTGGAATGTGCTTAATTTGATACCCATATTGTAAAATTCGAAGAAAAAATATTTTTTTGCAATTGAAAATGGAGCCATACTGCCGCCATACTGATTTAAAAAAAACTATAGCCTATGTTACTCGAGGGGATGTAAGGATTCTAACGATACCCCATACGTCTAAATCTGTTTAAGCATTTCAAAGTTATGGTGGAATAAAAAACTCACATACAAACTTACAAACATATATGAATGCTAAAAACATAACACTCCTTTTTTTGGGCAGTCGTATGAAAACAATAACACTAGCCTCCGCCTGCGGCTGCGTGGGTGAAGCTGAGGGTGGAGTATATTCTACACTAGTATTATAAAGAAGATCGCTTTTTAGCGATAAGACCGCCCATTGTCCCATATATTTTGTATAAATGTTTTAGTTATTATTGTATTTTTGTTCTATGAGGTGTACACCACATAGAACAAATAAAGAGTTATCTATCTATCTATCTACAAAGAAGAAAAATTTGATTGTTTGTATGTTTGTTTGTTTGTAATGGATAAAACCAAAAAATACAGAACCTATTTTAAAATTTATTTCTCTTGTAGGTAGCTACATTATCAGCGAGTAACAGGGGCAGTTTTAATCTTTTTTTTTTAAATATTAGCGTTCCCTTCGGAATTTGCAATAATGTAATCCAAGGTATCAAAAATAAAAAACGGAACGACGTTACCATGGAAAGGAAATAATAATATGTCTGTCAAGTAGATAAGTAATAATGCAGTTATTGATGGCCAAAAACTGCCAAAAAGCACTGCTATGATTTTGAATTACACTTAATAGCGTTTATTTTTTTAGAAGTTACGTATATGAAAATCCACACCAATATATGACAGTGAAACGTTGTCTGTTTGTTTGTTTGTTTGGGGAGTTTTAACGCGATAAGGGCGGGACGGATTTTGATGAAATTTGTAGTGTTGATAGCTTATACCCTGGAATAATACGTAAGATACTTTTCATCATCATAATTATCATCATCATCACACATAGTTACAGATAAAATTATATGCATTATTAAGATCCAATCACTTCTGGTCATCATCAAAAGAGTGTCATCATGGAACCGTTGGTATGATTAAGAACAAATCGATGAAAACTACCAACTAAATTCTGGGTGTATTGATCGGATAGGTACCTAGTTAGCATTTTTCGGTCACCATACTCTCATGATTCATAATTACTAGCAGTCGTGGAAAATAAAACAATTGGTGAAAACTGGAACATCCTAGCTATTCCCATTGCTGAGATTTAGTAAGTTTTTTCTGGTGATCGTCAAATCTTCATGGTTCATCATTTAGACAGATCCGTGTAGAATAAAATAATTAATTAAAATTAGAACTTCCTAGATATTTTCAGTACCTACTGTTACTGAGACCTATTTTTGGTCAGTAAAATTTATAGGCAAAAACCAAACATTATGAGAAACACTTCTGTATACTTGTTACTCTTTATTTGATTTTAAACTGCCATCACTGTAATCACTGTTATATTGCCATCTGCAGATAGATAGCACCAGTACTAGTATTAAAGGTCGAATCGTGAAGGTCATTAGCCATTGTTACACCCTTAATAGAGTGAACTGTGAACTATACGGAGTGCATACGGAGTGTTGTTTTGTGTTGTCTCGTAATGATTTAGAGTTGTGCGATCGGATTACCTACGAACAAGCGTGTCGTATTTTCGATTTGTGTAGTGCGGGGCACGACAAAAAGTTGGAAAAATTGTTGGCGCGCCGTGAGTACTACAGCAATAAGGTTCATTTTCCATCAGACGCATGTTTATCAACACAGAAAGATACTGTGGTAAATTTATCGAGCTTTACTTTAGATAATGTAACACAAAACGTACTGGCGAAGGGTATGAATTTTTCGCTTACCCCACAACGAATTCCGTATGAAAACATAATTAGTAGTGTAGAAGAAGCTATAATACGAAACAAGGTGCCGTCTAATGCCGCAGAAACGCTTAGACAGGATGTTTCTATTATTTTGAGGAAAGCTAAGTTACCTAAGAGTAATGTTACCACGGAAGAGCGTAGAGCACTAAAAAATATTCGCGATAAAGAGGACGTATTAGTGCTTCAGGCCGATAAGGGAAACGCCACTGTGGTGATTAATTCGTCTGATTATGAGTGTAAATTACGGATTTTGTTGGAGGACAGAAGTATTTACAAACCTGTGTCCTACAACCCTACTGCCAGAGTGACACGCCGTATCCGAGCCATTATTAGAGACTACAACGAACTTTTCTCAGAAGACGTTTATGGAAATCTATATAGACCTCAAATAGTGCAGCCACCAAAGTTATATGGTTTACCGAAAATACATAAAAACAACGTGCCGTTGCGTCCTATCGTAAGTCAATAGATTCCCCCGCTTACGGTCTAGCGAGGCATGTTGCGTCTGTGTTGCAGCCTCTTGTCGGTAAGACTGCGTCTTTTGTGAAGTACTCTCGCCATTTTGTCGAGATTATCAAGGATCTTAAACTGGAACCAGACGACATCATGGTGAGTTTCGACGTGGAATCTCTTTTCACCAACGTTCCAGTAAAAGAGTGCCTTGAAATCGTAAGGGAAAAGTTGAGGGAGAACCATCTCTCAGAAAATTTTATTGTTTTGCTGAGGAATTGCCTAGAAGGAAATTACTTTCTGTACCGTGGACAGCATTACCTCCAGATAGATGGCTTCACTATGGGTAGTCCAGTGGTACCTGTTCTGGCCAACATTTGGATGGAGCATTTTGAGAAGGCCATAGATCTACAATCGTTTGCGGTGAAGCTATGGAAGCGTTATGTGGATGATGTTTTCTGTATCATGAAAGTCAATGAACAGACAGCGGAACAATTCTTGGGCCATCTAAACTCGATCCATGGCAACATCAAGTTTACCTATGAACTGGAGGTGGAGAAAACGTTAGCTTTCCTGGATGTCAGAGAGTCGGTGAGACCTAATCGTTATCTCATTCTGTTTATAGGAAACCAACACACACTGACAGATACCTCAACGCCTTTTCACATCACCACCCGTGGCATTTACAATCAGTAGCCAGATCACTTATAGACAGAGTTCATGCCCTCTGTGACCCTAAATATTTGGATGCCGAAGTGTCTCATGTTCAGGAGGTACTCAAGCGAAACGGATATGTGGTGACCAGACGTTGGCGTCCTAGACACAGATATAATAAGTGTAGGTCTGATGTCGATAGACAGCCGGCTTTCATGCCTTATGTAAAAGGAGTGACGGATAAAGTCGGTGCTTTATTAAAGGACTTTTCTATCAAGACTGTTTATACTCCTTTTTCCAAGTTAGCAAAGCATGTTAGAACACCGAAAGATGTCATTCCTTTTCAAACTCCTGGCGTATATTAGATAAATTGCAGCTGCGGTAGTTCCTACATTGGACAAACCAAGCGTACTATAGCGGAAAGGGTCAAAGAACACATTGCAGCTGTAAAGAACCACCAGATAAATAAATCTACAATTGCTGAGCATTTGCTCGAATCGGGCCCTAATCACTGGATTGAACTCCATGACCTAAAGATCCTCTCCACGGAACGTCACTACTACTCCAGGATTGTACGTGAAGCGGTTGAAATTAAAAAGTATCCCAATTTCAACCGAGAGGATGGTTTCAAGTTGGCTGCGTCCTGGAATCCCGTGATAAGCAAGTGTTCGCGTCGCGGTCTATGTCAGAAGATATCTGCAGATGTCGTTAATGTCGTGTGTTGTGACAATTCTGAATTTTTACAAAACCAAATGCGGGTAGTTGGAGACAACGCTCGCCCTTCTCGACGCTGACACCCGCTACTTCAGTCTTCCCGTGACCACTATCAATGCAACTTGATCGAAACGTTGAGGTAAATAAATATTAAGTTTTCAGCGCGATTAAGTGCCGTTTAAATATTTAAATATGCTGGAGTCCTAGTCCAGGAGCGAGGGCGTTCCCCTGGACTAGAAGGGGAGCATAAAGTTAACCAGCATGCGTGTTACCACACCGTGCCTCTTGTAACCGTCCACCCGCTCGCTTCTTCGCTCACCACCAACTGCGTCTTTCGGTTGCTTTATTCACAAAATTGCGCACACTGCTGTCTACAAATAATAAACCCGTAAACAAGCGTCGTCTTCACCAAATATTTCCTGAAAACTGGAAACAAACGAGAGATACTCACCTGCGGCGATCCAAAATTACGAGCACTATGAGTTCCGAACTAATTCACGGTCCATCTAGGAGTCATGACGGCAGATCCTTCTTTCGTATATAAATGTATTCTGCCTTTCACGAACGAGTACCAAACTGCGGCCAGGATATCAGCTTCCGGCTTCTAGCTGCTTCTGGAAACAACACGCACCCTTTCACCGCATTTCGGCTCTTCACGGCCTTGCTTGTTGGGTCGTTGTTCCTCAGGGGGACTCCTGAGTCCTGCCGCATTCCAGTCAATATCCGCCCAGAAAAGCTACCTTCCGACCTTAACTCCATATAAAAAAACAAAGTAACTAGGCGGCAGCGGCGTAATCTGAAACTAAAGTCATTTTCGACATATGATTATGCAAACTCAAAGATACGGCTTAAGCCGAATTTTCCAAATATCTTACCCTTAAAATAATCCTGAAACGTTTATTATAAGGGTATCCTCAAAAGGTTGCACTACTCGCCATAAGAGGTCTTAGCATCGCCTTCATCTAGCTTCTTAGTGCTTCCTCCTCGTCACTAGCTGTCTCCTGTGTGGATTCTCATTTAAACTATTTTGAGAAGTGAGATGATAACTTTGCCTTTCCACTTGCGGAGGCAGAATTCATCATTTCCCAAGAATTTTAAAAAGGCAAAATTATCACTCCTTCTATCCGTAATCAATGCGCATTTTTAAAAGCTACCTTCCGACCTTAACTCCATATAAAAAAACAAAGTAACTAGGCGGCAGCGGCGTAATCTGAAACTAAAGTCATTTTCGACATATGATTATGCAAACTCAAAGATACGGCTTAAGCCGAATTTTCCAAATATCTTACCCTTAAAATAATCCTGAAACGTTTATTATAAGGGTATCCTCAAAAGGTTGCACTACTCGCCATAAGAGGTCTTAGCATCGCCTTCATCTAGCTTCTTAGTGCTTCCTCCTCGTCACTAGCTGTCTCCTGTGTGGATTCTCATTTAAACTATTTTGAGAAGTGAGATGATAACTTTGCCTTTCCACTTGCGGAGGCAGAATTCATCATTTCCCAAGAATTTTAAAAAGGCAAAATTATCACTCCTTCTATCCGTAATCAATGCGCATTTTTACCAAAAGTTCCGCTTCTTGCCACGAGCGACGCTTTCATTGATCATTTCATCGACTGGCTGACTGAGAAACGCAGCGAACTCCCGGTAGGCATCGCTTACATAAACCTCGGGATAGGTTTTGTTCTCGATGAGAAATCGCACCTTGAAGGTCGCTAGCTGGCGCTTCTACCAACAGGTCTTACTAACGTCGCTATCATATGTGATTTTGGTGAGAAGACGCTTCTCCTCGCCAGATGGCGCTGTTTTCAACAGGTTTAATTTAATTTACTTGGAATTTACCAAAAAACTCCCTTGGAGCCATGATTTAACATGCTACAATACACCCTCTCCTGCCAGAGTTTCACAAGCCAATGTAAACCCTCAGCGCTAACATGCCACTGAAACTACTTCAAACTTATAAAAAAGTTCATGTCCCTCGTTGCAAAGCATAAGAGCAAACATAACCAGCCTATAAAACATCCCATTGACACGTGGAAACCAAAGAATCTTCCCGGCCTTTTCAGGTATATTGTAAATCTTCAACCCCTAAACAAAATATATTAAATCAAACGGACTTTGAAATGCACCCTTGATCGTACACTCCCTGCCTTCTTAGAACCATACAAAATAACCAAATACTTCCACAGAATGTGGTAGTGCCAAGCTCAACTACACCACGACAAAACTAGCGCGTTTTGTCGTCAGTGGAGCCAAGCTCACTGCCGCAGGCCGAAAGCTAATTATAACTCCAGTACTAGAACTAGAGGTAACCGTTTTTTTTTCTCTAACAAAAAACAACAACAACGTTTTTGTTTTTTTTGTAACATGTTAAATCATGACTCCAAGTTAGACTTTTGTTATAGATCCCGATTAAATAGAATGTATTGGGTACAACGCCATCTAGCGAGGAGCAGCGTCTTCTCTATTAGATCAGGATGTGTTTTCTCCGTATCTGAAAGCCAGACGCCGAGTTTGTAATAAACGCCGAACTCCGTCACGCGCGCGCCACTTTCTTTGTTGAAGGAAGAATGAAAGCATTTCTTTGTTGAAGACAGATGATTTCGCCTATCTAAGAATCAATAAAAAATGGTTGAATTTGCCTCTGCGAGTGGAAGGGAAAAGTTTTCATCTCATGTCTCAAAATAGATAAAATGGTTAATCCACGCAGCGACAGCTAGCGACAAGAGGCGTGAACTAGAAGGAAGGTGTAAACAATGCGGAGGCCTCTAACGGGAGGTAGCGGGGCTTTTGAAGTGTTGCTATTATAATTGGCGTTACAGGAATATTTCGGGCTCTGGATAGCTTTGGACTAGGAGCGGGATGTTTAAAAATCCGGAATAGGTCGCATCTTTAATTTGGCTAACAAATCGGAAATTCAGAGGGCAGCGATTCATATGTTGAAAATAATTTACATCTACAAATCGCTTGCGATGGTCACACCATGGAATGTTTTGACGTAATGGCTAAATAGCATCAAAGTTCCAGAGAGACACTTTTTTTTGTATGAAGTTTTTACAAGTAAACAACGGAAGCTGATTGGAATGTACCAGAGCTGGCTGGAGGACAGTGACCTGTATAGCTAGGCCGACAAGGTCTGCTTTACGGTGCAAGTAGAAGAGTAGTTTCTAGAGTTTTCTGGATAAGCGGAAGTTCGATTTCGGAGTAGAATGCTACTCGACGTGGAAAGCCAAAGTTCGTATATATACAAGAGAGAAGCCTGTGGATTGGATTTTAAACTTGGACGTGAGTTTAGTTTGCACGTGATTGAGATCGGCGCAGGCAGCAAAAGAACACGCAGTCTTTTGTGTGGACAAAACGACCGAGACACGCAGTCCAGAACGAAGCTGCTCTGTAACAGGCGAAATAAGTATACGAGTGCAAAAGCCAGGTTAGTGTGATTTCCCGTGATTTCAGTATTGTACTAACGAAATATCTGTTTTGATTTTGCACCGCTTCTATCTAAGGCGGGCATCTCGAGACACATTTGAACACAAAGGAACGTGGGTTTCAGGCTAAAATCGTGCATCTACGGACGGCTGTTGCCGTCACTCACCACCGTTCGTGGAAGAAGCCGGTCTACGAGGGACTCCAGAAGGTCTCCAACGCACCACCTGTCCAGTAGAAGACACCAGGCACCGATCGTGGGAGACACTAAAACCGTTCGAGAGCAGCGGAAGGCACCGTTCGTGGAGAGCAGTAGAAGCTGATCGAGTGGAGTAAGGAGGCGTTCCGCGGCGGCACGCGAGACGACGGTACGGCGTCCCGTGAAGCTTCCAGGTTGGTCCACTCCAAATCATTTCAAGTCAGCGAGCTACGGTAGTGAGGGAAGCCTTCGCCTACTTGCGTGTTAATATACTGTTGAAAGATACTTTCTGTTTTAGAGTTTAATATCCCTCTGGGAAACACAATCTTACACACACACACTCTGTTTGCACTAGTTCTCTTTTAATTTAGAACATTCTAAGGCAAAGACAAGACTATTCCGTTGCGTTGTGACCAATACATGATGAACTGCTGAGCACAGACTCACTAAGTTTTTACTAGCCTAGGATACTGCAGTTCTATTGTAAATTCATATCATACAGGCCGAAGATATGTACTATAATGTATATGTTTGAGGAAATTGTAATCATATTTGTGAATTTTGAGTTTTGAGTATTAAGTTAGAAGTATTTCCTGTTATAAGATCTTGCTGTTTAGAATTATTTTGATGCAGAACAAACTAAATTAAGTGTAAAATATTTCTTTTTGAATTCCTCAGTAAAGGGGAGAGTACCAAAACTTTGATAACTCATGTGTGTTTTTTCTATTTTTGTAATAAAGCCCTTTGTTATTGAATTTACCATCTTGCTTTAATTCCTCGCCTTTACCTAAGAAGGAGGTCCGTTTCCTTAGCCGGGCAACGGTCCTTTCAGGTTCAGGAAAAACATTTAAAATAAAAACTAGATGAACCGCGCGGACGAAGACGCGGGTGAAAGTTAGTTCTTTATAAATTAGGGAGATTTGTTGTCCGCGTTTAAAATGACAACGTAAAAGTGGCGATGGACTCCGTTTTGTCACACTGGTGTGACGACGAGGAATATGCTCATCAGCCAACTTTTACTTAGGCGCAAGCGGCCTTGCAGCATGCGACGTCTCAGGCTGCTTACCGTACGTCGTCTCGTCGAACTTAGAACATAATCATAAATTTTCATCTCTTTGTTAGATAACCCAATGGCACCTGACAATACGAGTAGAAGGCAAAATTATCACTCCTTCTATCCGTAATCAATGCGCATTTTTACCAAAAGTTCCGCTTCTTGCCACGAGCGACGCTTTCATTGATCATTTCATCGACTGGCTGACTGAGAAACGCAGCGAACTCCCGGTAGGCATCGCTTACATAAACCTCGGGATAGGTTTTGTTCTCGATGAGAAATCGCACCTTGAAGGTCGCTAGCTGGCGCTTCTACCAACAGGTCTTACTAACGTCGCTATCATATGTGATTTTGGTGAGAAGACGCTTCTCCTCGCCAGATGGCGCTGTTTTCAACAGGTTTAATTTAATTTACTTGGAATTTACCAAAAAACTCCCTTGGAGCCATGATTTAACATGCTACAATACACCCTCTCCTGCCAGAGTTTCACAAGCCAATGTAAACCCTCAGCGCTAACATGCCACTGAAACTACTTCAAACTTATAAAAAAGTTCATGTCCCTCGTTGCAAAGCATAAGAGCAAACATAACCAGCCTATAAAACATCCCATTGACACGTGGAAACCAAAGAATCTTCCCGGCCTTTTCAGGTATATTGTAAATCTTCAACCCCTAAACAAAATATATTAAATCAAACGGACTTTGAAATGCACCCTTGATCGTACACTCCCTGCCTTCTTAGAACCATACAAAATAACCAAATACTTCCACAGAATGTGGTAGTGCCAAGCTCAACTACACCACGACAAAACTAGCGCGTTTTGTCGTCAGTGGAGCCAAGCTCACTGCCGCAGGCCGAAAGCTAATTATAACTCCAGTACTAGAACTAGAGGTAACCGTTTTTTTTTCTCTAACAAAAAACAACAACAACGTTTTTGTTTTTTTTGTAACATGTTAAATCATGACTCCAAGTTAGACTTTTGTTATAGATCCCGATTAAATAGAATGTATTGGGTACAACGCCATCTAGCGAGGAGCAGCGTCTTCTCTATTAGATCAGGATGTGTTTTCTCCGTATCTGAAAGCCAGACGCCGAGTTTGTAATAAACGCCGAACTCCGTCACGCGCGCGCCACTTTCTTTGTTGAAGGAAGAATGAAAGCATTTCTTTGTTGAAGACAGATGATTTCGCCTATCTAAGAATCAATAAAAAATGGTTGAATTTGCCTCTGCGAGTGGAAGGGAAAAGTTTTCATCTCATGTCTCAAAATAGATAAAATGGTTAATCCACGCAGCGACAGCTAGCGACAAGAGGCGTGAACTAGAAGGAAGGTGTAAACAATGCGGAGGCCTCTAACGGGAGGTAGCGGGGCTTTTGAAGTGTTGCTATTATAATTGGCGTTACAGGAATATTTCGGGCTCTGGATAGCTTTGGACTAGGAGCGGGATGTTTAAAAATCCGGAATAGGTCGCATCTTTAATTTGGCTAACAAATCGGAAATTCAGAGGGCAGCGATTCATATGTTGAAAATAATTTACATCTACAAATCGCTTGCGATGGTCACACCATGGAATGTTTTGACGTAATGGCTAAATAGCATCAAAGTTCCAGAGAGACACTTTTTTTTGTATGAAGTTTTTACAAGTAAACAACGGAAGCTGATTGGAATGTACCAGAGCTGGCTGGAGGACAGTGACCTGTATAGCTAGGCCGACAAGGTCTGCTTTACGGTGCAAGTAGAAGAGTAGTTTCTAGAGTTTTCTGGATAAGCGGAAGTTCGATTTCGGAGTAGAATGCTACTCGACGTGGAAAGCCAAAGTTCGTATATATACAAGAGAGAAGCCTGTGGATTGGATTTTAAACTTGGACGTGAGTTTAGTTTGCACGTGATTGAGATCGGCGCAGGCAGCAAAAGAACACGCAGTCTTTTGTGTGGACAAAACGACCGAGACACGCAGTCCAGAACGAAGCTGCTCTGTAACAGGCGAAATAAGTATACGAGTGCAAAAGCCAGGTTAGTGTGATTTCCCGTGATTTCAGTATTGTACTAACGAAATATCTGTTTTGATTTTGCACCGCTTCTATCTAAGGCGGGCATCTCGAGACACATTTGAACACAAAGGAACGTGGGTTTCAGGCTAAAATCGTGCATCTACGGACGGCTGTTGCCGTCACTCACCACCGTTCGTGGAAGAAGCCGGTCTACGAGGGACTCCAGAAGGTCTCCAACGCACCACCTGTCTAGTAGAAGACACCAGGCACCGATCGTGGGAGACACTAAAACCGTTCGAGAGCAGCGGAAGGCACCGTTCGTGGAGAGCAGTAGAAGCTGATCGAGTGGAGTAAGGAGGCGTTCCGCGGCGGCACGCGAGACGACGGTACGGCGTCCCGTGAAGCTTCCAGGTTGGTCCACTCCAAATCATTTCAAGTCAGCGAGCTACGGTAGTGAGGGAAGCCTTCGCCTACTTGCGTGTTAATATACTGTTGAAAGATACTTTCTGTTTTAGAGTTTAATATCCCTCTGGGAAACACAATCTTACACACACACACTCTGTTTGCACTAGTTCTCTTTTAATTTAGAACATTCTAAGGCAAAGACAAGACTATTCCGTTGCGTTGTGACCAATACATGATGAACTGCTGAGCACAGACTCACTAAGTTTTTACTAGCCTAGGATACTGCAGTTCTATTGTAAATTCATATCATACAGGCCGAAGATATGTACTATAATGTATATGTTTGAGGAAATTGTAATCATATTTGTGAATTTTGAGTTTTGAGTATTAAGTTAGAAGTATTTCCTGTTATAAGATCTTGCTGTTTAGAATTATTTTGATGCAGAACAAACTAAATTAAGTGTAAAATATTTCTTTTTGAATTCCTCAGTAAAGGGGAGAGTACCAAAACTTTGATAACTCATGTGTGTTTTTTCTATTTTTGTAATAAAGCCCTTTGTTATTGAATTTACCATCTTGCTTTAATTCCTCGCCTTTACCTAAGAAGGAGGTCCGTTTCCTTAGCCGGGCAACGGTCCTTTCAGGTTCAGGAAAAACATTTAAAATAAAAACTAGATGAACCGCGCGGACGAAGACGCGGGTGAAAGTTAGTTCTTTATAAATTAGGGAGATTTGTTGTCCGCGTTTAAAATGACAACGTAAAAGTGGCGATGGACTCCGTTTTGTCACACTGGTGTGACGACGAGGAATATGCTCATCAGCCAACTTTTACTTAGGCGCAAGCGGCCTTGCAGCATGCGACGTCTCAGGCTGCTTACCGTACGTCGTCTCGTCGAACTTAGAACATAATCATAAATTTTCATCTCTTTGTTAGATAACCCAATGGCACCTGACAATACGAGTAGATAGTTACGTTTGTTTGATGGAAATTGTCACGTCTGCTTTTAAAAAGTGCAGTGCAGACCACAAAATAGCATATTTCGTTCTAATTTTAAATGTAGGCTTTTTTTAATCGACTTCAGAAAAGGACACGGTTATATGTTCGGCTGTATGTATGCTTTTTTTATGTCAGTCGATATCTCGGTCAAATGGAGACCGATTTAAAAAAAAAAGTTGTTTGAAAGGGTATACTCTCCAGGTGGTCCCATTTAAATTGTATCAAAATTGGTTTGACAGTTTTTCGAGAATAAATATTTTTTTGAGTAAATCCATTCAATTTTGTGTTTATATTGCCTTTATTTTGTGTTTATTTCTAAGATTTCTAAACCGATTTAGATCGTTTTTTTTTATTTAACAGGGTAAACTTTCCGTGTAGTCCCATATAAACTTCATTTTATTTTATAGTTTATGTTCTCTAATATCTTGGGATTTCTAAACCGAATTAGATGTTTTTTTTTTATTTAACAGGGTAAACTTTCCGTGTAGTCCCATATAAACTTCATTTTATTTTATAGTTTATGTTCTCTAACATCTTGGGATTTCTAAACCGAATTAGATGTTTTTTTTTTAATTTAAAAGGGTAAACTTTCCGTGTAGTCCCATATAAACTTCATTTTATTTTATAGTTTATGTTCTCTAATATCTTGGGATTTCTAAACCGATTTAGATGGTTTTTATTTATTTAAAAGGGTAAACTTTCCGTGTAGTCCCATATAAACTTCATTTTATTTTATAGTTTATGTTCTCTAATATCTTGGGATTTCTAAACCGAATTAGATGTTTTTTTTTATTTAACAGGGTAAACTTTCCGTGTAGTCCCATATAAACTTCATTTTATTTTATAGTTTATGTTCTCTAATATCTTGGGATTTCTAAACCGATTTAGATGGTTTTTATTTATTTAAAAGGGTAAACTTTCCGTGTAGTCCCATATAAACTTCATTTTATTTTATAGTTTATGTTCTCTAATATCTTGGGATTTCTAAACCGAATTAGATGTTTTTTTTTATTTAACGGGGTAAACTTTCCGTGTAGTCCCATATAAACTTCATTTTATTTTATAGTTTATGTTCTCTAATATCTTAGGATTTCTGAACCGAATTAGATGATTGTTTTTACTTGAATAAGAAGACCTCTAGTGTGGTTCTGTATAAATTTCATCAAAATTGGTTTAGTAGCTTTAAACAAGCTTTAATTTAATTCACTGTGTTATAATAATTAGGACTGGATTGCTAGTCAATTTTGAACAATTTAAGGACGTCTAAAGATGCTGAAGTTTTGCACATGGGTGTAGTTCTGATGACAATTAAAAACTACAGTTGTAGTAGTAGTAGTAGTAGTAGTAGTAGTAGTAGTAGTCAAAGTAACTACACAATCGGATGATGGAATCCCTTCGTGTTTGGGCTCATTTGGTTTGTCTTGATGAGATCATGTCTAGTTTTATGTGGTATTCACGGTCTGATGATGGAGCCGGAAGGAAGTTACAGGAAATCAACAACAAAATGATAGAACCCCCTTCGTGTTTGGGCTCATTTGTTTTGTCTTGATGAATTATCTGGTGCTATGTGGTATTCAGTCTGATGATGGAGCCGGAATATAGTCACAGGAACTCAAACCCAAAATGATGGAACCCTTTCAAGTTTAGGCTCATTTGGTTTGTCTTGATGAGTTCTCTAGTTTTATGTGGTATCCAGTGTCTGATGATGGAGCCGGAAGGTAGTCGCAGTAACTGAACAGCAAAATGATAGAAACCTTTCGAGTTTGTTCTCATTTGGTTTGTCTTGGTGAATTATCTGGGTTTATGTGGTATCCAGGGATGATGGAGCTGGAAGGTAGTCACAGGAACTCAACAACAAAACGATGGAACCCTTTCGAGTTTGGGCTCATTTGGTTTGTCTTGATGAGTTCTCTGTTGTTATGTCATTTTCAGGGTCTGGTGATGGAGCCGGAAAGTAGTCACAGGAACGCAACAATAAAATGATGGAAATTGGTCAAAACTAATTCAGTTGTTATATATGTAGGTTTTATTCATCCTTGGTTTTGAGTCTAAAGTGAGTGAGTGTCTACTATTTTCTTGGCATATATTCTTTCCGATATTTACTTAGGCCACTAAAAAACAAAAAAACAAATATTTTTCCAGCAAAAAAAACGGCTGCACAATATAAATGCTATTTTCTAAACAACCACTAAAATACTAAAATAATTACAATTGGTACCAGTACAGTATCACTTTTTCGAAATTACCAACGTAATAATAATGCATAAATATAACATAAGATAAGAAAGAGTTTTTCTATGAAGAGATGTCTATTATATAAAATATGCTTGCCTACGACCGGACCCGCAGTTCAGAGAAATTATGGTAACTTTCATTAATTATTGTTATTATTAAATTCATTTATTTCAGGCAAATAACACCCAAAATAGAAGATAAAATTATAATAAAAATACAATTCAGTCACATTTATAGTACAATTCAAATTAAAACTACAATTAAATTAATTAAAAAATATTACAAATATTAAAATTAACGTCATACTTATTATTATGTACTGTTGTGCAATGTGCAGATTACAGCAGTGATTAATATAGGGACCAGCCTACCCGCGAGCGCTGCCAGCATGCTATTTTTGCGTGTAGTCTATCCACAAGCTGCACGTCTAGAATGAAGTGCAGTAGGCTCTAAAAAGATTTATTTTAACATCTATTGAGCACCGTGCAATCCTGCGGATCACCATGTTTGGTCTGACGGACAGCTCCCTCTACTCCCATTCAATGTCTACGTCATCCTTCAGGGTAGGTGTAACTAAATGGCCTAGATATTTAAAAATACCTACTTTTTCTAAAGGAGACCCATTCCGTTTAAAGGGTGGCATTTCCGTTACTTTTCTTAGCCCACCCTGAAAAACCATACACTGACTCTTTTTGAAATTATAAAGCAGCCCGTGATCAGCCGCATAGCCCTCACATATACTCAGCAGCTTTTTTTCTGCGCCCAGCAGCACCATATCGTCGGCATAGCTAATGTTATTGAAACAGACGCCATCTATGTAACAACAGATACGTTGCGTACTGAGCGCCTCGATAAGGTTATTAATGTACAGGTTATAAATGGAGGAAGAGCTCAGCCCCCACTGCCTCACCCCACATTCCAACCTGTACGGATCTGACAAGGTGCCCGCCCACTTCACACTGTTCACCTGGTTCCCGCACCAATACATAAAAATGTTTATCAGTTCGTTCGGTATATGGGATGCTCTCATTTCATCCCACAGAATATCATAAGAAACCAAGTCAAAGGCTTTAAGTCAATGCGTATTTGAACTAGCATGCACGAGTGACTTTTACGGAAGAAAATACGCGTTTTGTACTGCTTTGAAGGAATGACATGCGGCTGACACGGCTATTTAGATTACGTCCGAAGGACTTCAAAGGGTACTGCTGCCGGCGGCAACGGGCACCCTCATATTGTGACGGCGAACAAACGCACAAGCAATTAACATGATCATTTCCTTATGCGAGACTTGCTGTTTATTTTCGGACGACCGTCTTGACCACCCGCCCTGCGACCGCTGCCCGCTCGGGCTATCGCTCCTTATGTCATTATCACTGAATGGGCTAGATTGATGAACAATAAAGCCCGTAAATAGATTCGTGTTTAATTTGGAGACCTAAAACTGTAACAAAATGAACAATCTATCAAATTAAGATTACCAGTACCTATCAATATTATGAACACTATGACAACGAGGAAGCCTTCGGGCGGATTGCAACAATATCTAATAATATCACGAAGTTAGGCCCTCATTCAGCACGCATAGTTAGCGGCACCTACATGGCCGCAAGAAATATATGTAATGGAGCGAAGTTTTCACGCAATGTATATGCAACATTATAAGCATGTCGGAGGCCCTCGACCCCACACCAGAGGCCAGCACTACCTCATATACGACAAAACAAAATACTCGTAAGTATGCTGCAATCTTATGAATGTAAAAAGTAGAAAAGTAACAACACATAAATTCATGTTTTAAAACTAAAATGGTCAATAAGACTTTAATTATATGAACATTGTAATGTTATGTAAATTTATCTTTCCTTAAATTATTCGATATGGACCTTTTATTTTGAAGTAACGACATGTATAAAAATATAAACATGCCTGATTTGCTTCAGTTTCTAAGCGACTTCACAAAAGGAGACAGTTATATGTTCGATTGTGATGTATGTTTTTTTTTGTGTATGTCGGTCGATTTCTCCGTCAATTGACAAGGTTTCATATTTCATAAGGCAATGAAATTCGAAAACCATTTCGAGATATTGCGACGCTGATCATTATTATTATTTTTCCAATTTTTTTAGTTTAGTATCTACAAAGACATTAGGAAATAACTCTCAACAAAGCAGAGTTCAGTGGAATAATAAAATACAGATGCCTGTAAAGAAAAAATATAAATGTTTTATGTTTAATTTTTTGCTTCGGTAATCTTGTTGATAACAACGAACTCTGGCAGTTACGTCCTTTTAGGATAAGCACTTTTTAATAATTAATTTTCTTGTCAATTAAATGATAAATGATATAAATGATAATTTATTTCTTTGAAAAAACATGCACTGTAGGTAAAACTAACAAAAGAGGAAAAACTTTGAAAACCAAGGCTTGACATGCACCAACCGGAAAACATGAATAATAAATTTAAAATTGTGGCACGAAAAAATTACATAAAAGGACCATAAAAGTTAGTAACATTCCTCAAAACACAAAAAATACAGTTTTTAAACATTTTTGACATAATATGACTGTTGTTACAGTTACAGTCAATGGCTAGTAGTTAGTATTCGTTGTGAACACTAGTCCTCATACTAGGATTCCCTGTGTTATGGAGACTTGTTTCTCCAGTTGGTCAGATGTTCATATTGATGATGTTGTGTTTGTAGTTTGCATTTCACAATCAGACAATAATGAAAATAGGATTTTAATCAACAAGTAGTAATGAGAGGGAGGGTGAGAGGGTATGTGTGTGAGTGTGTGTGTATGTGAGAGGGTGCGTGTTTGTGTGAGGATGCGTGTATATGGTTGAGTGTGTGTAGCGTCAAATAATAAGTGAGTATGCATAACTCACCGCGTGTGTTTTGTGTTTTCAATGTGACACAAAAATTGGCAAGCGTACTTATACTCAACATTTATACTACATATAGGTAATTATTTAACAATCTTCAGCCAGTCTTCGGTTTGGAGATAATCAAGAGTAAATAACCAAGTAGTAACCTTCTTTTTACAAATGTATCTAGTACAATTGAAGATGTCAAGTATTTTATTCATTCTTGAATAGGAGTAGGGACCTACGAACGAAAATGATCTTTTGGCAAATAATGTACGACGTGCAGGAGTTTCCCATTTAAGTTGTCTATTTGCCCTTCTCTTTTTTTTTTACCAAATTTGGAGCCACTTTGTGGAACCTCAGTTTAGAAGTAAGTAGGTATAACTGACGGACTGTTAAAATTTGCATTCGCTGTATAATTTACTGGTAGGATATCTAAAAGGTTTGATGTATGCAATTTTAAGTATCAATCTTTGAGCTCTTTCTACTATTATTAGACGACTACTACAAGCTGCTCCCCAGACTATTACACAATAGGTAAGAACGGATTGGCACAGAGCAGTGTACACCAGCTTAATAGTTTCCGCATCAGCTACTTTCCTTAGCCTTAAAAACACATATTTAAGTTTTCTAACCCGAGAACAGACTAGATCGATGTGCTTCTGCCAGGACAATTTGACGCCCAAATACTTTATGTGGCTGACTTTTTCAAGCGCAGGACACTGACAGGCTGAGTTAGTACTATCGCCGCATGAGTGAATCTTAAGTAAGTGGGATAGTAGGTCAGGTAAGTCTCTGTTTGATATTTTAAATTCTAGGAACTTTGTTTTTGACGCATTAAGTGTAAGCAGATTCATATTAAGCCAGTTATTGACCTGTTGTATGCCCAATTGGGTATTTTTAAACACTCACATCTTTCCAGGACTTTGCATGAAATAATAGGACCGTATCATCGGCAAATGTCAGAATTCTAGCTTGATTTATTTGGAGCTTTCAGAGGTCGTCTATATAGAGCAGAAATAAAGTTGGACCTAGGACGCTTCCTTGTGGAACGCCAAAGGAAACGTCAGCATAGTCACTATAGTAGCCATTAATTTTAAGCCTCTGCTTTCGATTAGAAAAGTATGATCTGAACCAGTCAAGTGAAATACCACGATTGCTCAAGTTTCCTTAAAAGTATTGAGCGGAAAACAGTGTCAAAAGCTTTAGCTAAGTCGAGAAAAACGCCGATACATTTCTGGCCTGCATCTAGCTTGTCTTTGACATGACTGACCAAGGATTGTTACATCCTCCGTCGACCTGCAAGCGCGAAAACCGTATTGATTATCTGCCAGGATTCCCACTTTCTAGAAAATGAAGCAAACGCTTGTTCACAACCTTTTCCAGAAATTACGAACCGATTAAGAAAATTCTTTTTTTGTTTGAAAAAGTATACTTTGCAGGTGGCCCCATATAAATCAAGATTGGTTTAGCAGTTTTTCAAGAAAAAATTGTTTTTTTTAGTAAATCCATTCGATTTTGTGTTTATATTGCCTCAAATCTCTAAGATTTCTAAATCGATTTATATGATTGTTTTTTTATTCAAAAAGGTATTTTCAGTGTAGTCTCATATCATCATCATCTTCATCATTTCAGCATTTAGCAGTACACTGCTGAACATAGGCCTCTCCCAAAGAGCGCCATGACGAGCGATTTTGTGCCACCTCCATCCAACTACTTCCTGCGATGGCTACAATGTCATTGGTTCATCGTGTGGGGGATCTCCCTACACTTCGCTTGATTGACCGTGGTCACCATTCGAGAACCTTTATTCCACAGCGGTTGTTGGTTCTGCGAGCTATATGGTAACTAAGGTTAGGCCATATAGTTTAGGTTATATGCCTATTGCCACTTCAACTTGCAGACTCTGAGAGCTATGTCAGTAACCTTGGTTCTTCTCCGGATTTCCTCGTTTCGGATTCCATCACGTTGTGAAACACCGAGCATAGCTCACTCCATTGCACGCTGCACGACTTTGAGCTTGTCTCATACACAAGCTCAACTAATAGATAGTGACCACGTCTTAGTGCTGCATGTCATCACTGGCAACACGCACTGATTATAAAATTTGTCTTGAGGCTCAGCGGTAACTGCAACGGAAAGATATGCTATAATTTCCCTAACGCTGCCCATCTGAGTTGGATTAGTCGATTGACCTCTTTGTCAAAGTTGGATCTTCCCAGTTGGATCGTCTGACCTAAGTAGACATAGCGATCAACAGCTTCGATTATATCGTTACCAACATAAACCGGCATGGGTGCTACATAGGTATTTGACATGATGTTCGTCTTACCCATGTTCATTTTAAGACCCACCTGTTGGGAAACAGTAATGAAGTCACTGAACATTGTGCTTAGGTCTTCCAAGGTTTCTGCCATGATGACTATAGCATCAGCAAACCGAAGGTGAGTGATGCATTCACCATGGATGTTAACACTATGTCCGTTTCAGTTCAGAAGCTTGAATATATCTTCCAGTGCAGAAGTGGAGTTTCAGAGAAATAACGTCTCCCTGTCTCACCCCTTTTTGCAATTTGATAGAATGCGTGCTCCAATCTCGGAGACGGACAGTCAATCGGCCTTGCTGTACAAAAACTTCAATACTTCGATGTATCGGTATTCAATCTGGCACCGCTGTAATGACTGTAGCTTGTGAGAATTGCCCTCCTGGTCTCAACTGAATCGAAGGCTTCCTCGTTGTCATAGTGACCAATTATACTCTTCGGTCTTCCGTATAATCTGCCGGAGCGTATGGATGTGGTCTACGGTGCTAAAGCATTTACGGAATCCAGCTTGTTCGGGAGGCTGAAAGTCGTCAAACCTACGAGCGAGACGGTTTGTAACTACTCGCGAAAACAGCTTATAGACATGGCTCACCAGCAAAATGGGCCTATAATTCTTCAAGAGGGTGTTATCAACTTTTTTAAAGAACGACACCACTACGCTCTACTGTCACGCCTCTGGCGACGGAGTTAAACAGCTTCTGACGGACTTTAAGTACCGGCGTTCCACCCGCTTTCAGTAGCTCTGTCGTTATTCCGTCCTTCTCTGGTGCCTTATTGCTCTTAAGCTGTTTGAGAGCCATTCTGATCTCGTATAGGCTGACGTCCGGGATATCTTCGGTATAATGTCGGGTCAAACGGGCTCTTGTATCGCTAGTCACGCTAGGACTACGCGATGAGATGTATAATTGCCTATATAACTTCTCATGCTCACTTAAAATCTCTGGTTTCGACGAAACGATGCTGCCACTGTCGGTCTTCAGCTTCGTCAACATGCTTTTCCCAATAAACAGATCTCTTGCGAACACTTTGGAACCCTTGTTCTGGTCTATTGCGTTTTTAATACAATTAGTATTATAGGAACGCAAATCGTGAGGCATCGACTTGGAGATCAATTAAAGCAACTCAACATATCCATTGAAAACTGCAGCCTCATCTCGCCTCGTTCTGTGTAGGCGATTGTCGGGAAAGCTAGTTAAGCAGATTTTGCGTGTGGCAACGGTACCGCCCCTAGCACCCACAGTTGTCTCCCAACTCTCGCGCATGTAACTTGTCGGTTAAATACTGTAATTGTGGGTACCTAATAAAAGGTATTATAGAATCACTTTATGCGTATGTCAATGAGCACCGTATGTCGTGGCTAGAGATCCTGGGTACGAAATCGTACGGTCACGGGTTCGAATCCTGCAAGGTGCAATGATTTGTGTGATGAGCAGAAATGTTTGTTTCCGAGTCATGGATGTAATATTCTTATCTATGTATGTTTATCCGTTATCTAGTGCCCATAGCACAGGGTATCCTAGTTTGGGGCTAGATAATTGGTGTGGGAATGTCCCGAATATATTATTATTATTACTAGTAAACACCCCTACTAGAACTATCAACCTTCTGACCTTATAACCTAATATCTTAGAAGTGGTGACTAGACCTATTTCCCACAACTGGTGAACTATCCACGTTTTTTAAAAGAGGGGTGTGTGTGCTCAAGTTGTGTAATAAAATGTGAACTATAAAGTGCGCCACGGGAGGCAATTCCCTATAGACATCGTGGGTAAAAGACAGTGTGCGAAGTGAAATATGATCGCCTGTAACCAGATGAAATCAGCGGTGCCTATTCCTGGACCATCAAGGACGCCTGTTCAGGGATCACCAGCGGAGCCTTCAACGCCCGCCAGTAACTTAGCAGCGATCGGAATGGAGCCAAGGTACCTCAATTTTGGATAGACATGCCGCGAATGTGGTTCGGGTTTAAGTTAATTGATGTGGTGATGTTGCGTATTTCCTTATAGGGCGATGTGATCGCTAAACGACAAAGCCCATGAATAAATTAAAAAAAAGAAAAGAGTTTACAATTTAAGAGCATGAATCACCTAAGATGTGATTTTATCAAATTGAAGCAACTATGTGTCAAATGTTTGAGTGTTTCACATTCTTTTTCTTTATGTGAGATGCCCGCAAATTGCGTAACTTGTAAAACTAAGAGGCATTATGCACTTTTACATTTAAGTAAAAAATGTAATAATAAAATTAATGTCGTGAGATCTACGTCTGCGAGCACGCATATTCAGTCGTCTCGAGGGTTAATCAATAATAGTTTATACCGTGATCTAATGCATATTCGTGTGCGACTGCGGCATGCGCTACGGGCGCCCGCAATTGCATTTCTAACGTCTCTGTTTTCGCCCGCGTCTGCGACGCTGCCCGTGGGACCTGAGCAGTGCCGTGCGCCTTTCGTCGATGCTAATGTGTAGGCCACCTTAACTCGTATGACGGTGCTTCTGCTTCAAGCGTGTCACAGTGTGACAAAATGAACAGTGCGATCACTTTACAGTCATATGGACCATCAATATCTTTGAGTGCTGCGATTACTATTCGTTTAGCTATACCGCGCAAGTCTATGCAAATGCAATTAATGGTAACGATAAAATGTTAGTACTTTTTCTCATTTATGTTTACAAAACCATTTAATAACTTTGGAATGTTGTAAAACAAAAAACTTATACGTCGTTTTTTCTGATTAATTATGTAATCAGATGAGTTGGTTTATCTTCTCGTCCTATTCACGGTTATGTGGATTTGGAAATCGAGTCGCGGATTGATCCGCATAATTAATATAAATTACATGCATTGGTCGGTGACTGCAT
Organism: Alsophila aescularia; assembly: GCA_946251855.1. NCBI lineage: Eukaryota > Metazoa > Arthropoda > Insecta > Lepidoptera > Geometridae > Alsophila > Alsophila aescularia. The sequence goes on from OX276374.1 coordinate 62,121,595, forward strand.
AACTGATCAGATGCCCTCACATTTTATAGCAAATATTACAAGGCCTAAAAAAAGTACATGGAATATCCCCGGATTGCTCGTAGGAACTGTGACAACCTTGAAAAGCTTGTAGTGGTGGGAAAGGTCGAAGGAAAAAGGCCATGCGGTCGATCGCCGGTCGATGAATGTACCAAACAAAATCACTAACTGGTCTGCCTGTAGCACATGCCACAAAAATAGCCGAGGACACGACATCGTGGAAAAGTTTGAAGACTGATAATGAATATTCCGTCTAGCTAGACACGACCTTCATTAATGAAGATTCCGACTTAGAAGAGAGATCCCCGGAAATGTGGAAATTTGTCATTAAAAATGTTTTTTATTCTTGTTCAGTAGCTCAGACCATTTTTTTTAAATTATCTTCTTTGTACAGACTTTTACGTTATTATTGCCTATAGCTATGCACGCAGCGTTGCTCGCGTGGTAGTTTTTCTGGGATATAATGATCCAATGAATTATTCCAGTACCAAAAGTACCAATATAGGTACCTACCTACCTATGTTAACAACCTTCAGTGGCGATCCGACATGGTCGTGATAGGTTAGAAGACGAAGGCGGGAGCGACGAAGCGTAGCGAGCATAAAGCCCCATTATAGCTAAGAACCATCTTGTTTACCTCAGCTTTGAAACATAATAACCCGCTAAGTTAAATTGGTCCATTCGTTTGAAAAGATAAGAGTCTCACCCCCCCCCCCTTTTTTTTCAACTCCTCCCCCCCCCCTTTTTTTCAACTCCCACCCTTTTTCAACTCCCCCCCTTTTCAACTTTTCCCCCTTTTTTCAACTCCCCCCCCCTTTTCAACTCCCCCCCCCCCTTTTTTTCAACTCCCCCCCCCCCCTTTTCAACTCCTCCCCCCATATAGCAAAGGAACATGATGAACCATCTCGATCACATCCTTTTCAAAACATAATAACTGCATCAAATTTGGTCCATTAATTTGGGAGCTATGCACTTCACCATATTCCCCCCCCCCTCCCCCCTAAGCTATTATAGCTAAGACAAATCTTGTTTACCTCAGCTTTGAAACATAAAAAAATCGCAGCTAAATTGGTCGATTCGTTTGAAAGGTACGATTCTCACCCCCTTTTTCTGGAAACTCCCCCCTTTTCTCGCCCCCCCACCCCATATAGTTAGAAACCATCTCGATCACATCAGTTTCAAACATAAAAAACCGCATCAAGATCGGTCCATTTGTTGGAGATCAACGATCTTGTGATGAGATGAAATGATTGTGAAGAGGTAGTTTATTCAATTCTTGTTGAGAATCGGAACGGAGAAGTCAACTGTAAAGTAGAATATAAGTGACCATTGAAAATACATGTGTATTATGTCTGAAGAAGTTATTTACTACAAATGAAAAGTAGAATATAAACAACCAGTGGAAAAATACAAGCATTTTATACCTGATGGACGAATTTCATTACACAATCATCAGCTCGGCGCTTCGACATATAAATTAATCAAATCAATAATATTAGGTAAACTAAGTATGCTTTGAGTTTTAAAACGAAATTTCCCTTCCATGTGCTAACAGAGTTAAATCTCACACTGGAAAAGGAAATACCCTTCTGACTCTACTGGTTCTTCGGAAATACACAGTAAATACACCACATTAGAGAAGAGAGCACCAAGAAACTCTACGAGGATGTAATTTTTTCAATATTTGTTAATTTTTTATATTTTTCCAAATGTCAGAAATAATAATAAAACAGATTTAAATTACAAATATAAATGTGCATAATTCATTTCTCCATTTTGAGTTACAACGTGTTTTCCATAGGAATTTCTAAAAGGTTTTTCAGGCATAATCAGTACGCAAGTACATTCAAAGATTTCGACTATTTACATGTCTAACCAGAATTTTTGTTTCTTGATGTCCACAAAGAGTTTACTGTCAAAATTGTTTTTGTCGGTTGGTATTATTGTTAAAATTGCAGAATATTGCTGGGCTTGCTCATCGACCGTGTTGTTATAAATCACCATGAATAAAACAATGTTTGAATACAAAATTGCGGGAAGTTTACCTTTTGTTCGGGGTCGAGTAATTTTCGTTGTAATTCAGGTGGCCGTGAGAAACTCGGCCGCTCCCAAATATTCGCCTACTTTTATTGGACCGTTCGATAAGTGGAATGGGGGCTCGGGGCTTAACTTTCAGCCTTATTAGTTCGCGTGTAACGCGCACATTTCATCGAGTACGTCGCGATTTCTCTACATTATGCAGAGTCAATCCGTTGTTTCAGTTTGCGTATGAAATCGTAATGCCTTCATTACGCTCGAATTCATTCTCCAAACAGCGGCGTGCCTTCAAAAATACTTCACGAGTTTGTTTATTTAGCACACAGTGCGCTGTTCTAATGTGTGCGTCGCCGTGCGCTATCAATATCATTATCAACAACCTGCATTAGTCCATTGATGGACATAGGCCTCTCGAATAGTACATTACTTCCGCGGTCTGTAATGACTGCGTTGCTGGCAGCGATGGTGATGGCCAAGCTTGAAGACCGAGAGCTTAGCTAAGCAAAGCTCAAGGCCGTCATAGCGTGGCCAGCAGGGCAGTAATTGCGGACCAAGAATAGTGCTTTACTCAAACAATGCAACAACAATGACCTCAACAACGAAACAGAAACAGGAACAGAAACAGATCCAGCAACAGAAACAGAAACAGAAACAGAAACAGAAACAGAAACAGAAACAGAAACAGAAACAGAAACAGAAACAGAAACAGAAACAGAAACAGAAACAGAAACAGAAACAGAAACAGAAACAGAAACAGAAACAGAAACAGAAACAACAACAACAATCTCGATCACATCAGCTTTCAAACAGAAAAAAAACCCATCAAAATCGGTCCATATTCGTCTGAGGGTGGCTGGAGTTCCTCGTCAACAAAGTCCTCATTGATAAATTTGTAGAAATATCCTGTGTGTCGACCAGGCTAGCGTACCTGGTTCTTAAGCTGACCGAAAGGCCTTAAGATCGTACAGGGTTTACGCACCGACCTCGGCACACTCGGATGATGAGGTAGAAGATAATTATGTTTGATGATATATGTTCGGCCCTACATAACACCACAAGGGCCCACTATAACGTTATCATGGGAGACTTTAACGCCAAAGTGGGAGTACAGACTTGCAGTGAATCGAAAATAGGTCCACATGGCTATGGAGAAATCACACGGGGCAAATGCTAATTCACTTATTGGAAAAAGAGGGGTTCTTTTAAATGAACTCTTTCTTCAAAAAGCAACCCCAGAGGAAGTGGACTTGGTAAAGTCCCGATGGTGTGACTACAAATGAGATTGACTTCATCATGACAGACAATAAGCACATATTCAGGGATGTCTCAGTGATCGCAAGGTTTAATACCGGTAGTGATCACCGACTTGTCCGAGGCTCCTTGAATAGCAACCACAATCGTGAAAGATGCCGCCTGGTGAAGTCTACGCTCCGACCCAACCTGCTCCAGGCCACTGATGGATCTGAACAGTTTCAAGTCAAGCTAGAAAATCGATTCGCTACCTTGGAAACCATAAATCGTCCTATCTGTGGAATAGAGCCACAGTGGTCTTTATGTTTTTATTGCATTTTTGGGATCTTATAATGCAATTGTCATTGGCAAAAAAATAATTGACCTAATTTTGATTTAAAAAAATATATATTTTTGTTACGTAGAACAAAAATATATATTTTTGTTACGTAGAACAAAAATATATATTTTTACAACATACATAACAATATTCTCCGACGAATACCGCCACTAACGCCAGTGCAACCGATTTTTTCCGTTGAAAACGGCCACTGTCGCCTCAGCGACTATGTTCCACGCAAATATCTGTGCGGGGAGTCGGCGGAAGAGGTCATAAGCGCATTGCTGCTGCGGAATTGCTAGGCGTCGGGCATTGGTCGTGGTCCACCTGCTCAGTTCACCTGGGTGGACCACGGGCACTTTTCAAGGCGAAATAATTAAACCAATGAAGAGACTTCGTGAACGTGAGTAAACAATTCATTTTTGAACCACACTAGTTAAGTAGTACTTATTTTAATAGAAATTCAGGTCTGACGTCAGCATTATCATTTAGGTACCTGCTTAGGTATATTCAGACCTCCGTATGGGCACACACTGAATAACATCAGACTTTATAATGTACAACCAAATAAAACTCCTAGGTAGCAACCTAATCCAGGGACTTTAATCTACGTAGGTATCTAACCTGCTTATTAATAAAATGCCTAGGTACCTACCTAATCTAGGGACTTTATAGACCTTTTAAGCAAGGTCTTATCACCATTTTTGAAAAATAGAACCACCACCTTACTCCTGTACTCCTGTGCCATGCCTCGAGTGTTCTGCACAGTTGACAACGGAGTTAAAGAAGACCTGTAACTCCTTGAGAATAGGTTTACGTTTAATAGCTCCGAAGTAACTCCGTCTTTACCGGAGACTTTTCTATTTTATTATCACAGGGTCATCTCCATCTCTTCTAAGCTGACGTCTGGTAGCTCATCAGTATAGGGGCGAGTCAACGTGGCTCTTGAATCCTCACAAACAGTCTCTGGCCAAGGAGCATGCGAAGCGTATAAGTGTCCGTAAAAATCATAGGTGAGTGATGACCACGAATAGAGTGATGTATTTGCCGTTGATGTTAACACCTTATCTATTCCAGTTCAGAAGCTTGAATATATCTTCCAGTGCAGAGGTGAACAATTTCGGAGAAATAACGTCTCCTTGTCTCACCCTTTTTTGCAACTGGATAGAATTTGTGCTCCGATCCTAAAAACAGATAGTCATGGTGGCCTTGCTGTACAAACACTTCAACACTTCGATGTACCGGTAGTCAATCTAGCACTGCTGTAATAACTGTAGCACTGCCCAGGTATCGACTGAATCAAAGGCTTACTCGTAGTCCACAAACGCTAGATATAGTGGCCGATTATACTTTTCGGTCTTCTGTATAATCAGCCGGAGCGTAGGATGTGGTCTACGGTGCTAAAGCCTTTCCGGGATCTAGCTTGTTCGGGAGGCTGTTAATCGTCAAACATACGAGCGAGACTGTAACTACTCTTGAAAATAGCTTATATATGTGCAGCGAAATGGGCCTATAATTCAAGAGGGTGTTATCACCTTTCTTAAAGAACACCACTACGCTCCTGTGCCACGCCTCTGGCATAGTACCCTCGAGGATGACGAAGTTAAACAGCCTCTGAAGGACTTTAAATACCGGTGTTCCACCCGCATTCAGAAGAGAAGAAATACATTGATCGTAAAATGGATACGGCATATAAGTACCCCAACTCGTCGACAACGCACGCCTATGTAAATGCCGCATCCAGTTCTCAGCAATCTTCGTGCTCCTTGTGCAATAGTGAACATGACCGTTTGTATAAATGTTCCATGTTTAACAACTATAAACCAAATGATCGTTTTAAATTCGTTAAGGCAAATAATTTGTGTATTAATTGCTTAAGTGGAGGACATTGTGTCTCTGCTTGTAGGTCACATTCCTTGTGCAAAAAGTTCAATTCCAAACACCACAGTTTTTTGTGTTTCCGGGATGCATCCGTAGTTAGTAACTCGCTCGTATCGCGAGCGCGCGCCGCACAGCCTGCCTCGCCGACAGCGTGCTCCGACGATGCGTCCGCCGCGCTTGCCCGCTCAGCTCGAACTGATGACGTCACTCTTTGCACGTTATCAGATAACGTAAACAAACTCGTCTCTCGAAGTCGTACCACGGTACTCCTTGCAACCGCGCGTATTATTATTGTAGATTCTCGTGGTAAGGAACATATCGTACGCGCATTATTGGATAGCGCTTCTCAAAGCAATTTTATCACGCGTGATTGTTGCCTACGTTTAGGTTTAAATTTAAATCGTAACCCTGCTTCTTCCGTAGTAAAGGGAATAGGGGGCTAAAAATATTCAAGGGTCAGTTAATATTAAGTTTTTCTCTCGCTTTGATCGTAATATTAGTTACGACATGGGATCGCTGGTAGTAGATAAAATAACTGAACACCTACCAACCGTTTCGGTCGATGTTTCCCAATTGTCGAATCTTAAAAACCTACCGTTGGCAGACGATACGTACTCTGTGCCTGGTCCGATACAAGTATTAGTCGGAGCATCGATTTTCCCGCACCTTCTCTTGCCTAACAAAGGTTCAAGCACAACCTTTTCATCAATCATCGCTCGCTTTAAAAACGGTGCTTGGCTTTGTGATCGTTGGTGAGGCCCCAGCCCGCTTTGATAGTTTCAAGACCGCTTCTTATTGTTGTGTCGCTGATCCTCTTGACTCCGCTGTCCGTAAATTATGGGAATTGGAGGAGGTGAACGTTCCACCTATACTCAGCCCAGATGATAAAATATGTGAAGAAATATATACTCGCACTACGTCTCGCAATCCTGATGGCCGCTACGTAGTAGCACTGCCTTTCAAGGGAAGTGTAAATTCTCTTGGCGATTCTCGACAAGCAAGCGAAAGAAGATTCCTTTGTTTAGAGAGAAAAATGCAAGCTTCCCCGAAGTTGAAGGCAGCTTATGATAGTGTCGTCAGTGAATATTTAGAGAAAGATTATATTTCACCTGCACCTGCAGACACGCATACATCGGAATCCCAATCGTACATAATTCCGCATTTTGGAGTAATACGAGAGGACAAGGTCACTTCTAAACTACGCCTTGTACTGGATGGAAGTGCAAGGACAAGTACAAACGTATCGCTCAATGACCTTCTCTACAATGGTCAAAATTTCCATGGAAACTTGTTTAATATAATCATTAATTTTCGATTGTTTTCGATCGCACTTTCCGCTGATATTCGTCAAATGTTTCTTAGCATCGGTATTCGTGAATGCGAACGCCGATTTCAACGCATATTATATCGCTTCTCCCCGCAACAACCATTACAAGTTTACGAATTCAATCGAGTCGTTTTTGGGCTCAAGTCAAGCCCATACCATGCGCTACGAACCATCAAACAGCTCGCGGCTGTCGATGGTGACTCTTACCCTAAGGCTAGGGATATCATTAATACTGGCATATACATGGACGATTTTGTCTATTCTGTTCAAGATGAGGCTGAAAGCATATTTACGGCCTCTGAAATGATAGGTCTTATGAAGTCTGGCCAGTTTGAACTCGTAAAATGGACGAGTAATTCGCAAACGGTGGTAGACTCGATACCACCATCGCATCGCCTTTCAGCAGTGAAAGAATTCGATGAATCTGAACAGCATAAGATACTCGGCTTATGTTGGTCACCCGAAACTGACATGTTCAGTCTAAAAATTAGTATACCCGCTCAAACTTGCACAAAACACTCCATACTCTCATGTGTCGCGAAAATATGGGATGTAATGGGATTTGTTGCACCCGTCGTTCTGTACGCAAAACTGATAATCAAACAACTTTGGTTGTGCGATTGTGATTGGGATGACACACCTCCTGACGATATCGTTCGTCAGTGGTCTCGGTTTAGGGAAGAGCCCCCTTTGCTCTCTGAAATAAAGATTCCACGCTACGTGGGAATCATCGCTGATAATGTCGTAACCATCCTGGGATTTGCCGACGCCAGTCTCAGGGGGTACGGGGGAATGGTATTCTTCCACGTTCGAAATAGTGATGGAAACATCTTAAGCCTTATAAGTGCTAAGTCAAGAGTTTCTCCTCGAAAAGTCGTGTCTCTCGCACGACTTGAACTTTGCGCCATACTCGTTCTTTCTCAACTGATGAAGAACATAATCGACGCTTGCCAAAACCGTTTCAACATCGGAAACGTTTTTGCATTTTCTGATTCGACTGTTGCCCTTTGTTGGGCCCATTCGTCGCCTCATCGATGGGACACGTTTGTGGCCAACCGAGTGGCCAAGATACAAAGTAACTTGTCACCACAGAACTTGTATCACATCTCCGGGATTGAAAATCCAGCAGATTGTCTATCCCACAGACTCACCCCTTCACAAATTATTGACCATCCGCTTTGGTTTAGCGGCCCTCCGTGGGCCCGTTCTGATGTCTCGCAGTGGCCTATTGTTCCCTTTGATCCTTCTACAGTAGCAGAGGTGTTCGAAGAAAGGAAACATTCGTTAGTTACCGTTTCGCCACCTGCAGAATCTCCTATAATTTCGTTGGCTAATCGCTTGTCATCATGGTCAAAATTATTGCATTGTGTAGTATACATTTGTAGATTTGTAAAACTTTTGTCGCCACGTAATCGTATATCGGCTGCGGATCTTGACTACGCAGAGTTACTGATCCTACGCGAAATACAACGCTTGCATTTCGCCACTGAACTGTCTGATCTACAAATAGGCAAAATTTGTAGACGGTCCTTTCAGCATCTCAAACCTTTTCTTGAGGATGGTCTCATTAGAGTCGTTGGTCGTCTGACCAATTTGGACTTGAATTACGACCAAAGGCACCCTGTCGTGCTTCCACGAAATGGTCATATTATGGATTTACTGGTGGATTATCACCACAAGGTAAATTGTCATGCAGGTCCAGACCTGCTGATGTCGTTGTTACGTCAGAAGTATTGGATACTTTCGGCACGTAGTTTAATTAGGAATAGGGTACACAAATGTCTACCCTGCTTTCGTCTTCATCCCAAACCATCGTTTCCAGAAATGGCAGATCATCGCTCATGTCGTGTCGTGCAATCTGCAAAACCGTTCGTGCACACGGGTACTGACTACGCAGGCCCGTTTAAGGTAACCATAAGCCGCGGGCGAGGTATTAGGTCAACAAAAGCATACGTATGTCTTTTCGTTTGTATGACAACTCGCGCCGTGCATATTGAGCTGGCGGGAGATTTGAGTACCGCAAGTTTTATGGGAGCTTTTAAAAGGTTCTTAGCGCGTCGTGGGCCCGTAGGTAGGCTTTTTTCGGACAATGGTAGCAACTACGTCGGTGCCAAGCGGATTCTTTCGGAACTACACGAATTGTTGAGTTCAAAACATCATAACACCGAATTTGGTAATATGTTAGCAGAAAATCGCATAGAATGGTCTCTAAATGTTCCTGCTGCAAGTCATTTTGGAGGGAATTGGGAAGCTAATATCAAGAGTTTGAAGAATCAATTATATCGCGTTATATCGGAACAAATGCTGTCATTTGAAGAGCTAAATACTGTACTCGCGCAAATCGAATCGGTCATGAATACTCGACCTCTCTGTAGAACGCTCTCAAATGATCCTTCGTCACCTCTCGTTTGACTGCTGCGCATTTCCTGAACCTCACACCATTGAAATACTTGCCTGCAAGAGAAGTCTTCGAAAAATTGCATACTGTTTCGCGTCATGATCTGCTCGATAAATTAGTTCAATATTTTGGAAGCGCTGGAGAGTCGATTACCTCCATACCTTACAATCGCGTCGTAAATGGAACACACCAGTCGACCCGATCACGGTCGGGACTGTTGTTATCCTTCTAACGGAAAACTGTCCTCCCCTTCACTGGCCTTTGGGTGTTGTGGAGGAAGTATTTCCAGGCTCAAACGGAGTTACAAGAATTGTGCGTGTTAAGACAGCAACTGGATCATACTTGCGTCCGGTTGTGCGTCTTTGCCCCTTACCTAATCAATAGTTTAGATAGTTTTCGCGTTTAGGTTAGGAATTTAGCATAGCGTTTCGTTAGTTAGAATAGCGTCTCTTATAGCATTATAGAATCGCATCATAAAATAGCATCGTAAATTAGCATAACTTGCATTTTGAAGCCGTTGCTTCAGGTCCAGGGGAATGGTTGCGCTGATTCAATGTTAATTTCTTCGTGAACTAGAACGTTGGTTTTTGCAATTAATTCCCTATTTTCCCATCCCACTCCTGCACATACCCTTCTTGCATATGTGTGAGAGAGACTGCGACACACACTCGCGAGTGTCGCCCTCTAACTTGAGTGGGCTGGAGTGGTTCGAATTTTGCATGGCGGCTGTCGAGTCCGTCTTCGCGCCCCTCGCATAAAAACACCAAAAAATCGCGTGTGATCTGTGATGAAAAGGACTAAACATCTCCTCAAAGGATTGCTACACATCACCATCGAGTTGTTAAGGTATTGTGCTCCTTCCTTCTACGTAGAACTGCTTCTAGTCTTACAAACTCCTACGCAGTTCTATCGCCTTCACTCCACGAAGCAGAGTGGCAAAGCGGTAACATGCATGGAAATGTAATCCAGACGTCCGTAGATCGAAACCACGCGCTTCTAGAGTTTTTTATTGCTCCATAATTAAAAGCATTTACATATTTTATGCGTTATTTTTACATTTTTTAACCCCTGAACAAAGGGACAGGTGTTATAAGTTTAAGTGTATCACTGTTTGTGTGTGTTTGTGCGTGTGTGTGTGTGTGTGTGTGTGTGTGTGTGTGTGTGTGTGTGTGTGTGTGGGTGTGTGTGTGGGTGTGTGTGTGTGTGTGTGGGTGTGTGTGGTGTGTGTGGTATGTGTGTGCGTGGGGGTGTGGCAGTGGCATCATATCTCCCAAACGAATGGACCTATTTTGATGCGGTATTTTTCTGTTTGAAAGCTTATGTGATCGAGATAGTTCTTAGATATAGTGGAGAAGGGGGGAGAGGGGCGAGGTGAGAAAAGGGGATGAGAATCGTAGGTTCCAAACGAAATAACTGATTTAGCTGCGGTTTTTTATATTTGAAAGCTATAGTAAACGAGATGGTTCTCAGATATAATGAGGGGAAGGAGAGAGGGGGGGGGTTTCTGTTTGAAAGCTGACGTGCTCGAGATAGTTCTTAGATATATAGGCAATGGGGGGGGGAGGTGAGAATCGTAGCTTCCAAACGAGTGGGCCGATTTAGCTGCGGTTTTTATGTTTGAAAGCTGGGGTAAACGAGATAGTTCTTAGCTATAATGGAGAGAAGGATGGGGAGTGGGGTGGGGTGAGAATCGTAGCTTCCAAACGAATGGACCAATTTTGATGTGTTTTTTTATAGGTATTTGAAAACTGATGTGATCGAGTTGATTCTTAGCTAAATGAGGGAGGAGAGTTGAGAAAAGGTGAAGGGGAGTTGAGAAAAGGGGGGTGAGAAAATGAATGGACTGATTTAGCTGCGGTTTTTAATGTTTCAAAGCTGAAGTAAACGAGATGGTTCTTATCTATAATGGGGGGAGGGGGGAGGGGGGAGAGAATGGGGGGTTGAGGATCGTAGCTCCCAAACGAATGGACCGATTTCAATGTGGCTTTAAAAAAAATGATATCTGCAAAATTATTGTTAAAATGTTGAGTAAACTATGTTTGCTTATTGGAATGAGACTCTTGTTTGCTTATTGGAATGAGACTCTTGTTTGCTTATTGGAATGAGACTCTTGTTTGCTTATTGGTTTTCTATGAAAACCTTTAAATTGTCTTTACTACATAAAATTTTACTAAGGACAGACGTTACTCATAATATTTATGCTAAATTATTATTAATAATATTATGTTGAATGATCCGCTAGTCGTCGGGTTATTTGAGTAAACTGTTTTCTAACCGAATTGAGCTGACCTGCTGCACAGTATGAAAAAATACCTTAAAAACGGACATCCCGTTTTTATTTATTTAATAGATACTGTAAACTATTTGAAATGTATGAGTAAAACTCCCGAAGGTCAGATGTACATAGAATCAGATTTATGTCGACTATTATTGTCGGTATTTCTTAAAAAAAACTTTATTGTTTGATATAATATATTTTAAATAACTTTTTACTATATTTTTTATTGTCATTGCATATGAGTTTATTGTTATAATTTATTAGACAAAACAATATAATTATTGCTCCAATAAAAAGAAAGATATTTGGAATTAATGTAAATTTGTTTTTTTGGTTTTTTTACTTTTATCTTGCTATATTTGGATTTTATATTTGCGTTGGCATATTCTGCAAAACTACACTAATTTGTAAAAAAATAATCAAATCTGAATCTGATAGGATCTCAGAGTAATACGCTTCTAAAGTTTTTTCGGATTTCTCTGGTTTTAGGGGTGTCACATATTTTTATAGTTTATTTTTATTTTTGTGTATTATAATCAGAATGATTTAGGGTCAATGATCTCAAACGTACATGCTAGTATGGACATGCCTCCGAAATTCCGACATTTAAAAATTATTCAATTTTGTTTTTCCGGTATTTCAAAATTATTACGTTAATAAATAAGGTGAGGTTTTTTTATTTTTCTTAACACTTACAACGCCCAGGGAGTGGCATAAGTAACCGTCATTCACTGAGGAAAACTGAGGAGTTCAAAGACTTCAAGTAAAAGCCGAACAAAAGTATAAACGGGATCAGATTAGTAGTATCCTGGATGACTCATTTACTGTTTGTCAGAAAAATGCGCGCGCGCTCACATCATAGGTAGCTCTCCCTCGCTTACTTCGGTTCATAGAGTGCTGTATTAACAATAAACGATTTTGATTTTCACCTGTACTGTTTTTTAATACATTTTTACCTCTACTGTCAAGATAGACTTGGAATCTTTCTGTTAACATTAAAGTATTTATTTGCGGGAAACGTGTTTTCCTGCTATAAAGTGCGTAGAAAATATTATAAATTTACACACAGCAATTCACCAGAGCTTCAACTTAATAGGATGAATTTCATGGAAACTCATGGGGCGCAAATGGAAAACTAACATTATTTTTTTTCGACTGATAAATAAAAATCAATTGAAAACGTTTAATAATCGCTTACTTTAAATTTCAGATGTAGTAGTTACTAAATCACTACTTTTATACATAATACTATTTTTAATAATATTAAACTCTATACCTTTAACATCGGAACTTTCCGGGAAAAAAGTAATGTCCATGTTTTGACATCATGATGTAAGTACGAAAAATCATTCTACCTATTCCGATTACTGATTATAATAAATACAACTGTCCAAAAAAGCACAATGTTCATAAGATTCATGTATGTTTGTATGTATGTATGTATGGGAGTTTCTTTGTCCACCTATACCGCCAAAATAGATGCCAGATAAAAAAAAGTTTCTAAGATCCAAGATCCAGTTGTTTGTACGATTTTCTCAAAAACTAATTGACTGATTTAATGTATTTTTTGATATGACAAACTCTTTTTTTCTGAAAAGCTTTTATATAAGGTTATATAATCTCGAATGGTGACCACAAACAAGCAAGCAAAGTGTGGGGAGACCCACCACACGATGGACCGACGACATTGTAGCCATCGCAGGAAGTCGGTGGATGGAGGTGGCACAAGATCGCTCGTCATGGCGCTCTTTGGAGGAGGCCTATGTTCAGCAGTGGACTTCTAAAGGCTGACATGATGATGATGATGATATAATAAATTACACATTAGTATTGGGGTATTCTTGTTATATAAATAACTAGCGACCCGCCCCGGCTTCGCACGGGTAGATATAGATACTCGTATATCTATTTGTCCAAATAAAGTACCTTATTTGGACAAATAGAACAAAAACAATTTCTTACACAAAATGTTTATGTTTATAGGTTTTATAATCACGTACCATTTCGTCTATAGTATTATTCTGTTAAACGCAAGGAGTTTGAATTACGGTTACTGTTTCGTGTATTATTAGAATAGAGCATTTCCTACGTCAATGATTATTAGATGTTCTGTGATTTTGTTTCCAAGGCAACGTTCCTTATACAAAGACCCGTATTTCTTTCTTAGTTTGTGATCTTACGTAGTATTTATATACTCTTTTTTTTGTGATACAAAGTAATCGAGATTTTTGCAAAATTTAATATCTCGGGTTTCATTATTGCAATTTTCCAAGGGAAAACTAATTTTTTGAAAAGTTAAATCCTTCTAGTGTTACTGGCGGATAATTTAGCTTTCTTCATGTGAAAGAATTTTTAAAATCGGGTCTGTATTTTTTTAGTTAATCTATTACAAACAAACAAACAATCAAATCTTTCCTTTATAATATTAGTGTAGATGGTAAAGAAAAAGCTGAAATCGGGTTCGGCTTGAAAACATTACTCAGTCTCACGGAAGTCAACAATTTCTGATATTGAAATTTCGTCATCATTGTACTCTACGAGGCCAATATTTTCACCACTTAACACTTCCTCTTCTATTGGAGCATCATATGGTTTTAAAAGTTCTAAAACCTGGACTGAGATAGGCTTGTGTTTAAGCTTTTTAGCCTTTGTTGGAGTCTGATGTTAGAGATAAATGGGTCAGAGGACTCAAGTGCCCTGTTAAATAAATCTAACATAGTCCTTTCGCGGTCCAACTTTCGTATATGATGTTCGCGGTCATACCTCCAAAACTTATTTCTAGCTTCACCAGCTTGTTCTGAAAGTAAGCCTACGGGTAGTGCCGAATTTTCAATTATGTCTTTTCTGTGTACTAATATTATGTGGAGTGTCACAGTCATCGGGTACCACTGATATTCATTGACATATTTAGCTGCCAGGGATTTGCAAAAATTGCCAAATTTGTCAGCATCTACAGGCAATCCACTAGATAATACAACTAATATTGTATGCAGGTCATCAAGTAACCATTGCTGAAGTCCCAATATTTCGGCGAACACTCCACGATTTTTATCAGATAGAGCAGTCCTGGCAGTATTGCCGTCATTGTTAGTTCCGGAATTTGGTCGAACAACATCCACTAGAAGCCCCAGTTTCACCCTTATCTCTTGCTGAATATTCTTTTTTGTTTCGTCGGCTATGAGCGCTTCTGGTGAATTTTGAGACACTCTCCAATTCTTTACTGGATTCTTGTACGCCAAGTGCAATAAAAAATCCAATACACGAATCCAGGCATGCAATGGACTTAGTCCATATTTAAGAAGTGATTCGTCAGTAGCTTTGGCAAACACCAAGACTAAATTATTAAACTGACTTGAAGTTGCTTTACAGAAAGGGCATGGAAGTTGTGACATAGTATTTGTTATAATATTTAGCACTTTCCCATCAATTATAGTCAAATAAATTTGAATTTTTGCTGCTATTGTTTGCCCATTAGAAATCTCTGTAACGCATGTTCGAAGCTCTTCAATTTGATCTTCAACCCACTTTTTTTCTGCGATAATTAAATCTTTAGTTTCTTTCCTGTATTGGATATGTATAAGACGACAGTACCTGTAGGATTGCGGGGTTGAATTTAACCACAACACTTGACCGGATTCCGTTTTAATTCGTAATGGAATAAATGTTGTAGCAAAAAGGTTACTGTCGTCTTCTTGGCCTTGGGAAAAGTTATGTTTATACAGAGATTGACCTGAGCTACCATCAAACCCCCAAGACCCTTCAAACACACAGTTTAATCTGTTAATCATCTTTTGATTGCAGTACTGCAAGAAGGTTGTATCACATGACTGAACTATTCTTTTGAAAGTATGGGAAAGTAAGCTAAACAATGGTATGGACGCTTCCCTTTCAGACACATTAATTGAGTCAGCCTGGTAACATTGTTTTTTTGCTTCCCGAAGTTGAGTATATGATGGGAAGGCGTTATATCCCTGTGCCTTTAGATCTTGTTGCAGAAAATTGTATGTCTCTACTGAAAATTTTCTGTCTATATAAATAGCTAGAGCTTCTTCTGGGGTATAAGGTGTTGGATTCATCCGGAGTTTTGTGGCTACTTTGGTTGGTCTAGTTGGGCTTTGTAAACAAGAATTAAATACATATTCTAAGTCTTTTGTAGTACTTTTTTTAAGTTTATGCCCTTCTACTTCCACTGTGTTTGCAAAAACTCTTATAACTTTTTTGGGAGGTTCTTTTTCCAAATAATTTTGTAGACGTTTACGAGATCTTCGTTGTTGTCTTTGGCAGAGATCTTCATATTTAGCCACAGGCGATAACGAAGAGCTAGGACCAGGTTCAGGATTTGGGTCAGGACCACGTAAAGAACTAGGACCAGGTTTCGGATTTGGAACAGGACCGCGTAAAAAACTAGGACCAAGTTCAGGGCAAATTAAACTAGGGACTGGTTCAGGGCTTGTATCAGAATCGCGACTGGAACTTGGGCCAGTTTCAGGAATGAGATAAAAATCAAGAATGGATCTAGGACCAAGTTCAGATCTCAGATCAGGATCATGAATGGAACTAGTGCCAGATTCAGGGGTTGGGTCAGGATCGCGAATGGAATGAGGACTAGGTTTAGGTATGAGACTAGAATTAATGGTGGAGCTAGGACCAAGTTCAAGTCTCAGATCAGGATCACGAATGGAACAAGGTCCAGGTTCAGGGATTGAATCAGGATCGATGACGAAACTAGGACCAGGTTCAGGGGAGTCACAATTTCGAATAAATCTACGACCAGTTTCAAGGATTGGATATGGTAGTGAGTTCGTATTAGGGCTATCTTGTATTTTTTCACCCAAGAACTCTTTAACATAATCTGCATATAGCCACTTTTCATGTTTTTTCGTAAAAATACGAAAATTATATTTGCACTGCTTATATAATTTTTCACATTTGTACGTAAACTTGCTTAAAAAGATTTTCAAGTCTTTTTCATTTTTTAAATCAGTTGATAAAGTAAGAGCTTCAAGAACTGCAGCTGTCCGATCTTGTATAGACAAGTCCGATGGCCGTACTTTCTTTCCTGTATTTTTTGCGAGGTCAATTAATATTTGGTAGGCTTTTAGCCTAGTAAAATTGGATGGTAAACTATCTGCTTCTCCTTGCGTACTTGCGGATACTCTCGGAGGTTGAAGAGTACCGTCTGTGGTGCTATCCACAAATTCAAACGCCACTCGTGTACCAACAAGAAGGTTGGCGCCCTCTTGCCCTCCTAACATTAAGTCAGCCGGTCGGAGCCCGGACAGACATCCCTCAACAGGCCGGGTAAAGTCCTGTTGAGGCGAAGTGGTACCATGGGTCTTTGACGGCTCCATGGTGCCTCACCCCCGTTCCTCCAGAATTTATGTATAGGCATAGGGTTTTAGTTTTAACCTAACGAGGGTGGACCCCTTCCCTATACCACATATCCCCTTCATCGGAATAATAATGATAATAATACATAATATATATATATATATATATATATTGCGAGTATTTTCTAGTTTTGGTTGCAATAAAAAAATACCCTGAGACGGAAGTTATCACAGGACAAAAATCTATATAAAATGTTAAAATGTCCTCATTATAGATCCAAGAATTATGCTCCGAACCATTATAGAAAAATAAAAATACAATAATTTTCAATTTATGTTTGCAGTAAAATTAAATATTATGTTCTCGTAACACTTATTTTTTTATTTATATAGAGTACATCCATAACTAGGCATTCGTAAATCGACCAGAACATATAAATGTAATCGCCAATATTGATAAAATAATAAAGCACAATTTATTGGAGTTGGTGTCAACCCTAAGTCAGTTTTTTAAATCCTTGATAACTCTCGATTCCTACGTGATTAGTATTGGATATTTTAACGGCATGTTAGGAGGTATCTAATAAACATTTTCGTTTAGAAATAAAATCCAAATATGTTAAGAAATAAGAGTAAAAAAATAATTACGAAAATAAGGTAAAAGTTAGAGAAATCGTTTGTTAGTAGAGCTAAAATTATAATAATTGGTCCATACTAAAGCTTATTTATAATACTATAATATTCCAGAAAGAAAAGCAAAAATTGTTAAGTTTATTTCATTGTATAGCTATTTCTATGTTTTTTCTGACTTCCATAGAAAATAAAATGAAATGGCCATATTTCTGATTCTATGTACATTTGTCATTCGGGAGTTTTACTCGAGCATTTTAAATTGTTTACAGTTCCTTATCAAGAAATAAAAAGGGGATGTCCGTTTTTGAGGTCATTTTTCATACTGTGTGCTGGATGATAGTTATTGTGATAGTGTTTATTTACAATCAATTTCTATTAAACAAATCATGATTTCATAATTTAACTGTTAACCATTAATTTATCAATAGATAATTAATATAAAACAATATTATTTATAATATAATGAAAAACATTAATTATAGAAGGGTAACATTGAAACGACAAGTTAGGGTAATAATCCTTTTAATTTGTTATGAATGGATTATGGCGCAGACAATGTATGTTTCAGTGAGTTGAAACAATGCTGTCAGATGACAAAGCTGGTCTGACCGACTACGAATTCAAGGCGATGACGGCGGACCAAAAAATCAAGAAGAGCAAAGGTTCGTTGTTTTATTTTTTGTGTGTCTGTCTATCTGTGTGTCTGTCTGTCTCTTGGAACACGCATCATGCTGAAACTACCAGACGGATTTTGTTACAACTTAGCACAATCCCATCTGATGTTATGGATTAACATATAGAATACTTTTTATTCCGAAAAATAAAGGTTTCCCGCAGGATAAGGATTAAAAGTTATTTAAAAGAACACGTATCACGCTTAAACTACTGGACGGATTTTGATGTAACTGGGCATAGTCAAAGTTTATATTATGTGTCAAAATTTTGAATACTTTTAATCCCGAAAAAATAAAGGTTATTTAAGGGATAGGGGTCCAAAGTTTATGTTAAATTAAAGTAATGATACATCCGTTTAAAGAATGGTACCAAATTTCGTTGTTCACTCCACGAAGCAGAGTGGCAAAGCGGTAACAGTCATGGAAATGTAATCCAGACGTCCGTGGATCGAAACCACGCGCTTCTAGAGTTTTTTATTCCTCCATAATTAAAAGCATTTACATATACATTTGGTGATTTCAATATCAATTGCTTGGCTGACATGTACCCGGTGAAAAAAACAGATTTCTGATCTGTTGTCAGCTTACAATATGGCAAACATCGTAGACTTCCTTACACGTATTACGGCAACAACAGCAACATGTCTTGATCATTTGTATACAAATATGTCGTCGGAGGCAGTGCGAGCCAGCCCCGTCGTGACCAATTTGAGTGAAAATTGAGCCATGCGTGCGGAGTACACACCAGAGTATCGCACGCGCCTAGTTAGGGATTTTTCACAATGTAATCGCGCAAATTTTGCTGCCTCTATAGACAGTGTAGACTGGAGCGAGATAATGGAGCGATCTAAAACAGCGCAGAGTTTAACACACATACATAGATACATAAATACAAACACATAAATCCTAAAACATTACTCACGCGCCGCTTTCAAGGTCGACTGTGTTTTGTTTGTGCGTTATGCCGGGTGCGTTGATGCATATTGTAAATAAATAATAGTTTAAAAAACTAAAAAACACGCTTTATATAGAAAACCAAACTAAAATATAGAAAATAATTTTTAATGGTGTAAATAAGAACAAAAATGTTTTATTTCAAAAAAATCGTGGGGTAACTATTGACCCAATAGTTATAAATATTTCATTGACAGATATGAGAAGCACCCCACGCTTTTTTTTTATATAAAACATTTTTTTCTTATGTACACTATTAAAATTTATTTTCTATTTTTTAGTTTGGTTTTCTATATAAAGCGTGTTTTTTAGTTTTTTTAAACTATTATTTATTTTCTGCTTTTTTTTCGAATTATTGCATTGTCATCGGTCTTTGACAGATGTGCAAAATTTGAATGAAATTTGACCGTTTAAAGTGGGTCACTATCGCTTATTCTGTGACCCCGTTGTCATGCGCCGACCGCGTGATCGGTCGACGCTGCTCGTGCTTGCTTGTGTAGTGAAATGCTTCGTTACAAGGTTTAGAAATGGTTAAAACGTATGATTTATTTTAGCACTATGATTTATATCCGTATGATTTATTATCAAAAAAAAAGTCACCATTAATTTTCAGCAGAGAGTAAAATATTTATTAAAAGGTAACTTGTAATTAAAACTCCATACGTATAGCAAACGCGGTTATGCATGAGCAATGATGTAATTAATATTGAATTCGTGTCATCATACCTTATAAATTGATATTAAATGCAATATGATTAAAATATATCAGATAAACTATAAAATATTCAAATTCAACAAAATAATTTCTTAAGATTCACTATTAAGTATTTCGGAGTTTTTTTTTACTATATGGCACAAGTGAACATTTATAAAAATATGATATGAGCCGGAAGTATATTACAATGTTATATTATATTTCTATTAGTTTTATGTGCCGTGGTGGTTTCGGCTTAGATTAGAACCCCTCCCAATCCTCCCGTGGATGTCGTAAGAGGCGACTAAGGGAATACACACCGGAAGAAGGGCAGCAGCGTCCTCCAAATTCATAATTGTAACACTGAGGTCACCAATCCACCTGCCAAGCGTGGTGAATATGGCAACCCCCCCAAATATATCATACATACCGCAAAGACGGCCCCCATTCCCCGGCGGCTCCATTATTCCTGGCACCGGTAGCAGCCATGGTAACGGTTGAGCAGGGGGTGCTAAGAATCCCCGGCAGAGACCCAGCTACCAACCCCCACGATCTCTGGACCGGGCAACCTATAACGCACGCACCTTGAGGATCGATGAGAAGTTGATAGAGCTGGAAGAAGTAGTAAGTGAGTTGCGCTGGGATATTATAGGGTTATCAGAAGTCCGAGGAGAGGGAGAGGATACGATAACCCTCAATTCCAGCAACTAACACAATTACCGGGTGGGCGTACAGCAGTATCAACACAGTATCGGGTTTTTCGTCCACAAGTCCCTCGTCAACAGTCAACGTGAAGATCGAAAGCGTTTCGAGCAGGGTGGCATACCTTATACTCAGAATAACTGAACGAAGGTCTTACAAGTGTACACCCCACACTCGAAACATCCGAACGATGAAGTGGAGGCTATGTACGACGACATTTCCAATGCCATCCATGCCCCGAAAACACACTTCACAGGGGTGATTGGGGACTTCAACGCACGGCTGGGTATGAGGAAAGGCAATGAACTGAGAGTGGGGCAGTTTGGATTTGGACAGCGGAACCAAAGGGGTCAGTGATTGGCCGACTTCATGGAGAAGGAGGGACACTTTATGATGAATCAAAAAGTGACCGTCCAAGAAATGGACATGGCTGCACCACAGCGGTCATAAACACGAGTTAGATTTCATTTTGACGACCAATAGGCATATATACAATTATGTCTTTGTGATCAACAGGGTTAAGACCGGCAGTGATCACTGCATGGTAAGAGACTCATTGAATATTAACGTAAAGCTGGAAAGGTCTCGTTTGATGAGATCTAGTCTTCGCCCAAGTCCTGCCCATATCCATAACCCCTAGAGTTTTCAGTTGAAGCCCCAAAATCGCGTCCAAATCCTTACCGAATGCGATACAGTTGACGAACTAAACAATGGGCTGGTGGAAATTGTTCACGCGATTGGGTCGGAGTTCCTTAAAACCCATCGCAAAAATAGAACACAGAAACTCTCTGAGCATACACTAAAACATATGACAGAACGAGGCGAGATGAGGCTGCAGTTTTCATTGGATATTTCGAGTTACAGCTTGCTTAATAAACAGATCTCCAAGTCGATTCGACATGATTTGCTTTCCTATAATACTAATTGTATTAGGAACGCAATAGAACGGAACAAGGGCTCCAAAATATTTGCAAGATATATGTCTATTGGGCAAAGCCTGTTTGCGAAGCTGAAGACGGACAGTGGCAGCATCGTCTCATCGAAGCCAGAGATTTTGAGTGAGCTCGAGAAGTTCTATGGGCAATTATACACCTTATCGGTAGTCCTCTTAGCACGACTAGCGATGCAAAAGCACGTTTGACCTGACATTATACCGAAGATATCCCGGGCTAGCCTATATGACATCAGAATGGCTCTCAAACAGCTTAAAAGAATCAGGGCACCAAGGGAGGACGGAATAGCGATAGAGCTACTGAAAGCGGGTGGAACACCGGTACTTAAAGTTCCTTCAGAGGCTGTTTAACTCCATCATCCTCGAGGGTACTACGCCAGAGGCGTGGCACAGGAGCGTAGTGGTGTTCTTTAAGAAAGGTGATAACACCCTCTTGAATTATAGGCCCATTTCGCTGCACATATATAAGCAGTTTTCGAGAGTAGTTACAGTCTCGCTCGTATGTTTGACGACTAACAGCCTCCCCAACAAGCTGGATTCCGGAAAGACTTTAGCACCGTAGACCACATCCTACGCTCCGGCTGATTATACAGAAGACCGAAAAGTATAATCGGCCACTATATCTAGCGTTTGTGGACTACGAAAAAGCCTTTGATTTAGTCGAGACCTGGGCAGTGCTACAGTCATTACAGCAATGCCAGATTGACTACCGGTACATCGAAGTGTTGAAGTATTTGTACAGCAAGGCCACCATGACTATCCGTTTTCAGGATCGGAGCACGAATTCTATCCAGTTGCAAAAAAGGGTGAGACAAGGAGACGTTATTTGTCCGAAACTGTTCACCTCTGCACTGGAAGATATATTCAAGCTTCTGAATTGGAATGGATATGGTGTTAACATCAATGGCGAACACATCACTCTATTCGTGGTCATCACTCGCCTTTGATTTTTACAGTCACTTATACGCTTCGTATGCTCCTCGGCTAGAGACTGTTTGTGAAGATTCAAGAGCCACGTTGACTCGCCCCTATACTGATGAGCTACCAGACGTCAGCTTAGAAGAGATGGAGATGGCCCTGTGATAATAAAATAGAAAAGCCTCCGGTGAAGACGGAGTAACATCGGAGCTATTAAAGGTAACAACTGTGCAGTCAACACTCGAGGCATGGCACAGGAGTATATGGTGGTACTATTGTTCAAAAATGGTGATAGGACCTTGTCGTCTATAAAGTCCCTAGATTACGTAGGTACCTAGGTGTTTTATTAACAAACAGGTTAGATTCCTACGTAGATTAAAGTCCCTGGATTAGGTTGGTACCTAAGAGTTTTATTTGATTGTACATTATGAAGTCTGATGTTATTCAGTGTGTGCCCATAGGTACGTCTGAATATACTTAAGCAGGTACCTAATGCTGACGTCAGATCTGAATTTATATTAAAATAAGTACTACTTAACTAGTGTGGTTCAAAAATGATCTGTTTACTCACGTTCACGAAGTCTCTTCATTGGTTTAATTATTAGGTAAACTGAGCACTACCAATGTCCGACGTCTAGCAATTTCGCCGAGTAAAGGCAGCGATGCGCTTATGACCTCTTCCCCTGACTCCCCGCACAGATATTTGCGTGGAACATAGTCGCTGAGGCGACAGTGGCCGTTTTCAACGGAAAAATTCGGTTGCACTGGCGTTAGTGGCGGTATTCGTCGGAGAATATTGTTACGTGGCTGTTTGCGTAAAACATAAATATATATTTTTTAAATCAAAATAAGGTCATTTATTTTTTTGCCAATGTCAATAGATGCATTTACATTATAAGATCCCAAAAATGCAATAAAAACATAAACACCTAACGGCCACTGTGGCCCTATTCCACGGATAGGGCGAAATATAGAAAAAAAAACCCCGTAGAGTTTCTTGGTGCTCTTTTCTCTAACGGGCGTATTTCCGAAGCACCAGAAGAGTCAGAAGGGTGTTTCCTTTTCCAGTGTGAGATTTAACTCTGTTGGCACATGAAAGGGAAATTTCCTTTTCAAACTCAAAGCATACTTAGTTTACCTAATTTTTATTGATGTGATCTTTTTAGAATATTTTATGTATTTCTTCTTGCCCATGAGATGTTAATTTTGACTTATAAAAGTGCTATTATTTTTGCCTATTTACAATAAATTCTTTGACTTTGACTGTGAAAAAAAATACAATTTATCGGCAGTATGGCTCCATTCACAAATGCGAAAAAAAAACTTCGTGTTTTACAATATGGGTATCAAATTGAAAGCCTTGATAAGCACATTTCCAACAATATAAATATAATTTAGTAGCAGAAGTTCTTTTTTGGCAGGGTAGGCGTGTTTTTTTTTAGCTTATAAGCTAGTTATTAATTACTAATTATTAATTAGTTATTAATTATTGCGGAGTGGAGCCAAATAAAATCTTAATTAATATTCAAATGTTACAACTACAGTTCGGTAACTGAACAGTATTTATTAGTGAAGAGGAATATTTAATTTTTACTATCAAAAAAAAACTTAATTATTTTTCACAATCTATCTATCTATCTACTCAGCCCGCATCCACCCACTGTTGGGTATAGGCCTCCTCTGTTTCACGCCATTTGTTCCGGTCCTGTACAAGTCTCATCCAGTCTATTCCTGCGTGCCTAACAATGTCGTCTGACCATTGGGCTGGTGGTCTGCCCCGTGAAAGCTGCGCTCCTCTAGGCCACCACTCCGTTATCGCCTTGGTCCACCTTTGATCATCCTGTCTTGCCAAGTGTCCTGCCCATCTCCATTTAAGCTTTGCTATCCGTATACCTACATCTTCGACTTTAGTACGACTTCAAATTTCGACGTTCGGTATACGGTCTAGCATGGCGCGCTCCATTGCTCTCTGAGCAACTCGTATTTTATACATCTGCTCTTTTGTGAGCGGCCATGTTTCGGCACCGTAGGTTAAAATGGGGAGAACACATTGGTTAAATGTCTTGGCTTCAGGTATTGCGGGATGTTTGATTTGAGAATGTCATTAAGTTTTCCAAAGGCGGCCCATCCAAGTTGCAAATGCCTAGAGATCTCCTGCATCTGAGAGCCCCCGTCAAAAGATATATTACATGTGTTACATGTGTTACAATGGTTCTCACGATATGCTGACTCTATTTCCTCATAAAAGGCTTCATCTTCGTCATCGGGATGATCTGTATAACTTTAACGGCATATTTTTTGTTTAGATTCAAGATGGCATAACAAACTCGAGCGGAAATAGATTTAATCTGTTTAACATATGAGCATAGCCTTTTATTAATTAGGAACCTTAAACCCCCGTAAGGTGAATCTTCCAGTCCGCTGTAGAAAAACAGGTGCCCACTTGATAGTTTAAAGAGATCTTCTCCTTTCCGTCTAAATTCGGTCAAACCAACT
Organism: Alsophila aescularia; assembly: GCA_946251855.1. Lineage (NCBI taxonomy): Eukaryota > Metazoa > Arthropoda > Insecta > Lepidoptera > Geometridae > Alsophila > Alsophila aescularia. The sequence continues at coordinate 62,146,457 of OX276374.1, forward strand.
ACATCCCATTTAATTTGATCCAGTTCTTCTAATAATTCGCAAAGTCTATCATCTGTACTCAAGGTCCTTGTATTAAACGTGGCCAGGGTTATAGTTTGGCAGCCGGCTCTGCCAGAGATTCTTCGCACCCTCTGCCCCGCCGGAACTGGAGCCGCTGCCGTAAATCGGAATAGCGTGGCTGCTGGGGACTGATGACGGTACTGTATTGGTGTGGTTCATATTGAGAGGGTTATTAGCCATAAAACACCACGCTGGCTAGTGCGTCTTGGTGCGTTTGTAGTCAGAGCCTCGTTCGTTAGTCAGCAGGGCGCACCACGTGCAGGTGAGGTTGACTTGGGCGACTAGGTGTTGTGCCACCCCTTACACCCTCACAATACCATTATGTTTATATGTATTTTCCTAGCAAGACAATTAATTACTCATTTAGGATTTCTCAGGAGTGTAAGCAGATTTTAATGATATTAATTGACTGACAAGTACCGTGCAATTTACAAATTTACCATCGGGAATTCAACCGTAACCACGCTCAATGCTACCAAAATAAACGAAATTTAGTTGAGCTGAGGGACTCTGAACCCCAACCGAAAATCAGCTCTGTCTCAAAATCATTATATGAGTGATTCACCGAGTCTTGCTATAGTTCTAGACTGCACCTAAGCTCTAAAATGTTCAGGATGAAATCATACCGATTAGATTTTCCCCCGGGAAGAGTCAGTTACCTTAACCGGCCGGTATACACAATAAATGGATAAAACCTGATTTCCTCGTAGTGCGCAGTCCGGCGACTCCCGCAGCCTGGAAATATCGCCGTCTGGATCCCAATTCAGTACCAAAAATGACCATCCAATCTCACATAAACACAATAGTAATGCCACGGGCCTCCAGCAGGCTTCCAAGCATGACAAATACTCTTCAAAAATTCAATTCGATCACACGAATTCACAAGTCCACAATGACTGGTGAATCGGCAGTCTTCTTATCTTTCACGAATAAAGCCCCGAGAGCCAAAATAAATACAAAATCGATACCGAAGCGTGGAATCCAGGGTCAGAGTGTACCCTTTTCTTGAATTTTTCTAAGTGTTTTTTCCATAGCGCCCCTAAGAACACCCCAACCGAATCCAGCCCTCAATAGTGAGATTATAACGAAAACACGCGTCTATTCCCGGATTTATTTGGATCTCAAAAATTCAACAAATCTCGCCGGCCGAGTCAATTTCTAGGTTATCATTCAACTCGCAGTCCTTGACACTTCGACGCAAACTGTCGCGTCTGTGTATGAAAAAGTAATATACGACATTTCTTACTGTCGCGGTCGTTGGAAAAAGTTCACTGGACCTTTTTTTTTTTTATCGCTTATGCACGTGTACTCAAGCGGGCGGTTGCCAATTTTACCACCAAACGATTTGAATTGAAACTAACACAGTTTGCCAATAACTTATGCGAGAACGGGAACAGAGCTCTTTGTAATGGTACTTAGTACAAACCCAGCACAGACTATGGACGTCTGTAGCTGTTTGGCATTATGCGGTAGTGCTTGCTTGAAATGTTGCACAATGTGCAGTATGTACATGTGTGCACAATTGAAGACAACTACACAACCTAAGTTTAGATGACACCTAAACTTAGGTTGTGTAGTTGATTTCAACACGTGACGTTTTTGTTGTTTTATCGTAAATGAGATAGTTCAGGCCTCTGGTGTCAGAGTTTGTGAGGCCGCCCAAGGGCCTCTAATATGGCTTAACGACTGCTATTAATAATTAACAGTCGAGACCCAAGAGCTTAACATGCCATCCGAAGCATGGCACAATGATTAAAAATAGAGCTGTCGCGGGATGCCTGGCAGATGTGTAAATATAATAGAATAGAATTTATTCAGCTTTACATTAGTAATATGAAATTAAAACAACGAGCAACGTTTTGCACCGTGCGCTCTCATTGATCAGCTGTGAATCAGCAACTCTTCATCTGATATATACTTACTTTTCGTCATTATAGCGTAAGTCTTGTTAGCTTAGCAGGAGACCAATCGGACGCTACTATGATATACCGGAGTTCAATTTCCACTGAAAAGTTTACATTTTGCACAAAAAAACGTAAAATATAAAAGTAGATTTAGAAAACTGTCTCCTTAGATAATTATCATGATGGGCAGTGTGGTGGCCAGAATACTGATAAGGACCGCTCCTTCGCGCCCTCCCATCCCGCCTTATCGTGTCGCCAGGCCGCTCGATTGCCACGCCAACAGCTGGCGCAACCCCCTTACCTCTACCGTTAACACATCAAATAAGTTAATTTAAAAACATTAAAAAAAGAAGATTTTAAGCAGCAGGCATGTCATAATAAAACTTAGAACGGGCTATCACAATTAAATGCGTATACAACATTTCGTGCCTATGCTGTTAATCATTGAGGACTCCCCTAATCAGGAGCCACCCCGGAGTGCAGCAACCATGTCATGGTAAAACTTCAAACCGGCTAGCATACATAAAATTTCGTATACAAAATTTCGTATATGTGCTATTAACCGTTGAGAATTTCCCTAGTCAGTAACCAACCCGGAGAGCAGCAGCCCTGTCATGTTGAAACTTCAAACCAGCTTGCAAAGTATAATGCGTACACAAAATTTCAAGCTGTTGACCGCTGAAGAGTTATTTTATCTGGTGCTGTTCCTGGATGTCAATTCAGGTCATGCTTAACATAAACAGAGACACGAGTGGCGCAATTCTGTAAATAAGGCCGTGACATATTACGAACAAAATCGATTAAAAGATCTCGATGCGAAACGCCTTCACAAAAAGAACCGTCGTACACCTACACGTACAACTCTACTGGTCAGTTGTATTGTGCGCCCTGCAACAGGAGCTTTAAAACAAAATTTGGCTTTGCCAGAGGAAGTGGTTCTAATTCAGCTTGCAAGATTTGACTTAAACAAACATACATACAGACATACATAAATACATACAAACATTGCAAGTTATTTAAAGGCTTTTATAAACACAGTTTTTGTTTTCTTACACGACTGCCCAAAAAAGGAGTATAATATTTTCAGGATTCACGTATGTATGTATGTATGTGAATTATTTATTCCACCATAACTTTTAACATTTAAATGTCTGAACAGATTTAGATCCTTATAATATCACCCTGAGTTTTTTTTACAAATATTTTTTGTTTGGCTGGGCAGTCTTGTTTTTTTCTCTTACTTGCATTTTACTATTAATTTTTCATATCTGCGCTTCACATGTGATCTTAACTTTACAACATTCTTATGATAATGTTAGTGCCAACCCATTCTCGGTTAGTCCTGCTAGTTTAATAAAACAAGATGGTAGATTATTCGGTTCGCTTCGAGCCGTATTTATTTAGTGATGATAACTTAGGTGAAAAGGGACGGGATAGTTCGTCAACGATAATATCAATCGATACAATGAAATTTACAATAGATACAGAAGTAAGCTCTCGAACGCAAAATTCATTCACGCGCGCGCTACTTTCGATTATTTTATTTTCTAGGTAATCAATAATAATTATATCTACATGGAACGTAAACTCAGTACAAAATGTTAAAATACTTTTTGAGCACTCTTTAGAAAACAAACAGTCGCAGACGTGACGGCACAGTGACGATCGCCCGACCACTGTCCTGTGACCGAACGCGGCGTGAAAAATAACGAAAAACGTACGCAGATCGCGCACATCGTCGCCACGCGTCGCAGTCGCATCTATTCATTCTGCCTCTACTCTACGTATTATTACGTTCGTGAATATTTTACAATAATATTATAAGTATTCGTGCACCATAAACTACCAAGAGTCATATCTGGGGCGCGTGCGCTCCGTCACACTGTGGTCTCGCGGTCCACGTGGATGTACTCGACGGAGCGCTCGCGGCGTCAGGAGGAAGCGGCGCTGGACGCGCGCGACGCGTCGTACAGCAGCTCCTCCGTGAGCCGGCGGCCGGCGGCTAGAGCGCCCAGCAACCGCTTGTCGGGGCGCCGCGCGCGCCGCCGCCGGCGTACCGCCGCCGCCAGCACCACCAGCACCGCCGCTGCCGCGCATCCGCCAGCAACCGCACCCGCCGCACCAGGTGCACCCAGCGCCGCAAGTAGCCGCGCACCCGCGCCGCAACCACCCACCTCGTCTGCGCCGCCCGGGCAGTCCACTCCGCCGTCGCACCACAGTGCGCCCGCCATGCATGCTGCTAGTGCACCGCACGCGTGCGCGCATCCCGCAGTTGCGTTTCCACCACCCGTGCCACTGCTACCACCCGCGTGCGCGCGCCACACCTCCATCCAGGCGATACGCGCCGCTCCCGGCTCGCGAGCTGCCCACACCACCAGCAGCGCCGCCGGCCGTGCCCCACGCCCCCACCACTCCTCCGTGAATACTTGCACGACGCCGCCGCCACCACGCAAGTCGGGGCAGATTGCACGCATCAACCTGCAATGGTCGCCCTCGTTGTTCAGATCCGACTGCGATAGATCGACAGCTCGCCGTACGACTACTGACCTGGCGGAGTGCGCGTCGTACACAAGAACGCGGTTGGTGGTCGCACAAGGCGGTGACTCAGCACCCCCCGGGTCAGCCGCTGGCAGCTCCTCGCCCCACACGCGCAGGAACACGGAGCGGTTGCCACGCGCCGTCAGCAGGAACGGCGTTTCGCCGCACTCCGACGCTGCGTCGTCGCTGAGGAACGAAAGTCATTTTGAAGTTCGAAACGGTTCGAGCTTTTCCACGCTGCGATAGAATCATCATCAACCCGTATCATCCACTGCTGGACATTCTTCAGCCTACTATTTTTTTGACCTTTGTCGGTAACTTTCGTTCTCTGCGGGATTTCGGATTTTCCGATCATTTCGGATGTGATCCCTTAGAAAAACCCCCATTGCACGCTGAGTGACTTGTGGAGCAGTCACACAGTCAGTGTCCAAGTTTCGAGGAGTTTATTAGTTAGATATTATAAATAAACATAAGCAATATAACATAAAAGAGGAAATTTTACAAATAAAAATGGACACCAAAATTATTTCTGATCCAAAAGAAATTGCCCAGTCTTCTAATGAATTTTTTATAGATGAAATTGAAAAAAGTTCAGTTATTAATTATATAGCACACACAAGACAATTCATCACACTCAACTGCATTCATGTTTCATGGCACCAACAGACAGCCACAAAATTATGGAAATAATAAAAACCGTACTGACGACGACATCTGTACCAAGGTTATAAAACTAAGTATATATCACCTGTACTTAGTTATATTATTAATCTGAGCATTGAAAGTGGCATACTTATTTCCTAATAAGTTGAAAACTTCAGTCGTAACTGCTGTGTTCAAAAACCAAAATAAAGACGACATGAGATTGTATAGATTACTTAATACCTGTATTTTCCAAGGTTTTTGAAAAAGTTGTTTATAGTATCATCAATAAATACTTTGAAAAAAATGACTTATTTGCTAAAGAACAGCTAGGTCATATCTGGGGGGTCATACAAATTTGCCCCAAGTGCCCGGCGGCTCCACGGGGGATGCTGATGATAGTAGGCAGGTAACTCGTGGCGTCAGGGCCAGATGAATCTCCGGGTGGGAAACTTTAACTATCAAACGAACCATGCTAGACTCTCGGACTCCGATACAACTGAATCGATTTCATCGTCTACGGCTGCGGTCGTTGTGCAGGAGGCATGCGCCGATAGCCCTGCACCCGCCAAAGCTAGTAAACGTGCACGCAGGAAGTGGACTGAAGATATGAACATCTTTATCCTGCGCACATATCTAATTCTCACATCTATGGAAACAAACGTAAGGTCATATATACCTGAACTTCATACTAAATTTACTGAAAAATTCCCGGATATGCAAGTTAGTAGACAGAGAGTAGGTGACCAACGTAGAGCGATTGTTCGTAACAACTTATTAACTACTGAACAAATTCAAATCATACGGAACGAAGTAAAGACTTATTTAGAAAACAACATTGGCTACAAGCAATCACAAGGCAGTAATAGTGCAAGCAGTAATATCCAAAGAATGCGTTGGGATAATGATTTAAATGAGTTCATTATAAAAAGCTTTTATAGGATAACTGAAGTAGAGACAAATAAATCCGCGTACAGACGACCTTTGCACCAATCCTTTATAACTAAATATCTCTCTCATATCTCTGAACAGCGCGTAGCAGATCAACGTAGAGTTATTGTTAATAACAAACTTATAAGCACTGATAGACTTGAAGAAATACGAGATGAAATTGCAATAGAATTAGCTATCGGCAGAACTGCTACAAATAATAATCCAGAACCTACACTTACCTTATAAACTACACCAACAGAAAGTAATAATCTTCACGACAACCAGTCGGTCACTAACCCATCTGATAATCTACAAGCACCTGACAATAACAATATACTTGATGGCTATGACGTAAAAATCACATCTTCCATGACCACTTATAACACTGAACAGGCAATTGAAGAAGGCAACAACCATCAATCTGACCTACCTTATGATTTGCAACGACAAATTGAAAACACATTCGTATTGCAATTAGATAAATATAAAAATATTGATCCTACTAAAAGACCGAGTATACCCAAACAAAAGACATCAAAACAACTCGCTGGCATTGTACATTTCTAAACCAGTCCGTATTACCCAAGCACATATCACCCGAATCTAACTTTAGTCTAATCCAAAACGCTATATTTTGTGGTGCTTATACAGCTGCAACTTATAATGGATGTAAAATTATTGATAGCCCTAATCATAATAACTCAAGACGAGTTCCAAAATGGCAAAAAAGACTAGAAAATAGAGTTAATGATCTTAGAGCTAAAATCGGAAGACTAACAGAATACATTAATGGAAATACTAGTGCTTACCTAGAACGTGAAGTCAATAAAATAAGAATAGCTTACAAAATACATTCACAGCATGAAAATGAAAACATTGAACTTACCCACTTCCTTGACACTCTCAAACAAAAACTCAGCGCGCTCTCTAACCGGTTACGTAGATATAAAGAAACTACACTTAGAAAACAACAAAATGCACTTTTCAATAACAATGAGAAACTTTTTTACAGAAACCTAACGAATATACAAGATAATGATCAAATCCGTTCGACAGAAATACCAGAGGCAGAAAACCTCCAACAATTTTGGTCCAACATATGGTCAAATCCTAAAACACACCGAGACAGCGATTGGATTAAACAGGATAGAGATCTACTAGTAGACGTACCAGAGATGAGATTTGACGAAATAAGCATAGATATTCTAAACCTAGTTATAAATAAAACACATAATTGGAAAGCTACTGGATCAGATAAAATCCACAACTACTGGTACAAGAAGTTCACATATCTCCGTCCATTATTACTTACTCATATCAACACCTTTATTAAAACTCCTGACACTATACCACACTACATCATGTTGGGGACTACATATATGATACCCAAAGATAGAAATGATTTAAAAAATCCTGCTAAATATAGACCAATAACTTGCCTACAGAATATTTATAAGATCATCACAGCTTGTCTTAGTCAACTAATCAACAAGCATCTAACTTCGGAAAACCTGTTAGCGGAGCAGCAGAAAGGATGTAGAAAGGGTAGTTTAGGGTGTAAAGAACAACTAACAATCGATGCAGTCGTTTCTAAACAAGCCATAACCAGAAAACGGAATATTTTTACCATGTATATTGATTATAAGAAAGCTTTTGATTCAGTTCCTCATAGCTGGCTTATATACATCCTAAAACATTATAAAATTCACCCGTTGATCATCGAATTACCTTACCTCATAAGCAGTACCTTATTATCAATACGTTCCAAAACTGGTGCTGGAAAGCCAGAGTTACAAGATGTACTTCGATAGAGCAATATTAACAGACAAAACAGTTCATAACAATAGACCAGACATAACCGTTATAGATAAAATAAATAAGCATACATACTTAATATATATTGCTGTTTCTAACACCCATAACATACAAAAGACAATTACCGAAAAAATACACAAATACATCGAGTTAAAGGAAGAAATTATTAGAATCTGGAAAATGAATAAAGTTTATATCGTGCCTCTGGTGCTTTCCAGTACTGGAGTCATACCCAAACATCTCACTCACTACTTACAACAGATTGATTTGCATAGTAATTTATTTATGACTATGCAAAAAGCTGCCATCCTTAACACTTGCCGAGTGGTACGGAAATTTTTGCAGGAAGATTTATCAATTGAAACTAATTCCCAAAATGAACTTCACTTGGCTTAGGCCCGTGGTGTTCAAATTTATAAACCGAAATTCTTCAAATTTCGAGAATTAAAAACTTTTAAGAATAATAATAAAAACTTTATTACACTATATAAGGAACAAATACAATAACTTATTTTTTTAATAGTAGAAGAAAGAAAAAGAAAGTAAACCTGGTATCACCAGCCAGGCCAGGCCTGGCCTAGTAGCCTATCATGGTATCTTGGGTTTTTTGTTTTTAAGAATAGTAGCTTCCAAACGAATGATGTACATGTAAATGTAAATACAAGGCTTGTGTACATGTAAATTCCTCATTAAAATATTCGAATCGGACGTTTTCATTAAAAAATTACGACAGGTATAAAAAATATAAAAATGCCGGATAGCTACCCGTGCGAAGCCGGGGCGAGTCGCTAGTAAATAAATAACTTAGAAAAATAATGCGGTCATCACCTGTGCGGATAGGTGAGGTGGAGGTGCGCTCCGGGTGGCGGCAGGCGACGGCGCGCGGCGCACGGCGGCGCTGGTGCCGGTCCACGGCTCCACGCGCCGCGGAACTGCACGTGGCGGTGGTCCTCCGCCGGCCGTAGCACGCGCGCCACCAGTTCCAGCTCCAGCGCGCCGCCGCCGCTCTCCAGCCGCAGCGGCGCGGTCGCGTTGTCGCAGATGCACGCCAGCGGCACCTGCCGGCAAGCGCACGTCAGACTGAGCCCGCCTCGCGCCACGCAGTCTTGCATCGCGGTACTCACCCGCCAGCCTGGCCACGGGGACTCGTAAATCTTCAAGTGTGGCACGCGCAGCGTCTCGTCATCGTCGTCGAAGTCGAGTGGCACGTCGTCCTCGACGTCAGCGTCGAGCGCGCGTGGCTCGGCTGGCTCCGGCACGCACGCGAGCCGTCCGGTGACCGGATCCACGCGCGTGGCACAGCGCGGGGAGCGTCCAAATGTAGCCGAGTGCAAGTCGAGCAACACGCGCGCACCCTCAGCGTGCAGCCGGTATACGCAGCGCAGGTGCCGCGCTCCGCCGCGCCCGAACCACAGCGCATTGCGCGGTGACGCGAACGGGCCAGGCGTGGAAAGCGCGCGCGCGCACGCCTCTGGCACAGCGCGCGCACTTCGTCCGTCCAACACTAGAGGCGCGCCCTCGAGTCTCGCGTCAACGAACTCGTAATGCAGCGAGAAGGCGAGGGGGTGCGTGGCGGTGCCGTGCGCCGAGGTCGCTGCCAGTGCCAGCAGCGGCGCCGCCGACACGTAACCGTCGGGCGGCGCGCACGGCCGCGGCGAGCGCGTTGCGTTAGCAAGCGCGGCGCGTGCGCACAGCGCTGGTGCAGCGTCGCAGTACCGCCCTAGCGGGGCGGCGCCGGGCTCGCCAGCGCCCCCGCCGTCCCAGATACGCAGCTCGACCGCGCACGCGCCGCCCACCGCGTCAACGCGTGCCGCCGGCGGCACGAGAATGGTCGTCGTCTCCTCGTCCCGCTCGCCGCTCTCTGTCCGCCGCGGTTCCACCAACGAGTAATGCGTGAAACTCGAGAAGTAGATCCACACGAGGTCACCTGGAGAGAGTTCGAGAGGGTCAAGCGAGGGGCCCGGGCCGACGGCGAGCCGCGAGACGACACTTACCCGGGCGGCCGTGGAAGGTCCAGGTGCAGGTGGTGTTGGGCGGTAGGGTGTGGGCGGGCGCGCGCAGCTTGCCGCGTCGGCCGCGCCCGCCGCCGACCGCCGTGCCGTTAGTCTCCTCTTCTGCGGACGACGCCTTCACGTGGAATTCGCAGCGCCGCGCCTCCCTATCGTAAAACATGTAAATCGATATCTCCAACGAGGGGATGTATCCAATGTTTTGGCCACATTACAGTACCTACTTGTCGAAGGTTCGCGTCATCACAATGAATGTGGCCAAAACATTCGCCCTTCGACACGAAGTTTTGTCCTCAGTCTTCAAAACAAATACATAGTTAAATAGTTATGGATATCATCGATTTAAAAATACATACCAGTACTTATAATTAATGTTTTCATCATCATCACTATCAGCATAATATAACCTCAAACTTAATGTTTAGGTACATTTTATATCTAGTGTCGGTTATTATTGATGAAATTAAGTATCTTATGTGTTATTCTAAGACCTAAAGTATCCACATACATGTACACAAATGTCGTTGAGCTGTTACAGCGTACCAGACATATATAAACACACTAACTAGTCGCTTGCTACGCGTGCGCAAACGCGCATGTAGTAGCGCGCGTGGCAGTTTTTTCACGCGTGAGCAAGACAGTAGGACGTAGAGGGACTAGTAGTATTATTCCATAGACTAACTGCATATCTATACTTATAATAAAGCAATAGGAACGAAAAAGTCTGTACAAAGAAGATAATTAAAAAATAAATGGTCTAGGGTACATAAAATAAGCTTCTGAACAAGAATATAACATTTTAAAAATGCGTGTCTGTCTGTTTGTCTATTTTTTAATTATTTTTTTTATTTAATAGGTTCACTAAACTGGTTAATACACATTTTATATTATTCTAAAACAGCTTACATTGAAATTGCTTAGTGTATAACCAACTCAAAGTGAACAACAGCATGCACGGAAAAATACACTTCTGGAAAAATTAACAAAAACAAAATTAAACAATACATATGATATCTAAAATTAAGACGGTGTTAAGTCTTGTTGAAGACAAGACTTCTTAAAACTACTAATGGATGCATTGAAGACGTCGATTTGATAATCTAATTTATTATGTGTTATTTATTTCTAATTTATTATTTATCGTCTGCTTTGAATACGACTACTTACTTGAGGAACTGAGAACTGAATTATTTTCAATAAGTCTGGGCAATCAATTTAGCCGTTAACAATTTTGTAAAGGAAAACGAGGTCAGCGATGGTTCGCAGCGCCTCTAATGTTGTCTAACCTAATAGTGGCTAGCCCTCGCTATATAGCACGTAAGTTCACGGCAACTGTTGTCTAAAAAACAAAGATGATAAAGAAAACGCTTCTGCAATCTTTCCAGTCGAGTAATATGAACTCTGTATAGAAACGAAACGTCTGAAAAGAAACGTATGGAAGTGCTCCTATTGTAAGAACTCTGGAGCATCTAGCCCGCTCAATGTTCCATCTACTAAAGCCGGCTCAGCCACCTCACCAATTCCTGCTAACATGGAGAGTATCGCGCTGGATCTTAAGCGCCTCTCAGCCCAGATTTCTTCTTTGCAAGCCCTGACGGCAAGTGAACAAGCGATCCAAGCTGACATTGCGGCTCTGAAGACTATTAAAGCTGATATCGCGGACCAGCAGGGCGACCGCGGATACGCAAAGTTAACGTAAACGTTTTCAATTTGACATTTTAAAACAATAAACCATTAATTTAGTACCGCCAAACTGTCGCGTTTACCATTGTAAAACGATTACGAAAAAAACTTTTGGTGGAAAACTATTGAACGAATGATTTCCTACGAAATGACTGTTGTTACAAAAAAAGGGTACCGCGAACGCCTTCGCGGTTTTGAAAACGATCGTAATGGTGATTGTTGAAAACGGTGACTAACGAGCAACCTTTTATGCTACATACTATCAATTTAATACTTTGAATATACACAGTGATTGTGATTTATATTCGAAGTCAATGTTTTCATTTTAGATTATGTTATTGGTTTTAGATTATGTTAAGTCTAAACATAGACCCAGTTATTAAATAAAGTATCTAGTAGTATTAGTATCTACTACCTAAATGAAAAGTGATCTATAAACCAATTTTAGTTCATCTACCTACGTAAGTGGCGGCAAGAGCCTATTTGCTTGGGGCTGCAGAGGAGGAGCGTCAGAAGGCAGCTCATAGAAAGAGGCGTGTATGTCTTACGTGATCTCAACAACCCATTGTAACTGCCGAAAGAACAGGGCCAATTACAGACTGAGCAAGGGTTTATTTCAATGGTTGTTCGAGAAAATAATTCCCCAACTGCTACCGGCGACAGTTTGGCGGTACTAAATTATTATTGTATATTTATTATTTGGTTTTGCACGACCAGTACATTTAGCCAGTGCCAGGTAAAGAGATATAGCAAATTGTATGTTTTTTCAACAGATTTTCTAAATGTCTAGTCTCAGTCAGTCAGATAGTCAAAAGTCTAGTCATGTCACGATTCAGTAAAGTGGTGGAGCTTTACTAAAACTTTTTAGGGAGTTCCGGAAAGAAAACGAAATGGCACACTTGTATCATTTACCTACACTAGTGCACGTTACCGAATACTTACGGTTAATATTCCACCAATATTACACATTAACACTCGAAGATCAAGTTTAGAAAATAATAAAAAGTTAAACACCCGTTTCGATTTCGTTTCCCGCCGAAAGTAGGTACTACTTAATGTTATAAACTTTCTTGGTTATGGCCTTGCTAATGGTATAATCGTTTAATAATTTGTGGTTTTAAAATGACAAATTGAAAACGTTTACTTTTACTTTGCGTATCCGCTGTCGCCTGCCGCCCTGCAGTTTGAGTAATAAAACAAAGCAAAACACCCGTTTCGATTTCGTTTCCCGCCGAAAGTCAGTACTAATATAGAGGTTTATGGTTTTAAAATGACAAATTGATAACGTTTACGTTTACTTTGCGTATCGGCGGTCGCCCTGCAGACGATTGAAAACTATTCATTCGTTCAATAAACCATTACAATACGATTACTCATCGCGGTACCAATTTTTATTCGATAGTAATCGTCAATGGTAAACGTAAACGTAAATAAAACCATAACGATCGCTCATCCGCGGTCAACCTGCTGAAGCTCACTAAGCCCGATGTTGCTGACATGAAGATGTCCATGTAAATCATGCAGCATTCTGTTGAGGCACATACTGGTAGGATTTCAAAAGTTGCCCAGTAAGTCCAAGACCTTTTAAAGTCGAAGGATGAGGTGCAACTTCTTAAGAAACGCTTTGATCAATTCGAATGTGCACTTGTTTTTGTTGATTTCAAAGATCGGTGATCTCGTGAAGTGCCCCATAGCAAAGAAGCAGGGATAATACGTCGCTAGAGTACCTACGAGGAACGACAAGCAAAATAAGTCTATTATAGACTCTATTCATAATGTATATCTTAAAGAAGATTTTGTTGCGGCTGCTAAGAAAAGCACCGTACCGACTGACCTAGGCCTCCAGAGTACCAGCAGGATTTATGTAAACGACCACCTTACGCTGAAGAACAAAATCCTGCTTATCAAAACCAAGGCCTTGGCGAAGGAGCGGAATTTTGCGTACAACTAGACGATCAGCAAAGCGCCACCATTTTATGGTTGAAATACCTCGCACAAGAACGAAGCGTTACGCTTCTTCATTTATTATAAGAACTGCAAAGGAGTGAGGATTTTCTTCTTTTCAAAATACGTACTTTCCAGTTTATTCGAAAAAGTTGATTCGAAACTAAAGTTTGTAGATCGATTGAACTGGGTCATATCTAGCATAGGTTTGCAGCGATTTATTATTTAGGAACAAGAAAATGTAACAAAATGGGAGCTAATATTTTTTTAGTTCACGTCTTTATGTCCATATTAAATTGAATCCAACCATCACCAGGTATGGTTAAAATACCTCGCATAAGAACGAAGCGTTACGCTTCTTCATTTATTATAAGAACTGCAAAGGAGTGCAATGCCCTGCCCTCGTCAGTTTTTCCGGTAAATTATAACCCAGGTGTGTTCAAGAGTGAATAGGTATCTACTAGGCAAACGTGCTACACCTTCGAACACATCATCGCTTTACATCAGGTGAGATCGTGGTCAAACGATTGCCTAGTCCTCCTAAAAAAATCCTCTTTCCCAAGAAAGTACTTTTATTTAAACACAAAGTACAAGCCTTCCCATATTCTCCTATTTCTAATTATGCCATATATTCATATATCTGAGCTAAAACATTGCATATTAAAATATACTATATGTTAATTTTAGTTGTTTAACCTTAAATGAAAGAGGAAAATATGTTGCCCAGCCCACTATTTTATGCATAAATTAGAGAAAAACTATGAAAAATGCTCTTTGTCAAGAAAGTTCTTTTTTAAACTCCTGTACCTTCCCATATTCTCCTATTTCTAGTTAACCTGTGGACGAACCTTAACCGTAGTGATTCGTATATCTGAGCTAAAATATTGCACATCTACATATTTTTTTGTTTGTTATGACATTTTTAGTTGTTTTGATCTTAAATGAAAGAGGAAAATATGCCTGAATAAACAGGCAGTCTTCGCCTGTATTTACGAAAGCGGCTATTTCCTTTTTGAAGGAATAAATTAGAGCCAGGTATTTCCAGGTATTATAGAATATGATAAGTAGTTACAACGATGGGGCGTTATTGTTGCCATCGTTGTAACTACATTTAATAATTCGCGTTCCGTTGCAGGCTGCAGAACGCTCCGAAAAGTTTTGTTTGCAAAAATAGTTAAATATCGAAGATGTGCCATATTGGAAATACGTGTGCACATAGCTATATACCCGGGAACCCCTGTCAGTTTTACGTTGGACTCTTGGCAGTCCGGGCCGGACTCACCTCGCGTAGTCGAGCGAGTCGGAGTCCGCAAACACCACGTCCACGTCGAGCTCGAAGCCGCGTAGAGGCGCGGCGGGCGCGGCGGCGCGCGGCGGCGCGCTGAACGGTGACGAGTGGAAGGCCACCAGCATCTCGGGTCCACGCGACGTGACCCGCGGCAGCCAGTCGCCGCCGCAGTACTCCACCAGCACCGGGTCATCCGTGGACGCGCCGTCGTAGAAGATGAGCCGGTCGCGCTCGCCGGTACACTCGCGCCACGCTCGCACCGCGCGCCCCGTCTTGTTCAAGCTGCGGATGCACCGAGGACACACTCATTACTGTTGACGCGGAAACTTTGTAAGCGCCGCGGCCGGTTACGTACCTCGCCATGGATATCGATCGTTTGATTTGCATTTTATGCGAATACTCTTGTCGCACCGAGATCATGGCGTGCTTGCACGTGGGGATGTCTTTCTGCCGGAGGCTCCAGTAGCACGTCACGTTCCTGCCGAGAAGAGAGAGGTCAGTTTCCACTTTTCTTACAAACTTAGGTAGTTCCCGTTTCATTCAATAACTAGCTTAAAAGCTAAAAAAAAACACGCCTGTCCTGCCAAAACAGAACTTATGCAAATAAATTATATACTGTTGGAATGTGCTTATTAAGGCCTTCAATTTTATACCCATATTGTATAATTGAAAGAAAAAATTAAATAGAGTCATACTGCCGCCATATTGCCAATGTTACTCGGGGGGATGTCAGGATTTTAACGATACTCCATACGTCTAAATCTGGTCAGGCATTTAAAAGTTATTGTGGAATAAAGAAACTCACATAAAACTAGCTGAAAAACAGCGCGGCCTCCACATTCTCATGTGAACGCTGCACATGCTGAGTTTACCCCCTTTGCCCTTAAATATAATAATATCCTTTTTGTATTGATACTGTGTGCACACTTTACTTTATTTCTAGTGGCAATAAATACTATTTTACTTTTATTTTACTTTACTTTTACATACATACATACATACAAACACACAAACATACATGAATGCTAAGAACATAACACTCCTTTTTTGGGCAGTTTTGTAAAAACCACGAGTTGGATTGAAACCAAACTTACAAAAACATTTGATCATTTAATCATAGGTCTATCTATCTATTAGGATTGGTTTAGACATGGTTTAAACATATTTTTTTCATGAATCAATGTTTAAAATGAAATGATAATCATATAGACTGTGGTCATAAATAAATAATCGTATTTTACTCGTATATTATGTATGTATAGGGGTTTTCAATAGGAACCGGGTGTAATTGATTTGAAATAAAAACACACCTATTGTTTGCAGTTAGTTTTGTTTGTGTTTGACGACTGCGGGAAGATCATTGATCATAAGGATGAACTGCAGAGTTCCAAGTATCGATCCTTGACTCACCCCGGAACGCGTGTGATAGGGTCGGGACTCATAGAGACCAAGCCGAACAAACTGCTGGCAATCGCGAAGGTAATCGGCGATAAAACAGAGAAGGCCAGGGGCCAAGCCTAGCACATTAAGCTTCTCCAGCAGTATGTCATTATTGACCCTATCAAACGCCTTCCGGAAATCAAAGTAAAGCACGTCTACTTGCCCTCCATGATCAAGTCAGGTAGAAATAAAGTCAACAATGCTTAGTAGATTCGTATTGACTGATCTCTTCCTTCTAAAGCCATGTTACTCATTACAGATGAGTGGCTCAACCTGCCTTTATATTTTTGTATGTAGGACACGCTCAAATATTTTGATAGTGTGGGAAGAATAGCAATCGTACGATATTCCTCAACAGATGTTTTATTGGAGCCTTTAGGAATGGGAGTGACGCGTGATAACTTCCTCTGGGAAGGGTAGTTACCAGATTTTATGGACTTGTTAAAGAGATAACAAAGTGGGTTCACCAGAAATTACATTCCTTGCTTGAGAAACCAAGGAGGAATACCATCTGGTCCCACAGAACTACCAGATTTAAGGTCCTGAATCCCAGCAACCACGTCACTCGGAGTGATCTCACGTATGTTAACGTAGTTACTGGACGGAAGCAGGTTCCGATTATCAATATTTCCCGAATCCAATTTCGGCAATTCGGACAGGAACACACTAGGGAAGAATTCAGCAAAAGCCTCAGAAGCGTGTACTTCCCTCAAAGTGTCACCCTTGTATTCTACATTCGGCTCAAAACCACCCTTGGATCGTAAGCTCGAGACGTGGCGCCAAAACACACGGGGACTAGTTTCAATGTTCTGCTCTATGCGGGACACATAGAAGTCGCACGTGTTAGATTACTACTTATTGTAAATATAGAAATGTATAAAATTAATACTTGGTACATGTAAATGTTATGTATCCAGCTTTCAGAACGAAGTATTCGTTCTGAAGCGAAGTATTGACTACTTTAAAGAAAAGTGAAGTACCACGTGTAAACTTACGATGTATGTCATCCATCACTATGAAATATCTGTATTATTATGCCATAATTATTATAATGAATTCCAATACAACTATCAGACATGACTAATGTAAGTAATAAAGTAAATGGTAGATATTCGTTGATCTGTTTTCAAACGACTCAAATAGCTCGGACGATGTCGGTAGTCTTCGCCTCGGATGACTTCTGACAGCGTCGGATGTTCGAAAATGTTATATAAAGGCTCTCTCGACTTGGCAATGTTTAAGCCGCCGCACCGAGAGGACCTTGGCGAGTTAAGTGCTTTTCTTTTTCACTGTTATGCTGCTTATTTGTAACCGTGTAATTATTACTGTGTATTTGTTATTGTGCATCACTTCATTGTGGGGTGATGAAATAATCTATAAGATTATAGTTAACGGAATTACCATCCATTTGATTGTGTAGTGTAGTGTAACTAAGGCAAATATAAATGTTTGTTTGTGATCAATTATCACATTTAAATTGTTAATAACTATGTATCTAAAAAGTAATTGGTTTAATAATATTACAAAACATATTCGCCACGTGGTGTCTTGCCAGTTTCTTTCTATAGTGGTGTATTCCGAATCCGGTGTTAAAATGAGTAAACAATATACAGAATGGCAAACCTATTTCCTTGTTTTTATTAAATATTCCTTAAGTTATTTATTCTGTAGCTGTAGCTACTAGGTGCTATAGATACCAACAATAGTATATAGTAACTTGCTTTAAATACTAGGTGCAGATAAGTTTTATCTCCTACTCGACAAACCTGACCAACTGAAGGCTAACATTACAAAACTTAGAATTTGATAACCTTACAGTACGTATAATTAATATAGATATGTTTATAAATCTCACACACGCAAGCGTGATGCGCATCTTCAGGTCAGCTCTTAGATCAGAAAAAGATTGATATACTTTGTGTGACCCTGTTTGCTTCCAGTCACTATGTAATTTAAGTTTACGTTTTGTATCGCGAATGATTTTACTTGTAAACTAGACTGGGTACCGTGAAACTCTGCCATTTGTCATGTCGCTTTTTGGGAATGCAAGCGTTAAACATGCTGTAAATATTGTCATAAAAGTACATAGTACCGTGACACACGTCATCCAGTTGATCGAGTTCAAGCCATGAGACCTTAGAGAGCATATCGTACAAATTTTCATAATCACACAATTTAAAATTCCAATCACTATTTGAATCTATATTACTCGGCTCAATACTACTAGAATTACTAGCTGCATGAATTTTAATATTAACATCAAGAGAAGGATGATAAGTGTCAGGCGGAACTACCCCTTCTGTGGGTCTAACATTAGTCTCCCGCAATTCAGCACACTCCTGGACCAGTACAACATCTAACATTCCCCATTCATAGTCTTTACAACATTCATCTCAACCAGGTTACAATATGTCAAAAAATAACAATTATTATTATTTATGTTCAAAGAAGCGCTATTTAAATTGAGATCACCAAATATAAAAACCATTCCCTTTACATCATCAACAAAACTTTCAACTTTGCAGAAAAATCGCATATAATCAGTGTCATTTGCCTTTGGATGAATATAGACTACACACACGTAAACACTACGGCCATGCCACGCGAAACTCGCCCATAAATCCTCAGCGCAGTCAGTTTCCAGCTCAGAGTGCCAGCGCAGTGCGACAGGTGCGCGGGCAGCAAGCATCACACCTCCACATGGCGTGCTTCTGTCGCGACGCAGAGCGCTCCAATCGCCGCAGGCAAGCTCAGAATCCTCAACAGAGCCATCCAGAAATGTTTCCGCGGTGGCCACTAAACTATGTTCTAACGCTAGTAAATTATTTCTCCACAGTTGCAGCTTAGTTTTGAGGCCGCGAACGTTCTGATAGTACACATTTATGTTAGAAATTCTACTGGATTGTTTTTGCCCCGTGAGAAGGCCGGTCGTGAAAGGGCCGAGGGCTAGAGGCAGGTGCGCCCGCTGGGTGGGAGTTGGTAGACTTGGCTGGTACTCTGTAGTTGATCCATGCCCTAATCCTGGAGTTGATCGGCCACACCTCAGTAGAATAACATATATCGTAGTATGCCACAGGAACGCCTATTTTGTAGGATTTATAATCCCCTTTAGCACTGAGCCCTTCTACAGTGCAGATCCCATCAGGGCACAGATGATGCAGGTACTCACGTATCTCCTCAACCCCTGATGCCATATTCCACAGATATAAATATTTCCGCAACTCAATAGCTTTTAAAGATGTCACAGTAGGTCCTGCAGTACCACACATCGATGTAAGTCGTCGGTTTTTCTTCTTCACCTCGACCTACTGCTGGTTGTCGTCCAGTAGTTTCTCAGACAGTTTTGTTTCAGATCCAGTAGTGCACTCACGTGCGTAAGTAGTTCCTGTGGACGTATCTGGATTCAAGCTTTCAGTTTGCGGCTCAGAGCGAGGAAGAACTTTGCCGCGGGGCTGTCTTGACCCCACCTTGTTCTGTTTCTGATTTTGTGCTTCTGTAGGTAAGATAGGCCCTTTGCTAGCTGTGCCCACTGGTAGAACCTGCTGTCCTGGCCTGGGTCCCTGAGGCTGACGGGCCGCTAATGGTATCTGGAGATGATGGACGGCTAACGGAGGCCCAGACTGCTGAGCTATTGATGGTAAAGCATGATGGGATACTGATGGTGATTGAGACTGAGGGGCTATCGACGGAGCATGGAGCCGCAGAGTAACACCCGAACCCTTTAGATTAGGTTCTTCATACTTATTCAGCTTATCAAGTAAGATTTCTATCTGGGTCGCATATCTCTCTAGTCGAGTCTCATAGCCTGCCATGACCGTAACACTGTTATTTAGTTTTGCGTCGTATTCAACTATGATGGAAGTGGTGTAACTAAGCTTAGCTTCATATCCCGCTACAATAGTGGTGGAGCTACATAACTGCTCCCTGATCATCGCCATCTCTCTCCGTAAGCCACGAACTTCATCATTAAATTCCAGATTATCGCTGAATCCTGGTTCCTCAGCTGAGGGCTTTGATGTTATTTTCTGCCGATGAGTGGACGTTCGTATCTCGTTTTTTTTTTAGATACCTATCGGTGTTAGTATGTTGTCTCCACCTTTTTTGGCAGCGCAGCAGCATTCAGCGCAAATCCAAGTTCCGCTGGTAATACCAGTCAGGTTCGTTTCCCCAGTACACAGAGCATGATAATATTTACAACAATCTGCTAATGTACAGCACAAGTAGCGATGCGGTGACTCAATTGCCGCGTTCCACCTATAAATGCTTTACCATTTGTGTTAACACGAATGACTAGCGCTCAATCAGCGTTTCTCTTACGAAAAACCAGCAATGTTAGCACGGTTGACATCTACAAGTGAAACGTGTTGCTGCTCAAAACAACTGTGGCCGTATTACAGAACTTGGTTTCAATCAGATTGTTACTTTCTTCATAGCAATTTCGACTCTGTCGCAACGCATTAGTGATAGTGATATTGAAAATCGGATTGAAACCAAGATAGATAATAGCACTACTGTTCTGTATACTTTTATAGCAGCATTCCCTCATCCCAATTAATTTAAAACTAGGAAATGAAAATAATTATCGAAAATCTTACACTTATACCGCAAGACCAAGCAAAACAATGTTTTTTTAATTTAAAATTACATGTCTGCCGCTAAATTTTGACACTTTCAAAAAGTAGCATTTCGAACCCATAAAACAACATGGGTGTGACGATGCTCGTTTCCGAAGCTAGAAATGTTAACATTTTGCATTGTGGAACGTTTGACTTTTGTTATTTGTGCTAACATCGGAGTGCTTGTGGAACGACATTGGGGCTAAAAAAGTTAACATTGCTAGCATTTTGCTCTAAGTGGAACGCGCCTAATGCCTAACAATAGCAAGCGATGTGCGCGAGATGCGTAGGTCCGCTCGACCGTTAACGAAAATTTAACAGTTTTTTGATTTTATCTTCGCAGATTTTAGTCGGTATTACACGGAACAAACGTCACTGCACGCTTTGTTTTGTAATCCACAAAACAATCTAAACTTTAACACCACCGCTTCACTTTTTACCACTCAAAAATCAATAGAATTACTGAGCAAACGAACGAGATGTTGCCTTCTAAACAGTTGCGGGCAAACTGTAATTATCGGCTTACGTACATAACGTAGTTCAACGAACATTACTTTCCACTATGACTGTTCCCTATCGATTATGGTGGTGCTGCTGCGGAGCTTCACACTATTTCATAGTTTCACTGCTACAATGTATTGTTAGAGTCAATGCTATAACAATATAGTTTTTGGTTATAATTGATTACTTAGTTTTTTTTTCTTCCTAATTCCCTATCTGCTCTATATTTGTCGCCTCAGCGGGTGGCGTAGGCTTCCCCTAAATCCGTCCACACGTTCCTTTCACGCACTTTCCTTATCCAATCCTGTCCACATCTCTGTGTAAAGATGTCTCTTTTGGCCTTCCTTGCTTTTTCTTTCCATCCAATAGAACCTCTGTAACCTTCTTTGCCCACTTTGCATTATCCAGCCTACAAATGTGTCCTGCACAGTTCCATTTTTGCAACCTTATTATTTTCTTTAAAAGAAGCTGAAGAGCTGGAGAGCTGATGACCGAGCATTAGGAGAGGCCTACGACCAGCAGTGACAAATATAGGCTGATAATGATGATGATTATTTTCTTAACATCTATTAGTTTCGTTCGTTCCCTTATAACTATATTACTTACTTTGTCTGAAATTTTTAAACTAAGGATACTTATCTCCTTTTTCCTTTGACAGATTGCAAACCTGTCCCCATTTTCCTTTCTCAAAAACCATGTCGGGCAGCCGTACGTTAGGCATGGTAGAAAAACAATTTCATATACTTTTTTCTTTATACTCGTATGTACCTTAATTTGGTTTGTTTTTATTATATCTTTCAGTCCCAAATATATTTTCCATGCTACAAGGGAAGACACCGGGGTAGCAAAGTCCACGATTATTTCGTCTCTCTGCCCTTCAGAGACAAGACCACTAGCAGAATCTCCAGGGGAGCCAAGACCACGTAGGCTCACTTTTTTGCCCTGGTACCCTATTATGTTTCGGTGAGATATAATGCCTAAAAATTAGGCTCCAAATAATAAGATTTAGTTGTATTGTTCTTTCAATAAATCGACTGAATCTCTGGTGGTATGACAGGTGGCGCCTTGCATCCAAAGTACAAATGTCTGTCAGATCGCAGGTGGTTTCAATTTCTTTCACTATGTGTTGAATTGTCATATAAGACCCAAATGTTGACCATAATATGTTTCTCTACTGAATTGTCCAGAACTTTTCGCTAAAATTAAGCTTGTTATTCGTCGTAGTGTTAATCACACAGAATCAATGTTGGCACTCACAGTGTTCTCGCCAGAATCAGCCGGGAACACAACTCTTTTTTAAACGGTTTTATTTAGCTTGCCTTGTTTGTTTTTGTCGGGAAACGTGTCTTTAAAATTGTTTGCATAAGGGGTAACATAACTAAAAGTGCACAAGGGACAGAAATGGTTGTGACAGTGTGACGGATATGACGTACTATGATACTATATAAAATTCAATATTTGAAAAAGATTTATAGATGGCTGCCGAACAAAAGTTCAGGTTGGTATAGAAATCGTGCTACTGATAGGAATTTGAATATGACGGTTTAGTATAGGTATGAGATGAAGAAGAAAAAAGTTGACATGTGACCTGGATGTGGAATAGTTATTGTAAGTACCACAACGGATCTCGAAAAGTATAAATCGCAGTGGGGATGGGTGGTGATTGGTGGAGATTGGTAGGGATTGCTGGGGATTGGTAGGGATTGGTAGGGATGGGTAGGGATGGGTGGGGATGGGTGGGGATATGTGGTGATGTTTTGGGACGGATGGGGATAGGAAAGGTTGCGTGGGGATAAATGGGGATTGGTGGAGATGTGTAATAATAAGTGGGGTAATTCGGTATAACTCGCGATTTGTACGTGGCGCAAAATATTCACGATAAAAAAAATTTGGTCTTTAATAATTGAAATGTTACCCCCTTCCTGTTGACCGATTGATCTGAAATTTGGTACAACCTTTAGTTATAGTTATATATTTAAACCGGACTTTATCGGGCTGAAAACTTAATTTTTATTTAGTCTTCTCGTGACCACGATAAATGCAACTTGATCGAAACGTCGAGGTAAATAAAAATTAAGTTTTCAGTGCGATTAAGTCCCGTTTAAATATATAACTATGTGTTCGAATCACGAAAGTTTAAAAGTTACAACCTTTAGATTTGATGACAATACAATTATGTGTAGTCAGAATCATTGTGGGATGTTTCGTGAGTGAAATAACATCTTAATGCTCCAAGCCAACCTCACCTGCACGCGGTCATCTTACTGGATAACGAACGAGGCTCTGGCAACCGACAGATGGCGTATACCGCGTATCATCCCAAAAACAAGTGAAGCGAAATGACAGCGTGGTGATTATGGGCAAAACCTCTATGCAAGACATAACCAAAAAATACCCCCCAGTTTTCGGTCACCCTGCTAGTCCTGGCCATGATGGTGGCCATGAAAATGGCAGGAGTGGTGCGAAGAATCCCCGGGCTACCGTAGGCCACCCAACAATAAAACAAATGACACTGGCTACGTACAACGGACGAACGATTAGGCTTGACGAGCACATAACGCAACTTGAGACGGAACTTATGAAGATCAAGTGCCACATATAAGGGTTAAGTGGGGTCCAAAGAGAGGGAGAGGATACAGTAACCCTGGAATCAGGATAGTTATTCTATTTCCGAGAGGGTGATCAGCAGTCAGCAGTAGCAGAGGTGCCCTGGGATTCCTCATCAATAAAGCCCTCATTAATAAAGTTGTAGAAGTATAATGTGTGTCGACTAAGGTAACGTACCTGGATTTTAAGCTGACCGAAAGGTATAGCCTGAAGGACGTACAGGTTTGAGCACCAACCTCGACTCGAATGATGAGGTAGAAGATATGTTTGATGATATATCTTCGGCCCTACATTGTTATGTAGGGCCGAAGATTGATTGAAGATTGATAGGGATTGTTATGTGGTGTTCCACAAGGTCCCACTATAATGTTATCATGGGAGACTTTAACGCCAAAGTGGGAGTACAGTCTTGCTTGAAAACAGGTCCACACGGCTATGGACACTATGGAGACAGGAAACACAGGGGGCAAATGCTAGTCTACTTTTTGAAAAAAGAGAGCTTGTTTATTATGAACTCATTCTTCAAAAAGTAGCCCCAGAGGAAGTGGACATGGAAAGCCCCGATACTGTGACAAAAAAATGAGATCGACTTTATCATGACGGACAATAAGCATATATTCAGGGATATCTCAGTGATCGCAAGGTTCAGTACAGGAGTTATCACCAACATGTCCGTGGCTCCTTGAAGTTCGACCGCAAGCTTGAAAGATGCCGTCTGGTGAAGTCTACGATACGACCTAACCTGCTCCAAGCCGCTCTTGGATCAGAACAGTTCCAACTCAAGTTGGAAAATCGATTCGCTGTCTTGAAAACCACAAATCACGTGGATGAAGAACTTAGAAATGTGTGGGAATATTTAGTGAAGAAGTCACTAAATTTTGTCTGCTGCAGCGTATGAACACGAAGTTTAAAATGACAGATTTGACTGTTCGGCTTATGGACAAAAGTTGGGAGCAACAGCAAGCCATACCGTCAGAAAAAAGGGTTCACAATAAACAAAACAGAAGTCTGGTGCGACGTGACCTCCGATGCTCAAATACTCGCCGAATAGAAAGGGCAATTGAGTAGAATCAGGGGTCAAAAGTCTTCGCCCAGCAATTGAGCAGATCCCATCTGACGAAGATCAAGACCAATAATGACACAACCGTCGTCTCTAAGCCAGAGATTTATTCTGAGATCGAAGACTTCTATGGCCGATTGTACGACTCGCATGCGTTTAGACCCAAACCTAGCACAGAGGATTCCCTCGCAATACTGACCCAATTACGAATACTGATCGAATTGTCTGACGTCAGCCTAGACGAGATTGAGATGGCGCTCAAACAACTTAAGAATGGAAAGACTCCTGGAGAGGACGAAATAAATTCGGAGCTCTTGAAAGCAGGGGGAATGCCTGTACTTCGAGGGCCTCAGGGGTTATTTAACACCGTTCTTAACAAAAGAATAACACCAGAGGCGTGGAGCAGGAGGTTGGAAGTACTCTTCTTTAAAAAAAAGGGATAAATCTTTTTAAAGGACTACCGACCTATTTCACTCTTGAGCCACATCTATAAGTTGTTTTCGAGGGTCATCTCAAATTGTCTCGCAAGAAGACTTGACGAAATCCAGCCTCCTGAACAGGCCGAGTTTCACGGAGGATTTTTTTTTTCATACACACGGTGAGGCAGGACTATGAGAAGGCCTTTGACACCGTTGAAAACTGGGCGGTTCAGGAGTCTGTGATGTCGACTTAACTGACCTACGTGTGCACTGTTCCTAGTCCTGGAAAGGTATTTGGAGGTTCCCAGAAATTAAAATTACGTAGTAGGCACCAGGTAAGTAGATTATATATTGTCAACACACAAAAACTTTTTTTTTATTACGGACTAGGCAATCGTTTGACCACGATCTCACCTGATAGAAAGCGATAATGTGGTCGAAGGTGTAGCACGCTTGCCTAGTCGATACCTATTCACTCTTGACTTGAACACACCTGGGTTATAATTTACCGAAAACACTGACGAGGGCAGGGCATTCCACTCCTTTGCAGTTCTTATAATAAATGAAGAAGCGAAACGCTTCCTTCTTGTGCGAGGTATTTCAACCATAAAAGGGTGGCACTTTGCTGATTGTCTAGTCGTACGGGGATGGGGGAATCAGGTTGTGCAGTTCTTGTGCACACTCTCCATAGTGCAATCTGTAGAATACCGCCAGGCTTGCTACCTCACGTCGATGCGCCAGACTTTGAAGCTTACTCTTTACCAGAGTGTCTCTCAATTGAATCCAAAGACTCAAGCTGATACTTGGCAGAACCGTCCCAGAGGTGGCAGCAGTACTCCATACAAGATCGGACCTGTGCTTGATAAAGATTCAAAAGCTGTCCCGGTGTGAAGTACCGCCTAACCTTAGAAAAAATACCAAGTTTTTTGCAGCTACCTTGGCTTTGGATTCAATATAAGACCCGAAATTCAGGTTTGATGTGAGTTCGACACCCAAAAGCTCCAGATGGTCACCTATTGGAATTTTTACACTTTGGAAACACGGAGATTGGTTTAGAGGACTCTGTTTAGCAGAAAACACGCCTGCGTTTTAGTAGCATTAAACTTAACTAAGTTAGCATCGCCCCAATCGGACACGGCTTCTAAGGCTAAATTTAAACGGTCTACCATAGCTTATCACTGAAATTGGACACCGTCACAGCTGGCTTGAGCATTGGAAGTGTATCTCTCAACTACAGTACTGTCATCAGCATACCCAAAGGTACCGGGCTTCAGAAGGTCATTAATGTGCAGTAAAAACAGTGAAGCTGAGAGAACCGATCTCTGAGGTACACTGGCATTGATAGCCATTTGGTCAAACGAGCAGCCCTCTAGGACTACTCAAATAGATCGTTCCCTCAAGAAATCAACTATCCAATTGCATAAGCCAACAGGTAAACCATACGAAGGATGCTTGTTTAAAGGAACATCGTGCCAGACCCGATCAAATGCCTTCGATATGACAAGAGAGATGGCAAGCGCCTCACCATGCATCTCGATGGCTTCGCTCAGTACGTGAGTGGCATACGCGGGAAGATCCCCAGTAGACCGGTTTCGGCGAAATCCGTATTGCCGGTCACTGAGAAGATCATTGTCCTCAAGGTATTCCAGTAGCCTAATGTTTATGACATGCTCCATACACTTATATAGTAAGAAGTTATCGAGATGGGACGATAATTGGCCGGATCAGCATGACTACCCTTCTTTGGTACTGGTTGTACATTGGCAAGCTTCCAGCTCTTCGAAACTTTACCTGAGTGAAGAGGGAGGCGGTACAAACGCGTTAAGATGGGTGACAATTCGGGCGCACAGTTTTTCAACAAAATTGCTAGAATGCCATCAGGACCACTGGCCTTGTTCACATCTAGAGCTCGAAGCGTTCTGAGAACCTCCTTCTGGCGAATGCAAATTTTGGGCATGAAAACCCCGCAATGAGGAAGGCAGGAAGGTATCTTGCCGGAAGCGTCTAGATGCGAAGCTTCTGCAATAAATTTGCTTTGTCTCCAGCAGTGTGAGCCAGTGATCCACCAGGTTTCAGCAATGATGGCAGTGAAGGGCGGCAGAAGTTCACTTCGACTGACTTGGCCGGGGACCAAAAAGCTTTGCCCGTGGGGTATGAAGGCAGTTTGGCCCTAAATTCGACCTACGTGATCAAAAAGAGCCTTCCTAAGTATTGTCTTGCAGGTCTAGCGGCAACGTTGAATTTTATTTTCTTAGCCCAAATATCAGAACATTTGCACTTTCGAGCATCAACCCAGTCTAGATATGCCGCACGCTTTAGAGCCACAGCACGACCACAGCGGGATCCAAACCAAGGCTGAGCTTTGCTGGAAAGAGTCTTGTCACTGAATGGAATAAAATATTCCATTGCCTGACATATTACCTCTGTAACAGCAGACGCGCAAGTCGATGGGCGCTGGGAGGTGAAACATGTTTGCCACCAAGGGTAAGATGCAAAGAATTGCCGCATCTCGTTCCAATCCGCTGAGTTGTACTCGTATCTCCACACGCGCCTATAACTCTTAAGGCTAGGATCAGGGGGGGAATACACTGAGACGGACTTAACCAGGCAGTGATCAGAGCTACCAAGAGGTGGGGATACTGATACGGAGTACGGGTGTTCGGTTTTTTGGTATGGGACAAGCCACTCTTTGTGGTGGGCGTTAAAATACCCCAAAAACACCAATGGAGCAGACGGGCTATTGGGCAACACCTGCCGCCTCAGTCAGATAGTCTACCAATAAAGTTGTCCCCCGATCTCCGCTGTGTGAGCTGTACACACAAGCATACATAATTTTATCTATGCCCGTGTCTACCAGAACCCAAATCACCAAGAAGTTAATTCCATTGTTAAGACATTTAAATTGCTTAACATAAACAATACAGAAGATCTCTGAGGAATATCTACTAAAATTTTAAATTCCATTATTGGTATAATTGCTCCATACTAAGTAATTATTTTTAATAATTGTGTTGATGAAGGAGTTTTAAAATAGTAAACTTATTCCCTTATTCAAGTCTGGCAGTAAAAATGATCCGACTAACTACAGACCCATTTCTATACTTCCCGCTCTAAGTAAAATTTTTGAGAAAGTAATATTAAATCAGTTATTAACACACTTCAATCTCAACGGTTTGTTTCATAATGAACAATATGGCTTCACTATAGGCCGTTCAACTACAGACGCAGGCACAGGACTCTTAAAGCATATATTCGATGCTTGGGAGGAGTCACAGGACGCAATTGGCGTTTTCTGTGATTTATCCAAAGCACTTGACTGTGTTTGCCACGAAACATTAATTTTTAAATTATTGAATCATTACGGAGTTAATGGAAAAGCTCTCGATCTTTTATACTCGTATCTTAGCAATAGAATCCAAAAAGTAGATGTAAATGGTGCGAGGTCATCAGGATCTCTCATTACAATGGGAGTTCCATATGGTTCAATACTTGGGCCATTCTTGTTCTTGGTTTACATTAACGATCTTCCCTTTTTCATAGAGAACTTATGTGATATTGTTTTGTTTGCAGATGATACTTCTCTATTTTTTAAGATTGATAGAACCTTGAATAATTTTGACGATGTTAACAAGGCAATCGCGCTAGTTCTTAGTTTGTTTACAACTAACAATTTAATGTTAAATCCTAAGAAAACTAAATGTATCAAATTCTCACTACCCAATTCCTACGAATTCCAGTATTTTAATAAATAGTTTGCCTGTAGACCTTGTGCAGTCAACCACATTTTTTGGTATTACTGTAGATTCAAAATTACAGTGGGGTCCTCACATATCGTTGATAGCTGGTAGATTGAGCTCTGCAGCCTATGCAGTACGTAAAATTAGACAGTTTACCAATTTAATAAACATTCAGACATACATACAGACATACATTGCAAGTTAAATAAAAGCATTTAAAAATAACTAAAAAAAATGTACTAAAAGCTACAAAATAAAATAAAATCGTGGGGCGTAGCGTAACCCGAGTAATAGAAATTCGACTCGCTCCACGATGCTATATATTTTTTTAGAGCTTTTATTTCTGGATGTTTACAATAAAACCGTTTAACTTAAATATCGTCGTTGGAGAGCAAGAAGTCACTAAGTGAAATTTGTAGAAAAATTAGTTAATGATGTCAAAGTGTTTTTAGGCCCATTAGGAATGAAAATAAGAGGTGTTTTTTTTAGTATTTCCGATAATACAACAATGTGAGCAGTACACAACTACTTGTCAAGCAAAAAATAAGTTAGTCAAAATTAACTAACGGTACTTGAGTAATATATGACAATCGTTTAACTAACGTTTAATCAAATACTGGAGCAGCACTGCGCTATTAACTGCTCTTAGTTATTTCTGGCAAAAGAAAAACTTTGAATAAAATTCAATTTTGTGTTTCGGTAAAAGTCACCAAAAGATTTTAAGTAATTTACATCATAGTAATCGCACGTTTTTTGGTCTTTGCGTATGATCTATGATCTTCACCATATTGGGGGCAATATGGTGAAGATCATAGCTCCCAAATGAATGGACCAAATTTGATGCAGTTTTTTATGTTTTAAAAAGGATGTCATCGAGATGGTTCATCATGTTCCTTTGCTATATTTGGGGGTGGATGAGTTGAAAAAGGGGGGGGGATGAGTTGAAAAAGGGGGGTGGGGTGGAGGAGTTGAAAAGGGGGGGGTGGGGGTGGATGAGTTCAAAAAGGGGGGTGGATGAGTTGAAAAAGGGGGGTGAATGAGTTGAAAGGGGGGGGTGGATGAGTTGAAAAAGGGGGGGGGGGTGGATGAGTTGAAAAAGGGGGGGTGGATGAGTTGAAAGGGGGGGAATCGTATCTTTTAAACGAATGGACCAATTTAACTGCGGGTTTTTATGTTTTAAAGCTGAGGTAAACAAGATGGTTCTTAGCTATAATGGGGCTTTATGCTAGCTACGCTTCGCTCCCGCCTTCATCTTCTAACCTATCACGACCATGTCGGATCGCCACTGAAGGTTGTTAACACAGGTAGGTAGGTACCTATATTGGTACTTTTGGTACTGGAATAATTCATAGGATCATTATATCCCAGAAAAACTACCACGCGAGCAACGCTGCGGGCACAGCTATAGGCAATAATAACGAAAAAGTCTGTACAAAGAAGATCATTTTAAAAAATTGGTCTGAGCTACTGAACAAGAATAAAACATTTTTAAAATTCGTGTCTGTCTGTTTGTTTGTCCGTATGTTTGTTCGCGCATCACGTAAAAACTATTAGACCGATTGCGATGTAGTTTTCAGTGTTGGATAGCTTAGGGTTTGACCAAGACCTAGCGTACTTGGTATCGTAATCCAATGATTAGATACCGAGCAATCGATAAAAAACTTTTAAACGGCTGAAGGAATTTTGATTTAATGTTTATTGTAGGTCTTGGAATAGCACATACAGAGAGAGAGAGAGAAAGAGAGTACAGAGTACTAGATTGCGCATATAGAGTACTTTTAACCCAGAGAAATGACCACGAGAGCGAAGCCGCGGGCACAGCTAGTAAGAACATAAAAACTTTAAAACGCGATTATCTACTAACTAGTTTTTTGCACTTAATGACTTCTTACTCGATAACGTTCCAACGACGATAAATAAAAAACTTCTGAGCTGATTGATATACTTTGATTTGACGGTGTATGCGCACGTATTAGTAAAGATTGTGGGAAGACAATTTACCCAATCTTTCTTTTTCTGAAGGTTTGTTTCCGGAGCGGCTTAAGCAGTCTATCATTAAGCCTATTCATAAGAAAGAAGATAAAATGAACGTAAACAACTATCGTCCAATTACTTTAATCCCCATCTTTTCAAAAATATTTGAAAAAGCCATGCACTCTCGTATGAGTAATTATTTAGAAAAATTTAATATCATAAAAAAGGAACAAAATTGTTTCCAAATGGGAAAGTCAACCACACTAGCAGCGTACACACTTGTTGGCAAAGTAGTGGAGCAAATTGACAACCAGATTCCTGTTTCAGTCCTGTTCTTTGATATGAGCAAAGCCTTCGATTTTTTTAACCACTCTATGCTCGTTCATAAATGTGAAATGTATGGAATTAGAGGACCAGTCCTAAGCTGGCTATTAAGTTACATCTCTAATAGAAAACACCAATGACTTTTCAGAGTTATGTGCGTTTTTCCATCGCTCCGTGCTTCGGAGGGCACGTTAAGCAGTTGGTCCCGGCTATTGTTGATTAATAGCAGTTGTTAAGCCATGTCAGAGGCCCTCGGGCGGCTTGACAAACTCTGACACCAGAGGTCAGCACTACCTCATACGACAAACAAACAAACAATAGAAAGCAATGTGTAGAAATAGCTTCACTAAATGAAAGAAATATATCGACGCCATATAGATCTTCTTATCAAATAAATAGGTACCTCTGGCGTGCCACAGGGCAGTATTTTGGGTCCTTTACTCTTTTTGCTTTATGTCAATGATCTGCCATTAGCCATTGATCATAAATGTATTCTGTTTGCAGATGACGTGTTTGGTAGTAGTGACTGGCAAGAATAATACGAAATTGACAAAAAAACATGAAAATATAATTAATTTTGCAGTTGACTCAGTAATAAACTGGTTAGACTTTAATCATTTACATACCAACATTTCTAAGACTAAAAATATAAACTTCCGCAATTACAATTCAATAGAAACTAATTATTACGTTATGGGTTAAGGCCAACAAATAGAAAAAACTAGTTTCTAAATTTTTAGGAATATATGTAGACCAACACACCAACTGTAAGGCTCATATTGAGTTCGTTTGTTCCAAACTTAACCGTTTTGTATTTTCACTGAAACGGTTAAGACGCATAGTAAATGAGAGTGCTGCACTCACAGCCTATCACGGCTATGTGACGTCAGTTCTGCGGTATGTATACTTTGGGGTAATTCTACAGATATTACCATAGTATTTTTAGTACAAAAAAAGTGTATAAGGGCAATATGCAGTGTTCATCCACTTGATTCCAGTAGACCACTTTTCATAATACTAAATTTTTTGACTTTGACAGGGCTGTATGTTATGCAGGTTGGAATGTTCGTGAAGGAGCACCCTGATATGTTTGAAAAGTTAGATACGTGTAAATATTTCCAATCCACTGGTAGGGACATCACTAGGTTAAGAATGGCAAAAAGTAGAGCGGCTTTAAATTGACGAAATTGAAAGGTAATGGCCATCACAGTATTTAATAAATTACCAAAAGCCATCAGAGAGCTCCCGCTTAAGTTCTTTAAAGTCAAACTTCATAAATGGTTAACTGAGAATTGCTTTTATGACTTGAAAGAATTTTGGAATTTGTAAAGTATAATAAATTTAATATGTAATGTACTGCATGTGTAATGTATTGGAATTGAGAATTAGTTTCATTTTTATTTTTTGACATGTGTATTGTAGTATAATTATTTTATTTCAATTATTTCTTGTCATTATATTAGGACTTCGGAAATATTGCATTGTTCAAACGAAATTAATTGTAATAATATTATTTTTCATACCATTTTTTGTATGCTTGTTTCTGGTGGAACATGCAGGACTACAAAAACTTACATTTCCATCAATATGTACCGTGTTTCAGGCAAATAAATTATTTTCATTTCATTTCATTACTCAATTGTTCACTGCTCAGATTTAAAAATCTAATGTATAAGTTTAAGAGGTTATCGTGATCCCCATTTTGTGTGATATTTATGTATGATATTTTTGTTATAATTTTTATTGTTAAATTGTATTTTAATATTTTTCTTGTTACGTTATAATTGTCTCTGAAATACTTAACAGTTTATATCCTGAGCTTATAGTGTACCTACTTAGTATTGTGATGAGCGCATTTGCGTGGACACGTCGCTTTTGTGGCGTTTTTTCCACACACCACATTATTTAATTTATCATGTTTTTTCGTTTTAGTGGACTTTCACTATGTTTTGTATTATAGTTCATCTTTAAACTTCATGTACTGTGTTATGTCTATTGGAAAACGTAATAAATAAATAATTAATACCGCATGAAACGTTTGAAGATTTGAACAATAGTTTTGACAATTAAGTTTAACCAATCCAACGCTCCGTTCCACTGTATGGCAACTTATTATGATAAGCGAAGCATTTACTGATTATGTTATCAAAAATTCGAGCCAAAAGATAAACTAACAAGGCCATCAGCTGTCAGTGTTACCCAGTCCCTATGGAAAAACTTAACCTAATATGTAGGTATACTAGTCCGCGTATCCACATCCACACCAATATATATAAAAGTGAAAACGTTTGTTTGTTTGTTTGTTTGGGGAGTTTTAACGCGATAACGGCTGGACGGGTTTCAATGAAATTTGGAATGGAGATAGATAATACCCTTTGATAAAACATGGGATACTTTTTATCTTGGAAAATGTTAAGTTACCTCGGGAAAACTGGGAAATGTTGATTACTCGCTGTAGGGAACGGTTGCCATGGCAAATTAAATAGCAAGTCTGTCAAAAAACATCAAGAGCGTTGGTGGAGCAAAATTAAGTATAGCCTACTTTTGCATTGGCTATTAATATCCTAGCAGAATATAGGATACTTTTTCCGCGATAATCTGTAGTCCGCCCGGACGAAGTCGCGTTTGAAAGCTAGTTTCTCATAAACTATAAGTTTGATCGCAATAATTATTTTTGTAATGGTTTAAGATTTTAGTATCTATCTTTTAACTTAGGGAATAGTTCAAGTTTTATCAAAATCGGTTCAACGTTTAAGAGAAATGGATTTTCACTGTTTTCAGTAGTGTTTTCTCCTTAGATTTACATACCAGGCGGCCTCTTTTCTTGGTCTGGGTGATCTGCTATGCTATGAATAACTGGATAAGTATACCTGGGGTACATGCCGGGGTAATTGGGGCTCTGCAAACGGCATGGCTTGCGGTGGCACTCCTCGTAGGTACGCGTGCAGTAGGTGCCGGGCGACACCGCGCCACGCTCGAGCGGCGCCTCCTTCTCACCGAACCTGCAACATGCTCTCGTCAGTGGCAGAGAGGGCAGCAATGGCGCCGGCGCCGGCATGTGGCAGCGGACGTACCTGACGACAGCGTCGCGCTGCGCGAGGAACTTGTAACGCAATCGAAAGCCGAAAGGCTCACCGAGGCGTGCGCGGAACAGCTTCACGGAGACGGTGACGGTGTTAGTCTCGCTGTAGTATAGCGCCGAGCCATTTGCCTCGCCGCACCACGAGCCGCCGGTGAAGGGGCGCCCGAGCTCCGAGAGCTGCATATACCCGTCCGGGCAGCCGTCCAGCGCGCCCTGCTCGTAGCGCCCCACGCGGAACTCGTCAAACGCGAGCTGCACGATGTCGCCGTGCGCGCCGCCGCCCGCTGTGAACGTCAGGTGGCACAGAAAGGGCGCGCGTGGTGCTGAGCGCACACCTAGTGCGTACGCCGCGCCGGCGCGTCCGTAGTACGTGCGGTTGCACACCGTGCAACCCGCCGGCTCGTCGCTGCCGTCCGCACACTGCGCTGACCCGTCGCAGTAGGCGTCCAGGCGCACGCACTCGCCGCTGCGGCACGCCAGCTCAGCCACGCCACAGCCGCCAGCAGCGCCGGGTGCTCGCAGCGCCAGTGCCAGCGCCACCGCCAGCGCAGTCGCCCACATGCCGGTCACGCACCGCCCGCTGTGCTCCGATGTCGTGCTCGGTTCATTCCCCCGCTCACCGCACGTCTCCACTCGTCCGCGAAATATTTACAAGAATCACATGTGCTATATTCACATTCATGTTTTGACTTCACTGATTAATTTGATGGACTCGTAAAACATAATTACTGCCCCCTGTGGGTATGGATTTACGTAATTGCATTATATATCTTATCTCATCAATGTTTGATTTTTAAAACTAACACGAGTGTTTATAATTCGCCGCGAAGCCATTTTATTAAGAGCCACATTAACTTGAAGAATAGCCCAAGCCTTGATATGTTTGATGCTAGTTTATCTCATTTTAAACAAGGCGCTCACAGAGCCATTTCAACCGGTGTGTAGTTAGCAGCCAAGATGTAGGAGCCTAAAATCCGATTAAATTATGAGGCTTACACTCTCATATTTTTAATAAATTTCGAGTAAATAATAATACTTTCATTGATGTAAACGTAATGCCCATGTCGTACCCATGCCGGTTTATGTAGAGAACGATATTATGGAAGCTGTTGATCACTATGTCTACTTGGGTCAGACGATTCAACTGGGTAGATCCAACTTCGACAAAGAGGTCAACCGACGAGTCCAACTCGGAGGGGCAGCGTGCGGGAAATTACGCCATATCTTCTCGTCGCAGATACCGCAGAGCCTCAAGACGAAAGTTTATAATCAGTGTGTATTGCCAGTGATGACATACGGCACTGAGAAGTGGTCGCTAACTATTGGTCTCATACAAAAGCTCAGAGTTGCGCAGCGTGCAATGGAGAGAGCTATGCTCGGTGTTTCACTTCGTGATAGAATCAGAAATGAGGAAATCCGTAGAAGAACGAAGGTTACCGACATAGTTCTCAGAGTTTGCAAGTTGAAGTGGCAATGGGCAGGCCATATAGTTCGAAGAACTGACAACCGCTGGGGAATAAAGGTTCTCGAATGGCGACCACGAACAAGCAAGCGAAGTGCGGGGAGACCCCTCACACGATGGACCGACGACATTGTAGCCATCGCAGGAAGTCGGTGGATGGAGGTGGCACAGGATCGCTCGTCATAGCTTTCTTTGGGGGAGGCCTATGTTCAGCAGTGGACTTCTAAAGGCTGAAATGTTCTAAATGGCAGTGGCTCCGTTATTCCGGTGCCAGGAATAACGGAGCCACTGGGGAATTAGCGTTGACTTTGCGGTGTGTCTATCATATTGAGGGAGGTTTGCCATAGTCACTACGCTTGGAAGGCGGATTGGTGACTACAGTGTTACAAATATGTGCTCGGAGGACGCTGCTGCCCATCTTCCGGTATGTATTCCTTTAGTCGCCTCTTACGACATCCACGGGAGAATTGGGAGTGGTCTTACTCTAAGCTGATACGCCACACCAACTACAATAATACCACTATTAAAAGTGGCTTTTCATCTATTTAACCCTGAAATAATCAATCAAAATTAATATTGAGATTTAATTTCAATACTCATATTCCGTGGTGTGTATTGACCTGGAATCCCCTGAAATCAACTGTTTATTTCAATAAAAGATTACAAATGTTACATACGCTTTAATAAAATAGCTAAGAGATGTTGGCTAAACGCCTACTTAACCTTAAAACATCCTGAAGTACATACTCGTATAACCTTGAAAAAGCTTGATATTTTTCAGGGAACACGCGCCTATGTAGACCTCTCTTATCCTGAAAACTATAAGTATTGGTATCTCATTTTATTTTCCTATAATGTAGCTTCTAAACATATAACGAAAACGTGGCTTAATTACAAGATGGACATTGAACAGTGTCTGAATTTTTTAGGCTGCTGATTCAACCTGAAATTCCTTCAATATTGCATCATTATATCTTAAAAAGTATACAGGCTACCACAAAAAACACTAAAGCCAAAAAAAAAGAAGCCTAAATTGATTTTTGCATCGTATTTGTAGCAGTCTTTGAACGCGCACACCGGCATTTTGTCGCGAGTCGAGTACCACGCGGACTGAGTGCAGAAAGAAACAAATCTATCGCCTTTATTATAATTATCTTATCTTCATCTTCGAGATTAATTCTTTTATTTAATTGTAGAAGGTTCTCTACGCCTCGTCCAGTCGCAACAAGCATTCAGAGCATAAAGGAAAAAAATATTTCACATCAACTCGGCACTATTGACCGGTTTCAACCTCATTTTTTGTTCATGCGCGCGCGCCGACTGCACGAGTGTTCCATACTAGTGCCAGTCTGTGAAGTGAAGTGAACGAATCGTCATAAAGCGATGAAGATACGAGTAATGTTGCAGTTTTACCTACTTATTGTAATAATTTATACTTATTGCACAAGGTAATTTATTTATTTATTTATTCGATCACCAACACGGTGCACACCAACACATTCACAATATTATACAATTGTTAATAAAAATTAAATCAAATGTCACAGTAATTATAGGCGAGGACAACATGCAAAAACACAACAAAATAAATTGAAATTACCTTACTTGCTGCTGGGTTTTGGCTTCTGACAATAGTTAGTCCCACTACTGTTCCCGATCCGGCTTCATGCTGTCTGCAGCCTGAACTGCGTCTTCAAGTCTACGACGACATTTCAGCAACAGTGAGGTGCAGCCAGAAGATGTTCATTGCAGTATTCGCAGTTTTCTTTTCGTAAAAATGTATCTAGTAAAACATTTATTACCATTTTTAATCCCGAGGAATTCTCCCGCATCAATAACTAATAACGAGCTGAAACATACATACCTGCCCACTATTGATATATTTTATGTTAAAATTATCCGCTGCATTGCCAACGAGTTGAACATATTCATTTTCACCTACCTACTATGAATTTATTTTATGCAAATAAATTATCTGCTGCAATGGTAACGAACTGAAATATTCATCTACCCACTAAAGATTTATTTAGCGACCTGTAAAGAAGAACAGAGATCTGGACATCCGGACATACGAAAGCATTTTTGCCCAAGCTGAAACGGAGACGCTTTGCTCTCGATTCACGGTCGCCCGTTCAATTATACTGATATCTAAGTAACTTTTTTTCTATGTACACTAAAGGAGAAATACTTTCTAAATAAAAGTTTTGAAATACTTGTGGTTTAGCGGAACGGAACTTTTTGTTCTAATATATACCACACCTAAAAGAGAAGTATAATATTTACCACCGGTGGCGGCGGCCCTGAGAATTAACGTTAAAATAAGACATATTATTTTAAGTTCATCATGACTATTGATGCTATAAGCAGCATTGCTTAAAATATTTCATGTTCATACAAATCAAACAAATTCACATTTTTGTTTTATTAATGTGTTTTCCTATAGCCTTTTTTTACAAACGATTAAAATGTTATTTAAGCTTCTACAAATGACCTAGATTATTTCTCTGTTGGTCAAATAGGATTTCCTCACATTTCACTTATAAACATGTATGTCAGTATGTATGTCAGACTAGGTTATCAAACTAGTACTAGCTAAATAGAAAGGATTAATTTGGTTTGTCTTATTTTTAGCCTTAACTTTAACATAACCATAAAAAATTCTTGGTTTACATTGAGTTTCTAAAGATCTTTTAGTTTCATAAATTTTAGCTTTTCAAACTATGCCAACTTATCGTTTAAAGTCGGGGAAGGAAGGTGTCCAAGCTCAGGCAAAAGGAAGTCTTGTGGCTAATATCGATTTTAATAGGCCTACTTTTACAAGCTTTTAATTATAATGCAGGGCACTTAATTTTGCTCTCACATGCAGTTTCGATGACAAAATATAATGACTTATTATGGTGATGTCATCTCAGTGAGTTAAATGTAAAGATGGAGTGGTGGTCATACACCTGATTACCTGTAAATTACAGTAGATTGACTGAGATTGGGGCTATTCGAGATGGTTTTTTTAGTATGGTAAGAAAACGAATTAATAATGATAATAATAAAAGCAAGTAAAATAACTAGCTACTGGTGCGGTGGTGCCCTACCTAGGTACCTGTTTCATAATATTTGTACTTGTATTTTTATAGTAAATATAAAAAAAAAGTTTATATTAAAGAATCTACATGATAAATAGATAGATAATAAATTAAGCATAATATATTTGACTATAGATAGATAGATAGATAGATGAACTCTTTATTGAAACACCACAATACAGAAATATACAATTAATAAACTTAATCTAACAAAAAACAAACAAAAAACTACAAAAGCACACTACAAAAGCATCTATCAAGCTGCTATCTACAAAAGCATTAGTTAACATACCTCTCAAGTTAAGTGATTGATTATATTATTGGAATTCCTCAGTTTTTAAGAAATTTAGTACTCTTAGAATGTTTTTATTGACTTTGAGAA
The DNA here is from genome assembly GCA_946251855.1 of Alsophila aescularia. Taxonomy (NCBI): domain Eukaryota; kingdom Metazoa; phylum Arthropoda; class Insecta; order Lepidoptera; family Geometridae; genus Alsophila; species Alsophila aescularia. The sequence goes on from OX276374.1 coordinate 62,185,957, forward strand.
TAACAATAACATTTTATATGTTTAAATAACCTCCATGTGTATTTGAATTTGTTTTTTTTTTCTTAATTTTGAATTAACGAACCTATAATTGCATGCAATATTAAATTTGTTTTTCTTTTTCATTGATTTGGTTTATGTACTGACCTAAAAAGAGGTCATCATAATAGATCAATATTAAGTATATTTTTTATCAAATGTATTTTTAAGTTAATTTTGTGTTACCCCATTATAATAGCGAATGGGACGCTTATTTCATTTCAGTATTATTTCATATAAGTAAGTGTATTATTTAGACATTCACTATACTTTGTAATACAAATATTAAATGATTATCATTTAATGTTAATTGACTTAAATACACCATTCCAAATACGTGGTTATTAGATGTATCAAGGTGAATAAAACAAGGAATAAAATGGGCACTTTATAAGTAATATTACTTATTCCTATATGGTATTGACAGGTTGTTTTTAACGCAGAACAAGGTAATCCATTACGCTTCCTGTTGGCTGCGTCTTGTGCTAGTGTGATGTCATTGGGAAGGCTGTTGGTTAGTCTGACCAACCAAAAAATATGGATGATTTCTGTAATATAGATTACTTATTAATATTTATTTCCTTTCTTCAAATTTTTTATATAGCTTATCTTGAAGTAACCGTGGAAATACGTGTACAAAACACAAACATCATTTTACATAATTTTGATCTACTTAAAGATATGTTATTGACATATTCTTTTATCCTCTTCGCATCGCTTATAATGCATATGCTATTTTTTATTGCTACAATTTGTTTTGTATGTTTTGTTTGTTGTGCCAATAATCATATTGTGTATTTTATTTTCTCATGAAATAGGCACTTACATATACTAGGCACAGAATTTCCTATTTAACTTTGTTAAACAACAATGCTTTATGGTGGATGTGATATTCTCTGTTTTTAAATGTGTACCTATTTCTTATTATTTACCCGCAACATTGATAACAAATGATCTCTGAACATCTACAAGTAAATATAATAATAAATGTCTCGAAGACGAACATAAGATAATTAGATGATCAAACGAACTTACCAAGTGCAGTTCAATCTTAATTATCCTATCTTCGTCGAAGAGATTTAAGGTCCCTCCCATCGCTTGTTTAGTTTTATAACCCCTCATATACTCGTATTAGCAATGATATGGTTTCCTTTTCACTATAAAAAAGAGGTTTAAACCGGTCAATAGTGCCGAGTTGGTGTGGAATGTTTTTTTCATTTATGCTCTGAATGCTTGTGAGACTGGATTTTATTTACTTGTATTGAACCTACTACAAGTAAATAAAAGAATAAATATCTTCGACGAAGATAAGATAATTAAGATCGAACTTCACTTGGTAAGTTCGTTTGATCATCTAATTATATAATATCACTGTGATGTTCCAATACTTAAGTATAGCGATAGGATGCCAACCTCAAAATCAATCCCAGAAGACCGTGTTACAGACGGCATAAAATATGTGGAATCGAATTTAGACGAAGACATTCTTGCCCATAATGGGTGGTGCTCACAAAAGCGAAAAACCGTTTTGGTTACACCTATTCACAATTACATTGCAGCTAGGTGGCATGAAATCTTGGTAAAATGATTTTTTAATGAAGGGGGTGGTAGAAGAAAAACTTTTGAAGGAAATATCTCATACCCTCAAATTAAGAAAATATTTATTGCTCCAAAGCTCAACACCAACGTAAAGGCTGGCATGACCCAAAATCTGTTCAAACGATACGACGGTCGGAGACCATACAAAATCAAATAAGTACATAGATTTAACAATAACGGCCTTTACAATGGCTGTCGATAGTAATTTGGAAAAGATATTGCAGCGCAAATGCTTCTAAGCCCTAATAACTTGCGATGCATGTCGTTTCTTAAGTAACAGTCATCATAATAATTAGACAAAATCGCGCAGAACCTAATAAAAACAGCAAGGTCAATCAAACTGGAGTCCCCTGCAACATAAACTAATGGGCACAGCTGATGCAGGGTTCCAGACATCCCAGAACCAGCCACGTACCGTCGCTACAAGGAGTGGTTTTCAACATCGGGAGGCAGACAGAGGACCGGTCATTGCGCGGCGCCGGGTGGCCCATGTACGCTGAGGTGGCTGTAGACCTTCTCTTTGCAGGTCGTTTACAATATTTTGTATAAAAATATATGGAAATCACAGATGATCGATCGTATTGTCCTAAAGTGGACTTGAAGATCTAAGATTCCTTTCTCCTCAGAGTTCATTGATTAGGGTAAAAATAAATCAATTATTCAAACTAAAAATAAGTAATACCTACCTACTTTTAAGCAAAGCGAAAGCGCATAATTCTATCCATACTCTTCATACAATTTTCACTCCTTTTAACGAATGTACAGCGAATGACGGGGTCCATAGTTTCTAAGTACTTAAAGTTAACAAACTGTCTAATTTTGATTTTATAACAATTTTAGATTTTCTGTTTGAGTGCACACTTACTTATAGCTGTGATGCGGAACGGTTAATTGTTATGGAATACTAGCTTTTGCCCGTGACTTCGTTGGCGCTGACTACAGTTTATCGCGAAAGGCATCCTATGCTCCTCCCTAAGGTTCAAGCTTTCTATCACTTTGACATCAAAATGATAGAAAGCTTGAACCTTGGGGAGTCCTATACAAAATTGCATTGCATGACGTGAAAGCATAACAAACGTTATATACTCACACGTTAGTAGAACTTTACGCTCCTAATTGCTTTCGGAATTTTACAACGACGTCATGTTTCAGATTGCGAAAATCCGAAGGATCCGTGGTGCTGCTCACCTAAGACCTAGCAAATATGGATCGAAATTTCTCTCTTCTGCAGTACAAATATTGATTTAAATTCTGCGGCTTTATCCCACGGCAAAATACCATATAACATAATACTGTATTATTAATTAAAGTACACTTATATTGCCGTAGCTAAATCGGTAAACTGTCTAATTTTAAAACTTACTGCATCGGCTGCAGAGATCAATCAATTCAATTCAATTCAATTTCAATACATTTATTTCAAAAAACAATTCATATCGACGATATGACGTGAGGACCCCACTGTAATTTTGAATCTACAGTAATACCCAAAAAAGTGGTTGATTGCACAAGGTCTACGGGATCAATATTTAAATACTTGAATTCGTAGGAAACCCTCTGACATTGTGTAGTGAGAATTTGATAAGTAAGAGTACATTTAGTTTTCTTAGAATTTAACATTAAATTATTAGTTGTAAACCAATTAAGAACTAGCGTGTTTGCCTTGTTAACATTGTCAAAATTGTTCATGGTTCTTTCAATCTTGAACAATTTTGCGATCACGCAGATGCACGTGAAATGGCAGCTGCGGTGAACCACAATGTTCAGCATGTCAGCGTTGACTCTTCGGGTTCCTGGGTTCCTGCGTGGTGGTGTATGCGTTGGCGAGTCTGGGGCTATTACCTCGTAGTCTCCGAATCTTTGAAAGAATTAAGGGCTAATCTGTCATTAAGGCATGTTTTTGTGATGATAAGAGAATGAAATGAGATATCAAAACCTTCGGTTTTCTGGGTATAAGGTATTTAACAAAGCACGTGTTCCCTGAAAAACTCAAGTTATATTGAATATCTTTATTATTTATATATATTTGTTTCATTAATTTCTAATACCATAATTAGGTTATGTACTTCGGGATGTTTTACGGTTAAGTTGGCGTTTAGCCAACATCTCTTAACATTTTTATAAAAGCGTATGCATCATTTGGTATATTTAATTATGTTTAACAGTTGATTTCAGGGGTTTCCAGGTCAAAACTAACCACCGAACTTGAATATTGAAATTAAATCTCAACGGAACTGCTTGCTATTTTAGGGTTAAATAAATGAAACGCCACTTCTTATAGTGTTTTTATGGTATTTTGTTTAACATTTAAGATATAATTGTTCAGTTTTAATATAATCAGGCATCTTCAAAATCAGGGTCGAAATATAAATTTCACCAAAAAAAAGACACGGTTCATTGTTCATCTTGAATTCAAGTAAAGAATTTAGGGTTATACTGTAATTTTGCCACATTTTCGTTACATAATTTTTTAAGCTACATTAGCAGAGAATGAAAGAGATATCAAAACATACAGTTTTCAGGGTACGAGAGGTCTTACTAGGAGAGCTTTCCCTGAAAAATCTCAAGAAAAAATTAAGAATGTTCTTCGGGATATATTTTTCTTTTAAACTACATCAATGAAAGTGTTTTCACTCGACATTGATTAACAATATAAGAGTGTAAACCACATACAAAAAATATCTTCTTAATTAAGTCGAATTTTTGGCTGTTACATTTTGGCTAGTGCACCGGTAGCATTTCACAAGTTATCTTTTTGATGTATTATTTGTCATTTTATTTATTTTATTTAATAATATATATATATATATATATATATATATATATATATATATATATTCAAAACTACACTATACTATAGGGAATAGGGCCACAGTGGCCGTTAGGTCTTTATGTTTTTATTGCATTTTTGGGATCTTATAATGTAAATGCATCTAATCACATTGGCAATAAAATAATTGACCTTATTTTGAATAAAAAAATATAGTTTAAAAGAACTAAAAACACGCTTTATATAGAAAACCAAACTAAAAAATAGAAAATAAATTTTAATAGTGTAAATAAGAAAAAATGTTTTTTTTTTGCGATTTTTTTTAAATATTTTTTTTTTTCTTATTTAAAGTGGGTCAAAATAGCGTCCAAAGGAGTCGGTTACAAACACACAAACATACAAACATACAAACATACAAACATACAAACATACAAACATACAAACATACAAACATACAAACATACAAACACAAATATACAAACATACAAGTGAAGCTAATATAAAGCGTATAAAAATACATATTTTTGTTTTACGCAAACAGCCATGTAACAATATTCTCCGACGAATACCGCCACTAACGCCAGTGCAACCGATTTTTTTCCGTTGAAGACGGCCACTGTCGCCTCAGCGACTATGTTCCACGCAAATATCTGTGCAGAGAGTCGGCGGAAAAGGTCATAAGCGCATCGCTGCCATTACTCGGCGGAATTGCTAGGCGTCGGGCATTGGTCGTGGTCCACTTACTCAGTTCACCTGGGTGGCACTTTTCAAGGCGAAATAATTAAATCAATGAAGAGACTTCGTCAACGTGAGTAAACAGATCATTTTTGAACCACACTAGTTAGCGTAAGGTAGCACTAGGTAGCACTAGGTAGTACTTATTTTAATAGAAATTCAGGTCTGACGTCAGCATTAGGTATCTATTCAGACCTACCTATACACACTGAATAACATCAGACTTCATAATGTACAATTAAATAAAACTCCTAGGTACCAACCTAATCCAGGGACATTAATCTACGTAGGTACCTAACCTGCTTGATAATAATACACCTAGTATACTCAGTATTATGCTGAGGCGCGGCCTTTTTGGCACCGCACTTAATTTTTTACTATTTTTTGTTATTATTATTGTCATTTTTTGTAATTGTGTGTCAAATAAATGTTTTTTCTTCTTCTTCTTTCTTCTACCTAATCTAGGGACTTAATAGACTTTTTAAGCAAAGTCATATCACCATTTTTGAAAAATAGTACCACCATCTACTCCTGTGCCATGCCTCGAGTGTTCTGCACAGTTGACAACGGAGTTAAAGAAGACCTGAAACTCCTTGAGAATAGGTTTACTTTTATTAGCTCCGATGTAACTCCGTCTTCACCGGAGGCTTTTCTATTCTATTATCACAGGGCCATCTCCATCTCTTCTAAGCTGACGTTTGGTCGCTCATCAGTATAGAGGCGATTCAACGTTGCTCTTGAATCATCACAAACAGTCTCTGGCCGAGTAGCATGCGAAGCGTATAAGTGTCCGTAAAAATCAAAGGTGAGTGATAACCACGAATAGAGTGATGTTAACACCATATCCATTCCAGTTCAGAAGCTTGAATACATCTTCTAGTGCAGAGGTGAACAGTTTCAGAGAAATAAAGTCTTCTTGTCTCACCCCTTTTTGCAACTGGATAAAATTCGTGCTCCGATCCTGAAAACGGATAGTCATAGTGGCCTTGCTGTACAAACACTTCAACAATTTGATGTACCGGTAGTCAATCTGGCAGTGCTGTAATGACTAGCACTGTCCAGGTCTTGAGTGAATCAAAGGCTTTCTCGTAGTCCACAAACGCTAGACATAGTGGCTGATTACACTCTTCGGTCTTCTGTATAATCAGCCGGAGCGTAGGATGTGGTCTACGGTGCTAATGTCTTTCTGGAATCCAGCTTGCTCGGGAGGCTGAAAGTTGTCACACCTACGAACGAGACTGTTTGTAACCACTCTTGAAAACAGCTTAAAGACGTGCCTCTGCAGCGAAATGGGCCTATAATTCTTCAAGAAGGTGTTATAAGGTGATAACACCTTCTTGAAGAATTATCTTAAAGAACAACACCACTACGCTCCTGTGCCACGCCTCTGGCGTAGTAGCTTCGAGGATGACGGAGTTAAACAGCTTCTGAAGGACTTTAAGTACCCGTGTTCCACCCACTTTCAGTAGCTCTGTCGTTATTCCGTCCTCCCCTGGCGCCTTGTTGCTTTTAAACTGTTTGAGAGCCATTCTGATCTCATATAGGCTAGTCCGGGATATTTTAGGTATAATATCGGGTCAAACCGGCTTTTGCATTGCTAGTCGTGCTAAGAGAACTACGCGATGAGGTGTATATTTGCCCATAGAACTTCTCGAGCTCACTCAAAATATCTGGCTTCGACGAGACGATGCTGCCACTGTCCGTCTTCAGCTTCGCAAACAGGTTTTGCTCAATAGACAAATCTCTTGCAAACATTTTGGAGCCCTTGTTCCGTTCTATTGCGTTCTTAATACAATTAGTATTATAGGAAAGCAAATCATGTCGTATCGACTTAGAGATCTGTTTATTAAGAAAGCAGTTACTCGAAATATCCAATGAAGACTGCAGCCTCATCTCGCCTCGTTCTGCCATATGTTTAAGTGTAAGCTCAGATAGTTTCTGTGTTCTATTTTTGCGATGGGTCTTAAAGAACTCCGAACTGACCACGTGAACAATTTACAGCAGCCCGTTGTTTAGTTCGTCCACTGTATCGCATTCGGTAAGGATTTGGAAGCGATTTTGGAGCTTCAACTGAAAACTCTTGGGGTTTTGGATATGGGCAGGACTTGGGTGAAGACTAGATCTCATCAAACGAGACCTTTCCAGCTTTACGTTGATATTCAATGAGTCTCTTACCATGCGGTGATCACTGCCGGTCTTAACCCTGTTGATCACAGAGACATCATTGAATATATGCCTATTGGTCGTCAAAATGAAATCTAACTCGTGTTTATGCCTGCCGGTGTTCATCCACGTCCATTTCCTGGACGGGCGCTTCTTGATTCATTTGTCCCTCCTTCTCCATGAAGTCGGCCAATCACTGACTCTTTTGGTTCCGCTGTCCAAATCCAAACTGCCCCACTCTCAGTTCATCGCCATTCCTCATGCCCAGCCGTGCGTTGAAATCCCCAATCACCATTGTGAAGTGTGTTTTCGGGGCATGTATGGCATTGTAAATGATGTCGTACATAGCTTCCACTTCATTGTTTGGATGTTTCGAGTGTGAGGCGTACACCTGTAAGACCTTCAACGAATACCGTTCAGTTATTCAGAGTATAAGGTATGCCACCCTGCTCGAAACGCTTTCGATCTTCACAATGTTGTTGACGAGGGACTTGTGGACGGGAAACCCGATAGTGTGTTGGGACTGCTGATCGCCCTCCCGGTAATAGAATAAGTTGCCGGAATTGACGGTCATCGTATCTTCTCCCTCTCCTCGGACTTCTGATAACCCTATAATATCCCAGCGCAACTGACTTACTACTTTTTCCAGCTCTATCAACTTCTCATCGGTCCTCAAGGTGCGTGCGTTAGGTGGTTGCCCGGTCCAGAGATCGTGGGGGTTGGTAGCTGGGTCTCTGCCGGGGATTCTTAGGACCCCCTGCTCCGCCGTTACCATGGCATGTACCAGGAATAACGGAGCCGCTGGGGACTGAGGGCCGTCTTTGCGGTGTGTGTTATCATATATTTGGGGGGATTGCCATAGTCACCACGCTTGGCAGGTGGATTGGTGACCGCAGTGTTATAAATATGTACTTCGATGACGCTGCTGCCCATCTTCCAGTGTGTATTCCCTTAGTCGCCTCTTACGACATCCACGGGAGGATTGGGAGGGGTCCTAATCTAAGCCGAGACCACCACGGTACATAAAACTATTGTAATATACTTCTGGCTCATATCATATTTTTATAAATGTTCACTTATGCCATATAGTTAAAAAAAACTCCGAAATACTTAATAGTCAATCTTAAGTAATTATTGATTTTGAATATTGTATAGTTTATCTTATATATTTTAATCAAATTGCATTTTAATATCAATTTATAAGGTATGATGACACGAATTATGATTCAATATTAATTAGATCTTTGTTTCTGCTTAACCGCGTTTGCTATACGTATGGAAATTTAATTAAAAGTTACCTTTTAATAAATAATGTTTTACTTTCTTTGCTGAAAATGAATGGGGACTTTTTGCTTTGATAACAAATCATACGGATATAAATCATACGTTTTAACCATTTCTAAACCTAATACTTATAAAATATCTGTGTGTCTGTTAGGAGTAGTTGCTTAATAAAATAAAATTGTTCTTGTTGTTTCCTGATAACAACTATCTTATAGTGATCTATTTTGTGTAACATGGTCATATAGACATTTCCTATGTACAATGGTAACATGCGAGAGTAACATGTCATTTTTTTATTTGTCTTTACCAATACAGTAAAGTAATATTTTGAGTCGATTGGTTTTTTTCATTGCATGCTACCGTAACATTTTTCTACCTATAAAATTGGGGTAAAACCTTCAGTAGCCACCTATTTGTTGTATATTATAAACAATTTGTGTACAATCCTAATTTTAACTTTAATATACCTATTAAAATAAAATACAATGATAATTATTTGTTTATCAGGATACTTACTGAAAGTAAATCAATAGTATATAAATTAGTCCGTTCATAGAAGAAAATCATTTTTTTTTTCTTTAATTTTGTGTACGAAAATATGCCATTTAACTTAACACTTGGCTCGTAAAAAGCCACCACTTGGCTATTTCCGTCGAAAAAAGACCTAATGGCTTTTAAATTTACGCGTGCTAGTTATTTTCCGTAGAATAAAGCCCATAAGGCGATTGAGTTCATGTAAATACGCTAAAATTCCGCGGAATACAGTCATAAGGGACAAAATATATATAAAAACTGATGATATTAAATAAAAAAAATGCTGCTAGTACCGCGGCCATACGTAAGAGCGATAGTAATGATGGGTGGTTAAAAACTTCGATGGGGAGAAGGACGTTATTATCACCACAGCAACAGAAGCAGCAAAAGACTTGCGGGAGAAACTAGCGCATCAAATAGGAGACCTGGTCAAGGTCAAGGTGCGCACTATGGCCTCTGTCCTAGTGAATGGTTTTAGAGCATCAACCAAGTGCAATCGACTTTTGGTTGACGAGGCGCTCTTGAACCATTTTGGGGCCATAGTAATGGCAAAGTCGGCTGTCTGGTGCAAGCGAACCTCTTGTCATCGGATACGTCAACTAGCTTCCTTTTATTGACAGAGAGAACCTCTTTGCCATAAGGTAATATAACCGTCAAAACCTGGCAGCAACCATTAGCCAGGCGTTCTTATGCACGCATCGGACCCCATGGATGTCGCGATGTCCTTCGCTTCCTATCATTGTGGAAGTATACTCTGGCATCTACTCTTCAGCATCCAATGTACATTCCCTGAAGCTGAAACGACTCATTGAAGTGCAAAAATCCAACAATCTCCCCAACACTCTCTTCCTAGTACACATACAGGAAGAGAAGAAATCCCTGATCTCTAAGGGATATGGGGGAGGTATAGGGTCACGCGCCTTTACCATTCATGAAGTTCAGGGTTTGACCCACGAGTCGGTGATCGTCATGCAGACCAGGAGCAAGAAGTTGAAGCTGCACGAGAGTGTTCCACACGCGGTGGTGGCAGTGTCGCGTCATCGGGGTAGTTGTACCTACTACACTGATGATAGCGACGATGTGATGGGTCGCATCGTGAGGAGGGTGATGGCAGCATCAACCGACACCATCTTAGATTATAACTTAAAGAAGGCAATAAAAAACCACGACAACGCAGTGGTGGGGACCCTTGCAGACCTCGAAAGGAAAAGAGAGGTGGAAAAGGCAAATAAAAAAATAATAAAAAAATACACTTATGTTTAATTTCGTAAGGATCTTTGCAGGTATTAAGATGAGTAATTCTCACTACAAAGCTTCTTTTTGCGGCGGGGACATGTGGTGGGTCGCACTCTTCCCTAAATTATGGTTGAGGAGAGCGATGCTTGGCACACGTGAACACGGGTGCTGCTTGCGGGGGCTGGATTTCTCTTGTAACTGCAGGGATCCCATTTATCTGTGTAATTGCATGTAAACTGTCGTACTATAATATGTATAATATAATATGTAGTAATTAGAAGTAGTACAAATATCTATATATACTTACATATAAAAAAACAAAAAAATTAAATCATAGTGTAATTTTTTAAATCCTTTTTTATAAGTAAGAAAATGTAACAAATAATAAAATAAGCAACAAAAAAGTGCGACCCTGGAATCCGTATTTTGGATCTAGCTTTATCAAATGTCAAGCTTGGTAGTATAAGTGTCACCGGCTGGACAATGGACGCCTATCACCCACCGTTATCAGTGGTAGTATCTATGACTTGCGAGTCATCCACCCCCAGCTGTAATGCATCTCTGCAATCTCCAAGAACTTGCCAAATGGTTCCTAATTGGAATTTCAGAAAAGCTAACTTTCAAGGGTTGTATATGGCAATTGCCGGTATCGATTGGTCTGGTGTGTTATACGCCAAAATACTTCCAGTTTTTGGAAGGATAAACGGAAAGACATGACTCCACAACACGAATAAGTATATTTTTTACAATGATAAGGCTGTAGTAGGTCAAGAAGCAGTAGATGCTTTTGCTAATTATTTCAGCTCCATTTTTGAATGATGCTCCATTGCTTAATGCTCAGGCAGCTGAAGTGACGTCTAATGAATACCCAAATGCGATTTGTGTGACAATGAATCACGTTACTGTTTCTGATTTGCGCCGTGCTGTCAAAAATCTTAAAGCTTTTTCGGCCGTTGGTCCCGACGGTATACCTGGATTTCTGGTTAAGGACTGCCTTCTTCATGCTCTTGAATCACCTATTCTGCACATTTACAACTTGTCCTTACAGTGCAGTTTGTATCCTACTAAGTGGAAAGTCACTAGAGTTACTCCGGTACCGAAAGGTAGTTCTTCAGCGAATATCAAGTCTCAGAGACCTATAGCCGTTTTTTGTGTTTTTGGGAAAGTATTTGAGACCATTATAAACCATTGTATCACTGCTCAAATCGGTCACTTCATTGACGACTCACAGCATGGTTTCCGCCATGCGCGCTCTACTACGATGAATCACATTGTATTCGTAGATTATGCGACAGCTCAGATGGACAATGGTATGCAAGTTGACACCGCATATTTTGATCTAAAAAAAGCGTTTGATGTTGTGGACAACGACATTTTACTATCTAAGCTTTCTTGTATTGGCTTTTCTCCGAGTCTTTTAAGTTTTGTAGCTGATTATTTAAGAGACCGAAGACAATATATGCAACTGGGTAGATATTTCTCCAATGCTTACTACACGAGATCGGGTGTCAGTCAGGGATCTACACTGGGGCCGACTCTATTTCTGACAATGATTAATGACCTTCCCAAGGCCCTAAGTAAAGACAAGTTTTTAATTTTCGCGGACGATATGAAACTTTTTCATGGAATTAGCAGTGCCTCAGATTGTGTAGAACTCCAAAGCGATATTGATGCAGTTTTTGAATGGGCTAAAATAAATAACCTAAAGGAGGATGCCTGCTTTCGGCTTCCAAGACTTTTAAATGTTAAATGCCGCGGACACGAAATCTATCCACATTATTGAGTATATAAAATAATTTAATTCATTCTTATTAAAACAATAACATACTGGAACTGTTATTAAAATAAAAACAATTAATGTGAATATAAATGACCGGAAATAGCTGTGCAAGACTTTTAAAAGTTAAATGCTGTGAACACAAAATCTATCCACATTATTGACCATATAAAATAATTTAATTAATTCTTATTAAAAAAAATAACTTTCGGAAACGGTTATTAAAAAAAATAGGAATTAAAATGGATAGAAATAACCGGAAGTTGCTGTGAATTGATACTAATTACGAACCATAGCGTTCCGTATAACTCGTAATTAGTGCAAATAAACTATTAATAAATCGATAAACAAAATCGATTTAAAAATAATCTACAGGCTATCTTAGTTTATTCTAATAGAAATCATTTCAGTATATTATTTTATGATATTAGAAATAACAACAATAGACGCATACGTTTTTTTTTATCTTGCTTATACGTTAATTCATTATTTGTTATAAATGTTTCAGTGGTTTAGGTACCAAGCTCATGACAAGAGCCGAGAAGGCCCAGGGTTCGATTCTCAGATTGAGTACATAAGTGCCTACTACTATAGCAGGTATAGGTAGCTAAAAATACTTTATAAATGATATTAAACATGATCGTAAAGTGTAGGTACCTACATAATGTATCAGTTTAATATTAGATTTCAATAATATCTTGGCTATATTATTCTCTTGATCATAAACCGTGTGATAATCTAACGAAAGTCACATAACCACAAAAGTTAACTTTATTTCCTCATAACTTATTTTTGAATAGTTCCCAGAAAAAACTAATAACACACAAAAGCTTTTAACATAATGCTTTAAAAATAAAAATACTGTTCAGTTGTGTCTGCGATAATTTTACATCGAGCCTAAGTCACTTTGGAGATCTGGCATAGTCCTTTTAATGTCTCTAAGTGCAAAGTGGTCACTTATTCCAGATCTCCTGTGCCTGTAAGCTATTCATATACCTTAGAGCAGAATAGCCTCGAGAGGGTAGTCTCGATTCGTGACCTAGGTGTCATCATTGATAGTGAGCTTAACTTTGTTGAACATAATTTACAAGTATATGCAAAAAAGCGAACAAATCTTTGGGGTTTATAGCTCGAACTGCCTCTCAGTTTGAAGATGAAACATTGCCGTTATACTGTATAACGCATATGTTCGTAGTTCCCTTGAATTTGGCGCTATAGTGTGGGATCCTAAAGCCAAAAAGTATACAATTATGGTGGAAAGAGTACAGCGCAAGTTTGCAAGGTACCTCTATAAAAGAACATACGGTTACTATCCCTTTCTCTTCCCTTCATTATTTGTTTCAGGAATGGTAGGGCTCTTCACCTTAGAGCTTAGACGTAAGCTCTTACTAATTACGCATTATTGCCTGTTGATGCGAAACGAGGTAGACAATCCCTCTGTGCTAGGTAGATTAAGTTATTTTGTGCCACAGAATTACATCCGCGCGGGTCAGCGACGCCAGTATCGACTGTTAGAGCCCCCTTCCGCGTTACGTACACAGCATGCGCATAATGCAGCAACGGCGAGGACTATAACAGTCATCAACCGTTTTCTTAACGAGATCCATGATGCTGACATACATACTGACCCATTGCTCGTATTTCTATGTGTTATTTTTTTTACATTGTGAGCGTTTTGGCTTGTAGATGTAAGTTTTTAATTGTTAATGATTAAATAAATAAATAAATCAAAACAAACTAAATGAGCCCAAACTCAAAGGGGTTCCATCGTTCGATTGTTGAGTTCCTTTGACTACCTTCCGGCTCCATCATAAGGTCAGCTCAATAGTACTTACCATAATTTTCATCAGAAGTACACCCATGTGCAAAACTTCAGCATCTGTAGACGTCGTTAAATGGTTCAAAATTGACGTGCAAACTAGTCCCAAGCATAATGAATTAAAAACAAAACACAGTGAATTAAATTAAAGCCTGTTCAAAGCTACTAAACCGATTTTGATGAAATTTATACAGTACTAGAGGTCTTCTTTCTCAAGAAAAATCAATCAGCTAATTTGGTTCAGAAATCCCAAGATATTAGAGAACATAAACTATAAAACAAATAGATATTCTATTAAAAACTACCAAGCCAATTTTGATGAAGTTTATATCGGACTACACTGAAAGACTACCCCTTTGAATAAAAATACAACTATCTAAATCGGTTTAGAAATCTAAGGATTTAAGGCAATATAAACACAAAATCAAATTGATTTACTAAAAAACTATTTTGCCTCGAATACCTACTGAACCAATTTCGATACAATTTATATGGGACTACCTGGAGAGTATTAACTTTAAAACAAAAAAAAACAAAATCAGTCCGCAATTGACGGAAAAATCGGCAGACAATCAGAAAAAAAATGTTCATACATTCGAACATAATAATAACCGTCTCCTTTTGTGAAGACGATTCATACAAGCACAAATCTTGAATTTAAGGTGCTCCACTGTTTTTTTTTCAGACCCTGCTACCTAACGACAATGTTGACTCGCAAAGCGTGTGACCGCGAAGCCAAGCTGCAGATGGCGTTGGTGGAGCTCAAAGTCTCTAAAGAGTGCAACAATAGACTACTTCAAGAGCTAGAAGGACATGAGGCTGATATGCTGAACAAGAACACAGCATTGAAACACCAATTGTCTGAGTTAGACATTGCGTATGAAAATATGAGAGATCAGCGTGATCGTCTACAGCGCACCGTTGATTCCTGTAGCCATGATCAAGACACACATGAGGTGGCCCTCAGGCATATAAGGGATTTAGAGCAGGAGCTAAACCTCAGAGTTAAGTTAGAGAACGAGTTAAGTTAAAGGTGAACCCTTGCACTGGTTTGAACTATTGCTAATTTACGCTACAGGGTCTACATAAGTTCAAAACTAAAACTTGGCTACGGTTGGGTAAAAAATAGCCTATAATACTCTATAAATGAAGACGAATCGATATATACCTCGCTTGTCAAAATCAGACCTATAAGGCCGACGGATAGTGGAACATCCACATACCCACATACATAGTCTGTTAAACTCATTACCCTTCTCCTGCTTTGCCGTACTTGGGTAAAAATAAAGAACTATGATATGTCCTCCCTGTAGCAGGTTGGATATATTTTCCATTTAAAATAATGTATGTGGCTACCTACTGACATTTTGCGAATAACTCGCTTGTGCTCTGTAGTGCCTCGCAACGGCATCTAGATAACGAATTAGTTGAGCTGAAGCTTACAATTCGTTATCAACTAAAATGTAGATTTCAATATGTTCTAACTTTCAAGTAGGTAAACTAAATGAATACTTCTTAGCTTTGTAAAAACCCATTGTTATTTGGTGGGCAGCATGTCCACAGATTGTGTTATAATCGTCAATCACTTTTCATAAGAGCGGTTCCTTTTTTTTAAAGGTTTTATTGAATTTAGGTATGTATTGCTTTCCTGGAATCTTGCAACACAAATTACGAGCACTTCCCAATCAGATATCCGGCTGAAACTTTCTGAATACCTCACAACTCGATGACAATGCATGAAAAAACAATTAAAAAAAAACATTATAAAATGCTATTTATAATAAAACACATGTAATTTTTTTTTTTGTTAGTCGTACTTATTCTCCACAATAATCATCTAAATTAGAAATCAACCATGTACGAGTAGTCTCAAACAGGCTGGATATAAATAAATAATTATAGGTGATCATAGGCAATCTACCCATCCAGGTAGGTCTAATAATTAAATTACTTCACCCAGGAAAGTGCGCGAGTTGTCCTCGACAAAAAAATATGTGCGTTATGTATTTCCGATCTTCTTTTTCGTGAGTATGATCCGTTTTATTTTTATTTGTAACCACTTTTCAAACAACATCATAACGAAATTTAATACTTTTATGATTAAATAAAACATATATTTAAAAAAAACGAATACGTTAGTGTAGATGAAAGCGCAGGGTCAGGCGGCAGAACGATCACAAGCACGCTTCCACAATGACACGACGAATGTGACAGCTTCTGTTATTATTTTGAGTGTGACAGTAATCTGGTCGTTGCGGTCGTCGTGGAGGAGTAAAGCAAATTGGGTTATCCCCAATGACGTTATAGAATATCATAGTTTATTGCATACATATTATTAACAGGTCATATTGATTTAGTATCGCACCAGATAATCACTGACGCTACCTCATAATATCAGTAAACTACTATCGCACTTCAGTTTCACAACGCACCGACACTGTTACCAGTAAACAATCGATGTAGCGATCCGTCTGGACCGGGCGTGCATCCCGGCACTCGGCCCGCTCGAGTCGCACCGGCGTGGCTGTGCACGGACGCGCACGCGTGACGTAACGCCGCAGCACACTGCAGCGCGCGGCGGAGACCCGCGCCCCCGCCCCTCCCGTGCCACCCTGCCCGGCTGACGGCCGCGCACGCGCGCTTCACCGGCTCCCCTCGGCGCCGTGCCGCCGCGCCGTCGCCGGCTTAAGAGTAATCTGTGGCTCTGGGCCCTTATTCGCTATTGCCACGTTAAACGTCGCTTTTTAAGGTATCTTCGTGGAACACCCAAAACTAAACGAGAAAATATGGAGTTGTTTTTCAGCAGGTTAAATGATATTCTAACGAAACTGCTCTAAAAACAAAAAGTTAGTCATCTGCGGAGATTTCAATATTGATAGAACTAACTCCAGACTCTTTGAGTAGTCATTGGCGAGTTTTAATTTAAAATTGTGTATGAACCAACCAACACGCACAAGCAGCAAAACATGCCTCGATAACTGTGCCCATAATATTATAGGTTGTAAGGTGGATATTTTAGAGCTTGCGCTCTCTGATCACACAGCGCAGCTGCTACAATGTCCAGTCAAAAAGACATACAATTTCTCATTGGTTTAAGGTTCGGAGAGATTATAGTGAAGAAAACGTAGTCAAATTTATAGAGAGTTTGCAAAGCCTTTCTTTTAGTGATATGTATAATACTGGTAATCCAAATGAAGCTTTTAATGAGTTTCAAGCATTATTTAAATTGTTTTATGAATTGTGTTTTCATTAAACTTAGGTAAACATTCCCATTGTTCAAAAACCTAAATGGTTAAGCAAGGGCGTGAAACTTTGCTCAAAACTTCAAAGAAAACTTTTAGGAAAAAATAAGAGATCAGGTGACATCTCAGGCAAAACAAATTTTAAACAATACTCAAAATGGCTAAAAAAGGTAATAAAACTAACTCAAAAGTCATAGAATAATTATTTAACAGCAAAAAATAAATCAAAAGCGGTTTGGAAAATAATAAATAATTATAAACATAATATTCCACCTGCAGTGCGAGCATGGATCTTATCGATCGATAAAGATCAATAAAATTATCGATTTTATCGAAATTCGGTAGCATGGATCGCCTGCCCCATTATCCACGCCAATGGGGCAGATGGGAATTTAATTTCCCATCGGCCCCATTGATGGGGATGTTAATGGGGCAGTTAGGAATATATCAATGTTTTCAACTAGTAGTACAAGATTAAATGACTATTTCAAAGCCCAAGTTCACAAATCAAGTAGGAGCACAATACTGTAAAATTTATAAATTACTATATGAATGAAATTCTGGAAACCCCGGTAACTGGTTTTCACCACATAAGAAAGCCAATGTAACAGGATCCCGTATTAATTCCGAGTAAAAATAAATGTATCAAATTAAATTCAAAACGTATACACCTCCACACAAAGGCTCATAACGCCTATACAGAAATACAGGAATACCCGCCAACTCAACAAAAACTCACCACAGTGAGCGAGCAAAACGGAGCCAACAGCAACCAAAGGATGGCAAGCCCAGCATCACTCACCAAGTCGGACAAATCCGAACTTGGCGAGTTAATGTGAGCAGGCATGTTGGTGACCTAGTCACTAAAATCATAAGTGACCAAAGGGATGAAGACGGCAACCCAATGTCACCGAAAAATATGTCATAAACAAAATTGGTGAGTCTTTGTGAGTCGGCGACCCTAAGTGACTAAGAATAACAACAGGTCACAGCACATTACAACAATCTTCGGACCATTATCAATAAAATTAAACTTATATAAACAAATTCTACAACTTAATAGTCGATCCATTTGCCTTAACTGTTTTGCCTAACGTCAATTCCGCAAAAGCCAGAAAATGATCACGGCTGTCGTCAACAATGATCAAAACATGCAGATTATCTGCCTGAATTTGAGAACCCATCTTCCACTCGCATTCGAGACTCCCAAGATTGTGCTGTGAACAGTGCACCAGTACATGTGAACAGTGCACCACTACATGTGTAATAGTTTCGGGAGACTCATCATCACAAGTGCAAGATGGGTCGTCACGTAATTTAAATCGGTATAAGTAGGCCTTAAGGCCACAATGGCTTGTAAAAAGTTGCGTTCTCAAATTGGTAGTTTTTAGCTTTGAAAGACCGTTGCCCGGCTTGGAAACGGTCCTCCTTCTCAGGTAAAGGCGAGGTAATTTAAACAAGATGGTTAATTCAATAAAAAACGGCTTTATTACAGTAAAAATATACACACATGTTATCGAAACTTGGTTCTCTCCCCTTTACTGAGGAATTCAAAAGTATTTTTCACTTAACAATGTTTGTTCTGCATCAAAAATATGATCAACTCAGTTATTCTTATCATAAAATTTAAATACTCAAATATGATTACAAAATTCTCTTACATAAGTAGTTCGATACATAAGTTCGGCCTGTCCGATATGAATTTATATTTAGAACTGCAGAAACCTAAGCTAGTAGAAAACTTAGAGAGAGTGGTCAGCAGTTCATCATACGGTCACAACGCAACGGAATACTGTCGACTATGCCTAAGCACTTTCTAAATCAAATGTACTTGTGCAAACAGGAGTGTGTGTGTGTAAGGTTGTGTTTCCCAGAGGGATGTAAAACTTTAAAACGGAAAGTATCTTTCAAACTGTATCCTAACACACAAGTAGCCGAAGGCTTCCTTCACTACCGCAACTCGCTGACTCGAAATGATTTGGAACGGACCAACCTGGAAGCTTCCCGGGTCGTCGTACTGTCGACTCGCGTGCCGCCGCGGATCGCCTCCTTTACTCCACTCGTTCAGCTCCTCGTGCTCTCCACGAACGGTGCCTTCCGCTCCTCTCGAACGGTTTCTGCGTCTCCCACAGTCGGTGTCTGGTGTCTCTCTCGATCGGTGCCTTCCACGGGTCAGATGGTGCGCCCCGGAGATCGGCTTGGTGCGCCCCGAAGATCGGCTTGGTGCGCCCCGAAGATCGGCTGCCATCATCACTGCGAGCTGTTGTTGCGCCGATCTCCGAGGGGCACCCCTCGGAGATCGGCGCAACAGCAGCTCACAGTGATGATGGCAGCGGTCGTCCGTCGATGCTTGGCTGCTCCCTGACACCCACGTTCCTCTGTGTTTAAATGGTGTCTCACGGTGCCCGCCTTAGATGGTCGCGGCGGTACAAAATCAAAACAGATATTTCGTTAGAACAATCCTTGAACCACGGGATATCCCACTAACCTGGTTTTGCTCTCGTATACTTATTTCGCCGGTTACCAAGTGGTCACGGTTTCCGCGCTTCGTTCAGCAAATACCATTCACTGCATCTGTCGGTCATTTTGTCCACACAATAGACTGCGTAACCGCTGCTGCCTGCGAATTAAAACCCGTAAAACAATGTCGACTTCGCACAGAATCTACTGAAATCCAGGAAAAAACAAATTTCTCACCTGCGCCGATCTCAGTCACGTGCAAACTATGTGAAACAAACTAATTCACTGTCCGTATTGGAAATGCTCCCAGCAGACCTTCCTTTTTGTATTTATACGGATACTATTTTTTACGATGAGTAGCAAACTGCAACCCGAAACACAATATCCGGGTTCCAGAAGCTTCTGGAAACAACACTGCAGCTTGCATCGCAATTCAGACCCTGTCGGCCTAGCTATACGGGTCACAGTCCTTCAGCAAGCTCCGGTGCAATCCAGTCAAGTTCCGCCGTGATTAACTTGTTTTTTATCTCAACTCCATATAGAAAAACAAAATGAACTAGAAATTTCTTATGGTCTACTCGACCTGTCAAAACATTCCATGGTGACCATCGCAAGCAATTTGTATGTGTAAATTATTTTCGACATATGAATCGCTGCCCTGATGAAAATAATCCTGAAACGTTTATTATAAGGGTATCACCAAAAGTTGCGCTACTTCCTGGCAGAGGTTTCCACATCGTTTACACCCTCCTTCTAGTTCATGTCTCTTGACACTAGCTGTCGCTGCGTGGATTTACCATTTCAACCATTTTGAGCCATGAGATGAAAACTTTGCCTTTCTACTTGCAGAGGCAGATTCAACCCTTTTCCATTGATTTTTAGAGAGGCAAAATTATCATTCAGTCTTCGATAAAGAAACGCTTTCATTGATCTCTGATATAGTTTTATACATTTAAAATACTAAAACTCAAAATTTTGACTTGGTTTATGCTTAGGATAGTATATTAGTGACCTTACTTCACCTGCCACAACAGTTTTCTCCTCTAGGAGCATTATAGTGAACTCACTGGACTGCACTTACATCACTGGAACAAATACTCAATTTTTGACATGGAGACCTCAAGTCAATCATTTTTGGAAATTATGGAAGCCCTCAATAAGCGTATAGAGCAATTTGAAGGTGAGCTACTAAAAACCCCTCCCACAACTACCACCACTAGCAACTTAGCCGCAGATTTTGCTGCCTTCAAAGCATTTACTGCAGAAGTCCTACGTGGATTTCAGCAGCAAATGAATATTCTTGCGCATAATGTGGACCACCTTCAGATGCATAGCCGCCGCAAGATCTTGCTTCTTCACGTAGTCTCCGAAGATAAGCAAGAGGACACATCAGTTTTGGTAGCTCAAATTGTCACTAGTCAGCTGAAAATTGCGGGTTTCATCACTGGCTCCATAAATCGCTGCCAGAGAATGGGTCGTGTCTCAAAAGATAAGCCCAGGCCTATCCTTGTGAAGCTCAGAGATATAAATGTACGAGACAAGATCAGGTTTTCAAAAACTTCACTAAAGGGTAGTTCTATGACACTGTCTGAGTTTCTAACGAGGCCCAGGCACCAGGCTTTCGTGGAGGCGCGCCAACAATTTGGAATAAATAAGTGCTGGAGTCGTAATGGATACATTCACGTTATCGGGCCTGATGGTACGTGCCACCGCATTTCAAGCCTCGCAGAGCTGCAGAAAATCGTACCATCAGATACTATGAAATCAATACTGGTTCCGGCACCTAAAGAGATCGCTGCTGTGCCAGGCAAAATTAAGCGGGCCGCTTCTGCGAAAAAGCAACCCCCATTTCATGTTAATTATTATAACCTTTGTCAATCATAGTACAATATAAATGTTGTCTATTTGTTACTTCGAAATTTACCCCCTATTATGGTTATTTTTTTTTATATTTTTAAATTGAAGATTTGTCTAAGTTTGGAACAAATTATTTTTGTCAAAGAGAATGTAAATACTAACTATGTAATAATTTTTGTTTTGGTCTGACACTTTGACATTGACGTATAAAAAATGTGCACGTCAAAATGAAGGCATCCATCATACAGATTATTTTATATCTCATAGTCTTTTGCAGGTCAAGTACCTATATTTTTGCAATCAGATTTTCATTATCACGTGCACAGTATACGATGTGATAAAGTTGATATTGATTTGAAAATCTGATTGCAAAATAGTAATAGTAGTAGTAGTAGTAGATAAGTATATTTGTAATAGAATGTTATTTTAATGCACCACCGTCTACTCCTTGTTCTTCCATTACTGTCCAACCAAAGGTTGTCTGGAAGAGATAGCTCTTAGCGATAAGACCACCCATTGTACTTATTATAAAGAAATATTTTATGTGTAATAATATATTTTTAGGTGCAATAAAGTATTATCTATCTATCTATTGCAACAAATCGCATTGGCTTAGTAAATCGTACTGCTGTTCCTGAGATCATCGTTTTTATACTTTGAGTCTGACGATTTAATTTCAATATTTATTATTGCCATGTGTGGTCATTAAAGGTTATGTATACATTTCGAAATTAGCACTACTATGTATTACCTTCGATACTGCTACTCAACTCACAGGGCGCAAACCAAACTGTTATTGATTAGGATATTTTATCTTGCTAAAATAGTTGTTGTCTAGTTATGTATGTAATTGTTTTGATGCAGGCAGTGTCTTTATTTATTTATAATTGGATATTTCGTTTGTTTGTTTAATATTACTACGCAATTGGTTACACCAACGCCAACGGTGCCGGCAAAATGTATTTTAGTAAGTATGTAGGACTTTTAATGAGTGGGCAATGATGGGGGTTGTAGGTCGTAACTTGTACTTGTTTGAGTTTCTTTGATCACGGAACAGTGATCGAAGTTAAGTTTTTTTTTGTTGTATGTGATTAACTGTAAACTTTTTATATACATATAGTACCAATTTTTCTTTTGTTTTTTTTTATTTTTTTTATCTATAAGAACTTAGTTTATATAAATTTGCTGTCTCACCTTAAACCGGCAGATGAAGTGGGTATAATGTGCTTTTATAAGTTGTAATTTTTTATATATTTTTATCTGTATATATGTATGGCGTTGCTATATTGACCCCATTTAACCATTTTTTTATTGTTTATTAAATTAAGTACCTATTTATTATACTTTTTTTTATACATACTGTACGTACACTTTGATTTTTTTTTTTGTGAATCAGTTGATATGTTTAAATTATTTCACTGTAGGTATGAATCAATAATAAAGGAATTTAGCAAGTTGGCTAAGAAATTGGCTCTAAAGCTGAGTTGACGGGGAACTTATGCATCGTGATTATTATTGTGAATGTTGCTTTATCTTTGTAAAGTATGCGATATTCATGCGAGATTGAAAGAAGAAATTATAAAATTGCAGCGAAATAGCTATGAAAATAATAGTGATAGTGAAGAATAATGCAATTAGCAATAGAAAAGACGGGAAAAATTGGAACGAACTCACAGTAATGCTACCTTCTGCAGGTTCTTACGTATGCTGGACGTAGTTTATGCCTTCAAAGTAGTGTGTGTTCTTCTGTAATTCCAATCCATCCACTGAAATAATGTGATTTCTTATTTTTTTTACTCTTCTAATTTGATGGACTTCGACTTTGTTGAAACGTGGCGAGGCTTGGCGCTTCGTGCGTCCACTCCAAGTCCACGCAATGGCCACTTCGCGTGCGCAGTATTTTCTTTTCTCGGGGTCGGTAGCCGCGTAGTGATGAATCCGGTAATGAAGGATCATCATTGGCTAAGTTCTATTATGAACAGAACCATCACTATGAATGATGAGATAGGTAGTGATAGTGATGAATTTATTTCTCTTTCTTCTAGTAATGAGAGCAGTGATGAGAGCTTTGTGAGTATTCCAACTTTGAGTGATAAGCTTTCAAGATAGTTTTCTGATGTATCTAAAAAATTTAAAGTTATCCACATAAATGCTCAGAGTATTCCGGCACATTACCCTGAAATGCATGCTTCGTTCGATGATGTTAGTACTCGTGCTATATTAATTTCTGAGTCCTGGTTAAAACCTTCCCTTCTTTCTACCTCTTACTCTCTCCCCGGCTTCGTTCTTATCCGGAATGATAGAACTGGTAGTGGTGGTGGTGGTGTAGCTATTTATCTGCGTTCACATTTTTTCTATACCATATTAAGCATGTCTACACAACCGCCATCCACAAACGCCGGCGAACATTTTTTCATTGAAGTTTTACTCTCACATACTAAAATTCTGCTAGGAGTATTATTATAGCCCTTCCCTACGAGTTAATTATTTTACTTCCTTTGAAAAGATTTTAGAAGATTTTACTCCTTCAAACTCACATAACAACATTATGGGTGACTTTAATACGTGTCTCTTAAGAAAAGATTCCCGTTCTTCTACTTTAGAATCAATTATTAACTCCAGTAACATGCATATTCTGCCTCTAAGTGCTACCCATAAATTCCTTAACAGTAATCCGTCTCTTCTAGACCTTATATTTGTGTCATCTTTACAGCATGTAGCTAAACTTGGTCAATTTTCTGCTGATGCCTTCTCTTACCATGACCTCATTTTCTTATCATACAAGATACGCCTTCTTCAGCAGCGCAACTTTGGTGCCATGGACTCAGAAAAGCTCCGTGATGTTGATCACAATATCGACTGGATGCCGGTGATCAATGCTGACACAATTGATGACAAAGTTACCATTTTTAATTCTATATTAATTCAATTGTATGACATTCTAGCTCCTTTTTTTATTATCCTTTTGTTTTTTTTTCTATGCGTGCCATAAGGCACGCATAGAAAAAAAACAAATACCTCCCTGTTCCTTGGTTAACTGACGATATCAAAAAGCTTATGCATAAAAATAATATCGCCAAGTCCAAGCTTAAGTGTAATTCAAATGACTATAATAAGCAGAAGTATATCATGTCTCGAAATCGCTGTAATAGAGTTTGTAGGGATACACAACGTCGCCATATCTATAATTCGTTATAAAATAAAGATCCGACGAAAGTCTGGAAATTCTTACGATCATTGGGAGTTGGCAAGTCACGTCAAGATTCCATTCCACATGATTTAGATATTAATTATCTTAACCTACATTTCTCCAGGGTTTCAGCCATGATTACTATATCATCAGCAAATCGAAGGTGAGTGATGCATTCGCCATTGATGTTAACACCAAATCCGTTCCAGTTCAGAAGCTTGAATATATCTTCCAGTGCAGATGTGATCAGTTTCGGAGAAATAACGTCTCCCTGTCTCACCCCTTTTTGCAGCTGGATAGAATTCGTGCTCTGATCCTGAAGACGAACTGTCATGGTGGCCTTGCTCTACAAACACTTCAACACTTCGATGTACCGGTAATCAATCTGGCACCACTGTAATGACTGTAGCACTGCCCAGGTCTCAACTGAATCAAAGGCTTTCTCGTAGTCCACAAACGCTAGACATAGTAGCCGATTATACTCTTCGGTCTTCTGTATAATCTGCCGGAGCGTATGGATGTGGTCTAATGGTGCTAAAGCCTTTCCGGAATCCAGCGTGTTCGGGAGGCTGAAAGTCGTCAAACCTACGAGCGAGACGGTTTGTAACTACTCTCGAAAACAGCTTATAAACGTGGCTCAGCAGCGAAATGGGCCTATAATTCTTCAAAAGGGTTTTATCACCTTTCTTAAAGAACAAAACCACTACGCTCCTGTGCCACGCCTCTGGCGCTGTACCCTCGAGGATGACGGAGTTAAACAGCTTCTGAAGGACTTTAAGTACCGGTGTTCCACCCGCTTTCAGTAGCTCTGTCGTTATTCCGTCCTCCCCTGGTGCTTTGTTGCTCTTAAGCTGTTTGAGAGACATTCTGATCTCGTATAGGCTGACGTCCGGGATAACTTCGGTATAATGTCGGGTCAAACGGGCTCTTGCATCGCTAGTCCTGCTAGGAGGACGATGCTCAGTGACCTCAATATTGTTTCCCAACAGGTGGGTCTTAAAATGAACATGGGCAAGACGAACATCATGTCAAATGCCCATGTCGTACCCATGCCGGTTTATGTTGGGAAAGATATTATCGAAGCCGTTGATCACTATGTCTACTTGGGTCAGACGATCCAACTGGGTAGATCCAACTTCGAAAAAGAGGTCAACCGACGAATCCAACTCGGATGGGCAGCGTTCGGTAAATTACGCCATATCTTCTCGTCGCAGATACCGCAGAGCCTCAAGACGAAAGTTTATAATCAGTGTGTATTGCCAGTGATGACATACGGCACTGAGAAGTGGTCGCTAACTATTGGTCTCATACAAAAGCTCAGAGTTGCGCAGCGTGCAATGGAGAGAGCTATGCTCGGTGTTTCACTACGTGATAGAATCAGAAATGAGGAAATGCATAGACGAACGAAGGTTACCGACATAGCTCTCAGAGTTTGCAAGTTGAAGTGGCAATGGGCAGGCCATATAGTTCGCAGAACCGACAACCACTGGGGAATAAAGTTTCTCGAATGGCGACCACGAACAAGCAAGCGAAGTGTGGGGAGACCCTCCACACGATGGACCGATGACATTGTAGCCATCGCAGGAAGTCGGTGGATGGAGGTGGCACAGGATCGCTCGTCATAGCGCTCTTTGGGGGAGGCCTATGTTCAGCAATGGACTTCTAAAGGCTGAAATGATGATGATGATGATGATGATGACGACATTTCTCTTCGTCGTCCAACTTGAATTCGAATGACAAAATTGCTACTATTAACTATCTTTCTACTCTTCCAACTCCTGATCACTCAGCTTTGGTTATAACTCAATTCACTGCTTGTGACGTTAAAAAGAGCATCATGTCCATATCTTCGAATGCAGTAGGCGGAGACACCATCAGCCGAAATATGATTGTTGCTATTTTCGATGAAATTCTAGCAATCATATGCCATCTTTTGAACAGTTCTGTTTCGAGTGGTGCTGTACCATCTTGCTGAAAAGAAGCCCAAATTATTCCATTACCCAAGAAGTCCAACCCTAAATCCTTTTCCGAATACCGTCCTATTTCAATTCTTCCTTTCTTGTTTAAAGTCCTTTAACGTCTTGTCCATAAACAATTCAGTACTTTCCTCATTCGTAATAATCATCTAAATCCTCTGCAGTCTAGTTTCCGTCTCGGCTACAGCACAGTTTAAGCACTTATTAAAGTCACTGATGACATAAGGCTGGGTATGGAAAATAGAAAGCTCACTGTTCTTACCTTGCTTGATTTTAGCAATGCATTCAACTCTGTTGATTTTGATATCCTCCTAGCATTGTTACGCTCTATTAACGTATCTCCATCAGTGATTGACTGGTTCCATAATTATTTGTACGGACGTCGGCAACGTATCCGCATTGAAGATTATTTTTCTTCTTGGTGTGATACGAGTGTCGGTGTTCCTCAGGGTGGCGTGCTTTTTCTTTTTGCTATTTTTATTAATTCTATATCTTTTTTCTCACTTCTTCTTATCATCTCTATGCAGAAGATCTCAAAATAAACTCTCAGGCCTCACCTAACAACTTATCTGAGGCTATTGATAACATCAACTCTGATTTGTGTCGCATAGCAAACTGGAGCAGTTCATATGGTTTTACAGTAAATCCTATTAAAACTCAGGCCATCGTTATAGGAAGCTGCAGAACGATCAGTAAAATCGATTTTTCAACACTCCCACGAATAGGTTTTAGAGGGGTTACTGTAGCATGTAGTGATGAGGTGAAAACCCTTGGGGTGATTATTGATAGATGTTTATCCTGAGGTCCACAACTGCAATCGTTTAGCCGGAAAATGTTTGCTTCTGCAGCTTCTCTGAATAGATTACGTAACTTTTTACCCACTGCGACTAAAGCTACGCATGCTCAAACTCTCCTACTTCCCATTCTTGATTATGCCGATGCCAGCTACTTAGATCTTACAGAGGAGCAGCTGAACAAGCTTGAGCGTCTTCAAAACTTCTCTGTAAGGTTTATTTTCGGCCTCCGGAAATACGACCATGTCTCGGAATTTCGTACAAAGCTCAAGTGGCTCCCTATTCGCCTTCACCGGAATACTCACATTCTCTTTCTTCTCTACAACATACTCTTCAACCCCTCTACTCCCCTCTATCTCAAGGAACGATTCCAGTTTCTTCATTCCTCTCACTCCCTTTCTCTAAGATCATCAGAAAACTTAGACCTCCTTACCCCAGTACATACTACTTATTTCTATGACTCCTCGTTTACTGTCTAAGCTGTGCGCCTCTGGAATGCCCTTCCAGTTGCCATCAAACGTGCACAATCTATTGATTGCTTTAAGACCCTAGTTTTTTTTTTTTACCTCTCCAGCTCCTCACAGGCTTTAACTTGACTGACTAGCACTGAGTTGATGTTTTTATGTGTGTATACACTTATATCTATGTAAGTTTATAATTACTTATAGCTATATACTTTAACAAAGTATTTAAGTAACTATTACTATGTAGTTTATTTTATATTTTATTTATTTCTTATTAATTACATTAAATTTGTATATAAATTTAATATTGCCACACTACCGACCCTTATTAGCAATTAACTTATTTCCATCCTAAGGTTGTCTGGAAGAGATCGCTATGAGCGATAAGACCACCTATTGTACCTATTGTTTATGTTATTTCTATTTTGTAATTTGTTTAACTGTGTGTCAATAAAGTGTTATTCTATTGTATTGTATTGTATTGTATTGATCCTTCATCGACTAGCTGAGTAAGTGGCGCAGCGAACGGTCGTTCGGCGTTGCTTACTAAACATCGGGTTAGGTTATCCTCTTGAGGAGAAAACGCACCTCCAAAACCGTTAGATGGCGCTTCTACCAATAGGTCTCGCTAGCGCCTGCATCGTTGCTGCCGTCGTTAAATTGTGTCAGACCTGATGGAGCGCCTCGCCAAGGACAGGGGGAACGCATCATACGCTGGCGATGTTTTTAACTTTAGGGCTGCCGCTTTGGCAAGCTCATTAGCTCTTTCGTTACCTAATATACGTTACCCGTGTGGGCCTTAATCCAGAACAATCTAATATTGGTTCCGTGCTGTCTTAGACGAACATGGATCTCAGCATCAATCGGATTGTCTGTAATAGGATCGCAAATAGAGTCAAGTGCCAATCGTGAGTCACTTAGTATATTGCCAGTCTCCCCGCAGGATAAGTAAACCACAGCACGCAGTATTGCCGTCATCTTAGCCTGAAAAACGCTACAGTAGTCCGCTAATTTAATTTTGATTTGGTGTGTTTCAACCTCTCCAGTCCAACATGAGATCGCGGCTCCAACCTTCCCCTGGATCTTATTACCATCAGTAAACAGTCATTATCTATCCCGTCTGAGTCTTCCTGTGTTGGACGCTCAGATGGATGTGGCAAAGAGAATGGACTCACACTCCCAAAAGTAAGACGTTTGCGCTCAGATGGATGTGGCAAAGAGAATGGACTGAATGTCCTCTCCAGCTTCCGGCCCGGTAGTACCTTCAATACCAGTGTTATTGACCTTGGTGCCCGTATCGTTAACAATAGGAAATTACGGACCGTGCTATCCTATCCCAGCGCTGCCATTCTAGGCATTCAGAACTATATGCTGGGTGAACCAAAGTACTACTCTTCCTCTGTGGAGGACTGCTCACGGGGGGGTTTTAGTGGGTGCGAGCCCCACATACCCCCTTCCATCACCCCCGTGGTGGAAGGGAAGTGTCATTCAATACGGTGCGTTGGAGTAGATATTGCGGTGAAAATTTGTTTGCAACAAGTCGTATTGGCTTAGTTAAACTTCTGTATACGATTGTAATCCCCCAAGTCCGCGGCGGTTGTTCTGTCGTTGCAGCCTGAAGCCGCGGAGAAAGGGGTGACTTACAGCGCCGTTCTAAAAATGGCGCAGGAGAAGGTTGATCTCCAGGAGCTGGGGATCGACCAGCTCCGCTTCCGCCAGACGGCCACGGGAGCCAGAATGCTGGAAATCCCTGGCTCCCAAAACTCAGAGAAGGCGGACCAACTCGCGGAGAAGCTCCGCGGGGTTCTTTCTGAGGTGGCCAACATCGCCAGGCCCATTAAATCCGCTGATCTACGGATCTCGGGCCTGGACGATGCGGCCACGAAAGAGAAGGTGGCGAAGGTGGTCGCTGAGGCAGGAGGCTGCAACGTGCAGATGGTTAAGACCCGGAAAATCAACCCGGGTTTTAACGGTACTGGCTCCATCCTGGTGTCTTGCCCAGTTTCAGCAGCCCAAGTGCTGTTGAAGAAGGGCAGACTCCTGGTTGGATGGAGTTCAGTGCGAGTGGTGGCACTGGGAGCTCGCCCCATGCGGTGCTTCAGGTGCTTGGGGCTTGGGCATACACGCCCCCAGTGTCCAGCGTCAGTCGATAGGGGTGACCTGTGTTTCCGGTGTGGAGGCGCAGGTCATCGGGCAGCCAGCTGCGGGAAGGCTGAACTGCGATGCACGATATGCGCGGAGTCGGGGAGGCCTTCCGGGCACGTAATGGGGGGACGCAAATGTGTCCCTCCAAAGACGAAGGGTAAGGCCACCAGGACCCAGGCCAACCCTGTGGCCACAAAACTGCCCACCCCCGAAGCCGACCGCCAAACAGTGGTCGAGGAGGTTGTGATGTCTGATTGATGGATCAGGTACGACGTCACAACCTTCTCCAGACGAACCTAAATCACTGCGCTGGGGCTCAAGATCTTCTCATGCAGACCCTGGCGCAGTGGCAAATAGATTTGGCGGTTGCCGCGGAGCCGTATTACGTTCCCCCTGACCCCCATCCCTGCTGGGCTGGGGATCTTGACGGCTCCGTGGCCATTATACTGCGGTCGGGTTGCGTTCTTCCCCTCTCAGTCGAAGAGAGGGGTTCGGGGTACGTGGTGGCCAAGTGGGGGGAGTATGCCATCATCGGGGTATACTTCTCCCCCAATAGACCCGCTGCGGAACTGGAGGTCTTGCCGCAGCGGTTAGACGACAGGCGCCACGTCAGATCCTCCTTATGGGGGACCTGAACGCCAAGGCCCGGGACTGGGGTAACCGCTCTACTGACTCTCGTAGGGAGATTGTCAGGGAGTGGGCGGTTGCCACAGGACTGACCCTGCTCAATAGAGGGTCGGTCCACACTTGCGTGCAACATAACGGGGGGTCCGTGGTGGACCTATCGTTCGCCACCCCAGCTGTTGCAGCACGTGTCCGGGCCTGGAGAGTGTTGTCGGAGGTGGAGAATCTCTCGAATCATAAATATATTAGGTTCGAGATTCTCCTCTCCCACATCCGACGAGGGTCTGCGGGCGTGGTGCGCGCGGATTTCCCACGCTGGACGATGTCTCGCCTTGACGCTGAACTAGCAGAAGAGGCGGCTATCGTTCAGTCGTGGTCTGCCGCTCCAGTGCACCCGGAAGTGGACGTCGCGGCAGGCGACTTCCGAGAGGCGGTGACGGCCGTGTGTGACGCAGCCATGCCGAGGTCCCTTCGTTGCCCCGATCGCCACCAGGTTTACTGGTGGCGATCACTGCGCCTACTTGTTGCGGGGGACTTCAATGCCAAATCACAGGCTTGGGGTTCCCTTGTAACTGATGCTCACGGTGAGATTCTCGAGAAGTGGGCGACGATGACGGGCCTTGTGGTTTTCAACCAAGGGACGGTCTACACGTGCGTGCGACTGAATGGGGGATCCCGAGTGGATATTACATTTGCCTACATGCATTACAGTGTACGGGATTGGAGAATGGTGGTGGATGCGGAGTCTCTGTCGGATCACCGATATATACGGTTTGACGTCTCTGCATCTCCAAATACCCCGGTTCGCCCTAGGAGATACACCTCAACGACGCCCAGATGGGTGTTGAGGAGCCTGGATAGAGAAGCGCTGGTGGAGGCTTTGATTGTCCAGGCGTGGCAGTCCCCCCCCAGAAGGGCCAGTGGAGGTTGAGGAGGAGGCGGAATGGTTCCGGGAAGCCTTGTCGCAAATCTGCGATGTAGGCATGTCCCGAGCCAAACCGCAGCCTCCGAAGCGTCAGGTGTACCGGTGGTCTCGAGAGCTGGCTGATCTTCGTGCTAGCTGTGTGGCGGCGAGGCGCCAGTACACCAGACAGTTCTCCTTCTGCCTACCGCCCCATTGTTATGCTGGATGAGGCGGACAAGCTCTTTGAGCGTATTATTGCTCAGCGCCTCATTCGGCACCTTGGTGAGGTGGGCCCTGACTTGTCCGACGAACAGTTTGGCTTCCGGGTGGGCCGATCGACGATTAACGCTATTAAGCGTGTCAAGGCCTACTCGGACGACGCGGTGGAGCGGGGTAGAGTGGTGTTGGCTGTGTCGCTAGATATAGCCAATGCCTTCAATACCCTGCCCTGGTCTTGCGTTAGGGAGGCGCTGAAGTTCCATAACGTGCCTACCTACCTCTGTCAGATCGTCGAGGCCTACCTCTCCGAGAGGTACATTTTGTACCCTGGGCGGGAGTCCGCAGAGAGTATCCGGACACCGCCGCAAATGCGGTGCTCTTCGCGTTCCGAACCATATCTCCCTTCTATAGGATTCCATGGAACTCGAACGCTCAGGCAGAAAAGAAAACTCTTCCCGGACCTCTCGGCGGCGTCTTCAGGCCACTTTGGGTTACCCCGTCGAACACTAGCTTAAAAAGACTAGGGAACGATTATTGAAACGGTTCCGCTGCCGGGTTCCGGAATAGGAACCGGATTCCCTTTCGCTCAAAGGTTGTTATTTATCAGATAAACACAACACATCGACATAAGATCTCTCCTTGAGCTTAGGATCGACTGACTCGCGAGCAACTACTGTTCACGCGAAACCCTTCTCCACGTCAGTCCTCCAGGGCCTCGCTGGAGTATTTGCTACTACCACCAAGATCTGCACCGACGGTGGCTCCAGGCGGGCTCACGCCCAGACCCTTCTGTGCACGCCGCCGCGCACGTCCTACTCGTTACGGCTTAATGATAACGCAATAATAAAATTGTGTCATCGCACATGCCGGTAACGGTAGTGTATAGGCAAAACGCTTCAGCGCCATCCATTTTCAGGGCTGGTTGCTTCGGCAGGTGAGTCGTTGCACACTCCTTAGCGGATTCCGACTTCCATGGCCACCGTCCTGCTGTCATGCTGTCATGAGCGACCAACGCCTTTCATGGTGTCCCATGAGCGTTTTTTAGGCGCCTTAACACTACGTTTGGTTCATCCCACAGCGCCAGTTCTGCTTACCAAAATTGGCCCACTTGGCACCGTCATCAAAACTCCGGCTTCATCGTTGGAGTAAGCCGGAGTTCTCACCCATTTAAAGTTTGAGAATAGGTTGAAGTCGTTTCGGCCCCAATGCCTCTAATCATTCGCTTTACCGGATGAGACTGTTCGAATCGACGCCAGCTATCCTGAGGGAAACTTCGGACGGAACCAGCTACTAGATGGTTCGATTAGTCTTTCGCCCCTATACCCAGTTCCGACGATCGATTTGCACGTCAGAATCGCTACGGTCCTCCATCAGGGTTTCCCCTGACTTCGACCTGACCAGGCATAGTTCACCATCTTTCGGGTCCCAGCATCTGTGCTCAGAGCGCGCCTGCATTCGCAGATTGGAAACGAGACGCCTCGGGAGTGCGAGCGTAGGACCGAGATCCGAGCGCCATCCTCCCTGAGCGGTCGACGAGCGACCACCTTCACTTTCGTTAAGCCTTTCAGTTTACGATCTCAATGACTCGCACACATGCTAGACTCCTTGGTCCGTGTTTCAAGACGGGTCCTGCGAGTGCCCGAAACTGAATCATCGCAGACGGATACGCACACAGTCCGAGACAGCACGACAGCGACGACAGGCGCGCCGAACCCGCGTCCGCACTCGGGCAGGACGCGGGCTGCGACGTTACCTTGCGTCGGGCCGGACGCGCGCGAGCGCGTGAGCGTTTCGTATGATATACCGTCCGACGGCCGGTCGGTGCACTTCACGGTATCCACACCGCGAATGGTGCGGAGACTCCCGAAAGGCACTTAGACCGACATCGAACGGGTCGCGATGTATTACTAAGAGAGAAGTGCACGCCGTCCCCGGACGCGACGTACGCGAGAGGTGCCGACGACCGAGGCCGAAGGCATCCG
The DNA here is from genome assembly GCA_946251855.1 of Alsophila aescularia. Lineage (NCBI taxonomy): Eukaryota > Metazoa > Arthropoda > Insecta > Lepidoptera > Geometridae > Alsophila > Alsophila aescularia. Next base: position 62,219,767 of record OX276374.1, read on the forward strand.
ACTAGCGCACGTGCGCCAAGGAATGACGATGAATCTCTCCGTTCGTTCATTCGAGTTTCGCAGGTTTACCCCTGGACGGTTTCACGTACTGTTGAACTCTCTCTTCAAAGTTCTTTTCAACTTTCCCTCACGGTACTTGTTCGCTATCGGTCTCGCGGTAATATTTAGCCTTAGATGGAGTTTACCACCCACTTAGGGCTGCACTCTCAAGCAACCCGACTCTGAGGAGAGTCCCTCTCGCCGCCGTCCTCCGTCGCTACGGGCCTGGCACCCTCTATGGGTAAACGGCCCCGTTCAAGACGAACTTGGACAGGAGAAGACAACGACAAGAAAGCGGAACCTCCCGAACACCACATCTTCCGCCGCCGTGACAACGACGGGATTCAGTGCTGGGCTATTTCCTGTTCGCTCGCCGCTACTAAGGAAATCCTAGTTAGTTTCTTTTCCTCCGCTTACTAATATGCGTAAATTCGGCGGGTAATCCTCCCTGATCTGAGGCCAACGTTATAAATGGAGGCAGACACGATATCCGTCGGCGCTACAACGTCGAGTGAACGTAGCGGTAGCGCCTTTCGGACGTCGAGTCCGCCTACCGGTCGCCACTGTATATACACAACATTTTATTCAGGTCGGCGACATAGTTTACGACTCTTATTCGAAGCCTTCTACGCGCGTGTGAATAAAACATTAATATAGCAACACACAGCGGTAACTCTTTTACATTTTTAAACGGACTAGCGCGACACTAGCGTTAGAACCGCCATATGCGCCGTGTTGTGGCAAGGCGCAGTGTGGTTTTTGTTATTATGCAGCCGGCCCTCAGACAGGAGTGGTCCTGGATGTGTCTCCATGGACCGCAATGTGCGTTCGAAATGTCGATGTTCAAATGTGTCCTGCAGTTCACACTATGACGCGCAGTTAACTGCGTTCTTCATCGACCCGCGAGCCAAGTGATCCACCGTCCAGGGTAATAGTTTAATTATTACCCTGATACAATTTGTAAATAATAATATATATATATATGAATAACTTAGAACGAAAGAGAAAACAAATAAATTATATTTCCCTCTCACTCTAAACCCCGTATTTATATGTTATCGAACGCGCACAGCTAGCTATACGACTCGGATTATGGTTTTTTAATCGTCAAAATCGTTTATTAAGCGCACGCGACGCGAAACCGAGGAGACAGTCTCTCTATTATATAAAAAAGTTTTATAATAATAACTTTGGATGGATTCGTGTAATAATATACATAATGTATACGTATAATATTTACGTTAATGATCCTTCCGCAGGTTCCCCTACGGAAACCTTGTTACGACTTTTACTTCCTCTAAATGATCAAGTTTGGTCAACTTCCCAGCGACGCCGACGGCCGTGAAGCCACCGCGTGTCGGTCCGAAGACCTCACTAAATCATTCAATCGGTAGTAGCGACGGGCGGTATGTACAAAGGGCAGGGACGTAATCAACGCGAGCTTATGACTCGCGCTTACTAGGAATTCCTCGTTTATGGGGGATAATTACAAACCCCAATCCCCAGCACGAAGGAGTTTCAACGGGTTGCCCGGGCCTCTAGGCCAGGGAGAACATGTTGATTCCTTCAGTGTAGCGCGCGTGCGGCCCAGGACATCTAAGGGCATCACAGACCTGTTATTGCTCAATCTCGTGCGGCTCGAAGCCGCCGGTCCCTCTACGAAGAATTTTAATACGTCGCCAGTGAGTTGCGCAACCGAAATCACGCACACCGAAATGACGACGCCTATTTAGCAGGCTAGAGTCTCGTTCGTTACCGGAATTAACCGGACAAATCGCTCCACCAACTAAGAACGGCCATGCACCACCACCCACCGCATCAAGAAAGAGCTGTTAATCTGTCAATCCTTCCGGTGTCCGGGCCTGGTGAGATTTCCCGTGTTGAGTCAAATTAAGCCGCAGGCTCCACTCCTGGTGGTGCCCTTCCGTCAATTCCTTTAAGTTTCAGCTTTGCAACCATACTCCCCCCGGAGTCCAAAATCTTTGGTTTCCCGGAAGCCGCCCGCCGAGCCATTGTAGTAACGTCGGCGGATTGCTAGACGACATATTTACGGTTAGAACTAGGGCGGTATCTAATCGCCTTCGAACCTCTAACTTTCGTTCTTGATTGATGACTTGACCTTTGGCAAATGCTTTCGCTGATGTTCGTCTTGCGACGATCCAAGAATTTCACCTCTAACGTCGCAATACGAATGCCCCCAGTTATCCCTATTAACCTCGGAGTTCTGAAAACCAACAAAATAGAACCGAGATCATATTCTATTATTCCATGCACGAAATATTCAAGCAGCACGAAATATTTGAGCCCGCTTTGAGCACTCTAATTTGTTCAAAGTAAAATTGTCGGCCCACCTCGACACTCACTGAAGAGCACCGCGATAGGATTTTGATATTGAACCGGCGTGTTACCGCCGGCTCACCGACGATATGCTCCGCAAACGTGTCAGTAATCACCGCGGATGCAGTGCACCGACAGCGCGGCGCACAAATGCAACTACGAACTTTTTAACCGCAACAATTTTAGTATACGCTATTGGAGCTAGAATTATCGCGGCTGCTGGCACCAGACTTTCCCTCCAATTGTTCCTCGTTAAAATATTTAAAGTGTACTCATTCCGATTACGAGGCCTCGTAAGAGTCCCGTATCGTTATTTTTCGTCACTACCTCCCCGTGCCGGGAGTGCGTAATTTGCGCGCCTGCTGCCTTCCTTGGATGTGGTAGCCGTTTCTCAGGCTCCCTCTCCGGAATCGAACCCTGATTCCCCGTTACCCGTGACAACCATGGTAGTCGCAGAAACTACCATCGAAAGTTGATAAGGCAGACATTTGAAAGATGCGTCGCCGGTACGAGACCATGCGATCGGCAAAAGTTATCCAGATTCATCAAAGTTAACGACTTCGGACGCGAGGCCCTCCGTCGATTGGTTTTGATCTAATAAAAGCACTCGTCCCATCACTGGTCAGAGTTCCAATTGCATGTATTAGCTCTAGAATTACCACAGTTATCCAAGTAACTGAGTAAGATCTAAGGAACCAAGACTGATATATTGAGCCATTCGCGGTATCGCCTTAATACGGCTTGCACTGAGACATGCATGGCTTAATCTTTAAGACAAGCATATAACTACTGGCAGGATCAACCAGGGAGCTCACAACAATAAACACAAACGTTTACCGAGACGAATCGCGCCACCTCCCCCACGGCAGTCGGTTAACGAGCTGACCGAGGGTGTGTCTTATAGCAGATTCATTCACGACGACGACGTTGATGCGTTTCCGTGAGAAAACATAAGTAGGTATGATGAAGAGAGATATATTTCAATCCCATTTTGAACGTTCAACAACCAAGACAGCTGGTACGACATTTTTAACTCTTTATTCTTTTCGAAATCGAGAGAGACTGTATCGATTCCGCCCGGAATTAAGAGAGTCGGAACGTGTTTTTATTATAAAACTCCGTCTTTCCCCTCCTTCAGTACGGGGTGTCACGGAACCGGGTCCAATCGTTAAGGTTGGTGGTGGTACACGCTGGAGCGTGTTATTTTTCCGTCCTTCCCGCGCGTTGAAACCGCGGTACGATGCACTGAAAACAAACTACAATAACCAACTACTACAACTATATTAACTATACGTATAATAATATAGTTATATGTAGAGAGACCGACATTGTCTCATTTCGTATCGTTTCAACGTACGAAAGTACATGCCGGGATCATTTAAACGATCGTTTACAAAATCACATCTTAAAAAAGACGAGCCACATATATGTCGTCATTGTGTACAATAGCTCTATAGGAATACTATGTAACAAAGTATACCTACATCGCTCTAGACACGACAAACTTGGCATGTTCTCGATCGACACAGTACAATAAATAAAATTCGCGGCGTTCTAAATTGTTTTGCAAGATGAACACTAATTTTTACACTTTTGTGGAAACAGTTCAAATTACTAGACTCCGGGGGGTACGGACCGAGATTTATCTTTAAATGAGTATCTATAACACGTTTTCTATTGTAAATTTAACTGTTTGTACATTTGTATAATATAAACCAGTTGCTTCGCGTTGCACGGTCCGCAGCGTGCTCTCCTCCCCTCCATACGTCTCATCATACGTCTCAGTTCTTTCATATTAACACGTACTACGGTTATTTACGTCGCAATTTTACTGTTATATAACATATATACACGTCATACAGCTCGTATGTAGTGAAAACCCTAAGAAAAACGACCAAAAACTGCATATTTTGTCAATTTTCATCAACATTTCATAATTTTTATGACAGGATTCGATGCCGGAAGTAATAAGGAGTCCGAATTATGGAAGAATTAATTTTAAATATGGATAAATCAATAAAAAAACACTCGTCTGTAGCGAAAAACCGAAGAAAAACGACCAAAAACTAAATATTTTTACAGTTTTCATCAAAATTACTCAAATTTTTAAGACAGGAATCAACGCTTTAATTAATCAGGGGGCCAAAATATACTAAAAAACAATTATAATTAAGAATAAATCAATAGACAACACAAAAAGTAAAAAATATAACGGAACCTGTCGGTGGGACATTTTCGGCCAGGCGGCGATGCAAGGGTTAAATTTAGATGCATTTGCACTGATTTTTGCATAACACCCCACCCACGTCATGGGCGTTGTAAGAAGCGAAATTAAAACAAAAAATGACGACTACCGGCAGAATTATCTCATTATTTGACAAAACGAACCTCCTTTCTCCCGTTACGCTACACTGTCTCCACCGTTAACAATTTTATAAAATGGGGTTAATTTATATAAAACAATTTAATTCACAAAATATACTCTAAACAATAGAAATATACGTTATACAGCTCGTATGTAGCGAAAAACCGAAGAAAAACGACCAAAAACTACACATATTTTGAAAGTTTTCATCAAAATTACTCAAATTTTTAAGACAGGAATCAACGCCCTAACTAATTAGGGGTCCAAATATACTAGAAATCAATTATAATTAAGAATAAATCAATAAACCACATTTGAAATAAAATTAAAAAAACGGAATCTTTCGGTAGGACATTTTCGGCCAGGCGGCGATGCAAGGATTAAATTTAGATGCATTTGCACTGTTTTTTGCATAACACCCCACCCACGCGTCATGGGCGTTGCTTACAACAACGATAATAATTAAGAATAAATCAATAAACAACACATGAAGTAAAAAATAACACGGAACCTGTCGATAGGACATTTTCGGCCAGGCGGCGATGCAAGGGTTAAATTAAGAAGCATTTGCACTGATTTTTGCATAATATTATGTAATCTACAAACATCACCCACGTCATGGGCGTTCGAAAGCGCAATTGAACGAAATTAGAACAATAAACGTCGAATACCGGCAGAATTCTCTCATTATTTGTCAAAACGAACCTCCTTTTCCCCGTCACGCTACTACGTCACGTCACTATAACAATTTTATTAAATGGGGTGTTCATTCATATAAAACAAACGAATTTCAGAATATATATATATGTGTCAATGTAAAAAAACAAAAAAAAATTTCAACTTGACGATACGACATTTACGACGTAGCGAAAAAGCAAAGGCGGCTAAGTAGAAAAAAATGCACTCATTTTTGCATCTACGCAATCGATAAACACCACGCACGTCACGGGCGTTTTAAAAAGCTAAATTAAACATGTACGTTGACGGGTAGAATTAGCTCACTATCTGTGAAAGTGAACCTCCATTATCCCTTTACGGTGCTGTCTCCACTGTTAACAATTTTATTAAATGGGGGTTAATTAAATAAAACAATTGAATTTACAAAAAATAATAATAAAAAATATGTTAAACTATTTAAAAAGAAAAAAGAAAAGAAAAAAAACGGAACCAGTCGATACAACATTTTCGACGTGCGGCTAGGCAAAGGCGGCTATGTAATCTATAAACACCACCCACGTCACGGGCGTTTTAAAAAGCGAAATTAGGCAAAAAAAACTTTGCGAAAGCGAATATTTATCCTTTCTCTCGTTACGCCGCCGTCTCCACTGTTAACAATTTTATTAAAAGGGGGCTTAATTAATTTATATAAAAAATGAATAAAAAAAAAAACGAATATTTTCATTTTACTACTTGAACGGGTACAATAGTCAAAGTATTAGTACTTCCAGTGCTCAATAGCTGCTGGTAGCTGTGATTACCGAAACATGTTACAGAAAAAATATAAAAAAATTAAAGTTGAGAGATTGTGCCTGCAACTGAAAATCTATTGATTGAAGGCCGGGGGAGAGGTGATATTTTTTTTTTTTACCAAGAAACGCTTATAATTACAAAAAATATATGGCGTTACAACATGATTGTGTGCATTGTAACCATCCTGAGACTGGACAGGTTCAGGGGAGCAGCTCAGATGGCGGAAGGGAAAAAACAAAGGAAGAAAAATATAACTGTTGGATTGAAATAACGTACCGGAAGAAAGGGGTCAATTAGTTGTCGACATTGTAATAATAAAAAGTATTATTATTACAAAACACGTAATCGATGACGTCACATTGGACTACACGCCCACCGGCGTACTTGTTAAAACGTTGCTAAGAACGATATAGTTAATGCAAATCTCAAACTTTCGTTAGAAAGCTTAAGTAAGACTGGCCATTTATTTTTGTTTTGTATATTTACAGGTGTAGGTTACTAAAGAAATCTTCAAGGACTCTGAAAATAACAACGACACTGATACGACACCACGACCCGTAATAAGAAAATGGCAATACTAAACGTGTAGGTATTGATTAATTAATAATATCACACTTATTCGACTTTTCGTTTTATTGGATTATCTAGGCAGAGTAAATTTATTCCCGTAGCTATGCGCACCATTTAAATTTATTTCTATCTAGTTTTTAGGCAGAATATTTAAAATCACCGTTGTCACCCAAACAAAAGAAAGCGTGCTTTCAAGAATGAATTAGCGAGGGAAATAAATGAGTGAAATAAAAATTCAAATAATACTCGATCGCTTGTTACCTGGCTATTATTAAAATTAATGTTGTGTATCAATATACATAGATAGATAACGTGCGAGTACAATTATAATTCTAAACTAAGTTGTGCTTACCGTAATTAGACGGCGGCGGCGGAGCAGGAGAGGCAGACGTCGCGCCGCTACCAGCAGCGATGCAGCATTTACAATCGAACACTGCGAATGAACGCACGGGGGGGCTGCTTCAGGAGCTTCTGAAAAATGCATCATTCAATCAACTTTAGTAAATTTGTATGTACATTATTAAGTATACGACAAAATTGGTAATATATATGTTTTTTTTTTTTTGTTTGTACTTAGATTTAATAGTTATCGTAGCCTATTTATTATACATATCATCAGCCCATATTCGTCCACTGCTGGACATGGGCCTCTTCCCCAGCTGTTGTCTCACTTCAGCTTGCTAATCCTTCGAGCTAACTCTTGTATTATTTATTGTGTATGCCTTCCTTTTTCCTTTCCAGTGTCTACGGTGGAACATCTATATAGACTGTTAAAAACAAAAGTTTTCCTTTGCTTTGCCGCAGTCGGGTAAAAATAGCGTATCTACGACTCTCTGGCGATAAAGACGAATCGATTCTAAGTCAGACCAATAGGGGCGACGCTACGGTGGCACATCTATACAGACTGTTAAACACATAACCCTTCCTTTGCTTCGCCGTAATCGGGTAAAAAGTAGATTACGACACTTTTGCGATAAAGACGAATCGATTGATACCTCGCATGTCAAAATCAGATTGATAGGGGTGACGCTATGCTGGAACATCTATACAACCAAACATACATACATACATATACGGTAAAATACATTACCCCCCCTTTATACTTCGTCGTAGTCGGGTAAAACGTGTATTCAAACATACAAAGAAATATATATTTACATACAAGCATACGTAGGCTTCTAAAAACTTTACCCTTGCCTTGCATCGCCGTAGTAGGGCAAAAAAATAATGAATCCGCTTAGTGTAGATCTAATAGGCTATTTTTGTCACATTCTTAATATGTGGAAAAATCCTCTTAAGGAACGTTTCGAATTTCTTCTTTACTCTACTCATACCCATTATCTGAGGTCATCAGAAAATCTCCAACTGAAAATTAATTCGCGCACACGTGAGTTCTTTTTATAGTAAGTCTTTTACAACACAAGCAGTTACTTCTTGGGAATTCTTTACCAGTCTCTGTTAGGAAAGCTACATCACTGAACATTTTTAAAGACCGTGTCAAGAATCTGTACTTGTCAAGTTATTAATCTGTTGAATGTACGATAATATTTATAATTATTTTATGTTAACAGTAGGTGTATATAAGTAAGTGTATTATTATTATTATATGGTAATAAATATTTGTTGTGATAATTCATTATATATATGTAGGTATATTTTTATAATTCTGCACACTACCATCCTTTGTAACAGCCTATGTCTCTATTCAGCCTACGGTTGCCTGGAAGAGATCGCTGCTTAGTGATAAGGCCGCCGATTGTTCCATGTTAAAACTTGTTTATTGTATCATCAGTTCATTTCTTGTGCAATAAAGAGTTATCTATCTCTATCTCTACACAATAATGAAGGCAAAATGTAACGGGGTGACGAGCGCAGGCGCACTGCTGCTGTTCTGTATGGCAATGCAATGCAATACTTATTGTTATGGGCAGGCTACGCCTGCCTGCGATCTGGTCTGATCTGATCTGGTCTGGTCTGCGCGACGTGCTCGTATAACTGTCGCTCAATTATATTGTAAAACATACTGACGGTACCTACCATGATAATATTCCAGGGTTTCGGCGAGTTGCATCTATCTTATGTTACTAACAACAAGAGTTTTCAACTACAACTTCTAACACGTCATATTTGCTAGTCCGAGAGTCGAAGGAGCGGTACAATTTTGGATAATGGTTCCAATGCAATGTATATCTACAAATAAGATGGATTTTCAGTTGGGTTTGTCCGGAAATTGAAACAAGAAATAAAGACATAATCAAAAGTACTGCTTACCAACTTCGAATCGTCATAGATCCTCATTAGAAATGAAAAAATATTAGAATAACCTAAAAATGAGTGTCAAATACCTATTCAATAGTTCGTCGATTTTTCTTTTTTTTTTCACAATATGGTGTTATTGAATTTTGATTATTGTCATGTCTTTAATAGCACACGCGCAAGATTAACATAATTCGATTAACGTAAGTATCATCAGAATCGGTCCACGCGTTTGGTCTATGTAGTGCCACAAATTAACAAACATATATAGGCTGATAAGCACAGTCGAATTTAGAACCTCCACTTTTTTTATAAAGAGGAAAGATTTGATTTTTTTTATATGTATGTATGTATGTATGTATGTATGTATGAGTGTCGATTTAAAAGAATCTTTTACTTAATCATACACATCAGCAAGACGGACATTATCAGCAAGTAACATGGGCTGTATTTTATGTTTCATAAAATTGGAGATCCATACCAAAATTACAATAAAGTAAACCACCCCTGGCATCAATTATACAAGAACTATTGATTATTATGCATTAAATAATAGTACATTATATGTTTATTGTACTAATCATTAGCCACAAAAAAGCCCACGAGGCTTTATGTCTAATTAGGTGTTGTAGTTAGTGTAGTCACAGTAACTGTTATTTGTTCAAATTTGTCAATCATAAATATTTAGAGAAACCGGGGCGAGTCGCTAGTATCCAAATAAACGGTTAAAATTTGAAAGGCTACCACCTGATTTAAATGTTGCATTCACAAATTAATATTGCGAACTTACATTTATAGGTAGCGCCACCTACCGTTGAGTAGAGAACGCGCACCTTGCTCCTTAGCTAAAGAATGCCATCTAGCGGCGAGTGGACAGTACTTCACAACTGTACTGCATGCAGAGCACTGGCTGGCTTTTGCCGTGAAAACGCTAATGGGACGTTGTTGGTTTTGTATATATTTTTTCTCAAACTTGTGTTTCATAGAATAACATTATAAAAGTAAGTGGAAGTAACTCTGTAAATATGTCAGTCTTTCTGTATGAATGTTACCTTTTTACGATCAAACGGCTGAACCGATCTTGGTGAAATGAGTTATGGAGATATGTTGTACCCTGGGGAAGGACATAGGATAACTTTGATCGCTATAAACTGTAATGCAGATAGTGTGTAATATTTTAGGTATAATTCATATAATCAGCACGCTTCGATTTCTGTGATTCGATACTTATGTAGGTTCACAGACACAGGCAACAAGCTGCAGCCCATTTCTTGAATACGCTCAGCTGGTCCTCACAGCACCCGCGCCCTCTGAGAAGCGAGTATAATACATACCTTCTTGTGTTACGTTTCAGGCGAGTACTACTAGTCAGCAGTGCGTTGCAGTAAATACGGGCGCGGCGGCGGCGGCGGCGGCGGCGGCGGCGGCGGCGGCGGCGGCGGCGGCGGAGGCGGCGGCGGCGGCGGCGGCGGACGGCTGCATACTATGCAACGACATCCGCACCTGAAATGCACGCGGGTACATCATGTTACTTTCAAGTTATTGATCCATACAGGTATTTATATATAATTGACCGAGCGAGCGCGAAGCGCGAACGAAGCGTCTCCGTTTCAGCTTGGGAGAATTATTATAATAATTATTATTTCCATCCGGGTCTCTGTTTTCCTCTACAGGTCTCATTTCTCAACCGATCTAGACGAAACTTTGTATGCAAATTACACAATTTTATTTTTTTTTGCATTAGGTGTACTTCTCCAAAAAAGGGGCAAAAAAGGGGGCCCCTGAATACCTCCGCCTTATTGAAAGATAGTAACTTTAAGTTGGTCTCATAAAAAAATTGGTGAAGATCTGATGAGGATCTTCGGCGTGATGAGCAGAATAGGTCCTCAAAATGTAAATTGCTCACGTTTAGGTTTCTACCAGTGGAATCAGCCCTTTACCTACTAGGTAGGAATTGATGGAGCACCTTGGTTATTAATGTTAGATTTACAATAAGGTAAATAGATGGCGCGGCGCTACTGTGCACCGCTAGATTCTTTGCATTAAAGTTTGTACTCGCAAGGTCTACAGCTCACACAGCCACTAGTAACTAGCATATTATGGTAGGTACTAAAGCTGCATCAACATTTAGTATATAGCGCAGGCGCAGTGCCGCTGTTCTGTATGGCATGGCACTGCAATAACTATTGTTATGGGCAGAGTACGCGTGGCCGCGTGCGCGTGCCCGTGATCTGGCGAACAACGCGACGTGCTCGTATAACTGCCGCTCAATTATATTGTAAAACATACTGAAGGTACCACCTACCGTGATAATATTCCAGGGTCGCGGCGGGCGGCGAGTCGCGGCTGACAACGGTCAAGGCACACCACAAATCTGAAATTCAGGTGGCAGCTTATGTTACTAACAAACTTAATTTCATTATTAGCGTTCTTTTAGTTTGTTGTATGTAGGAAGGAGTTTTCAACTACAACTTCTAATACGTCAAATTTGCTAATCCACGTGTCGATGGAGCGGGATAATATGTCCAATGCAATGTATACCTACCTATCTAATAATAAGATGCATTTTCAGTTTGGTTTGTCCGGAGGTTGAAACAAAAAATAACGACACATAAACGAAAGTGCTGAAAACCCCGACTGCGAACGAAACTAACAAGACATAACGTTCAAAAACAAAAACCTGACAACGGTCGGGTAAATATTGACTATGACACTCTTGCAATTGAGACGAATCGATTGATACTCGCTTGTCAAAATCGGACCAAGTTTTTAGTTTGAACACATAACCCTTCCTATGCTTCGCCGTAACCGGGTAAAAAAAAGAAGCCTATGACACTCTATAAATGAAGTCGATACGATTACTACCTCGCTTGTTCATAAAATTGGACTTGTTTTAAGTTTGAACACATAACCCTTCCTTTGATTCTCTGTAGACGGGTGAAAAAATTGCCTAAGACACTGTATACCTAAACACGACTCGATAGATAGACTATGACACTCTTGCAATTGAGACGAATCGATTGATACTCGCTTGTCAAAATCGGACCAAGTTTTTAGTTTGAACACATAACCCTTCCTATGCTTCGCCGTAACCGGGTAAATAAAAGAAGCCTATGACACTCTATAAATGAAGTCGATTCTACCTCGCTTGTTCATAAAATTGGACTTGTTTTAAGTTTGAACACATAACCCTTCCTTTGATTCCCTGTAGACGGGTGAAAAAATAGCCTATGACACTGTATACCTAAATACGACTCGATTGATAGCTCGCTTGTCAATATAGGACCAATAGGTGCGACGCTATTGGTGGTACATCCACATATACATATATATTGACGTCCGGTTGGCCGAATGGTTAGTGACCCTGACTGCGCAGTCAACCAACGGTCGCGGGTTCGAATCCCGCTAGGTGCATTCATTTGTGTGATAAGCAGAAATGTTTGTTTCCGAGTCACGGATGTAACATTCGTTTCTCTATATGTTTATCCGTTGTCGTAGTCGCGTAAAAAGAGCCAAAAATTTAAGTGAGAATGGTTGCTAGCCAACTTTTAATCGTTATAGATCCTAATTAGAAATGAAAAATCATAAGAGAAACCCAAAAATGATTCAAATACCTAACCTATTCAATGATCTCTACTCTATTTGTTTTATTTTTCTCAATATGGCGACAACAAAGCGTCATATACAGGTCTATATAGTACCACAAAGGAACAAACGTACATAGGTTGAGATACACAATACCCAATTTTTAGAGAAACCCTTAGCTTCTCCTTTTCCTTTTCCACCCTGAGACGACTTTCTTGAGATCGCGTGCCCGCGCTTTTGCCAACGAATCCCCCCCAGCCTATTAGCCAAGGAAAAGTTGAAGGTAGATGGAGAAAATGTGATTGACACGCATTCATTTTTTAATATTGAAATGTTTGCGTTCATAAATTTCATTGTCGCTCGCCAATGCCAATACATACATACACGCGCCACCACCTACCGTTGAGAATGCCATCTAGCGGGGAGTGGACAGTTTTGAAACTGTTCTGCAGAGATCCGAATTTTGCCGTGAAATCGCTAATGAGACGTTTTTGGTTATGTATATTTTTCTCGAACCCGTGTTTCTTCGAGTATTAATCCATAGTACAGCTCATTTCATTCATTTTTGCATACGCTTAGCTGATTCTCACGGCAGCCGCCCGCGCCCGCGCCCGCGCCGTATGAGAAGGTGCGGGGCCCTCACGGCCCACGTATATAATACGTACCTCAAATATTGTGTTATGTTTAGGCGAGACGGGTCAGCCGCGTAGTGTAGTGTAGTGCAGTGCAGTGCAGTGCAGTGCAGTAGGTACGGGCGCGGCGGCGGCGGCGTTTGCAGCGGCGGCGGCGGCGGCGGCGGACGGCTGCATACATTCTACTATGCAACGACATCAGCACCTGAAATGCAAGCGGATACATCATGTTACTTCCAAGTTATTGTTTGTGTATTTATTGATCCATGCAGGCATTTATACACACACTAGCGACCCACCCCGGCTTCGCATGGACTTAATTAAGAAAAAAAATAAGAGAAAAATGTGAAGTTCTCGCACCCTCGACTTTCACTCCGCTACGTACGGGGGTACGCGCTCGCTACGTTCAGGTCTCATATGCTCTCGTATTATATAAAAGAATATTCTGTAAAAAAATATCTAACTGATGGTGAAATCCGCATCAAAATCCGTTGCATGGTTTAGGAGTTAGCGGCCTAACAGACAGATAGACGGACAGATAGACACACGCGGAATGCGACTTTGTTTTATATTATGTATTGATATTGATTGATTATAATAGTACTAGAGCCGCATCAACATTTGGTATATTTTACTTCATAGGTAGTTCAGTACCGTGAGATACTGACAGACAGACAGACAGACAGACAGACAGACAGACAGACAGACAGACAGACAGACAACGCACCTCCTATGAACTGGAGGACCTAGAGATTGGAAATAAAGAGTCATAGCTTATGAGTCGGAACTGAGCCTTTGTAAGAGTGCACAATGCACAATGTAAACTAACAAAAATGTAATGTAACCTAAGTGTGGTCGGTTTATGTTAGGTTTATTTATGTTAGGTTCTGTTATGTTAGGTTCATTTATGTTAGATTACTTTAAGTTAGGTTCGATTATGTTAGGTCGGTTTATGTTAGGTTTATTTATGTTAGGTTCTGTTATGTTAGGTTCATTTATGTTAGGTTACTTTAAGTTAGGTTCGATTATGTTAGGTTGGTTTATGTTAGGTTTATTTATGTTAGGTTTATTTATGTTAGGTTAATAACATTTAGAACACTGACATAAATAAAAAATAAAAACCTTAAAACTAATGTAAGTCTAAATGTAACTATTTGCAAAATAACATAATACTAAAAATATGATAAGAATTACATAGAGAAAAAAAGATGGTACATTGAGATTTATAAAATTTGATTGACCGCTTCTTTCCAATCAAGTAGAAAAAAAAAGTTGAAAAGTCAAGTGGTAGTCTGGAAGAGATCGCCCTTAGCGATAAGACCACCCAATGTGCCGTATTTTAAAAATAAGTTATTGTATTTGTTCCTTATATGGTGTAATAAAGTGTTTATTATTATTAAAAAAAACACACCCACGTCATGGGCGTTGTAAGAAGCGAAATTAAAACAAAAAATGACGACTACCGGCAGAATTATCTCATTATTTGTCAAAACGAACCTCCTTTCTCCCGTTACGCTACACTGTCTCCACCGTTAACAATTTTATAAAATGGGGTTAATTTATATAAAACAATTTAATTCACAAAATATACTCTAAACAATAGAAATATACGTTATACAGCTCGTATGTAGCGAAAAACCGAAGAAAAACGACCAAAAACTACACATATTTTGAAAGTTTTCATCAAAATTACTCAAATTTTTAAGACAGGAATCAACGCCCTAACTAATTAGGGGTCCAAATATACTAGAAATCAATTATAATTAAGAATAAATCAATAAACCACACATGAAGTAAAAATAAATAAAACGGAATCTTTCGGTAGGACATTTTCGGCCAGGCGGCGATGCAAGGATTAAATTTAGATGCATTTGCACTGTTTTTTGCATAACACCCCACCCACGCGTCATGGGCGTTGCTTACAACAACGATAATAATTAAGAATAAATCAATAAACAACACATGAAGTAAAAAATAACACGGAACCTGTCGATAGGACATTTTCGGCCAGGCGGCGATGCAAGGGCAAAAATTAAGAAGCATTTGCACTGATTTTTGCATAATATTATGTAATCTACAAACATCACCCACGTCATGGGCGTTCGAAAGCGCAATTGAACGAAATTAGAACAATAAACGTCGAATACCGGCAGAATTCTCTCATTATTTGTCAAAACGAACCTCCTTTTCCCCGTCACGCTACTACGTCACGTCACTATAACAATTTTATTAAATGGGGTGTTCATTCATATAAAACAAACGAATTTCAGAATATATATATATGTGTCAATGTAAAAAAATAAAAACATCTCAACTTGACGATACGACATTTTCGACGTAGCGAAAAAGCAAAGGCGGCTAAGTAGAAAAAAATGCACTCATTTTTGCATCTACGCAATCGATAAACACCACGTTTTAAAAAGCTAAATTAAACATGTACGTTGACAGGTAGAATTAGCTCACTATCTGTGAAAGTGAACCTCCATTATCCCTTTACGGTACTGTCTCCACTGTTAACAATTTTATTAAATGGGGGTTAATTAAATAAAACAATTGAATTTACAAAAATTAATAATAAAAAAATAAAAAATATGTTAAACTATTTAAAAAGAAAAAAGAAAAGAAAAAAAACGGAACCAGTCGATACAACATTTTCGACGTGCGGCTAGGCAAAGGCGGCTATGTAATCTATAAACACCACCCACGTCACGGGCGTTTTAAAAAGCGAAATTAGGCAAAAAAAACTTTGCGAAAGCGAATATTTATCCTTTCTCTCGTTACGCTGCCGTCTCCACTGTTAACAATTTTATTAAAAGGGGGCTTAATTAATTTGTATAAAAAATGAATATTAAAAAAAACCGAATATTTTCATTTTACTACTTGAACGGGTACAATAGTCAAAGTATTAGTACTTCCAGTGCTCAATAGCTGCTGGTAGCTGTGATTACCGAAAAATGTTACAGAAAAAAAATAGAAAAAATGAAAGTTGAGAGATTGTGCCTGCAACTGAAAATCTATTGATTGAAGGCCGGGGGAGAGGTGATATTTTTTTTTTTTTTTTACAAAGAAACGCTTATAATTACAAAAAATATATGGCGTTACAACATGATTGTGTGCATTGTAACCATCCTGAGACTGGACAGGTTCAGGGGAGCAGCTCAGATGGCGGAAGGGAAAAAACAAAGGAAGAAAAATATAACTGTTGGATTGAAATAACGTACCGGAAGAAAGGGGTCAATTAGTTGTCGACATTGTAATAATAAAAAGTATTATTATTACAAAACACGTAATCGATGACGTCACATTGGACTACACGCCCACCGGCGTACTTGTTAAAACGTTGCTAAGAACGATATAGTTAATGCAAATCTCAAACTTTCGTTAGAAAGCTTAAGTAAGACTGGCCATTTATTTTTGTTTTGTATATTTACAGGTGTAGGTTACTAAAGAAATCTTCAAGGACTCTGAAAATAACAACGACACTGATACGACACCACGACCCGTAATAAGAAAATGGCAATACTAAACGTGTAGGTATTGATTAATTAATAATATCACACTTATTCGACTTTTCGTTTTATTGGATTATCTAGGCAGAGTAAATTTATTCCCGTAGCTATGCGCACCATTTAAATTTATTTCTATCTAGTTTTTAGGCAGAATATTTAAAATCACCGTTGTCACCCAAACAAAAGAAAGCGTGCTGTCAAAAATGAATTAGCGAGGGAAATAAATGAGTGAAATAAAAATTCAAATAATACTCGATCGCTTGTTACCTGGCTATTATTAAAATTAATGTTGTGTATCAATATACATAGATAGATAACGTGCGAGTACAATTATAATTCTAAACTAAGTTGTGCTTACCGTAATTAGACGGCGGCGGCGGAGCAGGAGAGGCAGACGTCGCGCCGCTACCAGCAGCGATGCAGCATTTACAATCGAACACTGCGAATGAACGCACGGGGGGGCTGCTTCAGGAGCTTCTGAAAAATGCATCATTCAATCAACTTTAGTAAATTTGTATGTACATTATTAAGTATACGACAAAATTGGTAATATATATGTTTTTTTTTTTTTTGTTTGTACTTAGATTTAATAGTTATCGTAGCCTATTTATTATACATATCATCAGCCCATATTCGTCCACTGCTGGACATGGGCCTCTTCCCCAGCTGTTGTCTCACTTCAGCTTGCTAATCCTTCGAGCTAACTCTTGTATTATTTATTGTGTATGCCTTCCTTTTTCCTTTCCAGTGTCTACGGTGGAACATCTATATAGACTGTTAAAAACAAAAGTTTTCCTTTGCTTTGCCGCAGTCGGGTAAAAATAGCGTATCTACGACTCTCTGGCGATAAAGACGAATCGATTCTAAGTCAGAGCAATAGGGGCGACGCTACGGTGGCACATCTATACAGACTGTTAAACACATAACCCTTCCTTTGCTTCGCCGTAATCGGGTAAAAAGTAGATTACGACACTTTTGCGATAAAGACGAATCGATTGATACCTCGCATGTCAAAATCAGATTGATAGGGGTGACGCTATGCTGGAACATCTATACAACCAAACATACATACATACATATACGGTAAAATACATTACCCCCCCTTTATACTTCGTCGTAGTCGGGTAAAACGTGTATTCAAACATACAAAGAAATATATATTTACATACAAGCATACGTAGGCTTCTAAAAACTTTACCCTTGCCTTGCATCGCCGTAGTAGGGCAAAAAAATAATGAATCCGCTTAGTGTAGATCTAATAGGCTATTTTTGTCACATTCTTAATATGTGGAAAAATCCTCTTAAGGAACGTTTCGAATTTCTTCTTTACTCTACTCATACCCATTATCTGAGGTCATCAGAAAATCTCCAACTGAAAATTAATTCGCGCACACGTGAGTTCTTTTTATAGTAAGTCTTTTACAACACAAGCAGTTACTTCTTGGGAATTCTTTACCAGTCTCTGTTAGGAAAGCTACATCACTGAACATTTTTAAAGACCGTGTCAAGAATCTGTACTTGTCAAGTTATTAATCTGTTGAATGTACGATAATATTTATAATTATTTTATGTTAACAGTAGGTGTATATAAGTAAGTGTATTATTATTATTATATGGTAATAAATATTTGTTGTGATAATTCATTATATATATGTAGGTATATTTTTATAATTCTGCACACTACCATCCTTTGTAACAGCCTATGTCTCTATTCAGCCTACGGTTGCCTGGAAGAGATCGCTGCTTAGTGATAAGGCCGCCGATTGTTCCATGTTAAAACTTGTTTATTGTATCATCAGTTCATTTCTTGTGCAATAAAGAGTTATCTATCTCTATCTCTACACAATAATGAAGGCAAAATGTAACGGGGTGACGAGCGCAGGCGCACTGCTGCTGTTCTGTATGGCAATGCAATGCAATACTTATTGTTATGGGCAGGCTACGCCTGCCTGCGATCTGGTCTGATCTGATCTGGTCTGGTCTGCGCGACGTGCTCGTATAACTGTCGCTCAATTATATTGTAAAACATACTGACGGTACCTACCATGATAATATTCCAGGGTTTCGGCGAGTTGCATCTATCTTATGTTACTAACAACAAGAGTTTTCAACTACAACTTCTAACACGTCATATTTGCTAGTCCGAGAGTCGAAGGAGCGGTACAATTTTGGATAATGGTTCCAATGCAATGTATATCTACAAATAAGATGGATTTTCAGTTGGGTTTGTCCGGAAATTGAAACAAGAAATAAAGACATAATCAAAAGTACTGCTTACCAACTTCGAATCGTCATAGATCCTCATTAGAAATGAAAAAATATTAGAATAACCTAAAAATGAGTGTCAAATACCTATTCAATAGTTCGTCGATTTTTCTTTTTTTCTTCACAATATGGTGTTATTGAATTTTGATTATTGTCATGTCTTTAATAGCACACGCGCAAGATTAACATAATTCGATTAACGTAAGTATCATCAGAATCGGTCCACGCGTTTGGTCTATGTAGTGCCACAAATTAACAAACATATATAGGCTGATAAGCACAGTCGAATTTAGAACCTCCACTTTTTTTATAAAGAGGAAAGATTTGATTTTTTTTATATGTATGTATGTATGTATGTATGTATGTATGAGTGTCGATTTAAAAGAATCTTTTACTTAATCATACACATCAGCAAGACGGACATTATCAGCAAGTAACATGGGCTGTATTTTATGTTTCATAAAATTGGAGATCCATACCAAAATTACAATAAAGTAAACCACCCCTGGCATCAATTATACAAGAACTATTGATTATTATGCATTAAATAATAGTACATTATATGTTTATTGTACTAATCATTAGCCACAAAAAAGCCCACGAGGCTTTATGTCTAATTAGGTGTTGTAGTTAGTGTAGTCACAGTAACTGTTATTTGTTCAAATTTGTCAATCATAAATATTTAGAGAAACCGGGGCGAGTCGCTAGTATCCAAATAAACGGTTAAAATTTGAAAGGCTACCACCTGATTTAAATGTTGCATTCACAAATTAATATTGCGAACTTACATTTATAGGTAGCGCCACCTACCGTTGAGTAGAGAACGCGCACCTTGCTCCTTAGCTAAAGAATGCCATCTAGCGGCGAGTGGACAGTACTTCACAACTGTACTGCATGCAGAGCACTGGCTGGCTTTTGCCGTGAAAACGCTAATGGGACGTTGTTGGTTTTGTATATATTTTTTCTCAAACTTGTGTTTCATAGAATAACATTATAAAAGTAAGTGGAAGTAACTCTGTAAATATGTCAGTCTTTCTGTATGAATGTTACCTTTTTACGATCAAACGGCTGAACCGATCTTGGTGAAATGAGTTATGGAGATATGTTGTACCCTGGGGAAGGACATAGGATAACTTTGATCGCTATAAACTGTAATGCAGATAGTGTGTAATATTTTAGGTATAATTCATATAATCAGCACGCTTCGATTTCTGTGATTCGATACTTATGTAGGTTCACAGACACAGGCAACAAGCTGCAGCCCATTTCTTGAATACGCTCAGCTGGTCCTCACAGCACCCGCGCCCTCTGAGAAGCGAGTATAATACATACCTTCTTGTGTTACGTTTCAGGCGAGTACTACTAGTCAGCAGTGCGTTGCAGTAAATACGGGCGCGGCGGCGGCGGCGGCGGCGGCGGCGGCGGACGGCTGCATACTATGCAACGACATCCGCACCTGAAATGCACGCGGGTACATCATGTTACTTTCAAGTTATTGATCCATACAGGTATTTATATATAATTGACCGAGCGAGCGCGAAGCGCGAACGAAGCGTCTCCGTTTCAGCTTGGGAGAATTATTATAATAATTATTATTTCCATCCGGGTCTCTGTTTTCCTCTACAGGTCTCATTTCTCAACCGATCTAGACGAAACTTTGTATGCAAATTACACAATTTTTTTTTTTTTTGCATTAGGTGTACTTCTCCAAAAAAGGGGCAAAAAAGGGGGCCCCTGAATACCTCCGCCTTATTGAAAGATAGTAACTTTAAGTTGGTCTCATAAAAAAATTGGTGAAGATCTGATGAGGATCTTCGGCGTGATGAGCAGAATAGGTCCTCAAAATGTAAATTGCTCACTTTTAGGTTTCTACCAGTGGAATCAGCCCTTTACCTACTAGGTAGGAATTGATGGAGCACCTTGGTTATTAATGTTAGATTTACAATAAGGTAAATAGATGGCGCGGCGCTACTGTGCACCGCTAGATACTTTGCATTAAAGTTTGTACTCGCAAGGTCTACAGCTCACACAGCCACTAGTAACTAGCATATTATGGTAGGTACTAAAGCTGCATCAACATTTAGTATATAGCGCAGGCGCAGTGCCGCTGTTCTGTATGGCATGGCACTGCAATAACTATTGTTATGGGCAGAGTACGCGTGGCCGCGTGCGCGTGCCCGTGATCTGGCGAACAACGCGACGTGCTCGTATAACTGCCGCTCAATTATATTGTAAAACATACTGAAGGTACCACCTACCGTGATAATATTCCAGGGTCGCGGCGGGCGGCGAGTCGCGGCTGACAACGGTCAAGGCACACCACAAATCTGAAATTCAGGTGGCAGCTTATGTTACTAACAAACCTAATTTCATTATTAGCGTTCTTTTAGTTTGTTGTATGTAGGAAGGAGTTTTCAACTACAACTTCTAATACGTCAAATTTGCTAATCCACGTGTCGATGGAGCGGGATAATATGTCCAATGCAATGTATACCTACCTATCTAATAATAAGATGCATTTTCAGTTTGGTTTGTCCGGAGGTTGAAACAAAAAATAACGACACATAAACGAAAGTGCTGAAAACCCCGACTGCGAACGAAACTAACAAGACATAACGTTCAAAAACAAAAACCTGACAACGGTCGGGTAAATATTGACTATGACACTCTTGCAATTGAGACGAATCGATTGATACTCGCTTGTCAAAATCGGACCAAGTTTTTAGTTTGAACACATAACCCTTCCTATGCTTCGCCGTAACCGGGTAAATAAAAGAAGCCTATGACACTCTATAAATGAAGTCGATTCTACCTCGCTTGTTCATAAAATTGGACTTGTTTTAAGTTTGAACACATAACCTGTAGGCGATGGATCGCAAGGTCTACACGATGTACTGGAGACTTCGGTTCGTAGCTCCTAGTAGTTCAGGTTCCTGGTTCGATGTGGACTGTAGTTCAATTAAACACTGTTGCTTGTTCAAGTTCCGTTGATTGAATGGTCGGATCCAATCACTTCGACTACTTCAGTTCGACTACATTTATTTCAAAAGACTTATCGCTATATATACAGTTATACGGTCTTAAAACTAATGCGGTACACACGGCGCAGTTAAAAGGGGCGTGGCCTATTTTGCATGTTGTCTGCGTTCATGCTGTCGCGGGCAGGCTCGGCGTCCACAACATCTCTCCCCCCGGCGCAGCTCGCGTAGCCTCTTCTTCCCTTAGCAGGACGGCGAGTTTGCTGGTAGGGCGTCGGAAGGTACCGCTCTTAGTTTTTACGTCGGCGACTCGAACGCCGCCATCTGGACCGGGATAGGTGCGCTCAACAATCCCGATTGGCCATACGTTCCGGGGCAGCGTGTGGTCGACCACAACCACGATGTCGCCGGCTTGCAGTTGTCGTCGGAGGTTAGCTGGCTCCCCCCGTGGTACAAGCGTGGGGAGGTATTCCCGCAGCCAGCGTTTCCAGAAATGGTCAGCGAGCGCTTGGCTTGCTCGCCAAGTTCGTCGGTCAGCTTCATCGCAGGGGCCTGTGGTAGGTAGGCCGATCGATGATCCCAGCAGGAAATGGTTCGGTGTGAGTGCTTCTGGGTCGAGTGCACTCACGCTGACGTAGGTGAGGGGGCGAGCATTGATAGAGTGCTCGGCTTCGATCAGGAGGGTCTGCAGAACCTCTTCGGAAGGTGCCTTTTCTCTTAGCGTCGTGTGCAGAGCGGTCTTCACGGAGCGTACTAAGCGCTCCCACGCTCCACCCTGGTTGGGCGCGCCTGGTGGGATGAAATGCCACTTCATCCGGTGTAATAGCCCTTCGTCACTTAGGGCGGGTGCCCATTCTGCGTATGCCTTCTTCAGCGCCACGTCGGAGCCCCGGAAGGCCGTTCCGTTGTCCGAGACCATAAGACGTGGCCAGCCTCGACGTGCAGCCATCCGTCGCAGCGCCATCAGAGCTGAGTCAGTGGACAACGAAGCTACGAGCTCTAGGTGCACGGCGCGCGTCGTGAGACAGGTGAATAGGGCACCCCATCTCTTTTCTCGGCGGCGCCCCACCTTGACCTGCATTGGCCCGAAGTAGTCCACCCCGCAGTTAGTGAACGGACGGTGAAATGGGTCAAGGCGGGCGCGTGGCAGGTCCCCCGTGGCGGGCGGCCGCGGTCTTGCTCGTCGTACTCGGCAGAGGGCGCATTTACTTTCTACGGCGCGTACGGTAGGTCGCAGGTGAATGACCCAGTACCGCTGCCGTAGGTCGTTCGTCACGCGCTCTCTGTTAGCGTGACCGGCGGCGCAGTGCTCCCTTAGCACGATGAGCTTTGTCACGTGGTGACGGCCGTCAAGGATAACCGGTCGCTTGGTTTCCAGGGGCGCGCTGGATGCGTCGATGCGCCCCCGCACCCGCAGAAGTCCGTCTTCGAGCACCGGGTCTAGCTTGAATAGTCTGCTTGCTCTAGGGACGGGGCAAGCAGACTCGATCCTCCTCAGTTCGGTCCCGAAGTTGTCTTCTTGGGCGCGTCGTATGAGCGCTTTCTCAGCGCGTTCAATGTGATCTGCTTCCATGCGCGTCGTACGGCGCCGGCATATGTCGACGAATGCCAGCACACGCGCGGCTGCCCGCACCAGCATCTCGTATTTAGAGAAACGAGTGGGTTCAGGCAGCCATCGGTCACTATATTCATCCCGCTCGTTCGTGTGCGGGATCTCTAAATGTTCGTCCTGCTCGCTCGTGTGCAGGACCTCTTGTTGGTCAGTGAACGCTTGGTGTGTGGGCCATTCTTCTTCGGGTTCGCGAAGGAAGCTGGGCCCCTGGAACCAGCGATCGCTAGCGGCTATGGGCGTGCGGCTCAGTCTCGTCGCGTCGTCGGCTACGTTATGTTCGGTAGGCAGCCATCTCCACTCACGTCGGTGAATTAACTCCGCTAACTCGCCCAGCCGGTGCGCTACAAAGGGCGTGTAGCGCTTCGCGTCGTTGTGCACCCAATGGACTACGGTCGCAGAGTCGGTCCAGTAGGTGGTTTTTGTTACTTGCACGCGATGCTCCTTTTTTATAACGTCCGCGAGCCTCGCGCCGATGACCGCTGCCTGAAGTTCTAGGCGCGGTATGCTCTGCGCGCGTCGCGGCGCTACCTTGGCTTTAGCAGCCACCAAGGCAATGGTCACGCTGCCGTCGTGGTGGATGGCCCTCCAAAAGGCCACCGTAGAGAATGCCTGCTCGCTCGCATCGCATAGTATGTGCAGGTCTACGCGCTTGTGTCCCTCTAGCGCGTAGCTACGGCGTAGGCGCAAGCGAGTTATCTCGCTCAGCTGGCGTAGCCATTCTGCGAAATGTTCGGCTTCTTCTGCAGGTATCGGCTCGTCCCATGGCATGTGAAGACGCCACAGGCTCTGCAGGATGATCTTCGCTCGAATGGTGTACTGACTGAGGAGACCAAGCGGGTCATAAATGGACATGACCGCGCTGAGGGCCTCTCTCGTCGTGGGTGCGCGGATCTGCGCGCGCACCTCAGCCGGTACGCGGTGCATTGCGGTGTTGAACCCCAGTTCGTCTCTGTTGGAGTCCCAGCAGAGCCCGAGTATCTTGCTCTCAGGGCTCCCTGCTCCCAACTGAGTGGGCGTAGTCGCTCGTAGCTCTGGCGGTACGTCTCGTAGCACGTTCGTGTTGCTAGCACTCCAACTGCGCAGAGTGAAGCCAGCGGCCGCGTGCACCTCGCGTAGCTCTTGTATGGTGCTACGGGCCTCCTCGCGTAGCTCTTGTATGGTGCTACGGGCCTCCTCTTCATTGGCGTAGCTGTCTACTAGATCATCCATATAGTGGCTGTTCGTGATGGCCACTAGAGCGCGTGGGTGAGTCTGTGCATGTGCGCGCGCATTGTGGTTGCGCACGCTGTGCGCCATAAACGGTGAGCTGGCGGCGCCGAAAATCATGCTCGCCATCTTGTAGTGGCGAGGCGGGTTAGTTCGGTCCCGGCCTCGCCATAAGAACTGCTGTGCGGGCTGGTCTTCAGGTCAGATCTTCACTCGTAGAAACATCTCTTGTATGTCGGCGGTGACGGCGATCGGCCGTTCTCTGAATCTGAAGACGATTCCTTGTAGTGATAGTAGAAGGTCCGGGCCCTCCAGCAGCTGGTCGTTCAAGCTCACGCCGTGACATTGGTGAGCTGCGTCAAAAACAAGCCGTTGTTTACCAGGCTTGTTCGGGTTCTGTACTGCGAAGTGCGGGAGGTACCAGCAGATGGGGCTCCGTCGTTCAGTCCCGTCGCATGGCACCGCATAATTCTTAGCCAACAGATTTTCTATTTGCGCGGCGTATTGGTCCGCGAAGTCTGGGTAGGCGTCCATCTTTCGTTCGATGCTTTGTAGACGCCGTAGAGCCGCGCCGTAGTTCGACGGCATGGTGACGTCATCTCGCCGCCAAGGCAAGCCCACTTCGTAGCCGCTGTCTGTTTTCTTTATTGTTTCTTCGAAGATCTTCGTAGCTCGTAGATCTGCGTCGCTCACTCTCGAATGGATAGCGACGCCGAGCGCGTCGATGCGGAAGTGCGCCTCCACAAGCTCGTGTAGGCGCTGGTCGTGCTCGTTCGTACGCTGGTCGGGCGCGTATACGTGCAGCACGCTCTCGTTTTCGTAGATCAGGCTGCGAGGTGCGGTTCCATGCATCACCCAGCCAAGTCGGGTCCTCGACGCGGCCGGTTCATTTGGCCCGCCAAGACGAAGCTCACGGGATACAATGAGCTCCCAGTGGTCGGCGCCTACTAAGATGAGGGGGTGTGCCAGGTCGTAGCACACCTCTGCCTCCATCAAGTCCCGCAGATGATTGTGTCGAAGAAGCGAGCTTGGGACGGACTGCCGGTGTAGCTTCAGATCGCGCACCGTGCGCGCTTTGATGTCGTGACGTGTCGCCTCCTTAGCTCCCCTTATAGAGAGAGAGACGGTTTGGCTGTCTCCCTCTCGCTGCGACATGTTCACGCCGTTCAGATGTAGGGGCTGCGTAGGGCCTTCTGCGCCGATCTTCTTCGCTAGTTCATGGTCGATGAGCGTGATGGTGGCGCCTTCGTCCAGCAGCGCGTAAGTGTCGACCTCCCCCCGTGGACCGGTGACGACCACGGGGCAGATCTTAAGCATCACGGTCTTCAGGCCAGTAGCATTGGTGGGTGCTACCGACAAGACCGCTGCGTTGTGGCTCGGTGAATGTTTGGGTTGCGCAGCAGATGGCTCGTTAGGTCGCGCAGCTGATCGCGTATTATGTCGCGTGTCTTCGTGCAGTGTTGAGTGGTGCGGGCGGTGGCATTGGTTAATGCCGCACAGCTTCGCCTTGCATTGGTACCGACGATGTTTCTTGTCGGCGCATCGGAAGCATACGCCTTTCTCTTTGACCAGCTCCCAGCGCTTATCGACGGTCAGTGCCCGGTAGGTTGGGCACTGATGTAGCGCATGGGCTTGGTTGCAGCTCTGGCATAGGTCAGTCTTTGTTTCTTGTTCCGCGCCCTCGTCGGTAGTGTACACGGCGTTCCCTTTCTTCTTAAATGCCGCTGGTCTCGTCTCACGGGCGGCAGAGGTCGCTGCCGGTGCGTATGTAAAACGCAGTGCCATGTCTGCTTCTCGCATGAGGAATCGAGACAGCATGACAATTTCTGGCTCCGAAGGTGACTGGTGTTCGTTGGCGTAGTGGCACCACTGCGTTTTGATGTGCGGGCTTAGCTTCTCCAGCACCTCACGCGCCAGCATCGGGTTATACAGGTACCCCCGCCGGTCGATGTTCTGTAGCACGCAGACGACGTTCTGAAGTTTGACAGCGAACGTGTTGAGGTCGGTCGCTGTCATCCCTGGCTTCGGGAACCTTCTTAGCTCTTCTAATGCTCGGTCGATGATGAGCTCCGGTCTCCCAAAGCTCTGTTCCAATGTTTTGATGATGACGTCAGGATCAGTGGCTGTGTGCAGTAATGCAGCCACGGCGTCACGTGCGTCGCCCTTGAGGCAACTTCTCAGCCGCTGTAAGTTCTCAGCGGCTGAGATGTGGTACAGGGCTGTGGAGTCCCGTACTGCTGCCTTGAATGGCAGCCACTCGTTTGGTGCCCCAGTGAAGACGGGCAGGTCGGAGTTGTAGCGGGCCCGAGGTCTGGCCATTCGTTCAATGGCCTCGGCGAGTTGTTCGATCCCGGATCTGCGGTCAGATCGACCCGGGGTAGGTGATCTTGTAGAACGCTCAAAGCGTGCTCGTCGTGGTTCTTCTTGTTGCCTCTCGGTGTTGAGGCGCGGCACATCCCCGCTCTCCCCCCGTAGGGTGGAGGGGTTTGTGCGTTGCAACCAATCGTCCACCTTCTGGTGGTTGTCGTTGTTCCGCACGGTTGGCTCGTCGTGAAGGCTCTGATCTTCTTCAATATTCGCGATCTGAGCCGCCAATCGCTTCTTCACTAGGTCCGCTTCCATTTCCAACTCCTTTCTCTTCAATTCAGCAAGTTTCTCGGCCGCCTCTAACTCCGCCAGCCGCAGCCTTAGGGTGGAGTTCGCAGTTCGTTGCGAGTGCGCCGGTGACTTGCTTCGTTCGATGTTGCCGGACGGGCCGGCGGTCGTGCCAGCAGCCGTGCCAGCGGCCGGCACAGATGGCGATGCCGGCGGCTCTAGGGATAGCCTTCGAAGGCGCTCTTCGTCCAACCGCTTCCGCTCTTCCAGCTCTGCCAGGTCGCTTTGGCTCCTCGTGACCACCATGTTCGATGGGCGGCAGACGTTCACTGGATAAGCTGTTGGTCGCTTAAGTTCTTCTTCTATCCGGCTCCGATGGACCAAAATGTAGGCGCTAGTTCTTTTATCCGGATCGTTAGGACCAAGATGTAGGCGATGGATCGCAAGGTCTACACGATGTACTGGAGACTTCGGTTCGTAGCTCCTAGTAGTTCAGGTTCCTGGTTCGATGTGGACTGTAGTTCAATTAAACACTGTTGCTTGTTCAAGTTCCGTTGATTGAATGGTCGGATCCAATCACTTCGACTACTTCAGTTCGACTACATTTATTTCAAAAAACTTATCGCTATATATACAGTTATACGGTCTTAAAACTAATGCGGTACACACGGCGCAGTTAAAAGGGGCGTGGCCTATTTTGCATGTTGTCTGCGTTCATGCTGTCGCGGGCAGGCTCGGCGTCCACAACATAACCCTTCCTTTGATTCCCTGTAGACGGGTGAAAAAATAGCCTATGACACTGTATACCTAAATACGACTCGATTGATAGCTCGCTTGTCAATATAGGACCAATAGGTGCGACGCTATTGGTGGTACATCCACATATACATATATATTGACGTCCGGTTGGCCGAATGGTTAGTGACCCTGACTGCACAGTCAACCAACGGTCGCGGGTTCGAATCCCGCTAGGTGCATTCATTTGTGTGATAAGCAGAAATGTTTGTTTCCGAGTCACGGATGTAACATTCGTTTCTCTATATGTTTATCCGTTGTCGTAGTCGCGTAAAAAGAGCCAAAAATTTAAGTGAGAATGGTTGCTAGCCAACTTTTAATCGTTATAGATCCTAATTAGAAATGAAAAATCATAAGAGAAACCCAAAAATGATTCAAATACCTAACCTATTCAATGATCTCTACTCTATTTGTTTTATTTTTCTCAATATGGCGACAACAAAGCGTCATATACAGGTCTATATAGTACCACAAAGGAACAAACGTACGTAGGTTGAGATACACAATACCCAATTTTTAGAGAAACCCTTAGCTTCTCCTTTTCCTTTTCCACCCTGAGACGACTTTCTTGAGATCGCGTGCCCGCGCTTTTGCCAACGAATCCCCCCCAGCCTATTAGCCAAGGAAAAGTTGAAGGTAGATGGAGAAAATGTGATTGACACGCATTCATTTTTTAATATTGAAATGTTTGCGTTCATGAATTTCATTGTCACTCGCCAATGCCAATACATACATACACGCGCCACCACCTACCGTTGAGAATGCCATCTAGCGGCGAGTGGACAGTTTTGAAACTGTTCTGCAGAGATCCGAATTTTGCCGTGAAATCGCTAACGAGACGTTTTTGGTTATGTATATTTTTCTCGAACCCGTGTTTCTTCGAGTATTAATCCATAGTACAGCCCATTTCATTCATTTTTGCATACGCTTAGCTGATTCTCACGGCAGCCGCCCGCGCCCGCGCCCGCGCCGTATGAGAAGGTGCGGGGCCCTCACGGCCCACGTATATAATACGTACCTCAAATATTGTGTTATGTTTAGGCGAGACGGGTCAGCCGCGTAGTGTAGTGTAGTGCAGTGCAGTGCAGTGCAGTAGGTACGGGCGCGGCGGCGGCGGCGTTTGCAGCGGCGGCGGCGGCGGCGGCGGCGGCGGACGGCTGCACACATTCTACTATGCAACGACATCAGCACCTGAAATGCAAGCGGATACATCATGTTACTTCCAAGTTATTGTTTGTGTATTTATTGATCCATGCAGGCATTTATACACACACTAGCGACCCACCCCGGCTTCGCATGGACTTAATTAAGAAAAAAAATAAGAGAAAAATGTGAAGTTCTCGCACCCTCGACTTTCACTCCGCTACGTACGGGGGTACGCGCTCGCTACGTTCATATGTCTCATATGCTCTCGTATTATATAAAAGAATATTCTGTAAAAAAATATCTAACTGATGGTGAAATCCGCATCAAAATCCGTTGCATGGTTTAGGAGTTAGCGACCTAACAGACAGATAGACGGACAGATAGACACACGCGGAATGCGACTTTGTTTTATATTATGTATTGATATTGATTGATTATAATAGTACTAGAGCCGCATCAACATTTGGTATATTAGACAGACAGACAGACAGACAGACAGACAGACAGACAACGCACCTCCTATGAACTGGAGGACCTAGAGATTGGAAATAATGAGTCATAGCTTATGAGTCGGAACTGAGCCTTTGTAAGAGTGCACAATGCACAATGTAAACTAACAAAAATGTAATGTAGCCTAAGTTAGGTCGGTTTATGTTAGGTTTATTTATGTTAGGTTCTGTTATGTTAGGTTCATTTATGTTAGGTTACTTTAAGTTAGGTTCGATTATGTTAGGTTGGTTTATGTTAGGTTTATTTATGTTAGGTTCATTTATGTTAGGTTAATAACATTTAGAACACTGACATAAATAAAAAAAAAAAAAAAAAACCTGAATGAAGTAAAAAAAATAAAACGGAATCTTTCGGTAGGACATTTTCGGCCAGGCGGCGATGCAAGGATTAAATTTAGATGCATTTGCACTGTTTTTTGCATAACCCACGCGTCATGGGCGTTGCTTACAACAACGATAATAATTAAGAATAAATCAATAAACAACACATGAAGTAAAAAATAACACGGAACCTGTCGATAGGACATTTTCGGCCAGGCGGCGATGCAAGGGTTAAATTAAGAAGCATTTGCACTGATTTTTGCATAATATTATGTAATCTACAAACATCACCCACGTCATGGGCGTTCGAAAGCGCAATTGAACGAAATTAGAACAATAAACGTCGAATACCGGCAGAATTCTCTCATTATTTGTCAAAACGAACCTCCTTTTCCCCGTCACGCAACTACGTCACGTCACTATAACAATTTTATTAAATGGGGTGTTCATTCATATAAAACAAACGAATTTCAGAATATATATATGTGTCAATGTAAAAAAATAAAAACATCTCAACTTGACGATACGACATTTACGACGTAGCGAAAAAGCAAAGGCGGCTAAGTAGAAAAAAATGCACTCATTTTTGCATCTACGCAATCGATAAACACCACGCACGTCACGGGCGTTTTAAAAAGCTAAATTAAACATGTACGTTGACGGGTAGAATTAGCTCACTATCTGTGAAAGTGAACCTCCATTATCCCTTTACGGTGCTGTCTCCACTGTTAACAATTTTATTAAATGGGGGTTAATTAAATAAAACAATTGAATTTACAAAAATTAATAATAAAAAAATAAAAAATATGTTAAACTATTTAAAAAGAAAAAAGAAAAGAAAAAAAACGGAACCAGTCGATACAACATTTTCGACGTGCGGCTAGGCAAAGGCGGCTATGTAATCTAATAACACCACCCACGTCACGGGCGTTTTAAAAAGCGAAATTAGGCAAAAAAAACTTTGCGAAAGCGAATATTTATCCTTTCTCTCGTTACGCCGCCGTCTCCACTGTTAACAATTTTATTAAAAGGGGGCTTAATTTAAATAAAACAATTGAATTTACAAAAATTAATAATAATAAAATAAAAAATATGTTAAACTATTTAAAAAGAAAAAAGAAAAGACAAAAAACGGAACCAGTCGATACAACATTTTCGACGTGCAGCTAGGCAAAGGCGGCTATGTAATCTATAAACACCACCCACGTCACGGGCGTTTTAAAAAGCGAAACTAGGCAAAAAAAACTTTGCGAAAGCGAATATTTATCCTTTCTCTCGTTACGCCGCCGTCTCCACTGTTAACAATTTTATTAAAAGGGGGCTTAATTAATTTGTATAAAAAATGAATATTAAAAAAAAAACGAATATTTTCATTTTACTACTTGAACGGGTACAATAGTCAAAGTATTAGTACTTCCAGTGCTCAATAGCTGCTGGTAGCTGTGATTACCGAAACATGTTACAGAAAAAATATAAAAAAATGAAAGTTGAGAGATTGTGCCTGCAACTGAAAATCTATTGATTGAAGGCCGGGGGAGAGGTGATTTTTTTTTTTTTTTTTACAAAGAAACGCTTATAATTACAAAAAATATATGGCGTTACAACATGATTGTGTGCATTGTAACCATCCTGAGACTGGACAGGTTCAGGGGAGCAGATCAGATGGCGGAAGGGAAAAAACAAAGGAAGAAAAATATAACTGTTGGATTGAAATAACGTACCGGAAGAAAGGGGTCAATTAGTTGTCGACATTGTAATAATAAAAAGTATTATTATTACAAAACACGTAATCGATGACGTCACATTGGACTACACGCCCACCGGCGTACTTGTTAAAACGTTGCTAAGAACGATATAGTTAATGCAAATCTCAAACTTTCGTTAGAAAGCTTAAGTAAGACTGGCCATTTATTTTTGTTTTGTATATTTACAGGTGTAGGTTACTAAAGAAATCTTCAAGGACTCTGAAAATAACAACGACACTGATACGACACCACGACCCGTAATAAGAAAATGGCAATACTATACGTGTAGGTATTGATTAATTAATAATATCACACTTGTTCGACTTTTCGTTTTATTGGATTATCTAGGCAGAGTAAATTTATTCCCGTAGCTATGCGCACCATTTAAATTTATTTCTATCTAGTTTTTAGGCAGAATATTTAAAATCACCGTTGTCACCCAAACAAAAGAAAGCGTGCTGTCAAAAATGAATTAGCGAGGGAAATAAATGAGTGAAATAAAAATTCAAATAATACTCGATCGCTTGTTACCTGGCTATTATTAAAATTAATGTTGTGTATCAATATACATAGATAGATAACGTGCGAGTACAATTATAATTCTAAACTAAGTTGTGCTTACCGTAATTAGACGGCGGCGGCGGAGCAGGAGAGGCAGACGTCGCGCCGCTACCAGCAGCGATGCAGCATTTACAATCGAACACTGCGAATGAACGCACGGGGGGGCTGCTTCAGGAGCTTCTGAAAAATGCATCATTCAATCAACTTTAGTAAATTTGTATGTACATTATTAAGTATACGACAAAATTGGTAATATATATGTTTTTATTTTTTTTTGTTTGTACTTAGATTTAATAGTTATCGTAGCCTATTTATTATACATATCATCAGCCCGTATTCGTCCACTGCTGGACATGGGCCTCTTCCCCAGCTGTTGTCTCACTTCAGCTTGCTAATCCTTCGAGCTAACTCTTGTATTATTTATTGTGTATGCCTTCCTTTTTCCTTTCCAGTGTCTACGGTGGAACATCTATATAGACTGTTAAAAACAAAAGTTTTCCTTTGCTTTGCCGCAGTCGGGTAAAAATAGCGTATCTACGACTCTCTGGCGATAAAGACGAATCGATTCTAAGTCAGACCAATAGGGGCGACGCTACGGTGGCACATCTATACAGACTGTTAAACACATAACCCTTCCTTTGCTTCGCCGTAATCTGGTAAAAAGTAGATTACGACACTTTTGCGATAAAGACGAATCGATTGATACCTCGCATGTCAAAATCAGATTGATAGGGGTGACGCTATGCTGGAACATCTATACAACCAAACATACATACATATACGGTAAAATACATTACCCCCCTTTATACTTCGTCGTAGTCGGGTAAAACGTGTATTCAAACATACAAAGAAATATATATTTACATACAAGCATACGTAGGATTTTAAAAACTTTACCCTTGCCTTGCATCGCCGTAGTAGGGCAAAAAAATAATGAATCCGCTTAGTGTAGATCTAATAGGCTATTTTTGTCACATTCTTAAAATGTGGAAAAATCCTCTTAAGGAACGTTTCGAATTTCTTCTTTACTCTACTCATACCCATTATCTGAGGTCATCAGAAAATCTCCAACTGAAAATTAATTCGCGCACACGTGAGTTCTTTTTATAGTAAGTCTTTTACAACACAAGCAGTTACTTCTTGGGAATTCTTTACCAGTCTCTGTTAGGAAAGCTACATCACTGAACATTTTTAAAGACCGTGTCAAGAATCTGTACTTGTCAAGTTATTAATCTGTTGAATGTACGATAATATTTATAATTATTTTATGTTAACAGTAGGTGTATATAAGTAAGTGTATTATTATTATTATATGGTAATAAATATTTGTTGTGATAATTCATTATATATATGTAGGTATATTTTTATAATTCTGCACACTACCATCCTTTGTAACAGCCTATGTGTCTCTATTCAGCCTACGGTTGCCTGGAAGAGATCGCTGCTTAGTGATAAGGCCGCCGATTGTTCCATGTTAAAACTTGTTTATTGTATCATCAGTTCATTTCTTGTGCAATAAAGAGTTATCTATCTCTATCTCTACACAATAATGAAGGCAAAATGTAACGGGGTGACGAGCGCAGGCGCACTGCTGCTGTTCTGTATGGCAATGCAATGCAATACTTATTGTTATGGGCAGGCTACGCCTGCCTGCGATCTGGTCTGATCTGATCTGGTCTGGTCTGCGCGACGTGCTCGTATAACTGTCGCTCAATTATATTGTAAAACATACTGACGGTACCTACCATGATAATATTCCAGGGTTTCGGCGAGTTGCATCTATCTTATGTTACTAACAACAAGAGTTTTCAACTACAACTTCTAACACGTCATATTTGCTAGTCCGAGAGTCGAAGGAGCGGTACAATTTTGGATAATGGTTCCAATGCAATGTATATCTACAAATAAGATGGATTTTCAGTTGGGTTTGTCCGGAAATTGAAACAAGAAATAAAGACATAATCAAAAGTACTGCTTACCAACTTCGAATCGTCATAGATCCTCATTAGAAATGAAAAAATATTAGAATAACCTAAAAATGAGTGTCAAATACCTATTCAATAGTTCGTCGATTTTTCTTTTTTTTTTCACAATATGGTGTTATTGAATTTTGATTATTGTCATGTCTTTAATAGCACACGCGCAAGATTAACATAATTCGATTAACGTAAGTATCATCAGAATCGGTCCACGCGTTTGGTCTATGTAGTGCCACAAATTAACAAACATATATAGGCTGATAAGCACAGTCGAATTTAGAACCTCCACTTTTTTTATAAAGAGGAAAGATTTGTTTTTTTTTATATGTATGTATGTGTGTATGAGTGTCGATTTAAAAAAATCTTTTACTTAATCATACACATCAGCAAGACGGACATTATCAGCAAGTAACATGGGCTGTATTTTATTTTTCATAAAATTGGAGATCCATACCAAAATTACAATAAAGTAAACCACCCAAGGCATCAATTATACAAGAACTATTGATTATTATGCATTAAATAATAGTACATTATATGTTTATTGTACTAATCATTAGCCACAAAAAAGCCCACGAGGCTTTATGTCTAATTAGGTGTTGTAGTTAGTGTAGTCACAGTAACTGTTATTTGTTCAAATTTGTCAATCATAAATATTTAGAGAAACCGGGGCGAGTCGCTAGTATCCAAATAAACGGTTAAAATTTGAAAGGCTACCACCTGATTTAAATGTTACATTCACAAATTAATATTGCGAACTTACATTTATAGGTAGCGCCACCTACCGTTGAGTAGAGAACCTTGCTCCTTAGCTAAAGAGTGCCATCTAGCGGCGAGTGGACAGTAGTTCACAACTGTACTGCATGCAGAGCACTGGCTGGCTTTTGCCGTGAAAACGCTAATGGGACGGTTGTTGGTTTTGTATATATTTTTTCTCAAACTTGTGTTTCATAGAATAACATTATAAAAGTAAGTGGAAGTAACTCTGTAAATATGTCAGTCTTTCTGTATGAATGTTACCTTTTTACGATCAAACGGCTGAACCGATCTTGGTGAAATGAGTTATGGAGATATGTTGTACCCTGGGGAAGGACATAGGATAACTTTGATCGCTATAAACTGTAATGCAGATAGTGTGTAATATTTTAGGTATAATTCATATAATCAGCACGCTTCGATTTCTGTGATTCGATACTTATGTAGGTTCACAGACACAGGCAACAAGCTGCAGCCCATTTCTTGAATACGCTCAGCTGGTCCTCACAGCACCCGCGCCCTCTGAGAAGCGAGTATAATACATACCTTCTTGTGTTACGTTTCAGGCGAGTACTACTAGTCAGCAGTGCGTTGCAGTAAATACGGGCGCGGCGGCGGCGGCGGCGGCGGCGGCGGCGGCGGCGGCGGCGGCGGCGGCGGAGGCGGCGGCGGCGGCGGCGGCGGACGGCTGCATACTATGCAACGACATCCGCACCTGAAATGCACGCGGGTACATCATGTTACTTTCAAGTTATTGATCCATACAGGTATTTATATATAATTGACCGAGCGAGCGCGAAGCGCGAACGAAGCGTCTCCGTTTCAGCTTGGGAGAATAATTATAATAATTATTATTTCCATCCGGGTCTCTGTTTTCCTCTACAGGTCTCATTTCTCAACCGATCTAGACGAAACTTTGTATGCAAATTACACAAAAAAATTTTTTTTTTTTTTTGCATTAGGTGTACTTCTCCAAAAAAGGGGCAAAAAAGGGGACCCCTGAATACCTCCGCCTTATTGAAAGATAGTAACTTTAAGTTGGTCTCATAAAAAAATTGGTGAAGATCTGATGAGGATCTTCGGCGTGATGAGCAGAATAGGTCCTCAAAATGTAAATTGCTCACTTTTAGGTTTCTACCAGTGGAATCAGCCCTTTACCTACTAGGTAGGAATTGATGGAGCACCTTGGTTATTAATGTTAGATTTACAATAAGGTAAATAGATGGCGCGGCGCTACTGTGCACCGCTAGATTCTTTGCATTAAAGTTTGTACTCGCAAGGTCTACAGCTCACACAGCCACTAGTAACTAGCATATTATGGTAGGTACTAAAGCTGCATCAACATTTAGTATATAGCGCAGGCGCAGTGCCGCTGTTCTGTATGGCATGGCACTGCAATAACTATTGTTATGGGCAGAGTACGCGTGGCCGCGTGCGCGTGCCCGTGATCTGGCGAACAACGCGACGTGCTCGTATAACTGCCGCTCAATTATATTGTAAAACATACTGAAGGTACCACCTACCGTGATAATATTCCAGGGTCGCGGCGGGCGGCGAGTCGCGGCTGACAACGGTCAAGGCACACCACAAATCTGAAATTCAGGTGGCAGCTTATGTTACTAACAAACCTAATTTCATTATTAGCGTTCTTTTAGTTTGTTGTATGTAGGAAGGAGTTTTCAACTACAACTTCTAATACGTCAAATTTGCTAATCCACGTGTCGATGGAGCGGGATAATATGTCCAATGCAATGTATACCTACCTATCTAATAATAAGATGCATTTTCAGTTTGGTTTGTCCGGAGGTTGAAACAAAAAATAACGACACATAAACGAAAGTGCTGAAAACCCCGACTGCGAACGAAACTAACAAGACATAACGTTCAAAAACAAAAACCTGACAACGGTCGGGTAAATATTGACTATGACACTCTTGCAATTGAGACGAATCGATTGATACTCGCTTGTCAAAATCGGACCAAGTTTTTAGTTTGAACACATAACCCTTCCTATGCTTCGCCGTAACCGGGTAAAAAAAAGAAGCCTATGACACTCTATAAATGAAGTCGATACGATTACTACCTCGCTTGTTCATAAAATTGGACTTGTTTTAAGTTTGAACACATAACCCTTCCTTTGATTCCCTGTAGACGGGTGAAAAAATAGCCTATGACACTGTATACCTAAATACGACTCGATTACGTAGGTTGAGATACACAATACCCAATTTTTAGAGAAACCCTTAGCTTCTCCTTTTCCACCCTGAGACGACTTTCTTGAGATCGCGTGCCCGCGCTTTTGCCAACGAATCCCCCCCAGCCTATTAGCCAAGGAAAAGTTGAAGGTAGATGGAGAAAATGTGATTGACACGCATTCATTTTTTAATATTGAAATGTTTGCGTTCATAAATTTCATTGTCGCTCGCCAATGCCAATACCTACCGTTGAGAATGCCATCTAGCGGCGAGTGGACAGTTTTGAAACTGTTCTGCAGAGATCCGAATTTTGCCGTGAAATCGCTAATGAGACGTTTTTGGTTATGTATATTTTTCTCGAACCCGTGTTTCTTCGAGTATTAATCCATAGTACAGCCCATTTCATTCATTTTTGCATACGCTTAGCTGATTCTCACGGCAGCCGCCCGCGCCCGCGCCCGCGCCGTATATAATACGTACCTCAAATATTGTGTTATGTTTAGGCGAGACGGGTCAGCCGCGTAGTGTAGTGCAGTGCAGTGCAGTGCAGTAGGTACGGGCGCGGCGGCGGCGGCGTTTACAGCGGCAGCGGCGGCGGCGGCGGCGGCGGCGGACGGCTGCATACATTCTACTATGCAACGACATCAGCACCTGAAATGCAAGCGGATACATCATGTTACTTCCAAGTTATTGTTTGTGTATTTATTGATCCATGCAGGCATTTATACACACACTAGCGACCCACCCCGGCTTCGCATGGACTTAATTAAGAAAAAAAATAAGAGAAAAATGTGAAGTTCTCGCACCCTCGACTTTCACTCCGCTACGTACGGGGGTACGCGCTCGCTACGTTCAGGTCTCATATGCTCTCGTATTATATAAAAGAATATTCTGTAAAAAAATATCTAACTGATGGTGAAATCCGCATCAAAATCCGTTGCATGGTTTAGGAGTTAGCGGCCTAACAGACAGATAGACGGACAGATAGACACACGCGGAATGCGACTTTGTTTTATATTATGTATTGATATTGATTGATTATAATAGTACTAGAGCCGCATCAACATTTGGTATATTTTACTTCATAGGTAGTTCAGTACCGTGACATACTGACAGACAGACAGACAACGCACCTCCTATGAACTGGAGGACCTAGAGATTGGAAATAAAGAGTCATAGCTTATGAGTCGGAACTGAGCCTTTGTAAGAGTGCACAATGCACAATGTAAACTAACAAAAATGTAATGTAACCTAAGTTAGGTCGGTTTATGTTAGGTTTATTTATGTTAGGTTCATTTATGTTAGGTTACTTTAAGTTAGGTTCGATTATGTTAGGTTGGTTTATGTTAGGTTTATTTATGTTAGGTTCATTTATGTTAGGTTAATAACATTTAGAACACTGACATAAATAAAAAAAAAAAAAAAACCTTAACACTAAAGTAAGTCTAAATGTAACTATTTGCAAAAAAACATAATACCAAAAATATGATAAGAATTACATAGAGAAAAAACGATGGTACATTGAGATTTATAAAATTTGATTGACCGCTTCTTTCCAATCAAGTAGAAAAAAAAAGTTGAAAAGTCAAGTGGTTGTCTGGAAGAGATCGCCCTTAGCGATAAGACCGCCCATTGTGCCGTATTAAAAAAATAAGTTATTGTATTTGTTCCTTATATGGTGTAATAAAGTGTTTATTATTATTAAAAAAATCCCACCCACGTCATGGGCGTTGTAAGAAGCGAAATTAAAACAAAAAATGACGACTACCGGCAGAATTATCTCATTATTTGACAAAACGAACCTCCTTTCTCCCGTTACGCTACACTGTCTCCACCGTTAACAATTTTATAAAATGGGGTTAATTTATATAAAACAATTTAATTCACAAAATATACTCTAAACAATAGAAATATACGTTATACAGCTCGTATGTAGCGAAAAACCGAAGAAAAACGACCAAAAACTACACATATTAAGAAAGTTTTCATCAAAATTACTCAAATTTTTAAGACAGGAATCAATGCCCTAACTAATTAGGGGTCCAAATATACTAGAAATCAATTATAATTAAGAATAAATCAATAAACCACACATGAAGTAAAAAAAATAAAACGGAATCTTTCGGTAGGACATTTTCGGCCAGGCGGCGATGCAAGGATTAAATTTAGATGCATTTGCACTGTTTTTTGCATAACACCCCACCCACGCGTCATGGGCGTTGCTTACAACAACGATAATAATTAAGAATAAATCAATAAACAACACATGAAGTAAAAAATAACACGGAACCTGTCGATAGGACATTTTCGGCCAGGCGGCGATGCAAGGGTTAAATTAAGAAGCATTTGCACTGATTTTTGCATAATATTATGTAATCTACAAACATCACCCACGTCATGGGCGTTCGAAAGCGCAATTGAACGAAATTAGAACAATAAACATCGAATACCGGCAGAATTCTCTCATTATTTGTCAAAACGAACCTCCTTTTCCCCGTCACGCTACTACGTCACGTCACTATAACAATTTTATTAAATGGGGTGTTCATTCATATAAAACAAACGAATTTCAGAATATATATATATATGTGTCAATGTAAAAAAATAAAAACATCTCTACTTGACGATACGACATTTACGACGTAGCGAAAAAGCAAAGGCGGCTAAGTAGAAAAAAATGCACTCATTTTTGCATCTACGCAATCGATAAACACCACGTTTTAAAAAGCTAAATTAAACATGTAAGTTGACGGGTAGAATTAGCTCACTATCTGTGAAAGTGAACCTCCATTATCCCTTTACGGTACTGTCTCCACTGTTAACAATTTTATTAAATGGGGGTTAATTAAATAAAACAATTGAATTTACAAAAATTAATAATAAAAAAATAAAAAATATGTTAAACTATTTAAAAAGAAAAAGAAAAGAAAAAAAACGGAACCAGTCGATACAACATTTTCGACGTGCGGCTAGGCAAAGGCGGCTATGTA
The DNA here is from genome assembly GCA_946251855.1 of Alsophila aescularia. Lineage (NCBI taxonomy): Eukaryota > Metazoa > Arthropoda > Insecta > Lepidoptera > Geometridae > Alsophila > Alsophila aescularia. The sequence continues at coordinate 62,260,183 of OX276374.1, forward strand.
ATCTATAAACACCACCCACGTCACGGGCGTTTTAAAAAGCGAAATTAGACAAAAAAAACTTTGCGAAAGCGAATATTTATCCTTTCTCTCGTTACGCCGCCGTCTCCACTGTTAACAATTTTATTAAAAGGGGGCTTAATTTAAATAAAACAATTGAATTTACAAAAATTAATAATAAAAAAATAAAAAATATGTTAAACTATTTAAAAAGAAAAAAGAAAAGAAAAAAAAACGGAACCAGTCGATACAACATTTTCGACGTGCGGCTAGGCAAAGGCGGCTACTTTCCTCGGCGAGGTGGGGACCCTAGTCAACCGAAACCACCCCCAACCCATTATTGTCATTGGAGACCTCAACGCCAAATCTCCAGCGTGGGGATCTCCGGTCACAAATGTACGGGGAAGAGCCGTTGACGCATGGCTGGCAGAGTCTGGGCTGTGTGTCTTAAACCGGGGTACAACGTTCACCTGTGTGCGACGATCTGGCGGATCGGTGATCGACATAACGTTCGCCACCCCTGAAATAGCGCGTCGCGTTCGGGATTGGGAGGTGCTGGTGAATGAGGAGACGCTATCTGATCACCGCTACATTCGGTTTAGCGTCTCCTCATTTGCATCTGATCTGGAAAGACAGGGGGCAACCATGTCTGGCCCCCGTTGGGTCCTCAAACGCTTGAATCTGGAGGTGCTGCAGGAGGCGGCCCTCGTCCAAGCCTGGAACGCGTCCCCTTCGGAGCCAGTGAACCTGGACGAAGAGGCTGACGAGCTGTGTAAAGCTATGACTCACATCTGCGACGCCGCAATGCCTCGTGCTAGGGCACCACCATCCAAGCGCAATGTCTACTGGTGGACGGAGGAGATCGCCGAGCTCCGTCGTCGATGTGTGGCAAAGCGCCGCCGATACCAGCGGTATAGGAGAAGAAGACGCCGGGAGACGGCTGAGTCTGATACTCTTTACGCTGCGTATAGAGAGGCTTCCAAAGCCCTCAGCGTGGCCATCAGTGAGGCTAAGGCGGAGTCCTGGCGGCAGCTACTCCAATCATTGGAGCATGATCCGTGGGGGCGCCCGTATAAGATGGCGAGACAAAAGCTTCGTCCCTGGGCTCCTCCCATCACCAGCACGCTGCAGCCACATGTCCTCCGGCGGGTAGTTGAGGGTCTATTTCCTAGGGCACCGGGAACTGAATTTGCTCCCCCCATCACGGCGGCGCCACAAAGCGAGGCCCATAGCGAGGAAGAAGCCAACTCTGCTCCCGAAATATCGGAGGGAGAACTTTGCGTGGCCGTCTTGAAAATGAAGACTAAAAACACGGCTCCGGGGCCTGACGGTATTCCCGGTCGTGCGTGGGCCCTCGCCCAGGATGCCCTGGGACCACGCTTGAGGACTTTCTTCGACCGCTGCCTGAATGAAGGGAGATTCCCCAGGCAGTGGAAAGGGGGAAAGCTCGTACTCCTTCGAAAGGAAGGGCGCCCAGTGGACGAACCAGCAGGCTATCGCCCGATTGTACTGCTTGACGAGGCTGGCAAATTACTGGAGCGTGTTGTAGCTGCCCGCCTCGTCAAACACCTGGAGAGAGTCGGCCCTAATTTAGCTGACACCCAATACGGCTTTCGTAGAGGCCGCTCGACGCTAGATGCTATATCTTGCGTCCGCAACCTCTCCGAGGAAGCGTGCTCCAGCGGTGGGGTAATGTTGGCAGTGTCTTTGGATATTGCCAACGCGTTCAACACTCTACCGTGGAGCACGATTTTGGCGGCGTTGAGGTACCATAGTGTACCCCTTTATCTTCAGGGCTTGGTGGGGGATTACCTCTCCAACAGGGAGGTAGTCTACCCAACGAAAGATGGAGAAGGCCGCAGCCCTGTGACGCGCGGTGTTCCACAGGGGTCCGTATTGGGTCCCCTCTTGTGGAACATCGGGTATGATTGGGTTCTTCGGGGTGCTAATCTTGGTGGCGTCGGCGTCGTTTGTTACGCTGACGACACCCTGGTTACCGCCCGGGGGGGGACCTACAGAGAGGCAGCGATTTTGGCTACGGCCGGAGTCGCAGCTGTTGTGGCCAGAATAAGGCGGCTGGGACTGGAGGTGGCGCTCCACAAATCGGAGGCTATCTGTTTCCACGGCCCTCGGCGAGCGCCACCTGCAGACTCAAATATTGTAGTGGGAGGGACTTCAATTGCTGTCGGGCCAACGCTTAAATACCTTGGCGTTGTGCTTGACAGCAGATGGAGATTCGGAGCACATCTGCGGCAGCTGTCCCCAAAACTGACTGGGACTGCTGCCGCGCTGAGCCGCCTCCTCCCGAACCTCGGCGGAGGAGATGGAAGCTGTCGCCACCTTTACATGGCGGTGGTACGTTCCATGGCCTTGTACGGTGCCCCTATATGGGCCGGGTCTCTCGACTCCCAGGAGACCGCCTTGCTCCACACCGCGCAAAGGGTCATGGCGGTGAGGATATGTAGGGGATATCGCACGATATCACACGAGGTGGCCTGCGAACGGATCTCGCCGGATCTCTTCCGTGGGACTTGGAGGCCGACGTTCTCTCTTCGGTCTTTTGGCGGAGAACGCGGGCACGCGAGCGTGACCTCCGCCCGGCGCCACAAGAGGTGGTGCGATGGCGAAAGGATGCCAGGAGAGTGGCTCTAGCAACCTGGCGTGAACGGCTCCTCACTGGGCCAGCAAAAAGAGGGGACGGGGCTCAGCGATTCCTCGAGGCTGTCCGACCCGTGCTCGTGGACTGGGTCCAACGAGGACATGGAGCGTTGACCTTCCGATTGACGCAGGTCCTCTCGGGGCATGGATGCTTCGGGAGGTACCTGTGCAACGTGGCCAGAAGGGAAGCATCCCCAGTGTGCCACCGGTGCGGCTTTGCGGAAGATACCGCACAGCATGCGCTGGAGGCATGCCCGGCAGAGGCGGAACCGTGTCAAGCCCTGACTGCGATTGTGGGAGCAGACCTCTCGTTGTCGACCGTCATAGCTAAGATGGTTGATGACGAGACGTCATGGGAGGCTATGGTTTCCTTTTGCGAAACTATCATCTCGCAAAGGGAGGCCGAGGAGCGAGAGAGGGAGATTGATCCTCTCTCCCTTCCAATCCGGAGGGCACGGACGAGGAGACGAGCTAATCCAGCTCGCACTCCGTCTCCGCGTCTCTCTCCACCACACTACTCCTCACATTGAGGAGGTGATGCACTAATGTTCCGGTGCATCACGTGTTGTATGGGGCGGGCATTCTAGCCCACCCGAGGTGGGTTCGTCCTGTGGGAAAGGACGAATGTCGGCATAGGCGGGGTTGCGGAGAATGCTAAAGCGGGCCCGCGACCCCGTTGCAGCTGGTAATGAAGGAACATCGTGGGGTTTTTAGTCGGTAGTGGCAACAGTTGTTGCCGAGCCCGACATAACCCGCTCGCACTCCCATTGGCGGGCGGGTATGCGTAAATGCATTTTCCCCACGTAAAAAAAAAAAAAAGGCAAAGGCGGCTATGTAATCTATAAACACCACCCACGTCACGGGCGTTTTAAAAAGCGAAATTAGGCAAAAAAAACTTTGCGAAAGCGAATATTTATCCTTTCTCTCGTTACGCCGCCGTCTCCACTGTTAACAATTTTATTAAAAGGGGGCTTAATTAATTTGTATAAAAAATGAATATTAAAAAAAAAACCGAATATTTTCATGTTACTACTTGAACGGGTACAATAGTCAAAGTATTAGTACTTCCAGTGCTCAATAGCTGCTGGTAGCTGTGATTACCGAAACATGTTACAGAAAAAATATAAAAAAATGAAAGTTGAGAGATTGTGCCTGCAACTGAAAATCTATTGATTGAAGGCCGGGGGAGAGGTGATATTTTTTTTTTTTTTTACAAAGAAACGCTTATAATTACAAAAAATATATGGCGTTACAACATGATTGTGTGCATTGTAACCATCCTGAGACTAGACAGGTTCAGGGGAGCAGCTCAGATGGCGGAAGGGAAAAAACAAAGGAAGAAAAATATAACTGTTGGATTGAAATAACGTACCGGAAGAAAGGGGTCAATTAGTTGTCGACATTGTAATAATAAAAAGTATTATTATTACAAAACACGTAATCGATGACGTCACATTGGACTACACGCCCACCGGCGTACTTGTTAAAACGTTGCTAAGAACGATATAGTTAATGCAAATCTCAAACTTTCGTTAGAAAGCTTAAGAAAGACTGGCCATTTATTTTTGTTTTGTATATTTACAGGTGTAGGTTACTAAAGAAATCTTCAAGGACTCTGAAAATAACAACGACACTGATACGACACCACGACCCGTAATAAGAAAATGGCAATACTAAACGTGTAGGTATTGATTAATTAATAATATCACACTTACTCGACTTTTCGTTTTATTGGATTATCTAGGCAGAGTAAATTTATTCCCGTAGCTATGCGCACCATTTAAATTTATTTCTATCTAGTTTTTAGGCAGAATATTTAAAATCACCGTTGTCATCCAAACAATAGAAAGCGTGCTGTCAAAAATGAATTAGCGAGGGAAATAAATGAGTGAAATAAAAATTCAAATAATACTCGATCGCTTGTTACCTGGCTATTATTAAAATTAATGTTGTGTATCAATATACATAGATAGATAACGTGCGAGTACAATTATAATTCTAAACTAAGTTGTGCTTACCGTAATTAGACGGCGGCGGCGGAGCAGGAGAGGCAGACGTCGCGCCGCTACCAGCAGCGATGCAGCATTTACAATCGAACACTGCGAATGAACGCACGGGGGGGCTGCTTCAGGAGCTTCTGAAAAATGCATCATTCAATCAACTTTAGTAAATTTGTATGTACATTATTAAGTATACGACAAAATTGGTAATATATATGTTTTTTTTTTTGTTTGTACTTAGATTTAATAGTTATCGTAGCCTATTTATTATACATAACATCAGCCCGTATTCGTCCACTGCTGGACATGGGCCTCTTCCCCAGCTGTTGTCTCACTTCAGCTTGCTAATCCTTCGAGCTAACTCTTGTATTATTTATTGTGTATGCCTTCCTTTTTCCTTTCCAGTGTCTACGGCGGAACATCTATATAGACTGTTAAAAACAAAAGTTTTCCTTTGCTTTGCCGCAGTCGGGTAAAAATAGCGTATCTACGACTCTCTGGAGACGAATCGAATCTAAGTCAGACCAATAGGGGCGACGCTACGGTGGTATACAGACTGTTAAACACATAACCCTTCCTTTGCTTCGCCGTAATCGGGTAAAAAGTAGATTACGACACTTTTGCGATAAAGACGAATCGATTGATGAGGTATCAATCGATTCGTCTTTATCGCAAAAGTGTCGTAATCTACTTTTCAAAATCATATCAATTGATACCTCGCATGTCAAAATCAGATTGATAGGGGTGACGCTATGCTGGAACATCTATACAACCAAACATACATATATATACGGTAAAATACATTACCCCCCCTTTATACTTCGTCGTAGTCGGGTAAAACGTGTATTCAAACATACAAAGAAATATATATTTACATACAAGCATACGTAGGCTTTTAAAAACTTTACCCTTGCCTTGCATCGCCGTAGTAGGGCAAAAAAATAATGAATCCGCTTAGTGTAGATCTAATAGGCTATTTTTGTCACATTCTTAAAATGTGGAAAAATCCTCTTAAGGAACGTTTCGAATTTTTTCTTTACTCTACTCATACCCATTATCTGAGGTCATCAGAAAATCTCCAACTGAAAATTAATTCGCGCACACGTGAGTTCTTTTTATAGTAAGTCTTTTACAACACAAGCAGTTACTTCTTGGGAATTCTTTACCAGTCTCTGTTAGGAAAGCTACATCACTGAACATTTTTAAAGACCGTGTCAAGAATCTGTACTTGTCAAGTTATTAATCTGTTGAATGTACGATAATATTTATAATTATTTTATGTTAACAGTAGGTGTATATAAGTAAGTGTATTATTATTATTATATGGTAATAAATATTTGTATAATTCATTATATATCTGTAGGTATATTTTTATAATTCTGCACACTACCATCCTTTGTAACAGCCTATGTGTCTCTATTCAGCCTACGGTTGCCTGGAAGAGATCGCTGCTTAGTGATAAGGCTGCCGATTGTTCCATGTTAAAACTTGTTTATTGTATCATCAGTTCATTTCTTGTGCAATAAAGAGTTATCTATCTCTATCTCTACACAATAATGAAGGCAAAATGTAACGGGGTGACGAGCGCAGGCGCACTGCTGCTGTTCTGTATGGCAATGCAATGCAATACTTATTGTTATGGGCAGGCTACGCGTGCCTGCGATCTGGTCTGATCTGATCTGGTCTGGTCTGCGCGACGTGCTCGTATAACTGTCGCTCAATTATATTGTAAAACATACTGACGGTACCTACCATGATAATATTCCAGGGTTTCGGCGAGTTGCATCTATCTTATGTTAATAACAACAAGAGTTTTCAACTACAACTTCTAACACGTCATATTTGCTAGTCCGAGAGTCGAAGGAGCGGTACAATTTTTGATAATGGTTCCAATGCAATGTATATCTACAAATAAGATGGATTTTCAGTTGGGTTTGTCCGGAAATTGAAACAAGAAATAAAGACATAATCAAAAGTACTGCTTACCAACTTCGAATCGTCATAGATCCTCATTAGAAATGAAAAAATATTAGAATAACCTAAAAATGAGTGTCAAATACCTATTCAATAGTTCGTCGATTTTTCTTTTTTTCTTCACAATATGGTGTTATTGAATTTTGATTATTGTCATGTCTTTAATAGCACACGCGCAAGATTAACATAATTCGATTAACGTAAGTATCATCAGAATCGGTCCACGCGTTTGGTCTATGTAGTGCCACAAATTAACAAACATATATAGGCTGATAAGCACAGTCGAATTTAGAACCTCCACTTTTTTTATAAAGAGGAAAGATTTGTTTTTTTTTATATGTATGTATGTATGTATGTATGTATGAGTGTCGATTTAAAAAAATCTTTTACTTAATCATACACATCAGCAAGACGGACATTATCAGCAAGTAACATGGGCTGTATTTTATTTTTCATAAAATTGGAGATCCATTCCAAAATTACAATAAAGTAAACCACCCAAGGCATCAATTATACAAGAACTATTGATTATTATGCATTAAATAATAGTACATTATATGTTTATTGTACTAATCATTAGCCACAAAAAAGCCCACGAGGCTTTATGTCTAATTAGGTGTTGTAGTTAGTGTAGTCACAGTAACTGTTATTTGTTCAAATTTGTCAATCATAAATATTTAGAGAAACCGGGGCGAGTCGCTAGTATCCAAATAAACGGTTAAAATTTGAAAGGCTACCACCTGATTTAAATGTTGCATTCACAAATTAATTTTGCGAACTTACATTTATAGGTAGCGCCACCTACCGTTGAGTAGAGAACGCGCACCTTGCTCCTTAGCTAAAGAATGCCATCTAGCGGCGAATGGACAGTACTTCACAACTGTACTGCATGCAGAGCACTGGCTGGCTTTTGCCGTGAAAACGCTAATGGGACGTTGTTGGTTTTGTATATATTTTTTCTCAAACTTGTGTTTCATAGAATAACATTATAAAAGTAAGTGGATGTAACTCTGTAAATATGTCAGTCTTTCTGTATGAATGTTACCTTTTTACGATCAAACGGCTGAACCGATCTTGGTGAAATGAGTTATGGAGATATGTTGTACCCTGGGGAAGGACATAGGATAACTTTGATCGCTATAAACTGTAATGCAGATAGTGTGTAATATTTTAGGTATAATTCGTATAATCAGCACGCTTCGATTTCTGTGATTCGATACTTATGTAGGTTCACAGACACAGGCAACAAGCTGCAGCCCATTTCTTGAATACGCTCAGCTGGTCCTCACAGCACCCGCGCCCTCTGAGAAGCGAGTATAATACATACCTTCTTGTGTTACGTTTCAGGCGAGTACTACTAGTCAGCAGTGCGTTGCAGTAAATACGGGCGCGGCGGCGGCGGCGGCGGCGGCGGCGGCGGCGGCGGCGGCGGCGGCGGCGGAGGCGGCGGCGGCGGCGGCGGCGGACGGCTGCATACTATGCAACGACATCCGCACCTGAAATGCACGCGGGTACATCATGTTACTTTCAAGTTATTGATCCATACAGGTATTTATATATAATTGACCGAGCGAGCGCGAAGCGCGAACGAAGCGTCTCCGTTTCAGCTTGGGAGAATTATTATAATAATTATTATTTCCATCCGGGTCTCTGTTTTCCTCTACAGGTCTCATTTCTCAACCGGTCTAGACGAAACTTTGTATGCAAATTACACAATTTTTTTTTTTTTTTTTTTTGCATTAGGTGTTTTGCATTTTTTTGCATTCTCCAAAAAAGGGGCAAAAAAGGGGGCCCCTGAATACCTCCGCCTTATTGAAAATAGTAACTTTAAGTTGGTCTCATAAAAAAATTGGTGAACATCTGATGAGGATCTTCGGCGTGATGAGCAGAATAGGTCTTTAGGCTCACTTTTAGGTTTCTACCAGTGGAATCAGCCCTTTACCTACTAGGTAGGAATTGATGGAGCACCTTGGTTATTAATGTTAGATTTACAATAAGGTAAATAGATGGCGCGGCGCTACTGTGCACCGCTAGATTCTTTGCATTAAAGTTTGTACTCGCAAGGTCTACAGCTCACACAGCCACTAGTAACTAGCATATTATGGTAGGTACTAAAGCTGCATCAACATTTAGTATATAGCGCAGGCGCAGTGCCGCTGTTCTGTATGGCATGGCACTGCAATAACTATTGTTATGAGCAGAGTACGCGTGGCCGCGTGCGCGTGCCCGTGATCTGGCGAACAACGCGACGTGCTCGTATAACTGCCGCTCAATTATATTGTAAAACATACTGAAGGTACCACCTACCGTGATAATATTCCAGGGTCGCGGCGGGCGGCGAGTCGCGGCTGACAACGGTCAAGGCACACCACAAATCTGAAATTCAGGTGGCAGCTTATGTTACTAACAAACCTAATTTCATTATTAGCTTTCTTTTAGTTTGTTGTATGTAGGAAGGAGTTTTCAACTACAACTTCTAATACGTCAAATTTGCTAATCCACGTGTCGATGGAGCGGGATAATATGTCCAATGCAATGTATACCTACCTATCTAATAATAAGATGCATTTTCAGTTTGGTTTGTCCGGAGGTTGAAACAAAAAATAACGACACATAAACGAAAGTGCTGAAAACCCCGACTGCGAACGAAACTAACAAGACATAACGTTCAAAAACCAAAACCTGACAACGGTCGGGTAAATATTGACTATGACACTCTTGCAATTGAGACGAATCGATTGATACTCGCTTGTCAAAATCGGACCAAGTTTTTAGTTTGAACACATAACCCTTCCTATGCTTCGCCGTAACCGGGTAAAAAAAAGAAGCCTATGACACTCTATAAATGAAGTCGATACGATTACTACCTCGCTTGTTCATAAAATTGGACTTGTTTTAAGTTTGAACACATAACCCTTCCTTTGATTCCCTGTAGACGGGTGAAAAAATAGCCTATGACACTGTATACCTAAATACGACTCGATTACGTAGGTTGAGATACACAATACCCAATTTTTAGAGAAACCCTTAGCTTCTCCTTTTCCACCCTGAGACGACTTTCTTGAGATCGCGTGCCCGCGCTTTTGCCAACGAATCCCCCCCAGCCTATTAGCCAAGGAAAAGTTGAAGGTAGATGGAGAAAATGTGATTGACACGCATTCATTTTTTAATATTGAAATGTTTGCGTTCATAAATTTCATTGTCGCTCGCCAATGCCAATACATACATACACGCGCCACCACCTACCGTTGAGAATGCCATCTAGCGGCGAGTGGACAGTTTTGAAACTGTTCTGCAGAGATCCGAATTTTGCCGTGAAATCGCTAATGAGACGTTTTTGGTTATGTATATTTTTCTCGAACCCGTGTTTCTTCGAGTATTAATCCATAGTACAGCCCATTTCATTCATTTTTGCATACGCTTAGCTGATTCTCACGGCAGCCGCCCGCGCCCGCGCCCGCGCCGTATGAGAAGGTGCGGGGCCCTCACGGCCCACGTATATAATACGTACCTCAAATATTGTGTTATGTTTAGGCGAGACGGGTCAGCCGCGTAGTGTAGTGCAGTGCAGTGCAGTGCAGTAGGTACGGGCGCGGCGGCGGCGGCGTTTACAGCGGCAGCGGCGGCGGCGGCGGCGGCGGCGGACGGCTGCATACATTCTACTATGCAACGACATCAGCACCTGAAATGCAAGCGGATACATCATGTTACTTCCAAGTTATTGTTTGTGTATTTATTGATCCATGCAGGCATTTATACACACACTAGCGACCCACCCCGGCTTCGCATGGACTTAATTAAGAAAAAAAATAAGAGAAAAATGTGAAGTTCTCGCACCCTCGACTTTCACTCCGCTACGTACGGGGGTACGCGCTCGCTACGTTCAGGTCTCATATGCTCTCGTATTATATAAAAGAATATTCTGTAAAAAAATATCTAACTGATGGTGAAATCCGCATCAAAATCCGTTGCATGGTTTAGGAGTTAGCGGCCTAACAGACAGATAGACGGACAGATAGACACACGCGGAATGCGACTTTGTTTTATATTATGTATTGATATTGATTGATTATAATAGTACTAGAGCCGCATCAACATTTGGTATATTTTACTTCATAGGTAGTTCAGTACCGTGACATACTGACAGACAGACAGACAACGCACCTCCTATGAACTGGAGGACCTAGAGATTGGAAATAAAGAGTCATAGCTTATGAGTCGGAACTGAGCCTTTGTAAGAGTGCACAATGCACAATGTAAACTAACAAAAATGTAATGTAACCTAAGTTAGGTCGGTTTATGTTAGGTTTATTTATGTTAGGTTCATTTATGTTAGGTTACTTTAAGTTAGGTTCGATTATGTTAGGTTGGTTTATGTTAGGTTTATTTATGTTAGGTTCATTTATGTTAGGTTAATAACATTTAGAACACTGACATAAATAAAAAAAAAAAAAAAACCTTAACACTAAAGTAAGTCTAAATGTAACTATTTGCAAAAAAACATAATACCAAAAATATGATAAGAATTACATAGAGAAAAAACGATGGTACATTGAGATTTATAAAATTTGATTGACCGCTTCTTTCCAATCAAGTAGAAAAAAAAAGTTGAAAAGTCAAGTGGTTGTCTGGAAGAGATCGCCCTTAGCGATAAGACCGCCCATTGTGCCGTATTAAAAAAATAAGTTATTGTATTTGTTCCTTATATGGTGTAATAAAGTGTTTATTATTATTAAAAAAATCCCACCCACGTCATGGGCGTTGTAAGAAGCGAAATTAAAACAAAAAATGACGACTACCGGCAGAATTATCTCATTATTTGACAAAACGAACCTCCTTTCTCCCGTTACGCTACACTGTCTCCACCGTTAACAATTTTATAAAATGGGGTTAATTTATATAAAACAATTTAATTCACAAAATATACTCTAAACAATAGAAATATACGTTATACAGCTCGTATGTAGCGAAAAACCGAAGAAAAACGACCAAAAACTACACATATTAAGAAAGTTTTCATCAAAATTACTCAAATTTTTAAGACAGGAATCAATGCCCTAACTAATTAGGGGTCCAAATATACTAGAAATCAATTATAATTAAGAATAAATCAATAAACCACACATGAAGTAAAAAAAATAAAACGGAATCTTTCGGTAGGACATTTTCGGCCAGGCGGCGATGCAAGGATTAAATTTAGATGCATTTGCACTGTTTTTTGCATAACACCCCACCCACGCGTCATGGGCGTTGCTTACAACAACGATAATAATTAAGAATAAATCAATAAACAACACATGAAGTAAAAAATAACACGGAACCTGTCGATAGGACATTTTCGGCCAGGCGGCGATGCAAGGGTTAAATTAAGAAGCATTTGCACTGATTTTTGCATAATATTATGTAATCTACAAACATCACCCACGTCATGGGCGTTCGAAAGCGCAATTGAACGAAATTAGAACAATAAACATCGAATACCGGCAGAATTCTCTCATTATTTGTCAAAACGAACCTCCTTTTCCCCGTCACGCTACTACGTCACGTCACTATAACAATTTTATTAAATGGGGTGTTCATTCATATAAAACAAACGAATTTCAGAATATATATATATATGTGTCAATGTAAAAAAATAAAAACATCTCTACTTGACGATACGACATTTACGACGTAGCGAAAAAGCAAAGGCGGCTAAGTAGAAAAAAATGCACTCATTTTTGCATCTACGCAATCGATAAACACCACGTTTTAAAAAGCTAAATTAAACATGTAAGTTGACGGGTAGAATTAGCTCACTATCTGTGAAAGTGAACCTCCATTATCCCTTTACGGTACTGTCTCCACTGTTAACAATTTTATTAAATGGGGGTTAATTAAATAAAACAATTGAATTTACAAAAATTAATAATAAAAAAATAAAAAATATGTTAAACTATTTAAAAAGAAAAAGAAAAGAAAAAAAACGGAACCAGTCGATACAACATTTTCGACGTGCGGCTAGGCAAAGGCGGCTATGTAATCTATAAACACCACCCACGTCACGGGCGTTTTAAAAAGCGAAATTAGACAAAAAAAACTTTGCGAAAGCGAATATTTATCCTTTCTCTCGTTACGCCGCCGTCTCCACTGTTAACAATTTTATTAAAAGGGGGCTTAATTTAAATAAAACAATTGAATTTACAAAAATTAATAATAAAAAAATAAAAAATATGTTAAACTATTTAAAAAGAAAAAAGAAAAGAAAAAAAAACGGAACCAGTCGATACAACATTTTCGACGTGCGGCTAGGCAAAGGCGGCTACTTTCCTCGGCGAGGTGGGGACCCTAGTCAACCGAAACCACCCCCAACCCATTATTGTCATTGGAGACCTCAACGCCAAATCTCCAGCGTGGGGATCTCCGGTCACAAATGTACGGGGAAGAGCCGTTGACGCATGGCTGGCAGAGTCTGGGCTGTGTGTCTTAAACCGGGGTACAACGTTCACCTGTGTGCGACGATCTGGCGGATCGGTGATCGACATAACGTTCGCCACCCCTGAAATAGCGCGTCGCGTTCGGGATTGGGAGGTGCTGGTGAATGAGGAGACGCTATCTGATCACCGCTACATTCGGTTTAGCGTCTCCTCATTTGCATCTGATCTGGAAAGACAGGGGGCAACCATGTCTGGCCCCCGTTGGGTCCTCAAACGCTTGAATCTGGAGGTGCTGCAGGAGGCGGCCCTCGTCCAAGCCTGGAACGCGTCCCCTTCGGAGCCAGTGAACCTGGACGAAGAGGCTGACGAGCTGTGTAAAGCTATGACTCACATCTGCGACGCCGCAATGCCTCGTGCTAGGGCACCACCATCCAAGCGCAATGTCTACTGGTGGACGGAGGAGATCGCCGAGCTCCGTCGTCGATGTGTGGCAAAGCGCCGCCGATACCAGCGGTATAGGAGAAGAAGACGCCGGGAGACGGCTGAGTCTGATACTCTTTACGCTGCGTATAGAGAGGCTTCCAAAGCCCTCAGCGTGGCCATCAGTGAGGCTAAGGCGGAGTCCTGGCGGCAGCTACTCCAATCATTGGAGCATGATCCGTGGGGGCGCCCGTATAAGATGGCGAGACAAAAGCTTCGTCCCTGGGCTCCTCCCATCACCAGCACGCTGCAGCCACATGTCCTCCGGCGGGTAGTTGAGGGTCTATTTCCTAGGGCACCGGGAACTGAATTTGCTCCCCCCATCACGGCGGCGCCACAAAGCGAGGCCCATAGCGAGGAAGAAGCCAACTCTGCTCCCGAAATATCGGAGGGAGAACTTTGCGTGGCCGTCTTGAAAATGAAGACTAAAAACACGGCTCCGGGGCCTGACGGTATTCCCGGTCGTGCGTGGGCCCTCGCCCAGGATGCCCTGGGACCACGCTTGAGGACTTTCTTCGACCGCTGCCTGAATGAAGGGAGATTCCCCAGGCAGTGGAAAGGGGGAAAGCTCGTACTCCTTCGAAAGGAAGGGCGCCCAGTGGACGAACCAGCAGGCTATCGCCCGATTGTACTGCTTGACGAGGCTGGCAAATTACTGGAGCGTGTTGTAGCTGCCCGCCTCGTCAAACACCTGGAGAGAGTCGGCCCTAATTTAGCTGACACCCAATACGGCTTTCGTAGAGGCCGCTCGACGCTAGATGCTATATCTTGCGTCCGCAACCTCTCCGAGGAAGCGTGCTCCAGCGGTGGGGTAATGTTGGCAGTGTCTTTGGATATTGCCAACGCGTTCAACACTCTACCGTGGAGCACGATTTTGGCGGCGTTGAGGTACCATAGTGTACCCCTTTATCTTCAGGGCTTGGTGGGGGATTACCTCTCCAACAGGGAGGTAGTCTACCCAACGAAAGATGGAGAAGGCCGCAGCCCTGTGACGCGCGGTGTTCCACAGGGGTCCGTATTGGGTCCCCTCTTGTGGAACATCGGGTATGATTGGGTTCTTCGGGGTGCTAATCTTGGTGGCGTCGGCGTCGTTTGTTACGCTGACGACACCCTGGTTACCGCCCGGGGGGGGACCTACAGAGAGGCAGCGATTTTGGCTACGGCCGGAGTCGCAGCTGTTGTGGCCAGAATAAGGCGGCTGGGACTGGAGGTGGCGCTCCACAAATCGGAGGCTATCTGTTTCCACGGCCCTCGGCGAGCGCCACCTGCAGACTCAAATATTGTAGTGGGAGGGACTTCAATTGCTGTCGGGCCAACGCTTAAATACCTTGGCGTTGTGCTTGACAGCAGATGGAGATTCGGAGCACATCTGCGGCAGCTGTCCCCAAAACTGACTGGGACTGCTGCCGCGCTGAGCCGCCTCCTCCCGAACCTCGGCGGAGGAGATGGAAGCTGTCGCCACCTTTACATGGCGGTGGTACGTTCCATGGCCTTGTACGGTGCCCCTATATGGGCCGGGTCTCTCGACTCCCAGGAGACCGCCTTGCTCCACACCGCGCAAAGGGTCATGGCGGTGAGGATATGTAGGGGATATCGCACGATATCACACGAGGTGGCCTGCGAACGGATCTCGCCGGATCTCTTCCGTGGGACTTGGAGGCCGACGTTCTCTCTTCGGTCTTTTGGCGGAGAACGCGGGCACGCGAGCGTGACCTCCGCCCGGCGCCACAAGAGGTGGTGCGATGGCGAAAGGATGCCAGGAGAGTGGCTCTAGCAACCTGGCGTGAACGGCTCCTCACTGGGCCAGCAAAAAGAGGGGACGGGGCTCAGCGATTCCTCGAGGCTGTCCGACCCGTGCTCGTGGACTGGGTCCAACGAGGACATGGAGCGTTGACCTTCCGATTGACGCAGGTCCTCTCGGGGCATGGATGCTTCGGGAGGTACCTGTGCAACGTGGCCAGAAGGGAAGCATCCCCAGTGTGCCACCGGTGCGGCTTTGCGGAAGATACCGCACAGCATGCGCTGGAGGCATGCCCGGCAGAGGCGGAACCGTGTCAAGCCCTGACTGCGATTGTGGGAGCAGACCTCTCGTTGTCGACCGTCATAGCTAAGATGGTTGATGACGAGACGTCATGGGAGGCTATGGTTTCCTTTTGCGAAACTATCATCTCGCAAAGGGAGGCCGAGGAGCGAGAGAGGGAGATTGATCCTCTCTCCCTTCCAATCCGGAGGGCACGGACGAGGAGACGAGCTAATCCAGCTCGCACTCCGTCTCCGCGTCTCTCTCCACCACACTACTCCTCACATTGAGGAGGTGATGCACTAATGTTCCGGTGCATCACGTGTTGTATGGGGCGGGCATTCTAGCCCACCCGAGGTGGGTTCGTCCTGTGGGAAAGGACGAATGTCGGCATAGGCGGGGTTGCGGAGAATGCTAAAGCGGGCCCGCGACCCCGTTGCAGCTGGTAATGAAGGAACATCGTGGGGTTTTTAGTCGGTAGTGGCAACAGTTGTTGCCGAGCCCGACATAACCCGCTCGCACTCCCATTGGCGGGCGGGTATGCGTAAATGCATTTTCCCCACGTAAAAAAAAAAAAAAGGCAAAGGCGGCTATGTAATCTATAAACACCACCCACGTCACGGGCGTTTTAAAAAGCGAAATTAGGCAAAAAAAACTTTGCGAAAGCGAATATTTATCCTTTCTCTCGTTACGCCGCCGTCTCCACTGTTAACAATTTTATTAAAAGGGGGCTTAATTAATTTGTATAAAAAATGAATATTAAAAAAAAACCGAATATTTTCATGTTACTACTTGAACGGGTACAATAGTCAAAGTATTAGTACTTCCAGTGCTCAATAGCTGCTGGTAGCTGTGATTACCGAAACATGTTACAGAAAAAATATAAAAAAATGAAAGTTGAGAGATTGTGCCTGCAACTGAAAATCTATTGATTGAAGGCCGGGGGAGAGGTGATATTTTTTTTTTTTTTTACAAAGAAACGCTTATAATTACAAAAAATATATGGCGTTACAACATGATTGTGTGCATTGTAACCATCCTGAGACTAGACAGGTTCAGGGGAGCAGCTCAGATGGCGGAAGGGAAAAAACAAAGGAAGAAAAATATAACTGTTGGATTGAAATAACGTACCGGAAGAAAGGGGTCAATTAGTTGTCGACATTGTAATAATAAAAAGTATTATTATTACAAAACACGTAATCGATGACGTCACATTGGACTACACGCCCACCGGCGTACTTGTTAAAACGTTGCTAAGAACGATATAGTTAATGCAAATCTCAAACTTTCGTTAGAAAGCTTAAGAAAGACTGGCCATTTATTTTTGTTTTGTATATTTACAGGTGTAGGTTACTAAAGAAATCTTCAAGGACTCTGAAAATAACAACGACACTGATACGACACCACGACCCGTAATAAGAAAATGGCAATACTAAACGTGTAGGTATTGATTAATTAATAATATCACACTTACTCGACTTTTCGTTTTATTGGATTATCTAGGCAGAGTAAATTTATTCCCGTAGCTATGCGCACCATTTAAATTTATTTCTATCTAGTTTTTAGGCAGAATATTTAAAATCACCGTTGTCATCCAAACAATAGAAAGCGTGCTGTCAAAAATGAATTAGCGAGGGAAATAAATGAGTGAAATAAAAATTCAAATAATACTCGATCGCTTGTTACCTGGCTATTATTAAAATTAATGTTGTGTATCAATATACATAGATAGATAACGTGCGAGTACAATTATAATTCTAAACTAAGTTGTGCTTACCGTAATTAGACGGCGGCGGCGGAGCAGGAGAGGCAGACGTCGCGCCGCTACCAGCAGCGATGCAGCATTTACAATCGAACACTGCGAATGAACGCACGGGGGGGCTGCTTCAGGAGCTTCTGAAAAATGCATCATTCAATCAACTTTAGTAAATTTGTATGTACATTATTAAGTATACGACAAAATTGGTAATATATATGTTTTTTTTTTTGTTTGTACTTAGATTTAATAGTTATCGTAGCCTATTTATTATACATAACATCAGCCCGTATTCGTCCACTGCTGGACATGGGCCTCTTCCCCAGCTGTTGTCTCACTTCAGCTTGCTAATCCTTCGAGCTAACTCTTGTATTATTTATTGTGTATGCCTTCCTTTTTCCTTTCCAGTGTCTACGGCGGAACATCTATATAGACTGTTAAAAACAAAAGTTTTCCTTTGCTTTGCCGCAGTCGGGTAAAAATAGCGTATCTACGACTCTCTGGAGACGAATCGAATCTAAGTCAGACCAATAGGGGCGACGCTACGGTGGTATACAGACTGTTAAACACATAACCCTTCCTTTGCTTCGCCGTAATCGGGTAAAAAGTAGATTACGACACTTTTGCGATAAAGACGAATCGATTGATGAGGTATCAATCGATTCGTCTTTATCGCAAAAGTGTCGTAATCTACTTTTCAAAATCATATCAATTGATACCTCGCATGTCAAAATCAGATTGATAGGGGTGACGCTATGCTGGAACATCTATACAACCAAACATACATATATATACGGTAAAATACATTACCCCCCCTTTATACTTCGTCGTAGTCGGGTAAAACGTGTATTCAAACATACAAAGAAATATATATTTACATACAAGCATACGTAGGCTTTTAAAAACTTTACCCTTGCCTTGCATCGCCGTAGTAGGGCAAAAAAATAATGAATCCGCTTAGTGTAGATCTAATAGGCTATTTTTGTCACATTCTTAAAATGTGGAAAAATCCTCTTAAGGAACGTTTCGAATTTTTTCTTTACTCTACTCATACCCATTATCTGAGGTCATCAGAAAATCTCCAACTGAAAATTAATTCGCGCACACGTGAGTTCTTTTTATAGTAAGTCTTTTACAACACAAGCAGTTACTTCTTGGGAATTCTTTACCAGTCTCTGTTAGGAAAGCTACATCACTGAACATTTTTAAAGACCGTGTCAAGAATCTGTACTTGTCAAGTTATTAATCTGTTGAATGTACGATAATATTTATAATTATTTTATGTTAACAGTAGGTGTATATAAGTAAGTGTATTATTATTATTATATGGTAATAAATATTTGTATAATTCATTATATATCTGTAGGTATATTTTTATAATTCTGCACACTACCATCCTTTGTAACAGCCTATGTGTCTCTATTCAGCCTACGGTTGCCTGGAAGAGATCGCTGCTTAGTGATAAGGCTGCCGATTGTTCCATGTTAAAACTTGTTTATTGTATCATCAGTTCATTTCTTGTGCAATAAAGAGTTATCTATCTCTATCTCTACACAATAATGAAGGCAAAATGTAACGGGGTGACGAGCGCAGGCGCACTGCTGCTGTTCTGTATGGCAATGCAATGCAATACTTATTGTTATGGGCAGGCTACGCGTGCCTGCGATCTGGTCTGATCTGATCTGGTCTGGTCTGCGCGACGTGCTCGTATAACTGTCGCTCAATTATATTGTAAAACATACTGACGGTACCTACCATGATAATATTCCAGGGTTTCGGCGAGTTGCATCTATCTTATGTTAATAACAACAAGAGTTTTCAACTACAACTTCTAACACGTCATATTTGCTAGTCCGAGAGTCGAAGGAGCGGTACAATTTTTGATAATGGTTCCAATGCAATGTATATCTACAAATAAGATGGATTTTCAGTTGGGTTTGTCCGGAAATTGAAACAAGAAATAAAGACATAATCAAAAGTACTGCTTACCAACTTCGAATCGTCATAGATCCTCATTAGAAATGAAAAAATATTAGAATAACCTAAAAATGAGTGTCAAATACCTATTCAATAGTTCGTCGATTTTTCTTTTTTTCTTCACAATATGGTGTTATTGAATTTTGATTATTGTCATGTCTTTAATAGCACACGCGCAAGATTAACATAATTCGATTAACGTAAGTATCATCAGAATCGGTCCACGCGTTTGGTCTATGTAGTGCCACAAATTAACAAACATATATAGGCTGATAAGCACAGTCGAATTTAGAACCTCCACTTTTTTTATAAAGAGGAAAGATTTGTTTTTTTTTATATGTATGTATGTATGTATGTATGTATGAGTGTCGATTTAAAAAAATCTTTTACTTAATCATACACATCAGCAAGACGGACATTATCAGCAAGTAACATGGGCTGTATTTTATTTTTCATAAAATTGGAGATCCATTCCAAAATTACAATAAAGTAAACCACCCAAGGCATCAATTATACAAGAACTATTGATTATTATGCATTAAATAATAGTACATTATATGTTTATTGTACTAATCATTAGCCACAAAAAAGCCCACGAGGCTTTATGTCTAATTAGGTGTTGTAGTTAGTGTAGTCACAGTAACTGTTATTTGTTCAAATTTGTCAATCATAAATATTTAGAGAAACCGGGGCGAGTCGCTAGTATCCAAATAAACGGTTAAAATTTGAAAGGCTACCACCTGATTTAAATGTTGCATTCACAAATTAATTTTGCGAACTTACATTTATAGGTAGCGCCACCTACCGTTGAGTAGAGAACGCGCACCTTGCTCCTTAGCTAAAGAATGCCATCTAGCGGCGAGTGGACAGTACTTCACAACTGTACTGCATGCAGAGCACTGGCTGGCTTTTGCCGTGAAAACGCTAATGGGACGTTGTTGGTTTTGTATATATTTTTTCTCAAACTTGTGTTTCATAGAATAACATTATAAAAGTAAGTGGATGTAACTCTGTAAATATGTCAGTCTTTCTGTATGAATGTTACCTTTTTACGATCAAACGGCTGAACCGATCTTGGTGAAATGAGTTATGGAGATATGTTGTACCCTGGGGAAGGACATAGGATAACTTTGATCGCTATAAACTGTAATGCAGATAGTGTGTAATATTTTAGGTATAATTCGTATAATCAGCACGCTTCGATTTCTGTGATTCGATACTTATGTAGGTTCACAGACACAGGCAACAAGCTGCAGCCCATTTCTTGAATACGCTCAGCTGGTCCTCACAGCACCCGCGCCCTCTGAGAAGCGAGTATAATACATACCTTCTTGTGTTACGTTTCAGGCGAGTACTACTAGTCAGCAGTGCGTTGCAGTAAATACGGGCGCGGCGGCGGCGGCGGCGGCGGCGGCGGCGGCGGCGGCGGCGGCGGCGGCGGAGGCGGCGGCGGCGGCGGCGGCGGACGGCTGCATACTATGCAACGACATCCGCACCTGAAATGCACGCGGGTACATCATGTTACTTTCAAGTTATTGATCCATACAGGTATTTATATATAATTGACCGAGCGAGCGCGAAGCGCGAACGAAGCGTCTCCGTTTCAGCTTGGGAGAATTATTATAATAATTATTATTTCCATCCGGGTCTCTGTTTTCCTCTACAGGTCTCATTTCTCAACCGGTCTAGACGAAACTTTGTATGCAAATTACACAATTTTTTTTTTTTTTTTTTTTGCATTAGGTGTTTTGCATTTTTTTGCATTCTCCAAAAAAGGGGCAAAAAAGGGGGCCCCTGAATACCTCCGCCTTATTGAAAATAGTAACTTTAAGTTGGTCTCATAAAAAAATTGGTGAACATCTGATGAGGATCTTCGGCGTGATGAGCAGAATAGGTCTTTAGGCTCACTTTTAGGTTTCTACCAGTGGAATCAGCCCTTTACCTACTAGGTAGGAATTGATGGAGCACCTTGGTTATTAATGTTAGATTTACAATAAGGTAAATAGATGGCGCGGCGCTACTGTGCACCGCTAGATTCTTTGCATTAAAGTTTGTACTCGCAAGGTCTACAGCTCACACAGCCACTAGTAACTAGCATATTATGGTAGGTACTAAAGCTGCATCAACATTTAGTATATAGCGCAGGCGCAGTGCCGCTGTTCTGTATGGCATGGCACTGCAATAACTATTGTTATGAGCAGAGTACGCGTGGCCGCGTGCGCGTGCCCGTGATCTGGCGAACAACGCGACGTGCTCGTATAACTGCCGCTCAATTATATTGTAAAACATACTGAAGGTACCACCTACCGTGATAATATTCCAGGGTCGCGGCGGGCGGCGAGTCGCGGCTGACAACGGTCAAGGCACACCACAAATCTGAAATTCAGGTGGCAGCTTATGTTACTAACAAACCTAATTTCATTATTAGCTTTCTTTTAGTTTGTTGTATGTAGGAAGGAGTTTTCAACTACAACTTCTAATACGTCAAATTTGCTAATCCACGTGTCGATGGAGCGGGATAATATGTCCAATGCAATGTATACCTACCTATCTAATAATAAGATGCATTTTCAGTTTGGTTTGTCCGGAGGTTGAAACAAAAAATAACGACACATAAACGAAAGTGCTGAAAACCCCGACTGCGAACGAAACTAACAAGACATAACGTTCAAAAACCAAAACCTGACAACGGTCGGGTAAATATTGACTATGACACTCTTGCAATTGAGACGAATCGATTGATACTCGCTTGTCAAAATCGGACCAAGTTTTTAGTTTGAACACATAACCCTTCCTATGCTTCGCCGTAACCGGGTAAAAAAAAGAAGCCTATGACACTCTATAAATGAAGTCGATACGATTACTACCTCGCTTGTTCATAAAATTGGACTTGTTTTAAGTTTGAACACATAACCCTTCCTTTGATTCCCTGTAGACGGGTGAAAAAATAGCCTATGACACTGTATACCTAAATACGACTCGATTACGTAGGTTGAGATACACAATACCCAATTTTTAGAGAAACCCTTAGCTTCTCCTTTTCCACCCTGAGACGACTTTCTTGAGATCGCGTGCCCGCGCTTTTGCCAACGAATCCCCCCCAGCCTATTAGCCAAGGAAAAGTTGAAGGTAGATGGAGAAAATGTGATTGACACGCATTCATTTTTTAATATTGAAATGTTTGCGTTCATAAATTTCATTGTCGCTCGCCAATGCCAATACATACATACACGCGCCACCACCTACCGTTGAGAATGCCATCTAGCGGCGAGTGGACAGTTTTGAAACTGTTCTGCAGAGATCCGAATTTTGCCGTGAAATCGCTAATGAGACGTTTTTGGTTATGTATATTTTTCTCGAACCCGTGTTTCTTCGAGTATTAATCCATAGTACAGCCCATTTCATTCATTTTTGCATACGCTTAGCTGATTCTCACGGCAGCCGCCCGCGCCCGCGCCCGCGCCGTATGAGAAGGTGCGGGGCCCTCACGGCCCACGTATATAATACGTACCTCAAATATTGTGTTATGTTTAGGCGAGACGGGTCAGCCGCGTAGTGCAGTGCAGTGCAGTGCAGTAGGTACGGGCGCGGCGGCGGCGGCGTTTGCAGCGGCGGCGGCGGCGGCGGCGGACGGCTGCATACATTCTACTATGCAACGACATCAGCACCTGAAATGCAAGCGGATACATCATGTTACTTCCAAGTTATTGTTTGTGTATTTATTGATCCATGCAGGCATTTATACACACACTAGCGACCCACCCCGGCTTCGCATGGACTTAATTAAGAAAAAAAATAAGAGAAAAATGTGAAGTTCTCGCACCCTCGACTTTCACTCCGCTACGTACGGGGGTACGCGCTCGCTACGTTCAGGTCTCATATGCTCTCGTATTATATAAAAGAATATTCTGTAAAAAAATATCTAACTGATGGTGAAATCCGCATCAAAATCCGTTGCATGGTTTAGGAGTTAGCGGCCTAACAGACAGATAGACGGACAGATAGACACACGCGGAATGCGACTTTGTTTTATATTATGTATTGATATTGATTGATTATAATAGTACTAGAGCCGCATCAACATTTGGTATATTTTACTTCATAGGTAGTTCAGTACCGTGACATACTGACAGACAGACAGACAACGCACCTCCTATGAACTGGAGGACCTAGAGATTGGAAATAAAGAGTCATAGCTTATGAGTCGGAACTGAGCCTTTGTAAGAGTGCACAATGCACAATGTAAACTAACAAAAATGTAATGTAACCTAAGTTAGGTCGGTTTATGTTAGGTTTATTTATGTTAGGTTCATTTATGTTAGGTTACTTTAAGTTAGGTTCGATTATGTTAGGTTGGTTTATGTTAGGTTTATTTATGTTAGGTTCATTTATGTTAGGTTAATAACATTTAGAACACTGACATAAATAAAAATAAAAAAAAAACCTTAACACTAAAGTAAGTCTAAATGTAACTATTTGCAAAATAACATAATACTAAAAATATGATAAGAATTACATAGAGAAAAAACGATGGTACATTGAGATTTATAAAATTTGATTGACCGCTTCTTTCCAATCAAGTAGAAAAAAAAAGTTGAAAAGTCAAGTGGTAGTCTGGAAGAGATCGCCCTTAGCGATAAGACCACCCAATGTGCCGTATTTTAAAAATAAGTTATTGTATTTGTTCCTTATATGGTGTAATAAAGTGTTTATTATTATTAAAAAAATCCCACCCACGTCATGGGCGTTGTAAGAAGCGAAATTAAAACAAAAAATGACGACTACCGGCAGAATTATCTCATTATTTGACAAAACGAACCTCCTTTCTCCCGTTACGCTACACTGTCTCCACCGTTAACAATTTTATAAAATGGGGTTAATTTATATAAAACAATTTAATTCACAAAATATACTCTAAACAATAGAAATATACGTTATACAGCTCGTATGTAGCGAAAAACCGAAGAAAAACGACCAAAAACTACACATATTAAGAAAGTTTTCATCAAAATTACTCAAATTTTTAAGACAGGAATCAATGCCCTAACTAATTAGGGGTCCAAATATACTAGAAATCAATTATAATTAAGAATAAATCAAGTAACCACACATGAAGTAAAAAAAATAAAACGGAATCTTTCGGTAGGACATTTTCGGCCAGGCGGCGATGCAAGGATTAAATTTAGATGCATTTGCACTGTTTTTTGCATAACACCCCACCCACGCGTCATGGGCGTTGCTTACAACAACGATAATAATTAAGAATAAATCAATAAACAACACATGAAGTAAAAAATAACACGGAACCTGTCGATAGGACATTTTCGGCCAGGCGGCGATGCAAGGGTTAAATTAAGAAGCATTTGCACTGATTTTTGCATAATATTATGTAATCTACAAACATCACCCACGTCATGGGCGTTCGAAAGCGCAATTGAACGAAATTAGAACAATAAACATCGAATACCGGCAGAATTCTCTCATTATTTGTCAAAACGAACCTCCTTTTCCCCGTCACGCTACTACGTCACGTCACTATAACAATTTTATTAAATGGGGTGTTCATTCATATAAAACAAACGAATTTCAGAATATATATATATATGTGTCAATGTAAAAAAATAAAAACATCTCTACTTGACGATACGACATTTACGACGTAGCGAAAAAGCAAAGGCGGCTAAGTAGAAAAAAATGCACTCATTTTTGCATCTACGCAATCGATAAACACCACGTTTTAAAAAGCTAAATTAAACATGTAAGTTGACGGGTAGAATTAGCTCACTATCTGTGAAAGTGAACCTCCATTATCCCTTTACGGTACTGTCTCCACTGTTAACAATTTTATTAAATGGGGGTTAATTAAATAAAACAATTGAATTTACAAAAATTAATAATAAAAAAATAAAAAATATGTTAAACTATTTAAAAAGAAAAAAGAAAAGAAAAAAAAACGGAACCAGTCGATACAACATTTTCGACGTGCGGCTAGGCAAAGGCGGCTATGTAATCTATAAACACCACCCACGTCACGGGCGTTTTAAAAAGCGAAATTAGACAAAAAAAACTTTGCGAAAGCGAATATTTATCCTTTCTCTCGTTACGCCGCCGTCTCCACTGTTAACAATTTTATTAAAAGGGGGCTTAATTTAAATAAAACAATTGAATTTACAAAAATTAATAATAAAAAAATAAAAAATATGTTAAACTATTTAAAAAGAAAAAAGAAAAGAAAAAAAAACGGAACCAGTCGATACAACATTTTCGACGTGCGGCTAGGCAAAGGCGGCTACTTTCCTCGGCGAGGTGGGGACCCTAGTCAACCGAAACCACCCCCAACCCATTATTGTCATTGGAGACCTCAACGCCAAATCTCCAGCGTGGGGATCTCCGGTCACAAATGTACGGGGAAGAGCCGTTGACGCATGGCTGGCAGAGTCTGGGCTGTGTGTCTTAAACCGGGGTACAACGTTCACCTGTGTGCGACGATCTGGCGGATCGGTGATCGACATAACGTTCGCCACCCCTGAAATAGCGCGTCGCGTTCGGGATTGGGAGGTGCTGGTGAATGAGGAGACGCTATCTGATCACCGCTACATTCGGTTTAGCGTCTCCTCATTTGCATCTGATCTGGAAAGACAGGGGGCAACCATGTCTGGCCCCCGTTGGGTCCTCAAACGCTTGAATCTGGAGGTGCTGCAGGAGGCGGCCCTCGTCCAAGCCTGGAACGCGTCCCCTTCGGAGCCAGTGAACCTGGACGAAGAGGCTGACGAGCTGTGTAAAGCTATGACTCACATCTGCGACGCCGCAATGCCTCGTGCTAGGGCACCACCATCCAAGCGCAATGTCTACTGGTGGACGGAGGAGATCGCCGAGCTCCGTCGTCGATGTGTGGCAAAGCGCCGCCGATACCAGCGGTATAGGAGAAGAAGACGCCGGGAGACGGCTGAGTCTGATACTCTTTACGCTGCGTATAGAGAGGCTTCCAAAGCCCTCCGCGTGGCCATCAGTGAGGCTAAGGCGGAGTCCTGGCGGCAGCTACTCCAATCATTGGAGCATGATCCGTGGGGGCGCCCGTATAAGATGGCGAGACAAAAGCTTCGTCCCTGGGCTCCTCCCATCACCAGCACGCTGCAGCCACATGTCCTCCGGCGGGTAGTTGAGGGTCTATTTCCTAGGGCACCGGGAACTGAATTTGCTCCCCCCATCACGGCGGCGCCACAAAGCGAGGCCCATAGCGAGGAAGAAGCCAACTCTGCTCCCGAAATATCGGAGGGAGAACTTTGCGTGGCCGTCTTGAAAATGAAGACTAAAAACACGGCTCCGGGGCCTGACGGTATTCCCGGTCGTGCGTGGGCCCTCGCCCAGGATGCCCTGGGACCACGCTTGAGGACTTTCTTCGACCGCTGCCTGAATGAAGGGAGATTCCCCAGGCAGTGGAAAGGGGGAAAGCTCGTACTCCTTCGAAAGGAAGGGCGCCCAGTGGACGAACCAGCAGGCTATCGCCCGATTGTACTGCTTGACGAGGCTGGCAAATTACTGGAGCGTGTTGTAGCTGCCCGCCTCGTCAAACACCTGGAGAGAGTCGGCCCTAATTTAGCTGACACCCAATACGGCTTTCGTAGAGGCCGCTCGACGCTAGATGCTATATCTTGCGTCCGCAACCTCTCCGAGGAAGCGTGCTCCAGCGGTGGGGTAATGTTGGCAGTGTCTTTGGATATTGCCAACGCGTTCAACACTCTACCGTGGAGCACGATTTTGGCGGCGTTGAGGTACCATAGTGTACCCCTTTATCTTCAGGGCTTGGTGGGGGATTACCTCTCCAACAGGGAGGTAGTCTACCCAACGAAAGATGGAGAAGGCCGCAGCCCTGTGACGCGCGGTGTTCCACAGGGGTCCGTATTGGGTCCCCTCTTGTGGAACATCGGGTATGATTGGGTTCTTCGGGGTGCTAATCTTGGTGGCGTCGGCGTCGTTTGTTACGCTGACGACACCCTGGTTACCGCCCGGGGGGGGACCTACAGAGAGGCAGCGATTTTGGCTACGGCCGGAGTCGCAGCTGTTGTGGCCAGAATAAGGCGGCTGGGACTGGAGGTGGCGCTCCACAAATCGGAGGCTATCTGTTTCCACGGCCCTCGGCGAGCGCCACCTGCAGACTCAAATATTGTAGTGGGAGGGACTTCAATTGCTGTCGGGCCAACGCTTAAATACCTTGGCGTTGTGCTTGACAGCAGATGGAGATTCGGAGCACATCTGCGGCAGCTGTCCCCAAAACTGACTGGGACTGCTGCCGCGCTGAGCCGCCTCCTCCCGAACCTCGGCGGAGGAGATGGAAGCTGTCGCCACCTTTACATGGCGGTGGTACGTTCCATGGCCTTGTACGGTGCCCCTATATGGGCCGGGTCTCTCGACTCCCAGGAGACCGCCTTGCTCCACACCGCGCAAAGGGTCATGGCGGTGAGGATATGTAGGGGATATCGCACGATATCACACGAGGTGGCCTGCGTTCTCGCCGGATCTCTTCCGTGGGACTTGGAGGCCGACGTTCTCTCTTCGGTCTTTTGGCGGAGAACGCGGGCACGCGAGCGTGACCTCCGCCCGGCGCCACAAGAGGTGGTGCGATGGCCAAAAGGATGCCAGGAGAGTGGCTCTAGCAACCTGGCGTGAACGGCTCCTCACTGGGCCAGCAAAAAGAGGGGACGGGGCTCAGCGATTCCTCGAGGCTGTCCGACCCGTGCTCGTGGACTGGGTCCAACGAGGACATGGAGCGTTGACCTTCCGATTGACGCAGGTCCTCTCGGGGCATGGATGCTTCGGGAGGTACCTGTGCAACGTGGCCAGAAGGGAAGCATCCCCAGTGTGCCACCGGTGCGGCTTTGCGGAAGATACCGCACAGCATGCGCTGGAGGCATGCCCGGCAGAGGCGGAACCGTGTCAAGCCCTGACTGCGATTGTGGGAGCAGACCTCTCGTTGTCGACCGTCATAGCTAAGATGGTTGATGACGAGACGTCATGGGAGGCTATGGTTTCCTTTTGCGAAACTATCATCTCGCAAAGGGAGGCCGAGGAGCGAGAGAGGGAGATTGATCCTCTCTCCCTTCCAATCCGGAGGGCACGGACGAGGAGACGAGCTAATCCAGCTCGCACTCCGTCTCCGCGTCTCTCTCCACCACACTACTCCTCACATTGAGGAGGTGATGCACCAATGTTCCGGTGCATCACGTGTTGTATGGGGCGGGCATTCTAGCCCACCCGAGGTGGGTTCGTCCTGTGGGAAAGGACGAATGTCGGCATAGGCGGGGTTGCGGAGAATGCTAAAGCGGGCCCGCGACCCCGTTGCAGCTGGTAATGAAGGAACATCGTGGGGTTTTTAGTCGGTAGTGGCAACAGTTGTTGCCGAGCCCGACATAACCCGCTCGCACTCCCATTGGCGGGCGGGTATGCGTAAATGCATTTTCCCCACGTAAAAAAAAAAAAAAAAGGCAAAGGCGGCTATGTAATCTATAAACACCACCCACGTCACGGGCGTTTTAAAAAGCGAAATTAGGCAAAAAAAACTTTGCGAAAGCGAATATTTATCCTTTCTCTCGTTACGCCGCCGTCTCCACTGTTAACAATTTTATTAAAAGGGGGCTTAATTAATTTGTATAAAAAATTAATATTAAAAAAAAAACCGAATATTTTCATTTTACTACTTGAACGGGTACAATAGTCAAAGTATTCGTACTTCCAGTGCTCAATAGCTGCTGGTAGCTGTGATTACCGAAACATGTTACAGAAAAAATATAAAAAAATGAAAGTTGAGAGATTGTGCCTGCAACTGAAAATCTATTGATTAAAGGCCGGGGGAGAGGTGATATTTTTTTTTTTTTTACAAAGAAACGCTTATAATTACAAAAAATATATGGCGTTACAACATGATTGTGTGCATTGTAACCATCCTGAGACTGGACAGGTTCAGGGGAGCAGCTCAGATGGCGGAAGGGAAAAAACAAAGGAAGAAAAATATAACTGTTGGATTGAAATAACGTACCGGAAGAAAGGGGTCAATTAGTTGTCGACATTGTTATAATAAAAAGTATTATTATTACAAAACACGTAATCGATGACGTCACATTGGACTACACGCCCACCGGCGTACTTGTTAAAACGTTGCTAAGAACGATATAGTTAATGCAAATCTCAAACTTTCGTTAGAAAGCTTAAGTAAGACTGGCCATTTATTTTTGTTTTGTATATTTACAGGTGTAGGTTACTAAAGAAATCTTCAAGGACTCTGAAAATAACAACGACACTGATACGACACCACGACCCGTAATAAGAAAATGGCAATACTAAACGTGTAGGTATTGATTAATTAATAATATCACACTTATTCGACTTTTCGTTTTATTGGATTATCTAGGCAGAGTAAATTTATTCCCGTAGCTATGCGCACCATTTAAATTTATTTCTATCTAGTTTTTAGGCAGAATATTTAAAATCACCGTTGTCACCCAAACAAAAGAAAGCGTGCTGTCAAAAATGAATTAGCGAGGGAAATAAATGAGTGAAATAAAAATTCAAATAATACTCGATCGCTTGTTACCTGGCTATTATTAAAATTAATGTTGTGTATCAATATACATAGATAGATAACGTGCGAGTACAATTATAATTCTAAACTAAGTTGTGCTTACCGTAATTAGACGGCGGCGGCGGAGCAGGAGAGGCAGACGTCGCGCCGCTACCAGCAGCGATGCAGCATTTACAATCGAACACTGCGAATGAACGCACGGGGGGGCTGCTTCAGGAGCTTCTGAAAAATGCATCATTCAATCAACTTTAGTAAATTTGTATGTACATTATTAAGTATACGACAAAATTGGTAATATATATTTTTTTTTTTTTTTGTTTGTACTTAGATTTAATAGTTATCGTAGCCTATTTATTATACATATCATCAGCCCATATTCGTCCACTGCTGGACATGGGCCTCTTCCCCAGCTGTTGTCTCACTTCAGCTTGCTAATCCTTCGAGCTAACTCTTGTATTATTTATTGTGTATGCCTTCCTTTTTCCTTTCCAGTGTCTACGGTGGAACATCTATATAGACTGTTAAAAACAAAAGTTTTCCTTTGCTTTGCCGCAGTCGGGTAAAAATAGCGTATCTACGACTCTCTGGCGATAAAGACGAATCGATTCTAAGTCAGACCAATAGGGGCGACGCTACGGTGGCACATCTATACAGACTGTTAAACACATAACCCTTCCTTTGCTTCGCCGTAATCGGGTAAAAAGTAGATTACGACACTTTTGCGATAAAGACGAATCGATTGATACCTCGCATATCAAAATCAGATTGATAGGGGTGACGCTATGCTGGAACATCTATACAACCAAACATACATGCATATACGGTAAAATACATTACCCCCTTTATACTTCGTCGTAGTCGGGTAAAACGTGTATTCAAACATACAAAGAAATATATATTTACATACAAGCATACGTAGGCTTTTAAAAACTTTACCCTTGCCTTGCATCGCCGTAGTAGGGCAAAAAAATAATGAATCCGCTTAGTGTAGATCTAATAGGCTATTTTTGTCACATTCTTAAAATGTGGAAAAATCCTCTTAAGGAACGTTTCGAATTTCTTCTTTACTCTACTCATACCCATTATCTGAGGTCATCAGAAAATCTCCAACTGAAAATTAATTCGCGCGCGCGTGAGTTCTTTTTATAGTAAGTCTTTTACAACACAAGCAGTTACTTCTTGGGAATTCTTTACCAGTCTCTGTTAGGAAAGCTATATATATATTCAGTGATGTATACATCACTGAACATTTTTAAAGTTTAATTCCCTGTATGTACGTATGTCATTAATGTATGACTACATACATTAATGACATACACACATACAGACAGTTAAACTCATTACCCTTCCCTAGGTTAGCCGTAGTCAGTAAAAACGTTAGTTTGTTGCGAGAATATTACCGTCGGAAGGATAACGAAATATTTTTAAATTACCTTTTGTGCAACTTCTATATTAATTTTTAGGAAAATGTCTTGCCTTATTTATTTTTGGCACCGGAGGAGTTACCCTGACTGTGATTATACAAATACAATCATTAGCGAACATTAAAGAACTATTTATACTTACTTAAATAATAGGTAGCTCAGTGGGCAGAGCAATCGAACAGCACTCCCAGTATCAAGCGTCGATGAACCGGTAGTTCCTTTCCCAAATTGAACTTGTTTGTAGCTGGAAAAATAAGAAGAATCACATGTAATATTTATACCGACTGAAACATGACATTCATTATTATTTTGTGTGTATTTATGTAGATATGTCCTTTTTCAGTCGTACCGGTCTCCACCTACAGCTAGGTATATAATGATACCTATAAACACTAGTAGTACCGACTGCTGCAGGTACTACTGCGCGCAGTCTGCAGGCTTCAGTAACGCTCTCACCACCAGTAGGTACGGATATAAGCACACTGTCCCTCTCACCTATTCCAATAAAACAGACGAGGTTGTCCGTCTCACTCGCTCGCCTCACCACATACTTACTTTCGAAACAAACAATGTAAGTACTTCAACATACTGGTAATATCTATACTCAAAAACATCAACATTATCGCTAAATAAGTCAGCATGAAACTCTGTAAAAATCCATACAAAATGAACTATTTAATAATAACACGGCGCTCCCCGCGAGCTCACAACAAATACTTTGTAAGGAGAGAACGACTGCGGCTGCTATAGGTGTGCAAACTTACCACAATAATACCTAATCTGATTGGCTCGGCTCCGTCAATAACACTTCAAGGTTCTCGCCGGCGGCTGCCATTGGACCGCGCGCGCCGCTCCACGCGCCGGCCCCGCCCCCAGACACGCCCCGGCGCCGCGCCCCGCCGGCACTAGAGAGATAGCTCGGTGTTACATAGAAACATTAAGGTAATCTGTGACGATGCAGAGAGAGGTGTAGAGAGTGGAAGTGTACAGATACACAGGTATCCACTAGTGAATCAATAGATATCAAAATGGAAGCAAAACTTCCCGCCGAGCCAGCGCGCTGCCCCTTAGCTTCGACTCATCTCATGTAGCTACCTAGGTACTTCCTAATTCCACTGCGTAAGTCGTCGCTCCACCTGGCTGAAGGCCTACACTACGTTTGCCTATTCTCCCTTCAAAAACTCTCCTACTTTAAAGTTAACTATTTAAGCATCACTAACTGAAAACGCCATAACCTGAAGAAACAAAGTATTCAGAAACGGGCTTAAGGAAAAACAGTTACTTCTCTAGAATAATCAACTTGTTTCTAAAGTAGGTACCTACATACTAAATCTATTGACAGCTGAAACAAATCGCGAGAATTCTATAAAAGTAATGAAAATAAGTATTTAGTTGTGTTGTAATGAACACAACACGCGCCACCGACACACAAACTTGGTCCGATTTTGACAAGCGAGGAATCAATCGATTCGTCTTCATTTATAGTGTCATAGGCAAAAATAAAAACGGCAGCATTTACTTACACGACCGTAGTCGAGTTTTAGTTTTGAACTTATGTCTTATTTATATGTTGATCGCTTTTAGCAATAAGACCGCCGATTGTGCCTATTTTTAAAATATTATCCCATATATTTGTCCTTAAATTTTCGTCTCTATTGACACCAAAATGGTTTTGTTATTACAATAATGAACATTTTATTAAGGGTTTATTATTATTATTATGTTGTTAGGACCCCTGTGAGTGTTTATATGTAGGTACACAAGTTTGCAACACTAAAAATCTTGTTCCAGTTTTTTCAAAAAAACCTAGACTAAGAGAGCGATTTTCGGGTTTCCTTAATCTACAATGTTGTATAGAAAACCTAACTTAATCTACAATGTTGTATAGGAAACCTAACTTAATCTACAATGTTGTATAGGAAACTTAACTTAATCTACAATGTTGTATAGGAAACCTAACTAAATCTACAATGTTGTATAGGAAACCTAACTTAATCTACAATGTTGTATAGGAAACCTAACTTAATCTACAATGTTGTATAGGAAACCTAACTTAATCTACAATGTTGTATAGGAAACCTAACTTAATCTAAAATGTTGTATAGGAAACCTAACTTAATCTACAATGTTGTATAGGAAACCAAACTTAATCTACAATATTGTATAGGAAACCTAACTTAATCTACAATGTTGTATAGGAAACCAAACTTAATCTACAATGTTGTATAGGAAACCTAACTTAATCTACAATGTTGTATAGGAAACCAAACTTAATCTACAATGTTGTATAAGAAACCTAACTTAATCTACAATGTTGTATAGGAAACCTAACTTAATCTACAATGTTGTGTAGGAAACCTAACTTAATCTACAATGTTGTATAGGAAACCTAACTTTTCTACAATTTTGAGGTCAACTTGAACTCTGGTCCATTGCTTGTGGAGATACAGCCAGTCAAAGTGTTGCAATTTTTTTCAAAGATTTTTTGTTATTGTCGGTTTGGTAATTTCCAAGATAAGTACTGGCTCAACTTTTTTAATAGAAAAGTCATGAGAGAGGAATTTGTAGAGAAATTAATTAGCTTCAATTTCATTCAATTAGCTTAAAACACCTCAAAGTTTCCTCAAAAACTAAAAGTAAAGAAAGTACCCGAAAACGCTTCCCTAAATTCATTATTTGGTAAATACTTCATTTTACTTTCTCTTTTAATAAAATCACCAACACAAATGAATATAATATAATTTTCATGTCGTTTCCAGTTTACATTAAAAAAATTGTGAACTGAACTTTTACCTATAGTAATTATTCATTATAAATTGAGTTTTCAGTCTTTCCGTGTATAAAACGTTGGGTGGTTTACTAAGGAATTTCGTGGGGGTTTGAATCCCAACCCCCCCCCCCCCCCCCCCCCTGCCTACGGCCTTGGACGGGGTAGTTTATAACACTCTTCCTTACTATTCTGACTGTATCCACTTGTTAAGAAAACAATGTTACAATCTCTGGAGAAAAAAAATTGATGAACGTTCCAAGGAGAAGGGAATCTGGTATAAGACTATCCAACCACATCCGCCAACAATACCCTGGATAGACAATAGTAGGTCAAATAGAACAGACATGGTTGTAGCCTTGAGACTTCGTTCCGGACATATCCCCTCGAAGAAATTCGCATTCTTGATGCGTAAAGTTCCCTCTCCGAATTGTCCCGACTGTGGTGTTCTCGAGGACATTTATCACATTCTGATGTAGTGTGTCCCGAACGAAGTGTTCCGGAGGAGTTGTCTAGACAACAAGGAGGCGATTGTAACAGCATTTTGGCCTATCCGGTGTCGGAAAAGGATAAAATGTTATATCAGTTATATAAAGTGTTTAGTTTACTAAAATTAATTACTAATTCTCTTATAGATTTCTTACTGAGAGGCATCATCGTAAACGATAAAGCTCATTAAATAAAGAAAAAAAAGAAGAGAAATCTAAAGATGATGTACCTATTTAATGATACCCCATTTGACATAGTTCGTCGACTTTACTTTTTTATTTTTCACAATATGGCGTCTGGTTGTCGCCATATTGAATTTTGATTAATGTCAAGCACTCGCAAGATTAAGACAACGATTGACTTATGAATTTCCCGGGATGAAAAGTAACCTATGTTTAATTCCAGGGTATAAGCTATCTCTTTTCCAAATTTCATCAAAATCCGTCCAGCCGTCATCAAGTAAAAGCTCCCCAAACAAACAAACATCCAAACAAAAAAACAAACAAACAGACTACGTTTCACATTTATATGTTGGTATGGATTTATATGTTATTACGAGCTGGGGTTCGGATAAAACTAATGTACGCCAATTACACCAAAAATTAATACCTTAATTCGAAAACCACAAAAAGAAATTTAACTAACAAATAATACTCAAATACTTTTTGACTCGACTGTACACTCTTATCAATTATCACTGAATACTCGCTTCGAATCACTTTTAATCGTTTCGTTCTGAACGCCACATCAATACTGTCCAGGCAGCCGATGCGGCCCTATTTATACAGCGCCGGAAATTTCCAGAAGCGAGTACCTTCTGGAAATTTCCGGCGTTATGTTCTAGCCAGTAGTCGGTAGATGTTGATGTTGCCGTAGGCCTTAGACGTTGCCGCTCCGCGCCGCACCCGTAGGTACCCAAGGCCGGCGGCGCTTTTGATGTGGCCGCACCCGTAGATATGTACCTACCGCGCGCTCTGGAAACTTCTGTAGGTGCCTAGGGTCCACTGGTGTGTTCCAGAAGGTTCCTGTAGATGTAGGTATTGCGTTCTCCGACCGCGGCTCATCGAACATGTTATTCTAAAAATTGACCGGCCTAACAATAAGTATAGATTGTTGGACATTAAATGTAGATTTGAATTGTCTAGTCTATCCATACCAATATATAAAAGTGAAACGTTGTTTGTTTGTTTGTTTGGGGAGCTTTCACGCGATAACAACTGGACGGATTTAGATGAAATTTGGAATGAATATAGCTTATACCCTAGAATAAAACATAGGATACTTTTTATTCCGGATAATTGTGAATTTCCACGGGAATACTAGAAAATGTTGATTACTAAATAACGGTTGCCATGGAAAAGAAATAACAAATCTGTCAAAAAACATCAGGAGCGTTGGTGCTATACCTACTTTTGTATTGGTTTTTATACGCTTTATATGAGCTTCACTTGTATGTTTGTATGTTTGTAACCGACTCCTTTGGACGCTATTTTGACCCACTTTAAACGGTCAGATTTCATTCAAATTTAGCACACCTGTCAAATACCGATGACAATGCAATAATTCGAAGAAAAGAAAAAAAAAAGTTGAAAATAAATAATAGTTTAAAAAAACTAAAAAACACGCTTTATATAGAAAACCAAACTAAAAAATAGAAAATAAATTTTAATAGTGTAAATAAGAAAAAAATGTTTTGCTGATGTGATGCTTTTTTTCGCGATAAACAGTAGTCCGCGCGGACGAAGTCGCGGGCGAATGCTAGTTAGAAGTATAGAAGATGGATCTACATATACATAGTTTCTTCAAATTATTTAAATACAAGCGCAAATTATAAATTTATAAAACCCCGGGGTGGGGGACCCCTATTATAGCTAAAAAGCATTGCGATCACATCAGTTTTCAAACATAAAAAACTGCATCAGAATCGCTCCATTCGTTTGGGAGCTACGATCCAACCCCCCCCCCCCCCCCCTCCCCACCCTCCCACCATTATAGCGAAAAACAATCTTGTTTGACTCAGCATTGAAACATAAAAAACCACAGCTAAATTGGTCCATTCGTTTGAAAGATACGATTATCACGCCCTTTCTCGACTCCCTACCTCCCCCCCCCCCCCCTCCTATATTTAAGACCCATCTCGATCACATCAGTTTTCATACACAAAAAAACCGCATCAAAAGCGGTCCATTCGTTTGGGAGCTACGATGCCACAGACACACACACACACACACCCTTGCTCGCGGCTTTAATAATACGCGGACCTTTACAAAAATCCAGGTTATGCGGGCCTACCTTTCCCGTTGGTTTAGCGAAGTGTTAATACAGTACGAAAAGTAACCTATCTCTGTCCAACACAATTCTCTGGTCAGAATTTCTATACACTCGAAAAGGACAGAGACTAAAACCCGATTATGCGGTCCGACCGCATAATAAGAAGGCACGAACGCTCTTCACACAAGTCCGCATAATATTGGCAAGTCATACTCTTTTACACAAGGCCCGCATAATATTCATCAGCCATACTCATTTACACACAGACCGCATAATAATCAAAAGTCATACCCATTTACACAATGCCCGCATAATATTATTAGGTCATACTCATTTACACACTGACCGCATAATAATCAAAAGTCATACTCTTTTACACACTGTCCGCATAATAATCAAAAGTCGTACTCTTTTACACACTGTCCCCATATTATTCGAAAGTACTCTCGTATTTTACACACAGTCCGCTCAGTATTCTAAAGTCGTACTTACTATTTAACAAACACTGACCGCATAATATTCTGCCATGTTCTATTACACCGTAAAACCTTAAATCCCGATTATGCGGACCTACCGTATAAGAAAAAGCCACGAACGCTCTGAACACAATGTTTGCATAATATTGTAAAATCAGACCCTTTATAACACTTTCTGAATAATTATAGTAATATAGATGAATTTGCTTCTGCACAAAATCGTCCTTAACGACAATAATAGCTTTAGCTTTAGTCAGCTTTTAAATTTGTAATCGACTTCACAAAAGGAGACGGTTATAATTATGTTCGATTGTATGTTTTTTTTTGTGTATGTTCTCCGATTTCTCCGTCAATTACGTTCCGATTTTGAAAAATATTTTTTGTGTGAATGTGTTTACTCTCGAGGTGGTCTCATATAAATTGCATCAAAATTGGTTAAGTAGTTTTTTGAAATTAAATAGATTATTTTTAAATTGTGTTTATATTACCTTTAATCTCCAAGATTTTATTCATTAGGGTAGAATTTCAGTGTAGTCTCATATAAACTTCATCAAAATTGGTTAAGTAGTTTTTTTATTAGAAAATCTATTTATTTTAATTTTTTATGTTTTCTCATATCTTCGGAATTTCTAGATGATTATATTTACTTGAAAAAAGAGGACATACTGTATATATTAGTTAAGTAGCTTTTTACAAGCTTTTATTCAATACACTGGGTTGGGACAAGTTTGCAAGTCAATTAACGACGTCCAATGAAGTTGAAGTTTTGCACACGGGTGTAGTTCTGATGACAATACAATATTTATGGTACTGTTGAGCTGGTCTGATGATGGAAGTCACAGGAACTCCACAACAAAATGATGAAACCCCTTCGAGTTTAGGCTTATTTGATTGGTCTCGATGAGTTTTCAGGTCTTAGTGGTACAGGTGTGGTATCTCAAAAAATATTGTTTTAAAAAAGTTTTTATATACTCGTATTTAAAACTTATAAATCCATTTTTTGTTTATGTTTTCTCATATCTACGAGATGTGTAACCATTTTTTTAACTAGTTCCATTCCAGTGAAATCATAGATAGTTTTCGTAAAAACCGATTCAATTGTTTTATATGTACGAGTAGGTTATTCATCCTTAGTTTTAATTTACTAACGTCGAGTCTAAAGTGAGTTTAATTATTTTCTTTGGCATCATTTTATTTCTTCCGATGTTTGCTTAGGTCACTTTCAAGAAATAAAAATACTTTTAAAAAATAGTTAATAGTCTTCATATTAACAATGTTCTTTCGTAAACAACCACTAAAAAGAAAAACATAATTACGATTGAGCCCGAACAACATGACTTTTTCTAAATTACCAATGTTTTAATAATGCAAAAATACAACATAAGATAAGAAAGAGTTTATTGAAGGTGTAGAATATTGGTACATATTTCAAAAAAAGGATTAAACATTTGTGACATTATTTCCAAACGTAATTCATGTTAGGAAATAATATCACAAATGTTTAATAAGAAAAACAAACCCTTCTGCCATGTCTAAGTTAACAATTAAATAAAAAAGTTCTTGCATGTTCTTGCATTTTAAATCTGAATAAAGGATGCACATTTTTTAAATAGTTTGCAAACATATAGTAGTAGTTAGTAGTTTTAGTTCGCATCAATAGGCAATGTAGTTTATTAATAAAATTTCAATATTTGAAGATCAAAATTAGATTTACATCGATTTTATGATTATGATTACAACACCGTAATAATCAATTAAAAATATTTTACTTAGCACATTATAATGTGCAACTAATTGTGATTACTACACTGAAAACAGAATTCATAAAAAATATTTTTTTTTAGTAATGTCACCCAAGTTAGTAGTCATATCTAAAAACTAGTCAACTTTTAAATGTGTAA
Organism: Alsophila aescularia; assembly: GCA_946251855.1. Classification (NCBI taxonomy): domain Eukaryota; kingdom Metazoa; phylum Arthropoda; class Insecta; order Lepidoptera; family Geometridae; genus Alsophila; species Alsophila aescularia. The sequence goes on from OX276374.1 coordinate 62,299,365, forward strand.
AGTTGTGATCATCTGAACGGAACTGAACTGGTGCATAAACCAGGTGGTTGTCTTTTAACGTTTGGATGTTGACTTTCGTTTTTGGGATAACTTATCCACTTACTTTTTCATTGTCCCTAAAAGTGTTCCCCATTTACAAAATTATTTTATTTAAGCTAAACATCCGTGTTTTATCATCATCAGCCTATATTAGTCCACTGCTAGACGTAGGCCTCTCCTACTGCACTTCACTGAGCTCACTGAGTCTTCAGCTCTCCTCATCCATTTTCTTTCAGCCACTTTTCGCAGGTCATCACTCCACCTGGCCACAAGGCGTACTACATTATGTTAGCCTATACGTGGGCTCCACTCGAGTACTCGTCTACCCCAACGGTTATCGGTTCTTCGGGAAATGTGACCACCACCACTTTAGCTTACTTATCCTTAGAGCTATGTAATTAACCTTGGTTCACCGTCGGATATCTTCATTACCAATCTTGTCCTTCAGAGAAACTCGAAGCATAGCTCTCTCTATAGCTCGCTGAGAGACCTAACATTTGTGGACTAGTTCGACCGTGATTGTCCATGTTTCGGCTCCGTACTGGTAGGACGCACTGATTGAAGACTTGTGTTTTCTTCTCAAAGTTGTTCTTACCTAATTGCAATATTTAAGCAAGGTAAACATATTGCTGGACAACTTCAACTTCCATTGACTGCAATCAGTTCCGGGTCAATAAGATCGTTAAACATGATCTTGGTCTTATCTTGGTTCACTTCGAGACCGATACGTTCAGAAGCATCAACTAGGTTGGACAGCATACTTTGCAAGTCTTGCAGCGACTCCGCTATTAGGACGATATCATCGGCAAATCGTATGTGTGAGATGTTCTCGCCATATATATAAATGCCCGTGCCCGTAAAAACATTGTGTTTGGATCACACAAATTCATATGTGTACCAAATTTCAACTTAATCGGTCCAGTAGATTCGGAGCACATTTATTGTGACAGATGGACAGACATGTCTGTCTGTCTGCACACGAGTGATCCTATGATTGTTCTGTTTTTATTTGGACGTACGGAACCCTAAAACAATTTCAAGACATAAGTAGTTACCTAACTAAAATAAATAAAACATATTTGAATAAGTAATATTTTTAATTTTAAGCTTGGTTTATAAAACACTAAGTTTTCCGAATAAATAAAAATAAATAAAATATAAGTACCTATAAAAATTCATAGTTTACAGCGCAAATGCATTTTAGTTCTGGTTTATCTCTTCGGGAATTCAAGATAAACTTAAAAGCATGTAAATACTGGTACTTTTATTGGCACACAAATCCAAATAGATAAAATTATGAATTTAATAATCTATGGAAGCGCGGTGCAAATGGCGTTGTCACAACTGTCAGTAGCTCTGCGCGCTGCCTACGCTCATCCCGCTGCAACAGAGCATACGCTCCAACAAACGTTAAACGTAAAGGGCGCATTTTATAATGAAACGTACGTATTTTAATTACACACAATCATGTCCGCATTTTGCATCACCTACGTAATTTAACACAGGGCGAGTGCATAATCAATCGCAGACTAACATACACAGGACAAGGTCCGCATTTTACATCACATACATACTTTAACACAGGGCGAGCGCATAATCAATTGCAGACTAACATACACACCTCGAGGTCCGCATTATAATAACGTACTAACTCTTACACAACTAGGACTGGTGGCGCCACGTGGTGGTTACACACTGAACTAAAACACTAACGGATGTTAACTAAAGTTGTCAAATATCCCTAATATGCGGTAATTTTTCATATTTTGCTAAGATTTCACCAGTCAACCAATCTCATCGCGACGAATAATATATAATACGACAAAGATATATTTGAGACCTCGTCAAATTATTATGCGGACGTCCGCACAACGGGGTAAGTCCGCACAATCGTGGTTCCTGTCACGGTAAAGACCGCATAATGTTAAAGCCGTAAATACACTGTGACACACACCCTAAACTTATAACACCCGTATCTTTGTTCGGGGGTTAATAAGGAGTAGTATTGAGAATTCAGTGACTCAGCAGTACCACCGGAGATACTGAACAATATTCCCACTAGTGAGAGTGCAATATACCACTAGTACCATCGGTGGTACTGAGCAGTGGTACTACTAGGAACAAACCTAAATTTCATGGTAAATCTCTCAATATTGAAAGATAAGATACCTACCTAATATACTCAGCGTACGGAACCCTCTGCACGCGAGTCTTAAGGCCTTAACATATTGACGGACGCCGTAATATCAGCAATACCGGTCGAATTCGTGTCCTGACGCTCGGACGCGTCCGAATCCGAACCATGCCGGACGCGGCAGGCAGGTGGCGGACGTCCGAGGGCCCAAGGTCAAGCCCGCGACTTACGTCCGCTAGTATGCTCAGTTTAGTATAAAATGTACTGCCAGTTCAAGTGGTTTGTTTAGGCCTTTACACAATAACATTTAACTATAATTAGTAACTTTGTCGTAGGTATACTATGAACCAAACATAATGGCTAGGTAGGGATTGATGTAGCATCTTGGTTACTATTGATAGTTTTACAATAAGGTAACTAGATGGCGCTACTGTGCATCGCTAGACAGTTTGCAAAAAGTTTATGTTCGCGTGGTCTACAGCTCTCAAAGCCACTAGTTTTATATTGCGTAAGGATAGGTATTTGCTTTTATATAATAACATTTGAATATAAAACTTTTGACAATTGTAATGACAATTATCTTAAATTGTCATTACAATTGTTTTAGTAGTTTTTTTCTACAGATTTACGAAAGATCATATCTTTAAAAAAATATGGATCTTTGTTTGCCACAGACGCGATGGTTGGATTCCTACAAGAACAAGTGCTATTTGCTTCGACCATTTCGACCCTTCAAGTTTGCATTAATTTTATTGTTCCGCGCGGACGAGAAAGCTAGTACTGAATAATATCGTTTTATTGATATTAGGGATAAATAAAAGTATCCTAAATGTTAATCCAGTACATCAGCTATGATACTGCCAAGTTGCATCAAAATCAGTCTGGTAGTTTCAGCGTGATGCGTGTTCAAAGAGACAGACAGACAGACAGACAGACAGACAGACAGGCAGACAGACAGACAAAAAAATAACCTTTTTGCACTCGATTTTGAAGTTTATCTCAATCAAAATTTTCAAAAAATATTTAATGTACAGATTTAGCCCAGTTACAGTTTTATTATAGTATAGATAGAAGATAATGCAAAAATAAATGTAATTGTATTTTTTTTAGAAACCCGAAATAAATATCAACTCAAGAGGCGAAAATTATGTCTTTGGTATTACACAATCATTAACCATGAATGACACCTTCGGAATCACAGTTGCACACTGATCAACAACATATAAATTACTTTCCAGCCAGAGAAGATTTAATTTGAACACCCTTACTTTGCATTGCCGTAGTCGGGTAAAAAAATATAGCCTAGGTAGGTATGCTATGATACTATACCCGAAGACGAATCGATTTACATTTACACCTCCCTTGTCAAAATCGATCCAATAGGGGCGACGTTATGGTGGCACATCCAAATAACCACATACATACATACATACATACATACATACATACATACATAGACTGGTAAACTCATTACCCTTCCCTTTCTTTGCCGTAGTCGGGTAAAACCAGTCAGATCTCTAGAATAATTTACTTCTTTACTACATAGGTACTAATTTGATTTGACAGTTGAAACAAATCGCGAGTTTTTCTATAGAAGTAGTAAGTACCTACCTAGGTATTTAGTTGGGTTGTAATGAACACAACACGCGACACCGCTCTGCCGGCCTCACAGAGCGCCGCAAGCAGGCCTACCTACCTATGCGAAGCGCTACATGTACACATCGCCACAGAGTAAACAATAGTACAAGTCCCAGGCGACGAGTTCGGTATGTACCTACGCCACAGAATAAACAATAGTACAAGTCCCAGGCGACGAGTTCGGTATGTACCTACGCCACAGAATAAATGATAGTACAAATCCCAGGCGACGAGTTCGGTATGTACCTGAGCCACAGAATTAATAATAGTACAGACAACGCGAGCCCGAGGCAAAGAATAAACAATAGTACAAGTCTCAGGCGACGAGTTCGGTATGTACCTACGCCGCAGAATAAATGATAGTACAAATCCCAGGCGACGTGTTCGGTATGTACCTGAGCCACAGAATTAATAATAGTACAGACAACGCGAGCCCGAGGCACAGAATAAACAATAGTACAAGTCCCAGGCGACGAGTACGGTATGTACCTACGCCACAGAATAAATGATAGTACAAATCCCAGGTGACGAGTTCGGTATGTACCTGAGCCACAGAATTAATAATAGTATAGACAACGCGAGCCCGAGGCACAGAATAAACAATAGTACAAGTCCCAGGCGACGAGTTCGGTATGTACCTACGCCACAGAATAAATGATAGTACAAATCCCAGGTGACGAGTTCGGTATGTACCTGAGCCACAGAATTAATAATAGTACAGACAACGCGAGCCCGAGGCACAGAATAAACAATAGTACAAGTCCCAGGCGACGAGTTCGGTATGTACCTTCGCCTTTTACACTTATTACAAACAGTAGGCAGGTAGTTACACAGAGAGTAGGTGTTGTACCATTACAAGCAGTAGGCAGGTAGTTACACAGAGAGTAGGTGTTGTACCATTACAAGCAGTAGGCAGGTAGGTAGTTACACAGAGAGTAGGTGTTGTACCATTACAAGCAGTAGGCAGGTAGTTACACAGAGAGTAGGTGTTGTATCATTACAAGCAGTAGGCAGGTAGGTAGTTACACAGAGAGTAGGTGTTGTACCATTACAAGCAGTAGGCAGGTAGTTACACAGAGAGTAGGTGTTGTACCATTACAAGCAGTAGGCAGGTAGGTAGTTACACAGAGAGTAGGTGTTGTACCATTACAAGCAGTAGGCAGGTAGTTACACAGAGAGTAGGTGTTGTACCATTACAAGCAGTAGGCAGGTAGGTAGTTACACAGAGAGTAGGTGTTGTACCATTATTTATTTTGTCTGTGGTTAGTTATATTGACAGACTGATTTTAACTACCTATATTTAAGCTATGGAAGTTTGAATCTAAAAATTAAAGTCGTATCGGTGAGGTACTTGTCACTAATGTAGGTACCTACTGCTTCTTGTAGACGCAATAATAATATTAAATCATTCATGTCATGTATTGTTCAACTAACTAGATTAGTTATGTACCTAGGTTAGATTTAAGCACTGTGTGGGTGGAGGAACATACATAGGTACATACATACATACATACTCTACTAGTGACCCGCCCCGGCTTCGCACAGGCAAACATTAAATAGATACCTACTTTAATCTTCTAAGGGTAAGAGATATTTTCTGAGTTACCTAATTGTGGACAGACAGACACATGCGTTCGGTGACTTTCTTTTATAACAAGTAGGTAGGTAGTAATACGCTGTTAAAATCATAACTCTCTTTTCGTAGTCGGGTATATAAGCGACAAGCTTGAATGCACGTAACAGCCAAAGAACACCACATGGTAGGTAGTTGATATCTACCTACTTAGTTTCGTAGTCGGGTATATAAGCGACAAGCTTGAATGCACGTAACAGCCAAAGAACACCACATGGTAGGTAGTAGATATCTACCTACTTAGTTTCGTAGTCGGGTATATAAGCGACAAGCTTGAATGCACGTAACAGCCAAAGAACACCACATGGTAGGTAGTAGATATCTACCTACTTAGTTTCGTAGTCGGGTATATAAGCGACAAGCTTGTTGAATGCACGTAACAGCCAAAGAACACCACATGGTAGGTAGTAGATATCTACCTACTTAGTTTCGTAGTCGGGTATATAAGCGACAAGCTTGAATGCACGTAACAGCCAAAGAACACCACATGGTAGGTAGTAGATATCTACCTACTTAGTTTCGTAGTCGGGTATATAAGCGACAAGCTTGAATGCACGTAACAGCCAAAGAACACCACATGGTAGGTAGTAGATATCTACCTACTTAGTTTCGTAGTCGGGTATATAAGCGACAAGCTTGAATGCACGTAACAGCCAAAGAACACCACATGGTAGGTAGTAGATATCTACCTACTTAGTTTCGTAGTCGGGTATATAAGCGACAAGCTTGAATGCACGTAACAGCCAAAGAACACCACATGGTAGGTAGTAGATATCTACCTACTTAGTTTCGTAGTCGGGTATATAAGCGACAAGCTTGCTCGTAACAGCCAAAGAACACCACATGGTAGGTAGTAGATATCTACCTACTTAGGTTCGTAGTCGGGTATATAAGCGACAAGCTTGAATGCACGTAACAGCCAAAGAACACCACATGGTAGGTAGTAGATATCTACCTACTTAGTTTCGTAGTCGGGTATATAAGCGACAAGCTTGTTGAATGCACGTAACAGCCAAAGAACACCACATGGTAGGTAGTAGATATCTACCTACTTAGTTTCATATAAGGATGACTGAAAGAGATTGCTTTTAGCGATAAGATTGGTCTGTTTCTTTTCCTTGGTGTTTCAATAAAGAGTTAATCTATCTATCTGTCTACCTAGCTAGGTAGGTATCTAGTTTCCATCACTCATTTGCACAATGACCTTCCTTTCCCGAGTTGAGCTTATTTAGGTAGGTACCTATTCTGTGCTTGAGCGGGCTTCGCCACAGTATAGAAAATAACTAACAAACCGACAAATGACGATGGTACAAACAAACCGTTTAGGTATTATAACAAACATGTATTACGGTTCCGTAATCAAACAAGGAACCCTCATAGTTTCGTCATGTCCATCTGTAGGGCGCAGCCATTTGAATCTAAAACATTAACACTACAACATACAAGGAAACCTATAAACAGTCTGTGGTCCGTACCACCGCTGTATTACTGAGTACCTGAAGTCTCATTAGTACCCCTTTTAATTAAATAATTGAATGATAGCACAAGCAAGCACAAGTGACTTACGTAGTTGCTCCAATGCTCTTGATGTTTTTTACAGATTTGTTATTTTGTTTGCATGGCAACCATAGACCATTCTGTGATGACAACCGTTCCTTCCAGTAATCAACATTTTCCAGTTTTCACGTAGAAACTAACAATTTTCCGGGATAAAAAGTATCTTATGTTTTATTCCAGGGCATAAGCCATCTCCATTCCAAATTTCATCAAAATCCGTCTAGCCGTGATCGCGTGAAAGCTCCCCAAACAAACAAACAAACAGACAAAGTTTTACTTTTATATATTGCATGGATTGGGAGAAACCTAATATACTCATCGTACGGAACCCTCTGCACGAGTCTTACTCGCACTTGTCCGGTTTTTAAACCTGAATTAAAACCTGCACTACACTGCTCGCGAAGTTGCTTCGACAAAGTACGGTTCGAATTAGACCGAAGTCTGTGACCGAAGTTCGAAGTACGTGACTACACTACACACTCGTGCAACTTCGCGAGGAGCTCAGTCGCCCGGCGCCCGCACGCTATGCATCATGGATAATGTTCGAATGACAGCTGCTTTTGCAGTGTTTTTTTCTCGCGTATTATATCTACGTGCGTAAATACCACAAGAAAAAAATATTTAATAATGGTGGATGATTGCAATGCACCGGAACAGAACTATGTTATTATAATAAACAAGGCACAATAAATTTTAACATTACCTTTAATAATTTTTTATCACTATCATATGAAGTAGTGTAGTGAGACGCTTCGTTCTAAAACTACGGGATTACCTATTTTTACACGACTGCCCAAAAAAAGGAGTGTTATGTTTTTAGCATTCATGTATGTTTGTATGTGAGTTTCTTTATTCCACCATAACTTTTAAATGCCTGAACAGATTTAGACGTATGGGGTATCGTTAGATCCCTTACATCCCCCGAGTAATATAAGCTATATATTTTATGAAAACATTCAGTATGGCGCATTTACAAACTCAAAATACACATTTTTTTTGGTCTTTGCTTTTTTTTTGGCATGGTAGGCGTGTTTTTTTTAGCTTTTAAGCGAGTTTTTTAAAATATGGTGAAATGTTACTCTATAACCTTATCCAAACTCTGATATAAGGTTATATAGTGAAAGGACGAGAAACCCGATACCGTGTTGGGACTGCTGGTCGCCCTCCCAGAGTAAGTCGCCGAAATTGAGGGTCATAGTATCCTTTCCCTCTCTTCGGACTTCTGATAACCCTATAATACTCCAGCGTAACTTACTTACTACTTCTTCCAGCTCAATCAACTTCTCATCGGTCCTCAAGGTGCGTGCGTTATAAGTTGCCAGGTCCAGAGATTGTGGGGGTTGGTAGCTGGGTATCTGCCGGGGATTCTTAGCACCCCCTGCTCCGCCATTACCATGGCTGCTACCGGTGCCAGGAATAACGGATCCGCCGGGGACTGGGGGCCGTCTTTGTGGTCTATCATATTCGGGGGTTTGCCATAGTCACCACGCTTGGCAGGCGGATTGGTGACTGCAGTGTAGCAAAAATGTGCTTGGAGGACGCTGCTGTCCATCTTGCGGTGTATAATCTCTTAGTCGCCTCTTACGACATCCACGGGAGGATTGGGAGGGGTCTTATTCTAAGCCAAGATCGCCACGGCAACGCACGTCTGGGCATGAGAAATGGCGATGAACTGAGAGTATCCAAACTGCCCCAGTTTGGATTTGAACAGCGGAACCAAAGGGGTCAGCGATTGGCCGACTTCATGGAAAAGGTGATGATGAATCCCTTTTTCAAGAAGCAAAGAAGAAATGGACGTGGCTGCACCCCGGCGGTCATAAATACGAGTTAGATTGCATTTTGACGACCAATAAGCATATATTCAATGATGTCTCTGTGATCAACAGGGTTAAGACCGGCAGTGATCACTGCATGGTAAGAGGCTCATTGAATATAAACGTAAAGCTGGAGAGGTCTCGTTTGATGAGTCACTCTTGCCCAAGTCCTGTCTAATTCTAAAACCCCGAGAGCTTTCAGTTGGAGCTCCAAAATCGCTTCCAAATCTTTTTGGAGATGTAATGTATCCTATGTCCTACCTCGTAGTATGAACTCAAATCATACCAAGTTTCATTTGAATTCATCCAGTAGTTCCGGCGGCGTGATGCGCGGCTAAGATACAGACTGACAGACTTACAGACAAAAATGAAAAAACATACAGTTTAGGCTTCATTATCGAAAATAGAGTAAATTACAAATAAAAACACTATATCTTTAATGTACAGAATTTGGACCCATATCCCACAGGAACCCTTTATTTTTTCGGGACAAAATGTATGCATAATTTTCACCTCTACCTTATAAACTATGTTTGTGCCAAGTTGCATCCGTCCAATAGTTTCAGCGTACTACTACTACGTGTTCTTTTAAATAATTTTCCACCCCTATCCTGCAGGAACACTTAATTTTTTCGGGATGAAAAGTATCCAATGTCCTACTTCGAAATATGAACTCAAATCATACCAAATTTCATTTCAATTCATTGAGTATTTTCGGCGTGGTGCGCTGCCTAGTTACATCCAGACAGACGGACAGACAGACAGACAGAAAAAAAAAAAAAAAAAAAAAAACAGTGTTGGCTTTAGTACTGAATATAGAACAGCCTCCAAAAAAAATTACATAATATCTTCAATTTACAGAATCTTGGACATTATCCCGAAGGAACACTTTATTTTTCGGGATAAAAAGTATCCTCAATTTTTACCCATTATATAAACTATGAATGTGCCAAGTTTCAAAAAAATCCGTCTAGTAGTTTCAGCGTGATACGTGTTCTTTTAAATAACTTTCAACGCCTATTCCTACAGGAACCTCTTAATTTTTCGGGATGAAAAGTATCCAATGTCCTACCTCAAAGTATGAACTCAAATTATACTAAATTTCATTTGAATTCATTGAGTATTTTGTATATTTTCGGTGTGTTGCACTTCCAAGGTACAGACAGACAGACGGACGGACAGACAGACAGAAGACCATAACTTAAAAAAATACAGTTTTGGCTTTAGTATTGAAAATAGAAAGGCACCAAAAAAAAAACTTTAATTTACATAATTTGGGACATTATCCCACAGGAACTCTTATTTTTTCGGGATAAAAAGTATCCTAAATTTTAACCCATCATATAAACTATAACTGCGCCAAATTGCATCAAAATCCGTCCAGTAGTTTCAGAGTGGTATGTGTTTTTTGAAATAACTTTAAACCTCAATGCTGCGGGAACCGTTTCATTTTTCGGGATGAAAAGTAGCCTATGTCCTACCTCGTAGTATGAACTCAAATCATACCAAGTTTCATATAAATTCATTCAGTAGTTTCGGCGTGATGCCTAGCCAAGATACAGATAGACAGACAGAAAGACAAAAATTAAAAAAAAACAGTTTTGGCTTCAGTATCGAATCTAGAGTAAAGTCCAAAAAAAATATCAACATATCTTCAATGTACAGAATTGGACCCGTTACAGTTTTATTATAAGTATAGATAAATAAAATGTAAATCCTTATTTGGCTGTAGGATTAACTTAGTATGTAACACTATTTTTTAAGTTTTTAAGAGCTGTAAATTTTGGAAAAAAAAGAAAATAAAATGCGACACGATTTGCGTTCCTATAATACCACTTGTATTAAGAACGCAATAGAGCGGAACAAGGGCTCCAAAGTGTTCACAAGAGATCTGTCTATTGGGCAAAGCCTGTTGACGAAGCTGAAAACCGACAATGGCAGCATCGTTTCGTCGAAGCCAGAGATTTTGAGTGAGCTCGAGAAGTTCTATGGACAATTATACACCTCATCGCGTAGTCCTCCTAACACGACTAGCGATGCAAGAGCCCGTTTGACTCAACATTATGCCGAAGATATCCCGGACGTCAGCCTATACGAGATCAGAATGTCTCTCAAACAGCTTAAGAGCAACAAGGCACCAGAGGAGGACGGAATAACGAAAGAGCAAGAGAAGAGAAAAGCGGGTGGAACACCGGTATTTAGTCCTTCAGAAGCTGTTTAACTCCGTCATCCTCGAGGGAACTACGCTAGAGGCGTGGCCCAGGAGCGTAGTGGTTTTGTTCTTTAAGAAAGGTGATAAAACCCTCTTGAAGAATTATAGGCCCATTTCTTTGCCGACCTGTGTGCCTTATTGTAACAGCCATTTTACTTGTTGCAATCAGATTTTCATTTTAGCGTGCACTTAGTGTGGCGCGAGACTAGATGTTGCTTTCAAAATCTGATTGCAATAAATCGCACGAGTACACTGCAGTCGGTGAAAACGAAATAGCGTATTCGTTCCTAAGTACTGGTGGCCTGGTAAGTAGCTCCTTCTCGCTCTATGGATTAATTTCAACCACAATTACGTACGAATTTGTTTGTTTTTATCGTGGATTTTTCCACAAGCCAAGAGTATTTTTTTATGTGTACCTAACCTATCATAAAACAGCGAGTTTTTTTATGTGATTAAAGATTCAATAAAGGTACGTACCATGGCTTAACTTTAACTGTTTCCTCTTAATGAGAGCGCTGAAGGTTTTATGAAATAAGTAACTTTCTTAAAATGCGCTGATAATACTGGTAGTTGCATCACGCCTAGAATACAAACAATAGGTCATAGGTCTCTCAGTCCAGCATTCGACGAGTCAACATCACCCGAAGATGCCTCGTGCAGAGCCGAAACACGTGTCGTATTGATGTCAGACGTTTGGTATTTGGATCGAGGTATATGTTTTTATTGTGTTTTTTTATATTATATGTATATGAATATATAAGTGTTTCGATACTTGTATTTGGGTAGGGTTTGTTTAGCTTGGGGGTTTTTTTATTGTGTATATATATTTATATATATTATTTGTATATAAGTGTTTTTTCTGGCCTCCAGGCCTTAGCTTTCATTTCATTTATATTTTACAATAGTTCAATTTGGGTAGGGTTTGTTTAGCGTGGGGTTTTACTTGTGTTAATTTTACCATTTATCATTTGTCTGACTTACAGTTTTGGCGGAAGTAAGCTACATATTATTATTTTGTTCATTTTTTTACAAACAATAGGACTTGCGAGTAGTAAAGTAAGTGAGTGATACACTTTTCTACCCCAAAATGTACCTTTTTCAGCGCTGGATTTGTACCTTTTGAGAACTAGTTGGGGCATCACTTTATATCTCTGTCGGCAGCGCTGCTGCGGTGCCGAGCGGACCCGTCTTCTTCGGTGAATCTGTTTAATATAGCGATACGTGCAATAAGCGACCTTATTTCTTAATATGTAAGGTAAAAACGAATCTTCGTATTTCGATTGTTAGATTGTTAGAGTAGGACAACTAGTGGTTTGGTTTGATGCGATGCGGGAGCGGCGGCGGAGTCTTTGTGTAGCTACACCGCGCGCGGCTTGCCTTTGATTGTTAGAGTAGGACAACTAGTGGTTTGGTTTGATGCGCTGCGGATGCGGCGAGGGCTTTGAGTAGCTGTGGTGTACCTACACCGCGCGCGGCTTGCCTTTGTGCCTTTGCTTTTGGCGGCGCGTGAATAGGGTTGTCAGGCGTACAGGTTATTACAGTCTCTTCTGGCCATAATATACCCGTCCGGTGTTTGTTCATCCATAGGAATATATAAATGTGTCTGTTTGTTTGTTTGGGGAGCTTTCACGCGATAACGGCTGGACGGATTTTGATGAAATTTGGAATATAGATAGCTTATACCCTGGAATAAAACATAGGATTTTAACATTAGGATTTTTATCATGAAAAATTGAAAGTTTTCACGGTAAACTGGAAAAACAGGAAAAATGTTGATTAAACGCTGTACAAAATGGTTGCCATGGAAATGAAATACCAATATAAAAGTGAAACGTTGTCTGTTTGTTTGTTTAGTTGTTTGGGGAGCTTTCACGCGATAACGGCTGAATGGATTTTGATGAAATTGAGAATGGAGACAGCTTATACCTTAGAATAAAACATAAGATACTTTTTATTCCGGGAAATTGTAAGTTTCTACGGGAAAACTGGAAAAACTTGAAAAATTATGTTTACTCGCTGTAAGAAACGGTGGCTATGGAAACGAAATAACAAGTATGTTAAAAAACATCAAGAGCTTGGTGCTAACCTACTTTTGCATTGGGTTTTAATATCCTAGAAGAACATAGGATGCTTTTGAGAAGGACATAGGTCGCGATGAATGTAGTCCGCGCGAACGAAGTCGCGGGCGGGAAAGCTAGTACCTAATATAGGTTGACCAAGCCCAACGGTGATAGTAAAATATTAGTAAGAAGAAAGATAATATAAAAAAGTACAATTTAACTTGTAACACTATTATATAGTACATTATATACTACATTATATAGTACATTATACAGTACATTATATAGTACATTATATAGTACATTATATAGTACATTATATAGTACATTATATAGTACATTATATAGTACATTATATAGTACATTATATACTACATTATATACTACATTATATAGTACATTTTATTTTTATTTCGTGATTGTTATTACAGTATAAACAAAGTTTAATTTATTTAAAAAAAAAACAGAATTATAAGGCAATATATTTGTTTTGTGACTAATCCGGCCGGATCTGACCGGATTGAAATTGATGCCGGCTAGCAATCTCTACCGCAGCGCGTGACCTTGTGTGGCGCGGCCCTGTGTCTTTCCAGCGGCAAAGTTCAAAAAGCATCCCGCCAAAGTAAGCCGAACTGTCACAGAATAAATAATAGTACAGGCCAGTAACCACCTAACTCATAGCTATAGCGCTAGCGATACCAATGCACTTTCCGTCCTTGTCATTGTGTTACGATATGACAAGGACGGACAGAGCATTGACGTCAGAAACGATTACGATTCCATTACGATCGCTCAACCGCGGGCGCCATGCAGATAGTATCGCCACAGCATAAATAATAGTTGGTATCGCCTTCGCTAGTTCGGAGACCGAGGACTGTGGCACGGTAATGTTATTTATAACATATATATCTATAACATTACCGTGACTGTGGCTCGGCACCGCAGCAGCCGCGGCCGCCAGATATTATATAGGCTCTGTTTATTCTGTGGCTCTGTCCGCACTGCGATATTTCACCGCGCGATATTTACTCTCGCGTTTTATATTCCGTGATCGAAATTACACTTTTGCACTGCGAATAAAATTTCGTAGGATTTTTGTCAGTTTGATGCAGTTCCTGGCTGAGAAGTACGTCTACTGAAACTTTCAGGGTAGCTCACAAACCGATGAACAATCAATAAAAAAAGAAAAAATAATAATAAAAGAAAAATAAGAAAATCCTAATCCTAATATATAATATTATAAACGCGAAAGTTTGTAAGTATGGATGGATGGATGTTTGTTAATCTTTCACGCAAAAACTACTGAACAGATTTGGATGAAATTTGGTATGGAGGTAGCTTATACCCTGGATTAACATATAGGCTACTTCTTACCCCGAAAAAATGCAGGGGTCCCGAGGGACGCGGGTGAAACCACGGGGCGCAGCTACTTATTTCACTTTTAAATACATATATAAAAGTGACATTCATTGAATAAAAAAGTCGTAAAAGCTTTATTTTTTATTTAATTTCTTAAATTATACTTATTACATGACTGCCCAAAAAAAGGAGTATAATGTTTTTAGGATTTATGTAAGTATGTTTGTATCTATGTGAGTTTATTTATTCCACCATAACTTTTGAATGCCTTAACAGATTTAGACGTATGGGTTATCGTTAGAATCCTTACAAAAAATTCAATGTGGGCTCCATTTTCATATGCAAAAAAATATTTTATTCTGCTTATTTTACAATATAGGTATCAAATTGAAGGCCTTGATAAGCACATTCCAAATGTAGGTATAAATATAATTTATTGAAGGCCTTGATAAGCACATTCCAACTGTATGTATCAATATAAATTATTTTACAATATAGGTATCAAATTGAAGGCCTTGATAAGCACATTCCAACTGTAGGTATAAATATAATTTATTGAAGGCCTTGATAAGCACATTCCAACTGTATGTATCAATATAAATTATTTTACAATATAGGTATCAAATTGAAGGCCTTGATAAGCACATTCCAACTGTAGGTATAAATATAATTTATTGAAGGCCTTGATAAGCACATTCCAACTGTATGTATCAATATAAATTATTTTACAATATAGGTATCAAATTGAAGGCCTTGATAAGCACTTTCCAACTGTAGGTATAAATATAATTTATTGAAGGCCTTGATAAGCACATTCCAACTGTATGTATCAATATAAATTATTTTACAATATAGGTATCAAATTGAAGGCCTTGATAAGCACATTCCAACTGTAGGTATAAATATAATTTATTGGCAAAGTTCTTTTATGGCAGGGCAGGCGTGCTTTGTTAGCTTTTAAGTTAGTTGTATTCACCTGATACCTACTACTGATACCTACTACTGATACCTACTACTGATACCTACTACTGATACCTACTACTGATACCTACTACTGATACCTAGTACTGATACCTACTACTGATACCTACTACTGATACCTACTACTGATACCTACTACTGATACCTACTACTGATACCTACTACTGATACCTACTACTGATACCTACAACTGATACCTACTACTGATACCTACTACTGATACCTACTACTGATACCTACTACTGATACCTACTACGGCGGCGGCAGCGTGAGCGTGAGAGACAAACAATTACAATCACCTGATACCTACTACGGCGGCGGCAGCGTGAGCGTAAGACACAAACAATTACAATTACAGACCTATCAAAAGATGTCATGAATATTGGATCCCATTTACGGCTTTGAGAGTATAGTATAGTATAATCGTCTGTGATCTACACTAATATTATAATGAGGAAAGATTTGATTGTTGGTTTGTTTATTTGTAATGGATAAACTCAAAAATACTGAACCGTATTAAAAATAATCTTTCGCCTATAGATAGCTACATTATCAGTGAGTAACATGGGCAGTATTATATTTTCAAAAAATTTGAGATCCCTACGAAAATTGTTATAATGTAACCCATGTTACCAAAAATAAAGAACTGAAATTACGTTGCCATGGAAACGAAATAATAACATGTCTTTCAAGTAGGTGAGTATGCAGTTGTCTATGGTCAAGAAATACTACTGCCAATGATTTTTTATTAAGCAGATTGTTGTTTTTTAACCGAACAAAGAGACGGGTGTTATAAGTTTAGGGTGTGTATCACTGTCACTATGTTGCTGTTTGTGTGTGTGTGTGTGTGTCTGTCTGTGGCATCGTAGCTTCCAAAGGAATGGACCGATTTTGATGCGTTTTTTTTTCGGTTTGAAAGCTGATGTAATCGAGATGGTTCTTAGCTAAAGTGGGAGGGGGGAGGGGGAGAGGGTGAGAATCGTAGCTTCCAAACGAATGGACAGATTTTAATGCGGTTTTTTATATTTGGAAACTGATGTAATTGCGATGGTTCTTAGATATATGGCAGGGAAATTGAGAAGAGGGAGGAGTTAAGAAAAGGGTGATGAGAATCGTAGCTCCTACCGAATGGACTCATTTTGAAACGGATATTTCGGTTTGAAAGCTGATGTGATCGAGAAGCTTCTAAGCTATAATTGGGGGATCGGGGGTTATATAAAACTTTCATCATCACCATCATTATCATCATCGTCATCATCATACTTCACTCACAAACAGCTGAACGGGTTTTTGGTGAAATTTGGAATGGAGATAGCTTATATCCTGGATTAACACATTTGATGTACTCAATTTTTATTATTATTCTACTCCGAGAAAAACACGATTGATGTATAAACCCAGTTTATGAATAAACACGATTGATGTATAAACCCAGTTTATGAATAAACACGATTGATGTATAAACCCAGTTTATGAATAAACACGATTGATGTATAAACCCAGTTTATGAATAAATGAGTATTTGAGTATTTGATATTTATCATCTTCATACTTCACTCTCAAACGGCGGAACGTATTTTGATAAAATTTGAAATGGAGATAGCTTATACCTTGGAATAACACATATGATACTTGACATTATCATCATCATCATCATCATCCCTCACGCGGGTCAAGCCGCGGGGCGCAGCTAGTAATATTATAAAGTAGTGATGCAACGAATACGAATACGAATATTCGTATTCGCCGAATAGTAGACATTTACCGAATATTCGTATTCGGCGAAAACTAACACGAATATTTAAAAAGTAATATTTTACGTACAAACGCAACTCTAATTACTGGCAGACTTGAAAAACGCGCGTATAAAAATACGCACGTGTGCAGAGGGCCTTAACCGCAACGACGACGCAACGGGGGACTCCCCGGCCATAGTTTGTACAGTACCGCAGCTCCGGGAGTTTCCCTATCATTACAATTACCAACCATTGATTGATTGATTCATTTTTCACTTCATTTGTTAGTCGAAAGCAGAAGTCAAGCAAGAGAGTATTGTTTTATTTATTTTCTGAGGTTGCTGCGAAGTAAAAGAAGTTAAAGTTGAATTGAAAATGTCTTCTCGTAAACGAGATCAAAGTGACATATGGAAACACTTCGATAAATTACCGAGTAAGTAGTTATATGGTCTGTATTTCTTTGGTATCAACAAAAGGTAGGATAGTAAGTAAGTAACTTAGACGAACGTTGGTAGTTAATGGCTGCGTCAATGTAGTACTAGACTTTGCCCGCGACTTCGTCCGCGCAGACATCGGTTTTACTATCACATGTAATATTATAGTGGGATAGGATTTTAAATTGTGTTGTTTTTATTTTAGACAATGAAAGCAAAGCTAGATGCAGATATTGTGCTTGTGAATTGTCTCGGGGAGGGAAAAATGCATATATTAAAGGATTTACTACGACCGCACTGTGGACTCATGTGAAGAGATTTCACGAAAATGAGCTTGCTGCCAGTATAAGTACTGTAGACGAAACAAGCACTGAAGTTGAAGTAACTCCAGCGAAGAAACAAGCGTCCTTAAAGGAAATATGGGAGAAGCGAACTACGTATGAAACGGGTGATCCTCGGGCTGTCAAAATCACATATTTGATTGCTGAACAAGTTTGTCTAGACATGGAGCCCCTGAATTTGGTAAATAAACAGGGATACCGTCGTTTGCTCAGTGAACTAGCTCCAAGGTTTGTTTGCTCTTATTAAAATGCTATACATTTGTTCATTCATACATATCAGTGGGATTTTCTTTCAACTTTCACAAAACCCTTTTTAATTCCTGACTGCTATTTTTTTTTACAGATATAATATTATATCTAGAACCCACCTTACAGAAAAAAAACTGCCGGATATTAATGAACGTGTTAAAATAAAATTGAAGGAGCAGTTAACAAAGACCCCATATCTCTCTGTCACAACAGACATGTGGACCAGTGACGCTTCCTCACAAGTCAATGATTTTATAAGTCTTACTGGACATGGTGTCAATGAAGATTTCCAGCTCAAATCTTATTGTCTGGAAGTGTTTCCCTTTGAAGGTGACTCACATTCAGGAGAAAATATTGCCCACAATATGCATATGATGTTTCTGGAATAGCAGCTATTGGGTAAAGTTGCAGCAGTTGTAACGGACAACGCACGGAATATGGTTAAAGCAAATGATGAGCTTGATCTTAGTATTAAACATATTTCTTGTTTGGTACACAGCATCCAATTAGCGCTGAAAAAAAGTTTATTTGGTCAAGAACGCTTGACCGAAATGTTAACCACATGCAGGGGAGTTATTACTCATTTTAATCACTCAACCTCCGCACTCAAACAACTGAAAGATTCTCAACAAGCTAACAATATACCGAAACATGTTTTGTTTCAAGATGTTGAAACTAGATGGGACTCAACATATCAGATGTTGAAGAGATTACATGAACAACGCATAGCGATTCAAGATGTTTTACCATCTCTACCAAATTGTCGTCATGAAATCACAGCAAGGCAATGGGCTCTTATGAGCCAAATCATTGATATTCTGGCCAATTTTGAAGAAGCTACTAAAGAGCTAAGCAAAGAATCAACGAGGTTATCTCAAGCAATCCCAATAATACGAAGTCTAAAATCTTGCCTCAATAAAATTTCAAATGATCCTTCTTCTCATCCTGATGTAAATGATCTGGCAAACTCCCTATTCAGTGGACTTTCGAATAGATTTGCCTTTATGGAAAGTGATGAAACTTATCTATTAGCAACGATCCTTGACCCACGGTTCAAAACAAGGATTTTCAGCTCAACAGTGGTCTCTGAAACCGCTCGATCAGTTCTTAACGCTGCTTTTGATGGCAGAGAGGCCGTAAGACCGACAAGACCTCCAGAAGAACCTCAACCGTCGACAAGTAGAGGAATTTGGCAAGTATGCCAAGAAATAATTGAAGAGGCTGAAATGGAAGAGCCAATTTAAATATTTTCTGGTGAGTATGAAAAAAGTTAGAAAAGTTATTAATAGGTGATAGGTACTCATTGTCATCTACATAGTATACTAAAAGTTAAATTTAATTTAAAATTGTCTTTTTACAGGGGATTCGCAAACTAAAAACGAAATAGATGCTTATCTAAAGGTCCCAAATTTATCGCCGACTGCTGATCCACTGGCCTTTTGGCGAGAAGATGTCCATTTTCCAAGTCTGAAAAAACTTGCCCAAAAATATTTTTCACTGAAGCCATGTACAGTCGCCTCAGAAAGACTTTTTTCAACGGCTGGGAACATACAGACTGAAAAAAGAAATCGCCTTAAACCAGAAAATCTACAAATTTTATGTTTTTTAAATAAAAATTTGCCTGTTGTAAATTTTAATTATTAGAAGAATAGAAATTTATCAAATAAATTAGTCTTTTATTACCATGGCGAGATATTCGTATTCGTATTCGCCGAATAGTAGGTTTGATATCCGTATTCGTATTCGTAAAAGTACTATTCGTTGCATCACTATTATAAAGAGGAAAGATCGGATTGTTTGTTTGTGTGTTTGTGTGTTTGTTTGTTTGTTTGTTTGTGCGTTTGTTTGTTTGTGTGTGTTGTTTGAATTGTAATGGATAAGCTCAAAACATACAGACCCAATTTTAAAAAATCATTCACCTAATGAAAGCTAAATTATCAGCGAGTAACACAAGCAGGATTTTATTTTTCAATAAATTAGAGTTCCCTTCGAAGATTGCAATAATGAAACCTGAGGTATTAAATATTGCAAAAAATCTCGATTACTTTGCATCACAAACCAAAGAGTATATAAATACCACGTAAGATCACAAACTAACGAGATACGGGTCTTTGTTTATGCAACGTTGCCATGGAAACGAAATCACAGAACGTCTAATTAAATAATCATTGACGTAGGATATGCTCTATGCTAATTACAGATTACAGATTACCCCCTATAGATTCCGCATCATTGAATTATTGTACGGATCGAGTTCACAAATTATGGAAGAAAGCTCAGGTCGCGGGGAACGCAACGACTGCGCCGTGATTAGCCTATCCAAGGTCGCACTCACAAACTACAAAGGAGATACGGGTCGCAGTAGAAATGTACTGACCATAGTGATGGGACTGCAGGGCCGATCACAATAGTTTTGATTTTGTTTAATGAGCTTATCTCAGCAATATTATGCTTTTTGAGATAAACTCGAGAAAACAATCAAACTTAATAATAGTTTTCTTTAAATTTTAACCATACTTGGAAGCCTAGAGCATTGTACATAAAAAATATAGTCATATCAGTTTTTGGTTTACATAGCAGATAAAAAATATTCTTTCCCACTTTTACTAGCTTTGAGTTTATGAGTAGGTACTATCTTTCTATCTATATACATCTACATCAACCTACTGTTGGGTATAGACCTCCTCATTTGCATGCCTCTATTTCCATTCCTGCGCCAAGCGGATGTGGAAGTGGCGGAATGGTGGCCAAGAGATGGACTTAGTTTAAGAGTCAGACCACCTGCACGATGGTCAGATGACGTCATCAAAGTGGCAGAATGGCAATGAGTAGGTACTAAGAAAACACAATGTATATATTAGGATATTATGTAATGTATTTATTTATGAGAAAAAAGGCACCTCGCCAAAATCTACATAACCGCATGTCTTGTCTACTTTTCTCTCAATTTTCATTTCTTCGAAAACAATACAGCAATAAACAGGCTTGTTTGCCTATGCTGTCTTGAATTTCAAAGCTTCAAAAGCTTATTTCGTAAAACCTGGATGTCCATGTACAGATCTGTACCACTTCCCCAGTGTTTTACGGATGGTAAGCAAGTATTGAAAGTTTTACGTACATAGTTGTAAGCCTCTGTTGAATAAAAATTTAAAGTAAGAGCAAATGCTCTTAACTGCGGAGAATATTTTTCCTGATGATCGTGCCAGATTTTCCTTTTAACATTTGTCGGCGAATAATTTCACTGCATTTGACCCCTAAAGAGTTTAATACGTCATTATTTTCAGCTGTTATTAAAATTTTGTTTTCTAGTTCTGCCAATAACGATCTAAGTGAAACATTTTTATTTTTTAACCTTCTGTTGCAATCGCTTATTTTTTTAATTTTTGTCTTCTATCTTCACCACGTTAGTCAGTTCAATGATTCTTCTACAAAGACGTTTTTTATATCAAATCATTAATTTTTTGTATAAAATAATTAATTCATGATATTATTGTAAGAGTTTGGCAAATATAACGTTGGTACTGCTGAATCCATCAAACTTCTACGTATTGCATAGCGTAAAATTTATCTTCAGTGAAGTGCCTTGAGCAAATGACACTATTATTAGTGGGGAACTATTCCTCACCGCGACAAGTTGCGTCTATCCATTCTATTTTCCTCTCAGGGCATCTAGGAAACCTTTAACATACAACGAAATGTTTCGATTTTAGCGTTCCGTAGTAAAAAAAAACCCTTATACTGTGAGATCATTCTGTCAGTCTATCTATCAGTACTAATACTTCTCAGACTCATATCTTCTATAGTTATAAAAACAAACCTACAAAAAACATCAATATTAATACAAAGTAAAATTGTATTTTAATTCTATCTCCGTTTATATCTAAAAGCAATCAAGTACCTATTAACCACACTTCAAGCTTTATCCGTATTCCGTAATAGTTTGTAATTCGTACAAAAATAAAATAACTTTTGTGATACGGTTTTCTAAATAATTAGGTTGAAATATCGATATGTACCAACATGAGAATATTTTATGATATCCCAACATTAGCTTACACGTGCTCTTGTTAGACAGGGATAACTATTTTACTTAGCGTAATGAGTGAAAGAGACTTTTCAAAAAGACATCAAAGTGTGCTTATTTTTCCATGACGCTCATGACCTATGGAACCAGTATAAACTGAAATCCGCTTGGCTCGTAATATAATTATCTCAAAGAAATACAACATTATGTACTTACCAGTGAAACGTTATGCCATCTTTTTGGTAATTTGACGTTTTGGCTGACTTTCCACACCATGTTACTGCACAGGAAGCCATTAAAAATGTTGTTTTTTTCGATTAAATTCGCAATAAACATGCACTCTCGCACGGGCACAGAACAAATAATAGTACACACTGGTCGAAAGGTTGGTCGAGAGTATCGAGACTGAAGTCGTGCCTCGTGCGTGTCTCAAAGCGAGCCTGTTTATACTGGCTAAAGCAAGTAGGTGTGTTGTGTGCGTCTGATGTCTTGTAAGCGGTATCTATAGGGGGTAATCTGTATGCTAATAATACACGAAATAGTAACCGTAGTTCAACCTCCTTGCGTTAAACAGAATAATACTATAGGCGGAATGGTACGTGAGTATAAAACTTATAAACATAAACGTTTTGTGTAAGAAATGGTTGTTGTTCTATTTGTCCAAATAAAGTACCTACTAATTTTATCTTTCAACATATCTACCCGTGCGAAGCCGGGGCGGGTCGCTACTCGCTAGTATCTGGTATGCTTGTACTTAGTTATTCTGTGGTACTAGTTGAACCAGCGCACGCAGCACACACTTCAGGCGCAAACGCAAACTAATATGAAAGACGCGCGGCGCCGGCGGTGCGTACCTACATTCGACTTTCGACTCGAAACGCGCCGCGGCGGGCTCGCATCGAATACCAACTTCATTTTGTGTTTGTATTTGTACTACAAATGAAGTAAGTATTAATAGGTACTTACCTACCTACTTACCTACACATTTTTTTTATTTTTTTTTTAACCTGTGGTGTCCCACTGCTGGGCAAAGGTCTCCCCCATATCCTTCCATGCGCCTCTATCCAAGGCTAGGTCTTGCCAACCAATTCTATAAGCATTTAGGTCATCACGCCACCTTTTTCGAGGCCGACCACGACGTCGTCTACCATCTGCAGGCTCCCATTGAGTGGTGATTTTTGCCCACCTTGCCGGATGCATACGGACTACATGTCCAGCCCAGTCCCACTTCAACCTAGCTCTCTTAAAACCAGCATCGGTGATGCCAGTTTTCGAGCGCAGTGTAGTGTTCCGGACTCGATCTATCCTTTTCACTCCGAGTATGCTACCTACACAATAACGTTTCATTATTCTAAGTATATATAACATTATTGTACAGAATACCTAGGTAGGTAAGTAATTAGAAATTAAATACGTAGATACGGTAGAATATTGAATACGTGTTGGTACCTAGGTACCTAGCAGTCGCTTAATAAGGCCCTGTCCGCACTGCGATATTTCACCGCGCGTTTTTTTTTCCGCAGTTCTGTAACTCATTGAATCTAATAGGTGTCGCCGCACTGGCGGTTAAAATTTCACGCGGAAAAAAAACTGTGATTTGATGCACATTGAACGCGATGCGGAGCGAATTAATTTCCGTGCGAATGTTTTGTACAGTTTGAAGTAGTATGGCTATGGCCGAACTGCGAAATATAATTCGCGCGTTTCGCTCAGTCGTGCACCGGCGCTATTGGCTGGATACTCTCCTCGACGTACTGCAAAGCCGTTCCTCTAACAAAGGTGGAGGGCTTGTTAAAACCGCGTCAAACACATTCTTACATTGTCGGGGTCATGCCCGATGGTAAGCTCCTGCACACTTGCTATACTTAGCGCCATCTTGCGACGACTGGAATTTTCCACATCCTCCACACTTAGGCATGTTGACCTTTCTACGTAGTTCAAGCAGAAGAAGACAGGTGGCGCTGTTACAAGCCGGCCGAAAATGAAGGTGGCACAGCTACTCGACACTAGATGGCAGCACTAACTAATTAATCAGAGGTTACCGATTTTTATAATTTCGTAGTCAGGAGTAGACGCAAAAAAACATCTAACATACTACCGCCACATTTGGTTGAGATATTCACAACCAGGCGCCAATAGTCACTGCCTATTTCTCCAAAACATTCACTGTTATATCTGAATTGAATTTGCACCACTAATTAATTACCATAACACAAACTTAAAAACTCGTTATTATTTTGTTCGCACTTGATTAAAGTTGAATAGAGTTATATACGATGCGCAACAGTTTTTTATTATATTTTATTGTCGACAATATTGTTAATATTCTATTTGGAAGCAACTTATGCCTAGCCTCTGTAGCCCGATTCCATAACTTGGCTTCAATCGAATTCTCAGTATCGCAACCACTAATGCCTTGCGATAGAGTCGAATTTGCTATGAAAAAAGTGATAATCCGATTGTAACCAAGTTATGTAATTGGGCCACTGATGTCACAGTTTGTCACGCCGGCCGAGGGCCTCTGACATGGCTTAACGACCGCTATTAATCAATAACAGCCGGGACCGACAGCTTAACGTGCCCTCGGAAGTACGGAGCGATGGAAAACCGCACATAACTTAGAAAAGTCATTCGTGCGGAGCCTAGGATTGAACCGGTGGCCCAATTACAGAACTTGGCTTCAATCAGATTGTTACTTTTTTCATAGCAAAATCATTAATAATATCAATAGCAAAGCATTATTGAATTTCATGGCTTGAAACCGTCATGATCAACATTACGCAATCATTGGATTCTAAGTTGCACTATAGAACCATTAGGCTACCATCGCTCTATTATGTAACCAGCCCCCTGATTCGGAACCTTTCGATAATGAACCGAATCGATTCGATTCTATACTGTCCTCCCGATTCAGAACCCTTCGATAACTCAGTTGTCGATCGATATGGTATTATTTATTCTGTGGATTCGGTTTCAAATCGTTCAATTCAATACATTTTTCCTTCACAATATCGAATCGAATCGATTCGGTTCGTTATCGAAAGGTTCTGAATCGGGAGGTTGTGTGTCTAGTACACTGCACTGCTATTACGAAATATTGATCATATCGGTTTACTAATACACTAATATTTTAAAGAGGAAAGATTTGTATGTTTGTTTGTTTGTAGTGGATAAACTAAAAAGTACAAAACCGATTTTAAAAATTCTTTCACCTTTAGAAAGTTACACTAACAGCGAGTAACATGAGCAGTATTTCATTATCCAAAAAAAATTGAGATCTCAACAATAATTGCAATGATGTAACCCAAGGTATCAAAAATACAGAACGGAATGACATGTCGCTATGGAAACGAAATAACAATGAGTTGACGTGGAAACGAAATAATAACAAGTCTGTCAAGTACGTGAGCAATAATGCAGTTGTCTATGGTCAGAAAGCGTCGTTCGTTGCTGCCAAAGATTTTGAATTACGATAGCTGGCTTTTTCTTTTTATTTACGAAACGGTATAAAACGGCTAAAAGTAAGAAATATGGCACGGTGTGTGCTTTAACCGTGTGAAGCCGGGGCGAGTCACTATGATATATTTGATGTAGTTTATATTATTATAAGCTTTCGCCCGCGACTTCTACAGAACTACAGGCGTACTATTATTTATTCTGCGTCACGAGTGCGACGCGCGCGCCGCCAGTGTGACCATCAGAAAAACAACTCATAAACTCAAAACTAAAACCCGACTACGGTCGGGTAAAAAAATAGCCTATGACATTCTTGGGATGAAGACGAATCGATTGATGATTGATTGATCTGAAACTTGATCTGATTTTGACCTCGCTTGTCAAAATCAGACCAAGTTTTTAGTTTGATCACATAACCCATCATTTGATTCGCCGTAGTCGGGTCATAAAATTACTATGACACTCTATAAATGAAGACGAATCGATTATATTATTCCACGCTATGGTGGAACATTTCCCTTCCTTTGCTTCGCTGTAGTCGGGTAAATACATTTATCCCGGAAAATTTTAATAGAAAGCGAAAAATTAGTTACACACATAATTTAAAAACATAACTAGTGGCTCTGTGAGCTGTAGACCTCACGCGTACAAACTAGAGGCTCTGTGAGCTGTAGACCTCACGCGTACAAACTAGAGGCTCTGTGAGCTGTAGACCTCACGCGTACAAACTAGAGGCTCTGTGAGCTGTAGACCTCACGCGTACAAACTAGAGGCTCTGTGAGCTGTAGACCTCACGCGTACAAACTAGAGGCTCTGTGAGCTGTAGACCTCACGCGTACAAACTAGAGGCTCTGTGAGCTGTAGACCTCACGCGTACAAACTAGAGGCTCTGTGAGCTGTAGACCTCACGCGTACAAACTAGAGGCTCTATGAGCTGTAGACCTCACGCGTACAAACTAGAGGCTCTGTGAGCTGTAGACCTCACGCGTACAAACTAGAGGCTCTGTGAGCTGTAGACCTCACGCGTACAAACTTTTTTGCAAACAATCTAGCGGTGCACAGTAGCGCCATCTAGTTACCTTATTGTAACACTAACATTAATAACCAAGGTGCTACATCAATCTTTACCTAATAGGTAAAGGGCTGGTTCCACTGGTAGAAACCTAACAGTGAGAAATTTACTGCATTTTGAGGAGCTATTCTGCTCATCACGGCGCAGGTCCTCATCAGACTTTTCAAATGAAAAAAAATACATCAAACTCGGATTTAAAAAGGCGGAGATATTCAGTAGCCCCCTTTTCATCCTTTTTTGGGGGAAGTACCACCTCAATCAAAAATTTTCGAACACTAAAAATTCGCTTAACCTGTATACCAAGTTTCGTTTAGATCGGTTGAGAAATGCGACCTGTAGAGGAGAACAGAGATCCGGACATTCGGAAGGAATTCTACATCCGAAAGCATTTTTGCCCGAAGCTGAAACGGAGTCGCTTAGCTCGCGCCTCGCGCTCGCTCGGTCAAAAAGCTTTTAAAACTTAGAACGGACTATAACTATTAAATGCGTACACAACATTTCGTGTCTGTGCTGTTAACCGTTGAAGAGTTCCATAAGCAGGAGCCAACCCGGAGTGCAGCAAACATGTCATGGTAAAACTTATTTATGTATTTTATATCATATTTCCCTTTTTCTCCAAAAATCAATGTGTGAATGATAGGATATTTGTATTTAGAATGAATAATGACCAACTATCAAAATGAAAAGAAATGGATTATGAAAGAATTAAGAGATCAAAAGAGTATTATTATGAAAGAGGTTTTTACCTCGTCACATGTTTACGACAGTGGCTACAGTTCTCTGATTTGCCTGTTTACGACAGTGGCTACAGTTCTCTGATTTTGTTAGTGTGATAATACAAAAGACACAGACGGCCCGAGCGACACAAGGACGTGATCAGGCGCGGATCCAGCCCTCATAAAAGGTTGTGGTCACAGCCATCCGAAAATCGGCCAAGTGCGAGTCGGAGTATGAACGCGCTCATGATCGATATAATATATACATTACATTCCTACAAAGGATATGTTTACAAAATATATGACGCCCTAACCAACGTTTTGTGCAGCCACGTTGGCAAAGCCGTGGGGCGAACACTAGTAAGTTAATAAACCCGTAAAATGTTAGTTTGTTCGCTCACGAAATTATCAAAAGTGAGTGTGTGTTTGTTTCCACATCACAGTGCCACATTTAGACTTTATACTACTAAACCGATTTTGATAAAATTTATACATTTTCAAAGGATATCTAATTAAATTAAACACTAGTATACATTTTACATTAAATAGTTTTATTATGGTGCTTAAGTACATAAATAACAAATTCAAGCTTACGTTTCTTTTTCGCGAAACATGTGATAATTTCATCCATATCCAGGTTAACATCTTTGTGTCCATCGTTGTTGGCGAGCGAGAATTCACGTGTCATTATTAGGAAAACTGAGTTAATGATGTCAAAGTGTTTTTATACCCATTATATACATATGGAATGATAACAAGCGCTGTTATTTTAGTATTTCCGATAATATAACAATGTCAGAAGTACATACGAGTAACTACTTGTCAAGTAAAAAAATATCAAAATCATAGATCATTTCTTACTGTCGTTAATCAAAATTAACTAACGGTACTTGAGTTAATTAAACGTTTAATCAAATACTGGGGCAACACTGTGCTATTAATGGCTCTTAGTTATTTCTGGCAGAGGAAAAACTTTGAATAAAATGCAATTCTGTGGTTCGGTAAAAGTCACCAACAGATCTTGTAATTTAAGTATATGAAGGTAACCGCACGTTTTTCGGTCTTTACGTTCTCCGAAATTGAACTAAAATTTATTGATTAAACCAAATCAACTCAAGTTTGTTTTTTGAAAATGCTAGATTTAACCATCATATATCTCAGTAACGTTACAAATATTTAAATAATTTATTCATTATTAGGCTGCAGGGTAACAATATCTATATTTTGTTCATAGAAACCATTTTTGTAACCATAAGCGTTGATCAGTTATGCCGATTATAAGAACATAAAAACTTTAAAACGCGATTATCTACGAACTAGCTTTTTGCATTTATCTAATGACTTCTCGCTCGCCAACGACGATATTTAGGAGATCTTGCCCAGATAATCTTTCCTGTGCCATTGAGGTACGCAACCAAGTGTTTACTCTGCGAAGAGTAGAAAACGCTATTTCTGCGGTAGCTATGCTGACCGGGAGTACTCTTCTGCCGATTTCGCATTAGACCTTGAAAGTGTAAAGTCACAAGTCTATTAGGGTTGTGGGCATGCCCAGCTTGCCCACAACTGTGGATCCGCGCTTGGACGTGATAGACAATGTAATTTGTTCGCGTTACAACGGATTGTAAGATCGGATGAGAGAGAAAATAATCTTTGAGTTATAATGCAACAGATGAAAATCCATATTGGTTTTACAATTATTCCGATTTTTTTATTTATTAACTTATTTTATTAACTATTTTCAGAAGGTGCTCACTCAATTAACACACACACAATCCATACCAATATATAAAAGTGATACGTTGTCTCTTTGTTTGTTTGTTTGTTTGGGGAGTTTGCACGCTATAACGGCTGGATGGATTTTGATGAAATTTGGATACGAGATAGTTTATACCCTAGAATAATACATAGTATACTTTTTTATCCCGGAAAATTGAAAGTTTTCACAGGAAAACTGGATAATGTTGATTACTCGCTGTAAGGAACGGTTGCCATGGAAATGAAATAACAAGTCTGTCAAAAAACATCAAGAAGGTTTTTAATATCCTAGAAGAAAATAGGATGCTTTTTTCGGGATAAACAGTTGTCCGCGCGGACGAAGTCGCGGGCGGGAAAACTAGTCAGTAATATTGATTCACACAACAGTCAAAAATAGTGTCACTGTAAAATTGTACTTTTTGCTCTTCTGGTTCAGATCTTCTCCATAAGACGCCATGCGGAGGTCTACGCGACGAGCAACACTGAGCAATAAGACGCCATGCGGAGGTCTACGCTACGGGCAACACTGAGCAATAAGACACCATGCGGAGGTCCACGCGACGAGCAACACTGAGCAATAAGACGCCATGCGGAGGTCCACGCGACGAGCAACACTGAGCAATAAGACACCATGCGGAGGTCCACACGACGAGCAACACTGAGCAATAAGACGCCATGCGGAGGTCCACGCGACGAGCAACACTGAGCAATAAGACGCCATGCGGAGGTCCACGCGACGAGCAACACTGAGCAATAAGAGACCGGTCTCATTTACAACTTAGCGAAATAGATGCTACAATATTTCACCAGGCCTTTCTGTTTATAAACAGACGCCTACAAGAGTTATCATAGCAATTTACTTGTATGTTTATTGCTTGTCGTACGAGGATTATATTTAACTGCTGCTGCTGCTGCTACTGCTACTGCTACTGCTACTACTACTACTACTTACTACTACTACTGTAGTTTGTTAATAGTCATCAGAACTACACCAGCAGCCTTATTGTCTAACTCTGGTGGTAATGGCAATCAAATCCATTACCATTACCATTGGCGGTTCCAGTTCGCCGTCCAGGGGAATTGTCTAATATTTTCGGTGGTAATCGTCTTGAAAAAGTGAAGGCCATTTCGTTCTTTCCACAGACTACCTAACACAAAAAACATATGCTCTTGCGTTCCATTTTATGAAGAACAGCTTTGAGCACTTTTTAGTGCTTTTTTTGAACTAATGGTTGTAAAATGTTAATTTAGCCATATAAACACGTGTAGTGTTTTATTTGTTTATTATAAACTATTTTTTATTAGTTATGCTGTTTAATAAATGGATATTCTTCAAAAAATAATATTCAAGTAGGTATATTATTACCTGACGTTGCGTAGAACGAAACGTTGGTTTGCAAGTTATTATTTATTCTGGACCATACTAAAGTATGTGTTTGTTTGTTGTTTACTTTAGCATTCATTATTGATATGAAAATCAAATGGAAAAAAATAAATATTAAATAGGTAGGTTATAGTCACAAGATTTGTGTGAGTTTGTGCGAAACGTGGATAAACTAAAAGTGGAATTGCTTTGTGAGATGTAATGTATGTCGAGGTTATGTTCGTTTTCGGATATAAAATTGACAAATATGCCTTGATTTAGCAACAAATACGTACCTATGTACTATATTGTATTTCAGAATGTCATCTGATAAAGTGGTCTTTGCATAGACCTACAATTGGTCATCGAGTTAGATCGAAACTTTGAACAAATATATCGCAAGTTCTAACAGTCTTTGGCTTGGCTACAGGAATTTTGGTGGACTAATGAATATTATCTAAGCACCTATTCGAGTCTAGTTTAATTTACCTACTAGGTACATAGACATATTTACTAGGTATATGCATTTTCACAAATGCTCATCAACAACATACATATTTTAATGGATTTTTACCTCATTTCAATGCATTCATAATTGGTTATGTTTTGTGTCATTTTACTTCAAAGCACAAACTAGGAAGGAGATATACAGATAAGATACTGCTGCATAACCAATGTTGACTTCTGTAAAACATTCCCCAATAGAAGAAAACATTCATCAACAGAACTCAAGCTTTCTGTAGTCCCGCAGGTAGGTACCTATATTTTGTATAATATTTATTAACTAGGTAGGTACATACCTAATAATTATTATTGACTGGCTTGGGTAAAGGCTGGCAGGGAGAAATGCATAATACATACCCCCCAAGTGGGACATTGTATATTTTTGGTGTACAATAAAGAGTTATCTATCTGTCTATATTTAGTCACATAGGTAATTAATTGACTATATAATACTCTAGCTACACAGTTAGACACCACCTTAAGAAACTGTTAATGTAAGGTGCCTTGTGGGCCCGGAGTAATAATAGGTCCATCCCTTCTCACCCCACGTGTGCTTTGAGCACCAGCCGGGGTTCAGGAGATGGGCTGCAGCTTGCACCTGTGTCAAGTATGAACATTTCCAACTATCACAAAGCCTGATGTAGCTGTAGGTACAACAAATTAACCTCTCTTTTGAATTGTTTACAAATTTGATCTAACTCTACAAAAGTAATACTGCATATTACAATATTGACAATGTAGTACTTGTTATGTAGATAATGACAAATGATCATAGCTATATCTTTATTTTCAGATTCAGTTCAGTACCTGTCTATCACAGTAAACAGAATCATTTCAAGTCGGATTGCAGCGGGAAGAGATTCATAGCATGTCCATAAAATGCAAAAGGATGCTGCTTGTCAAATCTACTTGTTATATTTGTATTATAATATGTAGGTATATACCTAGTTACTGCACTTTTTTATACCATTTGAATAAAATGGTGTGTTGGAAATATTTACTTTGTTGTTGTGAATTACTATATAATTACATTGTAATTAGTGGGCTACCAGTGAGCCAGTAATGGCTTGTAAGTTTTTAGAATGTTTTATGTATAGTCCTTATTTAATAAAGACACTTGCCCGTTATATTTTTTTTAGAAAGGTTTTTACAATAAAATAAACATGCTATTTAATAAAATTTGTTTAATTTTCTGTTTCTCTATCCATACCCAGTCTGTATTTATGCTAAAACTAGCTGCATGCTGAGGCTTTGCTCATGTGCAAACATTGCCAGCCTCGTTCGAAATTTAAAGAAATATTTCCTCCAAATTTGCAAATCTCTAGGTCCACCGGTTTAGGCTGTGTGTTGTCTGTGAATCAGTTGGTAGGTATGTCGCTTGTGACATACTATTTCATAGGTATCAATGTATGTTTCTACTTACATAATAATTTGTAGTTAAAAAATAACAACAAAACATAGATAGATAGATAACTCTTTATTGTATACAATGTGTCTGGTCACCGGTGTCGGAGACTTAAGGGGGGTTAAATATGGGGATTTTTATCGACAAATCACTATCTCGATTTTCTCTTGGCCTCTCCATACTAAAATGGCAGCCATTTTGTTTTTTTTTACTTCGCAGCTCAGACGCCTACACTGATTTAATCATTGCTATCGATGTAGACGTCTTAGGAAGACGAAAGAGGTATCATTTGAAAGCTAACAAGGAAGACAATCAATTTATGATACATTTTATTCAATATCTTTTTCACAAAATAACATAACAATATTAACAAAATAAAAATCGTATTTATTTATTGCATTTTTTTTAGTTTTTTAATTTTTTTATGAAAACTAACCTGTCAAGCTATTTTTTTAAATTGTATTATCATAGTACAAGATATTTCCATTAAAATAAATCTTACATCAAGGTCCTAAGTTAAATATTTTCGAAGCTATGATGGTTTAAATATGACCCTTAAAAACTCTATTAATAGCACACGTCAAAGCTATGATGATTGGGATGGGAAAAGGCAAGAAAAGAACAAAGTAAAACCATTAATTATCATTTATTAATTTAATACCATCTAAACTAGGTACTACAGCCACGATTCAAAATGTCCTCCGTTTTGTTGTAGACAAGCAGTTGCCCTAATTGACACATGTTGTGTAGCTCTTTTTATCATGGCTTTGTCCGCCCTCATTACATCCCCGACTTGTAATATTTTTTCAATTAGTTCTTCTCTTGTGTTGGGCACGTTAACGTACACTTTCTGCTTTATTGTGCCCCATAAAAAATAATCTAGGGGTGTCAAATCCGGGGAACGCGGCGGCCAAGCAATCGTCCCACCTCGTCCAATCCATGTTGGATATGTGTTGTTTAAGTAATTTCTCACATTTACCGCAAAGTGTGCCGGAGCTCCATCTAATTGGAGTATCATTCTTGCCCTATACGTCAATGGCAATTCGCTTAATGCGTCTTGATAGTCATTCTGCAGGAATTCCAAAAATCTTGGGTCATTTAATGTAGCGGGCAAAATAAGAGGCCCAATAAGGATATCGTCTATCATTCCAGCCCAAACATTTACCGAAAACTTGTGCTGAAAGCTACTGGGTCTCACTGCATGCGGGTTTTCTTGGAGCCACAGGTGCTCGTTCCGATGATTTGTGTATCCAGATCTTGTAAAAGTTGCTTCATCGGTCCACATAATCCTCTTTAAAAAATTGGGATTGGATCGCGCTTCTCGTAATATCCACGAAGAAAAAACTGTCCTTCGGGCGACGTCAGGTCCAATTAAATCCTGGACTCTTCTAAAATGGAATGGATGCAATCCTTGCCGTTTTAAAATCTGCCAAACTGTCCATTTCGATAGACCGAGTCTAATCGCAATGCGACGGACACTCAGTTGTGGGTCTTGCGTTATTAAATCCAACACCTCTTCTTCCTCTCGCGGAGACACCAAACGAGTACGTTCGTTAGCGGATCTTCTTATTCCATATTCGGAGAGATTCGAGTGCAATCTGATGAACGTGCGAGCATTCGGCGTAGGTCTATTAGGGAATCTTCTGGCATACTCTCTTACAGCAGCATTCGCGTTCCCGTCTCAAAATCCATACACAAAATGGATGTTGGCCACGTCGCGGCTTGAAAAACGACGCTCTTCCATTTCAGTTAACGAAAGTTAACTAAAATAACAAAACGAGTCCAAAACACAAAGCAGAGGTTAGAAAATAGCAACGCACAGTACTTCGGCAGATAAGAATGTAATCACAACGCTAGGCGAGGGACGACTACCTGTAATTGTATCCTGACCTGAGTAGAGCCGCAATTTTGTCTCATTCACACCCTATACATGTCTCTTTCTAACATGTTGTCAAAGAACAGCTGCCTGTCTTATGACACGCCAATTGAATGTGGGGTCTTGAGTCTATTGTTTGACGTGTGCTATTAATAGAGTTTTTAAGGGTCATATTTAAACCATCATAGCTTCGAAAATATTTAACTTAGGACCTTGATGTAAGATTTATTTTAATGGAAATATCTTGTACTATGATAATACAATTTAAAAAAAATAGCTTGACAGGTTAGTTTTCATAAAAAAATTAAAAAACTAAAAAAAATGCAATAAATAAATACGATTTTTATTTTGTTAATATTGTTATGTTATTTTGTGAAAAAGATATTGAATAAAATGTATCATAAATTGATTGCCTTCATTGTTAGCTTTCAAATGATACCTATTTCGTCTTCCTAAGACGTCTACATCGATAGCAATGATTAAATCAGTGTAGGCGTCTGAGCTGCGAAGTAAAAAAAACAAAATGGCTGCCATTTTAGTATGGAGAGGCCAAGAGAAAATCGAGATAGTGATTTGTCGATAAAAATCCCCATATTTAACCCCCCTTAAGTCTCCGACACCGGTGACCAGACACATTGTATATTTAGAATTAAATCGTACATTGTACATAATATAATATAGAAGTAGCGGTAACACAATCGGCAGTCTTATAGCTTACAGCAATCTCCAAACCAGAGTAAATGCCAGTAGTATTCATGTCACTCAATCTGAACAAATAAGAAAAATTTATAAAACTTTGTATGTATTGTACGCTGACATAAATACACTGAATGCACTAAATATGGGTACTAGACAATAGATACGAGTACACATACAAAGATATAAATATTACATTCATATCTCGGAAACAAATACTTCTGGTCATCACACAAATAATTGCACCTTGCGGGATTCGAACCCGCATCCATTGGTTGACTTTCAGTCAGGGTCACTAGCCACTCGGCCAACTGGTTGCCAAATGTAGTGGCACTGAATGTAAATGACAAAATGAATTTTTCACCTCCTTTTTGAACAACAAATATGACAAAGTGCAAAATTCAAGTTATCAGATTGCACTATGGAGAGTGAGCATAAGAACTGCACAATCTGATTCGCTTATAACCGCACAAACTAGAATATTGGCAAAGCGGCACCTTTTTATGATAGAAATACCACACACAAGCACGAAGCGTTACGCTTCTTCATTCATTGTAAGATCTGCAAAAGAGTGGAATGCCCTGCCCTCGTCAGTTTCTAGTAAAATATAATGAATCCAGGTGTGTTCAAGTCAAGAGTGAATAGGTATCTACTAGGCAAGGGTGCTACACTTTCGACCACATCATCGCTTTCCATCAGGTGAGATCATGGTCAAACAATTGCATAAAACGTAATAAAAAAAAGGTGCATTAGATATGGGTTGAAAGTAGGCAGTTCCCGATGAAATTTTAACTGATTACCTATAAAGGTATCATTTTAGGTTTTGTACTTATTTTGTTTTAATTGTTAATATGATATCTTTTGTCAATACTTTTAATACATTTTGACTGTTATTTTTGCAAATTCTTTCATAATGAATGGTCTAGGGTGTAAATAGGCCTGTGATTGTTCCTCAAAACCTTCTGGAGATGTGTTTCTTCTGCAGCTGGCTACAAATTCTCTCATCAAAAATATTCTATAAATAAACATACATAGATATAAACCAATATTACATCAATGACTCAGAAACAATCATTTGTGCTCATCACACAAATGATTGCACCTTGCGAGATTCGAACTTGCAACCATTTGTTGACTCTCAGTCAGGGCACTAGCCAATTCATCTCTAACAACCACCTGGGTGAACCGTGGAAAATTTTTTTTACAATAGCTTACCTTTGTCCACCTGGGTGTTACTTGGGAAATATTTAGTTTCCACTGTCCACCTTGTTATCAAAACTTTTCTGATTTGAAGTGCATAGAGATAATAATTTATTGGTCTAATTTGTTGTTAAACATTGAACATCCATAGATATTATAATAGCCAAATGGTCAGCACCAATATTAGGGGCTTGAGAGCCTGTCCATTAGTTTGGAGATGTTGTTTTTCTACAGTTGGCTACAAATTCGCCCATCAAAATACCTATTCTTCGTTTTATGTTTTTGTAGGTTAGGTTTTTGTACTTATATTGCCTGTAATCGGATAAATTAGATATGTTAAACTGAAATAAGTGCTAGTAGAAGTAAATATCGAAATATTCTCTTTGTATCGAACTATATATATATCACAAAAAACCAGTGAATTTTCTGTTTGACTTTCGCAAGTTTGGAAGTCGAATTTTCGGAGAATTAATGCCTGAAATTAATAAACCGCAATTAATTATGATACCTAGATTACCCCTTCCCTTTGAACTTACGCAAACAGGCAACTTTTAATTCAATAAAACTATAATTTCGTCACAAACTCAAAGCCAGTTGATACGAAAGGTTAGGACAGAGCAACCTTTTTCATTTGACATGTCTCGTTGGCGATGAAAATTTAGACAATACCAATATATGTCAAAATATGATGTTTCGTTCATTCATTTCGCTTAAAAACAGCTGATAGTGGGGACTCGGTGAAGATCACCGAGGAGATCACCGGTGGATAGTTAGACAATTCGAATTCGGAGATTCATGTTCATAATGGTGTAAATGAACG
Source organism: Alsophila aescularia (assembly GCA_946251855.1). NCBI lineage: Eukaryota > Metazoa > Arthropoda > Insecta > Lepidoptera > Geometridae > Alsophila > Alsophila aescularia. The sequence continues at coordinate 62,336,439 of OX276374.1, forward strand.
TCAGTTTCATTATCACCAGAGTTAGACAATAAGGCTGCTGTTTGTGCGGCAAAGCGCGCCTAAATGGTATCGAACAGTTCGGCCGAATATTCGGAACCGGATAATGTTCGTTATTCGGTCGGTTTAGAAATTCATGTTCGGCGCATCACTAGGTGAACAGTGATGATAATGATGATGATAATGATGAAAGTATCCTATGTGTTATTCCATGGTATAAGCTATCTCTATTCCAAATTTTATCAAAATCTGTTTAGCCGTTTGAAAGTGAAGTATGATGATGATAGTTGCTTGCTTGTCGTATGAGGTAGCTGGCCTCTAGTGTCAGAGTTTGTCAGGCCGCCCGAAGGCCTCTGACATGGCTTAAAGACTGCTATTAATCAATAACAGCCGGGACCGACAGCTTAACGTGCCCTCCGAAGCAGGGAGCGATGGAAAACTGCACATAACTTAGTAAAGTCGTTGGTCCGCACCAACGACTCCAACGAACCGGGTTCGGTTCTAGACTCCGCAGTCTAGATCCGAACCCGGTATCGTTGGATTCTAAGTCACACTAGTAAACCGCTAGACTGCCATTGCTCATGATGATGGTGAAGTTTTATGATGATGATGATGAAAAGTATCCTATGTGTCATTCCAGGGTATAAGCTTTCTCCATTCCAAATTTCACCAAAATCCGTTCAGCCGTTTGAGAGTGAATCATGGTGATGATGATGATGAAAGTATCCTATGTATTATTCCAGCAGTGTTTCTTGACAATAGACAACTGCATTATTGCTCACCTACTTGACAGACTTGTTATTATTTCGTTTCTATGGCAACGTAATTTCCGTTCATTATTTTTGCTGCATTTGGTTACATTATTGCAACTTTGGTAGGGACAATTACATTTAAAAAAAAGTTTGCCCGTGTTAGGAATTTTTAAAATCGGTTCAATATTTTTTGAGTTTATCCATTACAAACAAACAAACAATCGAATTTTTCCTCTTTATAATATTAGTGTAAGTTAAGTATCTTTATGCTAGCGCCCTCTGTAGTCTGGGAGGTAAGTCTGGAACTATATTGGTTCTACCTTTGTTCAATTGCAATTTTGTAAAGCAAACTGAATGTAGATAGATGAAACACCGACTTAATGACAACTACACCTCATAGATGGCGTTAATAGTACACATTTCCGATAAGCTTCCTTCTACGAATAATCTACATCTACACTGATGTACTACGCTAATACTAGTGTATGGTTTAATCACAGACTAGGTAGAGATACTACGTATCAGACCGCCGCCGCGCCGACTGTAGAACAAAAATTCTCTGTGGTGAGTTTTAATGTTGCATGACATTTTGTTTTTTTTTCTGTATGATGTTAAATGGCAAGGGAATGAGACGCATACAGCCAGTGACGCGCATGTATAACCCGTAGAGGTTTTACACCAGTAAGCGTAATTCAAAATCTTTGATTTAACTATACCCATACATACTGCATTTACTTATATATATTGTACCTATGTCGTAGTACCTATCCTACTAATTTATGAGATGTAGAGACAGATGAAATAAAACCATATATTATTACTTATTGAAAGATTTATTTTTTAATTTCTTATTGTATTTTTCCAAGGCCATTTTTTGCATTGCAGGCAAAACAAGATTTCGTAGTCGGAATACGTCCGTGCCCTTTAATATTTTATTAATGATATTGCACCAGTTCATTATTGTGAACCTCACAGTTAATGCAATGAAATGACTGAGAATAATTGTCCTGTGTTCGGTACAGTTGATGAAATCAAATGAATACTTGGACAAAATAATATTTATTATATTTGACGAAACCCCATTTTGATGGGCATTGTGTTCCAAGTATTCATTTGTTTCATTTGTTGCAGTAATGACTGTACCAAAACACCTTACTGCTCCTTCAGATGGGTAGCTTAGGCGGTTTTTTGCCGTAGTGTATTCCCTATGACTTATCTAGTTGTGAATATTGCTCTCACCACTACTCGTGAGGCTGTTTTTGCAGGAATCACAATTTAACTTTAATTTACTACAAATTTTCCGCACTACCCATCCAGCAGTGTAGGCCCGCGAATGAACATTTAACCGTTCTCGTCGGGCCTGCTCAACAATAATTTCAATGCCTTGTTCTGTTCTGGAATGACCCGGCTCTACATTTTCATTTTCATTAAATAATATCTGCAAATTTATTACTTGATCGGCCGGGTCATCCTCGCAATTAAATGTTTCATTATGGAATTTGATTATTTTGGTTAACAATAATGATTTGAATGTGCAGTTGAAGCTGTGGCAGTTTGGGTCATTATTTCTGTAATTATATGCCCTCACTTGACCAAAGAAGTTTTCAATAGGGTCCGAGTTGAAATACCTGGGCCTCATTATTTTGATACCTTGGTTTTTGAAAGTCTGCCACAGCCTCATATAACTTTTCAATGTAACAACAAAATTGTCTATAGAGGGCACAGACTTTTCTTTTCCTTTTGAATCCACATACTTCATTTTCTCTAACTTTATAATGGCTTCCCTCCAAAACATGTGGTGAGGTGATTTTTCCACCACCACTGTTCTGAGCACCTTCCCCTTACTTTTTTTCGAATATGTTGAAGCCCCATTCACGCTGTCAAACAGTTTATCGAAAAACAGGACCATTTCTGCAGTATTCTTTAATGTTTCACTAACGGGTCTGCCATCTGCATAGTGAGCTGAAAAAAAAAGAAGCTTACATTACATATCATCATTTCAGCCTTTAGAAGTCCACTGCTGCACATAGGCCTCCCCCAAAGAGCGCCACGACGAAAGGTCTTGTGCCGCCTCCATACACCAACTCCCTGCGATGTCTACAATGTCATCCGTCCAATGTGTGGGTGGTTACATTACATATAAATAATAATATATATAATAATAAATAACATTGAAGTGTCTGTTTGTAAGGTCTAAATAACAGCTTTTTACTAAATACATATGAAAGTATACACGGTACTCATTACCAAAAATCTTCTTTTTTTTGTCTGTCTGTTTATTCCCGCTAATCTCCGAAACAGCTGGACCGATTTTGACGGGACTTTCACTGGAAGATAGCTGATGTTACAAGGAGTAACATAGGCTACTTTTATTTTTGAAAAATAATTAGGGTACTGCGCAAAAAACCCCATAAATTTTGACCATGTGGGCAAAGCCTCGGGCATGGCTAGTTACATAATAACTATGTTAAAGTAATAGGCAATTTTAGCCTCACTAAGGTAAAATAATGGAAATATAAAATGTTATTTCTAATATTTTCGTACTATTACTTACAAAAATTTGCTGTATATGACAAAGCCGCAGATACTGTTGTACTAAATACTTTCACACAATTTTTGACCTGTAAATAAAAAGACAACTATTAATAACAAAATCTATTATAAATATCATGTAAACAACAGTTTAAATTCAAAAATTAAAAAGATTTTATTAACCAACTTTAATGCCTAAGACTAAAATTCTAAAAAACACACCTTCATCTTCTTTATCTTTTCAGGAATGACATGTTGGTCATTCAATTTATGCAGAAGTCTGGTTTCCGTGTGATTGCAGTCCATTTCATAAACGTCGACTATATCTTGCCATTTCGAAATCTTGAGGGGCCATAAATTACACTTAAGTTTACCCCATCTATTGTGACTGTGCCATCTGAAAAAAACAAAAACAGAATAAATTGTAATGAAAGAAAAAAGTACATGACTCATAATAGAGGGATTATGTTTTTTTAATTTATAAGAGGTAAGTGCAACTTTTGCAGACTGGCAAATGGACATGAAAGATATATAAGAATAAAGTTTTCTGAATTTTTGAATTGCAGTTGAATAAAAGGCTTTATTATTACTATAAATACAGCCAATGCTATCAAGTGTATGGATGAGTTAATAATGGTAAGTTTATAAAATTATACAAACCTGGTTCTTGATTTGCCAGTATTTGGTCACGCTTTGTATCTGCCTTCAGACTTTTCAGTGCTGATTGAATGGCTGCACCTTGGTCACAAATTACCGCAATTGGTTTTAGCCCGCATCCTACCACAGCAGAAATTACAGCCTTCAGTATAATTTTCAACTCTATTCCTGTGGTAGCACCTTGGCAGTAATAGAAAGCCACTGGTTGTTGCCACTTGTATACTGCTCCTCTCAGCATAAAGACGAGGGTGTGGTCAGCAAACTCCCTTGTTTTTTCATTTAGCTCCACAAAGCCATTAATAGTGTCTTTATTTTTATCATAAGTCAAAGCAGACTCTAAAGACATTTCGTCAAAAACCACAGAGCACTTCTTCTTTTTCTCATCCCATGTGGCAACCTAGAAACAAATTTAAATAATACTTAGTTTATTTTTTAATTTTAAAATAAAATATGTATCTATAAGATATAGCCCGTGCACAATACAATGAGACCCCTCCCTACAAGAACCTGTTGCAACGGTCTGATGTTTTTGTGCATGGGTAGTGAAAGATACATACTTCTTTCTTGATCAATTCGAATACTTGTGGACTAATCCCTGTTCGAACATTCATTTTCGAAACCATTTTATTCAAAGTAGACCTTGAAGGCAATATAAAGATTTTGTGTAAAAATCTGTAACATTTTGGACTTTGCTTCATCACTGATAAAGCAATCAGTTTTTCTTCTGCAGTAAATCAACAGCCTTTCTTCTTTTTGGTGCATAAATTAATCTGCATTTTCATTATCCTTTTGGCATAGGGATTCATGTTTTCAGTCAGTTTTTCAAATGACTTCTCCTTGCTAAACTTTAGAGATCTCGTGGCTCTTCGGTAAAAGTCTGCCTGTTGTTTTCAAATGACTTCTCCTTGCTAAACTTTAGAGCTCTCGTGGCTCTTCGGTAAAAGTCTGCCTGTTGTTTTCAAATGACTTCTCCTTGCTAAACTTTAGAGCTCTCTTGGCTCTTCGGTAAAAGTCTGCCTGTTGTTTTCAAATGACTTCTCCTTGCTAAACTTTAGAGCTCTCTTGGCTTTTCGGTAAAAGTCTGCCTGTTGTTTTCAAATGACTTCTCCTTGCTAAACTTTAGAGCTCTCTTGGCTCTTCGGTAAAAGTCTGCCTGTTGTTTTCAAATGACTTCTCCTTGCTAAACTTTAGAGCTCTCTTGGCTCTTCGGTAAAAGTCTGCCTGTTGTTTTCAAATGACTTCTCCTTGCTAAACTTTAGAGCTCTCGTGGCTCTTCGGTAAAAGTCTATCCCTCACGGTATAAAGTCGATTTTCCTATGTCAACATGCTATCGAAACTTGCAAAACGAACTGTGATCGTAAACGTTCAGAACGCTAATTTCGCCCTCAAATGGGCAAAGGGGACGCCAATTGTGGTCATATTTAGCGTTTTTCACCAATTGTTCCAAAGAAAACGGCCCACAACTAGTTATGCAGAATGGAACCCGATGAAGCATTTATTGATGTAGTTGACATCCGCATGTTTTGGAAGATATACATGTCCAAATGTGCTTGGTAGCAACGATTAGCTAAGTCAAAGGATTATCTGACTAGATAAATATAATGGTAAAACAATTGTTACAAATTTACATAATTGGTAGGTAGTAAAAATGATAAGTACCTCCTCTCCTTTTAATCTTGCTCGCACTTTGTAATATGTTCCTTGACTTTGTATACACGCTTTCTTGGTGCCCAGAATGGCATTCAGACTGGCAAATTCCTTCGTTGTGAATGTTGCAGTAAACTGTATTTCTTACAATAATTTATTCTGACTGCGATCCAACAATGACTAATGTAGCAATGTCTTTTTGGCCAGAATATGGGCCCCAACCTTTCTTTATGGTAATGTAACCATCATGTAGCTTTGTTATTCTTTTTGTTATACTAATTATTCACTTCTCTAGCACGTCCGTCGTAATAAAAGTAAAACTAACTTAATTTTTCGAAGAAACGAAAACTCGACTTCAATCAGCTGATTTAGACCACAGATTAGACCATAGGTATCTTTAGGATTTGGCAGATACGTTCCGTTTTACGTTTTACTGTCAATTCGTATGAAAAATAAAACCCTGTACCTAGTACCGATAAAAAATATATTTGCTGCGTATTTGTAACGTAATCATACGATTGTTTATTAGCAAAGCTAAGCAGTATTTATATGTTGGTAGACAGGGATATGATATTCAAAAATACCACTTTTGAGAAAAGCTGATTTCGAAATCACCGGTGACACTCAAAAATCGCACCCCAGAACAGCTGATGTAGCAGAACATAACATTAAATAACTCAACGAACCAATAACATAACTTCGCGTTTTGCACAGTTATTTAAATTCACGAATCACATCGCGTCGCGAAGCTACAGTTGAAAATCGTTGCGCTATAAATAAAAACCAATAAGCACTCAACGTGTGTTAACGTTTAGCGTTGCTATAACTAGAAGAGAAAGTGAATGAACTGAGATTAGCGCCATCTATAATTCGTTGCATTTTCTCCCAATTAAATAAATCAAAGATTGCCTATCAGATACTGGAAATGGATCCCATCACATATTCACCTAAAAGAAAATGATGACGTAGATCTCCTAGCTAAACAAGCGATCGAAGATGGTGTTCTATTAACAGTGCTACCTCTTTTTTCCGATCATGTTAGATTAATAAAAGATCAATGCAGAGTGTGTGGCAGGAATACTTTGACGAGAGGTCACGTGAGAAGGGCATTTGGTATAGGACAATCCAACCACAAATTCCCCAATATCCGTGGATAGATAATATTTTAATAAGCAGAAATTCTTTAAAGACCGCTCTTAGATTACGCTCGGGACATATTCCATCAAACAAGTTTGCATTTCTAATGAAAAAAGTCCCATCGCCAAATTGTAACGAATGCGGAGTAATTGAAGATGTACAACATATTTTGATGGAGTGTGTCCGGAACGAAACATTTAAGTTATTGTGTTTTGGTAGGGATAAGACTATACACGTTGGCCTTCTTAATAGTACTTTGGCTTGTCCGACATACGATGAAGCCAAAATGTTATATAAGTTGACAGATTTAGGCTTAGCCAAATAAGTTGAAATGTTGTTATTAATATTTTTAAGTTAATTTTGTTTTCGCGGACTTAACGGGACGATATGGTCGCTCAGCGACAAAGTCCTATAAATTAAAAAAAAAATACATTGACAGGAATGAGCGTACCGGCGGACTAGAGCCATCTGTGTTTTCGTTTAAATGTACTAGCTTGTTTTTTATTGTGCAATACGATGCGACGTGACTCCCTAGATTTATGAATAAGCGTTAGTTCCTCTTGACGCCGCGGTATTTCTTTTGTGGCTCTGAGTTGCGGAATGAGCAGTTTTCCATTATGCATTGTCAGTTTAGTTCTTTCATCGTCAGGAGATGGCGTAACTTTTGGTATTTACTCAACTGAACGTAGTAATCGAAAGCAGGTAAAAACAGCGTTTTAACGTGAAAATACACAAACCACGAGCGAAACAAACGAAAGACAAGTTGTTTGTGTAGATAAATTTGTTATTTGTTATTTTTTTGATGACATTGGCAGCTTTTACATAATTCAGCTTTTATTTACCCTTTTATAAAGCAGATAAATGAAATGTAAATAAAAAGGTCCATTTTCTTTGTATCATTAGCTGTAATTTATAATATAGAATATCAAGAAGGTAGAAAATACTACCAATAAATACAATAAGTAATGAACTAGTTACAAAACTGACGCACAACTTGCCATAAACAAGAGAACACAGAATGTCATACCCACCAGTAAGCGTAATTCAAAATCTTTGATTCAAGTTCTATGTACTTATAGAACTTCCTTGGTCATACTTGGAAAACCGCTCATTGATGAATAATGATATTTTCAAAACTTTCTAGGAAGTTTCAGTAAAACGTTCACCATTTTACTGATTCGAGACTTTGACAATTATTGACTGTGACTTGACAATACTAACAATAACCTAAACTTGACATTGGCGAAATTGCTAGTAGGCCAGTGCCTCTCTTACGTAGTATTGTATTCTCTTTGAGTGCTCCGCAGAAGCTATTAAAATAAAAAAAGAAGAAGAAGACCTAGCGAGCGCGAAGCACGAGCGAAGCGTCTCTGTTTCAACTACGGCAAAAATTCTTGCGTATGTCCGGATGTTTGTCCGTCTGTCTGTCCGGATGTTCTCATCTGCAGGTCGCATTTCTCAACCGATCTAGACGAAACTTGGTACTCAGGTTAGACGTGTTTTTATTTTTTTGCAGTCATCGGGGGTTTTTGATTGGGGGGTACTTCCCCCAAAAAGGGGCAAATAGTGGGCTACTGAATATTTCCGCCTTATTAAATCCGATTTTGATGGTTCTTTTTTTATTTGTTATTGTTAGTCTCATTAAAATTTGGTGAAGATCTGAAGAGGATCTTCGGCGTGATGAGTAGAATTCTCCTCAAAATGCAGTAAATTTCTAACTTTTAGGTTTCTACCAGTGGAATCAGCCTTTTACCTGCTAGGTAGGGATTGATGGAGCACCTTGGTTATTAATGTTAGTTGTACAATAAGGTAAGTAGATGGCGCTACTGTGCACCGCTAGATTGTTTGTACGCGCGAGGTCTACAGCTCACAGAGCCGCCAGTGATAATTTGAAATGTAAGTAAAAAGAATGGAAACATTAGCGGATTAGTTTATTCTATTTTAACGACTATAGTCCATACCAATACATAAAAGTGAAACCTAGTCTGTTTGTTTGTTTGGGGAGCTTTCACGCGATAACTTCGCATTGGTGCTGTACCTAATTTTGCATTGGTTTTGAATATCCTAGAAGAACATGGATGTTTTTATCGCGATAATCAGTAGTCCGCGCGGACGAAGTCGCGGGCGGGAAAGCTAGTACATAATATAATACAAGTTAAATAAACGCTTTTAAATAAAATAAGAGCCAGAACAGTATCACTTTTTCGAAATTATCAACGTAATAATAATAATACATAAATACAACATAAGATAAAGAGTTTTTTGAAGAAAATTGACTGCTGAACCAATTTTGATACAATTTATATAGGACCACCTGGAGACTATTATTAAAAACAAAAAAAGAGTTTTTAAAATCGATCCTCAATTGACGGAGATATGGACCGACATACACAAAAAAACATACCTACAGCCGAACATACGAGTATAACCGTCTCCTTTTCTGAAGTCGATTAAAAAGGGGCAAATCTTTGGGCAAATCTATGGGAGTGATTTCGTGAAAAAAGTAACCATGTGTAAGGAAACAGTGTAGCAGGAATATATACTCGTAGTATGTTAATGTTGCTTATTTGACAAGTCATCTATACTATAATAAAACTGTAACTGGGCTAAATCTGTACATTAAATATTTTTTGAAAATTATAATTGAGATAAACTTCAAAATCGATATCGAATCGAGTGCAAAAAGGATATTTTTTTAATTTTTGTCTGTCTGTCTGTCTGTATGTCTGTCTGTCTGTCTGTCTGTCTGTCTCTTTGAACACGCATCACGTTGAAACTACCAGATGGATTTTGATACAACTTGGCACAATCATAGCTTATGTTATGGATTAACATTTAGAATACTTTTTATCCCGAAAAAATCATGAGTTCCCGCAGGATAGGGGTTAAAATTTATTTAAAAGAACACATATTACGCTGAAACTACTGGTCAGAGTTTGATGTAACTTGGCAAAGTCAAAGTACATATTATGTATTAAAATTATGGATTCTTTTTATCCCCAAAAAATATAGGGTTCCTGCGGGATGGGTATTCAAAGTTATGGTAATTTAAATGTAATATAAATAAAACATTAAAATGGTATAATAATTTCGACTCTCTTGCCACTATACTATCTGGTTTAGCGGGAGTATTTCTGCCTGCCAACCCAGATGTGCGTGGATCGAAATCACGTACTTATTGAAATGTTTTGTTCCATATTTTTATACATTTACATATTTTATGCGTTATAATTTGGCACAGTCAAAGTACATATTATGTATTAAAATTATGAATTCTTTTTATCGCCAAAAAATATAGGGTTCCTGCGGGATAGGTATTCAAAGTTACCATAATAATGCAGTAATCGGAACAACATGTAAACATTTACCTCCGTAGGATAAGAGGAAGTGGTTGGTGGTGGTGTTTTTTTGATGTGTAAACATCAAATGGTGCGGTACGGGGGTAAGGCCTACTCTTGGCCATGGCGATCGATCGCCACGGCGACGGCGACCTGGCGATGCGCCGCTCGTGGCTCGATGGTTCTTTCCGCCTCAGCTCGGCGATATTCGATAATTCACCCCTGCCAGGCGTCCCGCGACTGCTCATTGTTTTTTATCGATTGCTCGGCTTCTACGCATCGGATTGACATTCTAAGTACCCCAGTTTTTAGTCAAAGCCTAAGCTATTCAAGGTGAAAACCGCGTCGCAATCGGTCCAGTAGTTTTTACACGATGCGCGAACAGACAGACAGACAAACACACTTTTATTTTTTATATAATTATTTGTTCTTATTTTAAGTAGGTACCATCATTTATTTGTACAGACTTTTTCGTACTTATTACTTTATTATAATTACTAGCTGATGCCCGCGGCTTCATTTCTCCAGGTTGATAGTACTCTATGTGCTATTCCAGGACATAAAATACTGGTTTATGATGTGCTTAATATACCAATATTTGATCAACATTTCTTCAGCCGTCATAAAGTTTATCGTTTGCTCGGCTTCTACTCATCGGATTGAGATACCTAGTACTCCAGTTTTTAAGTCAAACCCTAGGCTATCCAAAAGTTAAATCCGCATCCCAATCAGTCCAGTAGTTCTTACGTGATGTGCGAACAAACAAACAGACGCAGATAAATAGACACACATGATTTAAATAACAAACAGACAGCACAGATAGCGGGCTATCGTATTTGATTGTGAAATATTGTGATAGCCCGTTCTAAGTTTCACCATGACTGCATAAAACTCTTTTTAATGTTTTTTTATCATCTGATTTAATAATAAATTATAAAAATCCAAGTGCTGGTGAATAAATAAATAAAAAAAAAACTAACATCGTCTTTATTACATCAAATAAATTACAAGTTGGTACAATAAATGTATTAAATAATAATATTATTATATATTATTAAAAGCGCATACTACGCCCTCGGGCTCACTTAAGCGATATCTAAGTATAACTTAACTTTAAACAAGGGAGAATCTATTCGTAGTAAGGTACGCGTATCGTAACTTTAAACAAGGGAGAATCTATTCTTAGTAAGGTACGCGTATCGTAACAAACTATATCTATACATCGTTTTCTTGTGAGTTCATATCGTTTTATTTGATAATTTGATTTACTACAAAATAATAAGAAATTGTAGTTACATTTTGTGTATTTATAATTATTATTAGAAATTACAGGAACAGAATTAAAAAGTCTGATTTCTTGCACTTTGTATCCCGGCTACGATACAAAAGGCACGGAACGATTTCAACATCAGTGCGCCTGAAGATAACTTTGTAAGGCTAGAACAAAAGGACATCTAAGTACCGAAACGTTCCTAATAAAAATAATATCTAAAATAATTATAAATTCCGCCATAGATTCAAACTGTTACCAATAGATTCTTCCCATCATATTTTATTTTATTACGATTAACCTTTAATACTGACTTATTTGTTTGTTATGTCGTTAAATGCGTCGACACAGGGATACCACAGTCAATAATTCTACCAAATTAGTAATAATGGCAGATAATAAATGCGTCGACACAGGGATACCACAGTCAATAATTCTACCAAATTAGTAATAATGGCAGATACAAATTACGGAATGCTTATACCCATTTCTAATTATAGTAGCAAAGTTGTCATTTTACATAACCACAAATACTTAAGGCTAGTAATTTACAATAATAACTAGACGAAGCGGTTCTATATGTTTACATAGACTATGGCAATCGTAAATTATTACTTTTGAGAGTCTAATAATATTCCCTTCTTCAAAATCGTTTGTTAATATAAAACATTCAAATTATTGACTTAATGTATTGTATTAATTGAAATACCTAACTTATTTAAACATATAATCTCAGCGATGGGTAAACGATATAAAGTTGATGTGTATGAATATTGTAGTATTTTTACAATGCAAGTGTCGCGGCGCAAGTCCTTCACCTTACATTCTGTGACCTGACGGCAAGTGATGTAGTCATAGGGGAAAGGCGTACGAGATGATCTCACTAAAAGAGAATGCATAGGAAAATATACTCAACATAATGTCAATGCTAAAGCAGTTTTGAACAGACCGTTTCTTTATATAGGTATTGAAGTACTTACATATTTCAATTTACTAAATGGTTCATTAAAATTTGACTCATTTTCTAAGTCTACTAAAGTATACTAGTGTGTCCAAGATGATCGCAGTGGGCAAGATGATCCCAAAGGATTTCCAATGATAATTCAATTATAATCATGATTATGTTATATATTAAACCAATATTACAACATTATTAAAGGTACGTATTAGGAAATAAGGTTTAAGAAAAAAAAAACAGTCACATGCATACAAAATAGCAAAATAGCATCGCTCAACCTTTAAAGGAATGAATATCAAGAGTACTAAAACTATATTTTTAACGAAACTATCAGTCTGACTTTCATCCTACGCCCAACGTTTGGTTATTCTGTTATTAACGGATCTATCAGTCTGACTTTCATCCTACGCCCAACGTTTGGTTATTCTGTTATTAACGGATCTATCAGTCTGACTTTCATCCTACGCCCAACGTTTGGTTATTCTGTTATTAACGGATCTATCAATCTGACTTTCATCCTACGCCCAACGTTTGGTTATTCTGTTATTCTGTGTTACGTAATTATTACGCGGCACAATTTTGTAAACAAACACAACAATTAAAAACCTTTCGGTAATTCTATGAGATCACCCAGCTTTTGTATTTCAGGTTCCATAAATTGAATTCTACGTTGTGTCCTGCTTTCGCACCATATTTAAAGCATATTTGTGAGCCGCAAATACAAGTCATTACAAAAAGAAACAAATACGAAAGATGTCTCCTAGCTTCAATGTTAGTCTAATCTTAGATCAGCATCACAAAGTTAGTCTAATCTTAGATCAGTACCACAAAGTTAGTCTAATCTTAGATTTAAGCACCACCAAGTTAGTCTAATCTTAGATCAGCACCACAAAGTTAGTCTAATCTTAGATCAGCACCACAAAGTTAGTCTAATCTCAGATTTAAACACCACAAAGTTAGTCTAATCTTAGATCAGCACCAGAACATTAGTATTATTCACAACAATGCAATCGTCACTCGCTCCCCCTCGCTTCGACCGGCGGCGGGGGCCGGGAACTACACTTGATCCAAAAGTTGAATAGATAGCATTTAGTAGTTTCATCAAAGAATCATCCTGCACCATCCACCGAGGGATCATCTCGTACACTTTCCCCTACTCGTACAATAAATAATGGACTCTACTTTTATAGTAATTTACTTTAAGTTATACTTTAACATTATAAATGGCAGCACTAACATCCTAACGGTATAAAAATTAAACTACAGGCAAGAGAAAGGTACATGGCAGCATTATTATCTTATTCTAACTAAATGTAAGTAATTATACATAATAAATAAGTTATATTATTACAATGAACACAATTCTATTTAATAAACCAAAAATGATATTTGTATGATGTAATTTTCATCGTATAATGCTGTACAGTCAGCACATAGTTATGATGTTAAGCGTAATATGAATATTAGACCAATAACCACGCCGCACGTTCGTCGCTACAACGCTACAAGTCTAGCGGTGAACGAAACGTGGCGGGGATCTTGGCACAGTCAAAGTTTATATAATGTGTTAAAATGTTGAATACTTTTTATCCCGAAAACAGACTGTGCCAAGATCCCCGCCACGTTTCGTTCACCGCTAGACTTACTTGCCGCTAGCTATACCAGGAGATGAAGAGTTAACGGATTTCAATGATTTTCCTGAGCATTGATTATTATAGCCGGTGATATAATCGTTACAAACGGGATATTTACCATGAAAAATGGGCGTTTTCTATAATTTCTTCTAATTTTATGTTTTATAATCTCAACAAGTGTTAGGTCGGACTTACACTTGTAAGTTTTACTCCCGTAAGTAACCTTAGGTAATTAACTTAAGGTATATATGCAAATGTAAACAATACAAATGTATGGTATGTAAGTTAATTACATAAGTTACTTACGTGAGTAAAACTTACAAGTGTATGTCTGGCCTTTGGACCTTTTAAATAATCAGTAGGATGGCGGACTATGATCCGAGGACCAGCAGACCGAGCCCAAGCCCGGTGCTGCACTAGTATGTGAGTAGGTACGTCATGTGAGGTGGTGCTGGCTTCTGGTGTCAGAGTTTGTCAGGGCATCCGAGTGCCTCTGACATGGCTTATATGGCCGCACATACTTTATTGAGTCATATTAGGGCCGAGGACTAAACCCGGTGTTTTTGGGTTGCAAACCGTTTGGCCGCCATACTCTCACTATGCTGCATATTCATATGTAATCTCCAGAGAGTATAGTATGTGTCAAGAAGCTACCCTAATAATAATTTTAATATTATAGTTACTTACTATAAATACATAGTTTTTTTTTATACAAAAGTGGTATTACAAATGGGGTTCGCTACAACATGTAGGCCGCTAGTTGTTAAATTCATTGTAATGGGTAAATTCGATAAAATTTATTGAGTTTTTATTTTTAAACTACATTTATTCATATAAAATAAAAATTTAATACTTAATTTCTTTACACTGACTATTTTGTCTATATTAGTCTTCTGTAAAGATTTTTTGAAAGCTAAATGAAAAACTTCACTGAGCACGCAATAACTTTTTCTCCGCTACACCATAGAATAAATAATAGTACAAGCTACTCCAAAAACATATTAAATTTCTGTAGAGAAAACTGCAACAAACAATATATAGTACAAATAAAAAAATGAATCGTTAAATGCTGTTTCTATTAATGGTATTGTCTATGGCCGTAAACACTTTTTAACCAATATTACATTACTTATAAAACAGGTAAGTTATTTTTACCAAAACGAGTACACTTTTACCCGTAGGGTCATCACGGACAGTGACGATAAGAAATCTGATGATACTGGGTGTCAATGACGCTACTATCAACTTTTTTCAACTAAATCTTGGTGGTTCTGAACTGAACTGACCATATTCGTTGATGAAGGATCGAAAGGATTGGTCTGTATTTCAATGATCTTAGAAAAAACGAGAGGTATTTATTAACAAGTAATAGTGAGTGAGCAACACACACCGGGCTCATGATTTCTCATAGTTTCATTAGCTCAACGTTCAAACTGAATTATTTTTACAAGCGTGGTCCGCACACATGTGCTGTAGGGTATAAACAAACACTCATGAACTGTTTACATTCTTTTTCACAATTTACTAAGAAATTTGAAATAAAAACTCTCCCAAGCTGCACAACACGTACTTATGTGAATTGTCCAAGATATATTTATAGGGACATAAGACCACACAAGACCATTTGACAGTAGCGTGAGTGACAGTGACAGCTGTCAGTCTTGGCCTAGTGCAGGAACGGGGTCCTCGCGCACTTCTTGCTGCACGCGCATTTGCGCACTATCTCTATGTCTTTGGTATACCGCGTGCCGTCCGCACACACTAGGCGTATCTGAAAAATGGATAAAATTAATACAAACTCAATTACATTAAAGTCCTTTCAATTATAATACAAATCATTCCAATTATACAAAATCAATTAGGTCGTATGAAGTACTGTCGACCTTCTGGTGTCAGAGTTTGTAGACCCATAAAACCCAGTCGTGACATGTTATTATATTAAAAACCATAAAAGAAAGTAGGTACCTTTATCTGTGAAATAAGTTATGTTCCACACCACGTACCTTCCTCTAGGAACTAAGCTTTGTTTCGCGCCACGTACCTACCTCTACGAACTAAGTTGTGGTCCGTGCCACGTACCTACCTCTAGGAACTAACTTGTGTTCCACACCACGTACTTACCTCTACGAACTAAGTTCTGTTCCACGCTACGAACCTACCTCTACGAACTAAGTTGTGGTCCGCGCCACGTACCTACCTCTAGGAACTAAGTTGTGTTCCACACCACGTACTTACCTCTACGAACTAAGTTCTGTTCCGCGCCACGTACCTACCTTTACGAACTAAGTTGTGTTCCACACCATGTACCTTCCTCTAGGAACTAAGTTGTGTTCCACACCATGTACTTACCTCTACGAACTAAGCTGTATTTCGCGCCACGTACCTACCTCTACGAACTAAGTTGTGGTCCGCGCCACGCACCTACCTCTAGGAACAAAGTTGTGTTCCACACTACGTACTTACCTCTATGAACGAATTTCTGTTCCGCGCCACGTACCTACCTTTACGAAATAAGTTGTGTTCCACACCACGTACCTTCCTCTAGGAACTAAGTCGTGTTCCACACCACGTACTTACCTCTACGAACTAAGTTGTGTTCCGCGCCACGTACCTACCTCTACGAACTAAGTTGTGTTCCATACCACGTACCTTCCTCTAGGAACTAAGCTGTGTTTCGCGCCACGTACCTACCTGTACGAACTAAGTTGTGGTCCGCGCCACGTACCTACCTCTACGAACTAAGCTGTGTTCCGTGCCACGTACCTACCTCTAGGAACTAAGTTGTGTTCCGCGCCACGTACCTACCCTCAAGGAACTAAGTTGTGTTACGCGAAACGTACCTACCTCTACGAACTAAGTTGTGTTCCGCGCCACGTACCTTCCTCAACGAACTAAGTTGTGTTCCGCGCCACGTACCTTCCTCTACGAACTAAGTTGTGTTCTACGCCACGTACCTTCCTCTACGAGCTAAGTTGTGTTCCGCGCTACGTACCTTCCTCTACGAACTAAGTTGTGTTCCGCGCCACGTACCTACGTCTAGGAACTAAGTTGGGTTCCACGCCAGTACCTTCCTCTACGAACTAAGTTGTGTTCTGCGTTACGTACCTTCCTCTTCTTGGTATTCCTGGGCGCACAGCAGTGCCCGCGGCCGCAGCCTGCGCGCGCGCACTTGGCCCCGCGCACGGCGCGTCGGCTGCGGCACGACCCCTCTACTATGAACTCGCGGGTCGTTTCCTACGAAGGATATTGGGAGAATTTAATACAGGAACAAATAAAAAAATATATAACGGCCGTATTTTAGCTAAGAATCATTGATCAAATCAGCTTTCAAACAGAAATATCTGCATCAAAATCGGTTCATTCGTTTGGTAGCTACGATGCCACAGACAGACAAACACAGATACACAAAAAAAACGACTTCATATTAAAAATGTTATTTTATAAGCAACCACTAAAAATAATAATATAATTACAATTGCGCCAGAACAGTATGACTTTTTCGAAATTACCAACGTTAATGCAAAAATACAACATAAGATAAGAAAGAGTTTTTCGAAGGCGGTGCCAAACCGAGCCATAATTATTAATATGGTTAAGCTTATTCAGAAAGATAATGTGATACTGATAGTGATAGATAATGTGGCTTGACGTGCTATATAAAATAATAAGCTTTTGAAGTAATTATCTACAAAAACTTTATCATTTACTAGATTGCTGTATTCGTGTCAATCGTTTTGTGAACGTGTGAAAGTCAAAATATGCTCTCATGTGTGAGTCTCTTATTTTGTTTCTTCTGCGTTTCGTGTTTTGTATGAGGGTGCGTCATAGACAACAGCTTATTACTTCGTACGTAGATAGGAATGTATTAATTTTGTAAAAATATTAGATTTAAATGATGCCTGGGTTTGGCACCGCCTTCAAAAAACTCTCTTATCTTATGTTGTATTTATGCATTATTATTACGTTGGTAATTTCGAAAAAGTGATACTGTTCTGGCTCAAATGTAATTATTTTATTATTTTTAGTGGTTGTTTACAAAATAACATTTTTATTATGAAGACGCTCCCGTCGTCTTTTATTTTGGAAATATATTTATTTTTTTGATTTTTATTGGCCTCAGCTAACATCAGAAAGAATATATGCCAAAGAAAATAGTAGACACTCACTCACTTTAGACTCAAAGCGTTAGTAAAGTAAAACCAAGGATGAATAAAACCTACATATGTAACAACTGAATTAGTTTCGACCATTTTCCATCATTTTGTTGTTGCGTTCCTGTTACTACCATCCACCATACCGGCTCCATCATCAGAAACTGAAAACCACATAACACCAGAGAACTCATCTAAACAAACCAAATGAGCCCAAACTCGAAGAGGTTCCATTATTTTGTTGTTGAGTTCCTGTTACTACCTTCCAGTTCCATCATGAGACCCTGGATACCACATTAATCTAGAGAACTCATCAAGACAAACCAGATGATCCTAAACTCGAAGGGGTTTCATCATTTTGTTATTGAGTTCCTGTGACTACCTTCCAGCTCCATCATCAGACCCTGGATATCACATCAAACTAGAGAACTCATCAAGACATACCATATGAGCCAAAACTCGAAAGGGTTCCATCATTTTGTTGTTGAGTTCCTGTGACTACCTTCCGGCTCCATCATCAGACCGTGGAAACCACATAAAACCAGAGATCTCATGAAGACAAACCAAATGAACCGAAGCTCGAAGGGATTGCATCATCCGATTGTGTAGTTCCTTTGACAACTACTACCACTACTACTACTACTACTACTACTACTACTACTACTACTACTACTACTGTAGTTTTTAATTGTCATCAGAACTACACCCATGTGCAAAACTACAGCATCTTTGGACGTCCTTTGACTTGCAGTCCAGTCCTAAACATTATAACACAGTGAATTATATTAAAGCTTGTTTAAAGATACTACACCAATTTTGATGAAATTTATACAGTACCACACTAGAGGTCTTCTTACTCAAGTAAAAACAATCATCTAATTCGGTTCAGAAATCCCAAGATATTAGAGAACATAAACTATAAAACAAATTGATTTTCTAATAAAACTACTGAACCAATTTTGATGAAGTTTATATGGAACTACACACAGTACACAGTTTACAGTTACTCAAGTAAAAACAATCATCAAATTCGGTTCAGAAATCCCAAGATATTAGAGAACATAAACTATAAAACAAATTGATTTTCTTATAAAACTCTACTGAACCAATTTTGATGAAGTTTATATGGAACTACACGGAAAGTTTACCCTTTTGAATAAAAAAAACAACCATCTAAATCAGTTTAGAAATCTTAGAGATAAACACAAAATAATGGCAATATAAACACAAAATCGAATGGATTTACTAAACAAAACTATTTATTCTCGAAAAACTGCTGAACCAATTTTGATACAATTTATATGGGACCACCTGGAGAGTATACAATTTCAAAAAAAAAACGGTCCGCAATTGATATAACCGTCTCCTTTTGTGAAGTCGATTATAAATATCCTACACGATATTCCAGGACTAGAAGTAGCTATAAATATCCTACACGATATTCCAGGACTAGAAGTAGCTATAAATATCCTACACGATATTCCAGGACTAGAAGTAGCTATAAATATCCTACACGATATTCCAGGACTAGAAGTAGCTATAAATATCCTACACGATATTCCAGGACTAAAAGTAGCTATAAATATCCTACACGATATTCCAGGACTAGAAGTAGCTATAAAGGACAATACACGAATTTGTTGTTCAGCCTCAAATAGTTTTTATCGATCTTCTACTCATCGGATTAAGATACAATGTTCGTACATTAGATTTTAGGACAAACTCTAAACTATCAAATAGTGAAAATAATCACGAAAAACTACTAAACCGATTGCGATGCGGTTTTTACTCTTGAATAGCCTTAGGTTTTGACTTATGAACTGGTCTAATTGGTGTCTCAATTCGATGTTTAAAAGTTGAGCAAGCGATATAAAACTATTTGACGGCAGAATTCAATTCTGTACAGTTAGGTATTGTACTTAATAGTTAAGTTAATAGCTAACTTACTGCTGGTCCTTGATTAACATACACTAGTCAGCTGGAGCCCTCACGCGTACAAAGATTTGTTGAAGATCCTCATCAGATCTTCAACATTTTTTTATGAGACCAAATGAAAGTTACTAACTTTCAAATAAAAAAAACCCATCGAAATCAGATCTAAGATCCTCTTTTTGGAGGAAGTACCCCCATAGTCAAAAATCCTAAATGAATTAAAAAAAAAAGTTTAATCTGTATACCAAGTTTCGTCTAGATCGATTGAGAAATGCGACCTGTAGAGGCGAACAGAAATCCGGACAGACATACGAAAGCATTTTTGCCCAAGCTGAAACGGAGACGCTTCGCGCTCGCTCGGTTAATAAGTATTAATTTACAGAAGGTCATGCAAATAAACATTTCATGTAACTTCTCTCGCGGCAAGCGATCGCTTTCTGAAACAAGGCAAGAGTTCAAAAACTAAAACCCGACTACGGTGGATGAAACGGTGGTGGCGATGCCTGTGCCACTACAAGAGGTATCGGTTGATACCTCGCTTGTCAAAATCGGACCGTTAGGGGCGACGCTATGGTGGAACATCCACATCTATTCTATACTATAATAAAACTGTAACTGGGCTAAATCTGTACATTAAATATTTTTTGAAAATTTTAATTGAGATGAACTTCAAAATCGATATGGAATGCAAAAAGGTTTTTTTTTAATTTTTTGTCTGTCTGTCTCTCTGTCTGTCTCTTTGAACACGCATCACGCTGAAACTACCCGACCGATTTTGATGAAACTTGGCACAATCATAGCTTATGTTATGGATTAACATTTAGAATACTTTTTATCCCGAAAAAAAGCAATGGTTCCCGCAGAATAGGGGTTGAAAGTTATTTAAAAAAAACACATATCACGCTGAAACTACCGGATGGATTTTGAAGTAACTTGGCACAGTCAATTTATAGTAAGTGTTAAAATGAATAATACTTTTAATCACGACAAAATACGGGATTCCTGCGGGATATGAGTCTAAAGTTATGTTAATTTGAAAGGAATAATAATTGCACATCCGTTTATAAAACGGTACCGTAAATTCGGCACCTGTGCCTTAAGTCAGAGTGGCACAGTGGAAGCGGTGCCTGGCTTGCAACCCAGATGCAAGCACATGGATCGAATCCACGCGCTGCTATGAATGTTTTGCCTCAATATTTATAAGCATTTACATATATTGTGCGATTTTTTACATTTTCTTTGATTTTTTTAAGGCTTATGTAATTTCCTGAAGTAAACCGTCAAGTTTTGTTACGTAATATTGCAGATGTATGGTTTACAAACAAAGTGTAAAGAAAGAAGCGGACACACAATTTTCGACTTATGTCTAAGATCCTTCGTGGCGCAATGGTGTTAGAACCCGACTTACGTGCCGTCAAACCCAGGTTCGTATCCGAGTAGCCTCAAAAACTTTTGCACTCAACAAAAACTTTTCATGAAGCAATAGTTCCATTAGCTAAATACAGAGGCGCCACTGAGCTTTACCCCTATTGGGCGCGAAGATAGGCCTCTATTTCCGTATATACATAGTACTCTGTGCCAGAATCCTTAATGTTTTACATGTTGTACTAACAGAACTGTCTGATGCACTAACTAAAGGAAAGCCGATGTTGTTGCATAATATTTCGAAAATATACATTACGTACACAACGCTCTTGACGTCAGAGACCGTGTTGGCATCATGAATCTGTAGAGGTTCGTGGTTGGCATCCAGTATGTTTTAAAATCCAGAAAGCAAAAATGTATTCTTCGAAAGTACACCGTAAAGGTTTCGAACATTTATGACGTCACTGGCCGAGCTGCGATCGGGTATAGGTAGTTTCGAATAACGCTCCACATAACGCTATTCTATTCTATTATATTCCACAAAGTGTCTTGGTGGCTGTACATAATAAATAATAATAAATATATTGGGGACAATTCCATACCAATTACCTAGCCCCAAACTAGGGTACCCTGTAATATGGGCACTAGATAACGTACATAAATACGAATATCACATCCATGACTCGGAAACAAACATTTTTGCTCATCACACAAATGATTGCACCTTGCAGGATTCGAACCCGCGACCGTTTGATTTCGTTCCCAGGGTCACTACACTAGCCATTAGACCAACCTATTAATTATTTATTTGCTATTGCAAGACAGATAGATTTCTGCCAACAGCCTTCAGTGGCAACACGACTTGGCCGTGAAAGTTAGAAGACGAAGGCGAGAGCGAAGCTTAGCGAGCTCCCGCCTTCGTCTTCTAACCTATCACGGCCATGTCGGGTCACTACTGAAGGTCTGTATGTAAGTTTGTTCGCGCATCAAGTAAAAACTACTTGATCGATTGCAATGCAATTTTCACTATTGGATAGCTTAGGGTTTGAGTTAAAAACTGGGCTACTTAGTATCTTAATCTGATGATGAGATGCCGAGCAATCGATAAAAAACTATTCGACGGCTGAAAAAATGTAGTATATTATTGTATATTATAGGTACTTTTGGTCCTGGAATAACACGTATGAGTAACTTTTAAATGAAATGACCACGCGGGCAAAGCCGCGGGTACAGCTAGTACTATAATAAAACTGTAACTGGGCTAAATCTGTACATTAAATATTTTTTGAAAATTTTGATTGAGATAAACTTCAAAATCGATATGGAGTGCAAAAAGGTTATTTTTTATTTTTTGTCTGTCTGTCTGTCTGTCTGTCTGTCTCTTTGAACACGCATCACGCTGAAACTACCAGACTGATTTTGATGCAACTTGGCAGAATCATAGCTGATGTACTGGATTAACATTTAGGATACTTTTTATCCCCGAAAAATCAACGGTTCCCGCAGGATAGGGGTAGAAAGTTATTTAAATTAACACGTATCAAGCTAAAACTCTTGGACGGATTTTGATGTAACTTGGCACAGTCAAAGTTTATATAATGTGTTAAAATGTTGAATACTTTTTATCCCTAAAAATTAAAAGGTCCCTGCAGCCTATGGGTCCTAAGTTGTGTTAAATTTAAAGTGATCATACATCCGTTTACGACTAGACTGGTACCGAATTTCGTCATTCTGCTACGAAGCTCACTGGCCCAGTTGGACATATGCATGGGTGCGTAATCCAGACGTACGTGGATCGAAATCACGCGCTGTAGAAATGTTTTGCTAAAAATTAAAATTAGAATTAAAAGATTTTTACATTATTTATGCGTTATTTTTTACATTTTCCTTGATATCTATCTATACTATAATAAAACCTAAATCTGTAAATTAAATATTTTTTTAAAATTTTAATTAAGATGAACTTCAAAATCGATTGTTTCTTCCATTGAGATATTATAATGTACTACCTGCGTACCTACATAATTATATAGTTATATCGGAGGTTTCTTCATAATGTCTTACTGGCAAAATGGTTAGTTGTCGGTATTGAAATGTGTACATACAGAGGTAGGTACATGTGTTGCTCTTCACAGAGAAAGTATAGAAAACTTTTATTTTTTCAAATCAATCCTCATATCGTGTTGAAAAAGCTCAAAAAGTAGGTAGGTAGGGTAGGTAATTATTAAGAGCCAGTTAAAGTGCCAGTAAGTACGTCGTTCTGTGAAAAATCATAAAAAATAATTAATTTGTACTAAGAACACAATGTTTCGTTGCATGTTAATGCAACAAATGTTAATTTGTTCGTATGGACCTCATAATAATGACCGACCCTTGAATCCCTTGATGCCCCATCCAATTTACCTCACCACCTTAATTACTCTCTAATCTGTGCCACCTTACCTTCGGAGATAATTTTCTCTACTCAATAACAAGACGTTCATGATAACAAGTTACTTCATTTAAACTAGATGGCGTTGTCTACCCTTAAAACACGCAAGCGGTTTGTTACGAAGTGGTTTGAACGTTGAATGAACTAGAACAACATGTTTTCTTCTTTTTTACTTTATGGTCCCTAAAGGCTCTTAAAACGTATTTAGATGTTTTTTGTGTTTTTTGATAGAATAAGTCGACTTCAGTTGTAAAACGCGCTGCGAAATTACTCGAATTATTTATAGTAAAATAGTAATTTATTAATTAAAAAAATAAATTTAACTCATTCATGTCATGAATCTTTCATTATAAAAACCAGGGTTCAAAATACTTTCAAGTGCTTTGTAGACCGAAGCCTTGAAAGTAAAAAATACTTGCATAGGAAATTGATCTTCGTGTCCATATAAATAAGGAGCACAATCGTGTTTGCGAAAAAAGTACTTGGAAGGGTGGAATTGAAAGTAAAAAATACTTGCATAGGAAATTGACCCGTGCGCTTATGTAAATAAAGAGCACAATTGCGTTTGCTTAAAAAAACTTCGAAGCTTTGCAAGTTTTTTGAGCGACCTATCAGCCACCTAGGTTGTTGTGACCCGGCTGGCCGAGTGCGGCCGAACTCAGCCGAACCCGCCACCGAGTATGTAGGTGCGGACGTGGCGAAAGAGCGAGTTGGTGAGTAAAATACTTTGAAAGTCTTGCAAGTATTGCGGGTCCTCACCAGGGCGGCGTACTTACAAGCCAAAACCTGATTGCATAAATACCCACCTTCCCTAATTCCACGCAGGTGGCGTGGAATTGGCCCTTGCGACTGATTTGAAAACTGGGGTACTTGGTATCTTAGGCCTTGCACGCACTGCCTTGCAGTGGAACGCGCTGCGTTTATTCTAGCGTTTATTTCACATTGTATTACATGCGTTTATTTCATATTTTATTATATGCGTTCATTTCATTGCAATACGTGCACTTCTATGAAGTGTCATAGAAGTGCAAGTGTGTTATAACGCATATTCTGTGAAGTACGGAGTGCCGTACTTCACAGAATATGCGTTATAAAAAGGCAAGGCAGTGCCTTATTCCGATTATTATTATTTATAAAAAACTTTGTAACGGTGGAAGGAATTTTGATCAAATGTTTATATTTTAGATCTTGGAATAGCTTGGTACTTTTATCCTAGATAAATGACCACGCGAGCGAAGCCGCGGGCACAGCTAGTATATACATACATACACAGACTGTTAAAGTTATTAGCCTTCCGTCGCTTCGCCGTACACGGGCAATCAACAAAAATAGCTCCCATTAAACAAGACGCGTGTTGCGCAGCTTATTCTGTGACTAGCTTCTATAATTTGCTAAGTTAACGGTAACGGTAAAGTTAACGGTAACGGTAAGTTACCTTTCGACATCCTTTGACGGCAGGCGAGGTCGGCGGGTGCTCCGCGGGCGACTGTTGCTTGCTGGATGGTGCCGCTGCGGAAACAAACCGACGAAACTTTAATTAGTTACAACCGAATTTGTATTCACTAAATTGTTGAGAAATATCGTCCTAGGTAGACTAAACAACAAAACCCAATCAAATATGCTGACTGACGCTTTTGTTGACTTTCGCTTATAATAATAACTAGCTTTCGCCCGCGACTTCGTCCGCTCGGACTACAGTTTATCGCGAAAAAAGCATCCTATGTTCATATAGAATATAAAAACCAATGCAAAAGTATAGCACCAACGCTCTTGATGCTTTTTGACAGACTTGTTATTATTTCGTTTCCACGGCAACATGTATTGTCAATCCGTTCCTGATAGCGAGTAAACGACATTTTCCTGTTTTCCCGTGGCCCTTACCATTTTCCGTGATAAAAAGTTAGGTTACTTTTTATTGGTCTCCATATTGTAGTACTTATTTACAAAGTTTCATCAAAATCAGATCGACTGTTTTGGCGTGAAAGCATCACAAACAAACAAACAGACAACATTTCACTTTTATATGTATTGGGTGTGGATAATAATTAGCGATACAGTAGTAGTGACGATGTACCTGGTGAAGCCTGCACGTTACTGAAAACTTGCCGGCTCGGGGGCAGCTTGTTGACCAGAGTGATGTAGTAGTAGTGACGATGTACCTGGTGAAGCCTGCACGTTACTGAAAGCTTGCTGGCTCGGGGGCAGCTTGTTGACCTGAGTGATATAGTAGTAGTGACGATGTACCTGGTGAACCCTGCACGTTACTGAAAACTTGCCGGCTCGGGGGCAGCTTGTTGACCAGAGTGATGTAGTAGTAGTGACGATGTACCTGGTGAAGCCTGCACGTTACTGAAAGCTTGCTGGCTCGGGGACAGCTTGTTGACCTGAGTGATATAGTAGTAGTGACGATGTACCTGGTGAAGCCTGCACGTTACTGAAGGCTTGCTTCCTCGGAGGCAGTTTGTTAACCTGAGTGATGACCGGAGCGCCACCTGTCGGTAAAATATTAATGTTACATATATATACTTTGGGTTTAACTTTCTTAGTTATGTCGTCTGTGTAGTAATTGCCCCTTTTGTGTAGTAGGATTAACCCTCATTGACCCTACAGGCAGTAATAGTGACCTCACTGTATAGTGAGTTGACATTCTGTGTAGTGAGTTGACATTCTGTGTAGTAACAAGTCTGTGTAGTGAGATCAAGCCCTGATTGACCATAGTGTGGCTTAGCGGTAGTGAGCTCTCGATGACTGTGTAGTAAAAGTGACTCCACTTTGTAGTGAGATCGACCCCTCATTGATATTCTGTGTAGTAATAGTGTGATCAAGCCCTGATTGACCACAGTGTGGCTTAGCGGTAAAGAGCTCTAGATGATTGTGTAGTAAAAGTGACTCCACTTTGTAGTGAGATCGACCCCTCATTGATATTCTGTGTAGTAATAGTGTGATCAAGCCCTGATTGACCACAGTGTGGCTTAGCGGTAAAGAGCTCTAGATGATTGTGTAGTAAAAGTGACTCCACTTTGTAGTGAGATCGACCCCTCATTGATATTCTGTGTAGTAATAGTGTGATCAAGCCCTGATTGACCACAGTGTGGCTTAGCGGTAAAGAGCTCTCGATGACTGTGTAGTAAAAGTGACTCCACTTTGTAGTGAGATCGACCCCTCATTGATATTCTGTGTAGTAATAGTGTGATCAAGTCCTGATTGACCACAGTGTGGCTTAGCGGTAAAGAGCTCTCGATGACTGTGTAGTAAAAGTGACTACTCTGTGTAGTGAGATCAAGCCCTGATTTATCACAGTATGATACACCCAGATTAAGAAAAAAATAATTAGAAAAAAAATAATGTTAATTTTGCATGAGATTTACCATTTCGATGTCAAAGTGACAGACAGTTTGAACCCTAGGGAAGAACATAGGAAGCTTTTTTTTGTACTTTGCTATGCAATCAATATGATTATATTTATTATCATTACTATTATCACGATAAACAGTATTCCTTAAGGAGGAAGTCCCGGGCGAAAGCTAGTGTGTAATAAAATTGACCCCTGATTAATGTTTGTGACCCCTATGTGGCAGTACATACGTATAGAAGCCCGCAGCTCGCACTGCACGCCCGCGGTGCCGGCGGGGCAGCGGCACGTGTAGTCGGACGGGGAGCCCTCCTCGCGCACGCAGCGGCCGCCGCGCGCGCACGGGTTCGGGAGGCACGGGTCCTGGGAAATATAGCTATCGTGAAGCTCTCGCGCGTCAATTGAACGCAGGGTGCGGGGAGGGCGGCTCGTACTCCCCGCCCCCGCACGTTCGTGAAGTGGCACCCCTGTTCCTCCAGCCCCCATCCTCCTGCACGTGTCCAAGCGCGAGGGGGGGGGGAGGGCGGCTTGTCCTCCCCGCACCCCGCATAATTGTGAAGTGGCCCCTTTGTGCCGCTAGCCACTACCAACCTGGTTGTGTCGTCCATCCTCCTGCACGTGACCGGGCGCGGGGGGCGGGGAGGGCGGCTCATCCTCCCCGCACCCCGCCACTGCACGCTGCACGCGTGCCGCGTTCGTGAAGTCTACGCGCTTATGGTTTATCCACGCTTCTTTCAGGCAACCTGTGGGAGAATTTTAAAGTTGACTATCTCACTTTGTGGCAAATTGGCCTTATATTTTGTTTTTTCTCCATTTCATTCCAGACTTCTTGGAAAGCGGACTGAAATAGACAGTTCTTGCATTCATTCATTCACTCGTTCATTCAACAGTTCACTCAGTCATTCGCTCGTTAGTTCAGTCGACAGTTACCTTTGAAGCTGGTGATGTTCCGGAGGTGCCACTTGCTGAAGGCATCCTTGGCGACGTCTTCCGGGACGCCTCCGAGATACATCGGCCTCTCCAACCGGAGGAACTCTTTGCTTCCTGTCAACAAGTACGAATATACAGGTACATAATTTTAGTGTTAAAGTTTTCGTGAACATTGACCTAGGTTTCGAGAGTAACCGAAGCTCTTCTTCAGTTCACGCCGCGAGATCCCGACGCGCACTGCGGGCTGTTTTCGACTATATACACGTGAGTCATAGCCGGTAGTGATATTTAAAATTA
Organism: Alsophila aescularia; assembly: GCA_946251855.1. NCBI lineage: Eukaryota > Metazoa > Arthropoda > Insecta > Lepidoptera > Geometridae > Alsophila > Alsophila aescularia. The sequence goes on from OX276374.1 coordinate 62,364,819, forward strand.
TGTACATAATTATCTATATATAAGTATGAAGCAGTAAGTAACAAAAAGACTGTACAATAAAAAAAGTGGTATAGGGTACATAAAATAAAATAACCACTTTAAAAAAAAAAAAGCTTAATATTCACAGAAATGTTGCCATGGTCAGGATTCGAACCCTAGACTCTAAAATTAGCAGACACTAGTTTTGTAGACTCTCCAAGATCTCCTACCTTCGTTGATAATGGAGCGCGCTGGTCGGTCGTCCACACCCACCATGAAGTTCTTCTTGTGGTAGTTGTGGTAGTATCTACGTGCGCTCGGTTTCGAGAAGGTCCTACCTTCGTTGGTAATGGAGCGCGCTGGTCCGTCGTCCACACCTACCTTCGTTGATGATGGAGCGCGCTGGCCCGTCGTCCACACGCAGCGTGAAGTTCTTTTTGATGGCTATCAGCTCTGCCTTGTGGTAGTTGCCGTCTGACACCATCTCGAAACTGGAATCATTATTACATCCCACTATTACTAGTGGCTCTGTGAGCTGTAGACCTCGCGCGTTCAAACTTTTTTGCAAACAATCTAGCGATCCACAGTAGCGCCATCTAGTTATCTTATTGTACAAATAACATTAATAACCAAGGTGCTCCATCAATCCCTACCTAGTGGGTAAAAGGCTGATTCCACTGGTAGAAACCTAAAAGTTAGAAATTTACTGCATTTTGAGGAGCTATATTCTGCTCATCACGCCGAAGATCCTCATCAGATCTTCACCATTTTTTTATGAGACCAATTTAAAGTTACTATCTTTCAAATAAAAAAAATAACCATCGAAAACGGATTTAGATCCGTTTATTAGTAAGGCGGAGATATTCAGTTACCCTCTTTTTGCGCCTTTTAAGAGGAAGTACCCCCCCAATCAAAAATCCATGACGACTAAGATATTCTAAAAATTTGTTTTTTAACCTGTATACCAAGTTTCGTTAGATCAGTTGAGAAATGCGACCAGAAGAGGAGAACAGATCCGGACAGACATCTGGACATACGAAAGCATTTTTCCCCAAGCAGAAACGGAGACGCTTCGCTCGCGCCTCGCGCTCGCTCGGTCAATGATAAAGGCTAAAGTTTGTGTGTGTTTGTTACTCCTTCACTCTCAAACGACCGAACGGATTTGGTTGTTTTTTTTTTTTTCCTTTCTAGGTTTTATCATAATGACTTCCCCTATTAATATTACAAGCTAGCCTTTTAATTAGGCCAATAAGCAAATTAGTTTTAACTTAAATTTTTAAAATGGCTTAAATAAGAACGTGTCCAAAAACACTTTTCTTATTGTCTCTATTAAGATTAGGACACTTTGTTCGTGCGTTCTTTATCAGTAGCACTTCCATTAAGCACTACTTTGCACTAAAATTACTGTCACTAAGCACTACACTAACTCGAACGGTTTTGTTCGTTTAAGTCTTCTCACTATGTCCGTGTGGTCGAGGAGCTGGATCGCCTCGACATTTACATGATGGTGAAGTCTTTGTTCGTGAGCTTCTGCATATTTTTGAATGACTTTGTCGACAAACTCTACATTGAGGTCCCGATGGAGATCGTCATTTCTTATGTACCAAGGAGCATTTACAATTTCCCGCAGTACCTTATTCTGGAATCGTTGTATAATTAACGTATTGCTTTGTTTGGTGCAGCCCACAGCTGTATACCATAAGTCCAAACCGGCATTAGGACTTGCTTATATAACAACAGTTTGTTGTGAATTGACAGCTTAGAGTGTCTTCCAAGCAGCCAATACATTCTTTTATATCTTATTTCTAGTTCATCTTTTTTTTCTTGACGTGAGCTTTCCAGCGTAGCTTTGCATCAAGCGTCATATCGAGATACTTAGCTGTATTCTCGTACGGGATTGACATAAACTGGAGAATACTGGTGTTGTTTGTTGCTAAAGTCAATGTGTATAGATTTGACTCATTAAGTTTAATCCTCCATTTTTTGTCCAGTCGTGGGCTTGATTAACAGCCACTTGAACCGTTGCTTCTGCGTGTGAAGTTCCTACAGCCATTATGGCTGTGTCGTCCGCAAAAGTCCCAATCGTGTTGCTTTCTAATTCGGGAATATCACAGGTGTATAGTAGGTACAGGACCGGACCCAAAACACTTCCTTGTGGTACTCCAGCTTTTATTTCCTTTAAATCTGAGTGGGCATCTTCTTGTCTTATTCTAAATACTCTGTTTGATATATACGATTCTAGAATATCCGCGTAATGTCTTGGTAGCATATTTCTCAGTTTATATATAAGACCTTCATGCCATACTTTGTCGAAAGCTTGTGCTACATCTCAGAAAACCGTAGAACACACTCTTTTATCTTCAAGAGCTTTCTCGATGTTATTTGTGATTCTATGCACTTGATCTATGGTTAAGTGCTTTTCTCGAAACCCAAACTGATAGTCTGGAATTAGATTCCTGTTAAGAATTCAGATTGGTTTTAGACTTTTGAGCAATAACATTTCAAATAGCTTTGACATTATAGGCAGCAAGGAGATCGGTCTGTATGAAGTTGTTTCATGGGGCGGTTTTCCAGGCTTTGCCATTATTATTACTTCTGCAACTTTCCATAGGTCTGGTACATGCTTTAACCGTAGAGCGGCATTTATTAGGGTTGTTATCTTGACAATACCCTTACTTGGCATATTATGAAGTAATTCCCCTGAAATTAGATCATACCCAGGTGATTTTCGCTGACTGATACTTAATTTTATTTCTCTTAAAATGTATCTGGGTGTAACTAGTTTTATACAATCTTCATTATCATGTGGCAGCATATCAACCAAAGTTTTATACAATCTTCATTATCATGTGGCAGCATATCAACCAAAGTGATAGCTTCATGTGTTTCACCCTCATTCGGTTGAAAGATGGTTTCTAGGTGCTCTGCAAACCTTTTAGTTTTTTGCTCGTTATTTAGTGTCCATTTCCCGTTTGCCATTTTAATCGGTGGAATTTGGGTCATCTGCATTTTTAAATTCTTAGTAGCCTTCCATAGAGAGTAGTCTGTACTGCGGTCATTGGTTAGCTTTCGAAGGCGAATTACCTTATACCCTGGATTAACACATAAGCTACTTTTAATCATCATCATCAATTTTCGTGGGGCGCAGCTAGTACTTACTAAACTCATCATCATCATCATGTCAGCCTTTAGAAGTCCACTGCTGAACATAGGCCTCCCCCAAAGAGCGCCATGACGAGTGATCTTGTGCCACCTCCATCTAACGACTTCCTGCGATGGCTACAATGTCATCGGTCCATCGTGTGGGGGGTCTCCCCACACTTCGCTTGCTTGTTCGTGGTCGCCATTCCAGAACCTTTATTCCCCAACGGTTGTCGGTTCTGCGACTTATATGGCCTGTCCATTGCCACTTCAACTTGCAAACTCTGAGAGCTATGTCGGTAACCTTGGTTCTTCTACGGATTTCCTCATTTCAGATTCTATCACGTAGTGAAACACCGAGCATAGCTCTCTCCATTGCGCGCTGCGCAAACTCAACTCTGGTTACTAAACTCAAAGTGTTTTTATTATAAATTAGCTCCTACAATAACAAGCACAAATAAAAAAACAGTCCATTCGGTTAGGAACTACAATCCCGAATTCACATTATAGGTTAGGAACTACAATCCCGACCTCACATTATAGCTAAGAACTATCTCGATCAGAACAGCTTTCAAAAACAGAAAATACCGCACCAAAATCGGTCCATTCGTTTGGGACCTACGATGCCACAGAGACACACACACACACACCCTCATACATTAAACTTATAGCATTCCGTTCTTTTCGCGTTCGGGGGTTAAAAACAGCTAGTATCAAAAAGTCTGTGCAATGAAGATAATGAAAAAAATAATGGTGTAAGGATTATAAATAAGCAACTGAACAAGTTTTTTTATTTTATTTTTCTGTCTGTTTGTCTGTTTTTATTACTCAATAATTAATAGGTAGAATGACATATTACCCTCATAGGGAGTAGCAATGTTCACGTTAAAACTACGAGACCGATTTCGAAGCGATTGTAGAAATCGCTGTTGTATAGCTTAGGGTTTGACTTAAAATCTGGTGTACTTGGTGTTTCAAACCGACGAGTAGAAGTCGAGCAATCGATAAAAACTGGTGTACTTGGTGTTTCAAACCGACGAGTAAAAGTCGAGCAATCGATAAAAACTGGTGTACTTGGTGTTTCAAACCGACGAGTAGAAGTCGAGCAATCGATAAAAAACCATTTGACATCTGAACGAAGTTTGATGATTTCGGTACTTTTGGTTCTGGAATCACAGGATCCTTACATCCCAGAAAAATGCTTGACACGCGCGCAGCGGAATATAACTACACCACTCATAATGTCGAAAATATGGACAAAATAACTGACACGATGTGATCGAAGAATAGAAAACACGCGGCGCCTACAAAGGGACGGGACAGCTTCTCAAGGACTGTCTACAATAATCTAAATTGTGGAGCAGCTGCAGACCTGTGTAGTTGAATGCATCTCACCTGTACATGGTAGAAGTAGGGTGGTTGCCTACATCATAACTGATGCGGATCCTGCCGTTGAACAGCTCGACGGCCAAGTGCTCGTTGTCCCCGAAGTACATCAGCACGCCGTGGTGCTGCGCGGTGCTGAACACTGCGGACGGTGGCGCTGTTACCGGGCGTTTGAGGATACCGTGAAGCGTGCTCCAAACGTTACGACTTGGTTAAACAACGGGGAGCTTCACTGTGACGCAGGGTCACTGATCTATATGGATTTGATCTGCCGTACTTTCTATGAAACTAAAATTGACATCGTTTCTACTCCTGAGGTTAGTCACAGAATAAATAATAGTAAAAGCACGTTAGTTCCGTGGACTCTCACTACTGTTATCAGCGCCAAAATGGCGATAATCAAATGCTCTCATTGCGACGTTCGTCAACAGAGTCTGTCTAGAGTACGGAGTAATGTGCAGTTGTCTGCATATATACTGTATGCATACGGGACAGTGTCCACGAGTTGGCACTCCCTCCCAAATATTGGCATGTCACATAATACCGAATATTAAGACTCGACATATTCATTAATTTTAACAAACTAAGTAGAGTTTTGGTAGACGTTTTTGGCCTTGGTCACAATTAGGGCACGTGCGTGTGTTTGTTTTTACTAGACTTCACAATGCAAAGGCCGGGTAACGTGTTTATCAGCCTTCGTATGTATGTAAATCCGTTTCTTTTGTGCCAGTATAGACCAAACACGTGGACCGATTTTGATGATTCTTACGTCAATCGATTTCTTGCGAGTGCTACTAAAGACATGACAGTAAAAAAAAGTAAGTCAATGAACTATGCCACGTGGGGTATCATTGAATAGTAAGTCTACGAACTATGTCACGTCGGGTATCATTGAATAGTAAGTCTACGAACTATGTCACGTCGGGTATCATTGAATAGTAAGTCTACGAACTATGTCACGTCGGGTATCATTGAATAGTAAGTCTACGAACTATGTCACGTGGGGTATCATTGAATAGTAAGTCTACGAACTATGTCACGTGGGGTATCATTGAATAGGTATTTGAAAATCATTTACAGATTTCTCATATCAATTTTCATTTCGAATGACTATTAGGATCTATAACGGTTTAAAGTGAGTTAGCAACCATTCTCAGTCGGGGTTTTTTGTATGTGCGTACATTTTGATGTTGGCAATGCAGCGTTACTGTATTAGGTGCGAACTCACCCAAGGTGACGTTGGCTTGCGGCGCCGTCCGCAGCGGCTCCAGCTCCACCAGCGAGTCGTTGTGGCTGAACGTGAGCGACGTCAGGTACTCGCACAGGCGGCCTGCGGAGAATCACTCGTCAACTCAACATACTGAGAACGAATTTCGCCATTATACTAGTGCACGTTAGAAACCAACGGAGTCAGACTCGGTCCTCGGCTGACCAATGACGTTTCTAAGTTATGTTTCTATCGCTCCGTTGTTCGGAAGGCACGCTAAGCTTTGGGTCCCGGCTGTTATTGATTAACAGCAGCGTCAGCGACAAGTAAACAACTAATCATTTTAAATCACAATTTTTATTCAACGACATTTTCAGAGGAAATAAATGATTTTCACTTTTTTAATTTATTTTTATCAAAACTGCTGAAACCATTTATGATTCAAGTGGATTATTGAAAGTGGGATCCTGCCTTCACGGCCCTAAATCCATTGTTGAATTTAATCAATGTTAGCTTTTAAGGGGTATAATCCATCCATACTTGTAATACTTGACCGCCTTGCCTTGCTTAACTGTATTTGGTTCATCTATGGCCTCAGAAAGTATGATCACGTGTCGGAGTACTGATCCAAACTGAAATGGCTCTCTATCCGTGAACGACGAAATGTTACAGTTCTTTGTCTTTTGTTTTCGCTCCTAAATGACCGTAACTCACCTGTATACTTAAAATGTAAATTTAACTTCCTATCAAACACTCATGACAAGCAACTTCGCTCTTCAAACACTCTTATATTAGCCACTTCTATTCATACTAAAGAAAATTTTAAACGGTTAACTCGAGAGCATTTAAAAAGACTTATTAACAACACCAGCTGTTTAATTTTATAATATTTATATGTATTTTATTTTTATGATATTACATTATGTAATATTTATATATATATATTAATAATTGTATATACATATTTTACAAAGTTTTATATTTAAGAATTCATTTCAATTAATATTTTCTTTATTTCCATTTTACTGTCCATATCTCGAGTGCACGGCTATACACATCTTTCTTGCACAACCAGGATGACTGGCAGAAAATGCTGTCATAGAAATTAAGTCCTCCTCTGTACACTGTTTTTGTGCATAAAGTATTAAATAATAATAATAAAGCAGTATGTACAAAAAAACTGTACAATTAAGATGGTTTTCATATAAAATGGTCAAGGGTACTTAAAATAAGCTACTGAACAAGAATATACATTTAAAAAAGTCGTGTCTGTTTGTTTGTCTGTTCGCACGTCACTTAAAAAGCTATTGGACCGATTCCGATGCGGTTTTCACCGTTGGATAGTTGAGGCTGATAGATTGACTTAAAAACTGGGGTATTTTCTTATAATCAGATGTCGAGAAATTGTTAAAAACTATTTGAAGGCTGAACAAATTTTGAAGATATGTAGTATATAGTACGCAATAGGCATTTTTGGTTCTGGAATAACACGTGTGGGCTACTTCTAAATGAAATGACCACGCGAGCAAAGCCGCGGGCGCAGTACTTGTAGTTAATGGAAGCTGTGTTACCCGAGTATCCAGGCGCGCACTTGCAGAGGTAGTCGTGGGGAGTGGACAGCAGCGAGTGCTCCATTATGATGTCGTCCTGAACAATAATAATACATCATTATTTTCAACACTTATTTTCTTACGCTTTTTACTGTACATAAGTTGAACTCGTAGTCATGCCCGATGGCAATGGGTACTATGTGTGCGAGAGTCGAAGAGTCACCATTATTGGCCAAGAGACGCATAATATGTGACAACTTATCACAGTGTCTGACGAGAAATAACTGATCTAATATTCCATACCGACACTTACTGCCGTTCCCGGAGATGTCGATTAGCGCTAAAATAGGCATTAAAATCTTTACTAAACGAACGATTCATTGTTAATTGACGTCTCCAAGTACGACAGTCAGTGTTTAATCTTAATTAAAACATATTTTATATAGAGTTTTTTATATTTCACAACTTTTACCTCAGTGGCAGTGAGTTACTGTGACAATGTGTGACGCTGAGTCGCTTATTATTTCAATCAATTCTCTAGAGCTGTTGTGCAAAACTGAATTAATCCAGATTATTCCCGATCAAATTAAATCATAATAGTCTTTCTAAATCAATGGTTGCATTCCGAGATGCGCAAAAATCGATAAAATCGAAATTATCGCGCTAAAACGCGTACCGAGTCATCGTGAGCGCAACAACGATATCCCTTGTGACGTCACGGATTACGACATTACGTCCGCCATTTTGCGATTACACCGACCATGCCCAAAATCGATATCACCGTGAGCGCGATATCTGAATCGGAACGCAAATTAGCATTGTGATCGCTCACAGCGATATTATCGTGAATCGGAATGCACCCTATATTGATCAATTCTCTGTTTCACTCAACCCAGACCGAGTTCGGATTTAGTTGAGAGCGTTATTGGAAGTTTTGAAATGTACATATACATATACTGTTTGGCCAGTTTGAACACTTTTGCAATTTTTACCGCAAGCGATCATTCGCAATGCCAACGATAAAGTTAAACGACACTATACTCTACAAAATAAAGTGTCATTTCTGAGTACAATTTAACTGTTATCATGCAAAACGAACGGTGATCGAAAACAATATGAAACGCTTAGTTATATCGCTTATACAAAATGTTTAAACCGAACGCCGTAGGTGATAATTATTGGGATTTTTAACTGTTATCTTTGTTAAAAATGCAATGTCTTCCAACAATCGGTATAATATACAATAAGTCGCAATAAGTGAAACTGAAAGACAATGAGTGACACAGACAATTACCTGCACATGCCGCGCCGGCACGGGCAGGTAGCACACGCCGTGCACGCAGTCGTGGTGCGCGCAGGGCGAGGTCCCGAGCGCGGCGTGCGGCGCCGCCTCGCAGTACCGCCCGGCGTACCCGCCGGCGCACGCGCAGCGGTACTCGTCGAGCCCGTCCACGCAGGTCGCGCCGTTCTGTAAAAAGAGTGGGGGAATTGTTAATGTTCTTCTATATTCTCTATGATGATGAGTGATGATGATGATGGTGACACAGACACCAGACAGTGGGACTAACTTATCACATGTAGTTGGTGCAATCATCGGGATCGAGGGTGACGTTTTAATGATGAGGTGGATGATGATGATCAATTATATAACCTGGCTTAAGTAGTTCAGGCAGTCATCAGGATCGAGATTGTAGTTCTGATGATAATGAGATGGATGATGATGATGATGATGATCTGACCTAGCACATGTGGATGATGATGGTGCTGGACTGACCTGACATGTGGTTGATGCAGTCGTCAGGGTTAAGGTCAGCCATTGTTCTGGCCGGAGGACCCCCTGGGCTACCGGCAGGTGTAGTATGACCCGTGATTCGTTCGCAAGGCTCCTTTGGCACTCGGGTTGAACTCTGATATACAGAATGATGACGGTGCCGGACTGACCTGACACATGTGGTTGATGCAGTCGTCAGGGTTGAGGGTGCAGTTCTGGCCGGAGTACCCCCTGGGATACCCGCAGGTGTAGTATGACCCCTGATTTGTACACAAGCCTCCGTTGGCGCTCGGGTTGAACTCTGATATACAGAATGATGATGGTGCTGGACTGACCTGACACATGTGGTTGATGCAGTCGTCAGGGTTGAGGGTGCAGTTCTGGCCGGAGTACCCCCTGGGACACCCGCAGGTGTAGTGAGACCCGTGATCCGTGCACGAGGCCCCGTTGGCACACGGGTTGAACTCTGATGTACAGAATGGGATCTTCTTCTCGCAGAATTCTCCTGAAAAAGTGGTTTAAAATTTATTAATGTACCATTTATAGTGCGGGTTCGAGTCCCGTCTGTGATACATTTTTTTTCATTTTAGTATTATTAGATAAGTTTTCGCTAATCAGAAAAAAACTCAAAAATTTGATTTGAGAGGAGTTATCTCTACGACACGAAGTTATTGGCAATATCAGCCGCGTTGGTTGGCTTACGAGTAGTTTAACTAATTTGCCAGTGGATGGCGATACTGTCCCCGTAAGACGGATTTAAAAACTGTGGGGAAAATTTGGATGGAATTTGGATTTGGATGGTTCATCATCATCATCATGACAGCCTTTAGAAGTCCACTGCTGAACATAGGCCTTCCACAAAGAGCGCTATGACGAGCGATCTTGTTCCACCTCCGTCCACCGACTTCCTGCGATGGCTACAATGTCGTCAGTCCATCGTGTGGGGGGGTCTCCCTACACTTCGCTTGCTTGTTCGTGGTCACTATTCAAAAACCTTTATTCTTTAGCGGTTGTTGGTTCTACAAACTATACGGCCTGCCCATTGCCATTGCCACTTCAACTTGAAAACTCTGAGAGCTTGGTTCTTCTACGGATTTCCTCGTTTCGGATTCTATCACGTACCTAGTAAAACACCGAACATAGCTCTCTATTGCACGCTGCGCGACTTTGAGCTTGTGTATGAGACCAATAGTTAGCGACCACGTCTCAGTGCCGTAGGTCATCACTGGCAATAAGCTTTTATCTTGAGGCTCTGCGGTATTGCGACGAGAAAATATAGCGTAAATTCCCGAATGCTGCCCATCCGAGTTGGATTCGTCGGTTGACCTCTTTGTCAAAGTTGGATCCCCCCAGTTGGATCGTCTGACCTAAGCAGTCATAGTAATCAATAGCTTCGATAATATCGTTCTCAATATAAACCAGCATGGGTGCGGCATATGGGTGCGACATGGGCATTTCACATGATGTTCGTCTTGCCCATGTTAATTTTAAGACCCACCTGTTGAGAAACAATATTGAGGTCACTGAGCATTGTGCTTAGGTATTCCAAGGTTTCTGCCATGATGCTATCATCAGCATATCGAAGGTGAGTGATGTATTTGCCATTGATGTTAATACCATATCCGTTCCAGTTCAGAAGCTTGGATATATCTTCCGGTGCAGAGGTGAACAGTTTCGGAGAAATAACGTCTCCCTGTCTCATCCTTTTTTGCACCTGGATAGAATTCGTGCTCTGATCCTGAAGACGGACTTTCATGGTGGCCTTGCTGTACAAACACTTCAACACTTTGATGTACCGGTAGTCAATCTGGCACCACTATAATGACTGTAGCACTGCCCATGTCTCGATTGAATCAAAGGCTTTCTCGTAGTCCACAAACGCTAGACATAGTGGCCGATTATTTTCATCGGTCTTCTGTATAATCTGACGGAGCGCATGGATGTGGTCTATGGTGCTAAAGCCTTTTCGGAATCAGCTTGTTCGGGAGGCTGAAAGTCGTCAAACCTATGAGCGAGACGGTTTGTAACTACTCTCAAAAACAGCTTATAGACGTGGCTCAGCAGCGAAATGTGCCTATAATTATTCAAGAGGGTGTTATCACCCTTCTTAAAGAACAAAACCACTACACTCCTGTGCCACGCCTCTGGCGTAGTACCCTCGAGGATGACGGAGTTAAACAGATTTGGATTGTGATTCAAATTATTCCCGACCGTGATCTAAATTATTCCTTCAGAAAAGATACTATATATAGATTTTAAATGTTAATTAAATTGATCATAGGCAACTGTAGTATGTACTGTTTTTTTTCGATCGATAATGTTCTGTCCGCCTATCTAGGCAACTCTGTTCTGCACACACCCCAACAAATTCTAACTAGAGCCCACATTGCTCTAAGTCAACTAACATCCTTATTTCTTCGTAGCAGGATCGTAGTGCTAGTAGAACACGTAGCAACGGCTAGGAATACACTAAAATCGAATATCTTAGTAGGAACTTAGCAAGTGTAGCAATCATAGCGTAGCTCTTAGAGGCCACTCATAAAATCGACCACGATTGTCGTAGCATCGAAGTCGTAGCGTAGCGCGCGCGACTTCAATGATATACGAGTGCTACGATAAATGTCGTCGAATTTTGAAAGTTTGCCTCCATGAAAATACCTTATCCCAATTTGTACACTGTGACCTTACCCATGTACCCCGGGGCACACTTGCAGGAGTACCCCTCGAGTCGGTCCACACACGTCGCGTTGTTCTGACACTTGTTGGCGACGCAGTCGTCGATGTTCACCTCGCAGCGCACGCCGGTGTAGCCCGCGTGGCACGAACAGCTGGGATATACATCATTATTTTATTTATTTATTATTTTATTATTATACTAGCTGGCTTTGCACGCGTATAATTTTTTACCCCTTCACTCAAAAGTCAATATCTCAAATGTATCTTAAAAAAGAGAAAAAATATATTCTAAATAGATTATATCAATAAATTAAAGGTCAAACATACTTTAAGTTTGAAAATTCTCTCGCACAGGAAAAGGAAATACCTTTCTGACTCTACCGGTGCTTTGGAAATACGCCCGTTATAGAAGAGAGCACCAAAAAACTCTAAGGGATGTCATTTTATTGTAAATATTTTTACGTGATACATCTATAAATTTGGATCCGTAGCCCCCTATCAATCCAATTCAAAAAAAATAATGATAATGAAATCTCGGTATACAGTTTGGTGTTGCAGCTTCATATCTATCATGAACATCCAAAATTTAGTTACACAACTTGATAGCAAAATTGCTTGATACAGAACCTATACCTGAAAATTATGACAAATTTGTCAATGTTGTCTGGAAAGCGTCTCGCCAAAGCATTCCTAGAGGTTGTCGTACATCCTACATACCAGGTCTGGACCCAAAATCCGCTGATCACATTTATGTGTATTAGGATTTTGGATTTAAAAAGATTCTCATAATTCTAAAGAATTATGAGAATCTTTTTAGCAACGATCCATTTTCCGAAGAAACCCTGAAGGTTGGCGAAGAATTAATGCATTTGATTAGCGAAAACCGCAGAGAAACATGGATGACAACTGTCAATAACGTTGACATGACCCACAATAGCAAGAAGGCATGGTCTACTCTTCGCAAGCTGACGGGGGATCCACCTGCAGCCACCAACCCAGGTCAAGTTACTGCTAATCAAATTGCTCACCAACTGTTGCTCAATGGTAAACCACCATATAAATTAGCTAAAATTACCAAGCCTACCAATTTTGAGAGCACATCAAGTGACATAAGTAAGCCATTCATACTAGAATATATAATTCTCGGTATTAAGTCTTTAAAACACGGTAAGGCTGCTGGCTTAGATGACATTACCACTGAGCAAATTAGGAACCTTAGCCCTTTAGCAGTCTCTTGGCTACTGGCCCTTTTTAACTCCTGCTTAGAAAAGACCAAAATTCCAAAAATCTGAAGAAGAACGAAAGTCGTAGCATTGTTAAAACCTGGAAAGTCGCCAGATGAACCGAAAAGCTACAGACCCATCTCTCTGCTGTGTCATACGTACAAACTGTTCGAAAGACTCTTACTTAATCGCCTCACACCTGTGATCGAGCTTGAGCTCATACCTGAACAGGCTGGTTTAAGACCAGGAAATTCATGTTCAAACCAAGTCCTCAGGCTCACACAATATATTGAGGATGGTTACGAAGATAAAAAAGTTATTGGAGTTGTCTTCGTTGATCTGTCGGCAGCGTATGACACGGTGAACGTCAAAAGACTTCTTCTTAAAGTCAGACATATTACTAAAGGTGAACTATAACCCCGGTGTGTTCAAGTCAAAAGTGAATAGGTATCTAATAGGCAAGCGTGCTACAGCTTCGACCACATCATCGCTTTCAGGTGCTCATCGCTCCATAGTGCAATCTGTAGAATACCGACAGGCTTGCGACCTCACGTCGATGCGCCAGACTTTGAAGCTTAGGTACTCTTTACTAGAGTGTCATCTCCAATGAGCCTCATAGCACGTCTCTCAATTGAATCCAAATCCTCGAGCTGATACTTGGCAGAACCGACCTAGAGGTGGCAGCAGTACTCCATACAAGATCTGACCTGAATACTGACAATTATTAATTTCCGGGTATACCACACCTAATTGAAGAATGTATCCATAGTAAAGAAATATCTAAATTACTAGCCGCTTCAAATGAGACTTGTTCCAAATCAGTTTGAGGTCGGGGACATTTTTAGCCTAAAGTCCTTTGTAGGAAATAGTCCCTGTACCCTGGGGTTGCACTAAGTAGTTATTTTGACACTACTCTGTATAGATTACTACTGTACAATACTCACTGGAACCGGCCTTCTTCCAGCACGCGACAGGCACCGTGCGCGCACGGCGAGCCATAGCACGCGTCGATCATGTTGGCGCACGTGTCGCCGTGGAATCCGCGCGCGCACGCGCACGCGAACCCGCCCGCACCGGAGGGGGCGCACGCGCCGCCGTTCAGGCACGGGTTGCTGTAGCATCGGTCGCATTTCGAGATTATTTCCGCGGGAGGCTTTTCTGGAAGCAGTTAATTGACTTGTTAGAAATGCTACGTACAAGAAACAAGCGCGGCCAAGGACCTTCACAAAAAAACTGACTGCGAAAAAAAACTAAAAAAAATGCAAAAATTTAAGTGAGAATGGTTCATCATCATCATGTCAGCCTTTAGAAGTCCACTGCTGAACATGGCCTATGTCCCCCAAAGAACGCCAAGACGAGCGGTCTTGTGCTACCTCCATCCACCGACTTCCTGCGATGGCTACAATGTCGTCGGTCCAGCGTGTGGGAGGTCTCCACTTCTCTTGCTTGTTCGTGGACTCCATTCGAGAACCTTTATTCCCCAGCGGTTGTCGGTTCTGTGAACTATATGGCCTGCCCAATGCCACTTCAACTTGCAAACTCTGAGAGCTATTTCGGTAACCTTGGTTCTTCTACGGATTTCCTCGTTTCAGATTCTATCGCGTAGAGAAACACCGAGCATAGCTCTCTCCATTGCACGCTGCACGACTTTGAGCTTGTGTATGAGACCAATAGTTAGCGACCACGTCTCAGTGCCGTATGTCAACACTGGGCACACGCACTGATTATAAACTTTCGTCTTGAGGCTCTGCGGTATCTGCGACGAGAAGATATGGCGTAATTTCCCGAACGCTGCCCATCCGAGTTGGATTCGTCGGTTGACCTAATTGTCGAAGTTGGATCCCCCCAGTTGGATCGTCTGACTTAAGAAGACATAGTGATCAACAGCTTCGATAATGTCGTTCCCAACATAAACCGGCATGGGTACGACATGGGCATTTGACATGATGTTCGTCTTGCCCATGTTCATTTTAAGACCCACCTGTTGGGAAACAATATTGAGGTCACTGAGCATTGTGCTTAGGTCTTCCAGGGTTTTTGCCATGATGACTTTATCATTAGCAAATCGAAGGTGAGTGATGTATACGCCATTGATGTTAATACCATATCCGTTCCAGTTCAGAAGCTTGAATATATCTTCCAGTGCAGAGGAGAACAGTTTCGGAGATATAACGTCTCTCTGTCTCACCCCTTTCTGCAGTTCGATAGAATTCGAGCTCCGATCTTGGAGACGGAATGTCATGGTGGCCTTGCTGTACAAACACTTCAACACTTCGATGTACCGGTAATCAATCTGGCACCGCTGTAATGACTGTAGCACTGCCCAGGTCACGACTGAATCAAAGGCTTTCTCGTAGTCCATAAACGCTAGACAAAGTGGCTGATTATAATATTCGGTCTTCTGTATAATCTGCCGGAGCATAAGCTTATCAACTTTAATTCGTTATCGATTCCAAATGGTCATTCGAAATGAAAAATAATACTAAAGATGATTTTCAAATACCTATTCAAGACCCACTTAACATAAGTAGTATGTCTAATTTATTTTTTCCTTTTTCACAATATGGCGTCTAGTTGTAGCCATATTGAATTTTATTACTGTCTTGTACTTGTGTAGTGACACGGGTAGTAGTCGGGTAACGACATACCCTGTCCAAGTTTCCATTTACTACAAGAACAAAAACCTGACAGTAATACAATGAATCACCTCTACACCGGGCGTGAATCACCTCTACACCGGGCATCCTCAGGAGCAATAATGATTTGTGAACGGATGAATGAATGAACTTTATTATTCCCCTCACCTGTGCACACGTGCGCATTAGAATGCGTGCTGAGTATGAGCTTGTCTCGCATGTTGGGCGGCGCGGCGCAGCGCGCGATGCCTGCTTCCACGTACTCGCCGGCCGACTTCACCCACTCGGAGAGCCAGCGCGACGAGCAGTCGCAGTACAGCGGGTTGGACCCGAGGGCGCTGGGAACGGTACAGGCACGGAATTGAGCTCATTTCTGAAGCGTTGCAGTGTGGTGTAATTATTCACAAACTGCGTGTGTTGTATTGTACTGCATCACGTACTGTAACTGTAACTTCACTATTCAGGGCGTCTCCGCCATCGCCACAGGGAAGGCAAGTCCTTATTATGAAAAGTAAGTAATACAAAGATTTTAAAATACACTGGTGTTCAAAACTTAGTACCACGCTTTAAAAATTAATAGATTACTACCCTACTCTACCCTACTCATCGGATGAAGATACTTAGTGCACCAGTTTTAAGTCAAAACCTAAACTATCCAACAGTGAAAATCACATTGAAATCGGACCAGGTTTTAACGTGATGCGCGAACAGACAGACACCAATTTTTTGTTTTTTATCTTTTTTTTTAATTAAAATCGATGTTAATGTATAATAAACTATACTTTTAAAGAAAGTTCATAAAGTTTGCTATAGAACGATTTTCACTTCTGTTTAGGAAAAATTGCAATTTTTAAAGTGTGGTACAAAGTTCTGTAGTACCACACTTTAAAAAATCTTTTTTTTTTCCTTTTTTTTTTCTCATTCGAACCTCTCTGTTCGAAACGAAAACGAAGTTAACTTTTGCACGTGGTACAACTAGCTCTCGTATTAATTTCTCACAGCCGTAGTAAAACGAAGTTAACTTTTGCACGTGGTACAACTAGCTCTCGTATTAATTTCTCACAACCGTAGTAAATTGAAGTTAACTTTTGCACGTGGTACAACTAGCTCTCGTATTAATTTCTCACAGCCGTAGTAAAACGAAGTTAACTTTTGCACGTGGTACAACTAGCTCTCGTATTAATTTCTCACAGCCGTAGTAAAACGAAGTTAACTTTTGCACGTGGTACAACTAGCTCTCGTATTAATTTCTCACAGCCGTAGTAAAACGAAGTTAACTTTTGCACGTGGTACAACTAGCTCTCGTATTAATTTCTCACAGCCGTAGTAAAACGAAGTTAACTTTTGCACGTGGTACAACTAGCTCTCGTATTAATTTCTCACAGCCGTAGTAAAACGAAGTTAACTTTTGCACGTGGTACAACTAGCTCTCGTATTAATTTCTCACAGCCGTAGTAAAACGAAGTTAACTTTTGCACGTGGTACAACTAGCTCTCGTATTAATTTCTCACAGCCGTAGTAAAACGAAGTTAACTTTTTTTATTTATTTTTATTTCGGACTAGGTAATCGTTTGACCACGATTTCACCTCATGGAAAGCGATGATGTGGTCGAAGGTGTAGCACGCTTGCCTAGTAGATACCTATTCACACCGGGGTTATAATTTACCGGAAACAACTGCGTGAAAAGTGCGTCTAGCGTTAAGGTATTGGTATCATCTGATGTTATTGTTTTCGTATGGGCTGATACGTAAATACAGCTAATGATTTCATAAATCTAAATAAATTCACAGTGATTTTGTTGTGATCTGACACTACCCAGAGAAAGTGATATTTTTCCGACACTGACTAAACGCCTACCGTTTTTAATAAATTCACAGTGATTTTGTTGTGATCTGACACTACCCACAGAAAGTGATATTTTTCCGAAACTGACTAAACGCCTACCGTTTTAAAATAGCATAACTCTACCTTGACTACAGCGAAGATTTTTATCAGTCACTGTCTTGTAAATTGGTGATCATGGGAGTGTGCGCAGGTTGTCAGTTCATATTATTTCAAAATTGGTGATCATGGGAGTGTGCGCAGGTTGTCAGTTCATATTATTTCAAAATTGGTGATCATGGGAGTGTGCGCAGGTTGTCAGTTCATATTATTTCAAAATTGGTGATCATGGGAGTGTGCGCAGGTTGTCAGTTCATATTATTTCAAAATTGGTGATCATCGGAGTGTGCGCAGGTTGTCAGTTCATATTATTTCAAAATTGGTGATCATGGGAGTGTGCGCAGGTTGTCAGTTCATATTATTTCAAAATTGGTGATCATGGGAGTGTGCGCAGGTTGTCAGTTCATATTATTTCAAAATTGGTGATCATGGGAGTGTGCGCAGGTTGTCAGTTCATATTATTTGAAAATTGGTGATCATGGGAGTGTGCGCAGGTTGTCAGTTCATATTATTTCAAAATTGGTGATCATGGGAGTGTGCGCAGGTTGTCAGTTCATATTATTTCAAAATTTTCTCAATTTTATGTATGTTTTATTATTTTATTTATTTCTCATTTAGTTTAACGTGTTTTTTTTAGTGCAAAAATACCACTTTTATTCATTCATGCTGTGTTTGCCTCTTACTGGGTTTTTACTTTCACCCAAAAAAAAAAAATGTAATTAGACTAAGTTCATTGTATCAACCTGTTAGTATAACAAACAACTAATAACATACTCACCCAATTTCAGCAAAAATCGATCAGTTGTCAAATATTATTATTATTATACGCTTTATATTAGCTTCACTTGTATGTTTGTATGTTTGTAACCGACTCCTTTGGACGCTATTTTGACCCACTTTAAACGGTCAGATTTCATTCAAATTTAGCACACCTGTCAAAGACCGATGACAATGCAATAATTCGAAAAAAAAACTAAAAAGTTGAAAATAAATAATAGTTTAAAAAAACTAAAAAACACGCTTTATATAGAAAACTAAACTAAAAAATAGAAAATAAATTTTAATAGTTTAGATAAGAAAAAAATGTTTTATTTAAAACAAAGCGTGGGGTGCTTTTTAAGATATTATCGAAATGATAATCCTTCTTCTCATATCTGTCAATGAAATATTTATAACTATTGACCCATGCACCCCACGATTTATTTGAAATATTTTTTTTTCTTCTTATTTACACTATTAAAATTTATTTTCTATTTTTTAGTTTGGTTTTCTATACAAAGCGTGTTTTTTAGTTTTTTTTAAATATTATTTATTTTTATCTATTGCTCGGCTTCTAGCTGGCCGATTGATATAGTCAAAACCTAAGCTATCCAATACTGAAAGCCGTATTTGATTCTGACCCGGAAGGTTTTACGTGATGCGGAAACAAAAATCCAGACAGACACGATAAAAAATGTTATATTCTTGTTTAGTAGCTCCTTTTAAACCCTCGAGTTTTTTTTTAAACATCGATATGTTGTTCCCGTGCAGCGACAGCACTCGCAGCTGCGTCAAACCTTTCAGATGATGATTAAAGAACACTTACACGTGAGAAATAGACACGAGGTCCCTGAACACTCCGTCCGCCAACATCGATATGTTGTTCCCGTGCAGCGACAGCACTCGCAGCTGCGTCAAACCTTTCAGATGATGATTAAAGAACACTTACACGTGAGAAATAGACACGAGGTCCCTGAACACTCCGTCCGCCAACATCGATATGTTGTTCCCGTGCAGCGACAGCACTCGCAGCTGCGTCAAACCTTTCAGATGATGATTAAAGAACACTTACACGTGAGAAATAGACACGAGGTCCCTGAACACTCCGTCCGCCAACATCGATATGTTGTTCCCGTGCAGCGACAGCACTCGCAGCTGCGTCAAACCTTTCAGATGATGATTAAAGAACACTTACACGTGAGAAATAGACACGAGGTCCCTGAACACTCCGTCCGCCAACATCGATATGTTGTTCCCGTGCAGCGACAGCACTCGCAGCTGCGTCAAACCTTTCAGGGCGTCTCTCTGTAATCATAAAGGTAATTAATTAACAGGATATGCAGCCGGCATTTTGTCCATGCAAACATATGCCTAGACCTCGCGACCACAAACTTTTTTTGCAAAAATCAAGCGGTGCACAGTAGCGCCATCTAGTTACCTTATTGTAAAACTAACATTAATACCCAAGGTGCTCCATCAATCCCTACCCAGTAGTTTAAGGGCCACTAAACTCTAAGGGGTTTAACTCTCCACTGGTAGAAATATAAAAGTGAGCAATTTACTGCCTGAATAGCTCCTCAAAGGAGCTATTCTGCTCATCACGCCGAAGATCCTCATCAGATCTTCACCAATTTTTTACGAGACTAATTTAAAGTTACTTTCAAATAAAAAAAATAACCATAGAAAACGGATTTAGATCCTTTTATTAGTAAGGCGGAGATATTCAGACTTAAAATTACTACCTCTGAAATATAAAAGAACTAACAAAATCAGACCTCAAAAGGCGGAGATATTCAGTAGTCCTTTTTGCCCCTTGTTGGAGGAAGTACCCCCCTAATTAAAAATTCAGGACGACAAAAAATATATTATAAAGTCATTAAACCTGTATATCAAGTTTCGCCCAGATCAGTTGTAAAATATGACCTGTAGAGAAGTACCAACAAACCGAAAGCAAATGGATTGAACTTAAAGCAGAGACGCTTCGCTCGCTCGGTCAATAATGATTTTTTAATTACAAACATACGAGTCAAAGTTTATAACTTCCAGTAGCTTTGTCATCCAAACTCCAGAGTCAAGGTCCATTCATAATTTTATGGGCGCTCGTTTTCGTCACAGATCATTGTGCGTCTCACTGAAATATTCTACAACGCGTAGCAGAGGGGATGTCACACGCGACAACGCATAATTGTTTTTTTTTTCAAAGATTCTTCAGAATACATATGAACAAATTAGCTGCTGCCAGCGGCTTCGCACGGGTGGTCATTTGTGTAGGATAAAAGTACTCTATGATCTATTCCAGGACCTAAAAGTAGTATAACAAAATTTTATCAATATTTTTATCGATTTCTCGGCTTCTACTCGTCAGATTGAGATACGTCAGGTTTTAAGCCAAACCCTAAGCTATCCAACAGTGAAAACCGCAAGCGGTCCAGTAGTTTTTACGTGATGCGCGTACAAACATATAGACAAACAAAATGTGTCCGTCACTACAGCTGGCCATTTGTTTGTATGCAGCCCAAAATTTCCCAAACTGTAGTGCTCTCAAGTGCTCTTTAGTGCCCAAATATGGCCATTAGTTCTCGATTTCTTTACGAGATATTTCAATTCAAAGGGTGGCCTGCCAGGGTGACGCTGCGTTCAGCGCGTCGATGTCGAGGAGCCAAATCCAGCGAATAGATTTAAATGAAACATAGCTCAGCTTTTAGTTCTCGAAATAATAAGCTAAACTGTCAGACAAAATTACAATCGAAGTGGTTTATGAGAAAAACATCTTACAAGGGTGGTTAGCCAGAATTACGCTTGCTTCAGCGCGCTAACTGCATAATAACAAACCTAGGGAATCAATATTCTTCAAATTAAGTGGAGCTGCAGTGCTTCTATTTGTGCTTTTTGTGCCCAAAAATCATTCGTGTAAGTCCAGTAGTTTTTGATCGTTCGAGGCTGGAGAGATGGCCGGCTGGGGTGACGCTGGCTCTGGCGCGCTACCCTGAAACTCGACAACCTACTAATAGTTCCCGATAAGATGGTCTTTGTGCCCGAGAATTGGACATCTGCCTAAAGAACTTTACGAGAAAAAGCTATCATTACTTTTTATAATTGAAGCTTGGATTACCATTTTGGTCGGATAATATAATGTGTACAATCACGTCCAAAAGTGATAACTTATAAAAGTTAAAGTAAGTTAAAGTATTGGTATCACTTTAATTGGTATTATATTACTTTTTATAATTTTATGATCAACGCTTACTTAGCGAGAATATAATATTTCCAGGTAATTATTTATAGGAATAATTTAGATCACGTTAGTAGTTGGTGGTTTAGTTTAATTCAATTGACCTATCAATAGATGGCGTTACTGTCGTCGTAAGACAAAATTCATACGAAGTATCTATTAAAATATTAAAAAGTTTTACTTGACTACTTTCTTTGATATAATTTTACTATAATGTTCTAAGATTAAGAATTAACACAAAACATAATATTATTATTTAACAGGCAATTTTTTTACGGAAAAATCTGGATCACCTTTGTTAGTGGTATGGTCACGTGTTGGTTTGGTTCAGTTTGACCTGCCAAAAGATGGCGTTACCGCCATCTTTAGACGAATTTAGAGAGTCCCTTTATTGTACGGCCAATAATTCATGACCAAATAATGCACAGTCAATAAGCTAAATTATGTACACGTTTTATTGGCTGCGTAATACTGACCATGCATTATCAACCCGAACCGATTTTGTACGGGTAAAAATACACGGCCAGTAATAGCCGTCCAAACATTTCGAAGCCATGTACACGCAATATCAGGCCGAGTATTATTGGCTGTACAATACTGGTCGTACATTATTTTGGTCGTGTATTATTTCCTGCCCTAGGTACCTATGCCTGGGGCCGGGCGCGTGAAGATTGGAAACGCAGCCACGCGTTGATAATTGATATGTGTGAAATAAATTTTTATTTAATTGTACATTTATGATTAGCCGGCTAAATGGAATATCCGTGCCTAATACGTTTTCATTCATGCTAATGACAAATCCTTCGTGTTAGAAAGAGACAGCTGTTGCTTCGAGAACCTTCTAATGGAGGTATTTACAATAAGGAAATACACTAAGTACTAAGTAGTGAAAAAAGTAATACACTACACTTCGTCCCTACACTTCGCTTGCTTGTTCGTGGTCGCACTTCGAAAACCTTTATTCCCCAGCGGTTGTCGGTTTTGCGAACTATATGGCCTGCCCATTGCTACTTCAACTTGCAAACTCTGAGAGCTATGTCGTTAACTTCGGTTCCTCTCCGGATTTCCTCATTTCAGATTCTGTCACGTAGTGAAACACCAAGCATAGCTCTCTCTCCATTGCACGCTGCGCGACTTTGAGCTTGTGTATGAGACCAATAGTTAGCGACCACGTCTCAGTGGCGTATGTCATCACTGGCAACACGCACTGATTATAAACTTTCGTTTTGAGGCTCTGCGGTATCTGCGATGAGAAGATATGGCGTAATTTCCCGAACGCTGCCCATACGAGTATAGACGTATTCACTTCAAAAAGTGGGAGAATGCAGCATTTTAGCCGGGACCATTTCGGAGAAGTTACTTTGAGGAAATGGATTTGGTACATCAGCACAATGTTACCTGAACACATCTGAGTCGGTTGTAGCTGACAATGAGGGTGGACAGCTTAGAGAGCGCCGCGAACGTGTCGTTGGCGAGCACACCGATCTTGTTGTTGGAGAGGTCCAGTCGGGTCAGCTGCGTCAGGTGGCTGATCTGCTCCGGCAGGATGCTGGTGATGTCGTTGGATTCCAGGTACCTGGAGGAAGAACAGATTGGGATATTATCCGTGCCTCTGAGCGGCACAGGTTTTACCAGTTCAGCCACTGTGACCACTACGACGTTCTCCAAATTTTTCCTTTAGATATTTAATGTCCATCTTACGGGGATGATACCGCTATCTATCTACGGTTACGGACGGCATCGGTATCTATTGGCAGTTTGCTGAACTTTCCTTAACCTTTTGCTGCCCCAACAAAATGTCCACGCGGGCACAGCCTCGGGGCGCAGCTAGTTACACTAACATTAAAAAGGCAAAAGTTTGTATGTGTGTATGTTTGTTAACGGATGAACGGATTTTGATGAAATTTGATATGGAGATAGCTTATAACCTGGAATAACACATAGGATAATTTTCATCATAATTATCCTCACGCTCAAACGGCTAAATGGATTTTGATGAAATTTGATATGGAGATAGGTTACCCTGGAATAACACATCGGATATTTCATCATCATAATCATCAATCATGCGGGTGAAACCGCGGGGAGCAGCTAGTACTGTATATGTAAAAGGGCAAGGCATCTAATTCAGTTGTTACAGTTCAGTGGTCTGCTTGGGTATGTTGGGCGGCAGCGCAGCGAGCTGTGCGCGCGCGCAGCGCACCACGGTGCCGGCGCACGTGCACGCGGCGGGGCAGTAGTCGGCCGCCAGGCAGCCGACGTCTTCCGCTGAAAACAACACCGTGTATTGGTTAGCGGAACCAGAATACATCACTTCATCAGCCGGAACACGTCCACTGCCGAACTTAGGCTCCCAATAATGCATGGGGTTGGCTCATCATCGCTCGGCAGGCAATCGTAGGTGTTGACACTAACAGTGGAAAATACTTTCTAATTTCAAAGTGAGACAGGACAAGTAGTGTGTCATATGAAAGATATTTATTGAAATACATAAGAAAAATGTATTGGATATTTTGTTTATCAACCTATATATGTACGTTTGTTCCCATGTGGCGCTCTAGTAGACCAAACGCGTGGGCTCATTTTGAAGATTCTTACATCAATCGATTTGTCTTAACCTTGCGATTATCAATAACGACATGACATTAATCAAAACTCAATAGGGCGACAACCAGATGCCATAATTGTGAAACAGCAAAAAAAAAAAATCGACGAGCTATGTTAAGTGGGATACCATTGAATAGGTATTTGAAAATCATCTTTAAGTTTCTCCTTATCATTTTATTTCGGATTACCATTTAGGATCTATAACGATTTAAAGTTCGCAGTCGGGTTTTTTCATTGTGCGTAAATTTTCTTATTAGTTTTGTTCGCAGTCGGGGTTTTTAGCACTTTCAATTATTGACTTTGTTATTTTTGAGATAGAAGTCAATACTCGGCGAACCACTAATCATTCTAGCACAGTATACTTACGGTTACACTTAAAGTGGTGCGGCTCGAGCGAAGCGAGCGCGGCGTGCTGCAGCGAGCGCGGTGCCGAGCACGTCGCACTGGGCGCCAGAGCGCGCGCGCCTAGCCACGGGCCCAGCCACGACATGTGGCACGTGCATTCCAGGGGGTTGTTGTCTAAATTCCTAGGAACATAGTTTCAGGTAATTATGGAATAACTAAATAGCGCATACATAATTTAAAATGACGTACACGAAGTTTTATTAAAGAGTGGTGAGACATCTATAAGGAATTTAGCAAATCTTTTGACTTGACTAACCGCGATGTGTAACTTAGCAAAGCTTCATAGATTAGGCATCCACGGTACTCTGCTGCGGTGGTTGGAATCATAGGTCTCAACTGCTAGTCGTCAAAGGATTTAGGTCTGTAGTGACAAGAGCACCTTCTGGTGTACCTCAAGGGTCACATCTGGGACTTCCACTCTTTCTGATCTTTATATTTTTTTACTGTTTATCTAGGCTAGCACTATCTCGCCAGTGTTAAGCGAGGATAAAGACGCGGTGCCTAGACTGGTTCTCAAGGCTGCTGGAACACGACAACAGATTCTTGGGAATACTTGAGGATGGTATCTAACCAGAAGGACATTAGAAGCGGTCATACTAAGATGATATTCACTCAAAAGTGAGCTTATACATAATTGATAGATTCAGGCGTTACTTTGCGGAAATCCATATTTAAAATGAACAAAATAAAAATATGTAGCTTACTTCCGCCAAAACTGTAAGTCAGACAAATGATAAATGGTAAAATTAACACCAGTAAAACCCCACGCTAAACAAAACCCTACTCCAGATTGAACTAATGTAAAATATAAATGAAATGAAAGCTAAGGCCTGGAGGCCAGAAAAAACACTTATTTACAAATAATATATATAAATATATATACACAATAAAAAACCCCATGCTAAAGAATCCCCACCCAAATACAAGTATCGTAACTCTTATATATTTATATACATATAATATAAATACACAATAAAAAAACATATACCTCGATCCAAATACCAAACGTCAATACGACACGTGTTTCACCTCTGCACGAGGCATCTTCGGGTGATGGTGACAAATTCCCTTATATAGGCTACGCGCCTGAGCTAGTGCGACTGCACTACTGCATCGCCGCGAACCAGTCTGAGCCGGAATGAACCACTATGATTTTACAAGGTCACGCCACTATTGCACCATATTTACGATTACGTCATCACCGAGTGTTGTGACGCATTTCCAGTGAAAATACGAAACAAAGGTGATAAAACTAAGTTGGTTTGGTCGTTAAATAATGTATACCTATTTTGTTATGTCTTAAAATTTGTTATTGTTCCAATACACACAAACGGAAACCCTTGTCGCAAACGTGTAAAACATTATACGTATTATCACTCCACAGAGAGTGATTGGACTCAATTAAATGTTTAGCGAAATGGGACTGCTCTGGATGACTATTCCTGTACGTGGCCTTATGTTCTTTTGGTTTATGTGTTTGTTCTTATGTTCGTGGTGTATGTGGTACGCGTCCCACATACACCGCGATACACTCATCACAAAGCAACTTGTAAACACCGGACTTTTTGTGGTTCTCCATCCGGTCTTTACCATTACAAAGATGACGCAGATTGTTATTAGTTCGAAACGCTACATGAACGTTGTTTTTCCTAAGCAAGTTTGCGATTTTATCCGAAACTGGGCCCATGTATGACAAACTACCTACATATTTGTTGATTTTATCCCGTGGACCCGCAAAAAGTAATGATCGAACCCTATCTTGTAGTTTCCTTTTTATCAAATTATCTACCACTTCTTTATTGTACTTGTTTGAAATAGCAATTTGATAAATAATATGTAACTCATTATTATAATTCTCAGAGGACAAAGGAACTGTCAATAACCGGAGTATATAACTATGAAAGGCTGCTAATTTATGTTGAATGGGGTGACAAGACGAAGAAGGAATAGCAATATCCGTGTGTGTTGGTTTACGGTAAATTTGAAAATCTAGTTTATCAATTACCCTCGTTAAAGTTAAATCTAAAAAGTTAAGAGACCGATAATCTTCTAGTTCTAATTGAAATTTAATTTTGGGGTGGATATTTGTTGATCTCTCAAACAAATAATAACATCGTCCACATATCGAAAGTAAAAAAGAATATTGGGATCGTTAACTAAATGTTGACATTCAAAATTGTCCATAAATAACTCGGCCATCAGAGGACTCAAGGGGGAACCCATTGCTAAACCTTCTCTTTGTCTAATATATTGATTGTTAAATCTAAAATAATTTTGTTCCATACAAATACTAGTCAAATTAATAAGATCATCTGTCTCACCAGGGTGTAACCGTTGTTTCTCAAAGTGAGAACACAATACTTGTAAACACTCTTTATAGGGAACATTGGTAAACAAACTGTCTACATCCAATGACAACAATTTAGCATTCGGTGGAATAATAACGTCTTTAACTTTGTGAATTAAATCTAAGCTATTTTTCAAACTATACTGTGGCTTGAAACTCGCTTTGCTTCTTAAAAGAAAATTAAGATGTTTAGCCAACTTGTATGCTGGAGCTCCAATGTTCGAGACCACAGGACGTATAGGGATATTGATTTGATGAGTCTTAGGTAATCCATACAAACAAGGGGAACGTGGATTCATGGGCACAATATTTTTGAGAGGCCCTGGTGGAATATACGTTATGTTTTTTATGGCTATTTTCAAATCTGATGTAAACTTATTAGTTGGAACTGAATTCAAAATTTCAAATTCCTCACCTCGAATAACCTCGTAGATGGTTATATGAATCCCTATCCAATATTACTACTGTATTACCTTTATCGGCTTTTGAATAACCTCGTAGACCTTCTGGTTATATGAATCCCTATCCAATATTACTACTGTATTACCTTTATCGGCTTTTGAATAACCTCGTAGACCTTCTGGTTATATGAATCCCTTTTCAATATTACTACTGTATTACCTTTATCGGCTTTTGAAACCCTTACACTTCAGGACTTTTTTTCAGTTTTGGCGGAAGTAAGCTACATATTTTTATTTTGTTCATTTTTTTTGAGATTATACAGTTGAAAATAAAAATAACTTACAAGGTTGAGAGCATTGTTAGGTGGTCGAATGCTCCAGGAGTGATGCATCTGATCTTATTGGCAGTCAGTGCCCTGAAACGTACAAGTTAATGGTAAGTTCGTTAATGATCAAGCTGTGCTTACTTTATATATTATTTTGTAGCCATGAATGAACTCCGTAAGTGTGCACATGTTCAAAACCCTTCAAGTAGTTTGATATCAAAAGAATAAGAAGAATAAATAAGTTTATATGCTACAATTACAAACATAAATCATTACAAACGTCATAAGAAAAAATAAATAATCAATAAAATAGCTCAAATGATAATTGCAGCAAAATGATTCCAACTCAGCATAATGCTGGTTGTAAAACAACCAGCGCTGGTCTTCCGTTGGGGCCTTACGGTGACGTCACGGCACCGACACACTCAGCAAAATAATAACAAATATATCATAAACATATAATAACAAAGAAATAAATGAGCTTAAAAATGCAAATGAAGTATAAACATTAGAAACGAGATATTTACCATGGATACTATTTCTATTGAGTGCAACAGCGCCGAAATATCGGGAACTCAATACAAAATATAGTATCCATGGAATATATCCCGTCTCTAATGTTTATACCTCTAGTGTTTGTGATCATGTCAGTTTTAAACAATATATTAAAAATGCAAACACAAATTTGAACATTACAACGATGTACTCAAACTGCGATGTTATAATATGTATATTTTCCCATGAAAGCCTTGGTTTTTCTCCGCTCTGCGAGGGGTTTCGCCATTTATTATATATGGCGGGGAGTGTTAGACCGTATACGCGCGAATTCGCTGTACACTGGTTTTTGCGCCATAATTTACTTTAAAATATGTTGTATCCTGATTAAAAATGTAAAAAAGTTGTGTTAAACATGTGAAACCAGTGTTCGTGAGGAGGATTTGTCTCCACCTGACATCACGGAACACCAACGAACATGACGAACGAGCTTTTACCAGCAAAATCAAGAAAATATTCCGACTTTATTTTTTCACTAAATGTAACATAATATGTACATAATGTTACATGAGGGTAAATAAAGTGGTGTATGAAACGGCACATAACTAGGTATTATAACACTCGAGTGATACTACTACTACTCTCAAACTACTCTCGTGTTTCATCCCCCCCATTATACAACCGTTTCATAAACTACTATTATTTAACTTCACTTGTATGTATGTATGTATCTATGTATTTCTGTCTGTCCTTGAATCTTGCGACTCAAATTTCGAGCACTTCCCGATTAGCTATCTTGCTGTAACTTTCAGGGTAGCTCAAAAATCGATGAAAATGAAAAAAAAAGATAACATAATAAGTGACATTCATGAAAAAAATGTGAAATTCATTAAAAAAGCTTTTTTATGCCTTTTTTATTATTTATGACAATCATCATAATTTAGGAAAAATGTAATCACCGTGTTTTGGTGCGATAAATTGCAATAAGTTTGAACCAGAACATTTACTTTTAGTGGATTTACTAAATAACTACTAATACAATGTTGATAACATTTATATGGAACTACATTGAAGGTCTCCCCTTTGAAAATAAAAAAAAAACAACTTTTTAGAAATCCTGGAGATGTTAGTGAACATACACACAATTGTAAAGTACATGAATCCTACTATAAGGGCTTTTGTTCTCATTTAATGTATGGACTTGGAGCAGCATATCAACAAGTGTCCTCTCAGCATACAACATAACAATCTAATCGAAGAGGAGACTTTAATAAACCGATTTCTATGATCCTGAAATATCCGGTGCACGCCGTGCAGCTGGCTTGTATCACATAGTCTAGCTGGATAACTCTGTTACCATCAAATTTCATCCGAAACAGCACATCTCATAACAGAATGATCGTAACATCATTTTGAAATTAAAATAAGAAGCCATTACAAGCGCTGCTGAACAATCTGCAGGAACTTACAAAGTGCTCAAACTGTGCAGTCCAAAGAACATCTTATCAGTGACAGTCTGCAGCAGGTTTCCGTCCAGCAGCAGCTCCTGAATGTTGGCAGCACCGTCGAAGGCGTTGTCCTCGATCACCGTTATGCCTGTTGGAGAGGAATTATGTAGGACCAAGCACGCTCCCCTGGGAGACACCAGGGCACTAGTTTTCTGCTTATATTAGTAACTGATACTAGACATAGATGTTATTATAAGAAAAGAAGAAAAGAAGTAACACGTGAAGTATTAACATTAGAACCGGGATATTTACCATGGATACTATTTTTACTGACATCCGATATTTTGGCTCTGTTGCAAGCGCCATGACCACGGATAAGTGATAACTGAACTAACTGGGGGTAGGTAAGTTTTTACGAGCACACAAAATATCTACCCTCTTTCTCATTCTTTTATTACGCATGATACCAGTACCATTGTTCACACTTTCATTACTGACTCGACACACAACACTAGCAGTATCACCTCGCGTATTTGGGACGTTATACTTGTAGTGTTTGTGACCATGTCAGTTTTAAACCATATAATAAGAAACACATGTTGATTAACAACATGTTGGATCAAGCAGGGGATCCAATGAAAATTCCCGAAACTGGTTTTAGTCTTGTATTGCTGGGTTTTACATAAATTTTATATTTTACTAGCAGAACACATGAAAAATGAAGGGGGATAAAAATAATTTTAGGCGGGTAAGATCCGTGACAGGACGGAGGCTCTTAATACATTTTTGTTTAAAGGACTAAACTAAAGACGCTAAGTACAGTCGAACGCCATAAAAAAAGAAGCAATAATTTAAAACTTTTAATATGTTCTAATATATCTGGTTTCAAACTCAAAGTAATGTATCCACACCTACGAGTATATATAAAAGTGAAAACGTTTGTTCGTTTGGGGAGTTTTAACACGGTAACAGCTGGACGGATTTTGATAAAATTTGGAATGGAGAAGCCCTGGAATAAAATATAGGATACTTT
This sequence comes from Alsophila aescularia, assembly GCA_946251855.1. Taxonomy (NCBI): domain Eukaryota; kingdom Metazoa; phylum Arthropoda; class Insecta; order Lepidoptera; family Geometridae; genus Alsophila; species Alsophila aescularia. The sequence goes on from OX276374.1 coordinate 62,395,383, forward strand.
TTATCCCAGAAAGTTTCCACGGAAAAGCTGGAGAATGTGGATTACTCGCTGTAAGGAACGGTTGGCATGGAAACGAAATAACAAGTTTGTCAAAAAACATCAAGAGCGTTGGTGCTATACCTACTTTTGCACATTATCTCAATGCTTTTGCATTGGTTTTTAATGTCCTGAAAAGAACATAGAATGCTTTTGTTCTCAATAAACTGTATTCCGCGCGGACGAAGTCACGGGCGAAAGCTAGTTGTAAATACATAATATAGCACTTTCACAAATCAAAAACTTAACAAGAAAAAAGTAAAACTATGAATAAGTATTATAAATATTGCTAGCTGTGCCCGCGGCTTTGTCCGCATGGTCTCATATTGCTAGCTGTGCCCGCGGCTTTGCCCGCATGGTCTCATATTCCCATATTCCCAGGTTAAAAGTAATTTATGTGCTATTCCAAGATCTAAAATACCAATTTAACAAAATTTGATCAAAATTTCTTCAGACTTCAAATATAATTTTATAATCTATTGCTTAGCTTCTAGTCATTGGATTGAGATACCAGTATTATACCAGTTTTTAAGTTAAACCTAGTTGGCTAGCTTAGAGCCAACAGTGAAAATCAACAAGAAGTCCGCAATCGGTCCAGTAGTTTTTACGTTATGTGCGAACAAACAATCATACAGACAGACGGACATGTTTTAAGTAAATGTTATATTCTTGTTCAGTAGCTTATTTTAAGTACCCTAGACTACATTTTTTTTATGTTATTTTTATAGAAAATTCCGTATTTATTGCTTTATTATATGTATAGATAGTTAGTTCTTCAAAATTAACATAACTTTGGACCCCTATCCCGCAGAAACCCATATTATTTTCGGGATGAAATATCATCATAAAAACGACTGTGTCAAATTGCACCAAAATTCATCCTGTTTCAGCGTTATACGAGTTCTTTTAAATAAATTTCAACCAATTTCCTGCGGGAACCCTTTAATTTTTCGGATCCAACGTCCTACCTCATAGTATGAACTCAAATCATACCAAGTTTCAGTTGAATTCATTCTGTAGTTTCGGCGTGATGCACAGTTATTATACAGATAGAAAGACAGACAGAAAAGAAAACAGTTTTGGCTTCAGTATAGAATATAAAAATCCTTAATTTTTTCGGGTTTAAAAGAAACCTCAATTTTAATCTATCACATAACTACTATTATCTATCATCTATGACTGTAACAAGTTGCATCAAAATCCGTCCAGTAGTTTCAGAGTGGTACGGGTTCTTTTAAATAATTTTCAACCAATATCCTGCGGGAACCCTTTAATGTTTCGAGATGAAAAGTATCCAATATCCTACCTCGTAGTATGAATTCAAATCATACCAAGTTTCAGTTGAACTTATTCAGTAGTTTTGGCGTGTTGCGCGGTCAAGATACACACAGACAGACAGACAAACAGACAGACAGACAAAAAAAAACAGTTTTGGCTTCAGTATCAAATAAAGAACAGCCTCAAAAAGAAATTAAGAAATATCTTCAATATACAGAATTTGGACCCCTATCCCGCAGGAATACTTTATTTTTTCAGGATAAAAAGTATCCTCAATTTTTCCCCATCATATAAACTAATAGTTTTGCGCCCGGGACTTCGTACGCACGGACTACTGTTTATCGCGAAAAAAAGCATCCAATTTTCTTCTAGGATATTAAAAATCAATGCAAAAGTAGGTATAGCAGGAATGCTCTTGACGTTTTATGATAGACTTGTTACTTCGTTTCCATGGCAACCACAAACCATTCTATGATGACAACCGTTCCTTACAGTGAGTAATCAACATTTTCCAGTTTTTCCGTAGAAACTTACAATTTTCCGGATTAAATAGTTTCCTTTGTTTTATTCCAGAGTATAAGAAAGAAAGAAAGAAAGAAAGAAAGAAAGAAAAGACATTTATTGTGCACAAATAAGATACATATTCAAGGTATAAAAGTAAAGTACTTAACTAAATAAATATTAATACATCTGCTGTGCACAAAAGGAGCAAGTTCTGCATAAATGCTGCGAGGACAGTAGTCTCGCAACGCTGGTTTTCAACTCGCTCCTTTCTCACATGTAGGTTTTAAAGCATATTAAGCAGGAAAGGTAGTTACAAATTAATTATTTACTTCAAATCTTCACAATCAATAAAGAATACCAGAAACTGCAAAGTAGCATTATTATGTTAAGCTGTTAAATTAACAAGGCAATACTAAGCATAACAGCAGATTGCTAGAGCTGTAAACATTTAGTAAAATATTACTAGCCACTCGATTAATCTTATATTATAGCTTAGCTATATGATATCATACTCGTAGTTAGCATGCAAATATAGAGTCAACATTAGACATAGATAGTAATAATAATAATATTGTCTGTCACTTTAGCCGGTCTGTCTCCTTAGCCTGTACAGCTAAAACGGTTTGACTTAGAAACATGAAACTTATTTTCTAAACTAATCATAGATACTTTATAATTTCACAACAATCAAAACTTAGGCATGTTGATTATTTTTATAAATATTAATCATTTCTAAAATTTACAATCAAGTACTTAGCAATAAGTATTTTGAGGTTCATGAAATTAGTCTTACAGTTATATAGAAAAGTTTTTAACTAATTAGTTATTCACATATAAGCTATCTCCATTCTAAATTTCATCAAAATCCGTCCAGCAGTTATCGCGTGAAAGCTCCCCAAACAAACAAACAAACAAATAGACAATGTTTCACTTTTATATATTGGTATGAATGACTGTGCCAAGTTCCATTAAAATACATCCAGTAGTTACAGCGTGATACGTGTTCGTTTAAATAAATTTCAACCCCTATCCTGTGGGAACCCTTTTAAATTTTCGGGATGAAAAGTATCCTATGTATGAAAAGTATCCTTGATTTTAAATCAAGCAAATTTCCATGTGAATTCATTCAGAAGTTTCGGCGTAATGCGCGGCTAAGATAAAGACATAAAAATGAAAAACAAAAACTGTTTTTGCTTCAGAATCGAAAATAGAACAGCCTCCAAATTTTTTTTACAAAATATCTTCATTGTACAGAATTGGACCTGTTACAGTTAAGTTCCCGTGGCACCCCCAGGAGTATCCTCCAGGGGTGCTTTGGGTCTGGAATGGTTTTATTATGAGTAAAGATAAATATACCTAATCATATTGATACACAATACTTTGAGTTTGAAAAGGAAATCTTATCGTGTGCCGATGAAAATAAAGGAAGTAAGGGGGAGCTAAATTATTCGCAAAAAGCTGCGGGTAGAAACCAGTCCGTATACCAAATTCCTTATATTTTTTGTTTTATATTGATTCTTACCATTGTTCCTAAAGTCCAGTTTGGTGAGGTCAGGCAGCCGACCGAACAGCCCGTCCGATTTGATCTGTCCCAAGTTGTTGTCCGGCATTACTCTGTGAAGAACATTAATTAAGTTGCAACAACAGCTATCGTGGATAATGCTTCTGGGACTCTCACATGGAGATTGAATAAGTGATATCATCATTAGCTTATATTCGACGAGTCCATTGTCGGCATTGCATTTTTATTTTTTATTGTTAAATGTCACAATGACAATAAACGATTTTCTATTCTATTCTATTCTGATCGTCCTCTGCTGACGTAGATGTAGGCCTCTCCTAGTGAATGCCATTGAGCCTGATCTTCAGCTCTTCTCACCCAATTTATCTAGGAGAGGCCTACATCCAGCAGTGGACGAATATATGCTGCTGATGATGATGATGATTTTGATGATGATGAATGATATCTGGTGGAACTGCAATTGTTATGGGCAGGCCTGACTATCAGTTGCACCACCTAGTCATCTCGTGGCACTGTGAGTAGAATAAAACTCTACTCGTATTATTGTTATGGGCAGGCCTGACTATCAGTTGAACCACATAGTCATCTCGTGGCGCTGTGAGTAGAATAAAACTCTATTATTTTTATGGGCAGGCTTGACTTTCAGTTGAACCACCTAGTCATCTCGTGGCACTGTGAGTAGAATAAAACTCTACTCGTATTATTGTTATGGGCAGGCCTGACTATCAGTTGAACCACATAGTCATCTCGTGGCACTGTGAGTAGAATAAAACTCTACTCGTATTATTGTTATGGGCAGGCCTGACTATCAGTTGAACCACATAGTCATCTCGTGGCACTGTGAGTAGAATAAAACTCTACTCGTATTATTGTTATGGGCAGGCCTGACTATCAGTTGAACCACATAGTCATCTCGTGGCGCTGTGAGTAGAATAAAACTCTATTATTTTTATGGGCAGGCTTGACTTTCAGTTGAACCACCTAGTCATCTCGTGGCACTGTGAGTAGAATAAAACTCTACTCGTATTATTGTTATGGGCAGGCCTGACTATCAGTTGAACCACATAGTCATCTCGTGGCACTGTGAGTAGAATAAAACTCTACTCGTATTATTGTTATGGGCAGGCCTGACTATCAGTTGAACCACATAGTCATCTCGTGGCACTGTGAGTAGAATAAAACTCTACTCGTATTATTGTTATGGGCAGGCCTGACTATCAGTTGAACCACATAGTCATCTCGTGGCACTGTGAGTAGAATAAAACTCTACTCGTATTATTGTTATGGGCAGGCCTGACTATCAGTTGCACCACATAGTCATCTCGTGGCACTGTGAGTAGAATAAAACTCTACTCGTATTATTGTTATGGGCAGGCCTGACTATCAGTTGAACCACATAGTCATCTCGTGGCACTGTGAGTAGAATAAAACTCTACTCGTATTATTGTTATGGGCAGGCCTGACTATCAGTTGCACCACATAGTCATCTCGTGGCACTGTGAGTAGAATAAAACTCTACTCGTATTATTGTTATGGGCAGGCCTGACTATCAGTTGAACCACATAGTCATCTCGTGGCACTGTGAGTAGAATAAAACTCTACTCGTATTATTGTTATGGGCAGGCCTGACTATCAGTTGAACCACATAGTCATCTCGTGGCACTGTGAGTAGAATAAAACTCTACTCGTATTATTGTTATGGGCAGGCCTGACTATCAGTTGAACCACATAGTCATCTCGTGGCACTGTGAGTAGAATAAAACTCTACTCGTATTATTGTTATGGGCAGGCCTGACTATCAGTTGAACCACATAGTCATCTCGTGGCGCTGTGAGTAGAATAAAACTCTATTATTTTTATGGGCAGGCTTGACTTTCAGTTGAACCACCTAGTCATCTCGTGGCACTGTGAGTAGAATAAAACTCTACTCGTATTATTGTTATGGGCAGGCCTGACTATCAGTTGAACCACATAGTCATCTCGTGGCACTGTGAGTAGAATAAAACTCTACTCGTATTATTGTTATGGGCAGGCCTGACTATCAGTTGAACCACATAGTCATCTCGTGGCGCTGTGAGTAGAATAAAACTCTACTCGTATTATTGTTATGGGCAGGCCTGACTATCAGTTGAACCACATAGTCATCTCGTGGCACTGTGAGTAGAATAAAACTCTACTCGTATTATTGTTATGGGCAGGCCTGACTATCAGTTGAACCACATAGTCATCTCGTGGCGCTGTGAGTAGAATAAAACTCTACTCGTATTATTGTTATGGGCAGGCCTGACTATCAGTTGAACCACATAGTCATCTCGTGGCACTGTGAGTAGAATAAAACTCTACTCGTATTATTGTTATGGGCAGGCCTGACTATCAGTTGAACCACATAGTCATCTCGTGGCGCTGTGAGTAGAATAAAACTCTACTCGTATTATTGTTATGGGCAGGCCTGACTATCAGTTGAACCACATAGTCATCTCGTGGCACTGTGAGTAGAATAAAACTCTACTCGTATTATTGTTATGGGCAGGCCTGACTATCAGTTGAACCACATAGTCATCTCGTGGCACTGTGAGTAGAATAAAACTCTACTCGTATTATTGTTATGGGCAGGCCTGACTATCAGTTGAACCACATAGTCATCTCGTGGCACTGTGAGTAGAATAAAACTCTACTCGTATTATTGTTATGGGCAGGCCTGACTATCAGTTGAACCACATAGTCATCTCGTGGCACTGTGAGTAGAATAAAACTCTACTCGTATTATTGTTATGGGCAGGCCTGACTATCAGTTGAACCACATAGTCATCTCGTGGCGCTGTGAGTAGAATAAAACTCTACTCGTATTATTGTTATGGGCAGGCCTGACTATCAGTTGAACCACATAGTCATCTCGTGGCACTGTGAGTAGAATAAAACTCTACTCGTATTATTGTTATGGGCAGGCCTGACTATCAGTTGAACCACATAGTCATCTCGTGGCGCTGTGAGTAGAATAAAACTCTACTCGTATTATTGTTATGGGCAGGCCTGACTATCAGTTGAACCACATAGTCATCTCGTGGCACTGTGAGTAGAATAAAACTCTACTCGTATTATTGTTATGGGCAGGCCTGACTATCAGTTGAACCACATAGTCATCTCGTGGCGCTGTGAGTAGAATAAAACTCTATTATTTTTATGGGCAGGCTTGACTTTCAGTTGAACCACCTAGTCATCTCTTGGCGCTGTGAGTAGAATAAAACTCTATTATTGGGGTAAAAAACGCAGAAACTTCTAATCTAGTCACAAAATTTTCAAAAAATGTTGCGAACCTTTGTTCATTTTTGCGAAATACTTATCAAAAAAATAACACGGACTCGGAAAGTCAAGTTGATCTAAATTTTGCTAATCTTTTTTTAGGTTGAATACGTGCTGTTGGTCTCTACCGACCTCCACAGCTTCACTGGACAGCGGGGCGGGCGCGAAAGCGCTCCGCCGCAATGCATGACGCAGAAGGCACACGCCAAAGTTTAAATTTTGGCGACCAGCACAAGGGCACCCAAGGGGAACAAACCTCGGCTTGAGCGGTCGCCTAGATTCGACTAGTAATCGAGGGTTGTTTAGTCGACGGGGATCGGACTAAACACCCTGACAAAATGGCTAGGAGCTCTATGATTAAATAAACTTGACCACCGATTCAGAATACAAATTTCGATAAGAATTCGGCAAGAAACTCGAAGGCGATTAACTGATTATTTACTAATAACGGGACCTTCATCCTCGCCGGCGAGGTCAGTGTCTGTGTCAAGTGTGTGATCCCCTGTCGGCTTGTCAGAGGAGGTAGGATTGGACCAGGCCATAGCCACCAGTACTTTGGCTGCGATGTGATTGTCCGGATCGCTCAGGATGTCAAGAGGGCGTCTACGGAGGGGCCGAGGTGATGCCGTGTCTGTCGAGAAGTTAGTAACTTGGACTACAACAGGGCTGGGATGATGGAGCACCGCGTCAAAGTAGCTGCGGGAGGAATCTTTCATAAATTGATGGATCGAGGGAAGCTCGAGATCACAGTGCAGGACGGCGTTCCTCTGATACCAGAGGTTACCATAGTGCAATTGCGCGTGAATTTGTTTTCTATTATCTGGAGCGGTTCCAGGGTTGAAGGGGGTGTGCGCAAATACTACGGACGCGTAGGTGATGACGGGGCGGATGCAGGCTTTGTAAGGTGTCACCTTATTCCTCGGGGTCATTTTACTGCCAATGAGGTGGAATAGGCGGCCTTGGAAGAATGCCGCCTTGTCGCGGACAGTTTTGATATGTTTGTCGAATTTGACTTGATAATCAAGGGTGACTCTTAAGTACTTTGCAGGGATGGGTTGGTCAAACATCGTAATGTGACTGGATGTTTTTTTTTTGTATTGAGCGGCAAGTGCCGAGGTACCTGCGTGACAGCACTGCGCGGGCACTGCACGCTCACTCACACGCGCATGCAGACGGACAGAAGGCAGATTCCCCGCATGCGTTTGTTAGTACTTACAGTGCCAGGGTGTTTAGCGGCAAGTCCCGAGGTATCTGTGTGAGGGCACTGCGCGGGCACTGCACGCTCACGGAGCGAGTGCCATACTCACACGCGCATGCAGACGGACAGAAGGCAGATTCCCCGCATGCGTTTGGTGTCTCTTCACCGGCTGTGAAATAATAAAACAGAAAACATACAAATGAAGGGAATAGATACTTTGAAACTTCTTTACGGAGTACGGTTAGTTGGTAAAGACAGAAAGGTATTTCAGTGTCGCATGTTTGAATCCTGTTAAAATGTGTATATATGTTAGAGATTATAATGAATACGAATGTACGAAATCATTTATTTAGGTGGTTAATTACTATATTCAAACTGGAACACCACGCAAACGTCATAGATAGCACAAGTTGTAGATAGTCGGTGGCATAAGTCAAGAGAAATACTGTCAGTTGTCAGTGTCAAAGTTGTATCTGTCAGTAGTGCATTTGATTGAGGTTCAGTCACTTGTTCTCGAGACGGCGCCTGCGCCGGGTGTGCTCACTGATTGATAAAAAACAACATGGCAGACACCAACAACGAACCCGTGGATTCTAATCTGTTACATTCCGCAAAAGCAGCGGTGGGATCGTTTTCAAAAAATATCCTAAATCTTCCGCTATGCCATTTACACAAAATCAAGGATATTTTACGCCAGAACTGTTATTGTTAATTTCGTGAGCGGTAAATGCCATATGAAGCTATGCCATGTGAAGATGTGCCATGTGAGGCCTAATATAAATGCACGGTAGCGGAAGAATGTTTATTAAATTATTATTAAACATTTTTTAAACAGTGGTCTACAACTATCCAAAAACCAGGCCTTGTTAATCACCCGAATACATCTCTTTTGTATTTTGAAAACTCTGTCCAACTCAACTGAGTTACCCCACATTATAAGGCCATAGCTGAGAAGAGATGACATATATGGATATGTGCCATCTCTTGTGGTACGCTGTAAGTGCTGCTTCCATAGATACATTCTGCCTGAGTTTTTTAAGTGCAAACACATAGCGTTCCAATTTATTACACACTTGATCAACATGCATTTTTCAATTGAGGTGTCTATCTATATTAATTCCCAAAAAAGAAATATTATCAACTTCATCAACTTTTTCGTCATTATATTTAATATCAAGATTTATAGGATTAGTTTTATAAGAATTAAATTGAACGATTTTTGTTTTATTAATATTTATACACAAATTATTATTTTCCATCCAACGAATCACATCTATTAGTGCTTTGTTAACCGTGGAATGGGCTTGTTCTTTTTTTACACATTTAACAACTACTGTAATATCGTCAGCAAAGAGTATACACATATGTGGGGTAGCCTCAGGAAGATTGTTAATGTAAACTAGAAAAAGCAATGGGCCGAGAATACTTCCTTGAGGGACTCCAGTATTATTTACAAGTGACTCAGACTTAAATTTATTTCTCGTGAGTACATTCTGTGCATTGGTTTCAATTTTTCTTCTTATCTCAGTACACTGCCTTCTATCTTTTAAATAACTAGAAAGCCGATCAAATGCCTTTCCTGTTATGCCATAAAAATCTAATTTGTGCATGAGCTTAGGATGATTAACAAAGTCGAAAGCCTTGGTCATATCTAATAAAAGCGACATTATGGGTACACCATTGTTTATGCTCTCCGTGACTAATTTTACTCAATTAAAACAGGCAAGTGTAGTCGAGCTTCCTTTCTGAAAACCAAACTGTTCCTTCTGCAATATACTGTGCTTCGTAAAAAAAATGTAACCTAATTATCATTGCTTTTTCTAATATTTTTGAAAAAATAGGGACTTTAGCAATAGATCGATAGTTATTAGGATAAGATTTATCACCCTTCTTAAACATAGGCTTAACAATCGCCAGCTTCAACTGTTCAGGGAAAACTCCTTCTGTAAAAGACAAATTTATGATATGCGCAAGTGGGAGACATATCGAAGCGGCACAACTTTTGAGAGCATTTGTGGTGATATTGTCATATCCACTAGTTTTACTATTACTTAAAGATAATATTATATTGTAAATTTCACTTGCGTCAACAGGATTTAAAAATATAGTTCTTGGATTTATATTATTTTCATTTAATTTAACACTATTAAGTGAGTCACGATTATTTTTAGTTGTCAAATTGATAAAATAATGATTGAATTTATTACAAATGTCAAGTGAATTTGTATATGTCCTAAGATTTAAAATTAATGTTCAATGTAATTTTTACCTAAACTAGTATTCAATATATGTTTCGCGTGTATTGTGCGTTTATTGTGGTCTTGCGGCAGTTTTAGGCACAATGCACAACTATTCGAATCCTGTTTCCATACATGTGTTCCTTATACCCACTCAAACAGTTCGAGGATAGAATGCTTGTGGATTGCTTTAGAGTTCATTTCGAGCGTTTTGCATCACCGGGTAACTATGGATAGCAACTGAGACAGTGTAATTTTATTATAGACGTCGTTTGTCGTACAGAATGTCTTTTTAAAGCAGTTAAGTTGTATTCTATTGCCTTGGGTTCACATATTTTAGGAACCTGTGTATTTATTTGCATTTGTGTCGTAATTGTAGCTATTTTTGAAAGCGCACACCATTTTTTTATTTTCGTCGTTCTGGATGTCGCGGACGTTGTATTGCTTCACGCTGAAACGAGAAAGGATGACCTTTGGGTCGTGATATTGAGCACGTGTGTAGCAAATACCGCCTTTAAAAAGAAACTCGGTGCTTAGAGTAAATCATTACGCTGTAAATTAGAGGTTAGAAAATATTGAATTGGGAGTTATTCGGTGCTAAGTGTAAGTCAGTACGCTGTAAATTACAGGTTAGAGAGTATTGAATTGGGAGTGATTCAGCGCTAAGTGTAAGTCAGTAAGCTGTAAATTAGAAGTTAGAGAGTATTGAATTGGGAGTGATTTGGTGCTAAGTGTAAGTCAGTACACTGTAAATTAGAGGATAGAAAGTATTGAATTGGGAATGATTCGGTGCTAAGTGTAAATCAGTTCGCTGTAAATTAGAGGTTAGAAAGTTGAAAAAGAAGACCAAAGTGAACTGCACTCACGTTTGCACTTAAAGTTCTCTTCCCTCAGAGCGTCGATGCGCTTCCTACTCATCCGCTTGGGAGAGTCGCACTTGGCCCCGGACGTCTCTATGGGGTTCTTGCGCAAGTACGCGGCCAGCCAGCGCAGCGAGCAGTCGCAGGCAAAGGGGTTGCGGCCGAGGTGGCTACAGAACAACAAGTAAATCATCATCATCATCATCATCATCATCATGTCTTTACTTGTCCACTACCGGACGTAGTGCACGCCACTGAGCTCGGTCTTCAGCTCTCTGTATCCTGTTCTTTCCAGCCGGTTTCCGCAGGTCGTCACTCCACCTGGCCCTGAGTCTAACAAAATATTTTTTTATAGATTGTGAATGAATTGTGGTAAATTTTTCGCAAAATTTCTTTAGTCAGTGCGTTCAATCAGTAGCAGTCATGACCTACGAAGCCGAAACGTGGACACTGTGCCTGTGGACGGGCCTCAAGTCAACTAAAACAAAACTGTTTATAGATTGTTAATGAATTGTGTTTTTTTCGCATTTATATCTTTTGTTTTTCTACGTCAGTGACTTTTCATTTGCTTTGAAATTTTTAAATCTAACAATAAATAAGTATCGGCAAACGAAAAACCAATGAAGTTTCATTATTGTTTCATTTTTTCATCAAGTTTCTTCATTGGTTTTCAAGAACTCGTCTACCCTAGCGGTTGTCGGTTCTTCGGGAAATGTGACCAGCCCACTGCCACTTCAGCTTGCTTATTCTTAGTGCTATGTCGGGTACCTTGATTCTCTGTTGGATATCTTCATTACGAATCTTGTCCTTCAGAGAAACTCCAAGCATAGCTCTCTCCATAGCTCGCTGAGCGACCCTAAAGACTAGTTTGACCGTGAGTGTCCACGTTGCGGCTCCGCAGGTCATGACTGGTAGGACGCACTGATTGAAGACTAGTCTTCAGGCACTGTGGTATGGAAGAAGTAAACAACTAACATCAACTATGGAATATAAGAAAACTATCTTGGCGCAGCTACTGAGTTGCGCAGGTACGTAAGGCTCCACACATGAGTGCTATCAGCTACTGAGTTGCGCAGGTACGTAAGGCTCCACACATGAGTGCTATCAGCTACTGAGTTGCGCAGGTACGTAAGGCTCCACACATGAGTGCTATCATCTACTGAGATGCGCAGGTACGTAAGGCTCCACACATGAGTGCTATCAGCTACTGAGTTGCGCAGGTACGTAAGGCTCCACACATGAGTGCTATCAGCTACTGAGTTGCGCAGGTACGTAAGGCTCCACACATGAGTGCTATCAGCTACTGAGTTGCGCAGGTACGTAAGGCTCCACACATGAGTGCTATCAGCTACTGAGTTGCGCAGGTACGTAAGGCTCCACACATGAGTGCTATCAGCTACTGAGTTGCGCAGGTACGTAAGGCTCCACACATGAGTGCTATCAGCTACTGAGTTGCGCAGGTACGTAAGGCTCCACACATGAGTGCTATCAGCTACTGAGTTGCGCAGGTACGTAAGGCTCCACACATGAGTGCTATCAGCTACTGAGTTGCGCAGGTACGTTAGGCTCCACACATGAGTGCTACATCTACTGAGATGCGCAGGTACGTAAGGCTCCACACGTGAGTGCTATCAGCTACTGAGTTGCGCAGGTACGTAAGGCTCCACACATGAGTGCTATCAGCTACTGAGTTGCGCAGGTACGTAAGGCTCCACACATGAGTGCTATCAGCTACTGAGTTGCGCAGGTACGTAAGGCTCCACAAATGAGTGCTATCAGCTACTGAGTTGCGCAGGTACGTAAGGCTCCACACATAAGTGCTATCAGCTACTGAGTTGCGCAGGTACGTAAGGCTCCACACATGAGTGCTATCAGCTTGCTTGACTCAGTCTTAAATAAAGTCGTCAATATTCAATATTGCACGGTGTTCTTTTAATTTAGAATACTATGTTATTCAGAAAGAATTGATCCTTTTGATTGATCATTTATTATTTTTAAAGTGTTTTTATCTCTTTAGCCAGTTCGTGAATTAAATCTTTGAACACATTACTACTAACTTTTAAAAGTAAAATAATGTCTCCATGAAAGTATGCTCTCTATGTTAATGAGCAGACAAAAATCCATACTAATAATTAAAAAGCGTAAGTAACTCTGTGTCTTTGTTACACACAACTAAACGGCTGAACCGATATTTATGAAATTTGGTATGGAGATAGCCTAAACCAGGGAAAGCTATAGAATAATTTATTGCGATCAACAGTAGTCAAAGAGAACGAACTCTCGGGCAAAAGCTAATAAAAATAAAACAGAAATGCTTACAGCGTCTGTATACCAGTCAATGCGACGAAGGTGCCGTTCGGTAGAGATCTGATGTTGTTGTCGTACAGAGACCTGGAATAAACAAAACATCGAAATACTCCGGTCGGCTCTAGAGTTTTTTTTAAATTATTTCAGTGAACTGTTGAAAGTATTTAAAGTAAGGCGAAACTTACAGCAGCTTGAGATTCTCCAAGTCCCTGAACGTGTCCTTCCTTACGCATGTGATCTCATTCGAGTTCAGCAACCTGAAACACAATTGAAACTAATATTCTAATATTATCTTCATGCAAGTGATGGAAGATTGCTGTTAATAACAAGACATAAGATTAAATACTAAAACCCGACTACTGTCGGGTAAGAAGAGACTATGACTCTCTTGCGATGAAGACGAATCGATTGATACCTCGCTTGTCAAAGTCGGACCAATAGGGGAGACGCTATGGTCGAAAATTCACGTTCCCACATACATGTATACAGACTGTTAATCTCATCACCATTCCCTTGCTTCGCAGTAATCGGGTAAAAACTACAGGAGTTTTTAATCATTTTCATGGTTAGTTTCAACCCTTCTCATCCCGCGGGTGATGTGAGAACCAGCTGCGGGGGTTCAGGAGATGCGCAGCAACTAACACCTGTGTATCGCCAACCACCACGCTCAAGTCGCCCCGAGCGCGGTTGTTGTGGCAAGCTCCCTGTGATGGTCAAGCAGCAAGGAACAGTTGCCGAGCGCGGTGTTTGTGGCAAGTTCCCATGTGATAGTCAAGCAGCGAGCAACAGTTGCCGAGCGCGGTGGTTGTGGCAAGCTCCCCTGTGATAGTCAAGCAGCGAGCAACAGTTGCCAAGCGCGGTGGTTGTGGCAAGCTCCCTGTGATAGTCAAGCAGCGAGCAACAATTGCCGAGCGCGGTGGTTGTGGCAAGCTCCCTGTGATAGTCAAGCAACGAGCAACAGTTGCCGAGCGCGGTGGTTGTGGCAAACTCCCTGTGATAGTCAAGCAGCAAGCAACAGTTGCCAAGCGCGGTGGTTGTGGCAAGTTCCCCTGTGATAGTCAAGCAGCGAACAACAGTTGCCAAGCGCGGTGGTTGTGGCAAGCCCCAGTGACAGTCTAGTCTAGTAGTTGCTAGTTATGTCATTCTATGGGGAAGGCCGATGATCCGCAGTGTACGACTATTGGCTGGTGATGTGATGTGATGTTGATTTCCACTGCTGAAACTTGCACCCGTCTCACCGGAACACTAACAAGCGAAACTTACAGTAGTAGCATAAAATGTGTAACATCAAGCTCTATTTTAACTTAACTCAAGCACCGCGCACGCTCATTGATCAACTGTTACACTGCTACACATGTTACACATTTCACGAAATCACTCCCATAAATACCAGGAAAGCAAGCGGAAAAATATAACACATCTAAAATTATATAATTTCCGAACCCCCATTATATTATATTACATTACATTACATTAGTTTTATAAACATAAAAAAACACATCAAAATTACGATGTTCATCCCCATTTCCCCTCCCCCTCCCCATATATCTAAGAACCATCTCGATCACATCAGTTTTCAAACAGAAAAAACCGCATCAAATTCGGTTCATTCGCTTGGGAGCTACGATGCCACAGACACACACACTCAGAAACACACACACAAATGCAGTGATACACACCCTAAACTTATTAAACCAGTCTCTTTGTTTGGGGGTTAATAAAATGGTAGAAATTTGAACTATTTAATTACCAAGAAGTTTACTTACAGCAGTTGCAGTGAAGTCAGGCCGAGGAAGATTCCGGAAGGTAGATCCTTGTTCTTGTTACTTAAATATATTTAACTTACAGCAGTTGCAGTGAAGTCAGGCCGTGGAAGATTCCGGACGGTAGATCCTTGTTCTTGTTACTTAAATATATTTAACTTACAGCAGTTGCAGTGAAGTCAGGCCGTGGAAGATTCCGGAAGGTAGATCCTTGTTCTTATTACTTAAATATATTTAACTTACAGCAGTTGCAGTGAAGTCAGGCCGTGGAAGATTCCGGAAGGTAGATCCTTGTTCTTGTTACTTAAATATATTTAACTTACAGCAGTTGCAGTGAAGTCAGGCCGTGGAAGATTCCGGAAGGTAGATCCTTGTTCTTGTTACTTAAATATATTTAACTTACACCAGTTTCAGTGAAGTCAGGCCGTGGAAGATTCCGGAAGGTAGATCCTTGTTCTTGTTACTTAAATATATTTAACTTACAGCAGTTGCAGTGAAGTCAGGCCGTGGAAGATTCCGGAAGGTAGATCCTCGTTCTTTTTACTTAAATATATTTAACTTACAGCAGTTGCAGTGAAGTCAGGCCGTGGAAGATTCTGGAAGGTAGATCCTTGTTCTTTTTACTTAAATATATTTAACTTACAGCAGTTGCAGTGAAGTCAGGCCGTGGAAGATTCCGGAAGGTAGATCCTTGATCTTGTTTCCGTACAGAACCCTGAAACATTGCTATTATTATCTAATTACATCTAATAATCTATACTTATAATAAAGCAGTAAGTACCAAAACAACTGTATAAAGAAGATAATAAAAAAATGGTCAATCGTAATTAAAATCTATAGTAATAATAAAGCAGTAAGTACCAAAAAATCTGTACAAGGAAGACAATAGAAAATAATATATGATGATGATGTTCTTTATAATAAAATTCTTTATTTTTTTATTTTTGTTCACGCCTACATCCCTTCTCATGTACTTATGTGGATGACTGGTAGAAAATGCTTTAGCATTAAGTACTCCTTTTGTACTTTCTTAGTGCAATAAAGTATTAAATAAAAATAATAATAAAATAAATGGTCAATCGTACTTATAATCTGTACTTATAATAAAGCAGTACCAAAAAATCTGTGCAATGAAGATAATAAAAAAATGGTCAATCGTAATTAAAATCTGTACTTACAATAAAGCAGTAGGTACCAAAAAAACTGTACAAAGAAGATAATAAAAATAATGGTCAATGGTACTTAAAATTTATAGTTATACTAAAGCCGTAAGTACCAAAAAATCTGTGCAATGAAGATAATACAAAAATAATTGGTTAATTGTACTGAAAATTAGGTACTGAACATGAATATAACATTTTTTTTAATTGTGTTTATCTGTATGTTTATCCGCGTATCACTTAAAAAATACTGAACCGATTGCGATACGATTTTCATCGTTAGATAGCGTAGGGTTTGACTTAAAAACTGGGTTACTTGGTATATTAAACCGATGATAAGATGGCTAGCAATCGATAAAAACCAATTGACGGCTGAACGAATTTTGAAGAAATGTAGGATATTGTACTTTATAGGTACTTTTGATCCTGGAATAACAGTTGTGCGATTCTTTTAAATGAAATGACCACGCAGGTCAGTTCATTTAAAAGAATGAGTCGTGATGAGAAAGTAGTCTAAGATATCCTTACTATTACTACTCAGCGATGCGGCTTCATCAACAAACTTTTCATCATTATCCATGATTATTGTCCATGCGGGTAAAATCGCAGGCCCAGCTAGTATATATAAAAGTGAAATGTTGTCTGTTTGTTTGGGGAGCTTGCTTTTTATCCCTGAAAATTGCAAGTTTACACGGGAAAATCGGAAAAATGTTGATTACTCGCTGTAAGAAACGGTTGCCATGGAAACGAAATTTACTTGAAATAACAAGTATGACAAAAACATCAAGAGCATTGGTGCTATACTTACTTTTGCATTGGTTTTTAATCTACACTAATATTATAAAAAGGAAAGTTTTAATGGTTTGTTTGTTTGTTTGTAATGGATAAACTCAAAAAATACAGACCCGATTTTAAAAATTATTTCACATAAATAAAGCTAAATTATCAGCGAGTAACACTAGCTGGCTTTTATTTTTCAAAAAATTTGAGTTCCCTTCGAAAATTGCAATAATGAAACCAGAGGTGTAAAATTTTGCAAAAAAAAACTCGATTACTTTGTATCACAAACCAAAGAGTATATCAATACTACGTAAGATCACAAACTAAGGAGGAGATACGGGTCTTTGTATATTTGTATATGGAACGTTACCATGGAAACGAAATCACATAACATCTTATAATCATTGACGTAGGAAATGCTCTATGCTAATAATACACGAAATAGTAACCGTAATTCAACCTCCTTGCGTTAAACAGAATAATACCATAGACGAAATGGTACGTGAGTATATAACCTATAAACTGTTTATGTTTATAGGTTATATGTATATATTTGTGTATGAAATTGTTGTTTTTCTATTGGTCCAAATAAAGTACCTACTAATTTTATCTTTCTATATATCTACCCGTGCGAAGCCGGGGCGGGTCGCTAGTATCGTATAAGAACATTTTTCGCGATAAACAGTAGTCCACGCGGACAAAGTCGCGGGCGGGAAAGCTAGTTTATAATAAAACTGTAGGTCCAATTCTGT
The DNA here is from genome assembly GCA_946251855.1 of Alsophila aescularia. Classification (NCBI taxonomy): domain Eukaryota; kingdom Metazoa; phylum Arthropoda; class Insecta; order Lepidoptera; family Geometridae; genus Alsophila; species Alsophila aescularia. The sequence continues at coordinate 62,413,080 of OX276374.1, forward strand.
ACATTGAAGATATTTGTAATTTTTTTTGAGGCTTTCTGTTTTCGAACTGTTGTCTGCCTGTCTGTATCTTGGCCGCGCATCACGCCAAAAGTACTGAATGAATTCTTATGAAACTTGGTTTGATTTGAATTCGTACTACGAGGATACTTTTCATACACAGGATACTTTTCATCCCGAAAAACTGTTTCCCACATAAAACTATTTTATTCATTTTGAAGTCGGTTTTTTTTATGTTTATTTTATTTCCCTATTTACATGCGATTACAGCAATCGCGACTTGCTGTTATCCATTGAGGAGTACCTTTGTATCTCCGAAGGTCTTCATCAGATCTTCACCAAATTATATATTTGGGACCATACCTAAAGCATATCTTAATCTATATCGCGTCATAAATTGGATGAAAGTTAATAAAATGAAGTCATCCCCTAATTTTTCACCTTTAGAGGTGGAATATTTTCATGAAATTTAAATAGGAGTGGCATACCCTGTCCATTAATAGTTATTTGTTATGCAAGGGGCTGCAAAGTGATTTTTTGGCGAGAGTACTTGTATTGAAACCTGAGCAAGCGAAGGATTCTAGGATTGAACCACGAGCGAAGCGAGTCCAGAATCCTGAGCGTAGCGTGGGTTTCAAAAGTACGAGACGCCAAATAACTTTGCTGCCGTGCGCAACACAAAACTTTTCACCTCACTACAGCGAGGAAAACGCTAAGTGCAAGAAAAACAGCTAAAATAATATATTAAATTAGTGTATTTAATAATAATAAAAAATGGGCCGAAAAATGGGCCGATGCCTGGCAGATGTGTAAACATGATAGAACAGAGTCGAACAGAATCGAATAGAATAGATTCGAAAAGAGTCGAATAGAGTCAAATTGAAAGGAAAACAGTCGAGAAGAGTCGAGTAGAGAAGAGTAGAGTCGAGTAAAGTTGAATAGAGTAAAGTAGAGTCGAGTAAAGTTGAATAGAGTAAAGTAGAGTCGAGTAGAGTAGAATAGAGTAGAATAGAGTAGACCAGAGTAGAACAGAGTAGAACAGAGTAGGACAGAGTAGGACAGAGTAGGACAGAGTAGGACAGAGTAGGACAGAGTAGGACAGAGTAGGACAGAGTAGGACAGAGTAGGACAGAGTAGGACAGAGTAGGACAGAGTAGGACAGAGTAGGACAGAGTAGGACAGAGTAGGGCAGAGTAGGACAGAGTAGGACAGAGTAGAATAGAATTGAAAATGAATAGAGTCGAGTAGAGTGGAGTAGAGTCGAGTAGAGTGGAGAAGAGTCGATTAGAGTCGAGTAGAGTCGAGTAGAGCCGATTAGAGTCGATTAGAGTCGAGTAGAGTCGATTAGAGTTGAGTAGAGTTGATTAGAGTCCAGTAGAGTAGACTAGTGTCGAGTAGAGCCAAAAAGAGAAGAATAGACTCAAGTATAGTAGAATCGAATCGGATAATAATATAATATAAATTATTAATAAAGTATTTTCAGTGAATTGGCGGTATAGAAAATTATTGAATAGAAAGCTTCGAATTTTAAAAACTCTTTCCACACTAGCGGGTAAAATTCAATTTTGCACTCAGATTTCGAATGACAAACAGAATCTTTCCGAGCTTGTGAGGTGAAATAGTAGATTAGTAGCCAAGGGCTGTAAGGCATCAATTGCAGCCCGAGATATTTAGGCGCACGAGCGCAGCGAGGGCGCCTATAGTTCGAGGGTGCAATTGATGCTTACACCCGAGCTAACTACTCTGCTTTACATCTCGATTGTGAGGTAAGTAGAAAAAACCGGCATTACAAGAATAAAACATTTTATTAGTTAAAATTTATAGTGAAATGAGAACAATTTTCAAATTTTAGGGACAGGTGTTTTTTGGGTATGTTAATAGTTTGAGATTGTAATATTTGTTGGTCATGGACAAAATCTGACGGGATGAAGCTTTCTTCAGCAGAAGTTGATGGTTGCGGATCATCTCTTGAGAAAGATGTTTAATTTTTTGAAAACTGAATAGTTTCCGTTATTTGTTTGGTAATTTTACTTTTATTTTGTATGGAATCTTCGATGTAACCTTCAGCCACCTTGCTGGATTTCCACCCACCGTGCCTTTTTATAGTGGTTAAATTAGCCCCAGCATCGGCTAAAAGTGTAGCCGATGTTCTCCGGAAGCAATGACCTGTGTACAATTCCGGGTTATCTAACTTTAAATAACTTGCGATTTGCTTCGGCATACTTCTGATGGTATTTTTTCCAATAACTTGTTTGTAGCATTTGCATTGGTGGTACTTCAAAAAAAATCGGTTGGTGTTTACATTTTCAGGACGAAGATTTCTGTATTTTTGTACGAATTCAGAGAATTCTTGAGGAACTACAAATGTTCGGTCAATTTTAGTTTTTGTGTTCGGTAGTTTAATTACTAACAACTGACCCTGTTGTTCTATGTTCTCTATTGTTATATTTGTCAATTCAATACCTCGGCATGCGCCAGTTATACCGAAGATAAGAACCACCTAAAACAAGCGAAATATAAAAATAAGTAAGTATGTTTTATAGGATTGTAAGAATTTAAAAGATAAATGATGAAGTATTATTTGTTATTTTACGTACCTTAACAGCTAAATATATGTCATCAGGGGCTTCATTTATGAATGTTTTCACGTCTTGCGCTGTAAAAACCTTTGACTTTTTGCTTTTGTGCCCAGCTGATTGTCTTTTTAGAAAAGATGATAATTTTGAGAAGATGACTTTACTCGTTTTTCTTTTCGCCACTTCATGAACTCGTCGTAAGTTTTCAAATATCTCTCTTTAGAACTTTCAGGCAAAATATTGTTAATTGCTGCTTCAGCTTCCATTTTCATTGAATCGGGATGCAGCTTATATCTTCATCACTTGCAGAACTCATGTTTTTTTCCTAATTAGCACGTAATTATAAAAAAACCCAAAAACAAACAATATTTAAAGTAAAAGTTTTCTATTCCCGCCTTTTTTCATCTTTTTTTTAATTATTTTTTTCAGAAATGAAATTGAGCTTCGCCGTTCGATATTTAAAATTGATGACTACTATACTCATACGAAGACAAGGCTGAATAGCGAAGCGACCTCTTTTGTCATTGGGCTGAATGCCAATTGTCTATTGCCAGTATGATGGCTAGATGTACGCGAACTTTTTTAAAGAGTGAAGTTTTTTTTTTAATTACTTACCGGCCTAGGGCTACACATATACATTTCGGGGTAATAAGGACATACTTACCGAATATGAGAGATGTAAAAATATTTATTGAAATCGATCCACAATTGCCGGAGATATTGCGTAACATACTCCTACACACAAAATAAAACTTACGGGTCGAATTGAAAACTCTTAAACTCTTAAGTCGGTTGAAAACACTATCCTCATATTATGCTGTAGTGTTTTAAGAGCTCATCTATCTATCTATCATTGACCGAGCGAGCGCGAGGCGCGAGCGAAGCCTCTTCGTTTCAGCTTGAGCAAAAAAGCTTTCGTATTTCCGGATCTCTGTTCTCCTCTACAGGTCGCGTTTCTCAACCGATCTAGACGAAACTTGGTATACAGGTTAAACGAATTTTTAGAATTATTTAGTCGTCGGGGATTTTTATTGCGGGAGTACTTCCCCCAAAAAGGGCAAAAAGGGGGCTACTGAATATCTCCGCCTTATTAGATCCGATTTCGATGGTTCGTTTTTTATTTGTTAGTAGTAACTTTAAATTAGTCTCATTCAAATTTGTTGAAGATTTGATGAGGATCTTCGGCATGATGAGCAGAATAGCTCCTCGAAATGCAGTAAATTTCTCACTTTTAGGTTTTAGGTATAGGGCTGATTCTTCTTCAGCCCTTTACCTAATAGATAGGTATTGATGAAGCACCTTGGTTATTAATGTTAGTTGTACATTAAGGTAACTAGATGGCGCTACTGTGCACTACTAGATTGTTTGCAAAAACGTTTGTACGCGCGAGGTCTACAGCTCACAGAACCACTAGTTTACCTCTAATCGAATACTTACAAGGAAGTGAGATGCGTCAGGTCGGTGAATGCATCGGCGGCGAGTTTAGTGATCTTGTTGTTGGAGAGATCGATACGCGCCACTCGCTTCACTGACGAGAAGGCACCCGAGACCACTTCTGTTATCTCGTTCTGTTCTAGGCGGCTAGAAACAGAGAACATCGTTAGACTGATACATTCCAATGACACCCAAATACAACTCTTAACGTGGTGTGGTTGCGGTTGCTTACAAAATTATGATGAAATAGGCTCCGCACCAGTGCCTGTTCTAAGTTACGTGCGGATTTTCGGTTCTAAGTTAATAGCAGTCGATAAACTATGAGAGGACCACCACCTCAGAGGAGCTCAGGGGCCACCAGACACCAGAAGCCAGCTCTACCTCATACGACAAACAAGCAAGCATTGGAAATGTGATAGTACTTAGTAGCACCGTCATCTGAAAGGATGGAGGTACTCACATCTCAGTGGCTCTGTGAGGAATGGTAGACGGTAGCTCAGACAGCAGCTTCTCCCAGCAGTCGACTGTGCCCTCAGGCGTGCAGAGGCAGGGAGGCGGCCAGCGTGGCTCAGCGGAGTACTTCGTTGGGGAGGACTGCACCGGACCTGGAGGTACTCACATCTCAGTGGCTCTGTGAGGAATGGTAGACGGTAGCTCGGACAGCAGCTTCTCCCGGCAGTCGACGGTGCCTTCGGGCGTGCAGCGGCAAGGCGGCGGGCAGCGCGGCTCGGCGGAGCACTCCGCTGGGGAGGACTGCACTGGACCTGGAAAATGTGGAAAATATGAGCATGAGAAGTGCTCCGTGGTGCTGTCATAATTATAGGACCACCCTTTCTTATTCTCCGTTTTCTTCTTATTATTTCAGAGCCTAGCTCTTATCGATGGAGTAATTTCCAGCGTTCCCTATCTTCGGTCAAAGCTTTGACGTCCTTAGATGACATTTGTTTTCTCCTTTATCTGATCTATAAATATCCTTCTTTTTTATATCCATATGTGCTGTTTTCTATAACTGACCTCTTCAGCGCAATGAAAAATCCTTCTTGCTGCGTGCGCACGCGCAGTATGCGCGCACTGAGGCGTGTTGGCGATATATCGCCACCCGATCACCGACTAGATAAATGCTTGTTTGTCACTGTATTTGCAAACCCTACACGCTAATGCAACTGGAGTAAGAGAGTTTTGACTGTTATACATCGCAGTTTAGTGATAAAAGGAATATGCTACTGTCCATTTCCTGGATTTTCTGAGCTGGTTCTCACTCGGGTGAAAAGGGGTTGCTTGCCGTGCGAGTTCGTGCTGGCTTCTGGTGTCAGAGTCCGCCCGCAGGCCTCTGACGTGGTTTATCGAGTGTTATCAATCCATAACAACCGGGATCGATGGTTTAACTAGCTAAATTTGATTGTTTGTTTGTATGTAATGGATAAATACAGACCGATTCTAAAAATTATTTCACACAAAGAAAGCTAAATTATCAGCTAGTACCACTAGCAGGATTTTATTTTACAAAAAAATTGAATTCCCTTCGAAAATTGCAATAATGAAACCTGAGATATTAAATTTTGCTTAAAATCTCGATTACTTTGTATCACAAACCAAGGAGTATATAAATACTACGTAAGATCACAAACTAAGAAGGAGATACGGGTATTTGTATATGGAACGTTGCCATGGAAACGAAATCATAGAACATCTAATAATCATTGACGTAGGAAATGCTCTATGCTAATAATACACGAAATAGTAATCGAAATTCAACCTCCTTGCGTTAAACAGAATAATACCATAGACGAAATGGTACGTGAGTATAAACCTATAAACATAAACATTTGTCTAGGAAATTGTTAAAGTACCTACTAATTTTATCTTTCTATATATCTACCCATGCGAAGCCGGGGCGGGTCGCTAGCGTTTTAATAATAATGAAGAAGTACTTAGTCTCAACCAAGAAAAACAGAAATTACTAGCGACCATAGAAAGGAGAAGAAGAAATATGTTTGGCCACCTTATACGACATACAACTTCTAATGGCAGACATAGAAGCCTCTCTTCTCTTCTACTTTCCCTTCTATGATAGTTCTTATACTTACCGCTACAGATGAGCTCGTGCACTTCCAGGTCAGTCAGTAATGCGCCTCGTAACGCTGTCAGAGCTTGACATTTAAACTTACCGCTACAGATGAGCTCGTGCACTTCCAGGTCAGTCAGTAATGCGCCTCGTAACGTTGTCAGAGCTTGACATTTAAACTTACCGCTACAGATGAGCTCGTGCACTTCCAGGTCAGTCAGTAATGCGCCTCGTAACGCTGTCAGAGCTTGACATTTAAACTTACCGCTACAGATGAGCTCGTGCACTTCCAGGTCAGTCAGTAATGCGCCTCGTAACGCTGTCAGAGCTTGACATTTAAACTTACCGCTACAGATGAGCTCGTGCACTTCCACGTCAGTCAGTAATGCGCCTCGTAACGCTGTCAGAGCTTGACATTTAAACTTACCGCTACAGATGAGCTCGTGCACTTCCAGGTCAGTCAGTAATGCGCCTCGTAACGCTGTCAGAGCTTGACATTTAAACTTACCGCTACAGATGAGCTCGTGCACTTCCAGGTCAGTCAATAATGCGCCTCGTAACGCTGTCAGAGCTTGACATTTAAACTTACCGCTACAGATGAGCTCGTGCACTTCCAGGTCAGTCAGTAATGCGCCTCGTAACGCTGTCAGAGCTTGACATTTAAACTTACCGCTACAGATGAGCTCGTGCACTTCCAGGTCAGTCAATAATGCGCCTCGTAACGCTGCCGGAGCCTGACATCTGCAAATTTAAAGAAAAATATATGATACAAGCAATGTTAGTTTGATCGCAAATCGTCGAACCATCTTTCTTGACAGTGCAGATCTACCGTTCTGTTTTATGGCCATACCTGGCTCCATAAAGGTCGTAGCAATTCTTTAAGACCCTAATGGCAGGCCATGGGCTTTCTCTTATCCAGATAGATAAGGAAGAGACCAGGGAGGTCCCAGGACTTCCAGATTTCTTGAACATAAAATCTTGGATCTTCTACCATTGCTATTTTTGTAAAAGATCTTGCATCCTTCCTTTCAAACCATACCATACCATACCACGCTTAAGAACTGTTAGGTTAGGTTAAAGCAATACTTTGATTCTAAAAGTAGGCAATTGATGACTCATTGCCTGATTTTTAGTTCTTAAAGTATCCTAGTAGATGAGATAAACCCAGTTCCTCTCAAACTCAGCCTTGCAAGGTCTAGCAGCTTTCCCCAAACTAGGGGCGGATTTGCCTTTAGGCCGAGTAGGCCCAGGCCCAGGATCATCATTCATTATTCACGCGTCTGTGTAGTTCATACATTGTAGATGTAGCGAGTGGGTGAACGTTTCTATCATTCGGTCGTGTTAACTTGCCATTATTATTATTATTCATTTCATTGATAGAGAAATTAAGTCCTGACACAAATTATTTAATGTTACTACGTCTGGATGTATACGATAACATCTTATCATCCCGATTAAGCATGGGGACAACAAATATAGTCTATATGATCAGTGTGGAGTCAGTAACTGGTAAAGTGAATTCATTTATTTTAGCTTTAGATTTGAGAAGCGTCACCGCGGATGACTCCAGAGAGAGGTACGTCAGCATGGTACCTGGCTCCAACTCCAGCTATCCCGGCAGCCTTCGCAGCGGCAGCCAGCCTGGCGACGCGACAGTCACACACGACCGGGTTGTCACTCAGCCGCAGCGAGTTGAGACGCGTCACCGCGGCTGGCTCCAGAGAGAGGTACGTCAAGTTGTTGTTGTTGAGAGTCCTGGAAATATAACAAACTAAAGACTCGCCCCGGCTTCGCACGAGTAGTGCCACGTGCACACACCGCGGCTTCGCACGGGTAGTGCCACGTGCACACACCGCGGCATTTTTCTAACTTAGCATTTTTATACCCGTCGTAACTTCTACAAAAATACGCCAGTAAGCGTAATTCAAAATCTTTGACAGCAACGATCGTGATGATTTTTGACCATAGCCAACTGCATTATTACTCACGTACTTGACAGACTTTCGTTTCCATGGCAACGTGTTATTTTTATTTCGTTTTCATAGAAACGTCATTCCGTTATGTATATTTGATACCTTCGATTACATTATTGTAATTTAAGTAGAGATCTTTATTTTTTTGAAAAATAACATACTGCCCATGTTACTCCAGGGTAATTTTTAAAATCGGTTCAGTATTTTTTGAGTTTATCCATTACAAACAAACAAAGAAACAATCAAATCTTTCCTCTTTATAATATTATTAGTGTAGATGAGATAGTCAACCTTATAAACGGGCACCTCGGGTTCCGAAGTGAGGTCGTGACGTACATCCAGCCGTTGCGTCATGCCACTGCGCCACCGCAACCAGGAACCAGTCTCGCAAAATTTGTAAACACGCGTAGCACAGCGAGTGATTTCTGTCGGTAGCGCTGTGTGTGTAGGTACCTACGCGCTATCGCTACGCACACTGCCGCGTGCACCGCAGCCCTGCACTGTGCCCGCACTTAGCTCGCTGCCGCCTGCCTTCCCTTGTGCCTACTATTCCGCTACGCGCATAGATTAGAGTATATATGGCTAAGCGCCTGACTGACTAATAAATCGGTCTCCGTAGCTTTGACGTGCCTCGCCGTTTTGCGTAACTGGCTTGTGTTTGCGCAAACGCACACTTAAGAAAATGCCTCGTGTAGCACACTCGCCCCCGAAGATCGCTTTTGATTCGGACGTGCCGGATGTTTCATCTGAACCGGATTCAGCGCCCCAGGAAAAGGAACAGCTAGATCCGCATAAAGCGGGTTGAAAGCGGCGTCAACGCATAGAAACATTCCCTAAAAATGATTTCCAACTCTTTAAGGATGAAATGAAGGAAATGTTCTCTTCTTTGAAGGCCGAACAAGATAAAGGCTACAAAAACGTCAGAGTTCACCATCTTCAGACATAAAAAAGTCAATGGATTACATGTCGGCTAAGTTTGACGAGATGACTGTACAGTTCCAGGTATTTCAAAAAACCATCAAAGACCAGCGGGAATATGTGTGCCTAGAAAATAAACTTCATGACCTCGAACATACCTCACGAACTGCCTCTATTGAAATCAGGAATGTCCCTAAGATCGACCAAGAGAGTCTTCTGGACCTGACCTCGGCTGTGGTAAAGACAGCGGAAGCGACAGGTTTCTCTGTAAGCCCTCAGGATCTTCGGGATGTCTATCGCCTACCTGGTAAGCCCGGCACGGACAGGCCTATTGTTGCCGAGTTTAGTAAAGTTCATATTAAAAATGAAGTACTTGCGGCCGCAAGAAACTTCAATAAAAATAAGAACGTTGAACAGAAACTTAGCACGACACACATTGGCTTAGCCTGCAAGCGCGCGCCGATTTTCATCTCGGAGCATCTTCCGCAGTACTCGAGACAGTTGTTCTACAAGGCACGTGAGCTCGCCAAAAATAACAATTATAAGTTCTGCTGGACATCGAATGGGAGAATATTTCTTCGCCAGGATAACGGGACTAAACCAATGCATATTAAAACGCAGAGATACTTAAGCGACCCTTTTCACTCAATAACTACATGACTTGGTAATTTTCTGCTAATTTTGTGCGTACTGTTAATTGAAATTGATCTTTTTAGTTCAGTTTTTTGTACTTTTACTTGTTGTAAACTGCTCCTCTTTTTGTTTGAATTTTCTATGTTAATTTTCTTTAATATATGTGTAAAAATGTATCCAAGCTTAAGCGGTACCGTAAAAATGCAGCGGACTTTTTCAGCGCACCATCACTTTTTATTCACACCTTATTTTCTTCGTATACACAAAAATTCACACACCCAAACATTTACAACACTTCTTATTAACCATATGCATTATGCCAGAAATCTTTTTTCTAGTGCCTACATCACTTCATAATGTTTTCCATACTCTACTGTTAGTTTTAATTATCAGTAAACTTTGGCATTTGTTTTCTGACACCCTAACCGTCTTCTCTGAGTATTACTTTAATGATGGCTACCAACTTAAATAATTTTATCTCAGATTTAGACACTTTCAGTGTCTCAGAATCGCAAGTTTGTGATCCTGAAAAATGTCAATCAATAGTTAATAAATTTTAAAAATCTACAAAATCCTGCATTTAAATATTAAGAGTATTGGCAAAAAATTTGAGGCATTAAGAGCTTTACTCGTGTCCATAAAACTTACTGCTGATTTCATTATTTTGAGTGAATGCTGGTTAAGCAAAAAATCTTATACTCCTTCTTTAAATGGTTATTCCTCCCATGAAACCAAAAATACGATGACTCAAAATGATGGCGTCATTATATATGTTAGAGATGGATTACAGTTTTTGATAAAAGAGCCACAATTTAAAGATGCAAATTGTTTAGTATGCACTGTAGGGAATAACACCGCCATAGTGGCTTTATACCGCTTTCCATCTTATAAAAACATAGACAACTTTATTAGTAGCTTGAACGATATTTCTGTTATTTTTCAAGCTTAGGAGCACTCCTAAGCTTGAAAAATAACAGAAATATCGTTGTTATTGGGGATCTAAATATTAGTATTAATTCTTGCAACTCTTTAAGTAACGATTATCTCAACTTTGTATCTTTTCACGGACTTCTTCCTGCTCATTATTTCCCCACTCGAGATCAAAACTGTCTGGATCATGTGATGTTAAAGACAAATCGTTCCGCAGTAACTTTGGTAATAAATACTTTCATAACTGACCATTGTCCTGTTCTTACAGCTATTGAGCAGAAGACTCATAATTTAAATCCCAAAACATGCTCTAGGAAAGTTGATTATGCATCTGTCGTATTGGAAATAGGAAGCACGGATTTCAGTGTAATTTTTGGCTTAACTGACGCCAATGCAGCTGCAGATCTTTTGATTTCAATGTTAAATAAAATAATTCAAAACTATACTACTGTCTCTAAAGTTCCTTGCAAAAAGCGAATAATTAAACCCTGGATAACCCCAGGTTTACTGCGTTGCATAAAAAACAGAGACAAAATGCATATGAAATTAAAAAAGAATTCTAATAATGAAATACTTAAAATTACTTACAAACGTTATAGAAATTTCTGTAATTTTTTCCTCCGTAAACTTAAACGAGAATATGAATGTGAAGAATTTCGTAAGGCAAAAAATAATCCTAAGGCTTTCTGGGATTTGATTAAAACTGTAAATAATACAAAACGAAGTACTACTTCTCCTAAAGAGCTCCTTGGACTTGACTGCGAATCAATAAAGTCTTTGAATTTAGTAAATAGTTTTTTCGCTGGAGTAGGTCCAACCCTGGCAAGCGGTATCCAAAATAACCCGTCAACCACCACACCGTTATTTTCGACGTTTACTCATCCCACCTCTCAATGTAGTTCTTTTGCTCTAATTGAAACTGATTATGAGGAAGTTGAGCGTATTATCCTTGGGTTAAAATTGGATTGTGCCGTTGGGTGGGATCTTATTCCTTCCCGAATTCTAAAAGTCTGTAGCACCATTTTGGTTCCTTTAATAACGCATGTTTGTAACCTTTCTTTTGCCAGTGGTATGTTTCCAAAATCACTTAAAAGAGCTGTTGTTTCTCCAATCTTTAAAAGTGGGGACAGATACAGTGTAAATAACTACAGACCAATTTTGGTATTATCATCGCTATCGAAGGTTCTTTAAAGACTTTTAAACAACATGCTTATGCGGTATCTCGAGTCGCAGAACCTCATTTCTCCAAATCAATATGGTTTCCGTAAAAATAAATCGACCGAAGAAGCTATATTGGATCTGACAGATCTAATTAGCACAAAACTTGACTGCAAAGAAAAATGCCTTGGTATCTTCCTAGACCTTTCCAAAGCTTTTGACACTGTCTCTGTCCCTATTCTGCTTTCAAAAATGGAAAAACTAGGGATCCACGGCATTGCTCTCGAAATTTTTAAAGACTATCTCCAGGATCGCACACAGTGCGTGAAGGTCGATCAATGTATCAGTGATGACGAAAAATTGACTTACGGAGTCCCACAAGGGTATATTTTGGGGCCATCGCTATTTATTATTTATGTCAACGAGCTTTGTCAGCTCAATGTTCCGTTCTGCCGAATTTTCACGTATGCCGATGACACAGCATTGATCACCCACGCCAGCAACTGGAATGACTGCAAGCAACGTTCCGAAATGGCACTTGCTATTGTTATGTCCTGGTTAAACCAAAACCTCCTTACTTTGAATGTCAATAAAACAATGTACGTTACATTTTCAACCACCACTATTACACAACCGACTACTTCTTTCAGTATTCAAGCCCATACTTGCCAAAATGCACCCATCAATTGCTCGTGTAAATTTCTTAGTAGAGTTAAGTCTGTTAAGTATTTGGGTGTACACATAGACCACACTCTGAGTTGGAGTGTTCAACTCACATCCCTTGCGGCCAGGGTCCGACGCCTTATCTATATTTTTAAATCGATTAGGCATACCGCAACCCTAGACACTCTAAAAATTGCGTATTATTCACTTTGTGAATCAATACTTAATTATTGTAATATAATTTGGGGTGGGGCACATAAGACAAATTTCCTTTAACTTGAAAGAGCTCAGCGAGCAGTACTCAAAGTCATTCTTTGCAAGCCATATAGACATCCTACGAGTGAAATATATAAAACTATGAAAGTTCTGACTGTACGACAGTTGTACATACTTCGTTCGGTTTTACGGAAACACAGCAATGTAACAAATGACACCGTTACACCCAAAAAACGCCGCTGGAAGGATAGGATTTGTCCTATTGAACTCCATAGAACTGCTTTTTTGGGGAGACAGTATAAAGCTATGAGCTGTCGCATATATAACAAAATCAATGGATCGGAAAACATATTTAAATTAAACAATTATCAATGTAAGACTAAAACTAGAAACATGCTTTTAAATTTGTGTTACGATACAACTGAAAAATTACTTACAATTACAAAATAAGCAGACGCACACCTAACACTAAACACTAACACACAATATACTCGTGGAACTATTACTTTCCTTATTAGTTATACCTACCCATATGTAACATAATGTTATAAACAACATATGTAACATAATTATGTACAAGCACACACACACACATCCGTTTGCACATTGTATATTCTTCATAAGCTTTTAAAAACTTGATATGTCAAATTTATTTGTCAATTATCTAAGATGCTGTCACTGTTATATCAGCTCTAGAGAACTAATGAATCTGATCATACAGGTTTTTCCTAGTTTCGGATTCAGTGGTCTCACTTTACGCATTGTTACAGCCTCATTTTGTTTGATACAATTTACGTCATAATTTTAAGTAGTTATAAGCTAACAATACTGTGGCTTGAAATAAAATTTATTATTATTATTATTTATTATTACTTTATTCCCCAGCGGTTGTCGCCTCTGCGAAGTATATGGCCTGCCCATTGCCACCTCAACTTGCAATTTCTGAGCTATATCGATAACCTTGGTTCTTCTACGGATTTCCTCGTCACGGATCTTATCACATAGTGAAACTCCGATCATAGCTCTCTCCATTGAACGCTGCACGACTTTGTGCTTGTGTATGAGACCAACAGTTAGCGACCACGTCTCAGTGCCGTATGTCATCACTGGCAACACGCAATGATTATAAACTTTCGTCTTGAGGCACTACGGTATCTGTGACGAGAAGATAAGTACACCATGAAAATTTCTAAATCTAAGATGGCCGCCACCACAAAATGGCAGATTACTTGTTTTTTTCAATATCCTAAATTTGGGTATCAAATCATCATCATCATCATCATCATCATCACTGCTGAGCATAGGCCTCTCTCTTTGTACGCCACCCATCTCGATCCTGTGCTGTGTGCACCCATGTCTGTCCCACGATCTTTACTATGTCGTCGACCCATCTCGCCACTGGACGACCGACTCTTCTGTTGCCCGTCCACCACTCGGTCAACGTTTTGCTCCAGCTGTTTTACTCTGCCGCCACGTGTTCTGCCCAACACCATTTGAGTTTAAAAATAGACTCTCCGACGTCTTTGACCTTTGTACGGCGTCTTATTTCGGTGTTTCAAACTCGGTCTTGTAATTTGATGCAAAGCATGGCAGGTTCCATGGCTCTTTGTGCCACTCGCATTTGATACACAGCTGCCTTCGTGAGTCCTTGTATCGGCACCATAAGTCATGGTGGGCAGGACACACTGGTTGTAAAGGCGAGTCTTCAATCATTGTGGATATTCAGTTGATTTTAGAATGTCTTCGAGCTTGCCAAATGCAGCCCAGCTGAGCTGGATCCTCCTAGATATCTCTCTTTGTTGATGCTCTTTACCAAAAGAAATAGTATGTCCAAGATAGACGTATTTATCGACTGTCTCTAGCCTCTCGTTCCCTACAATGATGTTGGGTTTCGAGTTGCCAAAGACATTCACCATAACTTTCATCTTGGACATATACATTTTTAAGCCTGCACTCAAAGAAGCATCATAAAGTTCTTTCAGCATAACCTCGAGGTTATTTGGAGTCTCTGCAAATAGGAAAAGATCGTCTGTAAATCTCAAATGTGACAAGTAGACACCGTCGATGTTCACTCCTGATTTGTCCCATTCAAGTGTTTTGACAATATCTTCTAAGACAACCGTAAACAACTTGGGTGAGATGGTGTCTCCCTGTCGCACTCCTTTCATCTCATTGGATTAAGATACCAAGTACCCCAGTTTTTAAGTCAAACCAAGCTTCAAGCTGGCGTGTGAGTCGATTGCACAAAACTTTTGTAAATACTTTGTTAATTATGTGCAAATTACCGTCCAATTAGTCAATTGGACGGTAATTTGCAAGTTTTGAGATATCACCTTTCTCATGAAGGATGGTGACAGTTGCATTTTTCCATGATTCCGGGGTGCGAGAACCATACATGATGTCGTTGAAAAGCTTTACGAGCACTGTTCGAATTGGATTACCACCGGCACGGACTAGTTCAACGGTTCGCCATCCTCGCCATACTTCTGGTAGAATTAGTGGTAAGCCATCTACATCGCGGTATTCAGTAGGCGGGGCTCTGTCATCTTCGCCTGGCAATTCTGACTCTGCAGATTGTGATGCATAAAGTTTCTCGTAGAACCTTTCAACAGCAGTCATTATTTGATCTCTATCTGTGACAATGTTTCCATCTTCGTCTTTAAGTTTGACAATCTGTTTAGTCCCTTGTTTTTCTCCCTTAATTTTCTTCTAAGCACTTTTGGGCCTCTGTATGCTTTTATAGTGCTGGTATTAAAAGTTCTTAAAGGTTTCCTTTTGGATTTATTTATTTGCTTGTTAATTTGTTCGAGCTGTTTTTGATCAGTTACTGTTTGGTGTTTCATGTCTCGTCTTTTTTTTTTAAGCTAATTGCTGCCGGTGTAAGCTTTTGAGTCTTTTTGTGACCTTTTCCGAGGTGTTTTTCTGCGGTTTCGGTTACGGCTTGACACATGAAAGGTATCAAATGAAATTGCTAAACTTGTAAAATACAGTACACTATGAAAATTCCAAATCCATTATGGCCGCCACCACAAAATGGCGGATTACTCTTTTTTCAATACCCTCAATATGGGTATCAAATAAAAGGGCTTGACAAGTAGAACTCAGTACACTTTAGAAATAACTAAATAAAAAAACTAAAAACTTAATAATAAAATAACAAAAAAAGTTTAAGGTTTAACATGTACTAAAAGCTAGAAAATAAAATAAAATCGTGGGGCGTAGCGTACCCTGAGTAATACAAATTCGACAAGCCACACAATTTTATTTTATTTTTTAGCGTTTAGTGCATTATAAAACCGTTTAACTTAAAAATAAACTTATTTTATTTAGCTCTTTCGGTGATATCTTGTTCTATGAGCAGACTAAACGGTCTGATTTGTTTCCAAGTTGATTAAACTTATAGAAACCGGTAGTCATTTTGATTCACAAATGGCGTTGTTGATTTGCGTGCTCTATAACATTAGAGCGATGGATATCCGCACATAAATCAGAAAATTCAACGGTGCGGAGCCGAGGACCGAACCCGGTATCGTTGAATCGTTGAACCCAGAAAGGCCCATTACAACTTTATCACGGAGAACTTTAACGCCAAAGAGAGAGTACAGTCTTACAGTGAATCGAAAATGGAACCAGTCTATGGAACCAGGAATCCCAGGCGGCAAATGTTAGTTAACTTTTTGGAAAAAGAGGGTTTGCTTTTATTCTTCAAAAAGCAGCCCCACAGGAAGTAGACTAGGCAAATCGGCCCCACAGGAAGTAGACTAGGCAAAGCAGCCCCACAGGAAGTAGACTAGGTAAAGCAGCCCCACAGGAAGTAGACTAGGCAAAGCAGCCCCACAGGAAGTAGACTAGGCAAAGCAGCCCCACAGGAAGTAGACTAGGCAAAGCAGCCCCACAGGAAGTAGACTAGGCAAAGCAGCCCCACAGGAAGTAGACTAGGCAAAGCAGCCCCACAGGAAGTAGACTAGGCAAAGCAGCCCCACAGGAAGTAGACTAGGCAAAGCAGCCCCACAGGAAGTAGACTAGGCAAAGCAGCCCCACAGGAAGTAGACTAGGCAAAGCAGCCCCACAGGAAGTAGACTAGGCAAAGCCCCGACACTGTGACTAAAAATGAGACTGACTTCATCATGACGGACGATAGATAGATAGATAGATAGATAGATGAACTCTTTATTGAAACACCACAATACAGAAATATACAATTAATAAACTTAATCTAACAAAAAACATGTTACAATTGGCGGTCTTATCGCTTAAAGCGATCTCTTCCAGACAACCGTGCATGGAGAGGATTATAACATAAATAAATTACGAACGGTGGTTTTTCTTACAACAACAACATAACTATATCTACTTACACACGACACGATAAGCACATATTCAGGGATGTCTCAAGTAATCAGCAAGTTTAATACCGGTAGTGATCACCGACTTGTCCGTGGCTCCTTGAATATCGGCCATAAGCTTGAAAGATGGTGAAGTCTACGTTCCGACCCAACCTGCAAGTCCAAGTCGCTGTTCGATCAGATCAGTTTCAACTCAAGTTGGAAAATCAATTCGCTGCCTTGGAAACCACAAACGACGTAGATGAGGAACACCAAATAGTTGTGGAAATCCTTAGGGAGAAAGGCACTAGATTTTGTCAGCTGCAGCTTACGGGCACGAAGTCTAAAATCTGGGATGAGGATCTTCGGCTTATGGACGAGCGACGGAATCAACAGCAAGACACACCGTCAGAGAAAATAGAACTCAATCAAAAAATCAGTAAGCTGGCGCGACGTGACCTCCAATGCTCAAATACACGCCCAATATGGTTATTTAGCACCACAGTGCACCACAGCGTTTAACAGTGGGAGAACTCCACAGGCGTGGAGCAGGAGTTTGGTAGTACTCTTCTTTAAATAAGGTGATAAAATCCTTTCAAAGAACTACCGACCTATCACACTTGAGCCATGTTTTCGAGGGTCAAGACAAGATTCGTAATGAAGATATCCGACGGAGAACTAAGGTGACCGATGTAGCTCAAAGTATGAGCAAGCTAAAGTGTCACATTTCCCGAAGAACCGAAAACCGTTGGGGTAGACGAGTTCTCGAGTGGAGACTACGATTAGGAAAACGTAGTGTAGGACACCCTGTGGCCAGTTGGAGTGATGATCTGCAAAAAGCGGCTGGAAGAAAGTGGATGAGGAGAGCTGAAGACTGAGCTCAGTGGCGTGCATTAGGAGAAGCCTACGTCCAGCAGTGGGCAGATATAGGCTGACGATGATGATAGAAATCTGCACATAACTTATGATGTTAATGGTGCAGAGCCGAGGACCGAACCCGATATCGTTGGTTTGTCGGCCACCATCGCTTTTATGGGAAATAACAAGCAAAACGGTCCTAAAATGTTTCTACAGATACTCACAGAACTTCCAAACTCTTCAGGTTTTCCAGAGCTTTCTCGTCGATGCACTTGAGCTGGTTCCCGTCGAGGTGGAGGCTCTTCAGCGCCGTCAAGCCGCGGAAAGTGCGCCGGCTGATCGCTGTCAGCTCGTTGCGGCTGAGGTCTCTGGAACAGGCGGGGGTTAGAACAACAAGTGTACACACTAGAGTTTCAAGTGTCGTTGGTGGTACACACACAATCATACAAGATCAGAGAACAAACATTAAAGCTCATCACACAAATATTTTTGATCTGGCTAGGGTTTGAACCCGGGACACTAAGCTCAGCAGGCAGGGGCACTAACAACTGCGCCACAGTACAGTGCTGGCACTAAGGGGCGAGAAGCTGTTGGATTATAGGGAAAAGGGGGTATTGAAGCTGTGTAATTTAGATCCAAGAACTATGAGATCTGTTGAGAATAAAATATAATAAAAACTAATTAAAAATAAATAATCCAATTTCAATTTGTATAAATCAAAAACGAAAGTTCTTCTTTTTTTGTAGCTATTTTATAAAAAAGTGTACATACAAATTTTTATGCGTTACAAGTACCTACCTAGCTGAATCGAATTACATGAAATAATATTTTTCTGGTAAAAGTTTAGATAATGTGGCCACCAAAACCTTTGCAGCCGACATAATGTTAAATGGTGTACGTGACTACACGACCTATTTCTATGTTTCGTAAATCATTTTACTATTTTACAACACACTCCACAGTTGCAATAAACATAAAAACAGCTCAAGAAGACATGGCAACATTAGTGCTACCAGAGTAATGCCGAAATGAGCTATAAAGGCGCTCGCGTTTCGCACGCGATACGGCGTATTAAATATTAAATTTTAATGGGCGACAACCCTTGTTCGTACACGAAAGGTTGGTGTGGACATGACTATAGAATGTTTTTTACTACCCGTCTGCGCGGAGGGTATTGCGTTTATCAGTCTATGTATGTTTCTTTCTTTGTGACGCTCTAATGAACAAACGCGTGGGCCGATTTTAATGATTCTCATGTCAATCGATTTGTCTTAATCTTGCAAGTGTCACTAAAGACATGACAGTAATAAAAAAACAATATGCCGATAACCAGACGCCATATTGTGAAAAAGAAAAGAATTAAAGTCGACGAACTATGTTAAGTGAGGTATCATTAAAGAAGTATTTGAAAATCATCTTTAGGTTTCTCTTATTATTTTTCATTTCGAATGACCATTTAGGATCTATAATGATTAATCTATCAATCAATCAATCATTTATTTATTTGCTAGAATACATTATTAAATTACATGTCAGTTCTTAGAGTATTGTAAGGTCACTGTATTCAGCCTGCAAGCAGGCGTGCAAATATTATTGTTAATTATGTCCATATTAAACCAAAATCATATTCTAACATTAAATAATAATAATAATAATAAAACAAATGTCAAAATTACAAACAATTATCCGCTAGCCATACGTTCAATCGAGCCCTAAACAAATTACCCTTCAAGATTTTGATGTCTTCAGGTAACTTGTTGTATGCTTCTATGCACATATTAAAAACGTTTCTCTTATAATACACTAATACACACACACACACAAACCCTCCCACACAAACACACACACACACACACACAAAAACACACACACACACACACACACACACACACACACACACTTTCGTTTTCAAAACATGCGTACACATACTCACCCCCTCATACACAATACATTTCCCCTTACGTTGACACTTAAGTTAAGATCACACATATATATATATATATATATATATATATATATATATTTTAAATTTTGTTATTTCATCATTATAAATTAGATCAGTAATGTTTATTGCCAGGAAGGGATGCCTCCATTAAATTAAATTGTGTTATGGAATTCAGACCAGGCTTCCACGACACGGGCCTAGAGCCTAGTGTGGGGCCGCTGCCTATCATTGTATATCCACCTTATTTGGTTGATAAACTTATTATTATTATTATTATTATAGATATCTTTATGATAATAATTGATATAATAGATTTCTAAACTTTGCTCGCTTCTGTCTCTGAATAACTTCATTTCTCTTTATAAAATACGCAGGGTGAGTTTTTACAAAAATACATAAGTCCATAATGTACATAATGTACATTCTTAAATAGCGGCTTGGAGCTGTCAAGATACCATGCCTTATGAAATAGCCCTTACACAGCGTTTTTGTATTTTGAAAACCCTATCCGACTCTACCGAGTTACCCCACAACAAAAGGCCATAGCTGATTACCGACGACACGTACCTGTGGTAAGCAGTTAGGGCCGCTTCTCTCATATTGAATTGACATGCAGTTTCCAGTTCAGGTGTCTGTCTAACTCAATTCCTAAAAATCTATATGTGTCTACTTCGTCTACTTTTTGATTTGTATATGCAATATCAATAGATAACGGATTATTATTATAGGAATTAAACTGAACTATTTTAGTTTTACTTAAATTAATACTTAAATTATTATCTTCAGTCCAATTAACGATATTAGCCAAGGCTTCGTTTACAATTTTTTGAGCTGAAACTTTATCGTCACATTTTATAACTACCGTAGTGTCATCAGCAAATAATATACATTTGTGCCTAGTATATTCCGAAAGATCATTTATATATATCAAAAAGAGTAAAGGACCCAAGATACCCAAGACCAAGACACCTTGTGGTACTCCTTTACTATTAATTAGTGGTTCTGACCTAAACTTTAGTTTAGTGAAGCTTTTATTGTTATTCCTGATTATTTTTGTTATTTCAGTACATTGTCTTCTATTTTGTAAGTAGCTAGTTAACCATTCCAAAGGTTTGCCTCTAATTCCATACCAATCAAGCTTGTTAAGGAGTTTTGGATGATCTGCAAAATCAAATGCCTTTTTTAGGTCAAGAAATAAAGATACCACAGGAAAACCAAAATGTATGCTATCTGTAACTTTTTTAATTAAATTGAAACAAGCGAGTGCAGTTGAGCTTCCTTTTCGGAACCCAAACAACTCTTACTATTATTTAGGGTGATGATGATTTTATGAACTTCATGTGGATCCGTAGGCATCATAAACATTGTGTTCTGATTTTTGTTGTTCATTTTTAGTTTTAAATTATTCACATTGCATTGCAGGTTTGATATCAGATTGATAAAATAATTATTGAATATATTACATATGTCAGTAGGGTTATTAAATGTTTGACCATTACAAATAATTTGATCGATGTCATTCTTATCTATATTATTCGATACAGTAGATGAAATTGCATCCCAAGTAGCCTTACATTTATTTTTATCATTTTGTATACGTCTAATATGAACAATTTGTTGAGCTTTATGCATACATTTTTTAAATAAATGACTGTATTTTTTTAAATTATTTTTGGTTATACTTTTATTTATATTTACTTCCCTGTACTTCAAATACAAGCGCCGTTTTGTTTTGCTGGATTTTTTAATTCCCCTAGTCAACCAACTCAGTTTTGAGGGCTTATTACTAACTTTGACCTTAATTACGGGAAAGCACAGCTCATAGAACAAACGAAAAGTGCTATAAAAATTTACAAATGTTCAGTCACATAAACTTTTTCGAACGACAGCGCGGATAAACACTGATCAAATTTTCTCATGTTGTCCCAACTGTAATCACGTTTATATTCAAACCAGTGAGTCAGAGCTCTGTGCTTGTTCGCCTTCAAGGTGATTGTTTGCGCGGTTTCATGATCAGATAGCCCTAGATGATGAATTTCAGATTGGACATTTTTTTATATTAGATGCTATTTGATCTAAACATGAAGCTAAACGAGTTGGTGATGTTATATGTGCTTGAAAATTATAATTCTCTAAAATGTTTATCAAATCACTGGTCACTGAGTTTTCTTTTAAAATGTCAATGTTCCAGTCCCCACAGATCACAACTTTTTTTTTCCTGTATTCATTCGTTACATAGTCCAGCAACTTATCAAGTTTACAAAGGAATAAACCAACCTGCGATTTACTTTGGCCAGGTACTCTATAAATATTAAATATTGCAATATTCAGACCAATGACTTCAACCCCACAACACTCAAAGCAAAATTTTGTGGCTAGGTTAAACGGAATACATAAAGGTTTAGTATTAAGTGTTTTTTTTACAAGGATGCAGGTACCACCTCTACATTTATCTCGACAAAAAGAAGTAGCAACCTTGAAATCATTGAGACGTATATTAGACTCCAGGCCACTTTTAACAAATGTTTCACTAAAACAAAGTATATCAACCACCTTTCGGTTATCAGTTAATTGCGTTAAGGCTAAATCCAACATATACAGCTTATTACAGAGACCGGCTATATTTTGGTGTAATATTCTTAATTCACTCTGATTGGTAGCTACTTTTATGAAGCTACAATGCGATGTAGATTTAGTAGATGATGCATTAGGAACGAAAACAAATCTTTTCGTTGTCGATAACCTTGGCGGCAACATGATGTTCATGCTGATTCATTTCATTCATAATGCAACTGAAGTTATGTTCCAAGAGATCTATTTCTATATTTCGTTTTAGTGTAATTAAGTTTAATTTTGATGATCTCAGACTGATGTTTACATGAAATTCTTTCGCTTCAACAAATTTACAATTTTTAAATCTTTTTATTATAGCCCGGAGCTCATAGTTGAGCTTGTTAACGTTCAAAAATCTATTTTCATTGACATTTAACAAGAAAATATTGCATTTTCCAAGTTTACAAATAGCATTATAAACATTAGCAAGTAGAATGTACGGGTTTTTATCATGTTTACCAACTGATAGAATAACAATATCGTCATCGCGTATGTTCTCAGCTAAATTGCCCATATTGGATAAAACATCTTTAGATGATGGGGTTTTATAATACCCTGGATGTTGCAGTTATCAAATTTCTGGAAGTTCTTGTCCAAGACGTGTAGACAATCCTCGCACTGGTTCATCTCCGATGATGTAAATATGTTTACTTCTGTTCTTATCAGCTGCATATTGTTTGCGAGAACCTATTTCGATTGACAAAGGAATAATATCAGCTGGTTCCATGTGATTCATCTGCTTAATCTTAGATGACTGTACTCTATGATCATACAATTGTTTCTCACTAGCTTCAAGTAACTGGCTCCTATCCCCATGCACAACTGAAAAATTGGGACTATTTTGATAAATCTAACTCAGTTTTATTGAAACTGATTGTATTTCTTCTCTGAGATTTCTTTGGAGTAGATTTACATATATCCTTCAATTGATTAACTCGAGCACCATATGAACATATTTGTTTTTTCAGACTGAAGTTTTCTGATACCAGATTCGATATTTCATTTTCGGCAATAGTTAATTTTTCTTTACATTTTAAAAGCATTCTTTCCAGTTCCTCTATTTTATTAAAATTATCGGCTCCAATATTTGGGCAACTTCTATTCAAATTTGGATCACCTTTCGAAATGACCGATAAATCCTCAACCTCTTCATCAAGGGGAAAAGAATCAAACGAATTCTGTATTGAAACATTAGCCTTGTACATTTTTCTTAGAGTGACAGCTCTCCGATGAAGTTGCTGCATTTTGTTGTATAGCTACTGTTTTCTGAGTTTTATTCTTGCTTTGCAAACATTCTATACATTTCCATGCTGATTTCTTCTCGAGATCCATTAAATTGAAGAGCTTTTCGGACCAATTCGCACACTAGTAATGAAATGCATTCCCACAATTTGAGCATGTTAAAAGTTGCCTGCTAGATACCACTTTATTACATTTACAACAGTTGGGAAACATGTTTTACGCTTATTACAGGAGCAAAAAAAATAAAAGTTAGCAGGATTAGATCTCGGTATAGCCACGCACGATCACCTATGCAAGCCACTAGACTACGGAGCTCACGAAGACTTGGTCGAAAATTGCGCACATGTGTCAGCAATACTCCAAAGCTGTTCTGTGATAGGTCAGTCAATCAGCAAGCAGCGAGCTCAGTCACTGAACACAAACTGCAATGACTCACTCAATCCATGCACTTATTTGATTTTAACGACGTTTTGGAATAGAAAGTTTGAAATATCATTTAAAAATTGCACTAGTGATTCTAGTTTGTACGTTAAACTGACTCACATATTATTTGGTTTACATAGATATAAATTTCTTAACAAAATATTCACTTTTTGAGCACTATTTAGAATTTCAGCGACGGATAAAAATTACAATACGACTGCTCAGTTACGTGCCTGTGCGGCTGTTTCTATAAAGTTGGTTAGCAACCATACACACTTAAATTACAATACGACTGCTCAGTTACGTGCCTGTGCGGCTGTTTCTATAAAGTTGGTTAGCAACCATACACACTTAAATACTCGTACTTGCCTCTTTTTAGTTTTGTTCGCAGTCGGGGTTTTTAGCACTTTCGATTATGTGTCATATTTGTATGGCATTTCTTTTCGCCACATTCGTTGGTCTATTCGTATCCACACTAAACTACCGTTAGTCTCGGGGTTGCCCAAAATTGCCACTATTCGTCAATCATGAATAATAGACGTGCTCGAATTGGGTGCTCCGACTTCACGACTCTGCCATGGAGGTGAGCACTTTGGATGCGACACTTTGACAAGCACACACGAAACATAGTTGATTAATCAAACGGGACTTAATCGCGCTGAAAACTTAATATTTATTTACCTCAACGTTTCACGTGGTCACGAGAAGACGGAAGTAGCGGGAGTCAGGTCAGGATGACTCGGTTTGGCACCGACATCAAGAAGACGGAAGTAGCGGGAGTGAGGTCAGGATGACTCGGGTTGGCACCGACATCAAGAAGACGGAAGTAGCGGGAGTCAGGTCAGGATGACTCTGTTTGGCACCGACATCAAGAAGACGGAAGTAGCGGGAGTCAGGTCAGGATGACTCGGTTTGGCACCGACATCAAGAAGACGGAAGTAGCGGGAGTCAGGTCAGGATGACTCGGTTTGGCACCGACATCAAGAAGACGGAAGTAGCGGGAGTCAGGTCAGGCTGACTCGGTTTGGCACCGACATCAAAAAACTCTTTCTTATGTTGTGTTTTTGTATTGGTACCACATTTTTAATTTTGAATAAGTAATACTAATTGTTCTTTTACAATTGTAATTATATTATTAGTTTTAGTGGTTGTTCACAAAAGAACAGTATTAATATGAAGTCGTTCATTTTGTTTTTTTTTATTTCTTGGTTTTTGGTAGCCTAAGCAAACTTCGAAAGGAATATACGCCAATATATTTATAAAATAACTGAAGCAGTTTTGATGAAAATGTTGAGTTCACTGGAACTCCATCAAATAAAAAAGATTAAAATCTTAATAACATAAAAACAGATGGATTTAGTAATATGTAAGTACAACTTTTTTTTTGTAGCATGCTTCCATGCTTACATGTGACACAACTCATCGAGACCAATAAAATAAGCCTAAACTGGAAGGGGTTCCATCACATGATTGTTGAGTTCCTGTGACTACCTTCCGGCTCCATCTTCAGACCCTGGATACCACATAAAACCAGAGAACTCATCAAGACAACCTAAATGAGCCCAAACTCGACAATTTGTGGTTGAGTTCCTGTGACTACCTTCTGGCCCCATCATCAGACCAGCTCGATGGTACCATAATATTGTATTGTAATTAGAACTACACTCGTGTGCAAAATTTCAGCTTCATTGAATGGTTCAAAATTGACCTGCAAACTTGTCCCAAGCATACTAATCCAGAGAATTAGTTATACTCGTAAGTCTGTTAAAAGCTACTTAACCAATTTTGATGAAATTTATACAGTACCGCACTGAAGGACAATTTATCAAGCAAAAAGAACTATATAATTCGGTTCTGCAATCCCGAAGATATGAGAGAACATAAACATTAAGACAAATAGTTTTTTTAATAAGAATCAACTGAACCAATTTTGATTAGTTTATATCAGACTACACTGAAAATGTACACTGTTGAATAAAACAACAATCATCCAAATCGGTTTAGAAATCTTAGAGATATGAGGCATATAACCACAAAATCAAATGGATTTTCTAAAAACCTACTTATTTTCGAAAAACTACTGTACCTATTTTGGTAAGAAAAAATTGGACCTAATCAGAGTCCTAAAAATCTAAACAAAAAAATAATATCCAAATCAGTTTTCAAATTTTAGAGATATGAGGTAACAAATATACAAAAAAAAAACATACGACGACTTGAGAAGTCGATTAAATAAACATATTCGCGGCTTAACCGCACCGCACCTACTGTCACAGTATAGTGACTGCGAATGCGTACTCTTAACCGCACCGCACCTACTGTCACAGTATAGTGACTGCGAATGCGGACTCTTAACCGCACCGCACCTACTGTCACAGTATAGTGGCTGCGAATGCGGACTCTTAACCGCACCGCACCTACTGTCACAGTATAGTGACTGCGAATGCGGACTCTTAGCCGCACCGCACCTACTGTCAAAGTATAGTGACTGCGAATGCGGACTCTTAACCGCACCGCACCTACTGTCATAGTATAGTGACTGCGAATGCAGACTCTTAACCGCACCGCACCTACTGTCAAAGTATAGTGACTGCGAATGCGGACTCTTAACCGCACCGCACCTACTGTCAAAGTATAGTGACTGCGAATGCGGACTCTTAAACGCACCGCACCTACTGTCAAAGTATAGTGACTGCGAATGCGGACTCTAAACCGCACCGCACTTACTGTCACAGTATAGTGACTGCGAATGCGGACTTTTAACCGCACCGCACCTACTGTCTAAATATAGACACTGCGCATGCGGATTCTTAACCGCACCGCACCTACTGTAACAGTATAGTGACTGCAATTGCGGACTCTTAACCGCACCGCACCTACTGTAACAGTATAGTGACTGCGAATGCGGACTTTTAACCGCACCGCACCTACTGTCACAGTATAGTGACTGCAAATGCGGACTTTTAACCGCACCGAACCTACTGTCTAAGTATAGTGACTGCGAATGCGGACTCTTCACCGCACCGCACCTACTGTCACAGTATAGTGACTGCGATTGCGGACTCTTAACCGCACCGCACTAACTGTCACAGTATAGTGACTGCAAATGCGGACTCTTAACCACTCCGCACCTACTGTCACAGTATAGTGATTGCTAATGCGGACCCTTAACCGCACCGCACCTACTGTCACAGTAAAGTAACTGCTAATGCGGACTTTTAACCGCACCGCACCTACTGTCACAGTATAGTAACTGCGATGCGGACTCTTAACCGCACCGCACCTACTGTCACAGAATAGTGACTGCGAATGCGGACTCTTAACCGCACCGCACCTAATGTCACAGTATAGTGACTGCGAATGCGGACTCTTAACCGCACCGCACCTACTGTCACAGTATAGTAACTGCGAATACGGACTCTAAATAATAAGCTTGTTTTTCGCAGTTTCTTTGCGGTTACGTACAGTAGCATTATCGTTATTCGCAGTCTGTTTATCGCAGTAACGAAATACAGTGGTCCAAGCGCTTGTTGTCACAGGCGATTAACTGTAGCTGTTGACCTTCTCTATCTCTTAGCACATCCCGCCCGCCTTCCGTCTACAATCTATTATCATATCGGATCCTGTAAATAATTAATAATCACTCGACGATAATTTGCGCGCATCGATTCATAATCTTGATTCTAATTTGTAACGGAAATTAATAATTGCTTCCGGATCGGGCAGAGGAAAATGATTAATGGCTTTCCATAGAATGACAGTACTTCAACCAATGGCATCTAGATCTACACTAATATTATAAAGAAAAAGATTTGATTGTATGTTTAGTTGTGTGTTTGTTGGTAATCAATAAACTTAATTAAAAAATTATTTCACCTACATTATCAACGAGTAACATGGGCTGTATTTTAGTTTAAAAAAAACTAGAGTACTCTAATAAAGTTGCGGTAATGTAACCCAAGCTATCAAACATTTCCCTCAGTCCACTAAAGTGCATTGTAAAGATCCATGGATGGAACTTTTTGCACCTTCATGTCCATTTTATTCCTTTATCAACGATTTTTTGCAAAGTGGGCTTTTTAGAACTAGCGTGTGTCTGGAAATCCATACCAACATATAAAAGTGAAACGTTGTCTGTTTGTTTGTTTGTTTGTTTGTTTGTTTGGGGAGCTTTCACGCGATAATAGCTGGACGGATTTTATGAAATTTGGAATGGTTACGAATTTTTATCCCGGAAAATAGTAAGTTTTCACGGAAAACTGGAAAATATTGATTACTCACTGTAAGGAATGGTTGCCATGGAAACGAAATAACAATTCTGTCAAAAAACGTCAAGAGCTTTGGTGCTATTACCTACTTTTGCATTGGTTTTTAATATCCTAGAAGAAAATAGGATGCTTTTTTTCGCGATAAACTGTAGTCCGCGCGGACGAAGTCGCGGGCGGTCACTAGTCCATTATAAACTGTTGCCTATAAAAGTCATTATTGGGCGGGCGCCGCTGAAACTGTTGATGATATATCAAATAATGTACTACTTGTTTGTATTATTACCCATAACAAGATATGAATTCAAAACAAGTTTTTTGTTGGAACACATAACCTTTCCTTTGCTTCGCCGTAGTCGGGCTTTTGTTTTTGAACTTATATTTTTATTATTTTTATATATATATTGTAACCCCAAAATAATAAATAATTAGCACATATATATATATATATATATATATATAATGCTAATTCAGCCCTTTCAATTGATACCAAACACGGCATCATAGAAAATATATATTATTAGAATATATTTTCTAAAAAAAACAATATTCTATTCTATTTTTAATAGCCATATTCAATTTAATGTGATGTCACGCCAATAACCAGCGGGCGATGAAGACGCTTCCAACGATACCATTTATCAAATTATGAGGAGTAGTTTAGACGTTATGAGGGAACAGCTGAACATACGTACATATCCACCCACATACATACATACATCCATACATACATAAGGTTAAAATCATAACCTGCCTTTTTGCTTCGCCGTAGTCGGGTAAAAACACGGGTAGAAACGTGTACAAATAAAGAAAAACTTTTAGCTACCCGTGCGAAGCCGGGGCGAGTCACTAGTATCTCATAAACTAGTAAACCTTAGATAGCCGTGATAATTTTATTAGTAAATTCGTATTATGCGCTGTTACCCATTTTATTAGTAAATTCGTATTATGCGCTGTTTGGGTAACAGCGCATACATACGTACATATCCACCCACATACATACATACATCCATACATACATAAGGTTAAAATCATAACCTGCCTTTTTGCTTCGCCGTAGTCGGGTAAAAACACGGGTAGAAACGTGTACAAATAAAGAAAAACTTTTAGCTACCCGTGCGAAGCCGGGGCGAGTCACTAGTATCTCATAAACTAGTAAACCTTAGATAGCCGTGATAATTTTATTAGTAAATTCGTATTATGCGCTGTTACCCATTTTATTAGTAAATTCGTATTATGCGCTGTTACCCATTTTATTAGTAAATTCGTATTATGCGCTAGTACTAAGGCTTTCATCCCGGGAATCTCCGCATCGAAAATTTCGAGTGTTTCGACGATTTTTTTTTCGAGACTCGAGACTAACATTTTTGGTCACGGGACTAAAGAGACTTGAGTCACTTATTAACAGTTTAAATAATCTACTAAATAAACTACTTTTATTATAGTTACATGGATATGGCAATGGCTTAATAATTAGTTAAACCCCCAAGAAGACAAAAGGACAGTATATAACTTCCATGTCTATCCACGACTTGCAAACAACGTTGCACGTAGAAAAAGCTCTCTTTGAAACGGGGGTGACAGAGGGAAATACCTAAATGATTGCTACCCTTATTTAATATCTATCCCCCCCCACTAGCGTAGAAGCAGAGATAGCTTTTTCTAACGCGGGTTACTTTTGTAATAAAGTTAGGTCCCTTCTGTCTGAAACTACATTAAACGCCTTTTGTTTTTAACGTGCCCATGCCCACTACAAAAATGAAAAAAAACTTCAACAATATTTTTTTTTTATTTGTTTTTGTTTAATAAAGTACTTGATTAAAATATCTTGTTTTGACTGCCTAATCGCATCGCTAGCCTATACAGTAAGAATCCTAGCCTGTACGTAGTATGGACCCTGACCTGTGCCTGTCCTACCTGTCTATATAGTTAGAAACCTAGTTTTGAAATAGTCTCGATTTCCCCGGGAATTTCGAGACCACATCGAGTCTCCTTTTTTCCCGGTACTCAGTAATGCATCTTAACTGAAAGCCAGTAATGCATCTTAGCTAGTACCCATTTTATAAGTAAATTCGTATTATGCGTTAGTACCCATTTTATTAGTAAATTCGTATTATGCGCTGGTACCCATTTTATTAGTAAATTCGTATTATGCGCTGGTACCCATTTTATTAGTAAATTCGTATTATGCGCTAGTACCCATTTTATTAGGAAATTCGTATTATGCACTAGTACCCATTTTATTAGTAAATTCGTATTATGCACTAGTACCCATTTTATTAGTAAAATCGTATTATGCGCTAGTAGTAGTAGTTTTTTTAATCCTGCTTCTCAAGCGAAACACGCGACTATTGCGAAGCGAAGCGATCACTTTAGAGCCGATTATTTCATAAAAGACATCAATTAGAATAAAACTGCCCATGAAACCTCTGTATAACCTGTAACCAGTCCAACGAGACCCCACACGATAGGATACATTTTTTTTATCATCGATTTTGTAGTTAGTCCATTACTAACAAACATACTTACATAAAACACAAATCTTTCTTCTTTACAATATAAGTGGAAATAGTGAAACAAGATAACAAATTTTACGCCCGCGACAACTCGGAACAAACTCCATAGTGAGTATTAGCGAGACATAATCCTTGCTGGATTTTTGACAGTTTATTTCGACGAGTCGGTAATTAATTTAGGGTTATTTAGGAATTCAATTGTTTTCATCAAAACCATAAGAACCAAATTTGAAAAAGCTGTAATTACATTTACGCTTCGATGAAAGAAACAACATTTAGGCACTTATCATTTTCTTAAATTTATATTCAGTTAAAAGCAAACTCCTTTTATACCTCTCAATTTAAATAAAACCCAAAACAAAGCCCGGGCAAAACCCTCACAATCCGCCATTTGCTTTTTTCCCGCGCTTTTAAAAACAAGATGGCCGCTAAGCCGCCGAAACAATGGCGCAAAAATGGAGTTCTCGAGTGATTTCAGCGAATGAAAGAAGGCACTTAATGACAATAGTTGGAACTTTTTGTTGACGTTTCCAAGCTTCTGAAACTTACGTACTCGTATTTCTACGTATTCGTTTTTTCCGGAGCCGGAGCATTACACTTTTCTAAAACATACTTTCCTCTTTGTCAGCAGGAAATCTTTACTTTTCTGTGATCAAACGTAAAACTAAGACATAGTTTGGTTTTCATCAAATTTTATTCAGGCAACATAATTGATACCAACATAATTGTTTTAAGAGTTTAGAATATCATCCTAGACTTTCAAAAATATCCTAATTGGATAATTCTTTTACAATTCCATAAAATTTTGTAGTTCTTTGTGAATCTACATGAAGTCGATATTTGATTCAAAGAATATACAGGTTGACATTTTTCTACCACACCCGAAGGGAAAGTACACTAAATACTGGAGATAGCAAATTATACTCAAAGGAAACATTTATTTATTTTTAAAAAGAAACCAATCTGCATTCAAATATTTTCGAAAACTCGCTTGCCACACTCGGGAATCGAACAAACTAAAATTTAAAAAAATAACAACCTGTCCTTTTATGGCATCAATCGATAGGGTCAATCATAAGGATCAGATCTTTCTAACAAATATGGTAAATTAATTGAAAGGAAAACCATGAAATCCAAACTAATAAATTCAATGGGACAAGATAAACCACTATTACTCATAGGACCATCAGATTACTTATGGTAATATCTTATTAACAATAATCTTTGACGTCATTTATTTATTAAAATCACTAAGAACTATTTAGATAAGAAGATTTCAAATTGCACGTGTTTGTAATGCAGACTCTTTATTAGATCATTTTTCTTCTCTTTATTACATGAATAAACTTGTGTATCAAACAAAATGGAGCTCATTTCGAGCAATCAATTAGAGAGTTTACGCTTCAATTAGAGAGTTTACGCTTCTTTTTCGTTCAATTAAAATAAGTTAACATTTTATGGATTTCCTTTTATTTTATGTATCATGTTTGTTACACTGATTTATTCTTATGATTGACCCTATTTACCCATAAGAGTACAGGATGTTAATTTTTCAATTTTAGCCGGTTCGATTCCCGACTGTGGCAAATGAGTTTTTGAAAATCTTTAAATGGAGATTTGTTTCTTATTAAAAATAAAGGAATGTTTCCTTTGAGTAAAGTTTGCTATCTCCAGTATTTAGCGTACTTTCCCTCAAGGTGGTGTTACAAAATTCCAATCTGTATATATCTCACAAATTCCACTCTGTATATCTCACAATTTGCACTCTGTATATCTCACATATTCCACTCTGTATATCTCACAAATTCCACTCTGTATATCTCACAAATTCCACTCTGTATATCTCACAAATTCAAACACTGAAAACAATATTAATTCACATAAACCTAACCCATAAACATAAAAGGGTTTAAATTAATAGAACTTCCTTGATTAAACGAAAATTAAAGCAGAGCGTTGCAAATTACTCAGTGAAGTAGGTATTGTACTTCCGGTTGCGGTCGCACAAGATGGCGCCACTTCCGGGCAATTAACTCGCGAGCTCTCAACGGTAATTAGCAAAATCAAATTATGATATTACTGTAATGAGGAATATTAAATTATGACGGCACACTTCTAGTGCTAGGGAGGGTTTGTGCCCCATATTTACCTGATTACAAAAAATAGAGTTAAATGATTTTAGCAGCGTTTTGTAGAGTTGAGAGTTGAGAAAGCCGCCAAGTTAACATTTATGTGTTTCGGTTTAAAGGGCAATATTTTCCAGTGAAATTACTGGGAAATGAGACTTAAATACCAATGTCTCCGAGTGACGAGCGCAGTGCAGTGCCGCGCAGGATTTTGCAATATGTGTTGCACTGCAACTGTTATAGACAGGCATGATGCTCACCATCAAGCGAGCTAGCTGCCAGCACGACACTCATTTAAAAAAAAATATGTAAAGTTTGTTAGTGCTACATAATAGTTAACTTCTTGGAAAAAGAGGGGTTCTTTTTGATGAATTCTTTCTTCAAAAAGCAGCCCCAGAGGAAGTGGACTTGGCAAAGCCCCGACACTGTGACTAAAAATGAGATTAACTTCATCACGACGGACAATCAGCATATATTCAGGGATGTCTCAGTGATCAGCAGGTTAAATACCGATAGTGATCACCGACTTGTCCGAGGCTCCTTGAATATCGACCACAAGTTTGAAAGATGTCGTCCGGTGAAGTCTACACTCCGACCCAACCTGCTCCAGGTCGCTGTTGGATCAGAATAGTCTCAACTCAAGTTGGAAACATCTAGTCGCTGACTTGGAAACCACAAATGACGTGGCCGAGGAACTCCAAAAAGATGTGGGAATCTTTAGGGAGAAAGGCAGTAGATTTTTATCAGCTGCAGTGTATGGGCACGAAGGCTAAAATCTCGGATGAGGCTCTTCGTCTTATATGGATGAGCGAAGGGAGCAACAGCAAGCCACACCGTCAGAGAAAAGGGAGCTCAATAAAACAGTAAGCTGGTGCGACGAGACTTCCGATGCTCAAATACACGCGGAATTGAATAGGCAATTCAGCAAAATGGGGGGTCAAAAGTCTTCGCCCAGAAATTGAGTAGATCCCATCTGACGAATCTCAAGACCAATAATTCTAAATATGTATATTTCATACAACAAAAATCCATGGGTTAGTAATGTACAGTATGAAAACTTATAGTGTGGTTAGTAATGTACAGTATGAAAACTTATAGTGTGGTTAGTAATGTACAGTATGAAAACTTATAGTGTGGTTAGTAATGTACAGTATGAAAACTTATAGTGTGGTTAGTAATGTACAGTATGACAACTTATAGTGTGGTTAGTAATGTACAGTATGAAAACTTATAGTGTGGTTAGTAATGTACACTATGAAAACTTATAGTGTGGTTAGTAATGTACAGTATGAAAACTTATAGTGTGGTTAGTAATGTACAGTATGAAAACTTATAGTGTGGTTAGTAAACAAACAAAACTTAAAAAAAAAACCTGCA
This sequence comes from Alsophila aescularia, assembly GCA_946251855.1. Lineage (NCBI taxonomy): Eukaryota > Metazoa > Arthropoda > Insecta > Lepidoptera > Geometridae > Alsophila > Alsophila aescularia. The sequence goes on from OX276374.1 coordinate 62,447,333, forward strand.
CCTAGGAGGCGTCACGTGCGTACGACCACCGCAGGAGTTATCATCTTCCGTTTCGGTCATCGTTCGCATGAAATGCCTCAGTACAGGTGCATGCGGATCATCTGCAACGGTTTTCAGGATGCTGTTGTTACTTCCCCGCACCCTTCTCAATAGTGACGCGTCTTTCTTCCGAAAAACGGCATGAACGCCGTCAGTTCAGCTCTGAGCGAAAATTCCGGAGGTAAGTATAGGCTGATGATGATGATGATGATGATGATGTTGTTAAGTTTCTGCCAGCCGCTATTCGCAGGTCGTCACTCCATCTGGCCACAGGGCGTTCTACGTTGCCTTAACGTAGTGACATGGGACAGTTTTTTTAAATTTGCTTGCATGCTTGCTTGTTGTATAAGGTAGTGCTGGTCTCTGGTGTCAGTGTTTGTCAGGCAACCCGAAGGCCTAACGTGTCGAACATGGCTTAACGATTCGATCATGAAGGGTATTGAGTATATAAGAGCTCTAAAGGATTATTCCAAAAATATATCACACATTCTGGCAACAAAGTATGGTTTCATTGCAAGAATTTAGGGATCTCGCGCAGTCGCGCCGCACGTGCTTGCTTCATTGCAATAATTGGAAGTCATCGGTATACTTGTACCTTTAGGAACCCAATTAGATACAAGTACCTACTTAAACAAATGTCGAAATAGATAATTTTGAATAGACAAGACATGAATGTTTATGTGTGTGCGACTCGGTACACCACGTCCACATACTTCCCATAGATTAGTTCTGAGTCACATAAGAGCCTGATCACACGGCTACAGTGCGATCAACAATACGTTTGTGTAAAGTAAATATCGAATCGGTTGTAGTCATTTAATTTCTACGTGTGTCCTTTAAGGGTGCATCAACAATGACATCTAAATATAAAAGAACAAAGTCGGGTTAGTTACACCATTCATAACGAACGGCTGAACTAATTTTTATAATTTACTAGCTTTCCCGCCCGCGACTTCGTCCGCGCGGACTATTGTTTATCGCTACAAAAAGCATCCTGTGTTCTTCTAGGATATTAAAAACCCATGCAAAAGTAGGTATAAGTGGTTCTTTTTGTTTTTTTTTTACAGACTGTTATTTCGTTTCCATGGCAACCGTTTCTTACAGCGAGTTATCAACATTTTCCTGTTTTCCCGCGGAAACTTAAAGTTTTCCGGGATAAAAGTATCCTATGTTTTATTCTAGGGTACAAGCTATTTCCATTGCAAATTTTATCAAAATCCGTCCACCGATATCGCATGAAAGCTCCCCAAACAAACAAGCAGACAATGTTTCACTTTTATATATTGGTATGGATTACCTTTATTAACCATACATTACATACCTTTGATTTTATTAATACCTTTTTTGTAAATACTTACAAAAAATAGTTATGACGACATTAGGGCGTGTACGAAGCAGTGGAGCGCAGCTAGTCATGATTGCATTTAACGTTGATAGATTTATAATTGAATACCAACTCGCCTGACGGTGATATGATGATGATGCAGTCGAGTATGGAGCGCAGATCTAATAGATTATCTCACTCAAACCAGGCCAGTCGCACTCCGCAACAAGTACAAATATTATACCTACACTTTGCGGCCGCAATATTGTGGTTAATTCAGTAGTGTCAAGCGTGCGCTCGATGAGTCGCGCGCCGTGTTCTTACGATAAAGGACCTACTTACGTAAAGTTTTTGTCAAATTTTATTCTTTTCTTAATTGTGAGTACCAAGAAGAAACCTAGAATGTACTGCATAGCATTTGGTCTGACAAGTCTCGTAAAATACCTACATACTGACATTTTATTATGTAGGTAGCCATTTATTTTTCATTTATTATTAAGCATGGAATTCAGACAGGCACCTTTTATTCATCAAAGTGCAATACCTAATAAGTTCAAATCAAATATAGAGGTATTAGATCTATTCTGATAAGAATGTCATTATATGTAGTTAATAGAACTATCAACATTTATAATAATAAGTAAAAAAATAATATATTATTACATAATTGTTTCTTCTGTTACAATATCTAAGTCATATTATATCACAGAATAACTACTAGTGCAAGTACCTAGTTATATCTTGATACAACCCTGCCGAGCGAAAAAGTTACAGAGCGATTCTGAAACGGTTAGAGCAATAGAAGCTCTCGCGCGTTGTGATACGGTACATTCTAGCCTGCACGCAATGGGTAAGCGGCTTCTAGGTAAATATAATTGAAAGATCGCAGCGCTGTGCTAGTTAAATTGCACTTTATTGCGTTGTAGCGAGAGTTGCTATGTATTTAAATGACTTTACTCAGTTATCCTTCTGTACTTGTACTATTATTTATTCTGTGCTCAAACCTTGAAGATCGTTCTTAGAGAGATTTTTTTTTTTTTTTTTTGAAAAACTTAATCCTAAACAGCGTTATCTACCAGTCGTTCAGCAGCATTATCTACCAGTCGTTCAGCAGTATTATCTACCAGTCGTTCAGCAGCATTATCTACCAGTCGTTCAGCAGCATTATCTACCAGTCGTTCAGCAGTATTATCTACCAGTCGTTCAGCAGCATTATCTACCAGTTGTTCAGCAGCATTATCTAACAGTCGTTCAGATCGTGAAAGAAATATTTGTGGAGCGTGCAAAGGAAATACTGGACAAGAAATACAAAGTAAATAATAATATAAGTATATGAAATTTCATATGAAGATATAAATGATTAAATATATACCAATACATACGTAAATAACTAATAATAATACTTTACTAAATTTAATTTTATATACCTACCATGATATGAATTAAATCAGTGAAAATAATAAACTAACTATCTTAGGTGGATGATTTGAGAGTATTTTCAGTTTTTTTTTCTGGCAAAGTATTGCTGAGTTGAGCTTAAAGTTATCTTGATGATTTATATGATTACCCTGACATCTATCCGGGATACAGATTATCTTGTCCAGGTTCTAAGACACCATGTAAATTACATACAATTACATCATAAAACTTGTAGACTTATAGAAGATATCTACTTATATAGTAGTACTTTTTTATTTTAACTTTGTATGTATGCACTTGTATTTCTGTATAAATTTACTATTATTATTATTAATTAAAGCTCATTCCAGATGCGAACTGCCGTTGATGAAACTGATTTGGATAGGAAGGACCTTTCGGATCTGGGATTATCTTCAACACACGACATAACTTTTCTGTCTTCTTTTTCTAGTTGCTTCAGAAGTTATAGTCCTCAGGGAATGAGGAAGATGGCAAGGGCTCTATTCCTTAGCAAGAGTTGGCGGGATGCCAACCATATTATTTGGATGGTATGGTGCCGTGATATCAACAAAAGTCATTGAACATATCCAAGCTTCAGATGATGATCTTAGGATGATGAGTAAATGCCGATGTACATATCCACGCAATTCGTACAAAAGCGCTTGTATTGTGGAAACGCACGACGCGCTGCCGTGCGGTAAGACGTCGCCGTGTGTAACGGCCCTCCAAGTTAGTTGTAACTAAGCCAAGGACGAACGATCTATTGATCGAACTTTGACTCGTTGTAAGTTATTAATAAGTAATTGGTAAATAACACAGCCGTTAGTTAGCTGTAAGTAATGAAGTCCCTAGTAACGCAAATATGGAACATTAGGTTTTCCGCCCGCAGTTTCATCCGCGCGCACTACTGTTTATCGCGAAAAAAGCATCCTATGTTCTTCTAGGATATTAAAAACGAATGCAAAAGTAGGTATAGCACCAATGCTAAGTTTTTTGACAGAATTGTTATTTCGTTTCCATGGCAACCGTTCTTCACAGCGAGTAATCAACATTTTCCAGTTTTCCCGTGGAAACTTACAATTTTCCGGCATAAAAAGTATAAAAAAATATATTATAAGGTATAAGCTAACTCCATTCCAAATTTCATCAAAATCCGTTCAGCCGTTATCGCGTGAAAGCTCCCCAAACAAACAAACAGACAACGTTTCACTTTTATAATTATACTAGCTGATGCCCGCGGCTTGGCACGTGTGGTCATTTCTGTAGGTTAAAAGTACTCTTTGTACAGTACTTTTTCTCCAGGACCTAAAATACCAATATAAATACATAATTAAAATACATTTGATTAAAATTCCTTCATCCGTCAAAAATATTTTTATCGATTGCTCGGCTTCTACTCATCAGATTCAATATCCGAACCAATCCATACTTCTAATAAAGCAATAGGAACGAAAAAGTCTGTACAAAGAAGATAATTAAAAAATAAATAGTCTAGGGTACATAAAATAAGCTACTGAACAATAATATAACATTTTAAAAATACATGTCTGTCTGTTTGTCTGTCTATACGTTTGTTCGCGCATCACGTAAAAACTACTGGACCGATTTTGATGCGGTTTTCATGATTGAAAACTGATGTGATCGAGTTGCTTCTTAGCTATAATGTGGGGTTATATATATTTTTTATTTGTGCTTGTATACATTGTGGTTTGTAGACCTTTATGAAAACCTCAAGTATTTTTCATGTTGTCACATTTGACATCAACGTCTGTTGCGATAACTTCAGAACAAAATGGCAAGGTAAATAGTCAACGTACAATTGAGGTCTATTGTTACCGAGACTACGGATAAAAAAACTCCACTTTTTACACGACTGCCCAAAAAAAGAAGTGTTATGTTTTTAACATTCATGTATGTTTGTATAAGAGTTTCTTTATTCCACGATAACTTTGCAATGCCTGATCAGATTTAGACGTATGGGGTATCGTTAGAATCCTTACATCCCCCCGAGTAACATAAGTTAAAAACTGTATGGTGGCAGTATGGCTCCATTTTTATTTGCAAAAAAATATATATTTTCTTAGAATTTTACAATATGTACTCATATTGTAAAATTCTAAGAAAATATATATTTTTTTGAAGGCCTGATAAGCACATTTCAATAGTGTATAATGTATTGGCATAAGTTCATTTTTGGCTGCAGGCGTGTTTTTTAGCTTTTAAGCTAATTTTACTTTTTTGATTGCGACATCCATGTCTTTTACACAAGAATTGGAGGGGCTCAAAGTTAATTGCATTTTATAAGGAGCAATTTAACTTTTCCTACTAGTATCATTTCAGCAAGTTCAAGTTTAATAACCCCCTTTCAATTTAATATTAGCTCTCGAGCTCCAAAGCACGTCCGTTCCGGAAGGCGTTCAGACGTCGACTGAGCTTTCTTTCGCACCCGGAAGTAACCCCGCCGCGGCCGGAAGCGAACGCGCTTAATGAGTTGCCTTTGTGGGTACTTTGAAAGTTTATTTGAATGAAGAACACGGTTAGAGGATTATTGGAACGTTGGAACGTGAATGATCATCTTGGAGGGATGGAAGCTTGCTAATTACTTGCCTTGCAGTCAAGGGTTTCAGTACATACAACATGTTCCACCGGAGCTTCTTCGTTTTCTCGAAAGTTTACATAAGTTTATAGACGCATAAAACATGCCTTCACGAGACTGAGAAGTGTTTAGTCCATAGACCCAATTAAAAAATAAGACCTCCTCACCTTCTCAGACGTGGACCGCATTTTGTGTAAAGCACACAATTAACTTTCTTTGACCTTTGTCACAATCGGAGTGGCATTTGTGTAGCACATGTTAGCCGTGACTGATGCATGCTGCAGTCTGCGTCTGTCTCTCCATCTTTGTTGTTGATGCACGTGAAGCACTGCGGTGGCATGTAGCTGTGTGTGTGTAGCACGTCTTAGCAGTGACTGATGCGTGCTGCAGTCTGCGTCTGTCTCTCCATGTTTGTTGTTGATGCACGTGAAGCACTGCGGTGGCATGTAGCTGTGTGTGTGTTTGCCTGTGGTTTGATCTAGTCCCGTTTTTGTTCTCTTGATATTAAGCGTGCCGCATCTTCCCTTTAAATATATGTATGGTTTGGCTGCGGAAAGTAAACTTGGACCAAATTACTTACTAGAAATATACAAACACTAGCTTTCCCCCTGCGACTTCGCCCGCACAGACTACTGTTTATCGCGAAAAAAGTATTCTCTGTTCTTCTCGGATATTAAAAGCCAATGCAAAAGTAGGTATAGCACCAACGCTCTTAATGTTTTTGACAGACTTGTTATTTCTTTTCCATGGCAACCGTTCCTTACAGCGAGTAATCAACATTTTCCAGTTTTTTTCCGTGGAAACTAACAATTTTCCGATAAAAAGAGTATCCTGTTTTATTCCAGGTTATAAGCTATCTCCATTTCAAATTTCATCAAAATCCGTGCAGTCGTTATCGCATCAAGCCAAACAATCAAACAGACAACGTTTCACTTTTATATATTGGTATGGATTATAAACAGGATATTTACTATGGATACTATTTATGTGACCATGATAGTTTTAAACCACATATTACCACGTTATTATTAAGTCACTTTCTAGTCTGTCTGTCTGTCGTCGTTCCGGGTAGAATCTTGCAACTCAAATTTCGAGCACTTCTCGATTAGTTATCCGGCTGGATGTTTCGGGGTAGCTTACAAATCAACGACAATAAATTTTGAAAAATATATATAACATTCTAATAAAAACATGTTTTTAGATAAGCTTTTTATTGTACATTTGCAACTTGTTTGACTAAATTAACTTGTGAATAAAAATAACCATTGTGGACGCCCTCCCTTATGTTTTAAGGTTGAAACGCAAGTGTCCAAACTCTTGTTATACTCGTATGTATTCCTAACTTTCTAAAGCCTGCAAGTTGCTCCTTTATTCGCATCAACACATTCACTAGTCCGAGATTCTTCTCACTTCATATCATTTCTCCCCCCTTTTATGCCCACAATTGCAGTCCAATTCCCTCCAAACTGTTTGTTTTGATGGCGCTACACGGGATTCCTCTTTGTGAAGCGATTCGTTATAATCGCATTGTTATGGGTTGAGCCGAAATGCGAGAGAATTTATATCAGAGGCTTTCAAATAAAAAAACCGGACTATTGCGGAGTCGGACTAGTGCGGAGTCGGACTAGGGCGGAGTCGGACTAGTGCGGAGTCGGACTAGTGCGGAGTCGGACACGCGCAGGAATCCGTAGTTTTTTTTAGCTATAAATTTACTATTTTCGGATTTGCCCCGTTACTTGTGTTATAAGACATTTCTTTTTGCAAAATTTCATGATTCTAGGCCAACAGGAAGAACCCACCCTATAGGTTTAGATTCCCTCGCGAGTGTCAAAATATGTGCCACTAACGACCGTATATTTTGATAGCGTTGACGTTAGATATTTTTTCACAGTTCCAAAGGATTATAGACCTGAGAAAAAGGGTATTGATAGACAGATAGACATAGAGACAGACAGACAGACAGATTAAATGACAGCTAGACCGACAGATAAACAGAGGGACACCGAAGTGATGCTATAAGGTTTTTTTTTCCTTTTGAGGTACGGAGCCCTAAAAACAAGAAGCTGCTCATTTGTAGTAGTAGGCCTCTTCTACAAGAGTCTGCCTGAGGAAGTACCACATACATGACAGATAGTCGACCGTTAAGTAGTAGTGTGCAATCGTTACGTGTTCCGGTTTGAAGGGCAATGTTTCCAGCGATATTACTGGGCAATGTGACTTAGCTACCAATGTCGGTGGGTGACGAGGGCGGTGCATTACGGCCCGGCGCGACGCTCACCATCAGGCGAGCGACCTGCTCGACTCCTCACTAAGTTGCACGGTATAAGATCTATGCCACAGAGGATATCATTTAAAATAAATTAGATTATTTCGTAGGTAGCTGAAATGCTTTCCAAATTGTAGTCGATTTCACAAGCCGTCCCACTTATTTCACAAGCCGTCCCACTTATTTCACGAGTACTTTTCAATGTTCACTAGTTTTATACATTTTTAGTAGGTACTTAACTCAATTTGTTATTTTGTTTCTGTTCCTTCATACATCAAAATGGGTTTAGTAGTTTATTAGTAAATAGTTTTGAAGTTGTACGTTTAACCCCCGACTAAAGAGAACGGTGTTATAAGTTTAGGGTGTGCATGTATCTGTGTACCTGTCTGTGGCATCGTAGCTGCCAAACGAATGGACCTATTTTGATGCGGTTTTTTATGTTTGAAAACTGATGTGATCTAGATGCTTCGTAGCTATAATGGGGTCGGGGTTATATATATTTTTAATTTGGGCTTTGTCATTCAAATAATTATCTAAGCAACTTCTACTGAAGTTAGTAACTGGAGAAGTTTGAACCGAGTCCATTTCACAAATGTCTAAGTGACGCTGGAACTTTCAGTCGCCATAGACATGCAAATAGTAGAGGAGTTCCCGCGTGTTGCTGTCTCTTTCTAGCACGCCTGAGGGAATGCGCATACCGGAGTATGCAGTCGCTAGGGGTGGCACGCAATTAAAAAATGTCTATTAGTTAATGCCACACAATAGCAACTACTATTTTATTTAAAACTAGTTTTCCCGCCCGCGACTCCGTCCGCGCGGACTAACTGTTTATCGCGAATAAAGCATCCTTACAAACCAATGCAAAAGTAGGTATAGCACCAATGCTCTTGATGTTTTTTGACAGACTTGTTATTTCGTTTCCATGGTAACCACAGACCATTTTGTGATAGCAATCGTTCCTTACAGAAAGTAATCAACATTTTCCAGTTTTCCCGTGGAAACTTACAATTTTCCGGAATAACAAGTATCCTATGTATTGTTCAAGGGTATAAGCAATCGCCATTCTAAATTTCATAAAAATCCGTCCACCCGTTGTCGCGTGAAAGGTCCCCAAACAAACAAACAAACAAACAAACAGACAACGTTTCACTTTTTATATTGGTATGGACTAGCTGCGCCCTGTGGCTAAGCCCGCTTGTTAATTTTTATGAGATCCTGTTCTAGGTGTTATTGTAGGACCGAAAGTACCTATGAAGTACAAATACGAATGTTCATCAAAATTAGTTCAGCTGTCAAATGGTTTTTGATGTGAAACATCTAATGGCGCGGTACGGGAGTAAGGCCGACGGCGATCGATCGCTACACGGCGTGGCGACGCACCGCTCTTAGTTCGTCGACTCTTTCAGCCTCAAATCGGCGATATTCGATGTTTCACATCTGCCAGGCATCCTGCGAAGGCTCCTTTTTTTTTTTTTTTTTTTAATTTATGTCGGTCTATATCTCCGTCAATTGTGGAGCAATTTTAAAAATTATTTTTTGTTTGAAATGGTATACTTTCCAAATGGTACCATATAAATTGTATCAAAATTGGTTCAGCAGTTTTTCGAGAATAAACAGTTTTGTTGAGTAAATCGATTCGATTTTGTGTTTATATTGCCTTTGTTTTGTGTTTATCTCTAAGATTTCTGAACCAATTTAGATGGTTGTTTTTTTATTCAAAAAGGTAAACTTTCCGTGTGGTTCCATATAAATTTCATCAAAATTGGTTCAGTCGTTTTATTAGAAAATCAATTTGTTTTATAGTTTATGTTCTCTAATATCTTGGGATTTCTGAACCGAATTAGATGATTGTTTTTACTTGAGTAGACAAGACTTGAAGACCTCTAATGTGGAACTGTATAAATTTCATCAAAATTGGTTTAGTAGCTTTAAACAAGCTTTAATTTAATTCACTGTGTATAATGTTTAGGACTGGATTGCAAGTCAATTTTGAACAATTTAAGGACAAAGATGCTGAAGTTTTGCACATAAACACACATACATTTGCACACATAGATAAAACAACTACACAATTGGATGATAGAATCTCTTCGAGTTTGGGCTCATTTGATTTGTCTTGATGAGATCATGTCTGGTTTTATTTGGTATCAAGGGTCTGATGATGGAGCCGGAAGGTAGTCACAGGAACTCAACAACAAAATGATGGAAACCCTTCGAGTTTGGGTTCATTTGGTTTGTCTTGGTGAGTTCTCAGGTGTTATGTGGTATTCAGGGTCTGATGATGGAGCCGGAAGGTAGTCACAGGAACTGAACAACAAAATGATGGAACCCATTCAATTTTGGGCTCATTTCGTTTGTCTTGATCAGTCCTCTAGTTTTATGTGGTATCCAGGGTCTGATGATGGAGCCGGAAGGTAGTCACAGGTACTCAACAACAAAATGATGGAACCCCTTCGAGTTTGAGCTTATTCGGTTTGTCTTGATGAGTTACATGGTGTTATGTGGTATCCAGGGTCTGTAGATGGAGCCGGAAGGCAGTAACAGGAACTCAACAACAAAATGATGGAACCCCTTCGAGTTTGAGCTCATTTGGTTTGTCTTGATGAGTTATCTGGTGTTATGTGGTTTTCAGGGTCTGATGATGGAGCCAGAAAGTAGTCACAGGAATGCAACAACAAAATGATTTGATGGAAATGTTCGAATCGCGAAAGTTTAAAGTTACAAAATGATGGAAAATGGTCAAAACTAATTCAGTTGTTATATATGTAGGTTTGATTCACTAAAGTGAATAAGTGTCTACTATTTTCTTTGGCATATATTCTTTCCAATGTTTGCATATGCCACTAAAATCAAAAAATAAAATATTTTTCCAAAAAAAAAAAACGACTTCATAATAGCAATGTTATTTTGTAAACAATTAATTGTTTATTTATTTATTGCTATTATTTATTCTGTGGTATAGAATAGATTAAAAAAGTCAAATTATTTTATTTAATAGGCAAAATAATAGCACTTTTACAAGGGAAAATTACCATCTCATGAACAAGGAGAAATACATAAAATATTATAAAAATATCAAATCAATAATATTACTTAATTGTAACTTCTAAACTTTCGTGATTCGAACACTTAGTTATATATTTAAACGGGACTTAATCGCTCTTTTTAAATATTAGTTAAACTAAGTATGGTTTGAGTTAGAAGAGGAAATTTCTCTTTCATGTGCCGACAGAGTTAAATCTCGCACAGGAAATGGAAATACCGTTCTGACTCTACTGGTGCTTCGAAAATACGCCCGTTAGAGAAGAGAGCACCAAGAAACTCTACGGGGATTTAATTTGTTCCATATTTGTGTTAATGCTTTATAATTTTTCAAAGATTACCACTCACAGGCTTTTACTTATTATATAAAAAAGACAATTTTAATTTTAGAAACAACTTTAATTATTATAGAGTCCTCGCAGTACTAACTAATAATTAAACCGGACGACAGTAATCATTGCACACTGTTTTTATATAACCAAGGCAGCATATCTGGCACAGCACGGGCGGTACTTAACTTTAAAAAACTTTTATTTATTATAGAGTCCTCGCAGCACTAACTAATAATTAAACCGGACGACAGTAATCTTTGCACACTGTTTTTATATAACCAAGGCAGCATATCTGGCACAGCACGGGCGGTACTTAACTTTAAAAAACTTTTATTTATTATAGAGTCCTCGCAGCACTAACTAATAATTAAACCGGACGACAGTAATCTTTGCACACTGTTTTTATATAACCAAGGCAGCATATCTGGCACAGCACGGGCGGTACTTTTAAAAAACCTTTTACGACAGACCTCACTTAACGACTGTGACAACCCTAGCGCCTTTCACACCCTCTCTGAAAATTAAATGACTCCAAATTCACGTCTTTTTATTTGTACGTCCCGGCGCTAGTCCTGAGGGGATGCGCCTCCTGCCCGTACCTTCAGTGTGCCGCTGGGACTGCGCCCCTTCCTTAAAAGGCCAAATGTTTTTATGACAAAGCATTCTTACGGTCTCCTTGCGAATTTTTACGTCTTTGGAATATCAAATTATACTTGGATATTGAATGAGGGGAAACGACTGTTTATTTGTTTTTTATCATCATCATCATCATCATCATCATCATCATCAATCAATCAGAAGAGTCCACAGCTGAACACAAGCCTCTCCTAGTAATATAAGGGATGTTCCCTTACTCACCGCGCCAGTGTAGTGTATCTTTTTACCTGACTGCGGAGGGTTATGTTTTTGGGATGTAAGGATGTATGTTTGTATGTTCATTTGGCGCGTACTTCAGCCTAAACGAGCTCGAAGGATTTTGATAATGATCATTGGATTCGTCGCACGAGAGTGACATAGGATATATGAAGTGAAAAGAAAATTAATATGTATTTTCGAGGAAACAAAAAAATTACCAAAACCTATCGTGCGAGGTATCAAAATGAAGGTATTTATAAATGGCCGTTCTACTTGTCAAGCCCTTTCATTTGATACCCATATTGAGGGGATTAATCCGCCATTTTGTGGCGGCAGCCATCTTGGATTTACAATGAAATTGAATATCCATAATTGTTTTGTCATCAGAACTAAAGCTTGTACCAAATTTCAGATCAATCAGCCAACAGGAAGGGGGTAGATTTTAAAATACTAGATTTGACCCAAACAAATAAAAAACAACAAACAGGACAAAATAAATAAAATCTTTTAAAAAAAAGAGCCCTCGCGGTTTTCCTGGCAGATGTGTAAACGTCAAATATGGCCGAGCTGAGGCGGAAAGAGCTGACGAGACACGAGCGCCGCGTCGCAAAAGTCGGCGTTACCCCGTACCGCGTCATTAGATGTTTACACAACAAAAACTAAAAGAGGCAACCAAGCTTTAGATTGTTGATATTGAAATATAGGTTGCAGTCGGAGGCATAATGCATCTCATTTCTCCTTTGTCGGGATCAGCTAGAACCTGCCGAGCTACTCGACCGAAGTAAAGCCCTCCTCGAGGCTTTGCATCGATCTTCCGAAAAGCCTGTATAGTCTGTCTTATTCTCAGAGAGATCCTGCGACATATATGCTCGAAGCCTGCGACTGATTTAAAACTGTTTTTTTTTGAGTAAATTAATTTATTTGAAGCCGTTTTATTTGGAAGTATAGCTCGCTGTGACCTAGTTAGTCTTCCTAAAAATATTTACTTGTTTTTTTTCCCATTTTAATGCAAGTAGCTCACATGTAAATTAATGCACCATCACGGAGACGCCAGCGCTACACATAACGTAGTCACATGACTACGTTATGTTGTGTGTGGGGCCAGAGCCTGAACAAGGTAAAGTAGACTAATGTCTGAGGCCCGTGTGTTATGTTGTGTGTGGGGCCAGAGCCGGAACAAGATAAAGTAGACTAATGTCTGAGGCCCGTGTGTTATGTTGTGTGTGGGGCCAGAGCTGGAACAAGGTAAAGTAGACTAATGTCTGAGGCCCGTGTGTTATGTTTGTTTAATATTTGTATTTTTGATTCTTTTGACCCCTTTGGGCAAAGGTCTCCCTCAACTCCTTACATTAATTTATTCATTTGCATCGTAGTCCACACAACATTAAGCTTACTGTCAGCTAGAAAAATCGCAGAACATGGTCTGCCAATTTAGCTTTACGCACGCAAAATACTCAAAGCATAGTATCATCATCATCATTCACCTAGCCACAGGGCGTCCTACACTACATTTGCCTAGTGTACTGTTCTATTGGCATATAATGTATGGTTTAATTTGTAGATTATGATGTATATATATTATTTCTTGATCTTTGTTGATGCACCACCGACCGATAAATTTGTATGTCCACTTCTTTCCATCCAAAGATTGCCCGGAAGAGATTGCTATTTAGCAATAAGGCCGCCGATTGTACATTTTAGTTTTTAAGTTTCTTCTGTTTTGTTTTTGCTTGGTGTGCAATAAAGAGTTTTTGTATTGTATTATATATTTTACTATTTATTTATACTTTCGTTTTACAATACTCTAAGTTTTAAGCCCTATTGTATGTTTCTATCATATTATCATTGCATATTTTTGTTAAATAACAGCGAATTGCCGTAGAAAATAAAGTCTGTTCTTTAATAACGACAGCGTACATTAAATTAAGGTCAAAAAAACAGTTTTTGGTATTTTATAAAGGGGAGAAAGGAGCCCTGAGACTTGCATTTCAGGGGCCTCTAAGTGACTTAATCTAGCCCTGTGCGAGCGGAAGAGCCTCCATGTTAAAACGGAAGCAGTGTTTAAATTAATTATGGGAGTCATTTCTGTATATATTTTGCGCGGGGCAAAGGCGAAGTTTGCGAATTTGTGGTCGTTGATTGCCTTAGTGCAACCGATGCTTATAATGAGACGGTTGGGATCCAGTTAAGCCCTGCGATGCCCGAAATTCCCAGGATAAGGTGTATAGGAATTTAGGTATAGGTAGCCTAAGTTGGTCTCAATACTGTGTACTATCCCTTTGCAGATCTTCAATCAAAATCTGTTCAACGGTTTGGCGTAAAATTGCCACGAACAAACAGACAACTTTTATAATTATAGCGATGGTACTAGGCGAGCATAAAAGTGAAAGAACATTATAATGTACAGTGTAGACTCCACACAATGCGAGCGCCAGTGAAGGAACGTCAAAATATGATTTAGAATTCTTTACAAAAGCGCAAGACGCGGCGAGTTACTGCGGGCGAGTGAGAGACTCCAGCGATTGAAAGCCAGCCGCGTGGCTGAGATAAAGGGTACACTCGCGGACAAAAAAAAATACCAGTCGATTATTTCATATTAATGCTTGCTTGTCGTATGAGGTAGTGCTGGCCTCTGGTGTCAGAGTTCGTCCTGAGGGCCCTGATATGCTTAACTATTGCCATCAATCAATAACAACCGGGATTGACAGCTTAACGTGCCCTCCATATCACGGAGCGAAAGAAATCAGCATATAACTTAAAAGTCATAGGTGCGGACCCGAGAATTGAGCCCAGAGCCGAGGGATGAGCCCAGTATCGATAGATTCTTACGAATACTGGTATACCACTCGGCCAACATTGCTCGTTATTAATCTTAATAAATGGAAATTCAACAAAAGTACTTAATTATCGAGGTTAACATTCATAGGGTTCATAATCACAAACCACGTGGTTCAATGTTGGCTTTGAAACCATCCCTTCTTTTGCCTAGAAGAAACATTTCATTTTCTATCTTAAAGTTCGGTCGGAATTGCTGTTTGAAAGCTGATGTGATCGAGCTGGTCCTTACTTGGGAGTCAGGGTTATATAATTTTTAATTTCTGCTTGTTGGGTGACAATAATTATGATGCTTCCTTTACACTGCAGAGTCACCTCGTGCACAAACTTCGCCATCTTCGTCGGTCGACGCGGCACATCTCCCATTTGTGCGCTTTTTGTATGTGGTATTTGTTACCGTCACTCAGCCTTGAATACTCTGATAAGTTATTTATTTTTCCCGACTGATCGGAGAGTATTGTGTTTATCAGCCTATGTATTTATGTTCCTTTGTAGCACTATATAGCTTGCAAGAGCTACTAATGACGTGACAGTAATCAAAATTCAAAATGGCGACAACCAGACGCCATACTGTGAAAAGGAAAAAAATAGGGTATCATTGAATAGGTATTTGAAAATATTTTTTTGGTTTTATAGATCATTTTTCATTTTGAATGACCGTTTAGGATCTAGAACGATTTAAGTTTGGTTAGCAACCATTCTCAGATGTTTTTTTTTCTATGTGCGTAAATTTTCTTGTGTTGTAAGGCTACAGTACCACTATTACGAGCTGCAGTAGTAAACGCTCTTGACGTTACAACTTAAGCAAAAGTATCTACGTGACTGACCGGTAAGACAATACAGTTGGTAGAGTCCGACTTACGAAAAAAGTCTCATAGATGCGGCCGTAGTTTCCTTGTAAAAGCGTAAAATGTTTAAGCGTTTAACGTTACTTCCTCTTATCGCCGCTACTTCTTTCGTGAGACGGATTCTCAGTTTAGATGTTTTTGGTATTATGGGTCACTATTACTACAATGGCTATTGTCAGTTAACGCTGCTGCAGTAGTTATGTGCCATTTATCATCGTGAGTGAGTGGAACATTATTACAATTTTCGTAGGGATTGATAATTTTTTGTAAAATAAAATATAGACACCCATGTTACTAGTTGATAATGTAGCTTTAGATAGGTGAAAGAATGTTTAAAATCGGTTAAGTATTTTTTGAGTTAAACTATTATATTTTTGTCACTATAATCGTATTTTACTTTATTTAACTTCTTTTTTTTGGTCTATTTCATAATGAACAATATGGTTTCACTAAAGGCCGTTCAACGACAGACGCAGGCACAGGGCTCTTAAAGCATAATTATATTCAATGCTTGGTAGGAGTCACAGGGCGCAATTGGCGTTTTCTGTGATATATCCAAAGCATTTGACTGCGTTTGCCACGAAACATTAATTTTTAAATTGAATCATTACGGAGTTAATGGGAAAGCTCTCGATCTTTTATCCTCGTATCTTAGCAATAGAATCCAAAAAGTAGATGTAAATGGTGCGAGGTCATCAGGATCTCTCATTACAATTAGAGTCCCACAGGGTTCAATACTTGGGCCATTCTTGTTCTTGGTTTACATTAACGATCTTCCCTTTTTCATAAAGAACTTATGTGATATTGTTTTGTTTGCAGATGATACTTCTCTAATTTTTAAGATTGACAGAACCTTGAATAATTTTGACGACGTTAACAAGGCAATCGCGCTAATTCTTAGTTGGTTTACAACTAACAATTTAATGTTAAATCCTAAGAAAACTAAATGTATCAAATTTTCACTACCCAATGTCAGAGGGGTTCCTACGAATTCAAGTATTTTAATAAATAGTGAGCCTCTAGACCTTGTGCAGTCAACCACATTTTTGGGTATTACTGTAGATTCAAAATTACAGTGGGGTCCTCACATATCGTTGTTAGCTGGTAGATTGAGCTCTGCAGCCTATGCAGTACGTAAAATTAGACAGTTTACCGATATAGCTACTGCAAGATTAGTATATTTTAGTTACTTTCACAGTAATGACATAATACTGTGAAAGTAACTAAAATATACTAATCTTGCAGTAGCTATATCGGTAAACTGTCTAATTTTACGTTGAGCTCTGCAGCCTATGCAGTACGTAAAATTAGACAGTTTACCGATATAGCTACTGCAAGATTAGTATATTTTAGTTACTTTCACAGTATTATGTCATATGGCATTTTGCTGTGAGGTAAGGCCGCGGAAATTCAATCAATATTTGTGCTACAGA
Source organism: Alsophila aescularia (assembly GCA_946251855.1). Classification (NCBI taxonomy): domain Eukaryota; kingdom Metazoa; phylum Arthropoda; class Insecta; order Lepidoptera; family Geometridae; genus Alsophila; species Alsophila aescularia. Next base: position 62,464,322 of record OX276374.1, read on the forward strand.
AGAGAGCAATTCGTTCCATTTACAATATGAAATCCCGAGATTCTCTTAGGGAACGTTTTAACTCTTTAAAATATTCATACAGTGGCTTGTCAATATATATATGAAAATATAATGTATGTTTGGAAGAATATACCTTTGTTAAAAATAGGGATGTTCATAATTTTAATACTAGAAATAAAAATAAACAAAAAGTGTCTGGATTTCGGTTAAAGAAAGTTAGTGGTTCATATATGGGGAACTGTATACGATTTTTTAATAAGTTACCTGACGGCATTGATCAATTACCAATGCACAGGTTTAAAACTTCTGTTAAAGTAAATCTCATAAAGAAAGCGTATTACAATGTAAATGATTATATTAATGACAGAAATGCATGGCCTGATGTCTCCAAGCTCCATGATAATAATAAGTGATAGCTTCGATCTTAACGTTAAGTGAATGAAATGTTCAAAGTACTTTGTGAGATGTCTTAAACAAACCATGAGATCACGTTGTTTTATGCAACATAATTATCGAGTTAGAAGTTTTTACCTTATTTTTTCCAGTATGATTGTTTGATGTTTGTGGGATATCTCATTGTCACTTTTACCTTTTATATTTGTAGTTTACATGTTTTGTTATAATTGTGACATTTGAAAAAAATATAAAGAATGAACAAATATGGAAAAAATACATCCCGTAGAGTTTCTTGTGCCCTCTTCTCTAACGGGCGTATTTCCGAAGCACCGGTAGAGTCAGAAGGGTATTTCCTTTTCCAGTGTGAGATTTAACTCTGTTGGCACATAAAAGGGAAATTTCCTTTTCAAATTCAAAGAATACTTAGTTTATCTAAATTTGGATTGATTTGATCTTTTTATAATATTTTATGTATATCTCTTTGTTCAGGAGATGTTAATTTTGACTTATAAAAGTGCTATTATTTTTGCCTATTTACAATAAAATACTTTGACTTTGACTTTAAACAGATTTGATTTTTTGTTTTTGACAAACATTCAAACATACAAAAAAAACAAAATCTGTTTACTCTAAAATGGAAAACACAATCGCTTGCTCGATGAATGCTCTTACAACGCCATCTAGCTGGATTCGGGTGAACCAAAATGACAATGCGTTTGCTAGCCGCTGTTTTTTCTCTGTCTTTTTCATATATTTAGAAAAAGACAAATGCTAAGAAGGCGCCAGCATGACGGCGTAAAATCTAGTTCTTCACGTATTGTCTATTTCTATTGAAGTTGAGTAAGCCGAACTCTTAATAGAGCTGTAGGTTTATAGTGACAAATAGTTCCGCTAGTTGCGCTGCGCTGGATTTCATACAAAAATGTTACGATACTCGATAGCGAGTACAGATTTGAGCGTTTGATTGAACTCATAATAGAGGTACAGGTTACAGTGAACGGATCTTCTTAACTAAGCCACTACGTAGCCCCAGCAAAGCATTCCACCTAATCCCTCGTCTCACTTTGACCAGGCCGCGTGGTTTATCAATGTTCGAAGGTGTTTACGAATGCTCCATATATAAAAGTGCCCCATGAGGGGAAATTTATTTAAGAAACGTGTGACTACCAAATACGTATAATGAAAATTGCGTTCTAAAGTTGACTGAAAAAGACTTAACTTTATTTTGAAGACTTTTCTTCTGCATTGTATGTTTTGAGAACTGCATTATATATGAGACAGTAACATTAAGTTTTCTCTACTGTACCCACATTTTGTCCCGTACTGTACCCCACTAAGGCACCATTCAGGCACCGTCATGCGTGCACTACTCGCTAGACTTTCTCACAAAAGTTTGAGCTCCACTGGCTTCTATTAACTCCTTTACTCGAATGTTTTAACTCCTTTCCTTTGTAGTGTACTCCTTTATGTAGAGTTCTTAACTCCTTTTGTGAGATTTAAGCGGTTTGGATGTTAACGAGTTGTTTTTGATAAGTATATAAGTTTTTGTAATGGTAGTGGTTTTTAGGGACCTACCGACCACATAAGTAACTTCAAGTGTGTTTATAACTATTAATTTAACGAGCAAACTAATCTAATAAAGCAAAGTAAAGCTAAGCTTTTTTACCAAATTAAATCTAATTGTAAGTTCTTTTTGCGGACTTATTGTATGAGTAACTTATACGTATTGCTTTATTATGCTTTATATATATAAATAACCGCCGATCCCCCCCCCCCCTCCGCCAACCCCTCCGTTACTGCTAAGAACTATCTCGATCACATCAACCGCCGACCCCTCCGTTACTGCTAAGAACTATCTCGATCACATCAACCGCCGACCCCTCCGTTACTGCTAAGAACTATCTCGATGACATCAACGTTCAAATACAAAAAAAAACCCTATCAAAATCGGTCGGATTAGTTTGGGAGCTAAGATGCCACATATACACTCACAGATACACACCCAAAACTTGTAACACCCCTCTCATTTCGTGTTAAAAAATGGTCTTGAGGACTTAAATGATTTACTAAACAAGTTATTTTTTTAAATCTCTTCGTCTGTCTGTATGTTTGTTCGCACATCACGTAACATCTACTGAACCGATTGAAATGCGGTTTTCACGTTCGTTCGATCGTTTCAGGTCCTTGGGCAGCCTAATAGCCTCTGACACCAGAGGCCAGCACTACCTCACACGACAAACAAACAATATCACACTAATATTACTAGTGGCTCTGTGAGCATTAGAAAAAAAGCTTGTACGCCTCGCGCGTTTTTTGCAAACAATCTAGCGGTGTACAGTAGCGCCATCTAGTTACCTTATTGTACAACTAACATTAATAACCAAGGTGCTCCATCAATCCCTACCTAGTAGGTAAAGGGCTGATTTCACTGGTAGAAACCTAAGAGTGAGAAATTACTGCATTTTGAGGAGCTATTCTGCTCATCACGCCGAAGATCCTCATCAGACCTTCACCAAATTTTGATGAGACTAACTTAAAGTTACCTTTCAAATGAAAAAAGAACCATCGAAATCGGATTTAATATGGCGAAGATATTCAGTAGCCTCCTTTTTACCTTTTTTTTGGGGGAAGTACGCCCCCAATCAAAAATCCCCGACGACTAAAAAATTTCCTGTATACCAAGTTTCGTATAGATCGGTTGATAATTGCGACCTGTAGAGGAGAACAGTCGGAAATTCGGACAGACATCCGGACGTACGAATGAATTTTTGCTGAAGCTTTAAATGAGACGTTTCGCTCGCACTTCGCGCTCGCTTGGTCAATAATAGCGAAAGTTTATATATGTCTATACATGTTTGTTACTCCTTCACGCTCAAACGGCTGAACGGATTTGAGTGAAATTTGGAAAGAATATACCTTATACCCTGGATTAACATATAGGCTACTTTTCATTTTCATCATCATCAATTTTCATCATTGTCAACGAGGGTACAACCGCGGGACGCTGCTAGTACAAAATATTTTTTTATTGAAGCTGCTCTTCATGACACGTGTCTACCACGCGTCCACAATACCTACTGCAGTGAACTGTTATTTAATCTGTGTCCACACACCGGACGTACTCTCTTCATAACAAGATTATCTCACAATGAGACTTTTTATTGAACGACTGTACTGCACGGAGGAGACGCGGTGGAAAACAGGGCCAGTACTGTAGCTTCAGTCCTGCTTGATTCGTATGTTCTGCTGTTAACCTCCTCAAGGTTCACACTCCACGCAGGTTGACCTACAAGAAGTTGGACGGTGGCTCCGATTAACTGAACTTAATGTTTTTATATTTTAAGGTTCCGTACCTCAAAAAGAAACAAGACATAAGTTCAAAAACTAAAACCCGACTGCAGTCGGGTAAAAATAGTACTCTTACCATGAAGACGAATCGATTGATACCTCGCTTGTCAAAATCAGACCAACAGGAGCGACGCTGTGGTGGAACATCCACATGCCCACATACATACATACACACATACATACAAACATACATAGACTGATAACTTCTTCCTTGCTTCACCGTACTCGGGTAAAAAGTACCCTTATTGGAACAGTTCTTGTCCTTCTGTCTGTCAAGAACCTTTTTCTCAGGATCGCGTAGAGGTATCTAGTTGAAATTAATATCAAATACTCAGGTCTTGGAGTTGTGAAAAAAAAACTAAGTCAACGCAATCGAAGAATACGGCTGTTTATGTCGCTTGTTGTGACACTCGCAAGGGATTACTAATCTATAGAGTACTTCCCGTTGACCTAGAATCATGAAATTTAGCAAGAAGCAATATCTTATAGCATATGTAAGAGGAAAGTCAGAAAACCGTAAATTTGTAGTTCAACCACATATTTTATTTTTTGCTTTATACTTTGTGATAATGTAAAAAAATGTGGTGTCCCCATACAAATGCGAAAACCTCGGTGCGCGATCCCGACTCGCACTTGGCCGCTTTAATACTTGCACAAATTCACGATGACCACCTCGTGAATTATCATCAAAGAGCGAGTTGCGTGCTTTTGGTCTTCTCTCATGAATTTCATAATATCTTCTGAGTCTACATCTTCGCTGGTAGGTTTCAGTTCGTTAACGATGCAAATGGCTAGAAGACTCAAGGAGTGGACTGGGCTTATCAAAAACTAAAAGAAGGTAAGTACATACGTGTTTGCTACTGATCTCCAAACTTCAATGTGAAGATGGTGTCCGAATAGAGAAGAAAGACAAAGGAAAATTTGTCTGGCAAGTCGTAAGCGAATGGCGATAGGGTGGATGGAAGATGCCGCAATCCGTTACCGCTAACACTTTCAAACCCTCAAACTTGATCAACGCACTTAATAACATGTTCGTTGAATAAAACCTTGGTTTTATCCAAGTTCATCCGGAGACGCATTGGGCGTTGAGAAGAATCAGCTAGGCTGTCCAACATCTGTTGGAAGTCCTGCAACGTTTCTGCCACAATGACAATGTCATCGGCAAATCTCAAGTGTGAGATGTACTCGCCGTTAATGTTAATGCCACATCCTTTCTAGTCCAGAGTCTTAAACATATCCTCCAATGCATTTGATAACAATTTCGGAGAAATAACGTCCCCTTGTCTCACACCTCGATGCAGGGGGATTTGCTTAGTCTGCTGTTGCTGTACTTGGACGTTCATTGTTGCGGCGTCATTCACACCATCGGGGAATTGCCAAATCCACTTCCATTTTGGACTGCTTCTTAAAGAATGACTTCATTAAAAGCAGCCCTTCTTTCTCCAGAAAGAATATCCTACTTGATACCATATTGGAGAGGTAATAACAAGCTAAAATCTAAAAAAAACACGTCTGCCCTGGCAAAAATGAACTTGTGCCAATAAATTACATAGTATTGGAATGTGCTTATCAAGGCCTTCAATTTGATGTCCATATTGGTAAATACAAAGAAAAAATATATTTTTTTGCAATTGAAAATACTGAATACTGTCGCCATACTGAATTTTTACAAAAATATAATAACCTATGTTACTCGGGGGGATGTAAGAATTCTAACGATGCCCCATACGTCTAAATTTGTTCAGGTATTTCAAAGTTATGGTGAAATAAAGAAACTCACATACAAACATACATGAATGCTAAAAACATAACACTCCTTTTTTTGGGCAGTGGTGTAAAATAGTAGAATCCGCATCTAGTAGTAGTTTCTATGTTAATACAACATACACATACCGCGCCTACGGTGCTAAACGTAACTTATGCATTTTTAGCAAAACAGCTGAGTATGAACAAATTCACCGTTTTAAAAACATAGATAACGTTTCATTGGTCAGTTGAGGACGGGGCCCAGTAGTAGTGTCTGGGAGCTAAACCCCACAGAGGTTAACTGTGACAAATATGTTTGTTAATTTTGGAGCGGCAATGACTTTAATAACATTGATTATCCAATGTACTACAATAAGTTTTGTCTGATTAAACTCAATATACTAGTGTTAATGTAGAAAAGTCAAATAGTTAGTGCATGGCACCTTTTATAAAGAAAACTTGTTTAACATAATAAAACTTTAGTAATTATATTACATTTATTTTTGTTAGTCATGTCACAATTACACCTTTTAATTTAGTTCAGCGCCACAACTTCACTACTGAGAGGGTTGTAAAATAAAACATTACTTAAAGGTTATATTTAAAGATGATTTCTTTTATGCATTATGAAGTTTAAAGTAGTGGGAAATACACTTATTTTGTTTGAATCAGGAGGAGTCATTTTATAGAATGTACAATTCTCAAAAGATAAACCAAAAAAAAAAATGATTTGCTTAAGTGACGCTTTATCACCGAAGGTGCGATATATGTCGCTTTATTTCCATATCAGTTAACTCCTAAACACCTTAGTGGAGTAAATTTTTAGGCGACTCATATATCTGTACTGTGGCATAGCTAACATATCTAGAATCAAAATACACGCAATTTGTCAACATTTTGTCTAAAGTTCAGCCACTGTTCATTTGTACATATGGCGCGGACGTGACCGGCCGACTAGTGATGGGATTATTCCACATAAAACTATCGACTGAACTATTCAAAGGATTGAAAAGGACCCGAGTTGAATCGAGTGTGCTTTTGAGCCGGTTATTTATGTCCTTGCCACTCTAGTACTAGTTTTATTTTATATCGGTTAAGCCGATTTCTTGTTGGCTAGTCATGTTTGTTTCTTTCTTCTCAGTGAATGAACATTATTTGTTTGGTGTGAATTGAGTTGGAAGTATTGACTTTAGTAGAAAATGTTCATCATCATCAGCCCGTGCTTGTCCACTGCTGGACATAGGCCTCTCCCAATGAACGCCACAGAGCCTGATCTTCGGCTCCTCTCATCAAAAATGTTGTACAAAATGTTGGACTTTCACTAAAGGTCACAGGATTTTCGAAAGTTTTATATTCATGTTCAATTTTTAGTTCAATGTTCTTGCTAATGCACAACGTCACTTATTAACACGACCAAATTGCGGTAAGATATTGGTTAAAAGATAGGTGTTAAATAATGTTGATGAATGTCTTACTTACTACATCAATTTTAAAAGTTAGTCATAATGTTGCGTTAGTATTTTTATACAATTGAATGACGAGAAGAGCAGTTTGTTTTCCTTATGGTAAGCTCAATGCCTTCCAGAACGTACGTTAATGTGTCCATGACTTTAAAAAAAGTAGGACCGATACTTAATGTTACTCTGAAAAATTGTGATTAATCTCTAGATAACTCGAGAGACTTAACACAACAACTCACTCAACAGAATTTTTCGAACTCACAAAACAACAAAATTTCATTTTCAATCTGTTAAAATATTATCTATTCTTCATCCCATCCCTATCTCCTACTTGCGTTCGCGCCGAAACTTGGCCCTTCCTAGATGACAGCTGATGATATATCTCCATGAGAATGCCGTGTCTGTCAGTCTGTCGCAGGATATCGTTTAGGTGCCCTACTTGAAGGAACGGACTTTAATAGGTACCTGCAGCCCTACAGTTAGGCACAGATGATAATGCAAGAAATTCTGTTTTGTTTCTTTGACGTATAATTGTAACGCGCACTGGTATACCACTCGGCTACCTTCGCTCTGTTTGTAACGCGCACTGGTATACCACTCGGCTACCTTCGCTCTGTTTGTAACGCGCACTGGTATACCACTCGGCTACCTTCGCTCTGTTTGTAACGCGCACTGGTATACCACTCGGCTACCTTCGCTCTGTTTGTTGTATTGACTTGATTGTGTTTCTTGGCTTTGAAATTTTTACCCAATACCTATAAAATCGACATATTATTATTATTATTTAAAAGTACAAAAGGAGGACTTAATGCTAAAGCATTTTCTAACAATCATCCGCATATGGTACATGAGAAGGGATGTACTCGTAGGCGTGCATCAAAAAATCGAAACAAGCTAATTATTTTATGACAAAAACGTGAACAACCGACTTCAAACGCTCGTACTTCGCGAACCCTCGAACCAAATTTTTCTTATTATTGGAACTGGTTAAAAATCTACTGAACCGATTTTGATAAAATTTCTATGGGACCAATCTGAAAGTATAATCTTGCATACAAAAAAAAAAACGAAATCGATTCACAAATCACGGAGTTCTGAGGTAACAAACATAAAAATACATACGGGTCGAATTGAGAACAGCCTCCTTTTTTGAAGTCGGTTAAAAACGAACTAACTAGTATGTGTGTCATTTTCATTAACTCATTTAATTCATATTATGGTAGGTATGTATATTATATTTAGTAAAGTATTTATGTATTTATGTGTGTACTGGTTTATGTATAATTATTAAAAAAAAAAAAAAAAAAACTTATTATTATTTTGTTTTTTATTTACTTTGTTTCTTTACTGGACTGGTAGATAATGCTGTTTAGCATTAAGTCTTCCTTGTTCACTATTTTTTTTGTGCAAAACAATTAAATAAATAAATAAAAGTAACTATATCTCAACTTAAGAACACTCCGACCAATTTAGCTCATAAGAACTTAAAAAACTACTGACAGAGCGATGGTGGCCGATACGTATACATACAAGTGTGCGTTGAAATCCAACGATCATGGGGTTGACACTCTGCTCCGCCGCACCAATGACACTTATGCGTTGTCTCAAACGTCAACCTAGTACAGTTAACAGGGTCTGAATAAAATGGCTGTGACATACTGACAGAATTTCAGACGAACAGACGGACGGAGAAACAATGAACGTTAATTGATTGATCGCGGAACCCTAAAAAAAAACCAAGAAAATACCCGTTTCAAGAAGCACGGAAGTTTTATCAACATCATACTGTTTACAAGAAATCGACACGAGCGAGGTGTTCCGCGTCACATTACGGAGTCTTCCATGAACCGCGACATTTTGTAGAAAGCGCCGTCGATTCATCCGACTGTCAGATACGGAGAATTTCACAAATAAGCGCCGGCTGAAGTGACTTTGTATTGACGTCCGTTTAATACTTGGAGTTAACTAGAAGTTTTTGAGGATTTAGTGATGCAGTTGATTCTGGAATAATTCCTAAGTGTCAGCAGCTCATGAATGGTTAAGTTTCCAAAAGTATGGTTGGTTCGTACATTAAGCCAATTCATCCGCGTGGCTTACCTACCCTGGACAGTGATTACTTCCACCAGTCTCATTGACTTAACCTTATCTAGGATGATTTAGCCCTCAATTTATTTCTGTGGTCCAGGACCTTTAAAAAAGGCTAAACCATAGATACAAAATATATTATAATTAAAGTAATATTTGGTACCTAGTTAGTAAAGAAGCTTAACTTTTAAGAAGACGGTAATGGATAGTAAATATGTAAAGGAGAACAACGTTACTAAATTAAATTCGTAACTAGCTGTACCCGCGGCTTCGCACGCGTGGTCTCTTTTCTTTAGGTTCAAAGTACCATAATGTGCTATTCCAGGACCAATATACCAACATTTGGTCAAAATTTCTTCAGCCGTCAATAATACTTTTATCAATTGCTTGGCTTCTAACTCACCAGATTGAGATACCCACCAGTTTTTAAATCAAACCCTAAGCTATCTAACAATGAAAACCGCATTGCAATCGGTCCAGTAGTTTTTACGTGATGCGTGAACAAACAAACATACAGACAAACAGACAGAAAGACAAGAATAAAAAAAAACTTTTTCAATAGCTTTTTTAAGCACCCAAGAGCGTTTTTTTATTTATCTTCTTTGTGCAGCCATTTTCGTACCTATTGCTTTATTATAAGTAGGTACTAGTTATCCCGCCCGCAACTTCATACGCGCGGACTACTGTTTATCGCATCCAACTTCATACGCGCGGACAACTGTTTATCGCATCCAACTTCATACGCGCGGACTACAGTTTATCGCATCCAACTTCATACGCGCGGACTACTGTTTATCGCATCCAACTTCATACGCGCGGACTACTGTTTATCGCATCCAACTTCATACGCGCGGACTACTGTTTATCGCATCCAACTTCATACGCGCGGACTACTGTTTATCGCATCCAATTTTCTTCTCGGATATTAAAAACCAATGCAAAAGTAGGTATAGCACCAATGCTTTTGACGTTTTTTGACAGACTTGTTATTTCGTTTTCATGACAACCACAGACCATTATGTGATGGAAACAGTTCCTTACAGTGAGTAATCAACATTTTCCAGTTTTCCCGTAGAAACTTATAATTTTCCGGGATAAAAAGTGTCCTATGTTTTATTTCAGAGTATAAGCTGTCTCCATTCTAAATTTCATCAAAATCCGTCCAGCCGTTATCAAGCGAAAGCTCCCCAACCAAACAAACAAACAAACAGACACCGTTTCACTTTTATATATTGCTATGGATAGTTAAAGTCGTAACACAGAAAAAAAGTCGGTACTTTGTTTCACAATTTCTATTATTTCAACACTTGTATAGTTTTTTTAGGATGAAAAGCAAAGATGGAGTAAAAATGTATAACTCCTAAAATAGTTGGTACATAAATTGTCTTATAATTAACATTTGATAAGGATACACGTAAATTTGCAATGCTGAAAAGATACCTCCGTTGTAATCAAATTAACTTATTAGAAAAATACTAGAAAGATATTAATATATTTTATGTTTTGTTCTGACCCACTGCTGGACAAAGGTTTCTCTTACAACATAACGCTAACAACATTACAGTTCACATAATTTATTTAATACGTTTAATCTAAATACGAATTAGACCAGATACAACAAAAGCGGTAACGGGCTATTAGCACTATGTTCTCACACCATTAGAGCTCGTTCATACTACGTTAGATGTTGGATCGATTCAACATTGAATTCCACACCTGTTATAGTGGAAACAAGCTCGGAGCCAATGGCTACCATGATAAGGGTCAGCCTAACACCAAGTAGCGAATGTAAGGGGCAAATATACAAGGGGAAGTTAAGGTTAGTCATGTATTTTAAACAGATATTTGAACGTGGAATATTGACTAAGATTTTATTTTATTTGAGTTCTCGTTATTACAGCAGCGGTAAATATTTATAATTATTATTTTTTATTCACAAGGATGTAAATATTTCCAATAAATTAAACCATGTTGTCGGTTTTCTATTGACCGGTCTATAAATCTTCGTCAAAATATCGAGGTTAACTAACTATGTATATTTACCGACAAAGTAACAAAAAACAGCTGACTGGCTTTACACAAAACGGTGAAAGTCAACATAAACAGGATCCGTTTAGTCCCAGCTGGCCATGAATTGAATTATTATTGGAGAAATTTTTGATAGAAGCAGGGATAAATTGTCACCAGCGAATAGATAATAATGCAATACAATACTAAGTAAATGAATAAATCATGAAAATGAATGGCATTCAACTGAATAATGTTGTTAGTAACCAAATTAATTTCCACAATTCACATAAATTGTTAAAATACATTACTAAAACCTTTACCATTTTGTCAGAAGCCGGGGAACTGAGGCAGTAGCACGGGGAAGAACCTGGCGATGTTTAAAGTAAGAGAAGCAGAATCTAGCGAGGAGTTTAGACGTTAATTCCTAGATAGGTTGTAAAAAGAATGTATATGACACCAATATTAATGAAAACTTCCTGTTTAGGGCACTTTTTAACAAAAAACTCTTCGCAAAAAAAAACACATTGAATGAGCAAATCCACTCGAGGATTTGTGAGGTTTAGATGTCGGGGGAATTTTTAGTTGTTGAAGGAAGATAATAATCTTTGAATCAAAAACTTCCATTAATGAATTTACTAAAAAAAAACACTCAACCGATGTCTATGATTTTTTATTGCACCCTTAAAATAAAAAAGGATCATCCAAAATATTGAGCACCTCCTACTTTTTGAAATCTTTAAAAAAATATAGATTGAAATAGAGATGACTCTAAAGATAACTTTTTAGCAAAAGGAAATTATATGTTATCAGGATGAATATTTAAGCGTAATATCAGGCTGGTTGCTGTCACTGGTTTTCATTGCGTCAGACTCCCACCCTCCAGAGTTTTAATAAACCGCTGAAAGCTCATTTTGTGTGGAATCAAGCTAGGATCAGGGGTTCTCTTGTAGTTTTAGGTTGAGTAAGCAATCGTTGGTCAAATCCAATATAAGAAGACAAGCTGTTTAGCTAGTCAATGTGCAGTTTCCATTAAATAGTGGTCATCATACATTCTGTGTGAGATACATTAGCGAAGGAGAGGTGACATCGAACACCCATGATTGAGGCCACAAAGTAAGTAAGGGTCAGAGAGCACCGGACACCTGCGGGTTATTTTGCTGTTGTTGAAATTTTGGTGGTTTTGAGAGTAATCACTTAAGTGCGGACTTAGTAAAGAAAACAAGGAAACCAGCTAGTCTATGAACTTAATTAAAAGACATATTGGCATCCACCATCGCGCACTGAGACACTTATGACATATTTTTTAGCAAAATACGTGAATTATTTTTAGATCATACATAATTATATACAAAACCATAGATAAAACATATCAGCCGTAAATTAATAATGTTTCATCATTTTAAATTTGTTGGAATTCATTCAAGAATAACCCATGGTTCAAGTATGATACATACCCATAATATCATAGGTAAAAACAGAAAATATTGTCATGAAAGATTTTTAATTTCGTGAAGATGCAGCTAAATATTTAGTTACGTTATAGACATGTATCTAAATTAACATTAAAGTTTCACAATGCTATAAAACTTATTACTCTCAATCCCATCAAAACCAGCACACGAAAGGGTAAGTCGCAGGGACCACACCACTGGCAAGGCCATCGACCTCTACCACTACTCACAGTCGCTGTAGGTGTCTCAATCTTACAAACAAACCGTCTGGCAAGTGTCCCAAACGGTTATTGCTCAGTTTCCTGCAATCCAAATAAATCATGTGTTTTATTCACCACTCATAGACACGGATCAGCCAAAAAAAGTGTAGGTGTTATTGTAAAACAGTAATATTGAGTTTACGTCAAAACTGTAAATTGTATTAACTGGTACAGAAATATCTAATACAAAACTATTGTAACGCTTCAATACTTTAACTTATTTAAAATAGTCGAAAATAACGATAAGATATTAATAATTTTGAAGTTTCGAAAATTTCATGATATATTCCTTTACTATATTATATACCGTGAATAATTAATATCAACAAAAATAATAATATTTGACGTCGTTACAATGACACTGCGTTTTGAAAATGCTTCGATCGACGAACGTTTCGTTTACATGGTGACATCAGTTTGAATTTCGAATGCACTGTTGGATAAAGCTATGCAAGAATGAAATTTAAACATTTTTAATTGTTTTTTTCTAACACAGCTAATTCAGAATTCTCTGATTACCTACTTCATGCAGTAAAAAAACACGAAGTTCTTTCAAGTGTTTACAGAGCCATTCTTGCAAAACCATATTGTTTTAATTAATCTCCCGATATAATATTGTACTCACAGGCGTTCCAGCGCGTTTAGTTCCGAAAATGAATCTCTCTCGATGGTGTGGATGTGGTTTTCTGACAGTTGCCTGAAAAATAAAAAACATTTTCTAGAAGAAAAAGAAACGGTTTGTGTTGCGGTCGCGTCTTAGGGAAATCTATCTAATTGATGTTTAGTGTGACGCTTGCTTAGCGAACCCATCAACGGGACTCGAACCCGCAGCAAAGTGCCTCTGTGCAGCTCTTAACCAATTCAGCAACCGTAACCACTGCATCGTATTCCAAATTATTTAGGTTCTTATGATCCATTCTTCGGGGCTTGTAGCCATCGCAGGAAGTCGGTGGATGGAGGTGGCACAAGATCGCTCGTCATGGCGCTCTTTGGGGGAGGCCTATGTTCAGCAGTGGACTTCTAAGGGCTGACATGATGATGATGATGATGATGATGATGATGATGATGATGATGATGATCCTTCGGGGACAGTGACGCCTAGAAGGTAGATAGGCTACAGGTGGATTCCCGTGTACACTTACAAGGTTTTCAATTCCTTCAGGTTCTGAAAGTCGCTCTGGAATATGATCGTGATGTTGTTCCCCTGCAAGTCTCTGAAACAAGCAAAAATCAACCATTAGTCAAGAATTAGATAGCCAAGTGCAAGTCGGCCTCGTGCACCGAGGGTGTGTAAATAGTTCGTCCATCAAGGGAATAAAAATATATTTTATTTTGTGATATAACTGCACATTCACTGTTTTCAGATTTTACATTGCTTGTTGCCAAATTTCATGATTGTAGGTCAACGGGAAGTACCGTATAGGTTTTGATTCCCTTGCAAGTGTCAACATGTGGCAAAAACGGACGTATCTTTTGATTGCGGATAAATAAAACAAAAGTTAGTTGTATTCACAGCTCCAAGGGATTGCAGACCTGAGTATTTGATATTAATTTGACTTTCAACTTGATACCTCCACGCGCTCTTGAGAAAAAGAAAAAGGGTCTTGATAGACAGACAGACACACATATAGATAGACAGAAGGACAACGAAAAGATCCTATAGGTAACGGTTCCTTTATCCTTTTGAAAAATGAATTTAGAAAGACATGCCCGAAGTGAATATTAGTGCTCTCTTCTCTAACGGGCGTATTTCGAAGCATCGGCAACTATTATTTATTCTGTGGCACCGGTCAGAAAGGTACTTCCTTTTCCTGCGTGAGATCCAACTCTGACTGCACATGAAATGAAGTTTAATTTCGCTACACGGCGTCTAGCGACCGCCGTATTGTTGTTTTGGTATGTGAAGTACATACCTGAAAACATATTCTCCTTCTTCTGTGCAGTCGGGTAAAAACATGATGTAGTGTTTAACTAGATGGTTTAAGTATTTATTTAAGTTAAATTGCATAATTACAGGTTTCCAATTAAGCGAGCAAGTGGTAATTGGCAAAGAGCCGCCACTTCTCGTGCTCGAGCGTGAACTTTAACTTAAACATATAAGTGTACTAACTTAATTGCGTAATTGGTTCGACCGCCACTAGCACTTTACTTGAGAGCTTGTTACTTTAACTTAGTTGACTGGTAGATATCGCTCTTAGCGATAGGACTGTTAATTGTCATTTCAAGATTTATTAGACCACTTTTCATTTATTTATTAGACACTAGCAGCGCCTGCGGCTTTACCCGTTTGGTCATTTTTCTGGAGAAAAGTATTATAAGTTTCATCAAAATCCATTCAGTCGTTACAGCGCTGTGTATCAAACACCACAGTTAACACTACATTTTATCACGAATACAAGCATCCTATGTTCTTCTAGGATAATAAAAACCAATGCAAAAGTACAACACTACCGCTCTTGATGCTCTTTGACAGACTTGTTATTATTTCGTTTCCACGGAAACCGTTACTTACAGCGAGTAATCGACATTTTCCAGTTTTCGCATGGAAACTTACCATTTTCCGGGATAAAAAGTATCCTATGTTGGTCTCTATAATATTGTACATTACCTATTTACAAAGTTTCATTATAATCGGATCAGCCGCTTTGGCGATAAAACTCCCCAAACAAACAAACAGTCAATTTTTCACTTTTATATATTGTTGTGGATAGAAGGAATTATGACATTAATTTCATGTAATTAGGTAACATGGAAGATCACGAAAAAATAATCGCTCCAAGTGGTCCCATAAAAAATTCATCAAAATTTGATCAGCAGATTGTATTTTGTTAGGACACTCCTTGTCCTAACAAAATACAATCTGCTGATCAAATTTTTAAGCTTCCAACATACATTTGTGGGATTGGAGCAACACCAGTTTTATTATTTAATTGACCCACAGTTCATTATAATTAAATGACCACTGTGCACTAATAAACCTTAATTATTAAAAGCCTAATTATAATTACTTTTAATCGATCGTGAATCGATTACCACCGATTCTCACACTCGATTGAATAATCGAGGCGATGCGATGGCTTCGCAGCGTACGGAATACAAGCAGTAAACTAACTCACCAGAAAACTTATTTTTTGTTAACATTTTAAATCCCCATCATGAGAGTGTTGATAGACTCGGGCGTTACTTTGAGGAAATAAATATATAAAATGAAAAATAATATGTTCATTTACATGTAATTAAAAAAAAAGAAGCTTTTAAGTAGTAGCCATGTCACGGTGAAACTTGGAATGGGCTATCGCAATTAAATGCGTAAACAACATTTCGTGTCCGTGCTGCTAACAGTTGAGGAGTTCTCTAGTCAGGACCCAACCCTGAGGCAGCAGCCATGTCATGGTAAAACTTGAAAATGCATTGTCATGGGAACTAAACCAACATGTAAAAGTTCAACTCTGTAAGGTAAGGGGAATGACTATTTAGGTTGGTTAGCAACCATTCTCAGTCGCGTTTTACTATACATGTAAACTATCTAGTTAGTTTTGATATTTGATTTTACTTCTCCCAAAAAAGGGTAAAAAGGGGGCTAATGAATATCTCCGCCTTATTAAATCCGATTACGATGTTTCTTATTTAACTGAAAGGTAATGACTTTAAATTGGTCTTTAAAAAAATTGGTGAAGATCTGATGAGGATCTTCGGCGTGATATCAGAATAGTTCCTCAAAATGCAGTATATTGCTCACTTTTAGATTTCTACCAGTGGAATCAGCCCTTTACCTTCTAGGTAAGGATTGATGGAGCACCTTGGTTATGAATGTTAGTTTTACAATAAGGTAACTAGATGGCGCTACTTTGTACCGCTGGATTGTTTGCAAAAAAGTTTGTACTTGCGAGGTCTATAGCTCACAAAGCCACTAGTGATAGCAGGTTTTAAGTGTTACCATGACATGGTTGCTTCACTCAGGGTTGGGTCCTGACTAGGGAACTCCTCAACGGTTAACAGCATAGAAACGAAATGTTCTACGCGCATTTAATTTTGATAGCCCGTTCTAAGTTGAACCATGTCATTTTTTTAAATGCTTTTTCAGTAACGTATTTAAGGCAAATACGTCTTCTTCTGCCCGCGTACACATTCCCACCACTTTCATAAGACGAGATCGCAGTCAAATTAAGTTATAAAATAAATAATTTTAAAAAGTTCCACGACTAATTTTCAACCAAATAATTAATTTTTAGAGCAAAATTATTGTTAAGATAGGCTTGGGGTTGACCCTACCATAACTAAAGTTACAATTAGTTTGCTTCAAGTTGGTATACTGCTTGTATAATGTACTCGTATGTTGTGCGTCCATTGTCGATTGCTGTTTAATTATTGGATTAACAAACATACATACTATAAACATTCAGCATGCCCGAAATAGTGACGCAAATATAGTAAATGTTTGTATCGAAGTTTCTCTCAATATATCAGTTATTATGTCAAGTTTCGGCTGGGAACTTCTACAATCTATCAGTTATTATGTCAAGCTTCGGCTGGGAACTTCTACAATCTATCAGTTATTATGTCAAGTTTCGGCTGGGAACTTCTACAATCTATCAGTTATTATGTCAAGCTTCGGCTGGGAACTTCTACAATCTATCAGTTATTATGTCAAGCTTCGGCTGGGAACTTGCCCTTACGACAAAAACAATAATGGCAACAAATAAACTCGCATGTTGTATGAGAAATCGCTTATTAAATAACTTCATATTTCATGCTATCTCGATCTCAGTTAAGATTGAGTTATTCGCACAGTTTGTCATTCTGACATTTTAATTTACATTTTAGATTAAGAGCAAGCTACTGGGCAATATATTTTATGACTTAAATTGGCTTTTATTTAATGAAATCCGCCGCTCGGTGAAGTTTAATAATGTATCTTGTGTTGTAGGTTCTTTGCGTTCCAATGGTTAGGAAATAAATAAGTTTAACTTGAAATACATACAATTGTGAGTAGAGTTTATTCATAGTTGTTTTTTTTTAATGTTAAGCAATTACTATTTTGAGGACTGCATAAGTAATAGTTTAAGTCATTGTTCTATATAGAAAATTTTTTACAAAATGTAACTTGTGCATATTTTATAAATGATTCATCGATACTAAATTTTACCGATACGTTCCCCTCCCTAAGGCCTGGTTTCCACGGTAATACGAGATGGTTTTACTGCGCGGTGGTCGACAATCAAGGAACATTCGGTTTGATTGCAAGCGATCATCGCATTTAGGTTCCAGTTACTTGTAATTATTTAAAGTTTGTTGAAGGTTTTAGTACCTATTTGTGCAATTACATCAAATAGATACCTACCTATTTGATTTGAACTGTTTACTTGTGAAGATGTGAACCTAAATTAACAATACATAAGTTCAAAAACTAAAACCCGACTACGGTCGGGTAAAAATAGCCTATGACACTCTTGCGATCAAGTCGATTCGATTGATACGTCGTTTATCGAAATCGATTCAAGTTTATATTTTTAACATACAAACAAAACAAACGTTTTCCACTTTTATAAATTGGTGTGGATGGTATAGATATTATACCAATATATAAAAGTGAAACGTTGTCTGTTTGTTTGTTTGTTTGGGGAGCTTTCACGCGATAACGGCTGGACGGATTTTGATAAAATTTAGAATGGAGATAGCTTATACCCTGGAATAAAACATAAGATACTTTTACCTGGAAAATTTTAAGTTTCCACGGGAAAACTGGAAAATGTTGATTACTTACTGAAAGGAACAGTTGTCATCACAGAATGGTTTGTGGTTGCCATGGAAATGAAATAACAAGTCTATCATAAAACATCAAGAGCATACTTTGACTGTCTTTTAGGGTCAAAGAGGGTCTTTACTTACTTTTGCATTGTTTTTTTTTTATATCCTAAAATAACATAGGATGCTTTTTTTGCGATAAACAGTAGTCTGCGCTGACGAAGTCGCGGGCGGGAAAACTAGTATTATATACGAACTGATACTCTGTGATACTCATAACATCTGCGCACTGCAATTAATTTAGCGAATAAGCTCGTGTTACGCAAACATTTAGAAACTTTAATATGTTGTCGAGAGCTCGCTGATCACGTTCTGGTTGGAAGTAGGAGTATGAGGTTCTCTAACAATTGTCGTGTTACGCAAACATTTAGAAACTTTAATATGTTGTCGAGAGCTCGCTGATCACGTTCTGGTTGGAAGTAGGAGTATGAGGTTCTCTAACAATTGTCGTGTTACGCAAACATTAAGAAACTTTAATATGTTGTCGAGAGCTCGCTGATCACGTTCTGGTTGGAAGTAGGAGTATGAGGTTCTCTAACAATTGTCGTGTTACGCAAACATTTAGAAACTTTAATATGTTGTCGAGAGCTCGCTGCTCACGTTCTGGTTGGAAGTAGGAGTATGAGGTTCTCTAACAATTGTCGTGTTACGCAAACATTTAGAAACTTTAATATGTTGTCGAGAGCTCGCTGCTCACGTTCTGGTTGGAAGTAGGAGTATGAGGTTCTCTAACAATTGCCGTGTTACGCAAACATTTAGAAACTTTAATATGTTGTCGAGAGCTCGCTGCTCACGTTCTGGTTGGAAGTAGGAGTATGAGGTTCTCTAACAATTGCCGTGTTACGCAAACATTTAGAAACTTTAATATGTTGTCGAGAGCTCGCTGCTCACGTTCTGGTTGGAAGTAGGAGTATGAGGTTCTCTAACAATTGTCGTGCTACGCAAACATTTAGAAACTTTAATATGTTGTCGAGAGCTCGCTGCTCACGTTCTGGTTGGAAGTAGGAGTATGAGGTTCTCTAACAATTGCCGTGTTACGCAAACATTTAGAAACTTTAATATGTTGTCGAGAGCTCGCTGCTCACGTTCTGGTTGGAAGTAGGAATATGAGGTTCTCTAACAATTGCCGTGTTACGCAAACATTTAGAAACTTTAATATGTTGTCGAGAGCTCGCTGCTCACGTTCTGGTTGGAAGTAGGAGTATGAGGTTCTCTAACAATTGCCGTGTTACGCAAACATTTAGAAACTTTAATATGTTGTCGAGAGCTCGCTGCTCACGTTCTGGTTGGAAGTAGGAGTATGAGGTTCTCTAACAATTGCCGTGTTACGCAAACATTTAGAAACTTTAATATGTTGTCGAGAGCTCGCTGCTCACGTTCTGGTTGGAAGTAGGAGTATGAGGTTCTCTAACAATTGTCGTGTTACGCAAACATTTAGAAACTTTAATATGTTGTCGAGAGCTCGCTGATCACGTTCTGGTTGGAAGTAGGAGTATGAGGTTCTCTAACAATTGTCGTGTTACGCAAACATTTAGAAACTTTAATATGTTGTCGAGAGCTCGCTGCTCACGTTCTGGTTGGAAGTAGGAGTATGAGGTTCTCTAACAATTGTCGTGTTACGCAAACATTTAGAAACTTTAATATGTTGTCGAGAGCTCGCTGCTCACGTTCTGGTTGGAAGTAGGAGTATGAGGTTCTCTAACAATTGCCGTGTTACGCAAACATTTAGAAACTTTAATATGTTGTCGAGAGCTCGCTGCTCACGTTCTGGTTGGAAGTAGGAGTATGAGGTTCTCTAACAATTGTCGTGCTACGCAAACATTTAGAAACTTTAATATGTTGTCGAGAGCTCGCTGCTCACGTTCTGGTTGGAAGTAGGAGTATGAGGTTCTCTAACAATTGCCGTGTTACGCAAACATTTAGAAACTTTAATATGTTGTCGAGAGCTCGCTGCTCACGTTCTGGTTGGAAGTAGGAATATGAGGTTCTCTAACAATTGCCGTGTTACGCAAACATTTAGAAACTTTAATATGTTGTCGAGAGCTCGCTGCTCACGTTCTGGTTGGAAGTAGGAGTATGAGGTTCTCTAACAATTGCCGTGTTACGCAAACATTTAGAAACTTTAATATGTTGTCGAGAGCTCGCTGCTCACGTTTTGGTTGGAAGTAGGAGTATGAGGTTCTCTAACAATTGTCGTGTTACGCAAACATTTAGAAACTTTAATATGTTGTCGAGAGCTCGCTGATCACGTTCTGGTTGGAAGTAGGAGTATGAGGTTCTCTAACAATTGTCGTGTTACGCAAACATTTAGAAACTTTAATATGTTGTCGAGAGCTCGCTGCTCACGTTCTGGTTGGAAGTAGGAGTATGAGGTTCTCTAACAATTGTCGTGTTACGCAAACATTTAGAAACTTTAATATGTTGTCGAGAGCTCGCTGCTCACGTTCTGGTTGGAAGTAGGAGTATGAGGTTCTCTAACAATTGTCATGCTACGCAAACATTTAGAAACTTTAATATGTTGTCGAGAGCTCGCTGCTCACGTTCTGGTTGGAAGTAGGAGTATGAGGTTCTCTAACAATTGCCGTGTTACGCAAACATTTAGAAACTTTAATATGTTGTCGAGAGCTCGCTGCTCACGTTCTGGTTGGAAGTAGGAATATGAGGTTCTCTAACAATTGCCGTGTTACGCAAACATTTAGAAACTTTAATATGTTGTCGAGAGCTCGCTGCTCACGTTCTGGTTGGAAGTAGGAGTATGAGGTTCTCTAACAATTGCCGTGTTACGCAAACATTTAGAAACTTTAATATGTTGTCGAGAGCTCGCTGCTCACGTTCTGGTTGGAAGTAGGAGTATGAGGTTCTCTAACAATTGCCGTGTTACGCAAACATTTAGAAACTTTAATATGTTGTCGAGAGCTCGCTGATCACGTTCTGGTTTGAAGTAGGAGTATAAGGTTCTCTAACAATTGTCGTGTTACGCAAACATTTAGAAACTTTAATATGTTGTCGAGAGCTCGCTGCTCACGTTCTGGTTGGAAGTAGGAGTATGAGGTTCTCTAACAATTTTCGTGTTACGCAAACATTTAGAAACTTTAATATGTTGTCGAGAGCTCGCTGATCACGTTCTGGTTGGAAGTAGGAGTATAAAATTCTCTAACAATGGTCGTGTTACGCAAACATTTAGAAACTTTAATATGTTGTCGAGAGCTCGCTGATCACGTTCTGGTTGGAAGTAGGAGTATGAGGTTCTCTAACAATTGTCGTGTTACGCAAACATTTAGAAACTTTAATATGTTGTCGAGAGCTCGCTGATCACGTTCTGGTTGGAAGTAGGAGTATAAAATTCTCTAACAATGGTCGTGTTACGCAAACATTTAGAAACTTTAATATGTTGTCGAGAGCTCGCTGATCACGTTCTGGTTGGAAGTAGGAGTATGAGGTTCTCTAACAATTGCCGTGTTACGCAAACATTTAGAAACTTTAATATGTTGTCGAGAGCTCGCTGATCACGTTCTGGTTTGAAGTAGGAGTATAAGGTTCTCTAACAATTGTCGTGTTACGCAAACATTTAGAAACTTTAATATGTTGTCGAGAGCTCGCTGATCACGTTCTGGTTGGAAGTAGGAGTATGAGGTTCTCTAACAATTGCCGTGTTACGCAAACATTTAGAAACTTTAATATGTTGTCGAGAGCTCGCTGATCACGTTCTGGTTTGAAGTAGGAGTATAAGGTTCTCTAACAATTGTCGTGTTACGCAAACATTTAGAAACTTTAATATGTTGTCGAGAGCTCGCTGCTCACGTTCTGGTTGGAAGTAGGAGTATGAGGTTCTCTAACAATTGTCGTGTTACGCAAACATTTAGAAACTTTAATATGTTGTCGAGAGCTCGCTGATCACGTTCTGGTTGGAAGTAGGAGTATAAAATTCTCTAACAATGGTCGTGTTACGCAAACATTTAGAAACTTTAATATGTTGTCGAGAGCTCGCTGATCACGTTCTGGTTGGAAGTAGGAGTATGAGGTTCTCTAACAATTGTCGTGTTACGCAAACATTTAGAAACTTTAATATGTTGTCGAGAGCTCGCTGATCACGTTCTGGTTGGAAGTAGGAGTATAAAATTCTCTAACAATGGTCGTGTTACGCAAACATTTAGAAACTTTAATATGTTGTTGAGAGCTCGCTGATCACGTTCTGGTTGGAAGTAGGAGTATGAGGTTCTCTAACAACTGCCGTGTTACGCAAACATTTAGAAACTTTAATATGTTGTCGAGAGCTCGCTGATCACGTTCTGGTTTGAAGTAGGAGTATAAGGTTCTCTAACAATTGTCGTGTTACGCAAACATTTAGAAACTTTAATATGTTGTCGAGAGCTCGCTGATCACGTTCTGGTTGGAAGTAGGAGTATAAAATTCTCTAACAATGGTCGTGTTACGCAAACATTTAGAAACTTTAATATGTTGTCGAGAGCTCGCTGATCACGTTCTGGTTGGAAGTAGGAGTATGAGGTTCTCTAACAATTGCCGTGTTACGCAAACATTTAGAAACTTTAATATGTTGTCGAGAGCTCGCTGATCACGTTCTGGTTGGAAGTAGGAGTATAAAATTCTCTAACAATGGTCGTGTTACGCAAACATTTAGAAACTTTAATATGTTGTCGAGAGCTCGCTGATCACGTTCTGGTTTGAAGTAGGAGTATAAGGTTCTCTAAAAATTGCCGTGTTACGCAAACATTTAGAAACTTTAATATGTTGTCGAGAGCTCGCTGATCACGTTCTGGTTTGAAGTAGGAGTATAAGGTTCTCTAACAATTGTCGTGTTACGCAAACATTTAGAAACTTTAATATGTTGTCGAGAGCTCGCTGATCACGTTCTGGTTTGAAGTAGGAGTATAAGGTTCTCTAACAATTGTCGTGTTACGCAAACATTTAGAAACTTTAATATGTTGTCGAGAGCTGGCTGCTCACGTTCTGGTTTGAAGTAGGAGTATAAGGTTCTCTAACAATTGTCGTGTTACGCAAAAATTTAGAAACTTTAATATGTTGTCGAGAGCTCGCTGCTCACGTTCTGGTTTGAAGTAGGAGTATAAAATTCTCTAACAATGGTCGTGTTACGCAAACATTTAGAAACTTTAATATGTTGTCGAGAGCTCGCTGCTCACGTTCTGGTTGGAAGTAGGAGTATGAGGTTCTCTAACAATTGCCGTGTTACGCAAACATTTAGAAACTTTAATATGTTGTCGAGAGCTCGCTGCTCACGTTCTGGTTGGAAGTAGGAGTATGAGGTTCTCTAACAATTGTCGTGTTACGCTAACATTTAGACACTTTAATATGTTGTCGAGAGCTCGCTGCTCACGTTCTGGTTTGAAGTAGGAGTATAAGGTTCTTTAACAATTGTCGTGTTACGCAAAAATATAGAAACTTTAATATGTTTCCGAGAGCTCGCTGCTCACGTTCTGGTTTGAGGCAGGAGTATAAAATTCTCTAACAATGGTCGTGTTACGCAAACATTTAGAAACTTTAATATGTTTTCGAGAGCTCGCTGATCACGTTCTGGTTTGAAGTAGGAGTATAAGGTTCTCTAACAATTGCCGTGTTACGCAAACATTTAGAAACTTTAATATGTTGTCGAGAGCTCGCTGCTCACGTTCTGGTTTGAAGTAGTGTAACGAGACGGGCAGGTCCTCAGATGTCTGATGGTCCTGATGGTAAGCGTAAAGCCTAGCTTATAGTACTATTATTTATTCTGTGTACAACCATAACAGTATTAGCCAGAACTTTGAATAATACCGGTCTCCCCGCAGCCCGCAGACGGGAATTTAATTAAAACTTTTATGGAATGCTGGTACAGGTTGGTACACAAAAGTTTTGCTGACGAGACGTATGTTCAAAAACCAAAACCCGACTATGGTCGGTAAAAAAATAGCCTATAACACTCTAGTTCAATCTAGTAAGCGTAATTCAAAATCTTTGGCAGCAACAATCATGGACTTTTGACCATAGACAACTGCATTATTACTCAGTTACTTGACAGACTTGTTATTATTTCGTTTCCACGGCAACATGTCATTCCGTTCCTCACAGCGAGGAATCGTCATTTTTGCAAATTTTTGACACCTTGAGTTACATTATTGCACCTATCGAAGGAATCTCATTTTTTTTTGAAAAAGTAATTGTTGCCCACGTTACAAACTCATAATGTAGCTTTCTAAAGGCGAAAGAATTTTCTAAATTGGTTTAGCACCAATTTTTTAATTTATCCATACAAACAAACATGCAAAAGTACAAACTAAATTACAAAAAAAAACGAATCTTTCCTCGTTATAATATTAGTGTAGATAGTTTAGATACATACATAGACTGTTAACTCATTACCGTTGCTTCGCCGTACTCGGGTAAAAACTATTTGATGGTGGAACTAGTTTTGATGAAATGTAAGATAATTGTCCTGTTACGCAAACATTTAGAAACTTTAATATGTTGTCGAGAGCTCGCTGATCACGTTCTGGTTTGAAGTAGGAGTATAAGGTTCTCTAACAATTGCCGTGTTACGCAAACATTTAGAAACTTTAATATGTTGTCGAGAGCTCGCTGATCACGTTCTGGTTTGAAGTAGGAGTATAAGGTTCTCTAACAATTGTCGTGTTACGCAAACATTTAGAAACTTTAATATGTTGTCGAGAGCTCGCTGATCACGTTCTGGTTTGAAGTAGGAGTATAAGGTTCTCTAACAATTGTCGTGTTACGCAAACATTTAGAAACTTTAATATGTTGTCGAGAGCTGGCTGCTCACGTTCTGGTTTGAAGTAGGAGTATAAGGTTCTCTAACAATTGTCGTGTTACGCAAAAATTTAGAAACTTTAATATGTTATCGAGAGCTCGCTGCTCACGTTCTGGTTTGAAGTAGGAGTATAAAATTCTCTAACAATGGTCGTGTTACGCAAACATTTAGAAACTTTAATATGTTGTCGAGAGCTCGCTGCTCACGTTCTGGTTGGAAGTAGGAGTATGAGGTTCTCTAACAATTGCCGTGTTACGCAAACATTTAGAAACTTTAATATGTTGTCGAGAGCTGGCTGCTCACGTTCTGGTTTGAAGTAGGAGTATAAGGTTCTCTAACAATTGTCGTGTTACGCAAAAATTTAGAAACTTTAATATGTTATCGAGAGCTCGCTGCTCACGTTCTGGTTTGAAGTAGGAGTATAAAATTCTCTAACAATGGTCGTGTTACGCAAACATTTAGAAACTTTAATATGTTGTCGAGAGCTCGCTGCTCACGTTCTGGTTGGAAGTAGGAGTATGAGGTTCTCTAACAATTGCCGTGTTACGCAAAAATTTAGAAACTTTAATATGTTGTCGAGAGCTCGCTGCTCACGTTCTGGTTTGAAGTAGGAGTATAAAATTCTCTAACAATGGTCGTGTTACGCAAACATTTAGAAACTTTAATATGTTGTCGGGAGCTCGCTGCTCACGTTCTGGTTGGAAGTAGGAGTATGAGGTTCTCTAACAATTGCCGTGTTACGCAAAAATTTAGAAACTTTAATATGTTGTCGAGAGCTCGCTGCTCACGTTCTGGTTTGAAGTAGGAGTATAAAATTCTCTAACAATGGTCGTGTTACGCAAACATTTAGAAACTTTAATATGTTGTCGAGAGCTCGCTGCTCACGTTCCGGTTGGAAGTAGGAGTATGAGGTTCTCTAACAATTGCCGTGTTACGCAAACATTTAGAAACTTTAATATGTTGTCGAGAGCTCGCTGCTCACGTTCTGGTTTGAAGTAGGAGTATAAGGTTCTCTAACAATTGTCGTGTTACGCAAAAATTTAGAACCTTTAATATGTTTCCGAGAGCTCGCTGCTCACGTTCTGGTTTGAAGTAGGAGTATAAAATTCTCTAACAATGGTCGTGTTACGCAAACATTTAGAAACTTTAATATGTTGTCGAGAGCTCGCTGATCACGTTCTGGTTTGAAGTAGGAGTATAAGGTTCTCTAACAATTGCCGTGTTACGCAAACATTTAGAAACTTTAATATGTTGTCGAGAGCTCGCTGCTCACGTTCTGGTTGGAAGTAGGAGTATGAGGTTCTCTAACAATTGTCGTGTTACGCAAACATTTAGAAACTTTAATATGTTGTCGAGAGCTCGCTGCTCACTTTCTGGTTTGAAGTAGGAGTATAAGATTCTCTAACAATGTTCGTATTACGCAAACATTTAGAAACTTTAATATGTTGTCGAGAGCTCGCTGCTCACTTTCTGGTTTGAAGTAGGAGTATAAGATTCTCTAACAATGTTCGTATTACGCAAACATTTAGAAACTTTAATATGTTGTCGAGAGCTCGCTGCTCACGTTCTGGTTGGAAGTAGGAGTATGAGGTTCTCTAACAATTGTCGTGTTACGCAAACATTTAGAAACTTTAATATGTTGTCGAGAGCTCGCTGCTCACTTTCTGGTTTGAAGTAGGAGTATAAGATTCTCTAACAATGTTCGTATTACGCAAACATTTAGAAACTTTAATATGTTGTCGAGAGCTCGCTGCTCACTTTCTGGTTTGAAGTAGGAGTATAAGATTCTCTAACAATGTTCGTATTACGCAAACATTTAGAAACTTTAATATGTTGTCGAGAACTCGCTGCTCACGTTCTGGTTGGAAGTAGGAGTATGAGGTTCTCTAACAATTGTCGTGTTACGCAAACATTTAGAAACTTTAATATGTTGTCGAGAGCTCGCTGCTCACTTTCTGGTTTGAAGTAGGAGTATAAGATTCTCTAACAATGTTCGTATTACGCAAACATTTAGAAACTTTAATATGTTGTCGAGAGCTCGCTGCTCACTTTCTGGTTTGAAGTAGGAGTATAAGATTCTCTAACAATGTTCGTATTACGCAAACATTTAGAAACTTTAATATGTTGTCGAGAGCTCGCTGCTCACGTTCTGGTTGGAAGTAGGAGTATGAGGTTCTCTAACAATTGTCGTGTTACGCAAACATTTAGAAACTTTAATATGTTGTCGAGAGCTCGCTGCTCACTTTCTGGTTTGAAGTAGGAGTATAAGATTCTCTAACAATGTTCGTATTACGCAAACATTTAGAAACTTTAATATGTTGTCGAGAGCTCGCTGCTCACTTTCTGGTTTGAAGTAGGAGTATAAGATTCTCTAACAATGTTCGTATTACGCAAACATTTAGAAACTTTAATATGTTGTCGAGAGCTCGCTGCTCACGTTCTGGTTGGAAGTAGGAGTATGAGGTTCTCTAACAATTGTCGTGTTACGCAAACATTTAGTAACTTTAATATGTTGTCGAGAGCTCGCTGATCACGTTCTGGTTGGAAGTAGGAGTATGAGGTTCTCTAACAATTGTCGTGCTACGCAAACATTTTGAAACTTTAATATGTTGTCGAGAGCTCGCTGCTCACGTTCTGGTTGGAAGTAGGAGTATGAGGTTCTCTAACAATTGTCGTGTTACGCAAACATTTAGTAACTTTAATATGTTGTCGAGAGCTCGCTGCTCACGTTCTGGTTGGAAGTAGGAGTATGAGGTTCTCTAACAATTGCCGTGTTACGCAAACATTTAGAAACTTTAATATGTTGTCGAGAGCTCGCTGCTCACGTTCTGGTTTGAAGTAGGAGTATAAGGTTCTCTAACAATTTCGCAATCTTGTTTTTGTTTATTGTTTATCGTATGGGGTAGTGCTGGCCCCTGGTGTCACAGTTTGTCAGGCCGCCCGAGGGCTTATGCCATGTCTTAACGACTGCTATTAATCAATAACAGCTGGAACCGTGCCTTCGGAAGCACGGAGCGATGGATAATAACTAAGAAAATTAATTGATGCGAAGCCTAGGACCGAACCCGTTATCGTTGGATTCTAAGTTGCACTATTTAACCGTTAGCCTACCATCGCTCTTTCGCGATCTGAAAATCAAACATTATTAGTTTTTCAGGAAATATTTTTCAATAACCAATTCCTATAGAAAAATTAATTATAAGAATTTATTTAATTTTGACATGATCGTCTTAAATTTAATGATTGGAGAAAGACGTGTAGTGACCACGAGCCGGAAAGCCGAGCGTAGGATGCCGCCCCCCCCCCCCCCCCCCCCCATCCCTCACTACCAGATCACACACTAACCTAACATGCGTACCTAAAAGTTTAACTTCCACACTGTTTACTAAAACAATCAAAATAACATTATTAAAAAAATTACTCAAAGAAATTAAAATGTTCGCGAGACAGAAGAAAAAGCTAATTTATAAAAGTACAAACATTAAGGTTCAGTAATGAAGGTCCGCCCGCTCCGTCCGGGAACTCATTAAAACTCTGCAGCGCCTTCAGGAATGCCGGTACAGTGTACAACACAAGTGATTCGATAAACAAAACATTCGCTGTGTAAAGAGACGGGCAGGTCCTCAGATGTCTGATGGTCCTGATGGTAAGCGTAAAGCCTAGCTTATAGTACTATTATTTATTCTGTGTACAACCATAACAGTATTAGCCAGAACTTTGAATAATACCGGTCTCCCCGCAGCCCGCAGACGGGAATTTAATTAAAACTTGTAAGTTTTATGGAATGCTGGTACAGGTTGGTACACAAAAGTTTTGCTGCCGAGACGTATGTTCAAAAACCAAAACCCGACTATGGTCGGGTAAAAAAATACACTCTAATTCAATCTAGTAAGCGTAATTCAAAATCTTTGGCAGCAACAATCATGGACTTTTGACCATAGACAACTGCATTATTACTCAGTTACTTGACAGACTTGTTATTATTTCGTTTCCACGGCAACATGTCATTCCGTTCCTCACAGCGAGGAATCGACATTTTTGCAAATTTTTGACACCTTGAGTTACATTATTGCACCTTTCGAAGGAATCTCATTTTTTTTTGAAAAAGTAATTGTTGCCCACGTTACAAACTCATAATGTAGCTTTCTAAAGGCGAAAGAATTTTCTAAATTGGTTTAGCACCAATTTTTTAGTTTATCCATACAAACAAACATGCAAAAGTACAAACTAAATTACAAAAAAAAACGAATCTTTCCTCGTTATAATATTAGTGTAGATAGTTTAGATACATACATAGACTGTTAACTCATTACCGTTGCTTCGCCGTACTCGGGTAAAAACTATTTGATGGTGGAACTAGTTTTGATGAAATGTAAGATAATTGTCCTCAGCAGTTTTGTAAAAAAAATGAACAAAATAAAAATATGTAGCTTACTTCCGCCAAAACTGTAAGTCAAACAAATGATAAAAATATGTAGCTTACTTCCGCCAAAACTGTAAGTCAAACTAATGATAAAAATATGTAGCTTATTTCCGCCAGAACTGTAAGTCAAACAAATAATAAAAATATGTAGCTTACTTCCGCCAAAACTGTAAGTCAAACAAATGATAAAAATATGTAGCTTACTTCCGCCAAAACTGTAAGTCAAACAAATGATAAAAATATGTAGCTTACTTCCGCCAAAACTGTAAGTCAAACAAATGATAAATGGTAAAATTAACATAAGTAAAACCCCACGCTAAACAAACCCTACCCAAATACAAGTATCGAAACACTTATATATTTATATACATATAATATAAATACACAATAAAAAACATATACCTCGATCCAAATACCAAACGTCTGACATCAATACGACACGTGTTTCGCCTCTGCACGAGGCATCTTCGGGTGATGTTGATTCTTCGAGTGCTGGACTGAGAGAGTGCTGTCTCTGTATTTGGGTAGGGCTTGTTTAGCGTGGGGTTTTGTTAATTTTACCATTTATCATTTGTCTGACTTACAGTTTTGGCGGAAGTAAGCTACATATTTTTATTTTGTTCATTTTAAATATGGATTTCCGCAAAGTAAAGCCTGAATCTATCAATTAGGTAGTTTTGTATTTATTCTGTGGTATTGTTCCTGGAATAACACAGAGGCACAGAATAAATAATAGTATTACACAGGTTACTTTTACGGGCAAAGCCGCGGGCGCAGCTAGTACTATTAACAATTCTACTAATACTGGATAGATGTAGAATAATCAGGACACCTTTGGGCCTCTGCTGCTGTCCTGCCTGGACTGACAGCTTAACGTGCCCTTCGAATCACGGAGCAATGGCAAATCCGCCTGAGGATCGAACCCGGGTTCGTTGGGCTGTAAGGTTCACATATTACCGTTCGCTCAACGGATATTGATGAAATTTGAAATATAGATACGTAAGGTCCTGGTTTTACACATTGAACACTTTTGTCCACGCCGGCAAAGTCATTGTGGATACCTCTTGCTTGTACTAAAGTATAAGCAAGAGGTATCCACAATGTATTAAAGTGAACTGTTTGTTTGTTTTACGTCAAAACGGCTGATCCGTTTTTGGTGAAACTTTGTAAATAGGTACTGTACAATATAGAGACCAACACAGGATACTTTTTGTCCCGGAAAATGTTAAGATGCCACGGGAAAACTGGAAAATATATATTACTCGCGAACGGAATGACGTTGCCGTGGATGTAATGTAATGAAATAATAACAAGTCGGTCAAAAAGCATTAAAAGCGTTGGTGTTCTATTATTACATTGGTTTTCAATATCTTAGATTAACTCACGATAACCTGTAGTCCGCGCGGACGATAACCTGTAGTCCGCGCGAACGAAGTCGCGGGTGAAAGCGAGTGCTAGTATAAACGCAATATTATAATGTTGTTCTTGTTACCGGCCAAAGTTACGTTTCAATAAGGCTTTAGTTTATACAACTTGCTGAATCTATTATAATGTTGTTATTGTTACTGTTCGTTTACCGAATGAAATAAAATATCTGTAGGTGTGTGCGTGGCGCTTACCATCAGGCGAACGCCCAGCGGCTCTCCTCATTATTTTTACCAACGAGACAAATTCAAAATTATAGAAATCCCCGACCACTACTTTAAAGCTAAGAAGCATCTCAATAACATCAGCTTTCAAATAAAAAAAACCGCATAAAAATCGGTCCATTCGTTTGGGAGCGGATACAGTGATACCTACAAACACAGTTACGCACCCTAAACTTATAACACCCCTCTCTTTGGTGTTAGTGGGTAGAAAAATAGTTCCAAAGATCTAAATCAAGGCTGCACACTACCACAGATTTGATTACAGATTGAATACAAGAGCACGGAACCAAGTGTGTTTACAACATACAACACTGAACCAAGTGTGTTTACAACATACAGACCACATAGTCAACCCATTAGTCAGAATGTGTCGTCAGTACAATGACTCTTTGACTACAAATCATAGCTCGATTGATATTTTCAATCTACAATTGCCGAAATTCAAAAGGGATGTTTTGGCTATTCTTCCTAAACCTTAAATTTGTTTTCAAGACCCAAACATAACTAAATATTTCGTAATCTTAGTAACTTTGTTTAAAACTTTAATTGTAATATATGTGTAATATAATATACCAACTGCTAAACATTGGCCATGATGTGTACACATGTTCAGGGATATGGTCTAGCTCAAATCCTGTAATATTACATAAGCCTTTTCATGAATATGACTGTATCCTGTTTTGTGTGCCTTATTAAATAAATAAATAAATAAATAAATACAACACTGAATCAAGTGTGTTTACTACCAACAGCCTAAATATAACTGAATCGATCTTGTTGAAGTTCTGCAAATGAATAGTGTAGTTTATAGAGATAGAGTCCAACATAGAGTACGACTACTTTAATCCCGGAAAACTCCGGGAAACCGAGAAAAATGCGAATGCAACCGTCGAGCGATGCTTTGGTAAAAAGTAATAAAATACCTTATGTCCTTCCTTCAAATATTTTCTTGTCTTTCATCAAGATCGGTTCGGCTGTGGAAAGATAACAGTCAGATTGAGAGACATGAGATTCCTTTCGCATTTATAACGTCAAGTGTGATTGTTCACTATTTAGAAGTGATTTAGAACTCGCCTGTACCCGCGCAGACTGAAATTAATCTAGGAAAGTTACTTTTACGATAGTTAGATAGTTCCTTAAGTGCTACAACCAAATTGTTTCCAAGTGAAGTTATTTGGGAAGATTTGAGTACATTTATCAAAGTTCTAGAGCATTCTCAGTACACCTTCTCTGTGTTCCGGCATCAGTTCTTGAGAGCTGTCCAAATATTAGTTATTAGTTTTCCCGCCCGCGACTTCGTCGGCGCGGACTACTGTTTATGGCGAAAAAAGCATCCTATGTTCTTCTAGGACATTAAAAACCAATGCAAAAGTAGGTATAGCACCACTCTTGACGTTTTATGACATATTTGTTATTTCGTTTCAATGGAAACCGTTTCTTACAGCGAGAAATCAACATTTTTCCAGTTTCCCCGTGGAAACTTACAATTTTCCGGGATAAAAAGTATTCTATGTTTATTCCAGGGTATAAACTATATCCATTACAAGTTTCATCAAAATCCGTCCAGCCGTTATTGCGTGAAAGCTCCCCAAACAAACAAACAGATAACGTTTCACTTTTATATATTGGTAAGGATTATATGACTATAGCTAAGAAGCATCTCGATCACATCAGCTTACAAACATTAAAAAAACGCATCAAAATCAGTCAAAATATTCGTTCGTTTCATTCGTTAACTACGATACCACAGACAAACACACAGATACACATTACACACCCTTAACTTATAGAACCCCTCTCATTCTGAGCCCGGGAGTTAAACAGCAGCGCACGTACTCCGGTCGTGGAAACAAATCCTGATAAGATAAGACACTTAGCTGCTTAGCACTTAGCTTTTAATAACGCCTCATTAAAAACGAATTCCTACAAATCTCGAATATTATTACCCCTTAATTTGGAATATCCCCAATATTTCTCCCAGTTTTTCCCAGAGCCAGCAAAAAGGCGTAAACGTACGTGAGTGCCAGCGGCATTCAATTAGACTTTGACAAACGACCTGCACTGCAGAACCTCTGGAGCTCTGCCAGGGGACATACAGAATAAACAGTTACTCAATTGCAGATATTCTATTTTAAAGTTTCGCGATTTGAACACAATATTTTTTTCACCTCACAAGCTCGGAAAGATTCTTTTTGTCATTCGAAATCTGAGTGCAAAAGTGCATTTTACCCGCTAGCGTGGAAAGAGTTTTTAAAATTCGAACCTTTCTATTCAATAATTTTCTATACCGCTAATTCACTGAAAATACTTTATTACTAATTTATATTATATTATTATCCGATTTTATTCTACTCTACTTGACTCTATTCTTCTCTATTCGCCTCTTTTATACTCTACTCGACTCTACTCGACACTACTCGACTCTACTCGACTCTAATCAACTCTACTCGACTCTAATCGACTCTACTCGACTCTAATCAACTCTACTCGACTCTAATCGGCTCTAATCGACTCTACTCGACTCTACTCGACTTTACTCGACTCTACGCGACTTTACTCGACTCTACTCCACTCTACTCGACTCTTATTAGTCTCTTTTCATTTTCCATTCTATTTTACTCTGTTCTACTCTATTCTACTGTGTTCTACTCTATTCTACTGTGTTCTTCTCTATTCTACTGTGTTCTACTCTATTCTACTGTGTTCTACTCTATTCTACTCTGTTCTACTGTGTTCTACTCTATTCTACTCTATTCCAATCTATTCTACTCTACTCTACTCTGTTCTACTCTGTTCTACTTTGTTCTACTGTATTCTACTCTATCCTACTATATTCTACTCTATTCTACTCTAATGTACTCTTTTCTACTCTATCCTACTATATTTTACTCTATTCTACTCTATTCTACTCTATTCTACTCTATTCTACTGTATTCTACTCTATTCTACTCTATTCTATTTTATTCTACTCTATTCTACTCTATTCTATTTTATTCTACTCTAGTCTACTCTATTCTACTCTGTTCTAATGTATTCTACTCTATTCTACTCTACTCTAATTTACTCTATTCTTCTCTATTCTACTTTACACTATTCTACTTTACTCGACTCTACTCTTCTCTACTCGACTCTTATCGAATCTAATCGACTCTTCTCGTTTCAATTTGACTCTATTTGTCTCTTTTCAACCCTATTCGACCCTATTCGACTCTATTCGACTCTTTTCGATTCTATTCTATTCGATTCTGTTCGACTCTATTCTATTATGTTTACACATATGCCAAGCATCCCGCGACGGCCCATTTATTATTATTATTATGAACACTAATTTAATATATTGTTTTAGCTGTTTTTCTTCCATCTAGCATTTTCCTCGCTGTAGTGAGGTGAAAAGTTTAGTGTTGCGCACGGCAGCAAAGTTATTTGGCGTCTCGTACTTTTGAAACCTTCGCTACGCTCAGGATTCTATATTTGAACCACTCGCTTCGCTCGTGGTTCAATCCTAGAATGCTTGCTCAGGTTTCAATACAAGTACTCTCGCCAAAAAAACACTTTGCAGCCCCTTGCATAACAAATAACTATTGTTCCGCTAACCACTGTCTATAAACTTTATTCATTTTCAATATACCTGATACATTCATTAAACGGGACGTAATCGCGGTAAGAATGTTATTTTATTCCGAATGAGCCGAGGGTACTGTGTTTATCAGCCTATGTATGTATGTATGTATGTGCCTTTGTGGCACTGTATAGACAAACGTGTGGAGAGATTTTGATGATTCTTACGTCAATCGATTTGTTTTAATATTGCGAGTGCTATTAAAGACATGACAGTAATCAAAATTCAATATGGCGACAACCAGACGCCATATTGTGAAAAAGACAAAAATGAAAGTTGAAGAACTATGTTAAGTGGGGTATCATTGAATAGGTTATTTGAAAATCATCTTTAGTTTTCTGTTATCATTTTTCATTTCGAATGACCATTTATGATTTACTATTTTATCAACTACATGTAGTATTACACTTCAATATTTGCTTCTATTTAGTTTTGCTCGCGGTCGGGTTTTTGTGAAGGTGCATGGCAGTGCTTGTTACTTAGGAGAGGCCTGTGTCCAGCAGTGGACTAATGCAGGCCGTGTAATGATGATGATGATGACCGTCGAATAATTCATAAACTACACATTTTTTTAAGAGGTTTTTTTTAAATAATTTTTAAAAAACTACTGATTCAATTGTGATATGAAAAAATAGGTAAAATCTGGGTCCTACTCTGTCAGACAAAAAAGATTTTTCAGTATCGGTCCGCAATTGACGGAGAAATCGGTGAAAATAGAATCGTCTCCTCTTGTGAAGTCGATTAAAAATGGAATGCATGTAGATACTTATTCACTGTAGCTTTTCAGCTGTGTGAAGATACCAAGTTGGTTTACTGCCTTTAAATGTCTGTGGCGTATTTTCCACGATAAATTGTTAGTGATAAGACTGTAAATGGTATTTCTTCTGTAAACTGCATCGAATATAAATAATTACTCATAAGCTCCACTGCACCATGTCTGATTGTTCACGGCGCAGGCAAACCGAGCGCTCAAACTAAAGCTCAAAGTCATCGGAGATAGCAGTGTTTGCGTTTTCTCTGCGAGATAGGATCCATAACGAGGCAATCCGCAGAATAACTTGAATGCAATTGGAGTATTGCAGTCACTTTTGAGACGGTTCTGCTCGAGGACTAGAATTCTATTGAGAGACGTGCTATGAGGCTCATTGGGGATGACACTCTTTGTAAAGAGCAGTCTTCAATGAGGTCGCAATCCTGTCGGTATTCTACAGAAAGCACTATGGAGAGAGTGCACAAGAACTGCACAATCTGATTCCCACATCACAGTACTACTAGACGATCGGCATAGCGCCACTCTTTTATGGCAGAAATACTTCGCACAAGAACGAAGCGAAGTACTCCTTCACTTATTATAAAATCTGCTAAGGAGTGAATATTCTGACTTCGTCAGTGTTTTCGGTAAACTATAACCCAGGTGTATTCGAGTCAAGAGTGAATAGGTATCTACTAGGCAAGCGTGCTACACCTTCGACCACATCATCGCTTTCTATCGTGGTTAAACGATGCTATTCGGTTGCGGTCGTGATGCGATTTTCCTTTCCTTGTACTAACCTATTACGGGACTACTGAAATGAGATATTTGACTCTCAGAGTCAAAAAGAGTTGTGGAGAATTGGGGGGATGCACTACACTCCGTCGTCCATTCCATGGTCGCGACTTTTCCCCCATCAGCTATTAACTTGCATAAACTGAGAGCCACGTCGCACATACGTACACAACACTCTGATTCGTCCAAGGTTATTTAGAGATTTTGCTTCGTTCAAAAAATACCCAAAATTAAAAGTATTGTCTATACCTATAATAGAGCAATAGGAAAGAAAAAGTCTGTACAAAGAAGATAATTAAAAAAGAAATGGTCTAGGGTACATTAAATAAGCTACTGAACAAGAATATAATATTTTAAAAATTCGTGTCTGTCTGTTTATCTGTCTGTATGTTTGTTCGCGCATCACGTAAATACTACTGGACCGATTGCGATGTGGTTTTCACTGTTGGATAGCTTATGTTTTGACTTAAAAACTGGGATACTTTTAATCTCAATCCGATGAGAAGAAGCAAGCATAAAAATAATTTTGATGGCTGAAGGAATTTTGATCAAATGTTGGTATATTTCTATTTTAGGTCCTGGAATAGTACAAAGAGTACTTTTAACCTACAGAAATGACAACGCGTGCGAAGCCGCAGGCATCAGCTAGTAGAACTAATTAAACATCATTTAATTAAGCCATTCGGAAGAATTCCCCTCGCAATATCAATAAACGATCGCTAACCGTTGCCAATGTAATGCTCCATTGGCTTCCACCCTTTACTGTAAGTAAGGGATGATTATTCAACCCTTACAACACAAGGAAATTGTTTTCTAGCTGTCTGTATTATTTTCTGTGGTTTTCCTGAGACCTATATAACTATTATACGTTTCTCCACATTCCGCCGCGACCTGTGTGTGGAATTCTTTTCGTGTTTAGTGTTCCCCGATTTTTATCAGTTACTTCTTTTCCCGCCCGCGACTCCGTCCGCGCGGACGACAGTTTATCGCGAAAAATCATCCTATTTTCTTCTAGGATATTAAAAACAAATACAAAAGTAGGTATAGCACCAATGCTGTTGATGTTTTTCGACAGACTTGTTATTTCGTTTCCATGGCAACCACAGACCATTCTGTGATGGTAACCGTTTCTTACAGTGAGTAATCAACATTTTCCAGT
Source organism: Alsophila aescularia (assembly GCA_946251855.1). Classification (NCBI taxonomy): domain Eukaryota; kingdom Metazoa; phylum Arthropoda; class Insecta; order Lepidoptera; family Geometridae; genus Alsophila; species Alsophila aescularia. Next base: position 62,502,057 of record OX276374.1, read on the forward strand.
TTTCCCGGATAAACATTCAATTTACCGGGATAAAAAGTATCCTATGTTTTAATCTAGGGTATAAGCTGTCTCCATTCTAAATTTCATCAAAATCCGTCCAGCTGTTATCGTCTGGAAGCTCCCCAAACAAACAAACAAACAAACAAACAAACAAACAAAGAGACAACGTTTCATTTTTATATATTGATATGGATTGTCTGGGACAAAGGGACTGCGAAGCGATGGATCCTGTCGGTATGATTTTTAAAGGAAGATCCTTTAAAAATTTGTTACTAGCTAGCTATCTCTGTGGTTAATTTCAGTTTTTTTTGTGATAAAGCTCCCCAAGCCCGCGGCGCGTGAGTGTGGATGGAACACTCGCGCGGTTTAGCGACAGCTTTTCCTCGATTATTATCGGGTTTTGTCTCGTCACTTTTTTTTATAGATCTTACCTTAGTATCCAAACATAATTTACCAACATCATCCCTCGAAAGGGGTTGGAAGTATTGCGGTCGGAAGCGGTCGCAGCGCCGGAAACGGCCGCCGACGGGCAAGTCTTCCGGTCAGGGGGGTGTTGGTTTGAGAAAATTGTGGAATTTCCGGGTTATTAAATGACCCTTGAGAGCTATTGTCCTTCTGCACTTTGTGTTGATCACTCGCGACCACGTCGAGCAACTGAGATAGTGGTAAATGGTAGCATATAATAAATGTATTAAATAATTAACTTCACTAGAAAACTACTAAACCATTTGTGATGAAATTTAGAAGGGACCACACTGAAAACTTTGAAATCTTTTCAGAAATCTTGAATATTATTATGACAGAACATGAAACCAGCAAAATGTCATACAAACAATCGAACTTGGAATATTTATTTTCATTTGTTCCGAAAACACTCGCGAGAAAACGAGAAAGTTTCAGACAAAACTGCGATCACACTATATCCATCCTATATATAAAAGTGAAACGTTGTCTGTTTGTTTGTTTATTTGTTTGGGGAGCATTCACGCTATAACGGCTGGACGGATATTGATGAAATTTAGAATGGAGATAGCTTAAGCCCTGGAATAAAACATAGGATACTTTTTATCCCGGAAATTTGTTAGTTTTCACGTGAAAAGTAGAAAATGTTGATTAATCACTGTAAGGGACGGTTGTCATCACAGAATAGTCTGTGGTTGGCATGGAAACGAAATAACAAGTCTGTCAAAAAACTTCAACAGCATTGGTGCTATACCTACCTTTTGCATTGGTTTTTAATATCCTAGAAGAATATAGGTTGATTTTTTTCGTAGTCCAGTACAGTAGTAGTCCAACAGTAGTCCGCGCGGACGAAGTAGCGGGCGGGAAAGCTAGTATATTATTGTAAATCAGAGAAGTATTATAGCCACTGACGTAAACAGGCCAATCAGAGCTAAGAGTTATAAAAATGAATACACTCTTATCGAGCGGAAAACTTCGTATGCGCGATGCAGAACTCCATACATTAGAACTGACAGTCCATACAAAAGGTCATAAAATGTATAAAAACCAATTAGCGCCATCTATCTTTAGAAGTTTGAGTGTGCATGTTTGTTACTCCTTCACGCTCAAACGGCTGAATGGATTCGGATGAAATTTGGCACCAGGGTAGCTTATACCCTGGATTAACACATAGGCTATCATATTATATTTTTTATCATCATCGTCATCATCCATCACCATAATCCACGCGAGTGAAACCGCGGGGAGTAGCTAATTATTTATATCCGGTAGAGCATTCCAGTCGAATTATTTCGAGTGATTGCAGTTATGTCTAAATTGGTTCACTCATTCAAGAACCAAGGTTAATCAATCGATGACCCCGGGACCGTAGATCTAGTTAAAGAGGAAGATACACAACATCTGGACTGGATACAACTACAGGCAAGCACACCCACACAGCTACATTCCCACCGTCGCGCTTCATGTGCAACAACAACAAAGATAGAGATACACACGCAGACTGTAGCGCGAATGAGAGTCACAGCTAGCACGTGGTACACAATCGACACTCCAAAGACTCATATGGTGACTAAGGCCAATTATGTGTGGTGCACCTAATTTATGCGGTCCATGCCCGAGGAGCAGTACCTAATCTCCCCACATTTAACGAGATCTGTGCGTGACGCAGTGGTAACGTGCCGCAGCCGAGGGCAGATTTGATTCCCGTCGAATAAAATTCCGCTGATTGAATTTCATAAGCAGAAATCTTTCAGAAGATTGGCTTTTTATATTCTATTAGCGAGAAAAGCAGGATTTTTGAATGATGGTAAGCCCAAACCATGTAGGACAGTAACTTACATGCAATGTAGATGAATGTATTACCCGAGTACGACGAAGCAAAGGAAAGGTAATGAGTTTAACACATGTATGTGCTTGTTCCACCGTCTCGCCCCTATAGAACTTTGACAAGCGAGGTATCATCAATCGATTTGTTTTCAGATATAGAGTGTCAAAGACCCGACTACGGCGAAGCAAAGGAATTCTATGTGTTCAAAATATAAAAACGAATTTACGTATTTCTCGCAATCTACAAGTCTGACTGTAATAATTATTTTTGTAATAGTTTCAGTATCTTTCAAATTAAGGAATAGTTTAAGTTTAATCAAAATCGGTTCAGTAGTTTAAAAGATATGGACTGTTAACTGTTTCTAGTATGGCTTTCTTCTTAGCGAACGGAATTAAGAACCAACTTCATTTTCTTAGGCCTACTTTAAAGAAACTATAAAAAACAAATATATATATATATATATATATTTTATTTTTTTTGTTAACTAGCTGATGCACGCGGTTTCGCACGCGTGGTCATTTCTCGGAGTTTAAATTACTCTATGTGCTATGTCCAAGACCTAAAATACCAATATACCAACATTTGATCAAAATTCCTTCAGCCGTCAAAAAGTTTTTATCTATTGCTCAGCTTCTACTCATCGGATTGAGATACCAAGTACACCAGTTGTAATTCAAACCCTAAACTATCCATCAGTGAAAACCACATTGCAATCGGTCTAGTAGTTTTGACGTGATGTGCGAACAAACATACAGACAAACAGATAAACAGACAAACAGACAAATAGACAAACAGAAAAATAGACAAACAGACAAACAGACAAACAGACAAATATACAAATAGACAAACAGACAAATAGATAGACACGAATTTTAAAAATGTTATATTATAGTTCAGTAGCTTATTTTAAGAACCATGTCCCATTTTTTTAAATTATCTTTTAGTACAGACTTTTGGTTCCTATTGCTTTCTTATAAGTATAGATTTATGTTTTTTTTTAAATTAATTTTTGTTTATTTATCCAATTAATAATTCTGTTTCTGTAAAGTTAAAGTAGCCGTTTTTCCTTTTTTTTTACAGCAACACTACCACGTCGACATTATATAAGTTATTTTATGAAAATATAATTTATCCTAGGAACCCCCCGCCCCCCGCCCCCCATAAGTACATCCACCCCTGTCTCTAGCCCGCGGCACCGTACTCTCACAAAGTGAACGATTCCTTAGCACTTATCAAACGTACTTCCGACTTCGCGGAACAGACTAAACGGAGTGAAGTTACTAAACTGATGTCTATGAAACTAGTTATTATGCTGAAAATCCTAAGAACCCCCAAAATTACAGCTACCCCTATTTCTAGCTCGCGGCACCCCTTTATAATAAAGTGAAAGACTCGTTTGCGCGACTTAAACGTGTCTTTAGTCTTCGAGCAAAGCATTTCTGTCCATCCAAAGGTTGTCTGGAAGAGATCGCTCTTAGCGATAAAACCGCCCATTGTGCCGTATTTTAAAAATAAGTTATTGTATTTGTTCCTTATACGGTGTAATAAAGTGTTTATTATTATTATTATTGTTCGGCAGGCAAAATGCTAAAGTTTTTTCTATTCATAAATGGTTGTCTGAAATACATAGCTTTAGGCGATAAAACCGCCAAAATTGTGACACTTTTATTTTTATTTTGCCGTTCGCTTTTGGAATGCGCTCTTAAAATTTAAATTACTTCCATCAGATGACGTCCATTTGACGATCGGTATGCCGAATGTTTAGTGACCGTGACTTTGAATTTAACAAATGGTCGCGGGTTCTAATGCCGCTAGTTGCAATCATTTGTGTGATGAGCAGAAATGTTTGTTTTCGAGTCATGGATATAATATTCGTATCTATGTCTGTTTATCCGTTGTCTAGTACGCATAGTACAGGGTATCCTAGTTTGGGGCTAGGTAATTGGTGTGAATTGTCCCGAATATATTTATTTATCACAATAAACGACTAAACCACAGCGTGCCAACATCTATTCAGAGACAAGAAAAGACTAGTAGCTAATCCATAGAGCCTCAAAAATGGCAGCGACCCCAAACCTTAGTCTAGCCCCCGGCACCGCACTCTCATAAAGTGAACGATTCCTTTGCACGACCGAAAGCGATATGTTCCGCCTCCGCGCGCGCACACAGGAGGGTCGGCAGCAACTTATTAATAATGGCTTCTGTTCAGTTGGAAAATTGTAAAAGTCTGCATACTAGCTTTTAACACTTCTGTAGAGTTAGAGAGTTGGAGATGCTGGTCCATCGATCACTTGCTTGCTTGCGTGTCTTGTTACTCACACGACAAGACACGAAGCGAGCAGCCAGCACCGCCACAGTAGTGCTGACCTCTGTTGGCAGAGCTTTGCTTACGACTATCAAATAATTGTAGTGTGCACAGAGTGTGAGGAAGGTCAGTGCAGAACCTTGAGGGGTGGGGGGGGGGAGGGGGTTTACCTCGTTAGGCATATCTCTAAGCTATATTACCTTAGTCCAATCTCGTAGAATTTATAATTATCATGGACTGTATGTTTTTTTTTTAAATGTTCAAGCATACAGTTATTAAGTACTACTTATAACTTATTTGCGCAAGTTTGCGTCCTAGTTTGACGTGTAGTCAATCGACAAACATCAATACAATCATCTGTATCCACATCACTCAATAAATGGGACGTGTTGAATAAAATAAAACCTAAAAAAAAACTTCTTATGTTAAAAAAAACGAGGTGAATAAAACATTAAAAACATTTTTGAAGACATCTTAATGCCCTTTCGATTGGTGTATCATACAGTATGAAACACCAATCAAAGGGGTTCTTGATGCTTTTAAAAAGAACTCTCGCGGTATCTACTTTGTATTCATACATTTAGATATAGCGAGAGTACAATATAAAATTCCAAGAAAATATTTTCCTACAAGCTGTATAAATACTTATTTGTTTTCCTCCCCTACGACTGCACCGAGTAGAGTTAGGGTATATATATTAGCATCATATTGGTAGACACGTGCCGCCCGCTCCACATAACCATATGTCTTCATGATAATACACGTTAACGTCTGTACAAATTGTACAATAACGAAGGGGGAATACATTGAATATATACAACAGGTTGACACGAGCAGGTCGTTCATCTGATAGTAGGCACCGCAATAAAAAAACCGGCGAAGTGCGAGTCGGGCTGGCGCATGGAGGGTTCCCGTTAAAAACCTGTTGTCCCATACATCGAAATAGGCCGCGCTAAGTTTACCAAATCAAAAAAATAATAATCTGTCTATTATCTATCTATACTTATAATAAAACTGTAACGGGTCCAATTCTGTACATTGAAGATATTTTGGACCTTACTCTAGATTCGATACTGAAGTTTTCATTTTTGTCTGTCTGTCTGTCTGTCTGTCTGTCTGTCTGTCTGTATCTTGGCTAGGCATTACACCGAAACTACTGAATGAATTTAAATGAAACTTGGTATGATTTGAGATCATACTACGAGGTAAGACATAAGCTACTTTTCATCCCGAAAAATGAAAGGGTTCCCGCAGGATTGGGGTTGAAAGTTATTTCAAAAAACACTTACCACTCTAAAACTACTGGACGGATTTTGATGCAACTTGGCACAGTCATAGTTTATATGATGGGTTAATATTGAGGATACTTTTTATCCCGAAAAAATAAAGAGTTCCTGCGGGATAATATCCCAAATTCTGTAAATTAAACATATTTTGTAAAAAAAATTGGGGGCCGTTCCATATTCAATCCTAAAGCCGAAACTGTATTTTTTTAAATTTTTGTCTTTCTGTCTGTCTGTCTGTCTGTACCTTAGAAGTGCATCATGCCGAAAATACTATATTAGAGTTCATACTTTCAGGTAGGACATAGGATACTTACCATCCCGAAAAATTAAAGGGTTACTGCAGGATAGGCGTTGAAAGTTATTTAAAAGAACACGTATCATGCTGAAACTACTTGACAGATTTTGTTGAAACTTGGCACAGTCATAGTTTATACTAGCTGTACCCGCGGTTTCGCACGCGTATTCTTTTCTTTAGGTTCAAAGTACCATAATGTGCTATTCCAGGACCAATATACCAACATTTGAACAAAATTTCTTCAGCCGTCAAAAATACTTTATCAATTGCTCGGCTTCTAACTCGCCGGATTGAGATACCAATTACACCAGATTTAAATCAAACCCTAAGTTATCTAACAATGAAAACCGCATTGCAATCGGTCTAGTAGTTTTTACGTGATGCGTGAACAAACAAACATACAACCAAACAGAAAGAAAGACACGATTAACAAAAAAAAAATTGTTCAATATCTTTTTTAAGCACCCAAGAGCATTTTTTTTATTTGAATTCATTTAGTAGTTTGGGTGCGATGCGCGATCAAGATACGGACAAACAGACAGACAAAATTATAAAGTAAAACAGTTTGACTTCAGTATCGAATATAGAGAACCACCCAAAAAATATTATTTATTACTTAAATTTTAACATAACTTTGGACCCATATCCCGCAGAAACCCTTTACTTATTCGGGATAAAACGTATCCTCAATTTTAACCCATTATATAACTTAAGACAGTACCAAGTTGCATCAACATCCGTCCAATAGTTTCAGCGTGCTAAGTGTTCTTTTAAATAATTTTCCACCCCTATCCTGCAGGAACACTTATTTTTTTCGGGATGAAAAGTATCCAATGTCCTTACTCGAAGTGTGAACTCAAATCATACCAAATTTAATTTGAATTCATTAAGTATTTTCAGCGTGGTGCGCTGCCAAGGTACAGACAGACAGACGGACAGACAGACAGGCTGAAAAAATAAAATACATTGTTGGCTTTAGTATTGAACATAGAACGTCCTCCAAAAAAAAAAAACATAATATCTTCAATTTACAGAATTTTGGACATTATCCCGAAGGAACACTTTATTTTTCGGAATAAAAAGTATCCTCAATTTTTACCCATTATATAAACTATGATTGTGCCAAGTTTCAACAAAATCCGACAAGTATTTTCAGCGTGATACATGTTTTAAATAACTTTCAACGCCTATCCTGCAGGAACCCTTTAACTATTCGGGATGAAAAGTGCTATGTCCTACCTCAAAGTATGAACTCAAATCATACCAAATTTCATTTGAACTCATTGAGTATTTTCGGCGTGATGCACTTCCAAGGTGCAGACAGACAGTCGGACAGACAGACAGAGAGACAAAAATTAAAAAAATACAGTTTTTGCTTTAGTATTGAATATAAAACGGCCCTTATATTTTTTTACAAATTATTTTTAATTTACAGAATTTGGGACATTATCCCGCAGGAACTCTTTATTTTTTCGGGATAAAAAGTATCCTCAATTTTAATCCATCATATAAACTATGACTATGCCAATTTGCATCAAAATCCGTCCAGTAGTTTCAGAGTGGTAAGAGTTTTTTGATATAACTTTCATTCCCAATCCTGCGGGAACCTTTCACTTTTCGGGATGAAAAGAGCCTATGTCCTACCTCGTAGTATGAACTCAAATCATACCACGTTTCATTTAAATTCATTCAGTAGTTTCGGCGTGATACCTAGCCAAGATACAGACAGACAGACAGACAGACAGACAAAAATGAAAAAAAAACAGTTTTGGCTTCAGTATCAAATCCAGAATAAGGTCCAAAAAAATATCTAAATATCTTCAATGTACAGAATTGGACCCGTTACAGTTTTATTATAAGTATATAGATAATGGGTAAAAATTGAGGATACTTTTTATCCCGAAAAATATAGTGTTCCTTCGGGATAATGTTCAAAATTCTGTAAATTGAAGATATTACGTAATATTTTTGGAGGCCGTTCTATATTCAATACTAAAGCTAACACTATATTTTTTTTATATTTGTCTGTCTGTCTGTCTGTCCATCTGTCTGTCTGTACCTTGGAAGCGCACCACGCCGAAAATACTTAATGAATTCAAATGAAATTTGGTATGATTTGAGTTCACACTTCGAGGTAGGACATTGGATATTTTCATCCCGATAAAATTAAGTGTTCCTGCAGGATAGGGGTGGAACATTATTTAAAAGAACACTTAGCACGCTGAAACTATTGGACGAATTACGGATGTTGATGCAACTTGGCACAGACATAGTTTATGAGATATGTGAAAATTATGGATACATTGTGTCCCGAAAAAATAAAGGGTTCCTGTGGGATATGGGTCAAAATTCTGTACATTAAATAACAGAAATGAGATGATGTAGATGGGTTGATTTAATGTTTTTTTTTTAAATTACTCTGTATCGAATAATGAGTAATTTAAAAAAAAAAAGCCAAATAAAAAGCAAAAAAATAATAAAAACATACAGTTTAGTATGTTTTTTCATTTTTGTCTGTATGTCTGTATTTAGGGGTTGAAACTTATTTAAAAGAACACGTACGTAATGGACAGGTTTTGATCCAACTTGGCGCTGTCTTAAGTTATATGATGGGTTAAAATTGAGGACACGTTTTATCCCGAAAAAGTAAAGGGTTTCTACGGGATATGGGTCCAAAGTAATGTTAATAATTAAGTAATCAAAACATTTTTTGGATGGTTCTCTATATTCGATACTGAAGCCAAACAGTTTTACTTTTTAAATTTTTCTGTCTGTTTGTCCGTATCTTGACCGCGCATCGCACCCAAACTACTAAATGAATTCAAATGAAAAAAATACTCTTGGGTGCTTAAAAAAGGTATTGAATTTTATTTTTGTTAATCTTTTCTTTCCTTCTGTTTGTCTGTATGTTTGTTTGTTCACGTATCACGTAAAAACTACTGAACCGATTGCGATGCGGTTTTCATTGTTAGATAGCTTAGGATTTTATTTAAATCTGGTTTAATTGGTATCTCAATCCGTTCAGTAAGAAGCCGAGCAATTGATAAAGTATTTTGACGGCTGAAGAAATTCAGTTCAAATGTTGGTATATTGGTCCTGGAATAGCACATTATGGTACTTTGAACCTAAAGAAAAGAACAACGCGTGCGAAGCCGCGGGTACAGCTAGTAAATAAATAAATCGTGTCACTGATTATCCTGTAAAGTACGCCGCAGGTTTGTTTTGATCAAGCATGTAAATTCGTTTACGTGTGCAATGGTTGAAAATATAGTGGATAAAATTACCATATAACAAAATTAGTAAATGCGACCACCATACATTTTTGTTTACAATCTATCTGGTTACCTAAAGGTTTTTTTACGCCTATCCCAAACACCAGTTCCTCACAAAGTTAGGTTTATATTGTTACTCCTATCTGATCGCAATTAATGTGTAATTAACCTGTTGTGAGGAAAATAAATATTTCATATATTACGTTGCTAAAAAATTATGTATCTACATCTGCGGGTTCAGGTTGCTAGGCCTCTCCTCGCTTGGAAAGATCACGTTGAGTGGAGACGTTAAAACTTATCACAAATAGCCTACGAATAATATTATTCGTAGCAATGAACACTAATATCTCTTTTTCAAAATATTTATCGTAAATACTAATAGTTGTCTCTGACGTGATATTTTCACATCTGAAATACGACTGACTACTGCGTAGTAAACTCTCGATTCGCCAGGTTTGTCAACCAAACTTAACACCATACAAGTTCAAGATCAAGGTTCAGTGCCACTAACTTATCTGTTCAGTAGACAAAAAAGGAAATAATGAACACATACACACACATACTTCACTGATATTATCTTGTCAATATCGTAAGGATAGTGGCGCCCCACTCGACTGAACAGATAAGATGGTGGCACTTTATTGATTTTTCCCAGCTAACCTACTGTGTAGTACTATTACTATTACTATTACTATTTATTTTGTGCTACTAGGGTTTGAAAAACACTGTACCTCAAATGATTTCTAAAAATAAATTCATGTATGAGAAACTTCTAAATCTCAAAAGTCGTTATTCTTACGTTATTCGCCATAACATGTGGAATACCCCACCCCAAAACAGTACTTAATAGGTTAATGTTAAATCCTATATAACAAACAAAACAACATGTAACTACAAATTTATGAATTTCGGATATTTTCCCTTTACTTCTGCTATAACATATTGTTTCTTGCCAAATTTCATGATTCTAGGTCACCGGGAAGTACCTACCCTATAGGTTTTAATTCCCTTACGAGAGTCAAAATATGTGGCATAAACGGCCGAATCTTAAGTTGTTTTTTTACAACTCCAAGGGATTGCAGACCTGAGTTTTTGATATTAATTTCAACTTGATCTCTCCACGCGTTCCTGAGAAAAAGGGTCTTAACCACTAGACAGACAGACAGACAAACAACGAAGTGATCCTATAGGGGTTCCTTTTTTCCTTTTGAGGTACGGAATCCTGAAGATTACTGTAGTGCCACCATTACTACTAATTAAGTATGGGAGGGTTATGTACAGCTCCTCGGGCGTGGATCGTATAAATTAGGTGCAACGTACTCAATTGGCTTTCCTTCGCCTCAGTCACAATCAGGGTGGCGTTTGTGTAGCAAGTATTAGCAGTGACTCTCATTCACGCTACAGTTTGCGTCTGTTTCTCAAATGAAGCGCGGCGGTGGGAATGTAGCTATGTGGGTGTGTTTGCCTGTAGTTGTATCTAGTCCAGTTTTGTTTACGTGATATGAAAGCGTTCCGTATCTTCACCCCTATGACTAGATCTACGAGTGCCATACAGCACTTTGCATTGCAAAGCCTTGCGCAGCACTGCACTGCACTCGTCAACATGAGACTATAAGCGCAGTCATTTCTGTGTATTTATGAACGAGCATGAGATACAAAATGCTACAAACAATGTCATTTTTAAAAGCTTTATACACGACTGCCCAAAAAAGGAGTGTAATGTTTTAAGATTCATGTATGTATGTTTGTATGTGACTTTCTTAGGCATATTTTTTTTAGAAAAATTTCATTATACCTGCAGTATGGCTCCATTTTCAAATGCAAAAAATATTATTTTTTTCGCATTTTACAATGAGGGTATCAAATTGAAGGCACACATAAGCACATTCCAACAGCATATAATTTATAGGCATAAGTAATTTTTTGGCAGCGCGGGCTTGTTTTTTTAGCTTCTAAGCTAGTTATTCATTTAACTTCACTTGTATGTATGTATGTATCTCTGTCCTGGAATCTTTCAACTCAAATTATGAGCACTTTCCGATTAGCTCCGGCGGAAACTTTCAGGACAGCTCACAAAATAATCCGAAGTCTAAGGTTTTTTTGCTTTTTTCTATAGACAAGTATTGTTATACAAAATCCCGGTGCTAACTCGGTCACGCTGCAGTCCGTTGCTTAAATCGAAATATTTAAATATCCCTAGTTTATTTATTTACTCGTACATCGTACTCATATTGAAATTACTTTGAACGCGCATTTTGTTTGCACCGCGCTAGACGTGGCGCACTTACTGAGCCGCGCTAGACGTGGCGCACTTACTGAGCGCTGAAACCAGAAAAGACGGCTTCGAAGTCGTTTTGAATTATTTGAAGCGTATATAGCATTTCTACCTCCATTGGCAAATCAATATCATTGGCTACAAATAATTGAATAAGGAAATGGTACTGTAGTTGCGAAGTGAAACACATAATTCCCAATAAGTAATTACTTAGCTTCGAACTGCAACAAAATATACCTCATTTCGTAAATAGTTATAAACAAGTTACAAATTGAGACGAGAAATATCGTAAGTAACTTGGTCTACAAACTTTAACAAATATTTCCCACTTTGTATGTGGTTACCAACAGGGAAACTGTACTTACAAAATAAGAGAAATTGATCCAAATCCGGTACTGGGTTGTAGCTGATTTAAAATCTGTTACATAGTGGAACTGGAACGAAGGGGTCATTTCGATGGTCATATAGCGCCCTTTAAACAGGAACACAGGTTGCACACTACTGCTTATTTATTCTGTGCTACTATCCGCCTAAACAGTGCTACTATCCGCCTAAACAGTGCTACTATCCGCCTAAACAGTGCTACTATCCGCCTAAACAGTGCTACTATCCGCCTAGACAGTGCTACTATCCGCCTAGACAGTGCTACTATCCGCCTAAACAGTGCTACTATCCGCCTAAACAGTGCTACTATCCGCCTAAACAGAGCTACTATCCGCCTAAACAGTGCTACTATCCGCCTAAACAGTGCTACTATCCGCCTAAACAGTGCTACTATCCGCCTAAACAGTGCTACTATCCGCCTAAACAGTGCTACTATCCGCCTAAACAGTGCTACTATCCGGTTATAAATGCAGAAGAGTCTCTTCTACAGATTTATTGTAATTGGGTATTAACACAGTAATAACACGGCATCATTTCGGAAACTTCGTGGAATCTTCTCGTCACCAAGATCTCAAAGTCTGAAGACTAAAGTCTTGTACCTTGCGTCCTACCTGTTATGACATACGGAGCCGACTCGTGTACACTCACGGTACAACTAGTCCAACAATTTAAGGTCGCTCACCGGGCTATGGAAAGGGAGTTTCTCTGGGAGATCGAATCCGGAACGAGGTGATCCGACAGAGAACGAAAGTTATCAACGTTTGGATGAGCAAGCTGAAGTGGCAGTGGCTTGGCCATACTTGTCGAAGGACAGATAACTGTTGGGATAGAGGTCGCGAGTAATAACCATGTAAACGTAGCGTCAAATTTTAATAATTAGCTACATACAAAATTCTTCTGTACATGGCGCGGCGTTGATTCGGGGGTTACAACATTTATTAATTTGTGCTTGACTAGTCAACATCTATCGATAGCGGCTATCAGCTCGCGATCGAGTCTAAACAGCGGTACTGACAATATCAGCGGTTTTCATGCAATCGACTTGCGCTATAGCGGTGCAATAGCTAACAGACTCGGCACCTTGTGTGGTGCGCTGGACGCAAGCAGGACTCGGCGCCTTGTGAGGTGCGCTGGCCGCAAGCAGGACTCGGCGCCTTGTGAGGTGCGCTGGACGCAAGCAGGACTCGGCGCCTTGTGAGGTGCGCTGGACGCAAGCAGAACTCGGCGCCTTGTGAGGTGCGCTGGATGCAAGCAGGACTCGGCGCCTTGTGAGGTGCGCTGGACGCAAGCAGGACTCGGCGCCTTGTGAGGTGCGCTGGACGCAAGCAGGACTCGGCGCCTTGTGAGGTGCGCTGGACGCAAGCAGCCGCATTTTGTGGCGGGGTGGATAGAACATCATCCGGCTGATGGCAAATGCGGACACAGCACTACCACAGGTAAGGTTTGCTGCAGGGCCGAGGATCAACCTAACATCTCGGCCAGCATCTCTCGTGGTGTGGCATTTTAACCTGTCGGCTATCGGTATCCCGTACGGGATATATGAGGTTATTTTTGCAAATTTTGCAAATAATCAGAAAAGTAAAAAAAACAGTTTTTTGTTTCATTTACCTTCCTAAAATGCAGACTTTGTGCATGGAAAATCTAAATGCAGTCTTTGTGCATGGCAAATCTAAATGCAGACTTTGTGCATGGCAAATCTAAATAGGTACTTCCCTCAAAAAAGGGTACAAAGGGGGCTACTGAATATCTCCACCATAATAAATTCGATTTATATGTTTTTTTTTTATTGAAAGGTAGTAGTAACCTTAAGTTAGTCTCCTAAAAATTTGTTGAAGATCTGAAGAGGATCTTCAGCGTGATGAGCAGAATAGCTCGTCTAAATGCAGTAAATATCTCACTTTTAGGTTTCTACCAGTGGAATCAGCCCTTTACCTATTAGGTAGGGATTGATGGAGCACCTTGGTTATTAATGTTAGTTGTACAATAAGGTAACTAGATGGCGCTACTGTGCATCGCTAGATTGTTGGCAAAAAAGTTTATACGCGCGAGGTCTACAGCTCACAGAGCCACTAGTTTAACTTGCAATGTTTGTATGTATGTATGTATGTTTGTTTAGGTCAAATCTTGCGCTGAATTAGAACCACTTCCTCATATTCTACGGAGTTAAATTTTTACATGTTGGTTCAGTTCCGATGACAATGCATTTTTATGGTAAGCATGACCTGAATCGACATCCAGGAACAGCTCCAGATAAAGGAACTCTCCAACGGTCAACAGCATTGTCACGAAATTTTGTGTACGCATTATATTATGCGAGCCGGTTTGAAGTTTTACCATGACATGGTTGCTGCTCTCCGGATTGAATCTGATTAGAGAACTCCTCAACAGTTAAAAGCATAGATACGAAATGTTGTATACGCATTTAATTGTGATAGCCCGTTCTAAGTTTCATCATGACATGGCTACTGCATAAAAGTTTTATTTTTTAAAGTTTTTAAATTAACTTATTTATTTTTATTTGTCCCATATAAATTATATCAAAATTGGATCAGTAGTTTTTTTTTGTGGCATGCAATTATGTTCAGCATTTGTTACAAATGGCAGAATCGTCATTTCATAATCATTCACCTCTTTCTGTACATTTCATTTGGAATAACCAAACTTGTCCAACTACCGAGCAGACCGAAAACATGCCACACCCTCGCAAGTAAACAATTACCCCAAACTCTTACAGAACTATTCCAAAGAATATAGATAAAAATACCCCAATTCCGCGGGAATTCTATACAAAATGTGGAAATATTTTTATGGCTTTTCTCACGTCTTCGGGGGCATGGGGTTCCTCTGCGGTAGGGTTGGCATAACTTTTTACATCTACGTAACAAATTTATAAAAAATAAATGTGCTCAAGTCTCGTGCCCAAGCAATCTTAGAGACTTCTTGGAAAACCTGACAAGTGCGAGTTGAACTCACGAGAGTTCCGTACATTGAATATATTATGTCGCATTATTGAGAAATTTATGACTATGTCATTTTAAGACCTATTTTAAGAGACCTTATAGGTATTCCTTTTTATTTATGTCACTGACATTCTTATATATTTATATGTACCAAATTGTAACTTAATCGGTACAGTAGATTCGGTGCTATTTGCTCCAAATACACGAGTAATCCTATAGGGGTTCCGATTTTTTAGCGCACGTTCGTTGAATTGATATAACCGCGTGCATTGTGCAAAATGTGAAATTTCTTGTCACGTGCCGCCTGCTACAGCACGCATGCCACGAGTTCACCATCCCTGCTGCAGGGTTGATAGATACCGTAACATGTTGTCACGTGCCGCCTGCTACAGCGCGCATGCCACGAGTTCACCATCCCTGCTGCAGGGTTGATAGATACCGTAATATGTTGTCACATGCCGTCTGCTACAGCACGCATGCCACCAGTTCACCATCCCTGCTGCAGGGTTGGTAGATACCGTAATATGTTGTCACATGCCGTCTGCTACAGCACGCATGCCACCAGTTCACCATCCCTGCTGCAGGGTTGGTAGATACCGTAATATGTTGTCACATGCCGTCTGCTACAGCACGCATGCCACCAGTTCACCATCCCTGCTGCAGGGTTGATAGATACCGTAACATGTTGTCACGTGCCGCCTGCTACAGCGCGCATGCCACGAGTTCACCATCCCTGCTGCAGGGTTGATAGATACCGTAACATGTTGTCACGTGCCGCCTGCTACAGCGCGCATGCCACGAGTTCACCATCCCTGCTGCAGGGTTGATAGATACCGTAATATGTTGTCACATGCCGTCTGCTACAGCACGCATGCCACCAGTTCACCATCCCTGCTGCAGGGTTGGTAGATACCGTAATATGTTGTCACATGCCGTCTGCTACAGCACGCATGCCACCAGTTCACCATCCCTGCTGCAGGGTTGATAGATACCGAAATATGTTGTCACATGCCGTCTGCTACAGCACGCATGCCACCAGTTCACCATCCCTGCTGTAGGGTTGATAGATACCGTAATATGTTGTCACATGCCGTCTGCTACAGCACGCATGCCACCAGTTCACCATCCCTACTGCAGGGTTGATAGATACCGTAATATGTTGTCACATGCCGTCTGCTACAGCACGCATGCCACCAGTTCACCATCCCTGCTGCAGGGTTGGTAGATACCGTAATATGTTGTCACATGCCGTCTGCTACAGCACGCATGCCACCAGTTCACCATCCCTGCTGCAGGGTTGATAGATACCGTAATATGTTGTCACATGCCGTCTGCTACAGCACGCATGCCACCAGTTCACCATCCCTGCTGTAGGGTTGATAGATACCGTAATATGTTGTCACATGCCGTCTGCTACAGCACGCATGCCACCAGTTCACCATCCCTGCTGCAGGGTTGATAGATACCGTAATATGTTGTCACATGCCGTCTGCTACAGCACGCATGCCACCAGTTCACCATCCCTGCTGCAGGGTTGATAGATACCGTAATATGTTGTCACATGCCGTCTGCTACAGCACGCATGCCACCAGTTCACCATCCCTGCTGTAGGGTTGATAGATACCGTAATATGTTGTCACGTGCCGCCAGCTACAGCACGCATGCCACGAGTTCACCATCCCTGCTGCAGGGTTGATAGATACCGTAATATGTTGTCACGTGCCGTCTGCTACAGCACGCATGCCACGAGTTCACCATCCCTGCTGCAAGGTTGATAGATACCGTAATATGTTGTCACGTGCCGCCTGCTACAGCACGCATGCCACGAGTTCACCATCCCTGCTGCAAGGTTGATAGATACCGTAATATGTTGTCACGTGCCGCCTGCTACAGCACGCATGCCACGAGTTCACCATCCATGCTGCAGGGTTGATAGATACCGAAATATGTGTCACGTGCCGTCTGCTACAGCACGAATGCCACCAGTTCACCATCCCTGCTGCAGGGTTGATAGATACCGAAATATGTTGTCACGTGCCGTCTGCTACAGCACGAATACCACCAGTTCACCATCCCTGCTGCAGGGTTGATAGATACCGAAATATGTTGTCACGTGCCGTCTGCTACAGCACGCATGCCACGAGTTCACCATCCCTGCTGCAGGGTTGATAGATACCGAAATATGTTGTCACGTGCCGTCTGCTACAGCACGAATGCCACCAGTTCACCATCCCTGCTGCAGGGTTGATAGATACCGAAATATGTTGTCACGTGCCGCCTGCTACAGCACGCATGCCACGAGTTCACCATCCCTGCTGCAGGGTTGATAGATACCGTAATTTAGTGAAATTGAGCGGGGGTGAAACGAAATTGACTGCTTTTATGCGGTCCATTTTGTGGAAAATATTTTGGGATAATATTGGTGCTTTCAGTGATCGAAACTGTGGAATAATATTACTTTTTACTCCGTATCGTATGAGAAGGTAAATATAATGGCAAGCGAAAAATGTAGCTTATTTCCGCAGTGACAGTGTGACAGTGTCGATGAAACACTTTAAAAGAGTTTTTGATATATTAAGAAAACTGTATCGGAATATTTATTGCTGAGCTAACAATGTTAGCAATAAGAGTAGACAAATGTTAGCAAGAAGAGTCTTCTTCTGTTCTAGTTCCAGGCCAGCGACAATTGCAACCCGTGAAATTACTGTATTTAGTCATTACAATCGCTTCCCATAACAATCTTGGTGTAAAACGGCGTTCTGTCGAAATGACCTGAGCCTGAGGGCTGTGCAGTGTGCACATCAACCCAGTGGTTAGTGTCACTATAGACACAGCTTGCAACAGTGCAAATATTGGAAGCTCAATACAAACGACATACATGGAAAATGTTTAGTTTCTAAATGTTAACTTTAGTTGATAAGTTATAAAGATAGTTGTGACCGCGGCTTTGCCCGCGTGGTCATTTCTCTTGGTTAAAAGTAGGCTATGTGTTATTTCAAGGCCAAAAGTACCTATATAGTACCTACAACTAGCTTTCCCGCCCGCGACTTCGTCCGCGCGAACTACTGTTTATCGCGAAAAAAGCATCTTATTTTCTTCTAGGATATTACAAACCAATGCAAAGGTAGGTATAGCACCAATGCTTTTGATGTTTTTTGACAGACTTGTTATTTTGTTTCCATGGCAACCACTTACCATTTTGTGATGGCAACCGTTACAGTGTTTAATCAACATTTTCTAGTTTTCCCGCGAAAACTTTCAATTTTCCGGTATAACAAGTATCCTATATTTTAATACAGGGTATAAGCTGTCTCCATTCTAAATTTCATCAAAATCCGTCTAGCTGTTATCGCGTGAACGCTCCCCAAACAAACGAACAAATAAACAGACAACGTTTCACTTTTATATATTGGTATGGATAACGATTTAAAGTTCGCAGTTTGGTTTTTCACAATTGTTACGTGATTCTCAAACTAAGATAGAATAAATAAAATAAAACTGTACATTGTTGAAAGTCTAGAATTGTTTTTACTTAGAGATTTATTATAGGTATAGATAGATAACCGACAGATATAAGTATAGATAGACAGATGTACTCACAGCCGATGCGTATCCTGCGGCAACCTCTTCGGCGCGTGCAGCAGGCCGCGGTGCGCGCAGTCCGCCGCGGCGGCGCGGCACGCGCACGCCCACGGGCACGCGGCGCGCGCGTGGCGCACGCACAGGCACGCCGCGCACCACAGCAGCACGCGGAACAGCGTGCGCGGAGACATGGCGGGGCGGGGCACGCGGACCAGCGTGACTAGGTCATCGTGTCTGGAAGGGAGGGTTAACGTGATTATACTGTATGTGTAAATGTATTAGAACTAGTGGCTGTACAGCACTGATGCTCTTGATGTTTTTTGACTTGTTATTTCGTTTCCATGGCAACCGTTTCTTATAGCGAGTAATCAACATTTTTCCAGTTTTTCTAGTTTTCCCGTGGATGCTTACAATTTCCCGGAATAAAAGTATCCTATGTTTTATTCCAGGGTATAAAAAATTCTCCATTCCAAATTTCATCAAAATCCGTCCAGCCGTTATCGCGTGAAAGCTCCCCAAAGAAACAAACAAACAAACAAACCAACAGACAACGTTTCACTTTTATATATTGGCATGGATACAGTATAACAATGAGTGTCACAAGGGGCGGTCTTATCGATCAGAGCAATCTCTTCCAGACAAATGTGCACGGAGAGGAATAACGAGTGAGAGACGGTGGTTATCTACATCTACACTAATATTATAAAGAGGAAAGATTTGATTGTTTCTTTGTTTGTAATGGATAAACTCAAAAAATACTGACCCGATTTTAAAAGTTCTTTCACATAAAGAACGCTAAATTATCAGCGAGTAACACTAGCAGGATTTTGTTTTTCAAAAAAAATTGAGTTATCTTCGAAAATTGCAATAATGTAATCCAAGGTATTAAATTTTGCAAAAAATCTCGATTACTTTGTATGACAAACCAAAGATTATATAAATACTACGTAAGATCACGAGAAATTATAACTTTCTCTGAGATAACAATAACAGAATTGAGACGTAGCAGCTCAGCTAGTGCGATAAATAAAACATTTAAACGTGAGTGAAGGTGAGCGTCTAATATCTACAGGTAGGGCATTATCAAATAGTGAAGGTGAGCGTCTAATATCTACAGGTAGGGCATTATCAAATAGTGAAGGTGAGCGTCTAATATCTACAGGTAGGGCATTATCAAATAGTGAAGGTGAGCGTCTAATATCTACAGGTAGGGCAATATCAAATAGTGAAGGTGAGCGTCTAATATCTACAGGTAGGGCATTATCAAATAGTGAAGGTGAGCGTCTAATATCTACAGGTAGGACATTATCAAATAGTGAAGGTGAGCGTCTAATATCTACAGGTAGGGCATTATCAAATAGTGAAGGTGAGCGTCTAATATCTACAGGTAGGGCATTATCAAATAGTGAAGGTGAGCGTCTAATATCTACAGGTAGGGCATTATCAAATAGTGAAGGTGAGCGTCTAATATCTACAGGTAGGGCATTATCAAATAGCTTAGACTGAAAAGGACCAATCATAGAAATTAGTTCTGTGGATACGATAAAATTCAAGACAAATTTTAATGTCTTTTAAGATAAGATTCTCCGATTACCTTAGTCTACTATTGCTGGAAGTGTGGAGGAAGACAAAACGTTCCTGAAGGTAGCGCGGGGAAGAAAGAGGGGTTGAACATAATACTGTAAAGGAGGGACAATATATGTGCATTCCGGCGACGACGAATGGGAAGCCACTTGAGCTTAGCGCAATATTCAGAAACATGAGTCATATTTACGTAGGCCAAATATGAAACTCATACAGAAACTTTGGAGGCGCATAAGTTTATTTAGCTGGTCCTCAGTTAGATCAAAATAACAGGCGTCAGCGTCGTAGTAGGCAAAAAGTTGCGTAGCCGACGTAAGGATTGAAGGAAGGATGCAAACATTTTACGGCTAGTGGCAGCTAACTGAGCATTCCAAGATAAAGTTGCATCAATCATAATGCCGAGATTTGTGACGGTGTCACTAAAAGGAATGACTACTCCTTCAAATACTCTTGCGGAAATGAGCCCCAATCTATCTTACATATCATTCGGGAACTAGCAACAACGATTACTTGGGTTTTGAGAGGGTCACTTTAAGGCCGTAAGCTTTACTCAAATCTGATACTCGTTGTAGATCGCTATTTGTGGTATCCACAGCATCAGCTAGTTGACTTAGGGGAGCTTGACAGTACAGTTGAAGATCGTCTGCATAGAGGTGGTAGGAAAAAGTGATTTATTGTGTAGAGTTAATAAAGATGCAAAAAGAAGAGGAGACAAGACACCACCCTGAGGTACACCGGCTGCCGTATTGCACCACAAAAAATAGCTATCTTCGAGGCAAACGTGCTGTCAGCGACCATAGAGGTAACTATGAAACCAGTCAATTACCGTTGGAGATATGTTAAGTGAGCATAAGATAGCGAGTAGTATATCGAAATCAACAGTGTTGAAAGCATTACTGAAGTCCAGGAGCGTCAACACAGTTAACTGACCGTTCTCCATCCCTAGATGTATATTGTCAGTGACTTTGACAAGTGCAGTAACCGTGCTGTGTCCTGGATAAAACCAGACTGAAAATGATTCAACAGGTCATATTTGGTGAGGAACGAGTTGATCTGTTTATGAACCAGACGCTTCAGGAGTTTTGATAGAAAAGGAAGGATATATATAGGACTGTATTCAGAAAAGGACTTAGGATTGGATTTTTTAGGAAGAGGTTAGAATTTGAGTTATGAAAGATGTACATATTATAGGGAAAAAAAACCGGCCAAGTGCGAGTGGGACTCGCGCACCGAGAGGGTTCGGTACTTGCAGGGTGTAAAGTTAGGGTTTTTGGATTTTTTCCTTTGCTTGTTGCCAAATTTCGTGATTCTAGGTCAACAGGAAGTACCCTATAGGTGTTGATTCCCTTGCGAGTGTCAACATATACGGTATAAACGGCCGTATCTATTGATTGAGTTCATTTAGAAGTTTGTTTTTTTTACAGCTTCAAGGGATTGCAGATTTGAGTATTTCACATTAATTTCAACTTGGTACCTCTACGCGTTTTTGAGAAAAAGGGTATTGATCGACATACAGACGGACAACGAAGTGATCCTGTCAGGGTTCCTTTTTTCCTGTAGAGGTACGAAACCCAAAAAATAATAATAATAAAGTTTAAATCAAGTTATATTGTGGTTCTCTTCAATCAAAACTTTAACTTATAAATACGGAAGTAAGTGTATTTTACGTTATCAACAGTTGTTTAATAAAAATCTCAATCACAGTAGGTAGCCCCTCCCAATCAACCTCATTGACCCGCGCCCTGGGCATCGAACCCATAACTCAATCCCGAAGGCAATTGGCTGTGACCTCCTCACCCAACCAGAGATTTTATTGACAACTTTATATATCAATTGAAGGTTGGGCGGCGATGGCGTCTCGGTTCAAACAATGTTTAGGAAGGGAGCAATGATCGTGCTGTGATTTCAAAAGCTTAACATTCTTCATTTTGAAATACAAGATGGAAGGAAAAATCTAAGGAAATCTAAAGCTGGTTTGCCTCTTTTTACCCGACTGAGCGGAGGCTATTGTGTTTATCATATGTATATTATGTATATATGTGTGTGTGTGTGTGTGTGTGTGTGTGTGTGTGTGTGTGTGTGTGTGTGTGTATTTATGTATGTATGTATGTATGTATGTCTGTTCCTTTGTGGCACTATATAGACGAAATGCATGGACAGACTCAAGATTCTTACGTCAATCGATTTGTCTTACTCTTGCGAGTGCTGCTAAAGACAATTGACAGTGATCAAAATGTAACATGGCGACAACCAGCCGCCATGTTGTGAGTAAGAAAAAAAAAAGTAGAAAATCAATAATAGTTTAAAAAAACTAAAAAACACGCTTTATATACACTATTAAAATTTATTTTCTAATTTTTTCGACCGACCGAAAAAAAATTAGTTGCTCGACCGTGCTTGTTAGTTTTGCTCATAGTCTTTTTTTACCCGAGTACGGCGAAGCAAGGGAAGGGTAATGAGTTTAACAGTCTATGTATGTATGTATGTATGTATGTATGTATGTATGTATGTTTGTTGTCGGGGTATGTGGATGTTCTACCATAGCGTCGCCCCTATTGGTCCAATTCTGACAAGCAAAGTATCAATCGATTCGTCCAGATATAGAGTGTATATTTTTTTACCCGAATAAGCCTAAGCAAAGGAAGGGTTATGCGTGCAAACTAAAAACTTGGTCCTATTTTGACAAGCAAGGTATCAATCGATTCGTCTTCATCGCAAGAGTGCATCTGATCTAAAGCGATGATGTCTGTGGAAGTCAAACCAACAGACCAGAATGTATCTCTGGACGCGACGTTTGTCCAAAAATATCTAATTTCCCCTTAAACAGCTACGTCGTAATGATAAAAAGCACACACTCCAGATAAAATGGAATCCGAGCACTTAGGCTTATCGCGGTTGTACTGTAACGAGGGTGACCAGTTGTGCATTTTTGTCCGGACAAGTCTGTTTTTAGGCCGAATCGACTTTACATGGTCTTATCATTTGTCCGGAATTTTTTAGCTGCGATGTTACATGACAAGTTTTAAAATATGGGTCTTGCGCAGTTTGACTTAACGAGTGGCCGTTAGTTCGGGCCGGTCGCTGCTGATCCGACCAGTTTCAAATTAATTGGTGTAAATATTAACTTACATAATATTAATTGGGTATATCTTATAACATTACCAACTGACTGCACTATCTGCCGATTTTTATTGAGCACTAGCTGCGCCCCGCGGTTTCACCCGCGTGAGTGGTGATAATGATGATGAAAAGTATCCTATGTGTTCGTTATTCCAGGTTATAAACTATGTCCATTCCAAATTTCATCATAATACTTTCAGCCGTTTGAGCGTGAATGATTAACAAATATATACACATACCAGTGCACCAATAATATTAGTGTGATAATTTTATTGGATGTCAAGCTATGAAGTTCCATGCAACATGCACAATTAAAAAAATTATACGACCCTCGACCCTCACATTATAGCTAAGAACCATATCTATCACATTAGGTTTCAAACAGAAAAAACGCATCAAAATCGGTCCATTCGTTTAGAAGCTATGATACCAAAGACAGACAATGATAGATACATACACACCCTAAACTTATAACACGACTCTCTTTTTGAGTTCGGGGGTAAAAATAGTTTCGTTTTCATTCAAAACCCGCACGCTTTTTTTCTGTATATGCATTTGCCGCGCTTTTTTATAATTATATAAGCATCGTCGGGTTGTGAGCTACCCTAAAAATTTAAGCCAGATAGCTAATCGGGAAGCGCTCAAAATTTGAATCGCAAGATTCCGTTTCAGTCATCGACCTAACAAAGCTTAATTTACTGAGAGAACTGAGAGCATCCATCCCTATTCAAAAATGGAGTAACTTGAATGCTCAAAGGGTGACAAACAGCAGGCAAACGCCTGGCCTAGATAAACAAAAAATATATTAAAAACATTTTTACCCGACTACAGCAAAGCAAGGGAAGGGTAATAAATAAGTTTAACAGTCTATGTATGTGGTTATGTGGATGTTCCACCATCGTCGCCCCTATTGATTCGATTTTGACAAGTGAGGTGTCAATCGATTCGTCTTCAGGTACAGTGTCATAGGCTATATCTTTTACCCGAATACGGCAAGGCAAAGTAAGGGTTATGTGTTTAAACTAAAAACTTGGTCTGATTATGACCAGCAAGGTCGATTCGTCTTTATCGCAAGAGTGTCATAGGCTATTTGAACTTATATCTTATTGTTTTGTTTTCACATTTAATACTCGTATCTAGAGTATCGGCTTTTCTTTTTCCAAAGTTTGTTTAAGTACTTTCTTTACGAATCTCGACATGGTCACCCTTCTACATCTGACCGGTGGAATTGCAGATGGAGGCTATTTTAAAACTGTTACGTGTACTTAGCGGCAGAGATACCTCTAATTATTATGTATCTAAAGAAGTTAGGATTACTGTGTGACGAGACGAGCAGGTCGCTCGCCCGATGGTAAGCGTCATGCCTGCCCGTGACACTGGCAGTGCCACCCAGAACTTTAGTTGCAAAATTTTGCGTATCACGGCACTGCGCTCGTCACCCTGAGATCGCCGTTCAAACCTGCTCACGTCTACATTCCCAGTGGTCTTACCGGTAAGACTATTGGGAAGAAATTTCCCAATATTCTTATAGTGAAACTATTGGGTAAGACTACTGGCAATGGCCGAGACGAGACCGTAATGTTTTCACAAACTGTTTGCTAACTGAACATTCGAAGCTGCTGAGTAAGTAGTAGCTTTAAAATAATAAATTATTATTATTTTAAAGTATTTCTACTAATATTTTTACATCAAAATAAATTAAATTTTTGTTCTCTTTGACTCTACTGGTTTAAACTTTAAAAAATCCTCAAGCATCCTCCAAGACGCCATTTTGCGGAAGCTTTAAAAAAACTTGTTTGAAAGGAACGGGCTGTGTGCATCGATTTCTTTGCCACTTCGAGTGCTTGGAAATGAATTCAAGTATATTTTTGTTCTGTGGCGTTTGAAGTTTAAAATTATATAAAGTCATTAGTGAGAGTCAGCGTTTGTAACGGGTTCCGTGAAATTATCAGCATTTCTATAAACTAAGAAAAACCTTTAATCAATTTATTTTTTACTTTTATGCAATTTGTTGAAATTGATATTTATATTAAATTGTAAAGTTTAAATTTAAACGATTCCTCACGATATTTTTGTGTAGGAAGTGTGTGCAAGAACCTCGAATATACACAATTTTCACAAAAATACGCTCCTGTCTTCCGCGAGTTTAATGTATGACCAACAATATTATTCCCTCCTCTCTTCATCTATCTTGAAAGAAAGGCTTCTGTTCCAACAGTCGGAACCTTAATGCATCATTGTTTATAATATATATTTAGTCTGAATAAAATCAAAACGAAAATGTACGCGCGATGAAAAATCCCGACTGCGAACTTTAAATCGTTATAGATCCGGAATGGTCATTCGAAATGAATTATGTCAAGAGATATTTTAACATGATTTTCAAATACCCATTCAATGATACCCCACTTAATTTAGTTCGTCGACTTTCATTTTTATTTTTTGCAATATGGCGTCTGATTGTCGCCATATTAAGTTTTGATTACTGTCATGTCTTTTACATGTTACAATAATTATTAGAGACGCGGCTCACTCCAGCTTAATTTTAGGCAACTAATCTGATGTGAGGCAATGGGCTTCCCGCCTTATCTCGAGCCTCTCCATCCGAACGAGCTCAGCATTGTAATCAGCGCATCAAACGTGATGACGAAACACGCATTATCAATAAAACTTTCGATGGACTTGTTTGATAGAATGCACTTTTGGTGAAAGAGGAACGCGTCAGATATCAGCTGGGAGGTTATCATTATTATTAATTGTTATTATTATTTTTAATTGTTTGATTGACGAGTCAAGCTCGTGCGTCTGATGGTAAGCGTCGCCTCGTAACAATACATTGTAATATAATCATACTATTATTTATTCTGTGGTACCACCTAGATCATTGTATTGCAAATCGTGCGCGTCACTGCACTGTCACCCTAAAACATTTTTTTAAAATCTCATGCCCAGTAATCTCGCTGAAAACCTTGCCCTTCAAACTAAGTAAAACAGTAAATATTGCACACTACTGCTTGGCAGCTGAATATCTGGCAACTTCCCAAGAGGCGTGCCACTACAAAAATAATAATATAGCAAAGATAATTACTTAATAGTACCGAAGGATTACGGGGCTTCAGCTTTGTATGTTAATTATTTAGGCAGCCGCTGTCACAGTAACATCTCGAGTACTTCAATAAGGCATTGAAGAAGATATAATATACATACATTGAATCAACTGTGTTTAGAGCTAAATAAGTATTACTGTGTAAGTATTTAAAATATTTAAAACAGTAGCAGTCACAATTCCACGCTTCAAAATATTATTTGTTATTCAGAACAATCAGGACAAAATCTGAGCAGGTTTCAATAAGGAAACAAACGTTACTACATAAACAGGTTGGCATAAAAAGACCTTCGCAAATTCCAAAACCAAACAATAACTTTCACAGCACAGACCACCTTGACCTACAAATTAAAATTAAGAAAAATGTAAGTACCGAGTAACGTCTTTGAAATTCTTAAATTAAAACGTCAGGGTTTCTTTTCACCTCAAAGGAACCCAACCGGACTGCCTGCCACCGTTTCAAAAATGGAACACAAAAGCGTGCGAGGTGTGAATTCTTGTTTGAAAACCGAACAATAGCGTTTGACAGCTCAATTCTTTTTTTCTTGGACCAAAGCTTTGGTAGTTCGTTTGTAAGACTTTTATTATTTTTAAATTGCTTAGAATGATTTATGAGATGACACGGTTGAGTTAACACTTTGTTTTAAATTGAGGCGTGATTTTTTAATTTGTGTGAGAAATATTTTAGTCGAAAGTTTACATTGCTTTTAAACTTGCATGGCATTATAACAGAAGGTGTAATATGTAATAATACCCTTGTGTCCTGATAATTACACATGGGAATTACAACATGATAATTACTAGGCATACACAACAAAACACATAGTTCCAAATCTCCGAACAAAGGAATTCACGACGAAAGTACCAGGGCAACAGAACTGGATAGGATGTTAACAAATTGGAGGACAATTTGTGAGGAGGGTGGGCCTAAGTGAGAGAGACAGCAGACACGCGCACGCGTTGTGATGTACAGCCGGGGAGAGAAGTCGTTCGAAATATTTATGGAAGCTACCTTCCGAAATGTCTTCCATATAATGGTCAGTATCAAAAGCTAAGCATATTAAAAGAGTATTTCTACTTTAGTTATTTTTTTAAATTAAAATTAGTTTTAATGTTTCCACAGAAATCGATCAGCTCGGGCAAAAGTTTGAAATTTCTACAAAAAGCGCAAATTAATTCCGATTCCCCACGTTATAGCTAAGAACCATCCCGATCACATCAGCTTTCAAACAGAAAAAAACGCATGGGAACGATGCCACAGAAGACACTATGATTTATACATAACATATTACACATCCTAAAATTATCACACCCGTCTCTTTTATAATTTGGGGGTTAAAATTTACAAAACTAAAACAAATAGAGACAGTAGTCAAAACCCCAACCAACAAGCAACACAAATAATTATTAAAACCAAAAATACACCTATATTTAATTGATGTACTAAAAACACTACTAAACCAATTTCGATGAAATTTCTTCATATTAAATAATAATTTGACTCTGAGAAAATGGTAGAATAAAAAAAAACATACACTTGTCCAACCATCTGTACATAGTAACACAATATCCCGGCACTGATCGTCCGCTAATTCCATGCGACAGAACCGGACCGAGCTAACGACGATGTATACGACTGTACTGATGGTAATTAATTGAGTTGTGCGCGACTGTACCGGCTGATTGCGTTCATTCACTTGATGGATAAATGAACATACATACTAATTTTATGTGTGTAAGTGTGTTTGTGGTACGAAGAAGAATGTCATAAACTTAATATTTGAGAGACTGCCCGAGAATGACATCACACTAATATTCTTAACGAGCTGTGCCCGCGGCTTTGCCCGCGTGCTCAGTTTCTGGGATATAAGGATCCTGTGATATTCCAGAACCAAAAGTTGCAAAATAATCAAACTTCGCTCAGACGTCAAATGGATTTTTATCTATTACTCGAATTCTACTCATCAGGTTGAGATACCAAGTACACCTGTTTTTAAACATACATAGAAACAGACTAACAGACTAACAGACAGACACTATATTATTCATGTTCAGTAGCTTATTTTAAGTAGTTTCTTTATAGAAGTGATAGATCTCATCGATATCTTCGTTTCGGATGACAGTTGTCCAAACTTAAAAGGGCTATAACTCTGAAAATATTGATCCCAGATTAGTAGTTTTTTTTTACAGAAGTGATAGATCTCATCGATATCTTCGTTTTGGATGACAGCTGTCAAACTTGATAGGGCTATAACTCTGAAACTATTGATCCTAGACTAGTAGTTTCTTTATAGAAGTGATAGATCTCATCGATATCTTCGTTTCGGATGACAGTTGTCCAAACTTAAAAGGGCTATAACTCTGAAAATATTGATCCCAGATTAGTAGTTTTTTTTTTACAGAAGTGATAGATCTCATCGATATCTTCGTTTTGGATGACAGCTGTCAAACTTGATAGGGCTATAACTCTGAAACTATTTATCCTAGACTAGTAGTTTCTTTATAGAAGTGATAGATCTCATCGATATCTTCGTTTCGGATGACAGTTGTCCAAACTTAAAAGGGCTATAACTCTGAAAATATTGATCCCAGATTAGTAGTTTTTTTTTACAGAAGTGATAGATCTCATCGATATCTACGTTTTGGATGACAGCTGTCAAACTTGATAGGGCTATAACTCTGAAACTATTGATCCTAGACTAGTAGTTTCTTTACAGAATTGATAGATCTCATTGATATCTTCGTTTTGGATGACAGCTGTCAAACTTGATAGGGCTATAACTCTGAAACTATTGATCCTAGACTAGTAGTTTCTTTACAGAATTGATAGATCTCATTGATATCTTCGTTTTGGATGACAGCTGTCAAACTTGAAAGGGCTATAACTCTGAAACTATTGATCCTAGACTAGTAGTTTCTTTACAGAATTGATAGATCTCATTGATATCTTCGTTTTGGATGACAGCTGTCAAACTTGAAAGGGCTATAACTCTTGATCCTAGACTAGTAGCTTCTGTACATAAAGGATAGATATTATCGAGATCTTCATTTCGTTTGACAAATGTCAACAATTTTTCTCTGCAATAATACCAGAAGACCAGAAATACAGAAGAGGTAAAACGTAAGTCTGTATGAGGATACAATTTGTGGGGGTGGATAGGGAGAGGTGGGTTGGGTAGGGGTAGTTGGGGATTGGCGGAGATGTGTAAGGATAGGTGGGGCAAGTCGGTATAACTCGCGGTTTGTACCTGGCGTAGACGTTTTACGACAAACAAACGGCCCGACACAGCTCCACCATTTTTTTAAGGAAATGGTTATTAGCTGCCCGATCATAACTGATTGTACTTACTTATGCTTCTAGGATTTCTAAGGATGAAAATATATCAGAGACGTGGAAGAATACCTGGGAAAGTCACGAACTCATCAGTAGTATGTAGTCTACATTTTAAAGATGAAGACTATATTAATCAGTCAAGAAAAACATTGAAATTTGCTGTCTAGTTTCGGAATAAAAGGCTGTGCTATTAACTACCTCAGGAAGTATTTAACTACGCCACACGATGCTATCTTCGTTGCACTGAAATGTTTCTATAACATCCATTAATTAATTTTGTTAATATAATACGTTATTGTAAAAATAAATGTTATTACATTAACTTTCTAGTTTTATTTCTTACACGTGTGTTAAAAAATAAACTCTTCTAGGGTATAATACAACATACCTATTTACCTAACTCAATCATTAAAAAATGGCTCAAATTATCATTAACAGCCGGAAATAGAATATACCAAGAATAGGCCTTTATTTTTCTCTTACAGAAATAACCTAGCTTTTTATTATTCAAAGTCAAAATCAAAGTCAAAGTATTTTATTGTAAATAGGCAAAAATAATAGCACTTTTACAAGTCAAAATTAACATCTGAACAAAAAGATATACATAAAATATTATAAAAATATCAAATCAATCCAAATTTAGATAAACTAAGTATTCTTTGAGTTTGAAAAGGAAATTTCCCTTTCATGTGCCAACAGAGTTAAATCTCACACTGGAAAAGGAAATACCCTTCTGACTCTACCGGTGCTTCGGAAATACGCCCGTTAGAGAAGAGAGCACCAAGAAACTCTACGGGGATGTATTTTTTCCATATTTGTACATTCTTTATATTTTTTTCAAATGTCAAAATTATAACAAAACATGTAAACTACAAATATAAAAGGTAAAAGTGACAATGAGATATCCCACAAACATCAAACAATCATACTGGAAAAAAATAAGGTAAAAACTTCTAACTCGCTAATTATGTTGCATAAAACAACGTGATCTCATGGTATGTTTGAGACATCTCACAAAGTACTTTGAACATTTCATTCACTTAACGTTAACATTTCATTCACTTAACGTTAACATCGAAGCTATCACTTATAATTATCATGGAGCTTGGAGACATCAGGCCATGCATTTCTGTCATTAATATAATCATTTACATTGTAATACGCTTTCTTTATGAGATTTACTTTAACAAAAGTTTTAAACCTATGCATTGTTAATTGATCAATGCCGTCAGGTAACTTATTAAAAAATCGTATACAGTTCCCCATATATGAACCACTAACTTTCTTTAACCGAAATCCAGACACTTTTAGTTTATTTTTATTTCTAGTATTAAAATTATGAACATCCCTATTTTTAACAAAGGTCTAAATGAGAGGTCTAATGAGATATTCTTCCGAACATACATTATATTTTCATATATATATTGACAAGCCACTGTAAGAATATTGATCTCTTTAAAACGTTCATATTGTAAATGGAACGAATTGCTCTCTTCTGTAGCACAAACATTGATTGAATTTCCGCAGCCTTACCCCACAGCAAAATGCCATATGACATAATACTGTGAAAATAACTAAAATATACTAATTTTGCAGTAGCTATATTGGTAAACTGTCTAATTTTACGTACTGCATAGGCTGCAGAGCTCAATCTACCAGCTAACAACGATATGTGAGGACCCCACTGTAATTTTGAATCTACAGTAATACCCAAAAATGTGGTTGACTGCACAAGGTCTACAGGCTCACTATTTATTAAAACACTTGAATTCGTAGGAATCCCTCTGACATTGGGTAGTGAAAATTTAATACATTTAGTTTTCTTAGGATTTAACATTAAATTGTTAGTTGTAAACAAACTAAGAACTAGCGCGATTGCCTTGTTAACGTCGTCAAAATTATTCAAGGTTCTGTCAATCTTAAAAATTAGAGAAGTATCATCTGCAAACAAAACAATATCACATAAGTTCTTTATGAAAAAGGGAAGATCGTTAATGTAAACCAAGAACAAGAATGGCCCAAGTATTGAACCCTGTGGGACTCCCATTGTAATGAGAGATCCTGATGACCTCTATTTGATTTATTGATTGCATGGATACCCTATTAGAAAGAGATATGATACAACTTTGATATCTCTCATTCGGCTCGTTTATATGAAACACTGCGCAGTCCAGTAGTCAAGTATAGTAGAGGTTCGTGCTCTAAGGACATCACAGGAATTAAAATTCAATATGGCGACTACCAGACACAATAATAAAAAAAAAGTGATGCACCATGGTTTCTCTTATCATTTTTCATTTCGAATTACCAATAAGTATCTACAGCGATTAAGGACTCTCAGTCGGGTGTTCTCCATGTGCGTAAATTTTCCTATTTTGGTATTTATGTAGATACTGGTCCCGAAATAACACAGGGTAAAAAAATGCCTATGACTTATATAAATGAAGACGATTCGATTATATCCTCCTCGATTCGTACCTCGATTGTCAAAATCAGATCAAGTTTTTAGTTTGAAAATATAATCCTTCATTTGCTTCGCCCCAGTCGGGTAAAAATAAAGCCTATTAATACCTCACTTGTCAAAATCGGACCAACAGGGGCGACGCTGTGGTCGAACATTCACAAAATCGGACCAACAGGGGCGACGCTGTGGTCGAACATTCACAAAATCGGACCAACAGGGGCGACGCTGTGGTGAATATCTCCTTTAATTTACGGAACACTTACAATCGGCCAAGTGCGAGGTGGACCTGCGCATCGAGAGTTCCAGACAATTAGTTGAGTTATGATGTATTTACCAAAAAATAATGTTTTCTTTAATTTTTCGGAACCCTCGGGTGAGACAGACGGGCGGCATGGGCTTAGTGCGAGGGCTCAGTTGGGACCCTTTGGGTACGGAACCCTAAAAAGGAAGGAAACGAGGCACATACTTCAGATGCAATCCATCTCGCGCGTCCGTACGTCACGTGACATCCTGTCTCCATGGCGGGGTAAGGAGGACATGATTGTGATGGATCACCGCTTTCTGGGTTACGATCGTAATGTTGTACATTGTACGTGCCGAGAGCAGGTTGATAACCTGTGATGGTAACCGCCACGCCTGCTCAATGACCGAGCGAGCGCGAAGCGTCTCTGTTTCAGCTTGGGCAAATATGATTTCGTATTTCCGGATGTCTGTCCGGCTATTCTCCTGTACAGGTCGCATTTCTCAACCGCTCTAGACGAAACTTAGTATACAGGTCAAGCGAAATTTTAGATTTATTTAGTCAACGGCGATTTTTGATTGGGGGGGTTCTTCCCCCAAAAAAGGGTAAAAAGGGAGCTACTGAATATCTTCGCCTTAGGTATTAAATCCGAATATGATGGTTATTTTTTTATTTGAAAGGTTGTAACTTTAAGTAAGTCTCATAATAATTTGGTGAAGATCTGATGAGGATCTTCGGCGTGATGAGCAGAATAGCTCCTCTAAATGCAGTAAATTTCTCACTGTTAGGTTTCTACCAGTGGAATCAGCCCTTTACTTACTAGGTAGAGATTGATGGAGCACCTTGGTTATTAATGTTAGTTTTACATTAAGGTAACTAGATGGCGCTACTGTGCACCACTAGATTGTTTTCAAAAAAGTTTGTACGCGCGAGGTCTACAGCTCACAGAGCCACTAGTAATAATTGGCTACAATTAAAACGACGCGTAGGACGCCTTGCGGCCAAGATGGATTCGAGTGACGACCTGCGGAAAAGGGCTAGCCGAAAATTGATTAGAACAGCTGAAGACCGAGCTCAGTGGAGTGCAGTAGGGGAGGCCTGTGTCCAGCAGTGGACGAGTATAGGTAGATGATGAAAACGGCGGTCAACAGAAAAATAACGTTTTGCATAATATATTCTGTTGGGCAGCAACTTGTGGTCAGCAAACAAAACAATAGTGACATGCAAATAACGTTTTGCATAATATATTCTGTTGGGCAGCAACTTGTGGTCAGCAAACAAAACAATAGTGACATGCAAATAACGTTTTGCATAATATATTCTCTTGGGCAGCAACTTGTGGTCATCAAACAAAACAATAGTGACATGCAAATAACGTTTTGCATAATATATTCTGTTGGGCAGCAACTTGTGGTCAGCAAACAAAACAATAGTGACATGCAAATAACGTTTTGCATAATATATTCTGTTGGGCAGCAAATTGTGGTCAGCAAACAAAACAATAGTGACATGCAAATAACGTTTTGCATAATATATTCTGTTGGGCAGTAACTTGTGGTCAGCAAACAAAACAATAGTGACATGCACATAATGGCACATCGGGCAGCTCTGAAACTAGTTTGCTGACCAAATTACTTACTATGCTGCTTTTTCTTGATTCCATCCCTATTAATATATACAAAAGTGAGAAGTTGTCTGTTTGTTTGTTTGGGGAGCTTTCACACGATAACGGCTAGACGGATATTAATGAAATTTGGAACGGAGATAGCTTGTACCCTGGAATAAAACATGGGAAAAAGTTGAAAGTTTCCAAGAGAAAACTAGAAAATGTTGATTACTCGCTGTAAGGAACGGTTGCCATAGAAACGAAATAACAAGTCTGTCAAAAAACATCAAGAGCATTGGTGCTATACCTACTTTCGCATTGGTTTTTAATATCCTAGAAGAACATAGGATGCTTTTGGCGATAAACAGTAGTCCGCGCGGACGAAGTCGCGGGCGGGAGAGCTAGTACCAAATAGTATTCATATGGCAGAAAGAGTGATTGCACTCTAACCCAGAGTTATGCATTGTACGTGCATTGTCGTGTGAGGAAGTGCTGGTTTCTGGTGTCAGAGTTTGTCAGGGAGCCCGAGGGCCTCTGACATGGCTTTACGACTGCTATTAATCAATAACAGCCGGGACCGACAGTTTAACGTGAACTTAGCTCATAACTTAGATAATTTATTGGTGCGGTACTAAGGATCGAACCCGGCTACCACGGCTACCACTGCCCTATTCACCCGGAGTGGTTTGTCTCATAATTCCCGGTTCTTTGGGCATTTCACTTTACTGGAACACAGTAGCTCCACAATATACCTTAGTGATATTGAACATCTGGTTGTAACACAGTACAGTTGGATTTCTGGGAAAAGTACAATCAGCGACAATTAAAGTCAATTAATATGTCCAAGCCTTTAATGTAATATTCTACGGTTTTATTGTATTTTCCGTGCGCGGGGAACGCTAGGTTGGAGGTAGCTCGTGAAACGTGAACACTCACGGTGAGACTGTTCCATAAGCTTGAAGACGCTCAGCGAGCTGTGCAGAGAGCTACTCGTATGCTCAGAGTTTGTCTGAAGGGTAAAGTCCGCAATGAGGTGCTTCGACAGAGAACCAAAGTAACTGACATAGCTCAAACAATTAGCAAGCTGAAGTGGCAATGGGCTGTCACATCTCTCGAGGAACCGACAAACGGTTTTAAAATGGATTTAATAAAAAATATGGGTACATATTGGAGGTCTCCACCCTTTTGAAATACTTAAGTGAAGAATCGTCAAGAACTGACAGAAATCCTGGAGATATGAGTAACATAGTTACACAAAAACTGTCAAATTCAAAACCTCTTGCTTTTGGAAGTCGATTAAAAAGGGTTAATGGAAACGACCTGTAATTTAATAAACAGACATGTTGTGTAATATTTAATCGCCGGAACGAAAGGATGCAAACTGTTTAAACGATTAACAAATGAATTAGGTTAAGCTCCGCCATTTTGTTTTTGACACGTTTGTAACACGGCGGGATTATGAGTTTCTGTTTAATGCTGTTTAATCTGTGAACAAAACATCTTAATCTGTACTTGAGATAAGGGAGCTGAGCAAATATTATTAGAAGAGCAAAAAGGAATGTATGTTTTAAATTTTGGTTTAGTTTGATGCACATAGAACGTAATACTCAAGGATGTTTATACATTCTTAGTAGTACCTACTATTAATTATTCTGTGCCAGTATGTAGGTAAGTACGTCAGTTTGTATGGTATGTAAGTATGTATGTAAGGTAGACCTCCGGTAATGGCGCGCTCGGATCATGAAAGCTGGCTAACGAACCGCGCATGCCATCGTCCGATCTAGGGACAGGGGAGCATCACATTTTTCGACAAAATAATAACATCATAATATTGTTTTAATTGAATCTCGACATATCGATCAAGTTGGTCAACTTGATCGTGTTTGAACTTTCGAAAGTTAAGATACAAAGTTATATTTTGTTGAGAAACTATAACGCGCAACAGTAAAGGGATGAACTGGAAGAAAGGGCAGCTCAAGAGGAATCCAGGAAGCCCCATTCATCTATAGAGCGCGTGCGAGCCGACCCGAGCAGATCCAACCAGTTCGACGCCTGTATAGATTTCGTTCCTTCTAGCTTTAAAAGTTGTACCAACCGATCGCGCTAGATGTCTGCGGGTCTGTGTCCCATATCTTATTGTCATAATACTGTGGTATTTTTTTAAGGCTGGGTTGCACCACAGTCCCAGTTAAAGTTAACAGTTAAAGTTATATAGCAATTGTCAGATGGTGCATCTAATTTTTTGCATAACCGGTAGTTTAACTGGAATGTCGATATTTGTTATTGCTACAGTAAGATGGTGCAACCCACCCTTAGTATTGTAAATTTATATTCACAGCAGAAAACAAAGCGAATACAAAACAAACTATCACGTTATTTGACTTGCAATATTTGTATGTATGTATGTTTATGTCAAATCTTGCTGAACCACTTCCTATTAACCTACGGAGTTGATTTTTTACATGTTGGTTCAATTTCAATGGCAAGGCATTTTTATAGTAAGCATGACGTGAGTCGACATCCAGGATTAGCTTCAGATAAAGGAGCTCTTCAACGGTCAACAGCACAGACACGAAATTTTGTGTACGCGTTTTATTATGCTAGCTGGTTTTGTGTTTTACCACGACATGGTTGCTGCAGTCCGGGTTGGGTCCTGACTACGGTACTCCTCAACGGTTAACAGCATAGACACGAAATGATGTATTCGCATTTAACTGTGGCAGTCCGTTCTAAATGATGTATTCGCATTTAACTGTAGCAGTCCGTTCTAAATTTCACCATGGCAATAAAGCATAAAAGCTTATTTTTTTTATTTACTTATTTTCATTTATTCATTCCAAATGTGTGCGACCACTGTTTGTAACTCGAGCCATAGATACTATCTCTGGCCGCTAGTTGGGACTTTTATTTGTTATCTGTCCTGATCGGGACCATTACATTGTGGCTGTGGATCATAATAGACTACCGTGTGGTGACGGAACTGTCTTAGGGAACCTTCACAGTGATCATCTGTGTATAATCTATACTTATAATGAAGCAGTAAGTACCAAAAAGTCTGTACAATGAATAGAAGTGTGAGTGATGTTACCACGAATTTTTGGTATTAGGATCTGTCCCTTTACTTGTGCTATAAGACAAAATGCCAAATTTCATGATTCTTTAGTATTTGATAGAATTAGAGACCCATTTCGCCGCTGAGCCACGTCTATAAGCTGTTTCGAGAGTAGTTACAAACCGTCTCGCTCGTAGGTTTGACGACTTTTAGCCTCCCGAACATGCTGGATTCCGGAAAGGCTTTAGCACCGTAGACCACATACATACGCTCCGGCAGATTATACAGAAGACCAAAGAGTATAATCGGCCACTATGTCTAGCTTGTGTTTGTGAACTACGATAAAGCCTTAGATTCAGTCGAGAACAGACTGAGAGAACAGTCTGGGCAATACTACAGTGATTACAGCGGTGCCAAATTGATTACCGGTACATCGAAGTGTTGAAGTTTTTGTACAGCAAAGCCACCATGACAGTCCGTCTTCAGGATCAGATCACGAATTCTATCCAGTTGCAGAATGGGGTGTGACAGGGAGACGTTATTTCTCCGAAACTGTTCACCTCTGCACTGGAAGATACATTCAAGCTTCTGAACTGGAACGGATATGGTGTTAACATCAATCGCGAATACATTCGATTTGCTGATGATTTAGTCATCATGGCAAAAACCCTGGAAGACCTAAGCACAATGCTCAGTGACCTCAATATTGTTTTCCAACAGGTGGGTCTTAAAATGAACATGGGCAAGACGAACATCATGTCTAATGCACATGTCGTACCCATGCCGGTTTACGTTGGGAACGATATTATCGAAGCTGTTGATCACTATGTCTACTTGGGTCAGACGATCCAACTGGGTAGATCCAACTACGACAAAGAGGTCAACCGACGAATCCAACTCGGATGGGCAGCGTTCGGGAAATTACGCCATATCTTCTCGTCGCAGATACCGCAGAGCCAATCAACAGTAATATAACGAGGAAAGATTTGATTTTTTGTATGTTTATTTGTTTTTAATGGTTAAAATCAAAATATACAGAACTGTTTTTTAAACTTCTTTCATCTATAGATAGCTACAATATCAGCGAGTAACTAGGGCAGTATTTTATTTAGCGAAAAATTAGAAATCCCTACTAAATTGCAATAATGTAACAAGTAGGGAATGCAATACCGGGATCCCGCATACATTTTGCGGGGCTAATCTCTGTCGAAATTTTTGCGGGATCCTGGACTGCTGAGATTACATAGAAGTGTGGTTCATACGTGTGACACTGCGGGTGGACGTGGACTGGCTTTGTCAGTTACAACTTGCAGTTATGACGCAACGCAGGGATTTATTCATTGCATATTGATTGTTTTAGATAAATCAAAGTAAACCGAACTTTCTAGGTTTTGTATATTGTTTAATGAGTGACAATAATGTCGGAAACAGTGTATAAAGCCTTTTGGGGTATTGTTTTATTCCTATAAGGAAGTACTTTTTGAAGGTCGAAGATTCACAAACTGCAAAATGTAATGTTTATGTCTTAATCTTTAAGTGCTACAGTATTAATAAATCATTTAAAATGTACCGAAAAGCTTGTTTAATTTGGGTTAAAATTAAACCATGAAAACGAGGATATTATGATTGATTCTAGAAGAGATCAGAGGTCTAAATCCACCCGCTGGATCCCACAAATACCGGGACTAAGATGGTCCCGCAAGATAATTTCAATACAAGTATTTGTGAGACTGACAAATACCTGGATTGAAATTATCTTGCGGCATTGCATTCCCGAAACAAGGTATCAAAATGTTGCCAACAAAAATGTCGATTACTCGCTGTAAGGAACGGAATGACATGTTGACGTGGAAACGAAATAATGGTCTGTCAAAAACCACCACGAGCGTTGCTGCCAAAGATTTTGAATTACGCTTACGGCGGTTTTTTTTTAATGTTACGACGGGTATATAATCTAAATGTAAGAAAAACTGTTTGGGCTCTACCCGTGCGAAGCCGGGGCGAGTCACTAGTATACCAAAATTTGATCTCATCTCCCAGTTTGTAACATAACATCAACAGAAAGGCATTTCTACCAGTGTTAAGTGATTTACTGTACGAGTATGTATCTACTCAGCTGTGAGCTTGCAGGGAATGCATCGTGCATTCCTTTTTAATCGACTTCACAAAAGAAGACGGTTATATGTTCGATTGCATGTTACACTGATTAGTGATTACTCCTTCAATTGCGGACAGTTTTTATTTTTTTATATAGGTACATATTTATAGGTACTAGTACTACGGCGAAGCAAGGGAAGGGTAACGAGTTTAACAGTCTATGTATGTATGTATGTACGTATGTATGTATGTGCATGTTCCGCCATAGCGTCGTCGCCCCGATTGGTCCGATTTTGACAAGCGAGGTGTCAATCGATTCGTCTTCAGGTACAGAGTGTGACAGGCTATTTTTTTAACCTGACTACGGCGAAGCAACTAAGGGTATGGAACCCTTACTAACTAAAAACTTGGTCTGAGTTTGACAATCGAGGTATCAATCGAATTCACCGCAAGAGTGTCATAGGCTATTTTTTACCCGACCGTAGTCGGGTTTTAGTTTTTGAACTTGTCTTGTTAAGAGAAAGTTGGTATTGGAGAATTTCATATTCCTACTGCCATAGAGTTTTTTTTTTGCAACAGAGAATATAAATAAGACACTAAAGACTAAAGTACTGGTACTGTGCGACTCAGTCCAAATTCCAAAGCATCCGAAGCATGGCCATACTCCAGCCGGCGGGTCACTGCCCCGCATTATGAACTCTCCATGACGGAGGGTGCACAGTGACAAGAGTCTCCGGAGACCTGCAGCAGTACTCGGGAGAGGTATAGACAATAGATTCCTCTCTGAACAGTAACGCACCGATAGTCGTAATAATAACATTACGTGTCAGTGAAAATCGCATGGCAATCGGTCCAGTAGTTCTAACGTGATGCGCGAACAGGCAGACATTAGAAATGTGGTACTAGTTCTGAAGGCCAGTGTATTAAACAAACAAGACAAGCATATATAAAAAATGTATATTAGGTATTATATCCACACGGGCAAAGCCGCGGGAGGAGCTAGATTACTGTTTGACTTCGAGTACCAGTATTAGAGTATCATCGCAGAGTATATCAAAACCTAATGCTTACCCCATACCTATAGATGTAACAAGTACAATTATTATAAAAATACAAAACCTAATGCTTACCCCATACCTATAGATGTAACAAGTACAATTATTATAAAAATACAAAACCTAATGCTTACCCCATACCTATAGATGTAACAAGTACAATTATTATAAAAATACAAAACCTAATGCTTACCCCATACATATAGATGTAACAAGTACAATTATTATAAAAATACAAAACCTAATGCTTACCCCATACCTATAGATGTAACAAGTACAATTATTATAAAAATACAAAACCTAATGCTTACCCCATACATATAGATGTAACAAGTACAATTATTATAAAAATACAAAACCTATTGCTTACACCATACCTATAGATGTAACAAGTACAATTATTATAAAAATACAAAACCTAATGCTTACCCCATACCTATAGATGTAACAAGTACAATTATTATAAAAATACAAAACCTAATGCTTACCCCATACCTATAGATGTAACAAGTACAATTATTATAAAAATACAAAACCTAATGCTTACCCCATACATATAGATGTAACAAGTACAATTATTATAAAAATACAAAACCTATTGCTTACACCATACCTATAGATGTAACAAGTACAATTATTATAAAAATACAAAACCTAATGCTTACCCCATACCTATAGATGTAACAAGTACAATTATTATAAAAATACAAAACCTTATGCTTACCCCATACCTATAGATGTAACAAGTACAATTATTATAAAAATACAAAACCTGATGCTTACCTATAGATGTAACAAGTACAATTATTATAAAAATACAAAACCTAATGCTTACTCTATAGATGACAACAAGTACAATTATTATAAAAATACAAAACCTAATGCTTACTCCATACCTATAGATGTAACAAGTACAATTATTATAAAAATACAAAACCTGATGCTTACCCCATACCTATAGATGTAACAAGTACAATTATTATAAAAATACAAAACCTGATGCTTACCCCATACCTATAGATGTAACAAGTACAATTATTATAAAAATACAATAAACCCGACTGCGAACAAAATGATTGACTACTAGCGACCCGCCCCGGCTTCGCACGGGTAGGTATATATAAAGATAAAATTAGTAGTTACTTCATTTGGACAAATAGAACAACAACAATTTCTTACACAAAATGTTTATTTGCACAAATTAAATAACATAAGAACAATTTCTTACACTAAATACTTTATTTATACAAACATAACCTAACAACAATTCCTTACTACCCGTAAAAAGATAATACCACAGACTAGTAGTATTACCGTTGAGTTATTATTACTACGTATAAGTAATACCTCAATGAGTATTACCTACTACTTCATATCCCGTATTCAGATAATCTAATTACCAAAAAATACCTATAGTTACTCTCTACCGAGAATATTGAATAACGGGGCCCGTATCCCCTATTTAATTTGTATTTCCTCCATAAACCAGCCATAAACTATAATGAATTGTATTCTCTTTGCTAGGTATAATGTTTTGTCTAAGCGTAAAAAGAGGATACTCGCGTCTACGGTCTAAAGGTTTTATATTGACACGATATTGACGTACCATTTTGTCTATAGTATTATTATGTTTAACGGAAGGAGGTTGAATTACGATTACTGTTAAAAGGTTTAACGCCAGTTAGCATAATTCAACCTCCTTTGGTTTAAAATCCGGGTGAGAAGTAAGCGTAATTCAACCTTCTTGGGTTTAAAAAACCGGATGGTGCTTTGTCGAGACGCACGGCCGTTTGTTTGTCTTGAAACGTCTGTGGCACGTACAAATCGCGAGTTATACCGAATTAAAAATCACAAAAACATTAATTTGGCTGATGTTCATCTGTGCGTCCTGTTACCACTGTTACTACAAACAAACATACAAAAATCAAATCTTTTCTCATTCAAATAGTTAAGGGTCTAACACCAGTAACAGTATTCAACCTTCATTGGTTTAAAAAAACTGGGTGAGGCTGTGTCGGGGCGCACGGCCGTTTGTTTGTCGTGAAACATCTACGCCACGTCTAGAATTTTTTAAATAGGTTTTTTTGTTGTTGAGTGTATTGATTTTATCGATACACTCAACAAAATCGCATC
This sequence comes from Alsophila aescularia, assembly GCA_946251855.1. Classification (NCBI taxonomy): domain Eukaryota; kingdom Metazoa; phylum Arthropoda; class Insecta; order Lepidoptera; family Geometridae; genus Alsophila; species Alsophila aescularia. The sequence continues at coordinate 62,544,498 of OX276374.1, forward strand.
AATTTTCTTACTTTGAGCATATTTATACCAGTCGTTACTTCTAAAAAACAATTCAAGATCATTGGCTGCAATGCTTTTGACCATAGACAACTGCATCTTACTCACGTACTTGACATACTTATTTCGTTTCCATGGCAACGTTTCACATACAAAGTAATCGAGATTTTTGCAAATGTTTAATACCTTGGGTTACATTATTGTAATTTTCGAAAAGAACTCTATTTTTTGAAAAATGATATACTGCTAGTGTGACTCGCTGATAATTTAGCTTATAGGTGAAAGAATTTTTAAATCGGAATCGAGTTATTTTTAATTATATTTTTTGAGTTTATCCATTACAAACAAACAAACAAACAAACAATCAAATCTTTCCTCTTTATAATATTTGTGTAGATGTAGATGTAGACGAGCTGACCGCACGCAAAAATAATCACACTAATATTATAACGCCGAAAGTTTGTATGGGTAAGGATGAAAGGGTCTTTTAAAGACCTGTATTCTGATACCTCACTCGATAGGTTTTGGTTTTTTTTTTTCCGTCGGAAATACAATATGGCAGCTGTAAGCCGCCATATTGGTTTTCTTGACATTTCATATGTCCAATAGCACATTAGTGATTAAGACGAATCCGATAATACTTTATTCATGAAAATCCATCAAGCCGTTTAGGCTGTAGGACGGCCTATGAAACGTACAAATATACAAACATACATACAACTCAAACACATAACCCTCAGTCGGGTAAAAAGATACAATTTCATTTTAACCCTAAAAACCCAATCGGGCAAAAAATAGCACAAGAAATGATTGGGGTCATTTTAGACCCCCTATAGGGAAGGCGCCACAGATGATATACTACACCGAAACGCGGTTGAAACAAAAAATAGAGGTTGAGGTCAAATAACGTGGAGATATTTTATCTTTCCTTTTTTGTCTGAGGTAAGCTTGTTGTTAGTAGAATATGATATTGTATCGAAAGATTTAGTCTGCGGTTTTAAATTGATTATTATTGTCGTCAGGTACAAGAAATCTAGACTTACACTTAGTACTGATTTTCGATTATTTTACTTGAGCCATAGATCTAATTAATAGTTTATCTGGGGAGATAAGGTACTAGGTTCTTCGTGGAGCGCGTAAATTAGGTGTAACGTAAATAATTGGCCTTAGATACAATCGGAGCAGTGTTTGTGTACCATTAAACCAACTCATGGCCGCTACAATCTGCATCTCACTATTATTAGAAGCTTTTATTCAACTTCACTTGTGTGTATGTATCTACGTATGTATGTCCTGGAATTTTTGCAATCAATATTTAACCCACTTGTGGAACTGGGTGAAATATTAATAGAAAAATTCAAAAAATATGTGCTGTATTTTAGGCCGATTGCTTCAGTGGTGAAGCTATTGGTATACATATAAGTGTAATTTGGCACACACGTTTGGTTCTCGTGACAATGCACGAATATTTAAATGCAGCAATTTTAAATCCAATATGGCGGACGTTACAAAATGGCGATTTATCATTTCCACAACAACTCCTATGATATGGGTATTAAATGAAAGGGCTTGATGAGCGAAACACAATAAGTAAAGTGACGTAATTCTAAATACAACATGGCTACTGCATAAAAGCTTTTGTAGAATGATTTAAATCAACATATCCATACCAATATATAAAAGTGAAACGTTGTCTGTTTGTTTGTTTGGGGAGCTTTATCGCGATAACGGCTGGATGGATTTTGATAAAACTTGGAATGGAGATAGCTTATACCATGGATTAAAACATAGGATACTTTTTATCAAGGAAAATTGTAAGTTTCCACGGGAAAACTGGTAAAACTAGAAAAAAAATGTTTACTCTCTGTAAGAAACGGTTGCCTTGGAAACATCAAGAGTGATGTTATACCTACTTTTGCATTGGTTTTTAATAACTTAGAAGAACAAAGGATGCTTTTTTCGCGATAAACAGTTAGTCCGCGCGGACGAAGTCGCGGGCGGGAAAACTACTTTGTTATAAACAGACTTCACAAAAGGAGGAGGAGGTTCTGTGTTGAACTGTATATGTACTTTTTTTTATTTATTTTAAACGACTTCTCCAACAATTGTGGAACGATTTTGGAAATTCTTTTTTGTTTGGGAGGGTATACTCTCGAAGTAGTTCCATATAAATTATATCAAAATTGAATCAGCAGTTTTTTTTAGTTTAGAAGTTAGTTTTTTGTACAGCACGAAGACATTGGAAGTATAGATGTGTGGGTGTGCTTGCGCTTGTCGGAGACAATTTTTTCCAAGCTGAAACAATAGGAACGCATCGCTCGCGTTTCGCGCTCACTCGGTCAATTAATGATTCTATTATATTCGATGCTTCTTAAGGCCGAGATATATGTGAATTGGCCTCAATTTGGGGACATTACAACCTTTTTTCTCCGTAATCTTTATAGAAAAAACTTTAAATAAAATATATGTTAATTTACATCATACAGAGCAGCTCCCCTTCAGCTTAAAAAATCGAAAATACAATTTTAAATATCAATAATAAATACGCAAAGTACCCTCTGTTTTTGTAGTTAATACCGTTTTTCTTCTAAACTAACAATCATATATTTTTTTAATTTCCATTAGCATGTATATTATTATTATTTTTTTCCTATTTTTTTTCTTCTTGATAATGTTTAATGTTGTGTGTTGTCAGAAATAAATGTATTTTCTTTCTTTCTTTCTTTATATTCAATAATGAAACGCTGAGGGAACCTTGGAATTAGTTTTGCAAATATCTTTCCTAATTATTTTTAACAATTTTTCTACGTAATCTATACTAATTGTTAATCGCATGGGCAACCCCGCTGTCGCCCAGTAAATCAGTGCGGGACGAGACGTTGTGCTGAACGGACCTGCGACACTTTTCTCCGCAAAAGGCACCTATTATTAATATGTGGCTTGTTTTGCGCATAACCAATTTAGAAATCGTATATTATGGCAATATTTAGTTATAGGCGGGATTATTTGAGTGTGTAAATATAATAATAATGATAATTATTTTGTTTTTTGTAATAAGGCTGTACATAATAGTATAGTCTTTTATTATAGTTATTAATTTACCTATTCGTATTATAGTCATGATGACGATGATGATATTATAGTAATTATTATAGTCAATTACAGTCAGATTATAGTAATTATTATTTATTAAGTATCAAATAATGTTTATCAATTATCTAAATAAATAAAACTGGTTCCTTATATATTATTTTTATTATTATAGTTAATTTTATTATACTCACATAATAGTAATTACCGTAAATATCGTCTACCCCAAAGGTTATTGGTTCTTTAGGAAATGTGACCAGCCCACTGCCACTTTAGCTTGCTTACCCTTAGAGCTATGTGAGTTACCTTGGTTCTCCGTCGAATATCTTCATAACGAATCTTGTCCAGAGAATCTCCAAGAATAGCTTTCTCCATAGCTTGCTGATCGACCTTGCATTTGTGGACTAGTTTGACCATGAGTGTCCACGTTTCGGCTCCGTAGGACGGTAACTGGTAGGACGCACTGATTAAAGACTTTTGTCTTCAGGTACTGTGGTATGGACGACGAAAAGACTTGACGGAGCTTGCCGCAAGCTGCCCAACCTGGCTGAGTTTTTCTGTTGGATTCCTTCTCAAAGTTGTTTTTTTGGGAAATTATTGCAATTACCTTGGTAAACATATCTTGGTAAACATATTGTCAATAGATACACCATTTGACTGCAATCGGTTTCGGGTCAACAAGATAGGATAAACATGATCTTGGTCTTGTCTGTGTTCATTCCAAGACCGATGCGTCGAGAAGCGTCTACTGGGTTGGACAGCATACTTTGCCAGTCTTGCAGCGACTCCGCCATTAGGACGATATCATTGGCAAATTGTAAGTGTGAGATATTCTCCCAATTGATATTAATAAGATATGTTTAAGATGCTGGATTGAAAAGGAATGGGCATTCCATTCCAATCCAGCATCTTAAACATATCTTCCAGGGCATTAGTGAACAGTTTTAGGGACATAACATACCCCTGTCTCACACCCCTGTCAGTTGGATAAGCTTAGACTGCTGATTCTGCACTTGAACCCTCATAGTTTCAGCATCATACAGCATTTCGATGTATCTTTGCAGCGGTGTCAATCCACTTGACACCGCTACAAAGAATCCAGAACCGCTCAGGTTTCAATGGAGTCAAAGGCCTTCTCATAAGCCACAAAAGCAAGACACAGGGGCTGGTTATACTCTTCAGACTTCTGTATAACCTGCCTCCCTGAGTGTATGTGGTCTATGGTGCTAAATCCTCCGCGAAACTCGGCCTATTCAGGAGACTGGATCAAGTCTTCTAGCGAGACGATTTGAGATGTCCCTCGGAAACAACTTATAGACGTAGCTCAAGAGTGAAGCAAGTCATTTCTTACCCTGTTTTAATGAATAGTACTACCAAACTCCTGCTCCACACCTCTGGAGTTCTCCCACTGTTGTTCACCCACACCTCTGGAGAACGATGCTAAATAGCCCCAGAAGCTCCCAAAGTTCGGACTTCCACCCTGCTTTTAAAAGTTCCTAAGTTATACCATCCACACCGTGGGGGCCTTTCGATTCTTAAGTTATTTGAGCGCAATCTCAATCTCGTCTAAGCTGACGTTGGGCAGTTTGTCAGTGTAGTGGCGGGTCAGTATTGCGATGCAATAATATAGATAGATAGATAGATAGATAGATAGATAAACGCTTTATTGCACACCAAATAAATCATACACAAGAATAAACATTTAACTTAAATAGAGTACAATGGGCGGTCTTATCGCTTAAAGCGATTTCTTCCAGACAACCGTTGAATGGAGAGGAATACATTTAATTGTCATGGACGGTGACGCTCAATAATAAACAAAAATAAATAAATCTAAAAGGTACATGAACTTAAACAACAACTACACATATACAAATATATTAAAATACAATACATACACACATCTACATAGACTTAATATAATACAAACAAAGAAAATGTACACAATAACTTAATTTATTCCAATTTGCGATAAGTAAAATATTTTATCCGTTCCTTAAATACGTTTAATGATGGAGACTGACGTATCAGGACTGGTAGACTGATCTATAGTCTAACAGCTTGTACAGCAAACGATGCATCATAGAATGTTGTAACGTGCAAGGGTATTTTCTACTGTAGATGTAAATGTATTTTGAAATTTTCTGGCCATAAGTTGGAGAGATGTATTGATATAATTTTTTGTTGTTGGCAATGATATTGCGTATCATGCGCTACAACAAAAATCTCAGCAATTTGTGTATAGTTAATTTAGTTTTTTTTTTTTTTTTCTCAGTTTTATAATTTTTCTTATTATTGCATCCGGATAGAATATTGAGGACCGTTGCTGCATTCACGGAAATGAGCCATCAAAATATTCTTCGAGAACAACTTGTTTTTTAATGTCTTCTTTCTTTCACGTTTTAAAATTATCGTACAAGAGAAAAAAAAACGATTTGCGCCTTATTAAAAATTACGGGTGATGTTAATTTTGAATTCACTACTTATTTCAACCCGTGAAGTACCTACTCACTGCTTTATTATAAGTATAGATATAAACCTCCTTGCAAGTAAAGTTGGTTGGACATGCAGAAATAAAAAAACTGTAAATAAATCGCACTAGCAAGGTAAGATAAAGTTTCAAGACCACAAGCCTTAACAGTACACATTTCAAGCAACTTCATGGAAAATTTACTTTTTCATATTTACTGGAAATGCAAAAAGAAAATTTCGTGGACTTAAAGGCTCGCGTGTTACATGGGGCGAGACACTTGCGCTGTGCGGCTCTTTACTGGAATCATTCGCCTACTGTACTCTTTCGCTCACACTTATGAAAAGTAGGTACTACGGGAACCTGTATTAGAACCTATATAAGATACCACTTTATTAAGTAATACCTATATGTTAGTTAAAATACCAACACAGTACCGGTACCGTCCCAAAGTCAGTGGAACCGGTTTAAAAAAATAGCGGTATTTCAAGCCTTGATTTCAAGTTGACTTAAATAATTTATATCCAAGTCCATAAGTCTCAGGAATAGTGGAATGTAATAGTAGTAGCTATAGTAAAAACTTATTGAGTCAATTACAATGCCAGTAATGTAAGAGAATGCGTGTTTTATATGTGTTTAGGTATAGGTATGTACGAAAGCAAGCAAGCATATGTGTAAAAAAATTACTACAAAACACTATATATTGTAAACATAATAATTAGGTAGGTACTATTCGATAGAGTATATAAAAATAATAGTTAAAAAAAACTAAAAAACACGCTTTATATAGAAAACCAAACTAAAAATAGAAAATAAATTTTAATAGTGTAAATAAGAAACAAATGTTTTATTTCAAAAAAAACGTGGGGTGCCTGGGTTAATAGTTATAAATATTTCATTGACAGATATGAGAAGAAGGATTATCATTTCGATAATATCTTAAAAAGCACCCCACGCTTTTTTTAAAATGAAACATTTGTTTCTTATTTACACTATTAAAATTTATTTTCTATTTTTTAGTTTGGTTTTCTATATAAAGCGTGTTTTTTAGTTTTTTTAAACTATTATTTATTTTCTACTTTTTAGTTTTTTATTCTTCGAATTATTGCATTGTCATCGGTCTTTGACAGATGTGCAAAATTTGAATGAAATCTGACCATTTAAAGTGGGTCAAAAAAGGAGTCGGTTACAAACATACAAACATACAAGTGAAGCTAATATAAAGCGTATAAAAAAGCTGTGGTAGAGGGCGCGCGGCTGGCGTAACTTTTGTCAGGGGGCGCGGGGCCTGCGTGGGGCATTTTCATCGGTAACGCACAATCGAGCAAGGTCAACGGCGTATATCCCCACCTTAACTATAATGAGGGGTAGGGGGGGCGCAGGGAGTTTTTTTTTGGTTTGTTGTGTAACATCTGATTCGGTGGATACAGATATTTGTTTATTTCAGTCGTAGCATATCGCAATTATATTTGATTAAAACTAAAAGTGATTAATATACTAATAGAATGCCGTGGAGTGCACTTTAGTTTTGAACGATTGCCCCTCGATGTTGCATCCCTTGTTCTCTGGGGGTTGTGTAGGGTAGCCATCGTGGATCCCCTTTTAATGAGATCTATGGCAGCAAAACAATATTATTGTGCAGCAGGGGTTTTAATTTTAGGAATTTAAACGCGTCACTTTAGGATTTTATGTTTGCATTGAAGTCTTTTGGTCAGTAGCCGCGATATTACTTCTTTTTTTCACTAGTACGTGCCGGGCTCCTAGAAAATGTAGGGACCCCTTTGATCCGGCGCAGAATGTATAGCAACTGTACCGTTGGCTAGGAACGGTAAATTCGACAACCGTTCCGCCATGTTACCTAATGTGCTATCGGAGCTCTACCACAAAGTTATTTTATATCTGGTACCAAAATACTAAACACTGCAATCTTTAAATGGGACAGGTTTTCACAACTTCTACCTCTCAGGACTACTGCCAGGACTTAAAAAGGGAGCTGGTGACAGGTTTTCGGTATGGGAGAAGTAACAAAGCTTTTACCCGACTGTGGAGGGTTGTTGTTTGGGTTCTATGTATATTTGTTAATATATGAAGTGTCAAGAAAACTAATATTACTGCTTACAGCTGCCTTATTATATTTTCTACAGAACAAAAAATACGAAAACCTATCGAGTGAGGTATCAAAATGAAGGTCTTTAAAATACCATTGTAACAATATATAAGGGGGTACTAAAAAGTTACAAATAAATTATTATAAAAAAGGACTGCGAACAAAACTAAAAAGATTTTGAAATTAAAACAAGAAAGATTTTAAAGTATAAGATGCAGTCGGAGGTATCATGCGTTTCATTTCTCCTCTGACGGGATCAGCTAGAACCTGCGGAGCCTCATGTTAGGTTTACTCTAAATGTACCAACAATAAAGTATTTTAAACTGCTGCCTACGTTTAAATTACCGAAACCATCAAAGCTACAGATACAGAAGAAATACGTAGACAGCAATCCGCTAACACCCGCCTAAGTAATATTTTACGTTGCCATAATTTTAGAGCGCCGGCAACACATCTACCGCAGTTTATAAACAAAATGATTGGGAACACAAAACTTATGGTGTTTCTACCCACCACGTGCATCATTCACGCCGGGACACACGGGGCTGGCAGGGAGTGACCACTCAGAATTACTCTGAGGCGATGCGAGCTCAGGTTCCGATGCATCCGTCGCAACGCATTGCATCATCCGTTCACGTGTCTTACACTTTGAGCTTGGGGTTCCGTAACACAAACACTAATTCATTAAAATGTATTCAAATATTAACTGTTAGCAATCCATAGTAAGCTATACAACATGTTTAATTCGTATCTTCACTTTTAGTCATCGTAGACATTCGCATGAAGTTTTTAGCTCCTTCACATTTGTCGAGAGTGCCAACTGCCAAGGAATGAATCTCAGATAGATATACAGATAAACCTCATCTTCTTCCTCGCTCTTCGAAGTCTGCTCTATGAAGTATAGTAAAATACTATAATTCCAAATGTAGAAACTGGACTGTCTAGTGCTCGCTAGAATACAACCGCACCGGCTTAAACCTCGCTCCGCACTAATGACTTTCTAAGTGATGTGTAGATTTCCAATTACTCCGTGCTTCCGAGGACACGTTACGCTATAGGTCCCGACTGTTATTGATTAATAGCAGTCATTAAACCATGTGAAAGGCCCTCGGGCGACCTGACAATATCTGCCACCAGTGGTCAGCACTGCCTCATTCGACAAGCAAGCAATAGCTAGAGCTAAATTCTAAAGTCGTGGTTTTAGAAACACCCTGTTTAATCATCGCTTCAATCAATATTTTTCTGCAAAGAAAACACTAAAACCTGACTACGGTCGGACAAAAAATAGCCTAAAAAACAAACAAACAAACAAACTCTTGCAATGCAGACGAATCGATTGATACCCTTGTCAAAATCGAACCAATAGGGGCGACGTTATGGTGGCATTATGGTATCTTATGGTTGCCTTACTCGGGTAAAAAGACCAATTTCTTAAAGCTTTAATAAGTTTGATCAGTACTAGATGAGCCGGGGCAATGACATCCACTGACCAATCACTCCACGTTTTCCGAGGCATCGAACGCATTGCGTGAACCATTCATCTTATTAGTTAACGCTTGTCTTCACTGTTCAATGCTTTTAGTTCCACGTACAGTGCGCACCAAACAGGAAGCCACTGTGTGTAGACACTATTGTAGGATATCACCACCAGTATATATACTTTTAGTTCCACGTACAGTGCGCACCAAACAGGAAGCCACTGTGTGTAGACACTATTGTAGGATATCACCACCAGTATATATACTTTTAGTTCCACGTACAGTGCGCACCAAACAGGAAGCCACTGTGTGTAGACACTATTGTAGGATATCACCACCAGTATATATACTTTTAGTTCCACGTACAGTGCGCACCAAACAGGAAGCCACTGTGTGTAGACACTATTGTAGGATATCACCACCAGTATTTATATACTTTTAATAAAGCAGTACAGTAAGTAACAAAAAGACTGTTAAAAGACGATAATAAAACAATATTATCCAATAACATAACATTAACATTATTTATAAAAAAAAGTTTTAATCGTGTATTTGTGTTTGAGCCTAGTTTTTGACTTAGAAACTGGTGTACTTGGTATCTCAATCCGAAGAGTAGAAGCCGAGCTATCAATAAAAAGCTATTTGACATTTGGAATATTGTACCTTATAGGTACTTTTGGTCCTGGAATAAAATGTACGATATTTTTAGGTATTCCAGAGAAATAGCCACGCGGGAAAAGCCGCGGGCACAGCCAGTGACTAATAAAGAACACGCATTTCAATATAAGACGTTTTCAGATGAACGATGGTTTATATTATGTACTTCAAAATGGTCTTTGACTAAGTTAGTTAAGATGCAACTGCTAACGCCGGACTGCAACTCCAAGAGAGGGCCAACTCTTTAGTAACCTACACCGACGCAGTTGTAGTGCCCCTCCTACCAAGCTTAGTGTCCCGGGTTCGAACCCTGCCCGGCAAACATTTGTGTAACGAGCTTAAATGATAATGTTTGTGCGCGGGTCTTGTGTGTGTAAACGTTATATTATAGTTATAGTGATATTTGAAAAGATTATTTGAACTGTTTGTCCGATAATAAATAGGTATAGAGATAGCAATTCCAGGATTCCGACCATTTGACAGTCCTGTGGATTTCTTTTTGAACAAACACCTGGGACTTTTGGAATTGTAAAAGTAACATAAAAAAAAGAGTGGGCTGTGTCGGGGCGCACGGCCGTTTGTTTGTCGTGAAACGTCTACGCCACGTCACACATCGTGAGTTATACCGAACTAAAGATCACAAAAACATCTGTATTGCTGATATTTCTCTGTGCGTCCTCCTTCTTTCATTTGATTAAAATGAAATATTACATCATCGAGCTGACTATATAGGCTAAAGAATGACCAATTAGCAGTCTGGAGCTCGCTCTGGAAAGCGAGACAATATAATATACATTATCGTTACGGTTCACTTTTTAATCCTGGTACTCGAATGCATTGATGTATAATGTTACTATATGCTCGAATGTATCAGAGTAATTTTAAACACGTTTCACGTCATAAAACCGATTTTTATAGAATACCAGGGACCACAGCCCACAGCGGCGTTGTGTGTGACAGTACCGCTGTGACAGCGCTCACTTGACAGCGCTCACTGTCACAGCGCTCACTGTGACAGCGCTCACTGTCACAACGCTCACTGTGACAGCGCTCACTGTCACAGCAATCTCTTTCAATCATTAATTTTCAGCGAACCGACCCACAGAATAAATAATAGTACTAAACCAAACCTATTAGTACGATGCCATCTGTCAATTTTCCTGTTTTTTGTCAAAAAGTTGGCCTCATAAAAAAAAAAACAAAAACATAACACCCGTCCTATCGCACAATTCGATTTGCAAGGGCGACAACCCCTATGGGGTCATTTCGAACCCCACAATAAAGATCAAATGCAAATAGCGAGAGAAAGGGTTGAAGCGGTAGGCGGTAGCGCTGTGATGGTATTTTGGAATATAAGTTAGGGATGAGAAATCAGTTTTAAGCCGGCATCCAGCTATTTACTATATCTCAAATAAACCGATTCCGGAGAATAAATGAAGGTGTCTCATCACTAAATCAAATTAAAAAAACTCCTTATATTATAAATGCAAAAATCTGTGTTAGTATGTCTGTCGCTACTGAACTCCATAACTGCTGAATGGATTTTGATGAATCTTTGTATATAGATACTTTGGTCATGGAGTAGTGCATAGTAAGTATATATAAAAAGAATGTATAAATAAAGATAATATAATTTGCCTAACAATACATACAACATAAAAAAATACTGTCATTTAATATTCCAAACCACAGTAAAATCAATTATTATTTATGGAAATGTAGTGTTTTTGGATACATTTTTTTAATTAATAAGTACATGCGTTTTATTAATCAATAAGAACTCTGCAATATCGTTCCATCTCTTTACCTTTCCAAGCAATCCACTGTCTTCCCTCATAATTATATGAAATCTTTCCTTCTTTTTATTTGTCTATATTTTAACCGGAACCTCCGGCTAAAACAGTATTACCTACATCTCTATCCTTACAGGAAGGTCTATGGCATTTGGTGATAGAATAGTAATGTAAGTGGTGCCACGTGTTCTCTCACGCAGTGATGTAAAACGGTGTTGGAACTAATTGCGGGAAATAAACCACTGGCTGATCCGTTTGAAGAGCACTGTTCCCAGCGAAATTATTGAGAATATATAGTGCGATGGTGGCCAAGAGGTAAACTAGGACGTGTTAGAATCTAACGATACCAGGTTCGGTCCTCGGCTGGCACCAATGATTATTTAACGTAATGTGCAGATTTCCATCGCTCCGTGCTTCGGAGGGCACACGTTAAGTTGTCGGACCCACAGTCGTCAGCCATGTCAGAGACCCTCGAGCGGCCTGACAACCTCTGACACCAGAGACTAGCACTACCTCACACGACAAGCAAGCGAGTGGAGGGGCAGATCGTAGCGGTGCGGTTGCTGCTATCGCAAGCGCGTACTCGATACCGATGACAACGCGCCACTAACGCAATCACTCGCGCGCGTATTAACACAAAAATCTCTTGAAACTAAAAAGTTGAAGTTGTTTTCGTGTCTGTGCTGTTGACCGTTGAAGAGTTCCTTTATCTGCAGCTGATCCTTAATGACGACTCAGGTCCGCTTACCACAAAAATGCATTGTCTTCAGAACTGAACAAACATGTACAAAATTCAACTCCGCAGAATAAGAGGAATCGGTTCTAATTCAGCTTTCAAGATTTGACCTAAACATACATGCATGCTGCAGTTTATATTTGAAAATCAAGAATTTAATTTTAGTTTTGTTCCAGGCCGTTTTTTGTTATGTGCTGTACGTAACACTATTCCATTGAGTCGAGTTGGTGTTGAGTCGTGATAATGTGCGACGGCCCTTACCGTCAGGCACACGGCCTGCTCGTGTCGTCCTACATTCCACGTCCATCGGCCAACAAGCCGCCGTGTTCCCTTACCGTCAGGCACACGGCCTGCTCGTGTCGTCCTACATTCCACGTCCATCGGCCAACAAGCCGCCGTGTTCCCTTACCGTCAGGCACACGGCCTGCTCGTGTCGTCCTACATTCCACGTCCATCGGCCAACAAGCCGCCGTGTTCCCTTACCGTCAGGCACACGGCCTGCTCGTGTCGTTTTACATTCCACGTCCATCGGCCAACAAGCCGCCGTGTTCCCTTACCGTCAGGCACACGGCCTGCTCGTGTCGTCCTACATTCCACGTCCATCGGCCAACAAGCCGCCGTGTTCCCTTACCGTCAGGCACACGGCCTGCTCGTGTCGTCCTACATTCCACGTCCATCGGCCAACAAGCCGCCGTGTTCCCTTACCGTCAGGCACACGGCCTGCTCGTGTCGTCCTACATTCCACGTCCATCGGCCAACAAGCCACCGTGTTCCCTTACCGTCAGGCACACGGCCTGCTCGTGTCGTCCTACATTCCACGTCCATCAGCCAACAAGCCGCCGTGTTCCCTTACCGTCAGGCACACGGCCTGCTCGAGTCGTCCTACATTCCACGTCCATCGGCCAACAAGCCGCCGTGTTCCCTTACCGTCAGGCACACGGCCTGCTCGAGTCGTCCTACATTCCACGTCCATCGGCCAACAAGCCGCCGTGTTCCCTTACCGTCAGGCACACGGCCTGCTCGAGTCGTCCTACATTCCACGTCCATCGGCCAACAAGCCGCCGTGTTCCCTTACCGTCAGGCACACGGCCTGCTCGAGTCGTCCTACATTCCACGTCCATCGGCCAACAAGCCGCCGTGTTCCCTTACCGTCAGGCACACGGCCTGCTCGAGTCGTCCTACATTCCACGTCCATCGGCCAATAAGCCGCCGTGTTCCCTTACCGTCAGGCACACGGCCTGCTCGAGTCGTCCTACATTCCACGTCCATCGGCCAACAAGCCGCCGTGTTCCCTTACCGTCAGGCACACGGCCTGCTCGAGGCGTCCTACATTCCACGTCCATCGGCCAACAAGCCGCCGTGTTCCCTTACCGTCAGGCACACGGCCTGCTCGAGTCGTCCTACATTCCACGTCCATCGGCCAACAAGCCGCCGTGTTCCCTTACCGTCAGGCACACGGCCTGCTCGTGTCGTCCTACATTCCACGTCCATCGGCCAACAAGCCGCCGTGTTCCCTTACCGTCAGGCACACGGCCTGCTCGTGTCGTCCTACATTCCACGTCCATCGGCCAACAAGCCGCCGTGTTCCCTTACCGTCAGGCACACGGCCTGCTCGTGTCGTCCTACATTCCACGTCCATCGGCCAACAAGCCGCCGTGTTCCCTTACCGTCAGGCACACGGCCTGCTCGTGTCGTCCTACATTCCACGTCCATCGGCCAACAAGCCGCCGTGTTCCCTTACCGTCAGGCACACGGCCTGCTCGTGTCGTCCTACATTCCACGTCCATCGGCCAACAAGCCGCCGTGTTCCCTTACCGTCAGGCACACGGCCTGCTCGTGTCGTCCTACATTCCACGTCCATCGGCCAACAAGCCGCCGTGTTCCCTTACCGTCAGGCACACGGCCTGCTCGTGTCGTCCTACATTCCACGTCCATCGGCCAACAAGCCGCCGTGTTCCCTTGGGAACTAACGAGACATCTCCACTTGAGCAGCGCTAATTAGATTAGCAAACAGACACACTTAGCGCCCGTGGATGTTGCTAAACAAAGCGCTCCGTGCGAGCGGGGCAGCTCATTACACTCGGATGTAGGAACGATAGATTATTGGATTGGGCGGTGGAACTCTAACTGTTATAAGTACACTACTAACAAAATTATCACGTCCGTTAACTTACTGTGCGTGATAAAGCCGACCAAGCGCCAAATTTGAACAACAATTATAACTAAAAACTACTGAACCGATTGCAATGCAGTTTTCAAAGTTGAATAGCTTAGGGTCCTGGCTACGGGACCATAAGTCTGTGGTCCGGCACGCACTTGGCCGGGTTTTTATTATCCATTTGAAATGAATTGAATCACCTATTTCCTTTTACCCGACTACGGCAAAGCAAGGGTAGGGTAATGAGTTTAACAGTCTATGTATGTATGTATAAATGTATGTTTGCATGTTCGCCCCTATTGGTCAAATTTTGACAAGCAAGATATCAATCAATTCGCCTTCATTTATAGAGTACTAGCTTACCCGCCCGCGACTACGTCCGCGCGGACTACAGTATATCGCGAAAAAAGCATTCTACGTTCTTCTAGGATATTAAAAACCAATGCAAAAGTAGACTTAGACTTCTTGGTTATGGCCTCTGTGGCTTGTTGTTGGTATAGCATCAACTACTTACTCTGTGGCACCAACGCTCTTGATGATCTTTGACAGACTTGTTATTTCGTTTCCATGGCAAACTTTTCTTACAGCGAGTATTCAAAATGTTCCAGTTTTCATGGAAACTTGAACGGAATTCGTGGAATTTTTCGGGATAAAAGTATCCTATGTTTTATTCTAGGGTATAAGCTATCTCTGTTCCAAATTTCATCAAAATCCGTCCAGCGGTTATCGCGTGAAAGCTCTTCAAACAAACAAACAAACAACTTTTCACTTTTATATATTGGTATAGAGTATCTTAGCTTATTGTTTTACCCGACTATAGCGAAACAAAGAAAATGTTATGAGTTCAAACTAAAAAACTTGGTTTGATTTTGCCAAGCGAGGTATCAATCGATTCATCTTCATAGCAAGAGTGTCATAGGCTATTTTTTACCCGACTGAGGAGAGTTATGTGTTTGGATTGTATGTATGTTGTTAGTTGTTTGTTTGTATTTTTGTACGTTTCTTATATAGGCGCTTCCTAGGGCCTAAACGGCTAGATGGATTTTGATAAATGAGGTATCATTCGTCGTCTTGACCACGAGAGTGCGATAGGCTATATGAAATGTCCTGAAAACTAATATGGCGGCTTACAGCTGCCATATTGTATTTCCGACGGAACAAAAAAATTACCATCTATAGAGTGAGGTATCAAAATACAGGTCTTTAAAAGACCATTTCTAAAATATATAACTCGTGTAACTAAACAGCAGCAATGTTTAACCCCCGAACAAAGAGACGGGTGTTATAAGTTTAGGGTGTATATCACTCTGTGTGAGTTTGTGTGCGTGTGTGTATGTGTGAGTGGTGTGTGTGTGTGTAGCATCGTAGCTCCCAAACGAATGGACCGATTTTGATACGTTTTTTTTCTGTTTGAAAGCTGATGTAATCTAGATGGTTCTTAGATATATGGAGGAAGGGGGGAGAGGGGGAGGTGAGAAAAGGGGGGTGAGAATCATAGCTTCCAAACGAAGTTAATGTAAATACTACAGTGTAATGTTGCAATGCAACTTTTAAAGTAATGTAAAATATTATGTTAGTAAAAAGGAAACATTACATTTATACTAGTAGCTCTGTGAGCTGTAGACCTCGCGCGTACAAACTTTATTGCAAACAATCCAGCGGTGCACAGTAGCGCCATCTAGTTACCTTATTGTACAACTAACATTAATAACCAAGGTGCTCCATCAATCCCTACCTAGTAGGTAAAGGGCTGGTTCCACTGGTACAAACCTAAAAGTGAGAAATTTTCTGCATTTTGAGGAGCTATTCTGCTCATCACGCCGAAGATCCTCATCAGATCTTCACCATATTTTTGAAATCAGATTTAATAAGTCGGAGATATCAGTAGCCTCTTTTTTCTCTTTTTGGGGGAAGTACACCCAATCAAAAATCTCCGACGACTAAAAAATTCTAAAAATTTGTTTAACATACCAAGTTTTGTCTAGATAGGTTGAGAAATGAGACCTGTAGAGGAGAACAGAGATCCGGACTGACATCCGAATACGAAAGTATTTTTGCCCAAACTGAAACGGAGACGCTTCGCGATCGCTCGATCAACTAGCAGTGCCCCGAGGTTTTACCCGCGTCCCTCAGGGACTATACTTTTTTCCAGGATAAAAAGTAGTTTATGTGTTAATCCAGAGAATAAGTACCCCCGTACCAAATTTCATCCAAATCCGTTCAGCCGTTTAAGCGTGAAAAAGTAACAAACACACACACACACACCCTTACATACAAACTTTCGCCTTTATAATATTAGTGTGATTATTTTCAGCTTGTGTTCAATCATTTTGTTGGCAGTCGGGTTTTAGTATTTGTATAATAATTTTAGTTGTTGAAGTTACGTCTTGTGTTTATAGAAAGACTTTAGTAAATCAGTGGACGCCGTGCACTCCGTTTATAAATACAGCGTTGATTGACAAACGGAAATCCTAAGTCGAAGATCATTCTTTGTTTGTATTGGCACCGCCGGAGATGCCGAAATAAATGAGAAGATTGCCGGGGTAAGAACCCACCGGCACGAGAGCCAACAATTACTAATAATACCACGGAACACTGACACATTACCACCTGAAGAAACGGGGTCGTAGGTAACTACTTAGGAAGAGACTTATATGTTCATTCAACTACTAAGTAATATGTACATAACAAAAGAATAACTATATATATAACAAAAGAATAATATATCAATATGTACATAACAAAAGAATAACTATTATGTCAAAGTGTACGGAAAGTACCCTGTAGGTTTTGATTCCCTAGCGAGTGTCAAAGTGTACGGCATAAACGTATACGGCATAAACGTGTACGGCATAAACGCCCGTATCTTTTGACTGCGTTGACTAAGAAGTTTTATATTTTCACAGCTCCAAGATATTGCAGACTAACTATTGATATTAATTTCAACTTGATCTCTCCACGCGTTCCTGAGAAAAGGGGTCCTGATAGACAGACAGATAGGCGGATGGACGGACAACAAAGTGATCCTATAAGTGTTCCATTTTCTCCTTTTGAGATAAGGAACCTAAACGGAAACAGTGTCGCAAAAATGGTCATAAACAATTTTTATTATTAGAAGACCTAATTTAAGTTATTATATAACAAGAAGTAAAATTTCATATTGCTGGTGTCGGTAGAGCCTTACCCTGTTTGGAAAGTTTAACTTTCATATTGCTGGTGTCGGTAGAGCCTTACCCTGTTTGGAAAGTTTAACTTTCATATTGCTGGTGTCGGTAGAGCCTTACCCTGTTTGGAAAGTTTAACTTTCATATTGCTGGTGTCGGTAGAGCCTTACCCTGTTTGGAAAGTTTAACTTTCAAACCAATATGACTTTGAGTTTTTCGATGCTTTTAAGATTTCATTAAGATTTGTGTTGATTGGAATGCTAAGCATTTGGTCTGATTTTGGAAGAAATATTTCTATATACGAATATATAGTGAGAGTTTATGACATACTAGTGACTCGCCGCGGCTTCGCACGGGCACGGGCAGTGCTCACACCGAAGCATTTTTCTTACTCTTAGCAACTATCGTAACTTCTAAAAAAATCTGGCGTTTTTATTTAAGAGTAACTCAAAATCTTTGGCAGCAAGGATCATGGTGTTTTTTGACCATAGACAACTGCATTATTCTAACGTACTTGACAGACTTGTTATTATTTTGTTTCCATGGCAACCGTTACTTACAGCGAGTAATCAATATTATCCAGTTTTCCCTTGGAATCTTACAGTTTTCCGGGAGAAAAAGTATCCCATGTTTTATTCCAAGGTACAAGCTATCTCCATACCAAATTTCATCAAAATCCGTCCAGCTGTTATCGTGTAAAACTCCCCAAACAAACAAACAGACAACGACAAGTTTAGAAATACGACCTGTAGAGGAGAACAGAGGTCCGGACATAGCGAAAGCATTTTTGCTCAAGCTGAAACGGAGACGCTTCGTTCGCGCTTTGCGCTCGCTCGGTCAATTAGTGTAGAAAACGATAGAGTTATACAATCTTTGGTCTCTTCTTAGGTCCTTCGAGTAATGATAATGACATACGGAGCCGAAATATGGACCATGAGACTGTCCCACAAATGTCCCACAAAGTCACTCAGCGAGCAGGAACGAGCTATGCTCGGGGTTTCCCTAAAGATCGCATCCGGAGACGTGATCTGACAGAGACCTAAGTCAACGACATAGCTCAAAAATGTGGCAATGGGCTGTTCAATTATAACCGGTGGGGTGCGCGGGATCTTGAGTGAAGAACACGAGGGTGCAAACGTAAAGTGGGACTCCGCCATATGCATTCCAGTTCGGGTCAAGTCCAGGGCTCCGCAATGACTTTTCTAAGTTGTATACGGTGTTCCAGCGCTCCGTACTTCGGAGGGCACGTTAATCTGTCGCTCCCGGCTGCAGTTACTAAGCCACGTCAGGAGCCCTCGAGCGCCAGAGGCCAGGACTACCTCATACGACAAACAAACATTGGACAACCATGTAAGTAAGCTTACTACTAAAACATGTGAACAACTTATTATAATAAGATCTTGCATGCTGGTTTGTATGTATACCATGTTTTAATGAATAAATTATCTTTATCTTTATCTTTACGGGCGTAGCACATACATAGAATATGGTTGACTAGGAGCCCTCGAGCGGCAGAGGCCAGGACTACCTCATACGACAAACAAACTTTGGACAACCATGTAAGTAAGCTTACTACGGGCGTAGCACATACATAGAATATGGTTGACTAGGAGCCCTCGAGCGGCAGAGGCCAGGACTACCTCATACGACAAACAAACATTGGACAACCATGTAAGTAAGCTTACTACGGGCGTAGCACATACATAGAATATGGTTGACTAGGAGCCCTCGAGCGGCAGAGGCCAGGACTACCTCATACAACAAACAAACATTGGACAACCATGTAAGTAAGCTTACTACGGGCGTAGCACATACATAGAATATGGTTGACTACTTCATTTGTTCATTGTACACTGGAAGCTGCAGACCATTTCCTTAGCCAGTTGGAACCAACCAACTGCTCTATCCTTCTACAATCCAGGAATCTTTCAAATCGATGGTGGTGGTGGTAACAGGTGTCAGATGCATATACAAAATTTCGTGTCTGTGCTGAGAGTTCCTGTATATGGAGCTAATCCTTGATGTCGATTCAGGTCATGCTTACCATAAAAATGCATAGTCATCGGAACTGAACCAACATGTAAAATTCTACTGCGTAGGATAAGAGGAAGTGGTTCTAATTCAGCTTGCAAGATTTGACATAAACAAACAAACATACATACATACATACATACATACATTGCAAGTTAAATAAAAGTTTTTAATAAATTCACTTAACGCTAATTCTTATTCAGCACTTTCGCCCGAGTCTCTGCAGCATTCAGTGTTGATGTCTATAACCTTGCAAGCGATATTAAGCTATAAGCACGCTGGAACTTACGAAGCATTAAGGGGAAGCCAACCAGGGATATGATTCTGTTGGTCTGACCAGTCACCCACCGGCCACCCAACAGAGAACATGACTAATTTTTGAAAGCTAATCGATGGAGTGTAGAAGCCTACATTTTAGCAAAAACACGCATAATTATGAAGAAATCACATGAACATCGTTATATTATTTTTAATTGAATTGGTCGCCCCAAAATATCCCTAGCAGTCATGGCACCGAATTACGTTACTATTGCACAAGAATACTAGTGGCTCTGTGAGCTGTAGACCTCGCGCGTACAAACTTTTTTGCAAACAATTTAGCGATGCACAGTAGCGCCATCTAGTTACCTTATTGTAAAACTAACATCAATAACCAAGGTGCTCCATCAATCCCCTAATACCTAACAGGTTACCACTGGTAGAAACTAAAAAGTGAGAAATTCACTGCATTTTGAGGAGCTATTCTGCTCATCACGCCGAAGATCCTCATCAGATCGTCACCAAATTTTTATGAGACTAACTTAAATTACTACCATTCAAATATAAAAAGAACCATCGAAATCGGATTTAATAAGGCGGAGATATTCAGTAGCCCCCTTTTTACATTTTTTTTGGGGGAGTCCCCCCCAATCAAAAATTCCCATTGACTAAAAATTTCAAAAAATTCGCTTAACCAGTATACCAAGTTTCGTCTAGATCGGTTGAGAAATGCGACCTGTAGAGGAGAACAAAGATCCGGACATACGGAATCTTTGCCCTAGCTGAAACGGAGACGCTTCGCTCGCGCTTCGCGCTTGCTCGGTCAATTATTGTTCTGTGACGAAGGTGTGCAAAAAGGCCACACAGAAACAAAACAACCGCAAATGTATACTTATAATAAAGCAATAAGAACAAAAAAGTCTGTATAAAGAAGATATTTAAAAAAAATAGTCTAGGGTACTTAAAATAAGCTACTGAACAAGAAAATAACATTTTTTTAAATCATGTCTGTCTGATTGTCTGTATATTAGTTCGCGCATCACGTAAAAACTACTGAACCGATTGCAATGCAGTTTCACTGTTGGACAGCTTAGAGTTTGACTTAAAAACTGGTGTAATTGGTATCTCAATCCAATGATTAGAAGCCGAGCAATCGATAAAAACTTTTTGACGGTTGAAGGAATTTTGATCTAATGTTGAAATATTGGTATTAAAGGTCTTGGAATAGTACATAGAGTACTTTTAACCTAGATAAATGTCCACGCGAGCGGAGCAGCGGGTACAGCTAGTCTTCTATACTTATAATAAAGCAGTAAGTATATAACAAAAAGTCTGTTTAATTAATTAAAGGTGGTGGGATGACACTTCTAACAAACGGTCTGTTTTTTTTAAAACCCCTTTCTCTTGGTCTTAAATCTCAATATTAATTATCATCATCAGTTTATACTTGGCCAGTGCTGGACGTAGGATCTCCGCAGGCACACTGAGCTACATTATCATCATCAGTTTATACTTGGCCACTGCTGGACGTAGGATCTCCGCAGGCACAGTGAGCTACATTATCATCATCAGTTTATACTTGGCCACTGCTGGACGTAGGATCTCCGCAGGCACAGTGAGCTACATTATCATCATCAGTTTATACTTGGCCACTGCTGGACGTAGGATCTCCGCAGGCACACTGAGCTACATTATCATCATCACTTTATACTTGGCCACTGCTGGACGTAGGATCTCCGCAGGCACACTGAGCTACATTATCATCATCAGTTTATACTTGGCCACTGCTGGACGTAGGATCTCCGCAGGCATACTGAGCTACATTATACCGCAAAAAATGCAAAAATATAATTTAACCGCAAAGTTTGTAGACAAAAGTCTTCAACCAGTACGTCCTACCTGTAATGACTCTGGCATTCCCAAGAAGAGGCCTATGTCCAGCAGTGGACGAATACGGGCTGATGATGATGATGAATCCGACAAAAAGTAGTTTTACTATAGTAGTAATAATTAAATTCTTACCACTGCCCTCCCCTTAACACAACATGTTTATCCGTCGTCGCCCACGCATCTCGTAAACGGTCCGCGGCGCATGCGTCGCCTCAACAATGCACGCCAGGGCTTTTGTTAAATGTGATGATGTTATCTGACTTTAATAATGGTTTGTTTGACTAATTTCTTACAGGTCAGAGAATGTTACAGTAGGAACCGCTACTGACGTACCACAAAATACTAAACACGTATCCAGGGATGGATAGAGTTCTGGGGCTGCCTCACCTAGGCTGGCATACATCAGTTAAGACAGTTGTATATTATTATCCACCAGTTAATTAAACTGTCGATGAACGCTTTATTTTTTGAGATTTTGGGCTTATATACATTTACACCTTTTTTTTTATAAAGAGAAGACATTACATTTTTTGTACGTTTGTTTGTAATGGATAAACTCTGTATAATTAAACGATTTTAATAATTATTTCAACCATAGAAAACTACATATCAGCTAGTAACATGGGCTTAATTCAATTTTTCAAAAAATTTGAGATGGTCAATAATTTACAATAATGTATATAATACAACCCAAGGTATCAAACACTTGCTTATAAAAGTCATTATTAGGCGCGCGCTGCGAAAACCAGTAATAATACATAAAATACTGTACTGCATGTTTATAAGTCATCATTACCCACAAACATAACCCTCGAGGCTTAATATTTTAGTTAGGTCATTGGTAGAATAGAAATTTTGTAAAAACAAATATTTAGAGAAACCCTTAGCTACCCGTGCGAAGCCGGGGCAAGTCGTTAGTGTTATATAAATTTGCTCATTGCAATTCATCACGGCAATGCCGCCAGCATGTTGGGTACGCTGCCGACTGGCATTGGGCTAGAACATTTGGACAACCTATCTAGGGCTGTAAGAGCATGTGGGTTGTCCAACCGTTCCATGTAGTAGTTAGCTAGGGCTGTAAGAGCATGTGGGTTGTCCAACCGTTCCATGTAGTAGTTAGCTAGTTGTATATCGTACTAGTTAGTTAATAGTCTGTAGTAGTTCATTTAGTAAAGGCTCGTAAAAAAGACAAAGAAATGCGTAGTCGAGACGTGGGACAGTGGGGCTAGTCCATACATTCAGTCGGGCTAGTCCATACATTCAGTCGGGCTAGTCCATACATTCAGTCGGGCTAGTCCATACATTCAGTCGTGCGGCGAGCTACGGAGAGCCTCGAGTATGTTTGGGGTTTCTCTGAAGGATGAGATCCGAAACAATGTGATCCGACAGAAAATTTAAGTCACCCATAGATATAGACAGATCAAAGGTCCGAAAGATATCTTCAGACAAACATACAGACTTACACACACATGAGTTCACTAGAATCTCTGCCCACGGCTCCATCCGTTGTTTTACCGTCAAACCCATGAAAACATTGCTTTCTCCCGGACATTGTCCACCTGCAATAGTGTAGCATACTATTAGTGAAAGAATTTTCAGAATCAGATCAGTAGTTCCAGAGATTTCATCTCAAACATACATACATACATACATACAACAAACAACTTTTAACCTCACCTAACTTGATTTGAAGAGCTCGTTTCGTTCGCTCAATTAATTAAAACACATACTCTCGGAAGTTGCAAACAATCCCAAATGCAACTGCATTGCGTAAGGAACGTAACCACCTCGTAATCTTAGATTTATATACACATAAATCTATCTCAAAGTCAGTTTGTCAGCTGATTCGTTACTTAAACGAGGGAGTGAGGGAGAATAAATGATATTTTTGGACTTACTTAGCAATAAGCCAAACCGTAGTATGTGATGCAAGCTTGCAAGAGCTTGCTTCTCCGCGGTAAACTTACGAACCCAGAGCATCAATAAAAACTTCTTCGCTTATTATAGGCAGGCGTCACGATTTATGATTAGTTAAACGACCGGCCCGTGTAATAACTTAAATCTTACTATAACGTAGCAATAGCCTGAAGCTTGGAGCTCAATAAAACCAACTTTTTATCCTGGAAAAATGCCTAGTTTCCGGGAAAACGGGAAAACTTCAGTATCACTGTAATTCAACGAAGAACTTCCCTGAAGTTTGGAGCACAGAAAATATACTTTATCCCAGAAAAAATAACTAATTCCCGCGAGAAAATGGAAAACTTTGAGCACAGCAATAATACAAACAAAACCAGTCCCATAATTTTACGGCAATCACAATACTACAATTTGAAAAATCTACAAGTTATCAACATTCAATCTCACACATAAATTAATACATCATCAACCCATCCAATTAAGATACCGAACAGATAAAACACAGCCACAAATCAAGCATAATCCTAACATATAATTAGAAACACATCGGGCCGAGAACGCGACCTTGCGGCACCCCGGACGGTAAATCATAAAAAATACGGAATATTTATGTGGCCATTTGATAAAAGCCCGGTAATAAATTGTGAATGGTACGCTGTATGGTTAGGTTCAAATTATGTATGAGGATTTAAAAAATAATGGGGGATCTTATGATCGATTATCTTTATTTATTATTATCAGCCAATATAGTCCCACTGCTGG
The DNA here is from genome assembly GCA_946251855.1 of Alsophila aescularia. Taxonomy (NCBI): domain Eukaryota; kingdom Metazoa; phylum Arthropoda; class Insecta; order Lepidoptera; family Geometridae; genus Alsophila; species Alsophila aescularia. The sequence continues at coordinate 62,569,006 of OX276374.1, forward strand.
GCAAAGGTCTCTCTTCACTCCTTCCAATTTTTCCGGTCTTTTGTTTTAGATCACCATTCTTTCTCGTACGCGCCAAGTTCGTCTCGCCACCGTCATCTAGGCTGGCCACGCTCTCAGTTGATGCCTTGCGGGATCCATTCCGTGATGGATTTAACCCACAGCTCGCCTGACATACGACAGATGTGTCCAGCCCAGTTCCATTTAAGCATGGCTGCTTTTTGATTTAAGAAGAAATCTTATTTTTTTCTTCTTTTCTATTTCTTGGTCAGATATACATTACAGCGCATTGTATTTCTGATACGGTCTGTCAGTTTTACTCCCAAGATACTACGCTCCATCGTTCGCTGGCATACCTCGAGCGTGGACCTTTGTTGAACAAGTCTGAGCGCCGTATGTGAGGATGGGGAGAATGTACAACATGTCCATGTGTTTACGTTTTAGGCACATGGGTCATTAAGTCCTTCATGGGTCAATAGCTCCTGCAGGTGTTTTTGGTGCATCTAACAACTTATTTGTCTTGTCTCGCCTTGATATATGTACTCCTAGACATATTCAATCTCTACATCCCCTATGCATACCTTGCATACCAAATAATAACTATATATACTCCTAAACCTAGTGATAAAATAAGTTTTGTTTAATATATTTTTCTCAATGAAACTTTATTTCCCAAAGATGCAGTGAGGCTGCGTCCACAGTTTTATCTTTTTCCCGCATGTATTTTTCCGGAATAAAAGAAACACATATGGTTTCTTTAGAGTGTATCCGTGTGCAAATTCAGCTATTTGGGCATGCAAACCATATAAAACGAACAAGCAGGCTACGTTTTGCTCTCCAAACCAACCTGACAAGATGTTGAGATGTGTTGAGGTGAATTTCAAAGTTAATTTAATCAGATCAAGTGTACTTTTTGACTAACCATCCACCATCATCGCTTTCCATCAGGTGAGATCGTGGTCAAACGATTGCCTAGTCCGCAATAAAAAAAAACATAGATTTTTGTACTTACATACATAAAGGCAAAATAAGAAAACTTGAGATTCATTTATTGCAAATGGTTTGCGACCTACTATTCTATGGTGCCCGATACATTTTAACAGCTTACCATCCGGTTAAACAGTAGTCAAAAATCGAGCGATTAAAAAAATAAAATAACAGATTTAAGACGTTTCAATCGTTTTATGTTTACTTCAGCCGCAGAAGTGATAACTACTCCACCACAAGTTGAAACCATTAAGACCACAAGTGTGACAGTTGGACACCCCTCTTCAGTTGTTTGTTTTATAAATAGCTAGTCATAATTTTGTCATCGCGCCTGGAGCACGTGCGCTCGCGCCGAGTGCTGACAGACTAATGAGCGCGTGTGATTGTGTGGGTTCCGGATTTTAGAATACTTTTTTGTTTGCAATTAGTCCTGCTGGATTACTCTCGAACACCATTCCGATTCAATCACGATCCCAACAGTGCGATTCAGCTAGAAAACCAAACCTAAGTGCAGGTTAGGTTTTGTAGCTGAATCGCACTGATCGTGATTGTATTGGAATGGTGTTCGAGAGTAGGTAAGTGCAGGTTAGGTTTTGTAGCTGAATCGCACTGATCGTGATTGTATTGGAATGGTGTTCGAGAGTAGGTAAGTGCAGGTTAGGTTTTGTAGCTAAATCGCACTGATCGTGATTGTATTGGAATGGTGTTCGAGAGTAGGTAAGTGCAGGTTAGGTTTTGTAGCTGAATCGCACTGATCGTGATTGTATTGGAATGGTGTTCGAGAGTAGGTAAGTGCAGGTTAGGTTTTGTAGCTGAATCGCACTGATCGTGATTGTATTGGAATGGTGTTCGAGAGTAGGTAAGTGCACGTTAGGTTTTGTAGCTGAATCGCACTGATCGTGATTGTATTGGAATGGTGTTCGAGAGTAGGTAAGTGCAGGTTAGGTTTTGTAGCTGAATCGCACTGATCATGATTGTATTGGAATGGTGTTCGAGAGTAGGTAAGTGCATGTTAGGTTTTGTAGCTGAATCGCACTGATCGTGATTGTATTGGAATGGTGTTCGAGAGTAGGTAAGTGCAGGTTAGGTTTTGTAGCTGAATCGCACTGGTCGTGATTGTATTGGAATGGTGTTCGAGAGTAGGTAAGTGCAGGTTAGGTTTTGTAGCTAAATCGCACTGATCGTGATTGTATTGGAATGGTGTTCGAGAGTAGGTAAGTGCATGTTAGGTTTTGTAGCTGAATCGCACTGATCGTGATTGTATTGGAATGGTGTTCGAGAGTAGGTAAGTGCAGGTTAGGTTTTGTAGCTGAATCGCACTGATCGTGATTGTATTGGAATGGTGTTCGAGAGTAGGTAAGTGCAGGTTAGGTTTTGTAGCTGAATCGCACTGATCGCGATTGTATTGGAATGGTGTTCGAGAGTAGGTAAGCCGGACGTTAAACTGTAGAATCAATTTAATTTTTATTTAATTTATATTTACGACATTGAAGGTCAAATAAATGAATGAATTTTGCAAATTTGTTCAGATATCCCGAATATATGAGTGAACGAGCAAAAAACTAGTCTATAGTCAATTTTACAAACGTTTAACAACAGTGAGATTTGCATTGCTACTTCTTTGTATTACCATTATGTATAAAATTTCGTTTGCATTTGTCCTGCAGGCTGGCATGGCGGTTTCTATTTAGAGAGAAGACAAGTGTCTATCGAGCTAATTCAGTCGAACCTAGACAAATCGGTTGATGTTAATAGATGATACCAACATAGATACTATGCCATTGCCTAGTAGTGCCTTCACATGCTGAAAGCCCCTGTATTATGTTGTTTACCGAAGCGGCGCGCGCGACGGTCACATAATAGAGATTTTACGAGTTTTTTTTGGTCAATCACCTTTTGAAAGAGATAATCTATCGAATATTGTCTTAAAGGCCCGCAAGTCCTGCTGGCATCCCTTCTTCTTAGTTTATGGCATAGTACACAACTTCACACAATAGTGTTAAATCTCGCCCCTACCAACTAGACGTACCTTATACAGAAGATTACATTATTTATCTAACTAATCTATCGTCAATAGTAATACATGCTTAAACTTGTCTACAAGCACAGGATCACTATACTAACTATCATTAGGTACAAGTTGCTGACGTACTTCAAATTATATATTTTTTGTCCAAGCATTAAGATTGTACATTTTTTGTTTACTTTTCAAGAAACTTGATTCGTTTTTTGACCAATTTCGTTATGAATATAACTAACGAACCGACAACGAGGTACAAAAAATGTGGAGCTAATCTCATTGACAGTTATCAGGTTTGACAGGCGTAAAGTCAATATTTGGGTAGTGAGGGGACGTGCGTCGATAATTACTTAGTTTATCGATTCAATGAAAGATCAAACATTAGTTCGTGATCGGAATTTCTCGAGTCTAATTTCAAAACTAACATAGACTAACTCAAAACAAACGAAATATCTCGTTTCCAATGTTAATCTTTTGAGTGTAAGTCCCACCATTTGCACAAATATTTGACCGCCAAGCAAATAAAAAAGTATGCAAGCGAAATTACTGGCCATAAGAGATTTTAAAAATAATTTGTCAGCGTGACGAGCGCAGTGCAGTGCAGTTGCGCTAACTACAAGCTCACCTCGTCACTGTGTTGTATAAAAGTGTCGATAAAAAAGATAAACATTGATAGGTGATAAACACACATGTCGATTGAAGTTTGTATGTGTCCAGATAAGAGACGTTTGGTTTAGTTAACCCGTCATAAGTTGAAGGTCAGAAACCGTTGGCAACGTGAAGTGTATTTTATTGACATACTGACATGCCTTACCTACAGCACGAAAGGGTGGCTGTATTTTATTAGGTTTTAGCTAGCGTTTAACCATTATCTCACCTAGTTTTAACACGTTTTTATTAAGTCACTTTCTTGTTTGTCTATCCGGGTGGAACCTTGCAATTCAAATTTGAAGCACTTCCCGATTAGTATAAAAAAAGAGTTTAAATCAGATTTTAATCTACAACATTTGCTGCTTGTTAAGTCGAAGATTCTTACAGTGTAAGAAATAATTGTAAAAATTTGTGTCTAAGAGTATTGTCATCAGTATGGGTATAAATAAAGGGTGCGGTGGAGGTAAAAATATAAATATAACAATAAAAAACAAAGACAAACTTAATGTTTTTTTTAATCAACTTCCATCTGATTTCAATAAACATTATTTTTTTAATGTGCACGGGAAATCCCAAGGAAACAGAAAACCAAGAAGAAGGCGCCTCATGGCTCAGAAATCTCAGAACGCGGTTCAAGCTGAGTCATCACAGGTCCCTGTTCCGAGCAGCAGTGCCTCAAACTGCCCTAATGGTAGCCGACCTTTGGTAGGAGATGGCACTTCCAGGAGAAGAATTAAAGTGGGTCCACATTTGAGTTGAGTCGAGTTGAATGAGTTTAAAATTTCCGATTGAAAGACTTATTACAGTGACTTACTCCTACAACTGTTTTAATGTACGTATGCTTTAATATTTATATCTATATAGTTTTATCCGTTATCTAGTGCTTATAGTAGAAGGTATCCTAGTTGGGGCTAGGTAATTGGTGAGTAATATATTATATTACTAGCTTTCGCCCGCGACTTCGTCCGCGATAAACTGTAGTCCGCGCGGACGAAGTGACAAAAACCAATGCAAAAGTAGGTATAGCACCAACGCTCTTGATGTTTTTTTGACAGATTTGTTATTTCGTTTCCATGGCAACCGATTCTTACAGCGAATAATCAACATTTTCCAGTTTTCCCGTGGAAACTTACCATTTTCCGGGATAAAAAGTATCATATATTTTTTCCAAGGGTATCATCATCATCATTTCAGCCTTTAGAAGTCTCCTGCTGAACATAGGCTTCCCCCAAAATGCGTCACGACAATCGGTCTTGTGCCGTATCCATCCACCCATTCTAGGGTATAAGCTATTTTAAATTTCATCAAAATCCGTCCAGCCGTTATCGTGATAAAACTCCCCAAACAAACAAACGTTTTCACTTTTATAATATTTGTGCGGATTAATCTCAGTAAATTTAATATTCCTCTCAGGAAACGAAATGAAAAGCCACGAAGAATGACTAGTATTATAAGCAAACATATCCACTATCATATAAAACATGTTGACTGTCTCGCTGCGGCCCCAAACTACATCCAAATGCAGGCACTCATGGACCGGTCGAAACAAGAGTGACTCCGAATTAGTCGTCAATACATATCGGGACAAATCGTGTAGTGTTGACCGAGACGAGTGGTCGATGCGTCAATATTTGGCCAGTAGTCGAGTAGTCAGGATAGTGTTTATCGATATCGACAACTTTTTCGAGTTGTTAAAGAAATTTGACACCTTCAGTTTAGCCATAAATTTGTGACAACTTTTGTTTAGTCCAGCTTTTATGAATTGCGCTCGACGTGGCGTCTAATCTCAGACTCCCAAAAGAAGGACGTTAAAACTGTCTTAACATGATGGTCTTCTACTTTCGTAACAGCCTATTTTCCTACCCATAAGAAGATAAATAAGATATCTGATTTCGTGTGTGACATAAAAACAATGTTTAGAGCAGATCTTTTCATGGAAAGTGTTAAGAGTTTTTTTTTTGCGGATATATTTCTGCGGTCGACCAACCGTCGCTTTTCTTTTAAAATATTTTAAGATGTGACTATGACAGATGAATATCTAGAAATTGAACTACCTGTACTGGTTTTCATCGAAACGTAGTTTTCCTAAAAAAACTAAGTATACTAATATTATAAAGACGAAAGATTCGATTTTTTGTATGATTGTTTGTTTGTAATGGATAAACACAAAAAATACTAAAGTGATTTTAAAAATCCTTTCACCTATAGAAAGTTTTCAAAATTTGTAGATCCCTTCGAAAAATTGCAATACTGTAACCCAATGTATCAAAATTTTTGCCTACAAAAATGACGATTACTCGCTGTAAGGAACGGAATGACATGTTGCGTAGGAACGAAAAAATAAAAAGTCTGTCATGTATGTGAGTAATCATGCAGTTGTCTATGGTCAAAAAAAAAAGAAGCACCACGATCGTTACTGCCAAACATTTTGAATTTACGCTTACTGCCGTGTTTTTAGAAGTTATGATGAGTATAAAAATGCTAAACGTAAGAAAAATACGGTGCTGTGAGCGCTACCCGTGCGAAGCCGGGGCGAGTCAGTAGCATGATGTATATTATATGATGTGATAATTAGAGGAGTTTAGTAAGCCTAAAAATGTAGTTTCCCAGATGATTACAAAAAATATATCGATACCGATATGAAAATCGCCTTTTTTATCCCATCGCTAGCCATGAGAAGAGCCAATAAGCACGGACGTGACACTCACATTAACGCCGTGTGACATCGCTACGCTTTTTTCTACGTTGTGATGGTATTTCTATGGGTTAAGTTAACTCAAGTTATTCAAGTGACCGCGACTGATGTTTTGTAACTTAAGCATAACATAGGCATAGTTTCAACACAATAGAATGGACATATTTTGTTGACAAAGCCAAAGACAAGTACCTAACGGCGTAATATTGTACTTTCCTTCCCTGGATCTCACAGCGCCCGCGGGATGAGCAGGGTGGACCACAGCCACGGTACGTTTATACTTTCCTTCCCTGGTTCTCACAGCGCCCGCGGGACGAGCAGGGTGGACCACAGCCACGGTACGTTTATACTTTCCTTCCCTGGTTCTCACAGCGCCCGCGGGACGAGCAGGGTGGACCACAGCCACGGTACGTTTATTGTACTTTCCTTCCCTGGTTCTCACAGCGCCCGCGGGACGAGCAGGGTGGACCACAGCCACGGTACGTTTATACTTTCCTTCCCTGGTTCTCACAGCGCCCGCGGGACGAGCAGGCTGGACCACAGCCACGGTACGTTTATACTTTCCTTCCCTGGTTCTCACAGCGCCCGCGGGACGAGCAGGGTGGACCACAGCCACGGTACGTTTATAGCTACTCGGTGGTCCTACAACGATCAAATAATTGTAAGCTGTTATGTGCAGATTCCGATGCCATCAAAAATGGTACAGGAAAACTTCGAGGAAACTAGCAGATAAATACCCATCGTCATCATCTGCCTATACTTGTCCATTGCTAGTCGAGGGCTTCTCTCAACGCACGCCACTGAGCTCGGTCTTCAGCTCTCCTCATCCATTTTCTGCCAGCCGCTTTTCGCAGTTCATCACTCCACATGGCTACAGGACATCCTACACTACATTTGCCTAAACGTACTCGAGAACTCGTCTACCCCAATGGTAGACGGTTTCTTCGGGAAATGTGACCAGCCAGTAAAAATATATGAACTTTAGATCTCCACTTGGACAGCTCATCGTTCATGACCCGTCCTCTTTCTGAGAGAAGGCCGGAGCCTATAGGAACATCATAGGCTGGTAATGATAATCCGTGCTTCGGAGGGCAAGTTAAGGTGTCGGTCCCGGCTGTTATTGATTATTAGCAGTCGTTAAGCCATGTCGGAGGCCCTCGGGCGGCCTCACAAACTGTGACACCAGAGGCCAGCACTACCTCACAGGACAATCAAACAATAATCATGAATATATATAACCACTGAACCGATTCCAAAATTATTTCACTGCTACATCATTCCCATGATATGTTGGTGCGAACGAAGTGTTTAATTTTCAAACAAATAAGGTTATGTTAAAATTAAACACGCTCTTGAAGTCATCCCGTCACACTCGTGAAACATTAAACAGGTTCTTGAAGTCATCCCGTCACACTCGTGAAACATTAAACAGGCTCTTGAAGTCATCCCGTCACACTCGTGAAACATTAAACAGGCTCTTGAAGTCATCCCGTCACACTCGTGAAACATTAAACAGGCTCTTGAAGTCATCCCGTCACACTCGTGAAACATTAAACAGGCTCTTGAAGTCATCCCGTCACACTCGTGAAACATTCTGCCCATACTTATGTAAAAAGAACACATCAAAATAACTTCTCAAGTTAACGCTCGGTCGGCTTTAATATTAACATAAACTGCCGATTCACATGTAAAACTGTTTGTTTCTTTAAATACACGAATTAAATGCGCTATAAAGCTAAAGAGATGGCCTGGTTGGGATGTCGTTAAATTTTAATATGTAATCGTCTCGAGGCGTTCGAATAAATCGATACGAAAAGTCTCGCTGGCGTAACATAGCCGCGTATGTAAATTATATCAAACAAGCTGCTTTTCACTAATATTATTAAGAGAAAAATGAAAAGTTAGTGTTTGTTGAAAATCCTTTCAATAGTATTGACTTTCTGAGTTTATGATGCTGTGACAAAAGGCAGCTTGACGAAGGATTACTCGTAAAAATAGCATGGTTGTACAAGGCTATTTTGAAGAAGAAAAAAACGACTTCAAATTAATTAAATTATATCTAAAAAATACTGATCCAATTTTGATAAAATTTTAATCTTCTAAATAAAAAAAATAAAAAAACTGTTCCGCAAAATGCGGAGAAACAGTGAGAAAAAAAATCGAACATAGATTTATTTTGTGAGGTCGTTTAAAAACAGTCAAGCGTTTTCTGGAATTAAACACAGAGAAGTAAAATATACCTTCTAACAAGATATAAGTTCAAAAACTAAAACCTAACTGCGATTCGGTGAAAAATATATGACACTCTTGCGATTAAGACGAATCGATTGACAACTCGCTTGTCAAAATCGGACCAATCAGAGCGATGCTATGTGGTGGAACGTCCACATAACCACATACACATAGACTGTTAAACTTAGTACCCTTCGCTTGCTTTGCTGTAGTCGGGTAAAAATCTAATCAAAATTAAAATAATTCATCTTCATTTTAGGAAGTTTAGTAAGAAAACTGTAGGCTAGTATAATAATTCCAAGGATACTAAATTAATCCAAACAACAATTGTGATCCTCTGATTGAAATTACTATCGAAGCATCGCATGTTCCACAGGATACACCATCAAGAGCCATTACTTTTAATAATTAATTACATTTTTACTGCTAGCAACATTGGCTGCATCGCCCCAAATAAAGACATTACCTTGTGACGTTTATAACAAAATACGGCCGCATCAAAAATGGCGAAAGGCGCGCCGAGTAATTTTAGGGAAACTTTTCCTTAATAAATGTCTTTTCATCCTTCTTTCGCCACTTAATTTGGATGAAATCGTTTAATTGTTAATTTATTCAATTACTTTCTCAATTTTGATGTTATGGTCTTCCTCTTTAGCACAGTAGGGGACAATTTAAAATTATAAATAATGCTGAGGGGAAAAAAATCGTACTTGGGTATATTTGACTTAGAAACTGAATTATTAAGTAATTTACTGCTGGTTCAAGAGAAATATTCATTTGTGAATGTTGAGAATATTGTTCTTAAATAATTTAATGGTCCTTTAGAGAAAAATAACTCTATAATTTTAGAGATATAATTATATATTTAAACGGGACTTAGTCGCGCTGAAAACTTAATATTTATTTACCTCGACGTTTTTACCACGTGGTCTTCTCGTGACCACGAACTTGATCGAAACGTCGAGGTAAATAAAAGTTAAGTTTTCAGCGCGATTAAGTCTCGTTTAAATAATGTGTTCGAATCGCGAACGTTTAAAAGTCTCAATTTTAGAGATAATACGAGTATAAGAGGAAAGAGATATTAAGTGTTTGTTTGTTGTTTTGTGTTGTGTACAGAACTATTATGTCAGGGATGAGTGAGACGATAGCAAGCTAAAATTTAGATTTTTAATTCCACAAATATTCAAGTTAATTTCCGGTTACCACCATCTGACTTGTTAAGTATACGTATCTGTAGACACACACGACTAAAGACACATTACACTATACTTAATCGAAAGTGCTAAAAACCCCGATTGAGCACAAAACTCAATTGACGACCGGTTGTTCTCGTGGCTAGAGATCCTGGGTACGATATCGTACGGTCGCGGGTTCGAATCCTGCAAGGTGCAATCATTTGTGTGATGAGCAGAAATGTTTGTTTCCGAGTCATGGATGTAATATTCTTATCTATGTATGTTTATCCGTTATCTAGTGCCCATAGCACAGGGTATCCTAGTTTGGGGCTAGATAATTGGTGTGGAAATGTCCCGTATATATTATTATTATTATTATTAAAACTAAAAGAGGCAATAATTAAATGATAATATTTGCAAACCAACTTTAAATTGTTATATATCCTAAACGGTCATTCGAAATTCAAAATGATAAGAGAAACCTAAAGATGGTTTTCAAACACCTATTCAATTATACCCCACTTAACAGAGTTCGTTAGTAAGATAGATAGATAGATAGATAAACACTTTATTGCCCACCAAATAAAAATATACAATAATGAAATACATTTAAGTTACTTAATATGAACAGACTACAATGGGCGGTCTTCTCGCTTAAAGTGATTTCTTCCAGGCAACCGTTGGATGGAGAGGATTTTATAAGAAAATATAATATAGATATTATCGTTAGATAGTAAGAATTATCAAAATCGGTCCACGCGTTTGGTCTATATAGTGCCAAAAAAGAACAGACATACATACATGGGCTCATATATACAATACTCTCCGGGCAGTCGGGTAAAAAGACCTAAAATAATTCAGAACGCGAACGCAGAAACAAAATCTAGAAAAACATAACGAAAATAACAAATGCAAATACTCAGTTCATTGAAATTCACAATTCTATCCATACACGTTACCTACGTTTGTCTGTCTGTCGGCAACACTCGATATAATAGTATGCAGATTGGATGCAGTGCATCACTATTTGAACAGGTTATCGTAGCGTGCAGGGAGTTTACTGACGTCAGTAAAGTACGGGCTAGGGATGGGGTGAGCTAGAGAAAAGTACTTCATTAATCAGATTCGTAAAACTTTTTTTATACACACAGGTCTTTTTATTTTCTTAATGGTTCCAATTATTATTAAAACTCATCATTAAATATAATTATGGTGAATCAGTCTGTCTTAAATTTAAGCCACTTTCAACAGTTTTTAAACCTCTCAAATGTTCCACATTTTGCTTGTACTTTGTAGTTATTATGGCTACCTATTATTAAACCTATTATGTACTTCGATATAACCACCAGCTTCTTTTTAAAAATAAATAATGTTTTGCTGGACGGAATTTGTACCTAATCTCAACAATTAAGTTAAAAATTGTCGCACATAAATCGTTATTATTATGTAAACATTGATCAATCATTTATATTCTTTTGTATTTATGTAAAACTACAAGCTATTACAGAAATATTTAAATCATCCAACAAATTATTGTTATAATTTAAATAAATTTGTCATCACTGCTACCAGTAATGAATAATTAAGTATAATTATATTTTAAATCTGTTAATTTTGTGTCCGATAGATTAACCAGCGGGGAGCTAATCGAAATACATTATTACGCCAATAATCGATACTATTACTATAGATATTTTAATAATGTCATCATTTACATGAATGGAATAGTGTCAAGGATTGGCTTTACATGAATGCTGTGCGTGTCTTGATATTGCCTAAACTGAATTTCATTCTGCAGCGTTTCCAAAATGTCCCATAGTCGATGAAAATTAAATTACACGTATAGCCTTCAAAAGTTTAGAGTAGGTATACGTGAACGAAGTTTCGACGAAGTGCTACTAGCTATTGAGAAAAAAAAAACTTTGTTTCGTTCTGAAAGTTGATTTGTTCGCCAGTACCTTTTATAAATTACTAGCTTCCCGCCCGCGACTCCGTCCGCGCGGACCTACTATTTATCGCGAAAAAAACATCCTATGTTCTTCTACAATATTAAAAACCAATGCAAAAGTAGGTATAGCACCATTGGCCCTATTATGTGTAGCACCAATGTTCTTGATGTTTTTTTGACATACGTGTTATTTCGTTTCCATGGGAACCGTTTCTTACCGCGAGTAATCATTTTTTTCCAGTTTTCCCGTAGAATCTTGCAATTTTCCGGGATAAAAAGTATCCTATGTTTTTTCCAGGGTATAACTTAGGATTTATTATGCATATGGTATAAGCTGTCTCCATTCCAAATTTCATCAAAATCCGTCCAACCGTTTTCGCGTGAAAGCTCTCCAAACAAACAAACACACAACGTTTCACTTTTATATATTGGTATGGATCGTATCTCGCTATTTAAGTTACGAATGCCTGGAAATTGAACAAAAAAAAAGATCGCTGCTTAGCAATAAGGCTGCTGATGTACTATTTTAAGCTCAATGTCTGCAACGTGCATTCAGCTTAGAGTTATGTAAAGTGTTATCTATCTATTGCAGGATATGTAAATTTTAAAGTTATCATGATATACTAGTTTGCAAAATATACTTATTGTATTTGACGGGCTAAAAAACTTATCGATAAAGTCAACCCAACGTATCTTATCCCTACGAAGCGCATAATTAGGCGCTATCTCTCACAGCAGTTTGTTTGTGTTCGATATAACGACGCAACGACGCCGTGTAACGACGTTGCACGACTCCTACTAGAGCAGGACACGACTTTAGAGGCACGAGCAGACTGTAGGACCAGATTCAGAATCTGATTCACAATAAAAAATAAATAGGTCATCATCATCATCATCATCATCATGTCAGCCTTTAGAAGTCCACTGCTGAACATAGGCCTCCCCCAAAGAGCGCCATGACGAGCGATCCTGTGCCACCTCCATCCACCGACTTCCTGCGATGGCTACAATGTCGTCGGTCCATCGTGTGGGGGGTCTCTCCACACTTTGCTTGCTTGTTCGTGGTCGCCATTCGAGAACCTTTATTCCCCAGCGGTTATCGGTTCTGCGAACTATATGACCTGCCCATTGCCACTTCAACTTGCAAACTCTGAGAGCTATGTCGGTAACCTTCGTTCTTCTACGGATTTCCTCATTTCTGATTCTATCACGTAGTGAAACACCGAGCATAGCTCTCTCGATTGCACGCTGCGCAACTCTGAGCTTTTGTATGAGACCAATAGTTAGCGACCACGTCTCAGTGCCGTATGTCATCACTGGCAACACGCACTGATTATAAACTTTCGTCTTGAGGCTCTGCGGTATCTGCGACGAGAAGATATGGCGTAATTTCCCGAACGTTGCCCATCCGAGTTGGATTCGTCGGTTGACCTCTTTGTCGAAGTTGGATCTACCCAGTTGGATCGTCTGACCCAAGTAGACATAGTGATCAACAGCTTCGATAATATCGTTCCCAACATAAACCAGCATGGGTACGACATGGGCATTTGACATGATGTTCGTCTTGCCCATGTTCATTTTAAGACCCACCTGTTGGGAAACAATCTTGAGGTCACTGAGCATTGTGCTTAGGTCTTTCAGGGTTTCAGCCATGATGACTATATCATCAGCAAATCAAAGGATGTATTCGCCATTGATGTTAACACCAAATCAAAAATAAATAGGTACTTAACCATAAAATTATTGAAAAAAAACCGTCGCAGGACGCCTGGCAGATGTGTAAACATCAAATATGGCCGAGCTGAGGCGGAAAAAGCCGACAAGCCAAGAGCGGCGCGTCACCAGCACCACGCTCGATCGCCACGCCAAGAGTCGGCGTTACCCCGTACCGCGCTATTAGATGTTTACGGATCAAAAAGCAATATCAAGAAAGAAAAACCTAAAGAAAAAAGCGATGTCATAAACTGAAATCGTTGCTTGTAGTATTATTGTTTCTGGACCGCCCTCATCAATAAGGTAGAAAATAAACAAAGCGATGTGATAAACTGAAATCGTTGCTTGTAGTATTATTGTTTCTGGACCGCCCTCAACAATATGGTAGAAAATAAAAAAAACGATGTGATAAACTGAAATCGTTGCTTGTAGTATTATTGTTTCTGGACCGCCCTCAACAATAAGGTAGAAAATAAAAAAAGCGATGTGGTAAACTGAAATCTTTGCTTGTAGTATTATTGTTTCTGGACCGCCCTCAACAATAAGGTAGAAAATAAAAAAAGCGACGTGGTAAACTGAAATCGTTGCTTGTAGTATTATTGTTTCTGGACCGCCCTCAACAATAAGGTAGAAAATAAAAAAAGCGATGTGATAAACTGAAATCGTTGCTTGTAGTATTATTGTTTCTGGACCGCCCTCAACAATAAGGTAGAAAGAAAAAAAAGCGATGTGATAAACTGAAATCGTTGCTTGTAGTATTATTGTTTCTGGGCCGCCCTCAACAATAAGGTAGAAAATAAAAAAAGCGATGTGATAAACTGAAATCGTTGCTTGTAGTATTATTGTTTCTGGACCGACTTAAAAAATAAGGTAGAAAATAAAAAAAGAACCATCGAAATCGGACCTAATAAGGCGGATATATTCAGTAGCCCCCTTTTTGGGGGGAAATCGTCTAAATCGGTTGAGAAATGCGACCTGTAGAGGAGAACTGAGATCCGGACTGACATACGAAAGCATTTTTGCCCAAGATGAAACGGATCGCGCTCGCTCGTTCAATTATCTACATCTTCTACAGTAATATAATAAAGAGGAAAGATTTGATTCTTTGTAATGAATAAACTCATAAAATACTAACACCGATTTTAAAAATTCTTTCGCCTATAGGTAGCTACATTCTTAGTGAGTAACATGCGCAGTATTTTAGTTTTCAATAAAATTTGAGATCCCTACGAAAATTGCAATAATGTAACCCAAGATGCCAAAAATAAAGAACGGAAATTACATTTCCATGGAAACGAAATAATAACAAGTATGTCAAGTAGGTGAGTAATAATAACAAGTATGTCAAGTAGGTGAGTAATAATGCAGTTGTCTAGGGTAAAGAAACATTGCTGTACTGGAGATTTTTTTAGAAGTTTATATTACGGGTATATGAAAATCCACAACCACATATAAAAGTGTAACGTTGTCTGTTTGTTTGTTTGTTTGTTTGTTTGGGGAGTTTTAACGCGATAACTGCTAGAAGGATTTTGAATGGAGAAAGCTTATACCCTGAAATAACACATATCATCATACTTCACCATCATCATCATACTTCACTCTCAAATGGCTGAACGGAATTAGATAAAATTTGGAATAACACATGTGATACTTTTCATCATCATCATCATCCCTAACGCGGGTGAAGCCGTGAGGCGCAGCTAGTAATAGAAGGCGCAGCAGAGGCCAGCACCACCTCATACGACAAGCAGCAACAACATAACTAGTATTTTCATAATCTTACAAGTAATACATAGGTAGGTGTAATATTGATCTGACGCGTACAAACTGTTAATTATCTGGGTTTCTCTTATTATTCGCAACTACAGCTACAGTTGAACTACTAAGACTTAAATAATCAAATGATAACAACAAGCGCGGTCAAGTACCTTCATAAAAAACCCGACTGCGAGCAAAACTAAAAAGAGGCAAGTATTTAAGTGAGAACGGTTGCTAACCAAATTTAAATCGAGATCCTAAATTTTAATGGTCATTCGAAATGAAAATAATATGAGAAACCTAAAGATGATTTTCAAATACATATTCAATGATACACTATAGCACCACTTAACATTTCACTTTTTCATTTCAACTTTGCGCTGTGCAGTCTGGTAAACAAGATCAAATGTAGATTTAAACAGTTATCTGAAAACCAGTTTTTATTTCCACTTTGCGCTGTGCAGTCTGGTAAACAAGCTCAAATGTAGATTTAAACAGTTATCTGAAAACCAGTTTTTATTTCCACTTTGCGTTGTGCAGTCTGGTAAACAAGCTCAAATGTAGATTTAAACAGTTATCTGAAAACCAGTTTTTATTTCCACTTTGCGTTGTGCAGTCTGGTAAACAAGCTCAAATGTAGATTTAAACAGTTATCTGAAAACCAGTTTTTATTTCCACTTTGCGTTGTGCAGTCTGGTAAACAAGCTCAAATGTAGATTTAAACAGTTATCTGAAAACCAGTTTTTATTTCCACTTTGCGTTGTGCAGTCTGGTAAACAAGCTCAAATGTAGATTTAAACAGTTATCTGAAAACCAGTTTTTATTTCCACTTTGCGCTGTGCAGTCTGGTAAACAAGCTCAAATGTAGATTTAAACAGTTATCTGAAAACCAGTTTTTATTTCCACTTTGCGTTGTGCAGTCTGGTAAACAAGCTCAAATGTAGATTTAAACAGTTATCTGAAAACCAGTTTTTATTTCCACTTTGCGTTGTGCAGTCTGGTAAACAAGCTCAAATGTAGATTTAAACAGTTATCTGAAAACCAGTTTTTATTTCCACTTTGCGTTGTGCAGTCTGGTAAACAAGCTCAAATGTAGATTTAAACAGTTATCTGAAAACCAGTTTTTATTTCCACTTTGCGTTGTGCAGTCTGGTAAACAAGCTCAAATGTAGATTTAAACAGTTATCTGAAAACCAGTTTTTATTTCCACTTTGCGTTGTGCAGTCTGGTAAACAAGCTCAAATGTAGATTTAAACAGTTATCTGAAAACCAGTTTTTATTTCCACTTTGCGTTGTGCAGTCTGGTAAACAAGCTCAAATGTAGATTTAAACAGTTATCTGAAAACCAGTTTTTATTTCCACTTTGCGTTGTGCAGTCTGGTAAACAAGCTCAAATGTAGATTTAAACAGTTATCTGAAAACCAGTTTTTATTTCCACTTTGCGCTGTGCAGTCTGGTAAACAAGCTCAAATGTAGATTTAAACAGTTATCTGAAAACCAGTTTTTATTTCCACTTTGCGTTGTGCAGTCTGGTAAACAAGCTCAAATGTAGATTTAAACAGTTATCTGAAAACCAGTTTTTATTTCTACTTTGCGTTGTGCAGTCTGGTAAACAAGCTCAAATGTAGATTTAAACAGTTATCTGAAAACCAGTTTTTATTTCCACTTTGCGTTGTGCAGTCTGGTAAACAAGCTCAAATGTAGATTTAAACAGTTATCTGAAAACCAGTTTTTATTTCCACTTTGCGTTGTGCAGTCTGGTAAACAAGCTCAAATGTAGATTTAAACAGTTATCTGAAAACCAGTTTTTATTTCCACTTTGCGCTGTGCAGTCTGGTAAACAAGCTCAAATGTAGATTTAAACAGTTATCTGAAAACCAGTTTTTATTTCCACTTTGCGTTGTGCAGTCTGGTAAACAAGCTCAAATGTAGATTTAAACAGTTATCTGAAAACCAGTTTTTATTTCCACTTTGCGTTGTGCAGTCTGGTAAACAAGCTCAAATGTAGATTTAAACAGTTATCTGAAAACCAGTTTTTATTTCCACTTTGCGTTGTGCAGTCTGGTAAACAAGCTCAAATGTAGATTTAAACAGTTATCTGAAAACCAGTTTTTATTTCAATTTTGCGTTGAATGCAAGCCTATGAAACTTTATAAACAAAGACGATGCTTGGCTTCTACTCATCGCATAGGATTGATAGCCTATGAAACTTTATAAACGAAGACGATGCTCGGCTTCTACTCATCGCATAGGATTGATAGCCTATGAAACTTTATAAACGAAGACGATGCTCGGCTTCTACTCATCGCATAGGATTGATAGCCTATGAAACTTTATAATCAAAGACGATGCTCGGCTTCTACTCATCGCATAGGATTGATAGCCTATGAAACTTTATAAACGAAGACGATGCTCGGCTTCTACTCATCGCATAGGATTGATAGCCTATGAAACTTTATAAACGAAGACGATGCTCGGCTTCTACTCATCGCATAGGATAGATAGCTTATGAAACTTTATAAACGAAGACGATGCTCGGCTTCTACTCATCGCATAGGATAGATAGCTTATGAAACTTTATAAATGAAGACGATGCTCGGCTTCTAATCATCTCATCAGATTGAGATGCCAAGTACGCCAGTTGTTAAGTCAAAACCTAAGCTAACTAACAGTGTAAGCCGCATCGCAATAGGTGCAGTAGTTTTTACGTGATGCACGAACAAACATACAGACAAACAAACTGAAAGCCCCATACAAAAAAAAGATCTCGTTCTGTGTCTTATTTTAAGTAACCACATAGCATTTTTTTGAAATATCTTCATAGTACAGATTTTTTGTTACCTACTACTTTAATATAAGAAGTATAGATAGACAGATAACTCACAAGTAAAACTGGAAGATCTGATCAGCCTCAATACCTACTGTGGTATAAGTAATATAAGAAGTATAGATAGATAGATAACTCACAAGTAAAACTGGAAGATCTGATCAGCCTCAATACCTACTGTGGTATAAGTAATATAAGAAGTATAGATAGATAGATAACTCACAAGTAAAACTGGAAGATCTGATCAGCCTCAATACCTACTGTGGTATAAGTAATATAAGAAGTATAGATAGATAGATAACTCACAAGTAAAACTGGAAGATCTGATCAGCCTCAATACCTACTGTGGTATAAGTAATATAAGAAGTATAGATAGATAGATAACTCACAAGTAAAACTGGAAGATCTGATCAGCCTCAATACCTACTGTGGTATAAGTAATATAAGAAGTATAGATAGATAGATAACTCACAAGTAAAACTGGAAGATCTGATCAGCCTCAATACCTACTGTGGTATAAGTAATATAAGAAGTATAGATAGATAGATAACTGACAAGTAAAACTGGAAGATCTGATCAGCCTCAATACCTACTGTGGTATAAGTAATATAAGAAGTATAGATAGATAGATAACTCACAAGTAAAACTGGAAGATCTGATCAGCCTCAATACCTACTGTGGTATAAGTAATATAAGAAGTATAGATAGATAGATAACTCACAAGTAAAACTGGAAGATCTGATCAGCCTCAATACCTACTGTGGTATAAGTAATATAAGAAGTATAGATAGATAGATAACTGACAAGTAAAACTGGAAGATCTGATCAGCCTCAATACCTACTGTGGTATAAGTAATATAAGAAGTATAGATAGATAGATAACTCACAAGTAAAACTGGAAGATCTGATCAGCCTCAATACCTACTGTGGTATAAGTAATATAAGAAGTATAGATAGATAGATAACTCACAAGTAAAACTGGAAGATCTGATCAGCCTCAATACCTACTGTGGTATAAGTAATATAAGAAGTATAGATAGATAGATAACTGACAAGTAAAACTGGAAGATCTGATCAGCCTCAACACCTACTGTGGTATAAGTAATATAAGAAGTATAGATAGATAGATAACTCACAAGTAAAACTGGAAGATCTGATCAGCCTCAATACCTACTGTGGTATAAGTAACATAAGAAGTATAGATAGATAGACAGATAACTCACAAGTAAAACTGGAAGATCTGATCAGCCTCAATACATACTGTGGTTTAAGTAAAGAATTTAATCTCCATCTCCAATATTTAATAAAATATACCGCCGGCAGTAAGGGGATTATGTTTTCTTAGAATTTGTTTCGAATCAGATTATAGAGCCTTTCTTGTTTCTGCTTGGTTTGAGGGAAGACGATTCTATGTGTTTATTTTTCGATTTGTAAAATGTGTGCATTCCACGTAGTGCATTCCAAGTGCTTGAAGACGATTCTACAATGTGTGCGTCCAGTGTTAACACTAACACACACACACACACACATTAACATGCACATGTCTTTAGTAGTCGCTTAAGACAAATCGATTGACGTAAGAATCATAAAGATCGATCAACGCGTTTGGTTTTTATAGTGCCACAAAGGGACAGACATAGACATACATAGACTGATAAAATATATTAGTTTTCGTTGCGCAGTCTGGTAATAAGAGGCTCTGTGGCGTTGATGTTCAGCAGTGGACAAATACAGGCTGATCATGAACGTTTCTACGGACTGAGGCGACGGACGGTGTTGTTGATGTTTTAGTAACTATTGGATATAATGCGAACTTTGACTTTGTTCATTCTTATCTTACTCGTAGCTCAAACTTCGCTATGTGTTGATCCTGCAAACATAACTTGAGGAAGCCTTGGAGTCTAAAACAAAGCCTTTGGACACTTCCTCTTGCAAAATAGTGGCGCGTCGCTGTATCCATACCAATATATAAAAGTGAAACGTTGTTTGTTTGTTTGGGGATTAATTATTATACCGTATATAAAACATAGGAAAACATTGAACAAAGGACTTAAGGATAAAACATAGGGACAAAACATAGGGATTAAACATAGGAAACATTGTTATACCGTAGAATAAAACATAGGATACTTTTAATCTCGGAAAATTGGGAGTTTCCACGGGAAAACTGGAAAATGTTCATTATTCGCTGTAAAGAACGGTTGCCATGAAAACGAAATAATAAATATGTCAAAAAAAACAAGAGCATTAGTGCTATACCTATTCTTGCATTGGCTTTTAATATCTAGGTTCATACCTAGGATGCTTACTTTCGCGATAAACTGTAGGTCGCGCGGGCGGAGTCGCGGGCGGGAAAACTAGTCCAAAACAAAAATTACTGTTTTCTTATACAATTATAATGAAAATTCGTTCACTACCTAAATTGTACATTTTAGATTTATCATCGGCGTCAAATAATTCGTTACTTAAATTTAAAAAAACGTGGGAAAATAAATATTTGATAGATCATCAAATAAAATGATAATAAAAGTTATCTGTGGATCTAATGGACGACCGAGTCAAGGTAGAAACATGTCATAGATAAGCCAAGCAGCGATGTTTTATGGTTCCGCAGTGAAGGGGAGTCACTTACGGTACGATTATCATCTTACATAACTGAAGAACCAACCCGAATAAACCAGCTATTAACAAAAACCGCATTTAAATCGGTTCGTCCGTTTCGGAACTGAGTTGCCACAGACAGACAGACAGGCTTCAAACTTACAGATACCTTTTTTGCATCGGGAGTTACAAATACGAAGAACTCTCAAAGAGAAATTTAAGTGGTCAGAACTCTTCAGCATAAAGTGTCCGTCTGTGTCATCATGTTGCCAGATGTGCAACCGCCAAGCAGTAGTGTACAAATATTTATCTCAGTCTGAAAGTCCTTGTAGCCAGCAAGAGTACTAACAACCGTATCAGAATCAGACGACCCGTAAAAGTTAAGGAGCTAGGTTGGACAAACACGTTACACACAAACTTCATGTCAAAAGCTGAAGCTTTTATTTTGACAGCGCTATATATAACTACTAGCTGCTCCCGCGGTTTCACCCGCTTTCCTCTGGAACCTTGCATTTTTTCGGAATAAAAAGTAGCGTACGTATTAATCCAGGGTATAAACTACCTTTCATCCAAATCCGTTCAGCCATTTGAGCGAGAAGAAGTAACAAAAATACACACACCACACATGCGTGTTGTGTGTATAATTTTGTTTTTGTATGTATGTACAAACATTCGCCTTAATAATACTATAGTATAACCAATCGAATTGCAAATCCGACGGAACCATCCCGCGCACTCCGCCGCGCTCTTAGCCGGTTTCAGGTGCGATAACGTTCGACGGGTGACCAAAATAACGTTACATGTCATTTATTTAAATTGATTTTTTTTAATTTATTGTTACCAGGTTTTTAATAGTTTTTATGGTTTGACTAGGTTTACGTCGCGGAGGCGCTCTCAATGTGTTATCATAACGTCGCGGAGGCGCTCTCAATGTGTTATCATAAAGTTATCACTGTAGATACCGTAAATAATTTAGCAAGTTTTTTTTTAAATATGTGGATTAGGATTTTTACTCGACTGAGGAAGGTTATGTGTTTGGGTTGTATATATCTTTAAAACACCATTTCAAAAATATATAATTCTTATAACTAACTTAATCTTACAACTTTTTCAATTTTAGATTATTCTAGTTAATGTAAATACTACAGTGTAATGTTGCAATGCACTATTAAAGTAATGTAAAATATGTAAGTAAAAAATAAATATGAAATTTATATAAATACTAGCTGCGCCCCGTGGTTTCACCCGCGTCCCTCAGGAACCATACATTTTCCGGGATAAAAAGTAGCCTATGTGTTAATCCAAGGTATAAGCTACCCCCGCACCATCCAAATCCGTTCAGCCATTTAAGCGTGAACAAGTAACAAACATACGTAGGTACACACACACACACATATCCTTAGCTACATTAAAAAAATCGCCGGTATAATATTGGTGTGATTATTTTTCTGGGAGGTGGTTGGTGGTGGTTCTGAACTCTATTCCCATGTAATATATTTTTCTGGGAGGTGGTTGGTGGTGGTTCTGAAGTCTATTCCCATGTAATATATTTTTCTGGGAGGTGGTTGGTGGTGGTTCTGAACTCTATTCCTATGTAATATATTTGGAGGTGGTTGGTGGTGGTTCTGAACTCTATTCCCATGTAATATATTTTTCTGGGAGGTAGTTGGTAGTGGTTCTGAACTCTATTCCCATGTAATATATTTCATCAGAATTGGTTAGTTTTTTAGTGTTCCGTACTTCAAAAGGAAAAATGGAACCCTTTTAGGATTACTTCGTTGTCCGTCTGTCGGTCTCTCTGTCTGTCAAGACCTCAGTGTAATTATATTATACTCTCAAGGTAGGTATACCACTTTTCTCAGGAACGCGTGAAGGTATCAAGTCGAGTTATCGAGTCGATTCAAGTCAAGGTGCGCGAGTCCGACTCGCACTTGGCAGGTTTTTTAGTAAGTGATCTATTTGAAATATTATTTTTTATACAATGGAATATTGAAAAAAACATTGGTCAGCTTCATCGACTCGACAGAGACTGATAACGAACGAACGCAGGACAGAAACCGAAACAAACCTTTTAAATTACAAGCTGAAGCTACAGTGGGGTCAACAGAACACTTGGGGTTCAATTAAGCCCCTTTCTTTAAACTCAAGTATGCGGGCCCCGGGACTCGACTTAGCGCGCGTCGACGGCTTCACCTGCAGTCGCTCTAAGAGGAATTTATACTAATAGTTTAAAAAACCAGTCCGCATCATTTGTACACAACTCTAGAACTCGTTTACCCCAACGGTCAGTTCGTCGAGAGATGTGACCGGCTCACTGCCACTTCAGCTTGAATTCTTTGTGGTATGTCGGTTACCTAGTTATCTGGCGAATCTCTTCATTGCGGATTCTGTCTGTCACAGAAACTCCGAGCACAGCTCTTTCTAAAGAACTTTAAACCAGTCTCAGCGAGCGTGTCCACGTTTCAGCTCCGTAGACCACGACTGGTAAAGTGGAGACCGCGTCGGTTAACTTAGTTTAGGAAGCCCTTCGGCCAGGTGGAGTGACGACTTTCGATTACCGGCTGACATGGACTGGATGAGAAGAGCCGAAGATTGGGCTCAGTGGCGTTCACTAAGAGAGGCCTACGTCCAGCAGTGGACGCATGTAGGCTACGTCCAGCAGTGGACGCATGTACGCTGATGATGCAAGTCATCTATTTTATAGGGTTAGAAGAAAAACAGTAGCATACATTGGTTCTAAATCAAAATTCACCGAGCCTTACTGGGTGCGGACTCGTGGTCACACTGATTGGTTACACTGGTGTCATCACCAGGAATTGCTTTATCTCTATCAGAAGGATCACCTTCACTCGTCACGAGGCCAAAACATACCGAGTTATAATATTTAAAATTGGATCATGACTTTTCTGAATGTTACATCGGTAGGTGAACATAATTATGCGGGAAAAACATGAAAGTGAAGTAACCCGATGCCTATTAGAGACCTTACATTGCGCCGGTATCACATTTCAAGCCCGGGGTGGATACCCACCCTTAGCAGGGTTGCGAGTTCTCATAAGATTTTGGTGTAGGTATTGCTCGGCAGATTTTGTATTCCCTTTTAATTTAAAACAGAGAGATTACTTTGGTGTAGGTATTGCTCGGCAGATTTTGTATTCCCTTTTAATTTAAAACAGAGAGATTACTTTGGTGTAGGTATTGCTCGGCAGGTTTTGTATTCCCTTTTAATTTAAAACAGAGAGATTACTTTGGTGTAGGTATTGCTCGGCAGATTTTGTATTCCCTTTTAATTTAAAACAGAGAGATTACTTTGGTGTAGGTATTGCTCGGCAGGTTTTGTATTCCCTTTTAATTTAAAACAGAGAGATTACTTTGGTGTAGGTATTGCTCGGCAGGTTTTGTATTCCCTTTTAATTTAAAACAGAGAGATTACTTTGGTGTAGGTATTGCTCGGCAGGTTTTGTATTCCCTTTTAATTTAAAACAGAGAGATTACTTTGGTGTAGGTATTGCTCGGCAGGTTTTGTATTCCCTTTTAATTTAAAACAGAGAGATTACTTTGGTGTAGGTATTGCTCGGCAGGTTTTGTATTCCCTTTTAATTTAAAACAGAGAGATTACTTTGGTGTAGGTATTGCTCGGCAGGTTTTGTATTCCCTTTTAATTTAAAACAGAGAGATTACTTTGGTGTAGGTATTGCTCGGCAGGGTTTGTATTCCTTTTTAATTTAAAACAGAGAGATTACTTTGGTGTAGGTATTGCTCGGCAGGTTTTGTATTCCCTTTTAATTTAAAACAGAGAGATTACTTTGGTGTAGGTATTGCTCGGCAGGTTTTGTATTCCCTTTTAATTTAAAACAGAGAGATTACTTTGGTGTAGGTATTGCTCGGCAGGTTTTGTATTCCCTTTTAATTTAAAACAGAGAGATTACTTCGTGTCCTGATCTCCGCTTCGGAACTAAAATATTTTTTGTATTTATATTTTACTAGCTTTCCCGCCCGCGACTGACGCTGCGCGCTGACTAAAGTTTATCGCGAAAAAAGCATCCTATGTTCTTCTAGGATATTAAAAACCAATGCAAAAGTAGGTATAGCACAAACGGTCTTGAAGTTTTTTGGCAGACTTGTTATTTCGTTTCCATAGCAACCGTTCCTTACAACGAGTACCTAATCAACATTTTCCAGTTGTCCCGTGGAAACTTATCATTTTCAGGGATAAAAAGTATCCTACTCGTATGTTTTATTCCAGGGTATAAGCTATATCCATTCCAAATTTAATCAAAATCCGGCCAGCCGTTATCGCGTTAAAACTCCCCAAACAAACAAACAGACAACGATTCACTTTTATATTAGCCGGACATGTTTGGTTTTTTCGGATCGTGTCCTGCCAAATATTTATTCCGGCTTTTGTTAGGCTTTTTGTTAGTGCAGCCCGATGCACGCAGCGCCTGAAACTATTCATACATAGACCGTTAAACTCATTACTTTTCTCTTGCTTCGCCGTAGTTAGGTAATAAAAGTATCTTAGGTGTTATTCTAAGTTCTAAAGTAGGTGTTTGTACGTACCTATTATTTTTCATTAATATTAATTTAGCCGTCAAGTAGTTTTAATCACACATCTGAAGTAATTTTAACAAATCCTACGGTTCCCTGTAGGATAGTTATTAACAAATCCTACGGTTCCCTGTAGGATAGTTATTAACAATTCCTACGGTTCCCTGTAGGATAGTTATTAACAAATCCTACGGTTCCCTGTAGGATAGTTATTAACAAATCCTACGGTTCCCTGTAGGATAGTTATTAACAAATCCTACGGTTCCCTGTAGGATAGTTATTAATTAATCAACGTTGTATTCGGCTGATTCAGTCAACAGTTACAAGTGTAGCGTAGACAAAACCGTAGGCGGAAGTTATGTTTATAAAAAGTTGCCAGCGTGCAGCGGTGAGAACAAAACCAAATTATCATCACCTGCAATTAGTAACGTAAGTGTTGCATGTTTAAATAATTAGTAAAACAAAACCAGTTAGACTAATGGACGCCATCATTAGTCATAACATATAACTTGATTGATACGAGTGGTGTGTGTTGTGAGACAGGTTGAATGGTTTCATCAGGTTTTATGTTTCTAATTAGAAACCTACTACACAACATCATTCAGCCTCTCCAGTAACTACTTACCTACCAATGTTGGTGGTTAATGTATCTACAGTGAAGTCTCCCATTGTTTTAAACTTATATTTAAGGGTAGGAACATAGTCGTATACAAAAAAAACGGCCAAATGCGAGTTGGCCTCGCGCGCCGAGGGTTTCGTACCTGCCACCAACCTCGCATTGCATCCAAATGCGCAAGAATTAGTTACCTAGTAATTATGCAATTAATGACTTACCTACTGTAGGTACATTACAGACACTAATTACTGTAAAACGTGTGTCAGTCACAGAATAAATAATAGTACTGCGTCATCGGTATCAAAACGATGCATTGTTGAATTTCTCTTTTTAATTTCCAAAATTGTTACCATTTCATAAAAAATACCGTAAACATCTACAAAAATGTCACACAACATACCGTTTTGACATATCAATACTATTTACTAATACTGTTGCCGTACATACACAGGACTCCAAAACAAATGAAAGCCAGTTTTTACACAAGTTGTTACTTACCTCTCTTCCGAAATATGAGATCGCAGACACAGAATGTGTAACTGTTTACTGACACAAGACACTGAGAACACAGAAAAATACACTGAATTTATCAAAAACAGCACTGTATCTAAATACGCGAGATTTCACAAAACCACGTCGGTAAGGATCGAGGGGTGAACGCGGACTAAGCAGGAATTTTGTTTTGCCCAGTCGTTGTCCCCGGTATTGCCAGTGACCACGTAATAATTACCCGGATTAATTACCCCCCTTGAGATTTTTGTCGAGTTTCTGTTTTGATTTGAGTAAGTTATTTAATAGAATTTACAAGAATTTGTTTTACAGGTGTGTCGAAAGATATATAATAGCATAGTAGCGTATTTTTACTTTCTCAACAAAGTTAAAAACATAAAAGATTCTAAATATAAAATTCGACATTTAGAAAATTAACATGAGTTGTGTTATTTGAGTAAAAAAAATGAATTTCTCTTGTGTTTAAACTAATTATAACACATTAGATCTATTACGAAAATATGAGACATGTTTATTGCATCACAATAATTTGTGTTCTAATATTATATTCAAACATAAAAATACAATGTCAAATAAAATATGCTCCCAACATTATGTCACACAAATGGACAGTTAGTTTTCCAGTTGTCAATTAATAGTCTAATTAGGATACATCTATTAAAGTCCACGTCGAATATGCAAAGTACCTAGTTTATCGTTTTTAAAGCCATTAGATAAAGTAAGGTAATTATAGTATATATATATATATATATATATATATATATATATATATATATATTATGTGTTTAACAAAATTTATGATAACACATATGTAAGTATGTATAAAAATATTAAGTTATATAGTTGTTTTTATTTATCTATTAACTTTTTTGTTCCAAAGTAAGTCTCCATCACTGACTGCAATGTTTATTTTATATTCCTGTCCATCCAGAGGTTGCCTCTAAGTAATTGCAAATAGCGATAAGGCCGCCTATTGTACAACATTAGATGTTATGTATAATTACTGTTATGTTGTTTTTTATTGTAATGTGTTCAATAAAGAGTTATTGTATTGTATTGTATAAGGCAACTGTTACAAATGTATATGCATTGATTTATTCGAAATTGAGTTGATTTTTACTGCAACATTTTAATATTAAAATTAAAACCAATCTAAATTACTTTATTTTGAATCAACATACCATAAAACACTAATATTTCAATCTTCCTAATAAATTAAAATGTTAAGGTATAAATTAAATAGGTGATAACAAATAGAATCTCCTCAAAAATCATCCAACTTTACCCGATTACCACGGTAATTTCACAAACCGGTCACCCAGCACATAATACCTGTACACGCACACACGCTCAGATGCTTTCACAGGGTGTCGTGTTACATCAAAGGGCGCACGCACACACCGACAGTAGAAAGAGAAGGGTATAGGGACTTGAATTTTGACCGCAGGATACTATTATTTATTCTGTGCCGCAAGCCCGTAGACGATTATTGGTGAACGGAAGATAGCCAGAAAGTAGTTTTGGATAGATTCATTTATTCTAGGCATGGGCGCACTCCTTCGACCTCATAGTCAATGTACTTAGTCGTTTGCTTACACTAAATAATATATTAATAGTAACTCTTCTATATTCAATACGTTTAGTAAAGCAGTAGGTATCAAAAAGAGTGGACGAAGAAATTAATTTAAAAATAATGGTCTAGGATACCTACTTAAAATAATATAACTTTTTTTTTAAAGTGTCTATTTGTCTGTTAGCGCATCACATAAAAACTACTCCACCGATTGCGATGCAGTTTTCACTATTGAGTAGCTTATTGTTTGACTTAAAAATTGGTGTAAGTAAAGTACTTGGTATCTCAATCCTTTGAGTAAAAGCCGAGCAATCGATAAAAAACTATTTGATGGATGAACAAATTTCAAATTTTGATGAAATGTAGAATATTGTACCTACATCGCGGGCACAGCTGTTATCTTATAATAACTAGTGGCTCTGTGAGCTGTAGACCTCGTGAGCACAAACATTTTTGCAATCAATCTTGCGGTGCAAAGTAGCGCCATCTAGTTACCTTATTGTACAACTAATATTAATAACCAAGGTGATCCATCAATCCCTACCTAGCAGGCTGATTCCAATGGTGAAAAACTAAAAGTGAGAAATTTACTGCATTTTGAGGACCTATTCTGCTCATCACGCCGTAGATCCTCATCAGATCTTCACCAGTTTTTTATGAGACCAACCTAAAGTTACTAAATTTTAAATAAAACAATATCCATCAAAATAATAACCATCAAAATAATGACCATCAAAATCGAATTTAATAAGGCGGAGATATTCCCTTTTTGTGTGTTGGGGTTTTTTTTTTTTTATTTGTGCTGGTTATGAATTTATGTGTAGTTGTATACATAATAAACATGTATTTTATTATTATTCAACTCCGATAAACAAACTATTGATGTGTAATCCTGGTTTTTGAATAAATGAGTATTAAATAACTAATCAAAAAACACTTTTTTTTATTGCATATGCATTGTCATCGAGCTAAGTCCTACCCTGAAAGTTTCAGCCGGATAGCTAATCGGGAAATGCTAGAAATTTGATTTGCAAGATTCCACTCGGAACGACAGACAGACAAACAAGAAAGTGACATTTTTATAAAAATACAAAAAACCCGACTGCGAACAAAATTATTATATACCTAATATTGTAAAGGCCAAAGTTTGTATGTATGTGTATGTTTGATACTACTTTACACTTGAATGGCTGTACGGAGTTGGATGAAATTTGGTATGGAGGTAGCTTATACCCTGGATTAACTTCTTACTAACTAGTATTTAGTTACTATTTATTCCGGAAAAATGCACGATTCCTGAGAGACGCGTGCGAAACCGCGGGCGCAGCTAGTATTTATGTAAATTTAATGTTTCGTTTTTACTTACATATTTTATTTTACTCAAATAGTGCATTTGCAACATTCATCATCATCATGTCAGCCTTTAGAAGTCCACTGCTGAACATAGACCTCCACCAAAGAGCGCCATGACGAGCGATCTTGTGCCACCGCCATCCACCGACTTTCTGCGATGGCTGGATGGATCTCTCCACACTTCGCTTGCTTGTTCGTGGTGTGTGTATGTGTGTATGTGTATGTGTGTATTAGTGTGTGTGTGTGTGTGAGGGTGTGCATGAGTGTGTGTTTGTGTGTCTGTGGCATCGTAGCTCCCAAACGAAAAGACCGATTTTGATGCGTTTTTTTCTGTTTGAAAGCTGATGT
Organism: Alsophila aescularia; assembly: GCA_946251855.1. Classification (NCBI taxonomy): domain Eukaryota; kingdom Metazoa; phylum Arthropoda; class Insecta; order Lepidoptera; family Geometridae; genus Alsophila; species Alsophila aescularia. Next base: position 62,598,561 of record OX276374.1, read on the forward strand.
GATCGAGATGGTTCTTAGCTATACTATGTTATTGTGATGTAACTACAAATGAATGGTTTTCGGTTTTTTTCTTTTTACTTGTGTTATAAGACATAGCTTCTTGCACATTTTCATAATTATTAGTGAACGGGAAGTACCCTAGTTTTTTTTATATCATTGGTTTTGATTCCCTTGCGCGTGTCAACATTTGCGACATAAACGGACGTACTCGTATCTTTTGAATGCGTTGACTTAAAAGCTTGTTTTTTTCACAACTCCAAGGGATTGCAGACCTGAGTATTTGATATTAATTTCAACTTGATACCTCCACGCGTCCTAGGGAAAATAATCTTGACAGACAGACAAGACATACAGCCAGACGGACGGACAACGAAGTGATCCTATAAGAGCTCCTTATTACGCGAGTGCTCTAAAAAGGAATGCATTGTTTTCAGGGTTCATGTATATTTGTATGTATGTAATGCATGTGAGTTTCTTTAGTCCACCATACACTTTAAATTTCTGAACAGATTTGGATCTATTGGGTATCGTTAGAACAATTACATCATCCCAATTAATTAAGGTTTTTTTTTTAAAGTTCATTTTGTTGGCAGTATGGCTCCAAAATCAATTGCATTTTTTTCCTAATTTTACAATATGGGTATCAAATTAAAGGCCTTGATGAGCACATTCTAAAAATATATAATTCATTAGAATTAATTATATTTTGGAAGGGCAGGCGTGTGTTTAAATTTTTAATTGATGGCTTGTTTCCTTTTGAGGCACGGAGGCGTAAAAATAACAATAGAAAGAACCCGGACTTTATATCGCAAATATTTCTAAATTCCCGTATTCATCCAGTTTTTGCCAATAAATCCGCACACTGCCCGCGACGGAGACGGATGGGCGACCGCGGCGGGCGCTCGCGGAATGTATGGCACTGTGCAGATGAAATGTTCTATGTGGAGATAACAAATTATTATAATTAACTACTGCGAACAAAACTAACAAGCACAAATTAAAAATGTATACAACCCCCTCCTTCCCTCTCCCCCATATAGCTAAAAACCATCTCGATCACATCAGCTTACAAACAGAAAAAACCGCATCAAAATCAGTCCATTCGTTTAGGAGCTACTATTTTGTTCATTTTTTTTGGAGGCTTTTCTTTATTCCAGACTGAAGCCAAAACTGTTTTTTTTTTAATTTTTGTCTCTCTGCCTGTCTGTCTGTATCTTGGCTAGGCATCACGCCGAAACCACTGAATGAATTAAAATGAAACTTAGTATGATTTGAGCTCATACTACGAGGATACTTTTCATCCCAAAAAATTTAACGGTCCCCGCAGGACAGGGGTTAAAATGTATTTAAAAAAACACTTATCACTCTGAAACTACTGGACGGATTTTGATGCATCAGTTTATATGATGGGTGAAAATTGAGAACACTTTTTATCCCGAAAAAATAAAGGGTTCCTGTGGGATAGGGGTCCAAATTCTGTACATTGAAGTTATTTTGTTTGTTTTTTTGGATGTTGTTTTATATTCAACTAGCTGTACCCGCGGCTTCGCACGCGTGTTCTTTTCTTTAGGTTCAAAGTACCATAATGTGCTATTCCAGGACCAATATACCTACATTTGAACAAAATTTCTTCAGCCGTCAAAAATACTTTATCAATTGCTCGGCTTCTAACTCGCCGGATTGAGATACCAATTACACCAGATTTTAATCAAACTCTAAGCTATCTAACAATGGAAACCGCATTGCAATCGGTTCAGTAGATTTTTCGTGATGCGTGAACAAACAATTGTTTGTTCAATATCTTTTTTAAGCACCCAAGAGCATTTTTTTCATTTGAATTCATTTAGTAGTTTGGGTGCGATGCGCGGTCAAGATACAGACAAACAGACACACAAAATTAAAAAGTAAAACAGTTTAGCTTCAGTATTGAATATAGAGAACCATGCAAAAAATATTTTTTATTACTTAAATATTAACATAACTTTGGACCCATATCCCGCAGAAACCCTTTACTTATTTGGGATAAAACGTGTCCTCAATTTTAACCCATCATATACCTTAATACAGTGCCAAGTTGCATCAAAACCCGTCCATTACTTTTCACGTTTCTAAGTACCTATAATTAATTGTAAATGTTGAGTACCTGCTACACGAGAGAACAGAACTGCGCCGTGAAAAGCCGATCCTACTTCACACTAACACCTTGCTGATTGTAAATGTTGAGTACCTACCTACTACACGAGAGAACGGAACTGCGCCGTGAAAAGCCGATCCTACTTCACACTAACACCTTGCTGATTGTAAATGTTGAGTACCTACCTACTACACGAGAGAACGGAACTGCGCCGTGAAAAGCCGATCCTACTTCACACTAACACCTTGCTGATTGTAAATGTTGAGTACCTACCTACTACACGAGAGAACGGAACTGCGCCGTGAAAAGCCGATCCTACTTCACACTAACACCTTGCTGATTGTAAATGTTGAGTACCTACCTACTACACGAGAGAACGGAACTGAGCCGTGAAAAGCCGATCCTACTTCACACTAACATTTAACATTAACATTAACATTATTGATGATGTACCTGTAATATTGTAATTGCCATGTAGTATAACTTAAGTTGAGGTATAAAACGGAAAAATTACTACGTTATACGTTAGAGGCAGGCGAGTATTTATTTCCTTGAACCGTGTGTGATTCTACTTTTCGAATCACCGTTAGAGGCAGGTGAGTATTTATTTCCTTGTACCGTGTGTGATTCTACTTTTCGAATCACCGTTAGAGGCAGGTGAGTATTTATTTCCTTGTACCGTGTGTGATTCTACTTTACGAATCACGGTTAGAGGCAGGTGAGTATTTATTTCCATGTACCGTGTGTGATTCTACTTTTCGAATCACCGTTAGAGGCAGGTGAGTATTTATTTCCATGTACCGTGTGTGATTCTACTTTTTGAATCACCGTTAGAGGCAGGTGAGTATTTATTTCCTTGTACCGTGTGTGATTCTACTTTACGAATCACCGTTAGAGCAGGTGAGTATTTATTTCCTTGTACCGTGTGTGATTCTACTTTACGAATCACCGTTAGAGCAGGTGAGTATTTATTTCCTTGTACCGTGTGTGATTCTACTTTTCGAATCACCGTTAGAGGCAGGTGAGTATTTATTTCCTTGTACCGTGTGTGATTCTACTTTTGGCATATCAAAAGACAAATACCTTTTTAAGCACAAAGTTATTTAAAACTAGCTGTGCCCGCGGCTTTGCCCGCGTGGTCATTTCATTTCAAAGTAGCCCACACGTGTTATTCCAGGACCAAAAGTACCTATAGTACAATTATTATTGAACGCGCGAGCGCGAAGCGTCTCCGTTTCAGCGCGGGGCAAAAATTATTTCGTATGTCCGAATCTCTGTTAGCTCTTCAGGTCGTATTTCTCAACCGATCTAGACGAAACTTGGTACTTATACAGGTTAAACAAATTTTTAGAATATTTTAGTCGTCGGGGATTTTTAATTGGGTGAGTACTTCCCCAAAAAGGGGCAATAAGGGGGCTACTGAATATCTTCGCCTTATTAGATCCGATTTCGATGGTTCCTTTTTTGTATTTGAAAGTTAGTAACTTAAAATTGGCCTCATAAAAAAATGGTAAAGATCTGATGAGAATCTTCGGCGTGATGAGCAGAATAGCTCCTCAAAATGCAGTAAACTGCTCACTTTTAGTTTTCCACCATTGGAATCAGCCTGCTAGGTAGGGATTGATGGATCACCTTGTTATTAATGTTAGTTTTACAATAAGATAACTAGATGGCGCCACTATGTAGGTAGTGTAGTTACCGCTAGATTGATAGAAAAAAAATTGTACGCGTGAGGTCTCAGCTCACAGAGCCACTAGTACTACATGTCTTCATAATTCGTTAAATACCTACTCAAACGATCGACGAACGACGTTTTATCGATTGCTCTACCTAACCTAACCTATCCGACAGTGAAAACTGCATGTTTACACGTTTGTCTGCATGTTTTTGATGCGCGAAAAAACATACAGGCAAACAGACAAACAGACAGACACGATATTCAAAAAGTTATATTCTTAGCTTAGCTTATTTTGTGTACCCTAGACCATTTTTTTTAAATATGTTTATTGAACATAATATTTTTTGGTACTTACTGCTTTATTATATGTATAGATAGATAGATAGATAGATAGATACAAACACACTTTATTTCAGCGCCATCTACCATGACAATGTTAATCTAATTAGGTAACAAGAAAATTAAAAAGTATAATATTTTTTTAAAAAGGTGTAACTCTATCTACATCTGCTGTGGTCTTAGTACCAGGACACGCTACTAGATGGCATTAAAACATATAAATGTTTTCTTGTATTTTTTGATGAAAAGTATCCTATGTCCTACCTCGTAGTATCAACTCAAATCATACAAAGTTTTAATTGAATTCATTGAGTAGTTTCGGCATGATGCGCTGCCAAGATTCAGACAGACGGACAGACAGACCGGCAGAATAAAAGAAAAATACAACAGTTTTGGCTTCAGTGCCGAATGTATAACAGACACCAAAAAAAAATTACTACATTTCTTTAATTTACAGATTTGGACCCCTATCCCACAGGAACTCTGTATATTTTCGGAAAAAAGAGTATTCTTAATTTTCAATCATCATATAAACTATAACTGTGCCAAGTTGTATCAAAATCCATCCAGTAGTTTCAGCGTGATACGTGTCCTTATAAAAATCTTTCAACCCCTTTCCTGTGGGAACCCTTTAACTTTTCGGGATGAAAAATATCCTATATCTTATCTTGTAGTATGAACAGACAGACAGACAAACAAAATCAAACGAACGACAAGTTTTTTTATAGTAAAATATGTTATTTGTTTTTTTTTATAATATTGGCAGTTTTAACTTATTTAGATATTAGTAACCCCTTTATTAAAGTAGATAAATTAAATCTAAATACATCGGTCCATTTTCTTTGTACCATTAGCTGTAATTTATAATAATAATATAGAATATCAAGAAGGTAGAAAATACTACCAATAAATACTATAACTAATGAATTTGTTACAAAACTGACGCACAACTTGCCATAAACAAGGGAATGCAGAATGTCATACCCGCCAGTAAGCGTAATTCAAAATCTTTGGTCATACCCAAGGAAGTTTAGTGTACTTATAGAACTTCCTTGGTCATACCAAACTACAGTAATGTTACCAAAACTGTCGCCAACGCCATCTAGCGAGAGATAAAAAACACTTGGAAAACCGCTCATTGACAATTTCATAGAATACTAGTTTTCCCGCCCGTGACTTCGTACGTGCGGACTACTGTTTATCGCCAAAAAAAGGGCATCCTATTTTCTTCTAGGATATTAAAAACCAATGCAAAAGTAGGTATAGCACTAAAGCTATTGTTTTTTTGACAGACTTGTTATTTCGTTTCCATGGCAACCGCAGACCTTTCTGTGGTGGCAACCGTTCTTTACAGTGAGTAATCAACATTTACCAGATTTCCCGTGGAAACTTACAATTTTCCGGGATGAAAAGTATCCCATGTTTTATTCCAGGGTATTTATAAACTATCTCCGTTTTAAATTTCATCAAATTCCGTCCAGCCGTTATCGCGTAAAAGCTCCCCAAACAAATAAACAAACAAACAGACGTTTTACTTTTATATATGGGTATGGATTTTGAACAAAAATTCAGTATTCACGGAAGTGAGTACCAAAATATTAAAAAAATATTTATTAGTAACATGCTTGCCACCAATATTTATAATAAAAGAAATATTTCATCAAATAAAGACATCATTTACAAACACATCTATCTTCTATCTATACTATAATAAAACTGTAACTGGGCTAAATCTGTACATTAAATATTTTTTGAAAATTTTAATTAAGATGAACTTCAAAATCGATATGGAGTGCAAAAAGGTTTTTTTTTTTTATTTCTTGTCTGTCTGTCTGTCTGTCTGTCTGTCTGTCTGTCTTTCTGTCTGTCTGTCTGTCTGTCTGTCTGTCTGTCTGTCTGTCTGTCTGTCTCTTTGAACTCGCATCACGCAGAAACTACCCGACGGATTTTGATGCAATTTGGCACAATCATAGCTTATGTTATGGATTAACATTTAGAATACTTTATATCCCGAAAAAATATCCCCAGGTTCCCGCAGGATAGGGGATGAAAGTTATTTAAAAAAAACGCATATCACGCTGAAACTACCGTACGGATTTTCAAGTAAATTGGCACAGTCAAAGTTTATAGTATGTGTTAAAATGAATGATACTTTTAATCACGAATAAATACGAGATTCCTGCGGGATATGAGTCTAAAGTTATGTCAATTTGAAAGGAATAATAATTGCACATCCGTTTATAAAACGGTACCGTGAATTCGGCTCCTATGCCACAAGTCAGAGGGGCACAGTAGAAGCAGTGTCCGCCTTGCAACCCAGAGGCACATGGATCGAATCCACGCGCTGCTATGAATGTTTTGCCTCAATATTTAAAAGCATTTACATATTTTGTGCCTTTTTTTACATTTTCTTTGATTTTTTTAATGCTTATGTAATTTCCTGAAGTAAACCGTCAAGTTTTGTTTAAAAACAATATATATATAATGGGATCTATTCAAACGAATGGTCTGACTTAGGTGCTGTTTTTATGTTTGCAAGCTGAGGTAATCGAGATGGTATAGTACGAGTTTGGTACGAGTAAAGATAGCACAATGGCATCAACAACTCAAGCGAATAAACCAAAGGCATCAAAGTTCTCCCTCCGATTGAACTAGATGGCGTGATTGACCTTAAAACACGCAATCATTTCATTCCTGCAACCAAGGGTGCCGGTAAATTCAAATTTATCAGGTTTTTGGGATTCGGCTCACACTAGCACTAGCACGACCTCCAGGGGCCTAATTCTCTAATTTTAAGACGCCAATTCCTGGCTGCCTGCGTGGAAATTGGAATCAATCACGAACAAATTCCACGTAGGCATGGGTCATTTTCGCAATATCCAGCACCAGGGCTTTCAGTACGTCTATCTTCAAACACCAGGGTGAAAAACCAGGGTTCAAAATACTTTCAAGTGCTTTCTGTAGAAACAGATTAAAGCCTTGAAAGTAGAAAATACTTGCATAGGAAATTGATTTTTGCCGTCATATAAATAAGGAGAACAATCGTGTTTGCAAAATAATAGTACTTGGAAGCCTTGAAAGTAGAAAATACTTGCACAGCAAATTGATCTTTGTCTCTATATATAAAAGGAGCACTATCGCGTGTGTGAAAAAGTACTCTGAAGCCTTGAAATTGTTTGTTTGTTTGTCGTATGAGGTAGTGCTGGCCTCTGATGTCAGAGTTTGTCAGGCCGCCCGAGGGCCTCTGACATGGCTTAACGACTGCTATTAAACAATAACAGCAGGGACCGACAGCTTAACGTGCCCTCCGAAGCACGGAGCGATGGATAACCGCACGTAACTTCGAAAAGTCATTGGTGCGGGAGCCTAGGTTTTGAACCCGGTATCGTTGGATTCTAAATAGTACTATAGAACCATTAGGCCACCATCGCTCTTTTGAAATGAAAGTAAAAAATACTTGCATAGGAAATTGATCCGTGGGTATGCATAAATAAAGACCACAATTGCTTTTGCGTAAAAAATACTTCGAAGCGTGGCAAGTTTTCTGAGTATGTATATACATTATATGTACTACGTTTTTTTATTATGTTTCTTCCATTGAGATATTATAATGTACTACCTACGTACCTACATAATTATATAATTATATCGGAGGTTTCTTCATAATGTCTTACTGGCAAAATAGTTAGTTGTCGGTATTGAAATGTGTACATACAGAGGTAGGTACACAGGTACACTTCACAGAGAAAGTATAGAAAACTTTTATTTTTTTCAAATCAATCCTCATATCGTGTTGAAAAAACTCAAAAAGTAGGTAGGTAGGGTAGGTAATTATTAAGAGCCAGTTAAAGTGCCAGTAAGTAGGTACGTCGTTCTGTGAAACATCATAAAAAATAATTTGTACTAAGAACACAATGTTTCGTTGCATTAAAATTTGTTCGTATGGACCTCACAATAATGACCTACTCTTGATGCCCCATCCAATTTACCTCACCATCTTAATTACTCTCTAATCTGTGCCACCTTACCTTCGGAGATAATTTTCTCTACTCAATAACAAGACGGTCATGATAACAAGTTACTTCATTTAAACTAGATGGCGTTGTCTACCCTTAAAACACGCAAGCGGTTTGTTACGAAGTGGTTTGAACGTTGAATGAACTCGAGCAACACGTTTTCTTCTTTTTTTACTTTATGGTCCTTAGAGGCTCTTAAAACGTATTGAGATGTTTTTGTGTTTTTTGATAGAATAAGTCGACTTCAGTTGTAAAACGCGCAGCGAAATTAAGCTAATTATTTATAGTAAAATAGTAATTTATTAATTAAAAAATAAATTTAAGTGTTATAACGCATATTCTGTGAAGTACGGAGTGCCGTACTTCACAGAACATGCGTTATAAAAAGGCAAGGCAGTGCCTTATTCCGATGATTAGATGCCGAGCAATCGATAAAAAACTATTTGACGGCTGAACGAATTTTGAAGAAATGTAGTATAATATTGTACTTTGTAGGTTTGGTCCTGGTCCTCCTGGTCCTCTGGACCTGGACCAAACCTACAACTGGTCTGGTGGTGGTTTGGCTTTTGGTCCTGGAATAAAACGTGTGGGCTACTTTTAAATGAAATGACCACGCGGGCAAAGCCGCGGGCACAGCTAGTTTGAAAATAAAACATATGAAGAAGTGAAAGCGAAACTGTTAGGTTTGACCTTAGGAAGAATACAAAATTCAAAGCACGTCTTGTAGAATTTTGGAACTGATATACGCTAACAAATTAAAAGAATTGAGTAAAGACTGATTTCAGCGTAAAGATCAAGACAACATATATGACAAGCGGAAACGGGAGCTAACAAGCAAACATTGTTTGAGATGCGGAAAGAACGAGAGGCATGTCATACAAAACTGTGCAGTAAAGGAACATATATGTAAAACGTGTCAGATAAAAGGTCATTTTAAAAGTTGCTGCATAAAGACGGGAAGAGCATACATAGCCAACAGACGCAATGTACACAGCGTTAGATTTACAAATGAACGATCATACAAAAAACCAACAATCACATTTTCAGAAGACAGCGATGATGAATTGACATGACATGACACGTGGCATAATATGCATCACACACACACGGTCCTATTGAGCACTAATAGATTTGTTGTCGCGGTTCATGTGATTTTTGTATTCTTGATATTTGTTGTTTATGTTTGTTGGCAATAAATTATTTTTATTCTTCTTTATTCTTTATTAAATGCTTAAAAAATCAACACAAATGATATGAGATGCAAGAAGATAGACACAAAAACAAATGCACTTTAGACTGGGATCCAGGCTCAGTTTACACAATCATTAAAACATCATTTTGGAGAAAAAACGTCTCACCTCAACTATCAAAAGGACCTAAATTCGAGCCTACGGCAATCACAAACTGAAACCCAAAAGAATTACTGAGGTAACGGTAGAAAAACAGGGAAAAGAAAAGATCTTACCTGTTGTTGTGATCAAAATGCAGACCCTATGCTATTTGGAATGCAATGGATGAAATTTTCGATATGACGTTTCCTAGGTCAGTTTATTCGATAAAAACTCAATCGGTGTCACTCGAACAAAGAATTGACAAAAACAAAGAACTGTTTAATAATCACCTAGGGGTAAACATGAAGTAAACATGCATGTGAAACCTGTGGCCTTATTACAGAACTTGGTTACAATCGGATTATCACTTTTTTCATAGCAAAATTGACTCTATCGCAAAGCATTATTGAATTTGACGGCTTGAAATCGTCATGATCAACATTACGTAATCGCACTGCTGGGACGGAGCCAAAACATATACCATCAAGACCGATCAAATTTAGCATACGGATGAATGTTGAACTTGAATTGGAACGCTTTACAAAAGAAGGAATCATTGAACATTTGACCCGATCAAAACTCCAGTTGAATGGGCAACTCCCACTGTTAACATAATGAAACCTAATGGACAAATACGAATATGTGGAGACTGTTGAACAACACTAAATCCAGTCCTAATAACACATACACACACACGGTACCACATTTTGACCATAGCAGACAACGTCTTGCCAATGGGGAGAAATGACCAAAAATTTTGAAAAAAAAAAAACAATGAAAGCAATGAAATGTTGAATTGATGTTTTTTCTTTCTTATTTCTTTCTTTAAATACTCTAAAATCGATTTAATTGACGCAAACTTACAATTCAAAATAGCACCTGAATAAAAAAACAATATCAACCCACCAAGGATACTTTCAATACAACCGAATGCCATTCAGAATAACAACAGCACTTTCAATTTTTCGACAATTTCTTGAAAATCTACTAAACAACATCCCAAACACAGCTATCTATTTCGATGACATTGCAATTACAGGTAAAAATAACGTAGACCACCTCAGAACGCTGTAGCCGTTTTAAATAAATTCTAGGAAGTTGGAATGAAAGTTAATCTTAAGAAATGTTTTTTCTTCAGAATGAAATCGAATATCTCGGTCACACCATCTGCAAACAGGGAGTCAAACCAATGAAAACTAAAATTGAAGCTATACTCAAAGCAACACCTCCTCTAAATACCAAAGAATTGAGATCATTTTTAGGGTTGGTAAATTTTTATGAAAGGTTCATACCTCACCTTCGCAGTATTTGTGCAGATCTACATGCACTAAAAGGATAAAAACAAAAATGGAAATGGACTGAACACGAAAACGCAATATTTGTCGAAAGAAAGAAATGCATAGTCAAATCCAAACCTCTCATTGCGTATGATGAAAATCAACCATTATACCTAGCTTGCGATGCCTCCGAGAAGGGAGTTGGAGCTGTCTTATGTCATAAACAACAATACTGAATGTGCAATCGCATTTCCGTCAAGAAAATTAAAAGAAGCAGAGAGTAAATACTCTGTGATCGATCGAGAAGCATAAGCAATAGTCTTCGATATTTAAAAATTTGAAATTCACTATATTCATTCTGGTAACCGATCACAAACCATTAATTCATATACTAGGAATAGGTAGAAAACTGACAAAAATTGTTAACAACAGATTGATCTTTGATGATCGGTAGTTATAACTACGACATTGTATATACAAAGGGAGAAAACAACATAATCGATGACTCCCTGTCCAGGTTGCCAAATCCTGATGAGCAACCGTTGAAGTTGGAACGTGCAGTCAGCCGAGTTGTACAAAACAAACATGATATTCAGTAAGAAGACATAGCCATAAATGAAGAGAATATCAAAGAACACATTAAACAGGATGCAGTACTCAAGAAAGTAATAAAGTGCATTGAAATAAATTGGAGTCCTTACAATTTTGACAACGAATAATTAAAACCATACTTAAAAAAACGTAATGAACAACGTTGTGATGTGGCAAAGAAGAATAGTCATACTGTCCACATTAAGGAAGTTTACACTAAAGTACCTTCATAAAGGACATCCGGGCATATTATATGCCATGAGAGCACTTGTACTATCCCATGTATGATGGCCATCAATCGCAGAAGGTATTGACAATTATTTAAAAACATGAAAAGCATGCCAAGAAAATAGACGACATAATCAATAACTGTCTATTTTCCTGGTTCATACCTGATAACGTCTGGAAGAGAATATATATTGACTTTGCGGGTCCTTTTCAAGGCAAATATTGGTTAGTCCTTTGTGATGCTCTATCAAAATGGATCGAAGTAAGACCAATGAACAGGACCACGACTGATGGACTGTGCGATGAACTTGACGATATATTCACAATATTTGGTTTATCGTAAATAATAGTGTCAGACAAAAAGCCTCAGCTCGGAAATCATCGGACATCAGAAGGATTTAAGATATATTGCCAGAAGAGAGGAATATTACACATTACATCATCACCTTAGCGCCCACGTCCCAATGGTCTAGCTAAGCACTTAGTACGCACCTATGAAACGCCTATGTCTGATGGAAGAAACATAGTAACTTAACTGAAATATTACGAGATTTTCTATTTACATACAGAAGCAAGCCTCATAACAACAATGAAGTCTCCGGCATACATGATGTTCGGACAGCAATTAACTTGCATCTTGTATAATGCGCATCGAGTACTAAGAGAATGTTACAGCATAAACTAGATAGAGCAAACATCATATTAGAGAGTCAGCAGCAAGGTAGAACACCCAATTATTCACCTGGCGATAATATTTATGTAAGGACAAGAGAGGAGTCCAATTGGAAGCTAGCTGTTGTAGCAAAAAACACATAAATACTCTTATGTCATACAAACACCAGAAAGGGTTCTCAGACGTAGACACGCAGATCAGATAAGATCAAGAATGGCTGAAAGCACACCAATGCCAAATAATATGAGTACCACACCTTTCCATACACCAGCTAGAAGTTGAGGGACACTGGAGACACCTCGAACATCAGGGACACCTGATTAGCATCACAACCTTGTGACGGGGAGACGTCGCACAAGAGATAAATAAGAGATACTACGAAAGATAATAAATAAATAAATTTAAGTGAGTATGTACAGTAGGTAGGTAGTTAGAAAAAAAAGACGAGCAGAGCATGGGGCGGTTCACACACTAAATAAAATTCCAACACTTTGTACTAATCCACTGTCCTGGCCTGCGCCACGCAGTACGCGTGATAGGCAGCGCTCGGAGTCTAGCAAATTCCGGTCCTAGTAGACTCTCAGCCTCCTCCGCATCAACTTCGGTAGTAGAAGTAGGTAAATACTAGGAGCCCTGGAATGTCATAACAGATATGTTGACATATTAGACTAGCTGCAACATCCGACGCAGTGCGATAACGCTAAGCACAGGAAGTAGAATTATGCAGCGATCGAGATGAGGCAGTCCAGGCAAAATTAACATGCAGGCAGTACAGTGAAATAGGAGACAAAAGAAACGTAGTTAGAATAGCCATTATGTTCACCGCTTTTCCAAAATAATGTAGACTTTATAATAAGTTAGGGTAGGTGCTATATTTTAGAGATTCATAATCAGTTATGAAAGCATAATAGGCAAAATATAACAATAATAAACTCAAATGAACAATAAGTTAGCTTAATGGTAAGCGCATCTTAATTATTCTATCTTACAGAAATTGCTTTGTTCATTTTACCTCGAGGGTAGATAAAAATCTTATGCTACTTAATTCTAGACACAATTAAGTCTTACAACACTTGCCCAGTTCGGGGTTATAGTACAAGGTACAATAACTTTGGTTTACACACGTTATCACGCGTAAGTAGTTAAAGCTGCTATATTTAATTAAATAAAAAGTAGAATATACTGTTACGCCGGTCGATTCTTAGAAAAACAGTAGGTACTAAAATGACGCAATACCTACATTTAAAGGAACATTCTGGAACACACTAGTAGAGCGTAGGTACCTACAAAAGTTTCCAGAGCGCGCGGTAGGTATATACCTACGGGCGCGGCGACATCAAAGGTGCCGCCGGCCTGAAGTACCTAAAGGCGCGGCGCGGTGCGGCAACTCAAAGGCGCCGCCGGCCTTGAAAGTTCAAATACCTACCGACTACTGTTAGTACCGGGCATTGGTCGTGGTTACATACAAGTAGTTACGAGTACCTTCTCGAAAAGTACGTCGCGGTATAAATAGAGCGCGCTTCGACTGCCTGGGACATTACTGATTTGGCTAACGAAACGAAACGATCAAAGTGATTCGAAGCGAGTTGTCAGTGATAATTGATAAGAGTGTACAGTCAAGTTAAAGAGTGTTTGAGCGTTATTTGTTGGATTAATTTATTTTGTGGTTTTTCGAATAAAGGTGTTAATTTTTGGTGTAATTAGCGTACAATTATTTTATCCGAACCCCAGCTCGTAACAATTTGATGTCAGAAGCGAGGATAAAATAATGCTAGCTACACCAAAGCAGGAGGCAGACCGCATGAGAACGAGAAGCCAACGAGAGGACGAAAGACGGTTTGGTTTGCCATTACGAGCGCCTGGTGGTGGTGACAATCAAGAAACCACTGAGTTGGACGCCGCCGCGGCCACCGGTCCATCCGCTGGTCCATCTACTGATTCTTCTTCTTCTATAGCCCCACCCTCATTTCATCTTTCGGACTTAATGGCATTACTCCAGGAGCAGTCTCACAAACAGGACGAGCAGGCTCGCAAACAGGAGGAGCAGGCTCGATGCCTGGAGGAGCAGTTGTTACGTGACAAAGAGGAGCAGGCTCGCCGACGGGAAGAACAGACTCTTCTCATAAAAGACCTGCATGCAACTTTTGGGACAGAACTCAAAGATGTAAAGGAGCAGGTACATCTTCATCAGAGCCGCATTTCCGTAACTAAAAGCCGCATCTCCGGAACTGAAAGGCATATCTCTGAAACTGAAACCCAGATTGCAGACATGAAAAAAGCTTTCGGTGTCTTGAAATCTAGTAGTGGAATGTCAGCTCCTGTTGCTACTGCGTCTTCAGGGCGAGGTTTCAAAGTGCCGCCGTTTGATGGAAGCTCTTCGTGGTCGCCCTATAAGATCCAATTTGAGGCTGTTGTTGAGGCAAACGGATGGAGTAAAGCTCAGGCCATGACTGCTCTCAAACTTGGCCTTCGTGACCAGGCCTTGACTATACTGGAGGCCCTCGGGAAGGACGTTACCTACGAACAGTTGCTCGAAGCGCTGGAATTTCGCTACGGGGACGCACACCTGGAGCACGTGTTTCGTGCTCAGTTAAAGGACAGGACTCAGCGGAATAGTGAGAACCTACAACAGTGGGCTCTCGAAATTGAAAAGCTGGTTCGAAAGGCGTACCAGTCCTCACCTGCACTCATCGCCGGGACTTTGATCCAAGCGTTTGTCGATGGGATTCGCGACCTGGAAGTGAGGGCTGCTGTGAGACTTGGGCATCACGAATCCCTTAAGGATGCCTTGGCACATGCTTTGGAGGTGGAGGCCGTACGACAACATCCTCGAGCTCACCGCGTCAGGGAAGTTGTGGCATCACCTCCCCGTGACACTCGTCTTAAGTTTAGTCCCAGATGCTACGAGTGTGGAGAGAGGGGCCACCTGAGATTAAGCTGCCCGAGACGAGTAGTTGGCAAGGAAGATCGGCCTCAGCAAGTGCGGGTCGTCAGCAACGACACCGAGCAGACTCAGGGAAACGAGTAAACGCCAGGACCGCGGGGCGGGTGATGGCTGGTATTGGAAAGCCCCCAGAATTTCAATCTCGCAAGCTCACGACGGGAACAGCCTGATCATCAAGGGTGAAGTCAATGGGATACCATGTAAACTGACTTTAGACACGGGTGCTTCTCGAACCGTGATCAGTTCCAAGCTTAGAAATAGTGTTCTTGGGGACTTTTTTGAGGACTGCAAGCCAATTAAACTACTAACAGCTACTGGTCAGCACATACCAGACCAAGGCGAGAAGCAGGTGGAGATGAAACTCGGCGAAAGGATTTTCCGACATAAAGCCATCGTGGCCGACTGAAAATGTGATTGTTGGACAAAATAATATTAGCTTCTACCGCGGTTTTGATCACCAATGTAAAAAAAATACTATGTAATAAGTTTCGTATATTTTTGTAGTAGGTACCTAATACATATCCGCTGTTAGTGTGTACTTGAAAACATTTGAACATTTTATCGTCCAATACGAAAGTTTGTTTATACGAGTGTGTTACTCAATCACGCTCGGACCGCTGATAAGACTATGATGAACATTTAAAAAAGAAAAACTCGATTGCTTGGCCATAAATGAAACTAGTGTCAATCGATAGGGAAAATTGAGCATAGTTAAGCAGAAAGCGACCAACCCTGTTTTTTGAGAAAATGAGTTATAATGCCTCTGACATAAGGTTTTATTTACTTTACGTATTCCAAAGACACGTTTCTTCAAAACACATTCTGATGTCAAGATATTAAATTGTCCAATAAGACCACATGCCATTATCACTCATTTTTTGTGTTAAAGCCGACCATTTTAGGCGATGGTTTAGCAAAATATACCTAAAAGAGGAAATTGTAGTAAGCAGAATCCAACTATCGCAGTTGGTCTGGCTTCTGCAAATTTTATTTATAATGGAATAGTTCCCATTTTTTATTTGCAGAAGCCGACCACAGCAATGGTCTAATTTTGCAACAATATTTTTGACGTGTTATAATATTTTTGTTTGATGAGATTTCTTCCATGTTTTGATCTCGTGTAGCATCACCAGGGGGCAGGGCTATGGAAAGAACTCATGCGAGCATAAGAGTCCCTTGAGTCGTTCTAAGTGTATTTTATACGGTTATTACAATTTACGGAATAACACCATTGATTTGGCTTTGCATATCTCTTGGTTTTTGTCCAAACCTCAATAAGCTGAAGGAGACCATTTCTATGGAGGCGTTCTGCAAAAAACAAAATTATGAATTGTAATTGTTGTAATTGTTTATAAGCAGAAAACGACTACGTATTTAACTCAAAAGTTTATTAACAAAACTAATCAATGTTCTAGTTATAAATAGCTCATTTTGTAGCCTTTGAAGTGTCCTTTGATATAAGTATAACATTTAAATCAATTATGTACTTTACATAAAAATAGCAGTGAAAACCCCTTTAAACGGCTGTATCACAAAATGCATTTTTCGTCGATGGTCGCTTTCTGTATAACTACGCTCAATTATAAGAAACAAAAAGTGTTCTATGAAAAAATCGTGATATACTTTAACACATATTTGGGTTTATTTTTCGTCCAACTTCACGACAATATTAATATGTCCAGCAATTATGGGATGGCGCATGTTAGATTAGGTAGTTGTTTGTGACATTAATTTCATCAGACCCCCTCATCCCTTCCTGACCAAGACTGAAAATGAATATTGCAATTTTATGTTCCTAAAGCATGTAAAAGACGAAAAAATATTTTTATACCCAAATGTCTCAGAAAATATATCACTTAGGCAGTTTATTAATACACTTTATGATTATTATATATTTCCTGTGCAACGCAGATTACGACTGAGGCCAATTGTGTGCGTTGCACCTAATATACGCGGTCAATGCTGAATAGTTGGTCCCTAGTCCTCCTTTGTTTAATAGGGTCGATGGATAAATACAAATAGAAAATTATGCGTCCAATTATGTTCCACTGCGTTTTATTTCTAACACAGTCTTACTATAAACATGAAGTATATATTATTGTATGTAATCATCAACAGTTATCGCAGCGCACGCCAAATATGTTGAGTTTTTAGGCAAATTTTTGATACCTCGGGTTACAAGATTGCAATTTTATGACAGGGACCTCTATTTCTTGAAAAATAAAATTTAGCCTATGTTACTCGCTGATAATGTACCTATTTGTAAGTGAATGAATTTTTAAAATCGGTTAATTATTATTTGGATTTATCCATTACAAATAAACACACAAACAAACATGCAATTAATCAAATCTTTCCTCTTTATATCCTGCGTTCGAGATGATGAGATGGCGTTGTGGGTATACTAAATACAAATGTACATTTTGAACAAGTCGTTCGCTTTGAACCTTTTCAATACATTAATACTTTTCAAAATTAGTATTTAATTTCATAATTTTGCCCATTTTGCAACTTTTGACACTACTGGTCCTATTCAAAGCGAATGAAAAACTAACCTTGACGGGATAAAGTCGATTTGCCTATATCATCTAAACATGCAAAATGAACAGTGATCGGAAACGGTTCAGAACGTAATTTTGCCCACAAATGTCTAAGGCGAACGGCAAATGTCGTAATTAGCGTTTTTAACAGTTATTTTCGCCTTGCTTCGCCGTAGTCGCGTAAAAAACATACAATCACAATAATATTATAAATCAGAGCACTGTCGTAAACAGGCCTTTCAAATATAAGAGTTTAAAAATGAATAGGTACTCTCTTAACAATCGGAAAACTACGTAGCTATGTGCGATGCAGAACTCCATTCAATACATACATAACTTTACATAATACGAGTATTCATTACATGTCAAATGGTTGCAAAAATAATAATTTATTCATTAATCTACATAAAAATTACAGATTAATTACACGTACTCATGCTAGAGTACATTATCTTACAATAAATTAAAACTTATGATTTACTTATTTAAATGTTAGACGTGGAAGAATTACTGTCGACATTCTAAAAATCATAAAATTCTTTGTAGGAGAAAAAAGCTTGCCATATGATCCAAGACTTGAGTCTTTTTTTGAAAGTGGCAAGGCTTGGAGCTTCTGTGATACTGTACGGCAACTTAATATATTGTAGACATTCGGTCCCTTCACTCAAAGCGTTTTTGCTGATTTACTCAGTGTTCGATAGTAGGTAAATATAAATAGTCTAAGGTGTTCGAGGTATGCTAGCGAGTTTTTAGGCATTTCGCGTATTATATATATGGTTTTGCCCAAGTTTTGTATATGAGTCAATATGAAAATATTGACTCTGTATATATAGCAACTTGATATTTTAAATGTCAGGACAATGTTAACATACCTAACTCGGTGAAGTTAGGCCCTAACGACTCGTCATGTTTTATGCGAGCAATCATTCCCACAGCACGTTTATGCATCCGGAAGGCACGTTCTGAATCAGAAGCGCACCCCCATAGCTCGATCCCATACTGCAGGAGTGACTGCACGCTGGCGATATAGCATGTCCGAACTGCTTTCACTGGAAGGGTACTCTACTTAGTGCGAAACAAGCTTGGCCAAGTTCATTAGAACTGATAGTCCATACAAAATGTAATAAATTGCATACAAACCGATTATCTCCATCTATCTTTAGAAGTGTGTGTTTGAGTGTGTGCGTGTGTGTATGTATGTTTCTTACTCCTTCACGCTCAAACGGCTGGACGGATTTGGATGAAATTTGGTACCAGGATAGCTTATATTGTGGATTAACACATTTTTTCATCATCATCATTATCATCATCATCCATCGTCATAACCCACGCGGGTGATACCGCTGGGCTCAGCTAGTTTGTTCTCTTTACATTTCGCTGATTAACCGTACTAGTAGTGCGGAAACAAACAAAATAATAATAAAAAATTACAGATCAAAATGACAGCTCAACTCAGCAGAAATGTCAGAATTTTGACATTGGAATGGATAGACAGACAGAACAGAAATCGGCTATCGTATCGTGACTATTGAATAATCTGGACTTTTTATAGAGATTAATCCTTAAGTGCAGTATATTAATTAATTAATAGCTCCGTAATCTTAATTGTTCAAGCTGGCATCAAGAAGATTCCTGTTAGTGGGCTACCACACCTTTACCCCGACATTTTCCTACCGAGCAAGAGTTCATAGGTTAGGATTGTGTACAAGCTTTTATTGAGTGATTGTGTGTGTTTTTAAAGGTTAATAAGTAGTTAAAAATCATAGAGAATATTTGGCTTGTGACTAAACTTAGAATTAATTTAAAAAACCATCAAATTTGGTAAGTTTTACTTCTTTTTGTAATGCAATTTCATAAATGAATTTATCCATGAAATCTAAGATGAAAATATAACTATCTATTCCTAATCATCTTATTGGCAATGATCGCCCATCGTACTACTCATGAATTAGACTTAGTTGTGGACATTGGACATAAATTTGTTTATTTTATGTGTGTGAAAAGATCCCTGCTTTAATCTTTGAGAGGCCATAGGGGACATATTTTCCAATATAATAAATGTCTGTGAACCTTAGGGGACATATGTCCCAGTCGCATTCAAGCCTTATTTTTATTGACTTAAAATATAGTTTCTTATTAATGTTCTAAATAAATGATCAGAGCTTGAACCAAGGGATTTAATTGGTTGATAAAATTGTTTGATATCAAAATATTTTATGTAAGTACATGCAGTTGAAAGACTAACTTGCAGGTGTGACGTCATCAACTGTGTAGTTAGTCATTGTGGTTCATTATTTGTGTTGTTTTTGTGATTTAGTGGTTGTATTTTGTGTTATTACGTCTAATGCAATGTCAAATCGGAGCATTTAAGTAGCTGTACTTGCAACTTCGCTCATGTGGTCATTTCTCTAGGTTAAAAGTACTCTATGTACTATTCCAAGACATAAAATACCAATGTACCAACAATTGATCAAAATTCCTCCAGCTGTATTTTTTTTTTTATCATCTTCTCATCTTCTACTCATCAAATTGAGATACCAAGTACACCATTTTTTAAGTCAAACCCTAAGCTATCCAACAGTGAAAACCGCATCGCAATCAGTCGAGTAGTTTTTACGTCATGCGCAAACAAACAAACACGATTTATTTAAATGTTATATTCTAGTTCAGTATCTTATTTTAAGTACACCATTTTTTATTGTTCTTCTTTGTACAGACGTTTTTCGTTCATATTGCTTCATTATAAGTATAGACAGATTATTTATTTGCTTATAGACAAGCACCATGAATACTGATGTGTCTACATTAGACAATCAGTTATATTTATAAATAACTGTACCCGCGGCTTCGCACGCGTGTTCTTTTCTATAGGTTCAAAGTACCACAATGTGCTATTCCAGGACCAATATACCAACATTTGAACAAAATTTCTTCAGCCGTCAAAAATACTTTATCAATTGCTCGGCTTCTAACTTGCCGGATTGAGATACCAATTACACCAGATTTAAATCAAACCGTAAGCTATCTAACAATGAAAACCGCATTGCAATCGGTTGCGTCGTTTTTACGTGATGCGTGAACAAACAAACATACAGACAAACTGAAAGAAAGAAAGACAAAAAGAGAAAAAATTGTTCAATACCTATTCTAAGCACCCAAGAGCATTTTTTTCATTAGAATTCATTAGTAGTTTGGGTGCGATGCGTGGTCAAGATACGGACAAACAGACAGACAAAATTTTAAAGTAAAACAGTTTAACTTCAGTATCGAATATAGAGAACCATCCAAAAAAAATGTTTAATACTTAAATATTAAGATGACTTTGGACCCATATCCCGCAGAAACCCTTTACTTATTCGGGATAAAACGTGTCCTCAATTTTAATCCACCATATAACTTAAGACGGTGCCAAGTTGCATCAAAACCCGTCCATTACTTTCAGCGTGATTCGTGTTCTTTCAACCCCTAAATAATAACCCATAAATTTTTCGATATGTAAAGTATCCTATGTCCTACCTCTTAGTACGAACTCAAATTATACCAAGTTTCTTTTGAATTCATCCAGTAGATCCGGCGGCGTGATGTGCGGCTAAGATACAGACTGACAGACATACAGACAAAAATGAAAATAACATACAGTTTAGGCTTCATAATAAAATATAGAGAAACATCCAACAAAAAAAAAAACACTATCTATAATGTACAGAATTTGGACCCATATCCCACAGGAACCCTTTATATTTTGGGACAAAATGTATCCATAATTTTCACCTATCTTATAAACTATGTCTGTGCCAAGTTGCATAAACATCCGTCCAATAGTTTCTAAGTATTGAAAATAGAACGTCCTCCAAAAAAAAAACATAATATCTTCAATTTACAGAATTTTGGACATTATCCTGAAGGAACACTTTATTGTTCGGGATGAAAAGTATCCTATATCCTACCTCAAAGTATGAACTCAAATCATACCAAATTTCATTTGAATTCATTGAGTATTTTGGGCGTGATGCACTTTCAAGGTGCAGACAGACAGACGGACAGACAGACAGAAAGACAAAAATTAAAAAAATACAGTTTTGGCTTTAGTATTGAATATAGAACGGCCCCCAAAAAATTTACAAAATATCTTTAATTTACAGAATTTGGGACATTATCCCGCAGGAACTCTTTATTTATCCAGGATAAAAAGTATCCTCAATTTTAACCCATCATATAAACTATGACTGTGCCAAGTTGCATCAAAATCCGTCCAGTAGTTTCAGAGTGGTAAGTGTTTTTTGAAATAATTTTCAACCCCAATCCTGCGGGAATTGCCACTTGGAACATTAATTGCCACCGATCACTCGTTTCGAATTCATTAAGCTCAGTGAGCATGTGAAATGATGTCATCAAGGAGAAGAGCATTTAAGTTTAACTCAACCGCACGGAAACTGTTATTTTACTAGGAAATACAAAACCGGTAATTCAAAATCCGAATTCACAAGGAATTCAGTTTTTGTCCACCGAAGAGCACTTGAGTGCTTTCATCGCAATTACTATATAGCAGTGTTTGTTTAGTGATGATCATTGATAATGCATAGTTACTATGGACCAAATAGTTTAACAACTAGTTACACTTTGTTTCATGTTTTATCATGCCATGAATATGCGTTGTTTGTGGGGAAACAACGCATATTCATGGCACATATATATTTTGTAGAAGCACTATATGACAAGTATGTATGAGGTATTTCATAACCTACATATCTATTTCATAGCTAGAGTAGGATTTCAACCCTAAAATAGATATACAGGTGAATTTTTAGAGTGGGCGTGAATGGCTAAATCAGAAACTATGAGGAATAGCGAAAAGTACTCAAAGGAGTCTCGGGCCCGATTTTGATGAAAACTAAAACTGCATCTTTGGTTTTTTTTTGTTTTTCGGACCCTTTCAGTTTTCGGGATGAAAAGTAGCCTATGTCCTACCTCGTAGTATGAACTCAAATCATACCAAGTTTCATTTAAATTCATTCAGTAGTTTCGGCGTGATGCCTAGCCAAGATACAGACAGACAGACAAAAATGAAAATAAACAGTTTTGGCTTCAGTATTGAATAGAGAGTAAGATCCAAAAAAAAATATCAAAATATCTTCAATGTACAGAATTGGACGCGTTACAGTTTTATTGTAAGTATAGATAAAGAAAGAAAAGAAAAAAGTTTTTATTGGCACAACAAATAAAATATACAAAGATTTAATGAATATCTCATCATCATCATGTCAGCCTTTAGAAGTCCACTGCTGAACATAGGCCCCCAAAGAGCACCATGACGAGCGCTCTTGTGCCACCTCCATCCACTGACTTCCTGTGATGGCTACAATGTTGTCGGTCCATCGTGTGGGGCGTCTCCCCACACTTCGCTTGCTTGTTCGTGGTTGCCATTCGAGAACCTTTATTCCCCAGCGGTTGTCGGTTCTGCAAACTATATGGCCTGCCCATTGCCACTTCAACTTGCAAACTCTGAGAGCTATATAGGTAACCTTCGTTCTTCTACGGATTTCCTCATTTCGGATTCTATCACGTAGTGAAACAACGAGCATAGCTCTCTCCATTGCACGCAGCGTAACTCTAAGCTTGTGTATGAGACTAATAGTTAGCGACTACGTCTCAGTGCCGTATTTCATCACTGGCAATACAAACTGATTATAAACTTTCGTCTTGAGGCTCTGCAGTATCTGCGACGAGAAGATATGGCATAAGTTCCCGAACGCTGACCATCCGAGGTGGATTCGTCAGTTGACCTCTTTGTTGAAGTTCGATCTACCCAGTTGAATTGTCTGACCTAAGTAGACATAGTGATTTATTAAGTTTGAGGGTACTTTTCCACTTTATTGTTTTAATAAAGTAGACAAATGTGGGTAGGAATATAACACGATGACATACTCACTTTCTGTAATGCTACCTAGCTCATTACACGGATCACAATTATTCAATGTGTTTTAATTAACTCACAATTAACAATTAACTATACATAATATTAGGCTCACTTGCACAGCTGTCTTAGCGCGGGCTAGTGTCTAGTCTGGGCTAGAAATGTAAGACATGTAGGAAGAGAGACACACGAGACAGAGATAACAGCAATTTTTTGACTAACTAAGATACTTTGTGTTGTTTTCGTGCATTGTGTTCCCACGTGGTCATTTCTGTCAGAACTCAAAGTACCTATAAAGTACAAAATACCAAATTTCATTCAGCCGTCAGATGTTTGTTATTGATTGCTCAACTTCTACTCATCAGATTGAACTTTTACGTCTTTAAGTCATATTAAGCACCAGCTTTTAAGTCATAACTAAACTGTCCAACAGTGACAACGGCAGCGCAATCGCTCCTGTTTATAATGTGTGTTTTTTTTTATATTTCTTGTTCAGTAGCTAGAATTAACCGAGACCAATTTTCTTTTCTATTATTGTCATAGTACAAACTTTTTGTTACTTACTACACTAATATTATAAAGAGGAAAGATTTGTTTGTTTGTTTTTTGAGTTTATCAATCAAAAAACACTGAATCGATTCTAAAAATTCTTTTCACCTATATAAAGCTACATTATCAACAAGTAACTAAAACATAGTATACGTAGTGATTATATTCTCTTTGCAAGTAACATAAATTTGAGATCCCTACGAAAATTGCAATAATGCAATCCAAGGTATCAAACATACAGAACGGAATGACATGTTGCCATGGAACCGAAATAATAACAAGTCTGTCAAATACGTGAGTAATGATGCAGTTGTCTTTGGTCAAAAATCACCATGATAGTTGCTGCCAAAGATTTTTAAATTAAGCTTACTGGCATATTCTTTTTTTAATTTACAATATAATTATTATTTTTTTGTTTAAAATCGCTAAATGTTAGATGCGGTGTGAGCGCTACCCATGCGGAGCCGGGGCGAGTCACTCGTTATAAGTACAGATAGTAATACCTGCTAAGCTGAAGACCAAACCCTTTGTCAATGGACTAAAAAGTTCAAAATCGCTAAATGTTAGATGCGGTGTGAGCGCTACCCATGCGGAGCCGGGCGAGTCACTCGTTATAAGTACAGATAGTAATACCTGCTTAGCTGAAGACCAAACCCTTTGTTAATGGACTAAAAAATTTAAAATCGCTAAATGTTAGATGCGATGTGAGCGCTACCCATGCGGAGCCGGGGCGAGTCACTCGTTATAAGTACAGATAGTAATACCTGCTAAGCTGAAGACCAAACCCTTTGTCAATGGAGTAAAAAGTTTGAAATCGCTAAATGTTAGATGCGGTGTGAGCGCTACCCATGCGGAGCCGGGCGAGTCACTCGTTGTAAGTACAGATAGTAATACCTGCTAAGCTGAAGACCAAACCCTTTGTCAATGGACTAAAAAGAAAAAAAGATTCAAGTACCATCTCTCACTACTATAAGTACATTATGTTGGTAGCTCCATCACCCGAGGCCAGCACTCCGGCATGTCGGCGCAGTACTCCCCGCGGCAGCCGCCCGCCCCCCCGCGCGCGCCCCCCGGGGGCGGGGCGGGGGGCGCGGCCGAGGCAGGCGTCGCCAAGAGATACGAGCAAATAGTCAAGTCGCAGGAGGATAAGAGGGAGTACAGGTACATGTTTCTCTTGTAAGAGTGTTTGTCCAATAACGCCGTCGCCGTCAACGAGATGATGTTGCCGAAACAGCCATCCATGTGTTGTGGCGTTATCGTAGAATTGGCCATTTCATGAAATGGTTCTATTTCATGAAACATCAACATTCAATGATATGTCAATCCACATTTGGCCATATCATTAAATATCATTAATGTATGGTTTTCAGGAACCCAAAGGTGTTCAAATAGATAGGACTATATGGCTAAAAAAAATGTCCAGTAGATTTGGAGAAAATCAGACGGACAGACAGACACATGAGTGATCCTATAAGGGTTATTTTTTTACATTTGAACACCATATGTCCAACCCAATAAATAAAGTAAATAGTATTTTTTCTTTGTATGTGATTTTCGGTGGTTATTAATGAATGTATGAACCCATTTTCGGTGGTTATTAATGAATGTATGAACCCATTTTCAGAGGGTTGGTGCTGTCAAACCGATTGAAAGTGCTGCTGGTCAGCGACCACACAACGGACAAGTCCGCTGCTGCTATAGATGTCAATGTTGGTAAGTATTTACATGTTTATTTGTCGTATAAAGTAATGCTGGCCTCTGGTGTCAGAGTTTGTCTGGCAGTCTGAGGGCCCTGATGGCTTAACGACTGCTATTAATCAATAACCAACAGCTTAACGTGCCCTCCGAAGCATAGAGCACATAACTAAGAAAAGACATTGGTATGGAGCCTAGGACCAAACCCAGTATCGTTGGATTTGAGGTTGCACTACTGAACCATTAGGCTACCATCGCTTAATATGGAAAGTATCTAGAAGTGAAGTATAACCAAAGATCAGTATAGACCATCTTATCAGTTTGTTTGGTGCCTGGAGCCTAAAAGTTACAATACTGCGCCATCATCAGGTCACGGGGGAATCCTGTCCGTGATCCAAATTTATCCTTTACAAAATCTAAATATAATATAATAATATAATATAATAATATAATATAATATAATATAATATAATAAAATATATTCGGGACAATTCCACACCAATTAACTAGCCCCAAACTAGGATACCCTGTACTATGGGTACTAGATAACGGATAAACATACATATATACGAATATTATAACATCCATGACTCGGAAACAAACATTTCTGCTCATCACACAAATGATTGCACCTTGCAGGATTCGAACCCGCAACCGTTTGATTACGTACCTAGGATCACTAGCCACGAGACCGTTAGTTATCCATACCAATACATAAAAGTGAAACATTGTCTGTTTTTTTGTTTGTTTGTTTGGGGAGCTTTCACGCGATAATGGCTGGACGGATTTTGATGAAATTTAGAATGGAGATAGCTTATACTCTGGAATAAAACATAGGATACTTTTATCCCGGAAATTTGTAAGTTTCCTCAGGAAATCTGGATAATGTTGATTATTCACTGTAAGGAACGGTTACCATCATAGAATGGTCTGTGGTTGTCATGGAAGCGAAATAACTACTTTTGCATTGGTTTTTAATATATTAGAAGAAAATAGGATGCTTTTTTTCGCGATAAACAGTAGTGCGCGCGGACGAAGTCGCGGGCGGGAATAGTAGTACCATTTAAAACTCAAAATTGATTGGTCCGATTTTGCTCTTCGAATTTTTGGATTTGTCTTCACACCGAATAGCAGAATAACTGTTAAACATCGTAAAAAATCGAGACAAAAATATTTATTAAGAAAATTCATTTTCTCATACGTATTGTATGGAACGGCTTTTATGATGATTTCTCGAGAATAGGTTGATTGATTTCTATGAAATGGAGGGGGGGGGGGGTTGGGGTTTCTTGGTAGTGGTTTTAAAGTGGATAGGAGAGAGGTGGGGGAGGGGAGGAGTAAGGGGGAGGGGATGCAACCTTGATACTTGTGTGCAGGCGCGGGGCTCCGCTAGTTACTAGATATGTGTTGCTGCAACCTCACGGACAACATGCTTGCGCTTGCAGGGTACCTGAGCGACCCGGACGAGCTGCCCGGGCTGGCGCACTTCTGCGAGCACATGCTGTTCTTGGGCACCGCCAAGTACCCAGAGGTACGTCTACTACCTAAAAACAGGGTTATATTTTTCACATTGTATGTATGACAGAACCAAGGAAGTTGTATGTACTATTGTAGTACAACTGGAACAATCCCAGCAAAGGAAAAGCGGAGTAACGATTATTTGAACGATTAAAAATAAAAAAAGACAAGGAAGTTGAGCTGAAGCTCGCATTGTCTCCCTCTCATCTATAGCGCCAATCTCTCGTCTATAGCGCCAATCTCAGATTACAGCAAATATTTCGTAAGACAAACAGGACGAGAAATTCTTTAATTTTTAGATGAGTTTTCGTTTAAAAACACGGGGTTTCTTCATCAAGACCAGTCCAGCAAGTACCATATTATAGCAACTTAGCAATTAGTAACGTTATGAAACGTAATAATAATTAATTCTTATTTATTTATCTATGATGGCATTGATGGCGGACATTTGTGTAGAGTGTTTAATTTCCCCGCCAACTACATTTATATGTACAATCTCATTCGATTAAAACCGGGTGGGGCTGTGTTGGGGCGCATGGCTGTTTGTCTCTCGTGAAACGTCTACATCATCATCAACATCAGCCCGTGTCAGTCCACTGCTAGACATAGGCCTCTCCCAAAGCACGCCATTGAGCCCGAGGGCGTCCCGAGGGCCTGGAGGGCGTCCTACACTACGTTTACCGAGCCGCGGTCTCCACTCAAGAACACGTCTACCCCAACGGTTATCAGACCTTTGACAAATATGACCAGCCCACTGCCACTTCAGCTTACTAATCCTAAGAGCTATGTCGACAACTTTGGTTCTCTGCCGGATCACTTCATTCCGGATACGATCTTTCAGAGAAACTCCATGCCTAGCCCTTTCCATAGCTCGCTGAGCGATTTTAAATTGGTGGACTAGTCGTACCGTGAGTATCCACGATTCGGCTCAGCATGTCATAACAGGTAGGACGCACTGATTGAAGTCTTTCGTCTTCAAACTTTGCGGTATTGGCGATGAGAAGACTCGACGAAGTTTCGCAAATGCTGCCCAGCCCGCAGCTGTATTCTTCTGCGGGTCTCTCTCTCGAAGATATTTTTACCTAGTTGCGAAGTTTGCCGCAGATAAACATACTCCTGAACAACATTGAGAGCTGTTCCGTTAACAGCAATTGGTTCCGGAATAACATGTTCGTTGAGCATAACCTTTTTTTTGTCTAAGTTCATCCGGAGACCAATGCTTTGAGAAGAATCAGCTAGGCTGTCTAACATCTGTTGCAAGTCCTGCAACGTTTCTGCCACAATGACGATGTCATCTGCAAGTGTGAGATGTACTCACCGTTAATGTTAATGCCACATCCTTTCCAGTCCAGACTCTTAAACATATCCTCCAATGCATTTGAGAACAGTTTCGGAGAAATAACGTTCCCTTGTCTAACACCTCGATGCTTAGTCTGCTGGTTCTGTACTTGGACGGTCATTGTTGCGGCGTCATAAGACATCTCAACACTTGGATATAACGCCCGTCGACTTGGCATCGTTGCAGGGACTCCAAAACAGACCAAGTCTCGATAGAGTCAAAGGCTTTCTCATAGTCCACAAACGCTAGGCACAGGGGCTGATTATACTCTTCTGTCTTCTGTATAATCTGCCGCACTGTATGGATGTGGTCTATGTTGCCGTATCCTCCCCGAAACCCAGCCTGCTCTGTTGGCTGGAATTCGTCAAACCTCCGCGCAAGACGATTCGTGATGACTCTTCGAAAACAGCTTGTAGTCATGGCTCAGGAGGGAAATGGGCGGATAGTTTTTCAAAAGGGTATTGTCACTCTTTTTGAAAAATAGGACGACCACACTCTTGTTCCATGCCTTTGGAGTTCCCCCAGAGAAGAGACCAGAATTAAACATACGCTGAAGTTCTTTAAGCGTGGGAGTACCTCCTGCCTTCAGGAGCTCCGTTGTAATTCCGTCCTCGCCCGGGCCTTTTCCATTTTTGAGCTGTTTGAGAGCCATCTCGATTTCGTCAAGGCTGACTTCTGGCAGCTCTTCGGTATAGTGGCGGGTCAGAGTGGCCTTGGAATCCTCCGTATCGGGTTCGGGTTGCGACGCGTGTGACACGTAGTTGGCCATAAAAATCTTCAAGTTCCGCGAGAATCTCCGGCTTAGAAACGACAACTTTCCCGCTTGATGTGGTCAACTTTGACCAAGCTGTTGTTTGGCTCTATCGCTTCTTCTATATCGCTTGTATTGGAGCGTCGGAGGTCTCGCCTTACCAGCTTGGTTATTTGCTTATTCAAAGCCCGCTGTCCTGACAAAGTGACTGCTGGATCTTCGCGTCGTTTCTCAATGAGCTACAAAGACTCCACCAAAAGTTTTGATTTCGTGCCTGTACGCCGCTTCTCGCAGAACTTCGTTCCCTCTTCCCTACGCCTACGGCACGTACAATTTGACCCGGTTCTGTTCTCTTTTGCTCTGTGCTAAAGTTTAGGGTACCGTTGTGAGCTCCAAAACTTATTTCCAACAATGTGGTTAATATATTAGTACAGACTTTCCGGGCGCTGTATACATTTATGTGATTTTACTTTTCTTCCACCCCGTTTTTTTAATTTACTTAGTCTTAAATAGACCTTTTGTAAACTTTAGTATATTGAATCTCAGCGAGATCTCTACAGCAATATGGTACCCTATCTAAATCGCGAATTATAACGAATAAAAGATCACAACATCCATTTTGCTCTGCGCGTCCTCTTGCCCATCCTTCATCACTCTGACTATATAAGCTAATAATTACACCAAAATTAGATCTCTGGAGCTTGTAGTTACAGAGTTATAAAGGCGAGAGGATAGAACCCGTAGACCTTTACGTTACGGTTAACATTTCTGCCCTGGTACGTGTGTATCGATTGAATTAAAAAATAGGATTACAACTCTTTCCTATCAATGTTCGTGGTTCGTTCAAAGAGATATATTAAGTAGGTGACCTCTTTGGTACAGTTGTCTTTACGATGGTTATTTCGCAAGTTTATTCTATAGCAGACTATAGAATAAACTTGCGAAATAACCATCGTAAAGGCAGACTGCACAAATGCTAAAACTTTGAAACTTTGTACGAGAAAGAGACTTCTGAACCAACGTAAAATTCCTTTTCTCGCATTTTCTTTTTAAATTACGCTTTCGGTGAGACCACTTTTGTATATGAGAAACTAGTTTTCCCTTGACTTCGTCCGCGCGGACTACAGTTTATCGCGAAAAAAGCATCCTATGTTCTTCTAGGATATTAAAAACTAATGTAAAAGTAGGTATAGCACCAATGCTTTAGAAGTATTTTGACAGATCTATTTTGTTTCCATGGCAACCGTTCCTTTCAGCGAGTAATCAACATGTTTCAGTTTTCCCATGCAAATATTCAATTTTCCGGGATAAATAAGTATACTATGTTTTATTCTAAGGTATAAGCTATGTCCATTCCAAATTTAATCAAAATCCGTCCAGCCGTTATCGCGTGAAAGCTCCCCAAACAAACAGACAACGTTTCACTTTTATATATTGGTGTGGATATCGTTCCAGTTGTACGGA
This sequence comes from Alsophila aescularia, assembly GCA_946251855.1. NCBI lineage: Eukaryota > Metazoa > Arthropoda > Insecta > Lepidoptera > Geometridae > Alsophila > Alsophila aescularia. The sequence goes on from OX276374.1 coordinate 62,629,542, forward strand.
TACATACATACAACGATAAACACTAAACTTATAACACTCCTGTCTTTTGTAGTTCGGGGGTTAAAACTAAACGATCGAATGAGCCGTTTTCCTGTAGGTAAATAAATGTAGTTTCTTTCTTCCAAAACAGATGGCGCTGTAACCTTTTAAACTATATATCTGTCAACTGTATGTAGCCCACAGAGTATTAAGCAGTTAGTTTTAATTGTTTTTACCTATTATGTTTTTGGACTGAATTTATGTTTCTTTGCCGCGTCCTACAGCCTAATCGGCTTGATGTTTGTTGAAAAGTTTGTTTGTTTGTCGTATGAGGTAGTGCTGCCCTCTGGTGTCAGAGTCTGTCAAGCCGCCCGAGGGCCTCTGACATGGTTTACGACTGCTATTAATCAATAACAGCCGGGACCGACAGCTTAACGTGGCCTCCGAAGCACGGAGCGATGGATAACCGCACATAACTCAGAAAAGTCATTGGTGCGGAGCCTAGGTTTTGAACCCGGTATCGTTGTATTCTAAATTGCACTATAGAACCGTTAGGCCACAAGAAAAGTGAGATTGAATTCGTCATAATTACGAGAGTGACAGGATATATGAAGTGTCAAAAAAACTAATATGGCGGCTTCGCCATATTAGTTTTTTTGACCAAAAAAAAAGAACCATCGAAATCGGATCTAATTAGGCGGAGATATTCGGTAGCTCCCTTTTTGGGGGAGTATTACCCCCCCAATTAAAAATACCCGAAGAGTAAAAAATTCTAAAAATTCGTTTATCCTTAATACCAAGTTTTGTCTAGATCGGTTGAGAAATGCGACCTGTAGAGGAGAACAGAGATCCGGACTGACATCTGCACATACGAAAGCATTTTTGCCCGAGCTGAAACGAAGACGCATAGCTCCCGCTTCGCGCTCGTTCGGTCAAAAACAGGCAAACAACCTTTAGATTTTTGATTTTGATAATATTAAGATGCTATCGGAGGCATCATGCGTTTCATTTCTCCTTTGACTGGACCAGCTAGAACCTGCCGAGCTAATCTTCATACCTGGAGGTATGCAGGTATGGTACTGCATCTTATATTTGACTGGACCAGCTAGAACCTGCCGAGCTAATCTTCATACCTGGAGGTATGCCGGTATGGAACTGCATCTTATATTTGACTGGACCAGCTAGAACCTGCCGAGCTAATCTTCATACCTGGAGGTATGCAGGTATGGTACTGCATCTTATATTTGACTGGACCAGCTAGAACCTGCCGAGCTAATCTTCATACCTGGAGGTATGCAGGTATGGTACTGCATCTTATATTTGACTGGACCAGCTAGAACCTGCCGAGCTAATCTTCATACCTGGAGGTATGCCGGTATGGTACTGCATCTTATATTTGACTGGACCAGCTAGAACCTGCCGAGCTAATCTTCATACCTGGAGGTATGCAGGTATGGTACTGCATCTTATATTTGACTGGACCAGCTAGAACCTGCCGAGCTAATCTTCATACCTGGAGGTATGCAGGTATGGTACTGCATCTTATATTTGACTGGACCAGCTAGAACCTGCCGAGCTAATCTTCATACCTGGAGGTATGCCGGTATGGAACTGCATCTTATATTTCAAAATCTATAGCTTGTTTGCCTGTAGATGTATGCACCCTATCGATTAGTTTAAAAAACTTAGTCAAGATCCCTGTTTTGAATGTAGAAATATATGTTGTACTAGCTGCGCCCCGCGGATTCACCCGCGTTGGTTATGATGATGGATGATGGTGAAACGTAGCCTACGTGTTAATCCAGGATATAAGCTATCCTTGTATCAAATTTCCTCCAAATCCATTCAGCCGTCTCAGCGTGAAGGGGTAACAAATATACACACACACTTCTAAAGATAAATGATAGATATGATATGATATGGCGCTAATCGGTGTTTACGCATTTTATGACGGTTTGTATGGACTGTCAGTTCTAATGTATGGAGTTCTGCATCGCGCATACGAAGTTTTCCACTCGATAAGAGAGTATTAATTTATAAAACTCTAAGCTCTGATTGGCCTTTTTACGACAGTGGCCACACTTCTCTGATGTATAATGTTAGTGTGCTTGTTGCCAGGAGAACGAGTACAACAAGTTTCTATCCGAGCACGGCGGCTCGTCCAACGCGTCCACCTCGTCCGACCACACCACGTACTACTTCGACGTGCTGCCGGCGCACCTGGCGCGTGCCTTGGACATGTGAGTTGCACCAACACTAATTAACAAAGAAATGAATAACTTAATTAAAAATCATTCAAAAAAATGGTTTAAAACTAACATAACATGGTCACAAACACTACAATTATAAACATAAGAAACGGGATATTAATCGTGAAGATAGGTTTAAACTGTCGAGTGTCTGGAATCCGCCAGTACGTCTATGTGAAACCCGAAGAAATATCCCTAATACGCGAGGTGATACTGTTAGTGTTGTGTGTCGCGATCGAGTTACTAACGAAAGTGTGAATACTGGTACTAGTGTCACGCGTAATAGTGAATACTGGTACTGGTGTCACGCGTAAGAGTGAATACTGGTACTGGTGTCACGCGTAATAGTGAATACTGGTACTGGTGTCGCGCGTAATAGTGAATACTGGTACTGGTGTCGCTCGTAATAGTGAATACTGGTACTGGTGTCACGCGTAATAGTGAATACTGGTACTGGTGTCACGCGTAATAGTGAATACTGGTACTGGTGTCACGCGTAATAGTGAATACTGGTACTGGTGTCACGCGTAATAGTGAATACTGGTACTGGTGTCACGCGTAATAGAAGAATGAGAAAGTGGGAAGACCATTTTGTCTGCGTAAAAACTATTCCACCCGCAGTTACTTCAGTTATGCGATCATGGCGCTTGCAGCAGCGCCGGAATATCGGGAACTCAATACAAGTAGTTTCCATGGTAAATATCCCGTTTCTAATGTTTATAATCCATACCAATATATAAAAGTGAAACGTTGTTTGTTTGTTTGATGAGCTTTCACGCAATAACGGCTGGACGGATTTTGATGAAAATTAGAATGGAGACAGCTTATACCCTAGAACAAAACATAGGATACTTTTTATCCCGGAAAATTGAAAGTTTGCGCGGGAAAACTGGAAAATGTTGATTACTCACTGTAAGTAACGGATGCTATCACAGAATGTTCTGTGGTTGCCATGGAAACGAAATAACACATCTGTCAAAAACATCAAGAGCATTGGTAATATAGGTACCTACTTTTGCATTGGTTTTTCATATCCTAGAAGAAAATAGGATGCTTTTTTCGCGATAAAAAGTTGTCTGAGCGTACGAAGTCGCGGGCGGGAAAACTAGTAAATAATATTTTTGGAGGGTTACTTTTGGTACTGAAGACAAAACTTTTTTTTTTTTATTTGTCTATATTTTGACCGCGCATCCGCCGAAACTACTGAATCAATTCAACTGAAACTTACTATAATTTGAGTTCATACTACGAGGTAGGAAATTGGACACTTTCATCCGGAAAAATTAAAGGTTCCGCAGGATATTGGTTGGAAGTTATTTAAAAGAACAAGTATCACGCTGAAACTACTGGGCGGATTTTTATGCAACTTGACACAGTCATAGTTTATATTATGGATTATAATTGAGGATACTTTTTATCCCGAAAAAATAAAGGGTTCCTGCGAGATAGGGGTCCAAAATTATGTTAATTTTGAAGTTATATATACCATAAGTATAGATAACTTCAAGCAATATGAACAAAAAAATAATTTAAAAAGAAATGGTCTAGGATATTTAAAATAAGCTACTGAACAAGAATATAACATTTTTTAAATTCTTGTCTGTTGTTTGTTTGTCTGTTTGTCTGTATGTTTGTTCGCGCATCACTTAAAAACTACTAGACCGATTGCAATGCGTTCACAGTTAGATAGAGCTTAGGTTTTGACTTAAAAACTGGTATATTTAAATATGATTATCATATTGATTCTATCTCAATAAGATGAGCAGAACCCGAGCAATCAATAAAAACTGTTTGACGGCTGAAGAAGTTTTGATTAAATGTTGATATATTGGTATTTTAGGCCTTGAAATAGCACAAGTACTTATAACCTGGAGAAATGACAACGCGAGCGAAGCCGCGGGCACAGCTAGTCCCTTATAAACTTCATTAAAATTGGTTCAGTTGTTTTTTATTAGAAAATCTATTTGTTTTAAGGTGTATGTTCTCTCATATCTTCGGGATTTCTGATAATTATATTTACTTGAAAAAATAAACTTCCAGCGTGGAACCTACTGTATAAATAAACTTCCAGCGTGGAACCTACTGTATAAATAAACTTCCAGCGTGGAACCTACTGTATAAATAAACTTCCAGTGTGGAACCTACTGTATAAATAAACTTCCAGCGTGGAACCTACTGTATAAATAATCTTCCAGTGTGGAACCTACTGTATAAATAAACTTCCAGCGTGGAACCTACTGTATAAATAATCTTCCAGTGTGGAACCTACTGTATAAATAAACTTCCAGCGTGGAACCTACTGTATAAATAAACTTCCAGCGTGGAACCTACTGTATAAATAAACTTCCAGCGTGGAACCTACTGTATAAATAATCTTCCAGGGTGGAACCTACTGTATAAATAAACTTCCAGCGTGGAACCTACTGTATAAATAAACTTCCAGCGTGGAACCTACTGTATAAATAAACTTCCAGTGTGGAACCTACTGTATAAATAAACTTCCAGCGTGGAACCTACTGTATAAATAAACTTCCAGTGTGGAACCTACTGTATAAATAAACTTCCAGCGTGGAACCTACTGTATAAATAAACTTCCAGCGTGGAACCTACTGTATAAATAAACTTCCAGCGTGGAACCTACTGTATAAATAATCTTCCAGTGTGGAACCTACTGTATAAATAAACTTCCAGCGTGGAACCTACTGTATAAATAAACTTCCAGCGTGGAACCTACTGTATAAATAATCTTCCAGGGTGGAACCTACTGTATAAATAAACTTCCAGCGTGGAACCTACTGTATAAATAAACTTCCAGCGTGGAACCTACTGTATAAATAAACTTCCAGCGTTGAACCTACTGTATAAATAAACTTCCAGCGTGGCACCTACTGTATAAATTTCATCAAAATTGTTTTTTTAGCTTATATTTATTTCATTAGGTTATAATGCTTCGGACAAGTTTGCAAGTCAATTTTTATTCATGTAACGACGGCCAATGAAGCTGAAGTTTTGCACTCGGGTGTAGTTCTGCCAACCAACCAGCTCAATAGTACCATAATAATATACTGTCAATATTATTATGGCACTATTGAGCTGGTCTAATGATGGAGCCAGAAGGTAGTCACAGGAACTCAACAATCAAATGATGGAACCCCTTCGAGTTTGGGTTTATTTGATTGTACTCGATGATTTTCATAACCTAGAGAAATAAGCACGCGCGCAACGCTGTGGCGACAGCTAGTTGTAAATATTTTGTTTACGTCTCCCCCAGTTTCGCTCAGTTCTTCATATCCCCCCTCTTCACGGAGTCGGCGACCGGGCGCGAGCTGAGCGCCGTCAACTCTGAACACGAGAAGAACACGTCCTCTGACACCTGGCGCCTGGACCAGCTGAACAAGAGCACCGCCGACCCTGCCCATCCTTACCACAAGTTTGGAACCGGTGAGTCAAAAGTTGATCAGTTCGCTCAAAAGTTTTTCAGTTTGACCAGTTTGCTTCAAAGTAGACGTCCGCGCCGCGCCAGCGTGCCTGCGTTGACTTACCTCGGCGTGCCGCCGCCGCCGGGTCATTAAAAAATTCGCGCCTACTTCAAACTTTTATTACAATTATGCGCGAGTGACGCGTCACGTCACCTAGCAACCATCCACACATCTTTGCCTAGCTACGCGCTTTTGCCATACGGTGCGCCAGTGAGTTCGTTCAGGCGCTAAGACTAAGAAACAAAATGCTCCTTAGCCTGAACAAAAGGTTTCCCGTTACTATAAATTTTGTTGCAGAATCTCTGCTCGACCCACGTCTCGCTAGTCTAACAGAGATTGACAATTACGTAGAAAATCATCAAATGACAAAAACTAGCTTTCTTAGCCGATGTCGTGAGGAAATTCGTCAAGGACTCAGTTACCAGAATCAGAGAATCTGTGGAACCTGGTCCTTGTTCATCAATGATGATCTACTTCAAAAGTTGGCCAATAAACACTCGAATAGATTTATCGATGAAGATGACGCAGTTGCGCAAGAGTGCTGCAGATATTTAGCACCTCTGATTTGGAAGATTGTGATGGCAATATACTGAAGTTCTGGCAACAGAAGAAATTATCATTTTCATGGCTTGCAGGATTGGCGCGTTCACTCTATCCCAGCCACAAGTACGCCTAGGGAAAGGTTTATTTTTCTGTAGCTGGGCTAGTCTTGACTGCGAAGCGATGGCGTTTAAATCCTGCCAAAGTAAATAAAATAATGTTCATTCATGACAATTACAAATATGTCCAATAATATTTTTTAATGTTTGATTTTCTTAATAACAAGATTAGATTTCGAAAATAAAAATTCAATTTATTTTATTCCATCATTGCTAACTAAATAATCATTTGCAAAAAAAAAAAGACACCACGCCGGCGACGCCGCGCCGTGCCGGGTACTTTTAACAGCGCGCCGCCGCCGGCCTTCTTGACCGCGGTGCGGACCTCTACTTCAAAGTTATTGGTCAAAAGTTGCTCAGGTTCGTCAAATGTTGTTGCGGTAGTTGGTCAAAAGTTGTTCAGATATTGTAAATGAAAGAGGATGGTTTATGAGGCGTTTAGGTTGGGCAAAAGTATTTTTAACCCCCGAACTCAAGAGAGGCGTGTTATAAGTATAGGGTGTGTATGTATGTATCATACTGTCTGTTTGAGGCATCGTACTCGTAGCTCCCAAACGAATGGACCGATTTTGATGTGTTTTTTTTCTGTTTGAAAGCTGTTGTGATCGGATGGTTCTCTTAGCTATAATGGGGAGTGGGGAGGCTGGTCGGGATATTGTTTAATTTGTGATTTTAATATACATATTGAAGTTCACGGAGCTGGCAATAAGCTGAGCGCTGGGTGCCGTCAACTATGAACATGAATTAATTCCGTTCGCTAAGAAAAAAGGCATACTGGAAACAGTTAACAGTCAGTTAACATATCTTATAATAAACTATTGAACCGATTTTGATTAAACTATTCCGTAAGTTAAAAGAAACTGAACCTATTATGAAAAAAATATTGCAATCAGACATGTAGCTTCCGTGAAATACGTGGACAAACATACATACATTGGTGAAAATTTGTGTATTTGTACAGATACTCAGATAGATTAACATGATATGAATATTATGCATTTTCAACAATACTACATACATACACAACTTGATAACCAAACTTTTTTTGAAGACGAATACAAAAGAGTGCTGCAGCCATTTCAAGGTAAAACATCAAACTGACTAGCATAATTTAATGCGTTGGTAACACATTATTTCGTTGAAGAGTTCCTTTATCTGGAGCTATTCCTGGATGTCGTCTCAGGTCATGCTTACCATAAAAATGATTTGTCTTCGGAACTGAACCAACCAAAAATTCGACTCCTTATGATATGAGGAAGTGGTTCTAAGTGGATGGAAGTGGTAGTGCAAGGTTTGACCTAAAAAACATACATACATACAAACATATAAACATAGCAAGTCAAATAAGCGTTTTTAAAAAGCAAAAGTAGTTCACTTTCTTCAAAAGTTGTTTATCATCATCATCACCAGCTCGTATTCGTCCACTGCTGGACGTAGGCCTCTCCTTGTGAACGCTACTGAGCCCGATCTTCGGCTCTCCTCATCAAAAGTTGTTCAATATTAGCAAAAGTTGTTCAATATGGTGTTATTTTCCCGTCTCACAGGTAACAGAGAGACCCTGGAGTCCATCCCCAAAGCGAAAGGCATCGACGTGCGCGCGGAGCTGCTGCGGTTCCACCAGCACTGGTACTCCGCCAACGTCATGACTCTCGTGGTCTTCGGGAAAGGTGAGCTTCCTCCAGCATCCTGTCTCCATCATCAGCACCAGCTGCACACAGGCCTCTACCTTGTTTGCTTGTCGAACGAGGCAGTGCTGGTCTCTGGTGTCAGTTTGTCAGGCCTCCCGTGGGTCTCTGACGTGGCTTAACGACTGTTATTAAGTCACATTCTTGTTTTTCTGTGGAATCTTGCAACTGAAATTTCGAGCACTTCCCGATTAGTTACCCGGATGAAACTTTCAGGATAGCCACAACTGATTGTCAATGCAATAAAAAAAACGTGTTGGATTAATTAATTTAATCTACATTTGCTGCTTGTTCCCCCCCACAGAATCATTAGACGAGCTGGAAGCGATGGTGGTGCCGCTGTTCTCTGCGGTGGAGGACCGGGGGGTGACGCCCCCCTCCTGGCCGGAGTCCCCGTTCCCGCCCGCGCTGCGCCGGAAGCGCGCCTACTGCGCGCCGGTCAAGGACCTGCGCTCGCTGTCCATCGACTTCCCGATACCGGACACCAGGAAGCATTACAAGAGTGGGGTGAGTTGTTTTCGGCGGTGGAGGTCCGGGGGGTGACGCCCCCTCCTCCCCCCTCCCCCGCCAGAGTGGGGTGAGTACGGAGTATCTGTACTTATGTCTATTGTATATACTTATAATAACGCAGAAACAAAAAGTCTGTACAAAAAAAAGTTTAAAAAAAGTTTCATGCAGTACCAATGGTGAAACCTGGAAAGGGCTATCATAATAAAATGCGTACACAAAATTTTGCGCCTGAGCTTTTCCTGGATTTCGATTCAGATCATACTTACCATAAAAATGCATTGTCATCGGAATTGAACCAGTATGCATAAATTCAATTTCGTAAGAGTAAGTGTTTCTATTTCAGCTTGCAAGATTTGACCTAAAATAACATATATATACAAACATACATACAAACATTGTGAAGTTAAATATAACAATTTTAAAAATGGGCTCTAGTTTGTCTGTGTTTTCTCGTTTCACTTCAAAACTACTGGACGGATTGAAATGCGATTTTCACTGTTGCATAGCTTAGGGTTTGACTTAAAAACTGGTGTACTTGGTAGCTCAATCCGATAAGAATTGATAAAAAACTATTTAACGGCTGAACGAAATTTGGTATAATGTGTTATTCCAGGAGCAACAGTACCAATACTTTTGGTCCTGGAATAACACACAGTTTACTTTTGGCAAAGCCGCGGGCACGGCTAGTTTTAAAATAAATAGATTTTATATTAAAAAAAATTGAATAAAGTAATAATAAAAACAGAAATATGGATTACTGCTCTCCGCTTTTTTTCCGCGAAACTTTTCAACTAGTATTAAAGTTTTTTTTTGTTTCGAATCATTAATGATAATGTGTAATGTGTTTGTCTGTACAGCCCGGGCACTACTTGTCACACCTGTTAGGACACGAAGGCCCGGGGAGCCTGCTGTCGGCGCTGAAGGCACGCGGCTGGTGTAACAGGTGAGCCATAGTGTAGTGACGTCACTGAAATGTCTTCAACATGTGAGTTATAGTATAGTGAAGTCACTGAATTTTTTTCAACATGTGAGTCATAGTATAGTGACGTCACTGTTTTTTTTTCAACATGTGAGTCATAGTATAGTGACGTCACTGTTTTTTTTTCAACATGTGAGTCATAGTATAGTGACGTCACTGTTTTTTTTTCAACATGTGAGTCATAGTATAGTGACGTCACTGTTTTTTTTTCAACATGTGTGTCATAGTATAGTGAAGTAACTGAATTTTTTTCAACATGTGAGTCATAGTATAGTGACGTCACTGAATTTTTTTCAACATGTGAGTCATAGTATAGTGAAGTAACTGAATTTTTTTCAACATGTGAGTCGTAGTATAGTGACGTCACTGTTTTTTTTTCAACATGTGAGTCATAGTATAGTGACGTCACTGAAATGTCTTCAACAGGTGTGCCATAGTGTAGTGACGTCACTGAAAGATTTTCAACATGTGAGCCATACACTGATCTCTATATCTATGGATTGGCTTTACTGTACTTTCGTTTGTGCTGATTCAAAGCATTGTTAGTCACAGAATAAATAATAGTACTAAAACGTTAGATCCGTTGACGCTCACTTCTGCCACACTACTGCTATCAGCGCCAAAATGGCCATAATCAAATGGGAGCGTTTGTCAAAAGTCTGTCTAGAGTACGGAATAATATGCAGTTGTATATGAAGCTATAGTAAAGTGACATCACTGAAATGACTTGCAGCGGCTCTGTGGTGCTCAACCGCCACATTGAAATCAGCGCCATCTAGTCTCACCAAGCGAACTAAATCAAACGGATCACAGATGGTGCAAGAGTATACAACAAACCCTGCATCGCACAAACGAAATTCTCGCCGCGAATTTGTCATTATACTCTATCCACTGAATAGTCTCCGTTAAGTTCACACTTGTGCTCTTTTGTATGCAATGTTTGTTTGTTTGTCGTATGAGTTAGTGCTGGCCTCTGGTGTCAGAGTTTGTCAAGCCGCCCGAGGGCCTCTGACATGGCTTAACGACTGTTATTAATCAATAACAGCCGGGACCGGCAGCTTAACGTGCCCTCCGAAGCACGGAGCGATGGATAACCGCACATAACTCAGAAAAGTCATTGGTGCGGAGCCTAGGTTTTGAACGCGGTATCGTTGGATTCTGAATTGCACTATAGAACCGTTAGGCCACCATCGCTCATGTATGCAATAGGAACAGATGACTGCATGTTGAAGTCAGTGGACGTAAACAATTGCCAAGAAATGTAAAGATGGGCTTACATGGCGTACTTTACGGGGAGTAATATTCCTCCTAAAGTACTTCAAGACTGTTAAAATAAAAAAGAGTAGGTACAATGCGATTTAAATAAGAATAGGATTGGATTCGTGACTAACTTCATACTGACAACTAAGTAAAAGTAGCGTTAGCACAAATACCAAATAATAATAATATGTTAAATAAAATAAAACCGTCGCATAAAACATCGAATATGGCCGAACTGAGGCGGAAAGAGCCGACTAGCCTCGAGTTGACGTTACCCCCGCACCGCGCCATTAGATGTTTACACGTCAAAAGAAAAGTGATTTAATGAAATACGTTCATATTAACATTATTTTTAATTAAATATAAATAAAACGGCTAAAAACTCACGAAAAAGAAGATCGGAAATACTCCGACCAGTTTCAGACTATTTTGAAGTCCTTCATCTGGGAGTGTTATGCTGACAAGCCGCGAAGAGCGACTATTATTTTTAATGTTTGACATCACACCATTAATCGATTCGGCAATCGATCGTCACGTTGATTCAGTAGCCCTATTACAGAAGTCAGTGCAACCAGTTACAATGAGATTTTCATACTAATATAGTGTAAATCTCATTGCATCTGGTTGCATTAGGACTTCTGTAATCGTGCCACTGCGTTCACGCAATAGATGTTGTGGCGATGGCACAATCATTTTAATTAGTTTTGTTAGTAACAACACGAATGAAGATAATTACGGGAACCATCTATTTTAATTAGTTTTGTTAGTAACAACACGAATGAGGATAATTACGGGAACCATCTATTTTAATTAGTTTTGTTAGTAACAACACGAATGAGGATAATTACGGGAACCATCTATTTTAATTAGTTTTGTTAGTAACAACACGAATGAGGATAATTACGGGAACCATCTATTTTAATTAGTTTTGTTAGTAACAACACGAATGAGGATAATTACGGGAACCATCTATTTTAATTAGTTTTGTTAGTAACAACACGAATGAGGATAATTACGGGAACCATCTATTTTAATTAGTTTTGTTAGTAACAACACGAATGAGGATAATTACGGGAACCATCTATTTTAATTCGTTTTGTTAGTAACAACACGAAAGAGGATAATTACGGGAACCATATATTTTAATTAGTTTTGTTAGTAACAACACGAATAAGGATAATTACGGGAACCATATATTTTAATTAGTTTTGTTAGTAACAACACGAATGAGGATAATTACGGGAACTATCTATTTTAATTAGTTTTGTTAGTAACAACACGAATGAGGATAATTACGGGAACCATCTATTTTAATTAGTTTTGTTAGTAACAACACGAATGAGGATAATTACGGGAACCATCTATTTTCTATGGCGTTGTATTTTATTTGTTTTCGTATATTTTTTTGTCAGATTCTAAAAGAACTAAGGACTCTGAAAAGTTTAAGTATCAGCACCAAATCAATCGTTTTTTTTGCAAATATCACAAAAAGCACAAATCCTGTGATTAGTGCTTTTTGTGATACTTGCAAAAAAATACAACGATTTTTGCGAACTTTGACCTTGAACTTAAGACGCAGATACGAAATTTTATGAGACAACTTTTAGAATGCCAAAATAAAGGTTTATAAAAGTTCCCAGCTTATTATCTCACATTCCGAGGTGAAAACCTAATTTGACTGAGTTATTTTAGATTTGGAGGGAATAAATATTCCTTGGGTAACTCGTGTTCTTTGAGTTATTTAACCAATGAGTAACTTGACTAATGAGGGATGTATCGAAGCGACCTCATATGTAAAATCCTAAAATGTTGCTAATGCTGTTTCGACAAAGTTATATTTGTCAAACTGTATATATAAATGTGTTAAAAGAGATCTCTTTTAGATCGCGATATGTTTCAGATCACCTTATCGAAAAACATTATTTAAATGGAGGTATACCTGATTGTAGCTATATTAAAACACTAGTTCCATTAGTTTGTAAATCTACGAGAAGATCACATCAGTTTGAATGGAATTGAAAAATTGTATTCACTTAATTTAAAGAGAAAAAAAAACTTGGTTGCTGTAGCAAGGAAAAGTCAAGCATGTATCCTTGACTTTTTTTGCACACTGTACTAAAAAAACTGAAATTGTTTACAATTGAAGTTCAAAATGGCGCGTTTTCAATCCTATTTTTATTTAAATCGCATTGTAAGGTTAGATATAACATTTTATTTAATAATTTATTAATCAGTGGCTGATTCACTTGAGTCTTCGTCTCTAAGTCTATGACGTGCTTTACACAGTTTTCAGTTCGTCACAAAACACGCCAAGTCGTAGGGTAAGCAAGAACAATATACGCGTCCGCACCGTGCAAGCGACAGATGTAGACTGGCATTTCGCCGCCATGAAACCGCTTTCCAAGCTCGTTATCGCCAACCAGTGGCGACACTGTGACTTTCCAAGCTCGTTATCGCCAACCAGTGGCGACACTGTGACTTTCCAAGCTCGTTATCGACAACCAGTGGCGACACTGTGACTTTCCAAGCTCGTTATCGCCAACCAGTGGCGACACTGTGACTTTCCAAGCTCGTTATCGCCAACCAGTGGCGACACTGTGACTTTCCTCGTTATCGCCAACCAGTGGCGACACTGTGACTTTCCAAGCTCGTTATCGCCAACCAGTGGCGAAACTGTGACTTTCCAAGCTCGTTATCGACAACCAGTGGCGACACTGTGACTTTCCTCGTTATCGCCAACCAGTGGCGACACTGTGACTTTCCAAGCTCGTTATCGCCAACCAGTGGCGAAACTGTGACTTTCCAAGCTCGTTATCGACAACCAGTGGCGACACTGTGACTTTCCAAGCTCGTTATCGCCAACCAGTGGCGACACTGTGACTTTCCAAGCTCGTTATCGCCAACCAGTGGCGACACTGTGACTTTTCTGGTTTAAAAGTCTGTTCGGTGGATAGAGTATAGTTAGAGTTTATTTTTCATCATCATCATCCTCGCGGGTAAAACCGCGGGCCGCAGCTAGTTTATAATATCTATGTTTGGTCCTTGTTCATGAGATATTAAGTTTGACTTGTAAAAGTGCTATAATTTTGTCTATTTACAATAAATACTTTGAGTTTGAGTGAGTTTTGAGTTTGAGTGAGTTTTGAGTTTGAGTGAGTTTTCCAAACGTTAGCAGCACTTAACCTTCTTACCGTTTGGCGCAGTTTAGTGGGTGGAACCCGAATCGGCGCGCGTGGGTTCGCGTTCTTCGGAGTGCAGGTGGACCTCACGGAGGACGGAGTGGAGCACATCGACGACATCGTGGCGCTCGTGTTCCAGGTACGTGGATCGCGGTCTTACAACACCACGCACTACTGGCCCCTGTATCCACTGCTGAACACTTCGCCCCCTAAACGGAGCGGTTTATTGATTTACTAGCTTCGCCACCCCGTAACTTTGTCAACCCGTTCACCCACTTAAGGATGGAATTTTAGAAATTCTATGTCACTCCGTTCACCCACCTCCTTAGAGATGGAACTTTAGAAAATCTGTGTCAACCCGTTCACCCCTTAGGGATAGAATTTTAGAAAATCCTTCCTTAGAGCACCTTTATTTCTCTCTTAATTTCAAATCTCTAGATCCTCATTTTAGACTGTGCGTTGTCTGTCAGTCAGTAGGTAAGTCACGGTACTGTTTTGTACTACGAGTATACTTTAGTGTTAATACTTTATTGCACAATTCATAGAGTACAAATGGCAGACTTAATACTAAAAGCATTATCAACTAAACAAAGCGCTAGAGAGAGAGAGAGAGAGAGAGAGAGAGAGTAAAATAGTGTTAAATGAAAATACAAAATATTAATCAAAATATACAGCTTGGCAAACGAGTGGTTCTCCCCCGGGTGGGCTTTGCGTAAGAGACCTACTAAAAACTTGTGAATGTATTCCTGTATTCCAGTACATCAGCATGCTGCGGAAGGAAGGCGCCCACCGCTGGGTGTGGGAAGAGCAGCGCGATCTGATGGCGCTGGAGTTCCGCTTCAAGGACGTGCAGGAGCCCAGGAGTGTGGTCACTTCTCACGTGCACATCCTGCAGGTAACGACGCCTAGTATCCCACTTCTGATGTCTTTCTAACGATGCCTTGCTGAATGTGCTAATTAGTTCACTGCTGTGCCGCTAGATGGCTAATTTATATGACGCATAATGTTGAATCGCGATGACATGAGTCGCAGGGATTTAGGTAAGATATATTGCTCTAATGAAAGCTCGGGGCCAGTACCTACCTACTGCTAAACATTCGGTTGATGTAAACCTTCAGTTCAGAGTAGAATAGAGCGTCAGTCCTGTGCAGTACAGGTATCGAACCCGCAATCTTACTATTTGCACATTGCAGCCAGGCTCGTTACCAAGCCAACTACGCCACGGAAGCTGACGTAATGTCATTATTAATTAAACTATTTGATTTATATGCATGTTATAATGTTGAAAATGCGTCATATTTATATAGAAAGATAGATAACACTTTATTGCAACAAAAAAAAAAGAAATAAAAAATATACTTAAAAAGTAGTACAATCGGCGCCCTTATCGCTAAGCAGCGATCTCTTCCAAGCAACCGTAGATTAGATTGAGACACATGACTGTATAATAGAAGGTAGTTGTTGGTAGGAAATGTTTTAGTCAAATATTATTAAAAGATAACAAAGAAATAAACTAAATGAATTTTAACAAAATATAAAAGTCAATATAATACTAATAAATATTATTTGAATAGCAAATACTACTAAACATTAAACATTATAATTAATAATAACATATTTTAATATTATACATGCGGTATTGATAGTTTCAGACATAATTGAAAATTACAATGAGACAGGTAAACATTCCTAACCTGATGTTGGAAACCTTGCGCTTTTCTTACAGCAACCGGTACAGAGTTCCACAGACGTACTGCTTGTACATCGTTATAATATAATACAATAACTCTTTAGTGAACACATCACAACAAAAACAAAATAATAGTAATTATACATAAAATCTAATGTAGTACAATAGGCGGCCTTATCGCTATTAGCAATTTCTTACAGGCAACCTTTGGATGGACAGGATGTGAATATAAACACAGCGGGCATTGAAGGAATTGAATATAATCATATATATAGGCAAATTTATAATATCCATACCAATATATAAAAGTGAAACGTTGTCTGTTTGTTTGTTTGGGGAGCTTTCACGCGATAACGGCTGGACGGATTTTGATGAAATTTGGAATGGAGGTAGCTTATACCCTGGAATAAAACTTAGGATACTTTTTATACCGCAAAATTGCAAGCTTTCACGGGAAAATTAGAAAATGTTGATTACTCGCTGTAAGGAACGGTTGCCATAGAAACGAAATAACAAGTCTGTCAAAAAACTTCAAGAACATTGGTGCTATACCTACTTTTGCATTGGTTTTTAATATCTTAGAAGAACATAGGATGCTTTTTTCGCGATAAACAGAACGATTTGTCGTGTACCATCATGATGTTCAGGGAAGCCGTCCGGATGAGTTGTAGGATTTAGTTGTGTTGGAAGGGTGGACCGTGATCGGAATCATGGTGTTTCTGCTTCGGAGGCCTTGCTTTGGAGGGTAGCAGGATCCGAAGCACGTTGTTCTCTGCTGGCCGACCGCAAGTTGTAGGGGGCCTAAGTAGTAGTTTAGCCTGCTACGAAAGGCTGCCCCGCCGTTTGTGAAAAATCCTGAAATGATCCATTGGGCCGGCTGGCGACCGGATGTGAGGAGCTGATGAATTATTTCAGGGGGGTTCGGGCTTCCCCGCAGTCTCCGCGCAAGTTCTTTAATGACGTAGTTATGCCTCGACTTCCGTTTCCGTATCTGCGTTCTGCTGGAGACAAAGCGAATTTATTTGCTTCTCATTTTGTAGAAGCTTCGCATCTAGACGCTTCCGGCAAGATACCTTCCTGCCTGAGAGCTGGAATCTTGCCAATGTACAACCAGTACCAAAAAAGGGTAGTCGTGCTGATCCGGACGATTATCGTCCCATCTCGATAACCTCCTTACTATGTAAGTGTATGGAGCGTGTCATAAACATTAGGCTCTTGGCATACCTTGAGGACAATGATCTTCTCATTGACCGGCAATAAGGATTTCGCCGAAACTGGTCTACTGGGGATCTTCTCGCGTATGCCACTCACATACTGAGCGAAGCCATAGAGATGCATGGTGAGGCGCTTGCCGTCTCCCATGACATATCGAAGGCATTTGATCGGGTCTGGCACGATGGCCTTTTAAAGAAGCTTCCCTCATATGGTTTACCTGGTGGCTTATGAATTGGATAGTTGATTTCTTGAGGGAAAGATCTATTCGAGTAGTCCTAGAGGGCTGCTCGTCTGATCAAATCGCTATCAATGCCGGTGTACCTCAGGGATCGGTTCTCTCGGCTACACTGTTTTACTGCACATTAATGACCTTCTGAAGCCCGGTACCTTTGGGTATGCTGATGACAGTACTGTAGTTGAGAGATACAGTTCCAATGCTCAAGACAGCTGTGACGCTGTCCAGTTTCAGAGAGAGGCTATGGTAGACCGTTTAAATTTAGGCTTAGAAGCCGTGTCCGATTGGGGCGATGCTAACCTGGTTAAGTTTAATTCTACTAAAACGCAGGCGTATTTATTTTCTACTAAAAAGAGTCCTCAAACCGATCTCCGTCTTTCCAAAGTGTAACAATACCAATTGGCGACCATCTGGAGCTTTTGGGTTTCGAACTCACATCAAACCTGAATTTTGGGTCTTACATTGCATCCAAAGCCAAGGAAGCTGCAAAAAAACTTGGTATTTTGTCTAAGGTTAGGCGGTACTTCACACCGGGGCAGCTTTTGAATCTTTATCAAGCACAGGTCCGATCTTGTATGGAGTACTGCTGCCACCTCTGGGACGGTTCTGCCAGGTATCAGCTCGAGTCTTTGGATTCAATTGAGAGACGTGCTATCACGCTCATTGGGGATGACATTCTGCTAAAGAGTAAGCTTCAAAGTCTGGCGCATCGACGTGAGGTAGCAAGCCAGGCGGTATTCTACAGATTGCACTATGGAGAGTTTGCACAAGAACTGCACAACCTGATTCCCCCATCACCTTTCCATCACCGTACGACTAGACGATCAGCAAAGCGCCACCCTTTTATGGTTGAAATACCTCGCACAAGAACGAAGCGTTACGCTTCTTCATTTATTATAAGAACTGCAAAGGAGCGGAATGCCCTGCTCTCGTCAGTGTTTCCGGTAAATTATAAATTATATTTGTGTTCAAGTCAAGAGTGAATAGGTATCTACTAGGCAAGCGTGCTACACCTTCGACCAGTTCGAGTTTTTTATTTGGTTCCGTTTTACGAAATATTCACCGTAAAAACCGTTGGTTTATCACGTAAAATCAACTTTGTTGGTGTATCACGTAAAATCAACTTTGTTGGTGTATCACGTAAAATCAACTTTGTTGGTGTATCACGTAAAATCAACTTAAATGTATATGTTTGTTGTTTACAGGAGTTCCCGATGGAGGACGTGCTGAGCGCGTACTACTTAATAACGGAGTGGCGACCCGAGCTCATAGACGAGCTGCTGTCGCTGCTCACTCCGGAGAACGTGCGGGTCGGGATCGTCGCCAAGTACGTATGACACGTACTACTTAATAACGGAGTGGCGACCCGAGCTCATAGACAAACTGCTGTCGCTGCTCACTCCGGAGAACGTGCGGGTCGGGATCGTCGCCAAGTACGTATGACGCGTACTACTTAATAACGGAGTGGCGACCCGAGCTCATAGACGAGCTGCTGTCGCTGCTCACTCCGGAGAACGTGCGGGTCGGGATCGTCGCCAAGTACGTATGACACGTACTACTTAATAACGGAGTGGCGACCCGAGCTCATAGACAAACTGCTGTCGCTGCTCACTCCGGAGAACGTGCGGGTCGGGATCGTCGCCAAGTACGTATGACGCGTACTACTTAATAACGGAGTGGCGACCCGAGCTCATAGACGAGCTGCTGTCGCTGCTCACTCCGGAGAACGTGCGGGTCGGGATCGTCGCCAAGTACGTATGACGCGTACTACTTAATAACGGAGTGGCGACCCGAGCTCATAGACGAGCTGCTGTCGCTGCTCACTCCGGAGAACGTGCGGGTCGGGATCGTCGCCAAGTACGTATGACGCGTACTACTTAATAACGGAGTGGCGACCCGAGCTCATAGACGAGCTGCTGTCGCTGCTCACTCCGGAGAACGTGCGGGTCGGGATCGTCGCCAAGTACGTATGACGCGTACTACTTAATAACGGAGTGGCGACCCGAGCTCATAGACGAGCTGCTGTCGCTGCTCACTCCGGAGAACGTACGGGTCGGGATCGTCGCCAAATACGTATGACGCGTACTACTTAATAACGGAGTGGCGACCCGAGCTCATAGACGAGCTGCTGTCGCTGCTCACTCCGGAGAACGTGCGGGTCGGGATCGTCGCCAAGTACGTATGACACGTACTAGTTAATAACGGAGTGGCGACCCGAGCTCATAGACAAACTGCTGTCGCTGCTCACTCCGGAGAACGTGCGGGTCGGGGTTGTCGCCAAGTACGTATGACGCGTACTACTTAATAACGGAGTGGCGACCCGAGCTCATAGACGAGCTGCTGTCGCTGCTCACTCCGGAGAACGTGCGGGTCGGGATCGTCGCCAAGTACGTATGACACGTACTAGTTAATAACGGAGTGGCGACCCGAGCTCATAGACGAGCTGCTGTCGCTGCTCACTCCGGAGAACGTGCGGGTCGGGATCGTCGCCAAGTACGTATGACACGTACTAGTTAATAACGGAGTGGCGACCCGAGCTCATAGACGAGCTGCTGTCGCTGCTCACTCCGGAGAACGTGCGGGTCGGGATCGTCGCCAAGTACGTATGACACGTACTACTTAATAACGGAGTGGCGACCCGAGCTCATAGACAAACTGCTGTCGCTGCTCACTCCGGAGAACGTGCGGGTCGGGGTCGTCGCCAAGTACGTATAACGTCTCAGAATGAATGAATGAATGAAAGACTGAATGGGTCAATGAGTGAATTAAAGACGAGTTACTAAGTGCCAAGAATTGCTAGCATAATAAATTTTAATGTAACTGTCCTCTGTTTGTTACCTTTCAATGATAAACCGGCTGAACCAATCTTGATGAAATTAGACAAGGAAATAATGTGCATCATGAGCAAGGACGTGTTTTTGTTTACTTGTTGATGTTTCACTCTAGTGAAACTATCTCTTAAGTTTTCCGAACGAGCGTTTTACGAACTGCTATTGAACATTGAATGTAAGTAGTTTAATTATTAATTATTGAAGCTTCTATCTAGAGTAGGAAAGACCGATCTCTGTAATTCAGTAATTTAAATTTCTTCCGATCTTGCTATTTCTTAAAATAAGACGCCAAAATACACTTTATATCATAGCTTTTTTTCTCAAAATAATGTCATTGGCTTTTTTTAATAAATAAGAAGTCAACGATTGTACAAGCCGCACTTTTGAGCTTGCGCGAGCTGCTGTGGTGCCATCCTCACGCGCGCGCTCTCCTGTGTAAACTGGTTGCACAGGAACGCGCAAGCAAGACTGAGGGTGTGGACGGGGCTTGCGCGTGCTATAAATTATGCTTCTAACCATCTGTGATGTTTACAGATGTTTCTCGGAGAAGTGCACGCAGACGGAGCCGTGGTACGGGACCAAGTATCTACAGGAGGACATCGAGGAACATAAGATCAAGGTAACACACAAGCAGAGAATCACTAGGCCGCGACATGTTCGGTTGGATAGAGGGAGAGAGCGACGCAAAATACTGAAAGAGCTGCCTTGGGGCAGTAAATTATCCAAACAAAAAACCCGATTCCTGAAGATCGATTTTTATAAATCAATTCATACCGTAAATTTTTGAAGAGTAGTTTTAAAGTTATGACGATGTTTTTATTGAGTGGTTTTCAATGGGCGATTTTCCAACAGACGATTAAAAAAAAACTTTACTAAATAACCCAATAGATGTGAAAGGACCGTTTGCCCGGCTAAGGAAACGGACCTCCTTCTCAGGTAAAGGCGAGGAATTAAGACAAGATGGTAAATTCAATAACAAAGGGCTTTATTACAAAAAATAGAAAAAGCACACATGAGTTATCAAATATTGATACTCTCCCCTTTACTGAGGAATTCAAAAAGAAATATTTTACACTTAATTTAGTTTGTTCTGCATCAAAATAATTCTAAACAGCAAGATCTTATAATAGGAAATACTACTAACTTAATACTCAAAACTCAAAATTCTCAAATATGATTACAATTTCCTCAAACATATAAATTTAGTACATAACTTCGGCCCGTACGATATGAATTTACAATAGTACTGGAAAATCCTAGGCTACTAATACTTAGAGAGTCTGTGCTCAGCAGATTAACATGTATTGGTCACAACGCAACGGAATAATCTTGTCTTTGCCTTAGAATATCCTAAATTAAAAGAGAACTTGTGCAAACAGAGTGTGTGTGTGTAAGATTGTGTTTCCCATAGGGATATTAAACCCTAAAACAGAAAGTGAAACAGAAAATAAACAGAAAGTATCTTTCAACAGTATATTAACACGTTAGAAGGCGAAGGCTTCCCTCACTACCGTAGCTCGCTGACTCAAAATGATTTGGAGTGGACCAACCTGGAAGCTTCCTGGGACGCCGTACCGTAGTCTCGCGTGCCGCCGCGGAACGCCTCCTTACTCCACTCGATCAGCTCCTACTGCTTCTCCACGAACGGTGCCTGGTATCTTCTACTGGACAGGTGGTGCGTTGGAGTCCGTCTGGAGTCCCTCGTAGACCGGCTTCTTCCACGAACGGTGGTGAGCCCCGGGTGATCGCGCACAGCAGCTCGCAGTGGTGACGACAATAGCCGACCGTAGATGCACGATTTTAACCTGGCTTTTGCACTCGTATACTTATTTCGCCTGTAACAGGGCAGCTTCGTTCTGGACAGCGTGCCTCGGTCGTATTGTTCACACAAGAGAAACTGCGTGTTTTTTTGCTGCCTACGCCGATCTTAATCACGTGCCAACTACGTGAACTAAATCCAGTTTTACGTCCGAAATCAAAATCCAATCCACAGGCTTCTCTCTTGTATATATACGAACTTTGGTTTGCACTTCGAGTAGCATTCTACTCAGACCTCGAACTTCCGGTTATCTCGAACAGTCCAGAACTAACTCTGCCATTTGCATCATAAAGCAGACCTTGTCGGCCTAGCAATACTGGTCACTGTCATCCAGCCAGATCTGGTACATTTCAATCAGCATCCGGTGTTTACTTCACAAAACTCCATATAGAAAAAACCATCTCTCCGGAACTTTCATGTGATTTCGCCATTATGTCAAAACCTTCCATGGTGTGACCATCGCAAGCGATTGCTAGATGTAAATTATTTTCGACATATGAATCGCTGCCCTCTGATGAAAGATGCGACCTATTCTGAATTTTTAAACAACCCGTTCCTCGTCCAAAGTTATCCAGAGCCCGAAATATTCCTGGAACGTCAATTAATAATAGCAACACTCAGAAGCCCTGCTACTTGCCGTCAGAGGCCACCGCTTCGTTTACACCTTCCTTCTAGTTCACGCCTCTTGTCGCTAGCTGTCGCTGCGCGGATTAACCATTTTATCTATTTTGAGACAGTAGATGAAAACTTTTCCCTTTCACTCGCAGAGGCAAATTCAACCATTATTTATTTATTCTTAGATAGGCGAAATTATCAATCTGTCTTCAACAAGAAAAGCTTTCATTATTCCTTCAACGAAGAAAGTGGCGCGCGCGTGGTGGAGTTCGGCGTTTTTTACAAACTCGGCGTCTGGCTTTCAGATACGGAGAAAACACAACTTTATCTAATAGAAAAGACGCTGCTCCTCCAGACGCCAGATGGCGTTGTACCCAATACATTCTATTTAATCGGGATCTATAACAAAATCTAACTTGGAGTCATGATTTAACATGTCACAGATGGCGTCAGCAAACAATGAAGTGATAAAAAGAGTAGCCAACTGCCATCAAGTCAAGTCACTCACTGTTACCATCCTCGTTGACTGTCACAGAGTACTATCGGTTCGAATACGCATATATGTTCTGTGACTACGTACGTATTACTATTTTCAGCTTTGGGAAAATTAAGCGTTCCTATTTCAATGCCATTTCCAAATAGTTTTTTTATTTTATTTACTTTCAAGAGGGATAATAAACAAATCGAAAAATTATATAGAATGACATTTGACTATTATGTTTAGTTTGGATCTTTATTTTAACTGTAACATTAAACCATGATGTTTAATGTATCAAAAAGTAAATATAAACGTCACTCGTGTCAAATAGATAGGTACCGAAAAGGTTAAATTAAATGCTCGAATCATTATTTGTCAATGCCATCCATTACAATCTTTTAGTAATGTATTTTTGATTATTTATTTGAGCTCTCAGAAAATCACCCATTAATTCTGTCCGACCCGTTCGTCGTATAACGGTGTTTTTATTGAACGAATTTAATTAATTCTGCTCGACCTGTTCGTCGATGACGGTGATTTTATTGAACGAATTTAACTAATTCTGCCGGACCCGTTCGCCCTATGACGGTGTTTTTATTGAGCGGATTTCAATTAGTTCTGCCCGACCCGTTCTTCGTATGACGGTGATTTTATTGATATGATTTCAATTAATTCTGCCCAACCCGTTCTTCGTATGACGGTGTTAAAATTGAAAGAATTTAATCAATTCTGCCCGACCCGTTCGCTCCATAACGGTGTTTTTATTGAGCGGATTTCAATTAGTTCTGCCCGACCCGTTCGTCCTATGACGGTGTTTTATTGAACGGATTTCAATTAGTTCTGCCCGACCCTGTCGTCGTATGACGGTGTTTTTAATGAAAGGATTTAAATTAATTCTGTCCGACCCGTTCGTTGTATGACGGTGTTTTTATTGAAACAATTCAGTTTTTCAAAGCATTTTTGCCCAATGACCACGCGTGCGATTCCGCGGGCATCGGCTAGTTCTTAAAATAAGACACGTACATTTTGAAACATTGTGTCTGTCTGTCTGTTTGTGTGTTTGTTTGCGTATCACTTAAAAAGTATGGACCGATTGCGATGCCGTTTACTGCTAGATAGCTTAGGGTTTTGACTTAAAAACTGGTGTACTTTGGAATCTCAATCCGATGAGAAGAAGCCGAGCAATCAATAAAAAAACTATTTGACGGCTGAAAGAAATTTAGTTACTTTTGCTCCTGGAATAACATTAGATACATTATCCCAAGAAAAATGTCCACGCAGGCACACCTAGTAATCAATATTGACCTTCATTCGTGTGTACAGGCGTGGCAGTCGGCACAACCAATGGCAGAGCTGCACCTCCCTCCCCCCAACGAGTTCATCCCCTCGCGCCTGCAGCTGGAACCGCAAGATGAAACCAGCGAGTCGTTAGCACCAACTATTGTCAAGGCATGTATATAAACAATAGCAGAGCTGCACCTCCCTCCCCCCAACGAGTTCATCCCCTCGCGCCTGCAGCTGGAACCGCAAGATGAAACCAGCGAGTCGTTAGCACCAACTATTGTCAAGGCATGTATATAAACAATAGCAGAGCTGCACCTCCCTCCCCCCAACGAGTTCATACCCTCGCGCCGGCAGCTGGAACCGCAAGATGAAACCAGCGAGTCGTTAGCACCAACTATTGTCAAGGCATGTATATATACAATAGCAGAGCTGCACCTCCCTCCCCCCAACGAGTTCATCCCCTCGCGCCTGCAGCTGGAACCGTAAGATGAAACCAGCGAGTCGTTAGCACCAACTATTGTCAAGGCATGTATATATACAATAGCAGAGCTGCACCTCCCTCCCCCAAACGAGTTCATCCCCTCGCGCCTGCAGCTGGAACCGCAAGATGAAACCAGCGAGTCGTTAGCACCAACTATTGTCAAGGCATGTATATAAACAATAGCAGAGCTGCACCTCCCTCCCCCCAACGAGTTCATCCCCTCGCGCCTGCAGCTGGAACCGCAAGATGAAACCAGCGAGTCGTTAGCACCAACTATTGTCAAGGCATGTATATAAACAATAGCAGAGCTGCACCTCCCTCCCCCCAACGAGTTCATCCCCTCGCGCCTGCAGCTGGAACCGTAAGATGAAACCAGCGAGTCGTTAGCACCAACTATTGTCAAGGCATGTATATATACAATAGCAGAGCTGCACCTCCCTCCCCCAAACGAGTTCATCCCCTCGCGCCTGCAGCTGGAACCGCAAGATGAAACCAGCGAGTCGTTAGCACCAACTATTGTCAAGGCATGTATATAAACAATAGCAGAGCTGCACCTCCCTCCCCCCAACGAGTTCATCCCCTCGCGCCTGCAGCTGGAACCGCAAGATGAAACCAGCGAGTCGTTAGCACCAACTATTGTCAAGGCATGTATATATACAATAGCAGAGCTGCACCTCCCTCCCCCCAACGAGTTCATCCCCTAGCGCCTGCAGCTGGAACCGCAAGATGAAACCAGCGAGTCGTTAGCACCAACTATTGTCAAGGCATGTATATATACAATATCAGAGCTGCACCTCCCTCCTCCCAACGAGTTCATCCCCTCGCGCCTGCAGCTGGAACCGCAAGATGAAACCAGCGAGTCGTTAGCCCCAACTATTATCAAGGTATGTATAGAAACTTTTTTCTTTATTTCAATAATGAACAAGAGTCAAGTTTTGAACTTTATTTATTTTTACTGTAATGTATAGAAACAAATTACAGATATTTTTAAAACCACGTTTTAAAAATAATAAGTTTTTAATTAATCATTTAATTGTAAGCTAATAATTATTTTCAGATCAACGGGTCTAAAGTCATCATGGAACAAAATAAACATATATACATAGATTCGTCCAATTTGCTTTGGAGACCTTCGGTCAATAAAAGTATTATTTTTGTTCCAGGATACTCCTCTTATGAGGCTGTGGTACAAAAAGGACAACGAGTTTTCGTTACCCAAAGCAGTGTTGACCTTTGACCTTGTTAGGTGAGTTACAATGCCTACTCACACACGCATACACACACACACAATCGCACATATGCACACACAATCACACACATGCACACACAAATAAATACTTTTATTTAGTTATCAAAAACATACACAATGCATAAATATTGCTAAAATGATTGTACCATTTTCCGGACCAATTATTTTTTTTTAAATTGTATTTCATGATGTTTTCCCTCTCAGCCCTCTCCCCTACTCGGATCCCCTGTCGTGCAACCTGACGTCGGTGTGGGTGCTACTGCTGCGAGATTCGCTGCAGCAGTTCGCGTACGCCGCGGAGCTGGCGGGCCTGCGGTGGAGCGTCGGCAACGCCAAGTACGGACTCAGTGTGAGCATGCACAGTTACAACCTGATGTCGGTGTGGGTGCTGCTGCTGCGAGATTCGCTGCAGCAGTTCGCGTACGCCGCGGAGCTGGCGGGCCTGCGGTGGAGCGTCGGCAACGCCAAGTACGGACTCAGTGTGAGCATGCACAGTTACAACCTGACGTCGGTGTGGGTGCTGCTGCTGCGCGACTCGCTGCATCAGTTCACGTACGCCGCCGAGCTGGGTGGCCTGCGTTAGAGCGTCGGCAAAACCAAGTACGGACTCATTGTGAGCATACACAGTTACAACCTGACGTCGGTGTGGGTGCTGCTGCTGCGTGACTCGCTGCTGCAGTTCGCGTACGCCGTGGAGCTGGTGGGCCTGAGGTGGAGCGTTTTCAACGACAAGTACGGACTCAGTGTGAGCATGCACAGTTACAACCTGACGTCGGTGTGGGAGCTGCTGCTGCGCGACTCGCTGCAGCAGTTCGCGTATGCCGCGGAGCTGGGTGGCCTGCGTTAGAGCGTCGGTAACGACAAGTACGGACTCATTTTGAGCATATACAGTTACAACCTGACGTCGATGTGGGTGCTGCTGCTGCTGCTGCTACGTGACTCGCTGCAGCAGTTCGCGTACGCCGTGGAGATGGCGAGCCTGAGGTGGAGCGTCGGCAACAACTACGGACTCAGTGTGAGCATGCACAGTTACAACCTGACGTCGGTGTGGGAGCTACTGCTGCGTGACTCGCTGCAGCAGTTTGCTTACGCCGCGGAGCAAGGTGGCCTGCGTTAGAGCGTCGGCAAAGCCAAGTACGGACTCAGTGTGAGCATGCACAGTTACAACCTGACGTCGGTGTGGGAGCTGCTGCTGCGCGACTCGCTGCAGCAGTTCGCGTACGCTGCGGAGCTGGGTGGCCTGCGTTAGAGCGTCGGCAAAGCCAAGTACGGACTCAGTGTGAGCATGCACAGTTACAACCTGACGTCGGTGTGGGAGCTGCTGCTGCGCGACTCGCTGCAGCAGTTCGCGTACGCCGCGGAGCTGGGTGGCCTGCGTTAGAGCGTCGGCAAAGCCAAGTACGGACTCAGTGTGAGCATACACAGTTACAACCTGACGTCGGTGTGGGAGCTGCTGCTGCGCGACTCGCTGCAGCAGTTCGCGTACGCCGCGGAGCTGGCGGGCCTGCGGTGGAGCGTCGGCAACGCTAAGTACGGACTCATTGTGAGCATACACAGTTACAACCTGACGTCGGTGTGGGTGCTGCTGCTGCGCGACTCGCTGCAGCAGTTCGCGTACGCCGCGGAGCTGGCGGGCCTGCGGTGGAGCGTCGGCAACGCTAAGTACGGACTCAGTGTGAGCATGCGCAGACAAACAGAACAAAATACGGGTGTGGCTGTGTCGTGGACGCGGCCGTGTGGTTTACCTGAATATGCACCGCTTCAGTCTGTCATATGCTGTTATATGGATATGACTGGATTGCTCTTGAGAAACCCTTTCCAACTTTATACGATCTCTATATTTTGATTTACTTTTATGACGAATATAGGCCGACATTGCATTATTTATTTTAATATTTTATTTTAACACTAATTTTATATTCAGTATAAATAACTATTTCACATTAAGTAATGTTTTTCTATATACTCAATTGATAGATTTTGTCGAGAGCTAACGATTGAAACTCAAAAGAACGTCGAGACTTCTCCCAGTCAAATACAGAAATTAGGGGTGCATTCCGAGACACGATAAAATCTATGTGAGCGATCACAGCGCTAATATGCGTTCCGATTCAGATATCGCGCTCACGACAGTTGACTGCTAAGGTTGATTCGGAACGCTCGTAAGCGTGATTACAAGATCACAACAACATAATCTCAAAATTTTCTCATAATACCAAAGTATTACTCGTGGGGATAGTAGTAATCTAAAAATTTGACATTTGTCTGTAGTAATATTTGAAAAAATATACGTAAATCACACACAACTGAATTCCAACAACAGTTTTCTTTGCAAACAACCGTCAGTCTGTCTCTTTGACAGTAACGCTTACGGTGATATCGGTTTGGGGCATGATCGGTGTAATCGCAAAAAAGTGAATATAATGAGGTATTCCGTGACGTCACAAGGAATATCGTTGTCGCGCTCACGGTGACTCGGTACGCGTGTTAGCGTGATAATATCGATTATAGCGTGTCTTGGAATGCACCCTAAGTGACGCACCGAAACGACCTCAAAATAGAGCGTGATGCCTCAATCCTCACTCAACGTAATAAATTCGTGTATCCTTGCAGTCGAGTGGTGTAATTAAATGTTGGATATCTGGTATAGATATGGAGCTGCAACACCAAACTGTATCCTCCGATTTCGTTATCATCAGTTTTTTGGAAGAAAATTTCTAGACGTTTTCACGTCAGCAAGAAAAAAAGTAACTGGTGGCGAGAGGAAGCGTCATGTCTGCTCGTCATATTTCCACACAAACTTGTTTGCTATATGCGACTGTACGGCTGTTGTTGCGCGACAGAAATTGGAACTGAAATTTATATAAAAATCACGAACTAGAAAAAACAAGTGGAAGTGCAACGTGTGCAGGGAGAGGGGGGAGATTCTCACCCCCATTCCCTCCCTTCTTTCCCTTGCACTTGCACCCAATTACAAGAACGATTTCTTAGTAGTGAAGAATAGGGATTTTATTTTATTTGTTTTAGTTTGGCGAAAGCCCGCAGCGCTTCCGATGTACGTGGTGCAGTGAACCACTTCCACTTGTTTTAGTTTGGCGACAGCGCGCAGCGCTTCCGATGTGTGTGGTGCAGTGAACCACTTCCACTTGTTTTAGTTTGGCGACAGCGCGCAGCGCTTCCGATGTGCGTGGTGCAGTGAACCACTTCCACTTGTTTTAGTTTGGCGACAGCGCGCAGCGCTTCCGATGTACGTGGTGCAGTGAACCACTTCCACTTGTTTTAGTTTGGCGACAGCGCGCAGCGCTTCCGATGTACGTGGTGCAGTGAACCACTTCCACTTGTTTTTTCTATTCAGTGATAAAATAGAGCGAGCATAATAATTTCAGTGACATGGTTATAGGCAAGAGGCGTGACCGAAGCGATCTTGTTAAAATAAATCTTTAATACTTGAATATGATAAAAAAGTGCAGCATGAGAGCGAAGAAAACACGAAAATTCCATTAGGTACTTGCTGTCAGACAAGTAACGTAAGCGAACAGAGCGAAATTAAAAACCAACATGAGCGAAGCAAAGAGGCAGTAACAACGTCGTACTATTCACACAGGTGACGATCGAGGGATACGACGACAAGCAGCATGTTCTACTTGACAAGATCATGGATCACATGGTGCAGTTCCAGGCGGCGCCGGACCGGTTCCACATCATGAAGGAGAACCACGTGCGCGCCATCAGGAACTTCGAGGCCGAGCAGCCCTACCAGGTGACACTCACTCAACACCCACTATACTACTCTTCCTTTATCACACTTTCTCTCCCACTCACCACCATCTCCCACTTCACCCACTACATTCCTCTCTCCCTTTATCACACTTTCTCCCTCCCACTCACCACCCACTCCCACTTTAACCCACTACACCTCCCTTCCCCTTTATCACACTATCTCCCTCTCTCACAACCGGAGTGGGTTGTATTTCCCCTTTCACTCTTCCCGACCCGATCACACTTTCTTAGGTGTCTGCACCTGTAAACTAACTTGAGCGCATTGTCTACATCTTGTGATTGTCTATCTCCCTTTCTCTCATGCTCTTCATGTTCTCACTGAACTTGCCGCGGCTGTGCCCGCGCGGTTTAAAAACGGTTTTGTTGAACTTGCCCTGTTTGTTGTCGTTTGTTTGGATCAAATCTAGTAATTGATATTGTACCCCCTCCCTGTTCACCGATTGATCTGAAATTTGGTACACACCTTTAGTTCTGATAATAATATAATTATGTATATTCAATATCTTTGTAAATCCAAGATGGCCACCGCCACAAAATGGCGGATTACATATATTTTTCCTTCAAGATGGGTATCAAATAAAAGGGCTTGACAAGTAGAACACAGTACACTTTAGAAATAACTAAAAACTCTAAAATGTAATTAGTTTTTTTTAATGTAATCGTTTTAATTGTAAAGAACGATGCAGATAATGTACAAAAAGCTAAAAAGTAATAAAATCGTGGGGCGTAGCGTAACCTGAGTAATGGAAGTACGATTCGCTCCACGATCTCTATTATCTTCACTGTACAGTTTTTTTGGTACAGCAGTAAATAGTAGTTATTAATTTCGCCATTGCTAAATAAAGTGATATATGTTGTCAGCACGCGGTGTACCAACAAGCCCTGTGCCTGTCCGACGTGGTGTGGACGCGGAGCCAGCTGTTGGACGCAGCGGAAGGTACACTACCACTTGACATATTTATATTTTGTTCCAGCCTCCTACATTTCAAATGTTTTTGCAGCTCATGTTGATACCAACCCATAGCTTTATAGACATTTACAGATAAAACTCGCGCTAAATTTAATTCCCGGTAGGTACTAACCGCTGCTTCAGTGTTAAAATCACAAGTGGGGACACTTTTAATAAATGTTAGTTTGTCGTACGAGGTAGTGCTGGCCTCTGGTGGCAGTTTGTCAAGCCGTCCGAGGGCCCTGAGGGGGCCCTTGGACTTGGTTGTTGATTATTTGCAGTTGTTAGTTGACATGGCTAACAACTGCAAATAATCAATAACAGCCGGGAACGACAGCTTAACGTGCCCTCCGAAGCACGGAGCAATGGAAAATCGCACTTACCTTAGAAAACTCCAAAGGTTGAATGGAAGAGATCGCTTTCAGTGATAAGTCCGCTCATTGTACTTTAGTTATAAGATTGTTCCTATGTGCTGTATATTTTTGTAAACTTTTGTATGACTTTAGATAGATAGATAAATCTAAAGTCATTGGTGCGGAGCCTAGGACCAAACCCGGTATCGATGGATTCTAAGTTGCACGATTGAACTGTCAGGCCACCATCGCTTTACTAATATTTTTTTTTACAGAAATGACGGTAGAACAACTAAACGAGTTCGCGGCAAAAATGATGAAGAAGGTGCACATAGAAGCTCTAATGTTCGGCAACCTCACCAAGCAGAGGGCGATGCAGATCGGAGACAGCGTCGAGAGCAAGTGAGTACAGACGTCGTGCGGGGTTGGGACCTCGTAACGGAATCTAGACCTCGGTCGTGGTGCCGACCTCGTGACGGAATCACGACCTCGCCACTTTGTATGGAATCTGGACCTCGCATCAGGTTTGATACCTCGTAACGGGATCGAGACCTCGTAACGGGAATTAGACTTCGTAACGGGATCAAGACCACGTACCACGGGTTTGAGTCCTCGTAACAAGATCGAGAGTTCGTAACGGGTTTGAGAACTCGTAATGGGATTGAGACCTCGTAACGGGATCGAGACCTAGTAAAAAGGCTCGTAAAGGGATAGATATTATAACTATGCCACTGCAATAATTAACCCAGCAACTTAATTCCGAAACTAAATGCAATTGCAATAGCAAATATTGATAGGGTTGATAAACGCCGCCAGTTTCTGAATAAAATATTGATAGGGCTGACAAACACTAGCAGATTCTGAATAAATTATTAATAGGGTTGATAAACGCCGCCAGTTTCTGAATAAAATATTGATAGGGCTGATAAACGCTGACACCTTCTGAATAAATTATTGATAGGGCTTATAAACACTGACAGTTTCTGAATAAATTATTGATAGGGCTGATAAACGCTGACAGTTTCTGAATAAATTATTGAGCCCTATCCAAAGAGAAACGGAGTGAGGTATATGTCTGTTCCTTATAGCATTAGCTAAAAGATAAAATAGACACAAGTAAGATTAATGACAATAGATCTGTTTTCAATTGTTTGTGACTGTTATTAAACAGGGTCAAATGCAAGAAGGTATATGACTAATTTTCGTAAATTAATCCATGAGGCCGATTTTACTACTCGCATGCTTCTAGACCCGAACCCAGCACAGAGGATTCCCGCGCAATACTGACCCGCCACTACACTGACGAACTGCCCGACGTCAGCCTAGACGAGATTGAGATGACGCTCTAACAGCTTAAGAATGGAAAGGCCCCTGGAGAGGGCGGGATAACTTCGGAGCTCTTGAAAGCAGGGAAAAAGCCCGTACTTCGGGAGCTTCAGAGGTTATATAGCACCGTTCTTAACAGTGGGAGAACTCCAAAGGTGTGAGGCAGGAGTAACCCTTTTAAAGAACTAATGACCTGCTTCACTTTTGAGCCACGTCTTTAAGTTGTTTTCGAGGGTCATCTCAAATCGTCTCGCAAGAAGACTTGACGAATTCCAGCCTCCTGAACAGGCCGGGTTTCGCGGAGGATTTAGCACCATAGACCACATACACACAGTGATGCAGGTTATACAGAAGTCTGAAGAGTATAACCAGCCCCTGTGTCTTGCCTGTTGTCAAGGTTGTGTTGACACCTGAGCGGTTCTGGAGTCTTTGCAGCGTTGTCAACTGGACTGTTTCTGTATGACGCCGCGACTATGAGTGTCCAAGTACAAAACTAGCAGTCTAAACATATCCAACTGCGCAGGGGAGTGAGACAGGGGGATGTTATATCCCCGAAACGGTGCACTAATGCACTGGAAGATATGTTTAAGACGCTGGATTGGAAAGGAATGGGCATTAATATCAATGGCGAGAATATCTCACACTTACGATTTATTGCTGCAAGACTTGCAAAGTATGCTGACCAACCTAGATGATGCTTCTGGAAGCATCGGTCTCGGAATGGACATAGATAAGACCAAAATCATGTTTCACGATCTTATTGACCCGGAACCGATTGCAGTGAATGGTGCACCTCTTGAAGTTGACAAACAATATGTTTACCTTGGACAAATATTGCATTTATGTAGGTAAGAACAACTTTGAGAAGAAGAATTCAGCTGAGTTGGCCTGCTTTCAGCAAGCTTCGTCAAGTCTTCTCGTCGTGAACATTGACGAAGGCACTGTGGTTTAATTATAATAACCACAGTGCCTGAAGACAAAAGTCTTCAATCAGTGCGTCCTACCAGTCATGACCTACGGTGCCGAAACGTGGACACTCATGGTCAAACTAGTCCACAAATTTAAGGTCGCTCAGTGAGCTATGGAGAGAGCTATGCTTGGAGTTTCTCTGAAGGACAAGATTCGTAATGAAAATATCCGACGGAGAACCAAGTGACCTACATAGTTCTAAGGATAAGCAAGCTAAAGTGGCAGTGGGCTGGTCACATTTCAAGAAGAACCGATAACGGTTGAGTTAGATGAGTTCTAGAGCGGGGACCTCGTTTAGGCAAACGTAGTGTAGGATGCCCTGTGGCCAGGTGGAGTGACGACCTGCGAAAAGCGTCGGAAAAGAATGGACGAGGAGAGCTGAAGACCGAGCTTAGTGGCGTGCATTAGGAGAGGCAGCAATGGACAGATATAGGCTGATGATGATTATAAATCCATAAGGTGGGTTCCCAACGAGTCCCACTGTTACGCTAGTGTGTCTTGTTGGGAAATCATCTCAAAAAAGGAGTAGCAACGAGTAACAGTGACTCGATGGGGAAAAAACCCATCGAGTCATACCAATTTATTGTCCTAGACGAAAAATACTTTTAACTTTTTATTTTTTACTATCTACCTAGGTTTTTTATAATATTTAAAATATCAAAATTAAATAAACGCGTGCAAACCCGCGGGCGCGACTAGTTGTTTACTAAAAATAACATGTTTTTACGGAATCCTTAAGATAGAATCTATGAATGCAATCAGCCGTTTTATATTTTCGTTCACTGTAAGGCGCTGTAAGAAGCAATATGTAATACTTCTAATCAAGTATTTTTATATCATCATCTTCATCATGTCAGCCTTTAGAAGCCAACTGCTGAACCTATGCCTCCCCCGTAGAGCGCCATGATGAGCGATCTTGTGTCACCTCCATCCACATCCATTTTTATATGTCGTTCTATAATCTGTTTTAAGTTTTCGCCTAAACGAAAACACGATTGCACCATATTTTCTCGATCAAAAATTTGTGGTGTTTATAAAAAAAACAGAGCGTATAGCGCCTTACAATAGTCGCAGCCAATCAGTATGGTTGTGAAGTTAGGCTCTGTGCACGATTGCGCAGGAACTGATGTGGGGATAAAACAACATAAAGTATGAGAGAGATAGATTGTGCGAAGAAACGTAAGTGAGTGAGCGAGACAGTTATACAATGCTGTCTTCACCTTCAACATTGGGATTGAGCCTGAAAAATATCAGTTTGCGTAGCGACTAGCAGACAGCTTCCGAGCCACAAAGTTCCGCTGCGCCTACTGTACGTGCCGCCTGTTTCCGTTACAGACTGCCCAAGGACGCCACGCCGCTGCTCGCGCAACAACTCATGTTATTCAGAGAAGTGGAAATTGAGAAGGGTGAGTACTCGTACCTAAATCTAAACTTTCATCGCTGACTAAAATATATTACGAGTATGTGTAAAATAATTTGTTTCCTTTTACAATGTCGGGGCTGGTTGTTATTTGGAATAATGTTCAGTCTATGTCTTCAAAATAATTGATCTAGCCCAATTAAATAAAAACTCTTGAGTTAAATCACATAGTAGTTTTAATCACGTTTGTATACAAAGACCTGGCGGAGACGACTGCCGACGGAGGGGGGCGCTCGGACAGCCGCTCTACAGTTTTGCTTAATGTGCTAAATATAATATGTCACTACACATTCCCCCTCTTTAATTAAAAAAAAAAAAAATTAAGGGTAAATTCCATAAACTTCCAAAATTACATTTTCATAACAATATTTTTTATTTTTTTTTGATTGAAGCTTAAAACATTCAACTTAACTTAAAACAATACGTATGCATCTGAAATATGGGTGGCATCAGTTGTATATCATGTATTATACGGGATTTGCTGACGGTGTCGTTGCGTACGGCGGAGCGGTCGCGGTGGGTGGCGGTGGCGCGCCGGCGCCGGCTATCTGCGCTAGCAACCACGCTGCTATCTGCCCTTTCAGCTTTCTCCAAATTAGTAGTAAAATAATAGTCGCGAACAAACTCAAAATCACTAGTAACATGAATATGAATATGACCCATATTTCTGCACATACAACCATTTACTTAACATTAAATACGAGTAGTTACATGCTAGAATTACTAATTGCAAAAATGCTAACTAAAGGAGTTTATAAGTATGCGGCTTTGCAAAGATGCCGATTATACTTATAAATACTATGTAGTGTTCGTGCATCTTTTTACAACTAAACTAAATTACGATACATTTGCGATACATTTATACGTTATTCAATATACTACTCGAATTATACGTCATTTTGAAAACGGATCGGCGTTCGTACGGCTCGTCCAGATCTAGTTTTCCTGCTGGCTGCACCGGAGGCATCTGTGTTGGTACCGCCGGTAGTGTGGCTCTGTGGTACAGGGCTCGACGAGTCTCTCTCTGCATTAGTTGATGCATTAGATCGTTCCTCCGTGCCTGGGATCTTTAGCGGCACGGGGCTCTGTGAGCCTCTCTGCGAAACGATCTGTTCGCCGTCGTCAGCTAGCAATAGATACGCTGGTTTTAATCTATCTATTGATATACGCGTGGTTTTGCCGTTGATGTTCAGTACGAAAACCTTTTCCCCTCTATTTATTACGGGATATGGGCCGTCATAAGTGGGTTGAAGAGGTTTCCTTACCGCATCATGCCTAACGAATACATAATTTGCCGTTCTTAAATCGGGATGCACGAAAACTGCACGAGAATTGCTATGACTTGACCTTGGAACCGGTTTGTATTTTCTAATCGAATCTCTAATGCGGTCGACTAAAGTCGCGGGATCGCTTACTTGTTTGGTGACGTCAAAAAATTCGCAGGGAATTCTTATTGATTGACCATATACCATTTCTGCTGCGCTTACCCCGCTGTCACGTCTGATAGCTGATCGCAAACCTAGTAAAACCGTCGGTAACTCATCTACCCACGACGTACAGTCTAGGCGTGCAGTAAGGGCAACTTTGAGAGAGCGATGCCACCGTTCTATCATTCCATTACTTTGTGGGTGGTATGCGGTGGTGCGAAACTTCTCTACCCCCATGTACTGCATCAGACGAGTAAAAAGCGTACTTTCAAATTGACGACCTTGGTCGCTAGTGATGCGATGACATATACCAAACCGTGCTATCCAGCCGTCATATACTACCTTTGCGACTGTGTTAGCAGTTATATCCTTGACCGGGAAAATCTCGGGCCATCTAGTACATCGGTCTATTATAGTGACTAAGTACTTGTAACCTTCCTTTGTTTCGGGTAATGGGCCTACTATGTCTAAATTGAGGTGTTCAAACCTGGCAGACGGTTGCAACTGTTGTAGGTCGGAAACTGTGTGCCGTTGCACCTTCGAACGTTGACATTGTACACAAGCTTTAGCCCATAAACCTATATTTCGATTCATTCCTGGCCAAAAGAATTTTTGAGTGATCATACTGCGTGTCGTCCGTATACCTGGGTGACTTAGATTATGTATAGCATTAAAGACAATCTTGCGAAATGACTCGGGTACATAAGGTCTGACGTTGCAAGTAGATACCTCGCAATATACCTGTAAATTGCATCCGGGCAAACTGACACGTTTCAACTGAATGTTACCTGATATGTTATTCGAAGTAACATACTCGTCGTGGGACTGTGCTTCTGCCAATGCTGCATAATCGATGGCTGACGGGCAATATACTGTCTCTACCCTAGATAAGGCATCTGCACATTGGTTATCTGAACCGACTATGAACCTTATGTCCGTGGTAAACTCACTTATAAACATCAGCTGCCGTGTTCGCCGTGGCGTCTCTTTGTCTGTACCTATCTTTTTGAATGCATGTACTAGTGCTTGATGGTCGGTATACACAGTAAGGGTACGACCTTCATGCATGTTCCTAAAAAATTGAATGGCCATGTAAATAGCCAGCAACTCACGATCGTAAGCAGAGTACTTACGTTGAACTGCTGATAGCGCTTTGGAAAAGTATCCCAACGGCTTCCAAGTACCTTGATGCAGCTGCTGCAGTACTGCTCCCACACAGGTGTCAGATGCGTCGGTCATGAGCGCTAATGGGACCCCTGGTAAAGGATGGAACAACATACAAGCATTTTTCAAGCTCTCTTTACAT
This sequence comes from Alsophila aescularia, assembly GCA_946251855.1. NCBI lineage: Eukaryota > Metazoa > Arthropoda > Insecta > Lepidoptera > Geometridae > Alsophila > Alsophila aescularia. The sequence goes on from OX276374.1 coordinate 62,666,948, forward strand.
TGTTGGAAAGCATTTTCCGCTAATTCAGTCCATTCAATTTTAGTACTATCATTTTTTTTAACTCCATGCAAATACGCATTTAATAACGACTGATAAGACGCGGCCTGTGGAAGATGAGCGCGGTAAAAATTTAACATTCCCAAAAAACGACGTAGTTGAGCTACTGTCTGTGGTTTCGGGTAATCTTCTATCGCCTGCACCTTATCTTCCAAAGGGCGTATCCCCTCAGTTGATACTTCGTAACCCAAAAAATCTAGTTTATTTTGGCCAAAACAACATTTAGATAGATTGATAGAGATTCCATACTGGGTAAATCGTTCTAAAACTTGAGCTAAGTGTCGTTCGTGGCTGATGACGTCAGAACTGGCTACTAACACATCGTCGATATAACAGTATATAAAATCTAACCCTTGCAGCACCGTGTCGTTCATAAAGCGTTGGAATGTTTGAGCCGCGTTCCTTAGACCAAAAGTCATGCGTGGGAACTCAAACAAACCAAACGGCGTTATGATAGCGGTTTTTTCTACATCATCAGGCCAGATCTCAATAAAATGATATGCACGATTTATGTCTAGACGCGAGTATATAGTCTTATTAGCAAGTACATAGGTAAAATCTTGCAGTCGCGGTATAGGGTAACGATCCGGTTTTGTGATCGCGTTGAGTCGCCGATAATCGCCGCAGGGTCTCAACTCACCATTCTTCTTGGGAACTACATGCAATGGACTGGCCCATGGACTTTTGGAGGGCCTGCAGATTCCCATCTCTTGCATGACGCGGAACTCTTCCTTCACCTTGGCATACCTGTCCGGGTGCAGTGGTCTCGCTCGAGCGTACACTGGTGGGCCGGTGGTCTCTATGTGGTGATATACAGAGTGCTTAGATGGTTCCCTGAAAGAAACTGGTTTGGTTACATCCGGATATTTTTGCAAAAGTTCGGCATACGGATGCGTAATGTCCACTGCGTATATCGGTGAATCACTGTAAGGCACTATTGGCGCGATAACACACAAATTAGTCGTTTTGTCCACTAACTTTTGTTCACTTATGTCTACCAATAGTTTATAGTGTTTTAGAAAATCAGCACCAAGAATAGGCTGTTTCACGTCCGCGACAATGAATGTCCAACGATAAGGTCGTCTCAGCTTGAAATTTAATACCAAAGTCCGAGTACCGTAAGTCCTTATCTCTGAGCCATTCGCTGCATATAGTTTATAGTCCGAAACTGCACTACATGTAAAAAGTTTTTTTGTTACCGGAATTACCGAAACTTCCGCACCTGTGTCCACTAAAAATTTATGTCCACTAGTTAAGTCTGTTACACAAAGACGGTGACTCTCCGCTATTGTACAGATTACCGCCTCTATCTGTACACGTCCTAGTTTTCCTGGTTTTTCCAGGCGCAGGGCTGAATGCACTTCCTAGCGCGTGTCTTGAAACGGTAATGATAGAAACATAACCAATCCTCCTTGCTCCTTGGATTGCGCGAGTTGCTGCGGGTTCTTGGAGACACACGTGAGGTCCCGCTGCTGTCCCTTTGTCTGGCTCGCCCTCGCTCCAAGTTATTTAGTCTTAGGTTGATTTTTGCAATCTCCGCTAAAACTTTATCTAGGCCATTATTGGAGGTATGCACAACCTCGGCAATTTGCACAGGCCGAGTTGTCTCCACGATCTTGTCGGCTATGACACTTAAATTTTCTAACTCCAAATTGTCCGTGACCGTCAGCACCGCTCTGGCTGCTTGAGGCATATGACCTTGCCACAATATGCGCAGGGTATCATCGGGTATTTTGCCTCGCGCGAGATCTCTCATCCGGCGTAGCAGTTGGGATGGTTTCTGGTCTCCCAACTCCATTTCTCCGATAAGCTTTTGTATCTGTCTATTCTCGCTCTCTTCATAAATCTGCAACAAGCGGTTTTTCAAAGCTTCGTACTTCCGATCGGGCGGGTTAACGATCAAATCTGTCACTTGAGTTATCGCGTCTTTTGTTAATTTGGATAGTATCACGTTGAATTTTGAGTCGTCCCCAATTTTTTTGTGGTGCTAAAATCGCTTCCGTCCGTATAAACCACACTCTGGGCTGATCCTCCCAAAAATCTGGTATTTTCTGAGTAAGCGACAAAGCTGAACAGGTAGTCCCCGGCTGATCCATTTCGTCTACCTTCGGTTGCTGTGGGTCGACCGGTGATTCGAGTGCTGGATTCATTTTGTAACAATAAAATATGAGTCACTGATTTCACAACAAAAATGTTCACTAAAATAGTATTCACTATAGTCTGGGGTCACCAATGTCGGGGCTGGTTGTTATTTGGAATAATGTTCAGTCTATGTCTTCAAAATAATTGATCTAGCCCAATTAAATAAAAACTCTTGAGTTAAATCACATAGTAGTTTTAATCACGTTTGTATACAAAGACCTGGCGGAGACGACTGCCGACGGAGGGGGGCGCTCGGACAGCCGCTCTACAGTTTTGCTTAATGTGCTAAATATAATATGTCACTACAACAATATTGTATTGTTTTTGGCACTTCAATAAACAGCAACAAATGTTATTTCCTTCTTTCTAAAAGCTTTCATTTAACTTCACTTGTATATATCTTTTATGTATTTCTGTCTGTCCTGGAATCTTGCAATTCCAATTTAGAGCACTTCCCAATTAGCTATCCGGCTGAAACTTTCAGGGTAGCTCACAAACCGATGACAAAGCAATAAAAATATAAAAAAGAGAAATAAAAAGCGTGAAAAGTACAAAGCAATAAAAAAGTAACAAAGCAATAAAAAAGTTACAAAGCAATAAAAAAAGTAACAAAGTAATAAAAAAAGTAACAAAGCAATAAAAAAGTAACAAAGCAATAAAAAAGTAACAAAACAAAAAAAAAGTGACTTGCATTAAAAAAAAACGTTTTTTTTCTACTTTATTTCTACTTATTTATAATGGTTCTGTGGCGGCACTGGCCTTCCAGCAATTTCGCCAACTTAAAGTTTATATACGTCACAACTTTACAAGTCGTATTGAAAGGGCCGTTGCCCGGCTAAGGAAACGGACCTCCTTCTCAGGTAAAGGCGAGGAATTAAAACAAGATGGTAAATTCAATAACAAAGGGCTTTATTACAAAAAAATAGAAAAAGCACACATGAGTTATCGAATATTGGTACTCTCCCCTTTACTGAGGAATTCAAAAAGAAATATTTTACACTTAATTTAGTTTGTTCTGCATCAAAATAATTCTAAACAGCAAGATCTTATAATAGGAAATACTTCTAACTTAATACTCAAAACTCAAAATTCTCAAATATGATTACAATTTCATCTAACATATAAATTTTAGTACATAACTCCGGCCTGTATGATATGAATTTACAATAGAAAAGCTGTATCCTAGGCTAGTAAAACTTAGAGAGTCTGTGCTCAGCAGATCAACATGTATTGGTCACAACGCAACGGAATAATCTTGTCTTTGCCATAGAATGTTCTAAAATTAAAAGAGAACTTGTGCAAACAGAGTGTGTGTGTGTATGATTGTGTTTCCCAGAGGGAAATCAAACTCTAAAAACAGAAAGTTAAATAGAATCTAAGACAGAAAGTGTATAGAAAGTATATAGAAAATAAACAGAAAGTATCTTTCAACAATATCTTTGCACGTTAGAAGGCGAAGGCTTCCCTCAACACTAGCTCGCTGACTCAAAATGATTTGGAGTGGACCAACCTGGAGGCTTCCTGGGACGCCGTACCGTCGTCTCGCGTACCGCCGCGGAACGCCTCCTTACTCCACTCGATCAGCTCCTACTGCTTGAGCACGAACGGTGGTGATATCTTCTATTGGACAGGTGGTGCGTTGGAGTCCTTCTGGAGTCCCTCGTAGACCGGCTTCTTCCACGAACGGTGGTGAGCCCCGGGTAATCGCGCACAGCAGCTCGCAGTGGTGACGACAATAGCCGACCGTAGATGCACGATATAACCTGGCTTTTGCACTCGTATACTTATTTCGCCTGTAACAGGGCAGCTTCGTTCTGGACAGCGTGCCTCGGTTGTTTTGTTCACACAAGAGAAACTGCGTATTTTTCGATGCGTCGATCTTAATTACGTGCCAACTATGTAAACTAAATTTAGTTTCACGTCAGAAAACAAAATCCCATCCACAGGCTTCTCTCTTGTATATATATACGATCTTTGGTTTGCAACTTCGAGTAGCATTCTACTGAGAACTCGAACTTCCGGTTATCTCGAAAAGTCCAGAACTAACTCTGCCATTTGCTTCGTAAAGTAGACCTTGTCGGCCTAGTAATACTGGTCACTGTCCTCCAGCCAGTTCTGGTACATACCAGCCAGCATCCGGTGTTTACTTGAACAAGTTTATAGAAAAAAAACCAACTCTCCGGAACTTTCATGCGATTTAGACATTATGTCAAAACCTTCCATGGTGTGACCATCGCAAGCTATTTCTAGATTTAAATTATTTTCGACATATCAAACGCTGCCTTCTGTAATTATTATTTGTTAGCCAACTTAAAGATGCGACCTATTCTGGATTTTTAAACAACCCGTTCCTCGTCCAAAGTTATTCAGAGCCCGAAATATTCCTGGAACGTCAATTATTAATAGCAACACTAAGAAGCTCGCTACTTGCCGATAGAGATCACCACTTAGTTTCCACCTTTCTTCTAGTTCACGCCATTTGTCGCTAGCTGTCGCTGCGTGGATTAACCATTTTATCTATTTTGAGACAGTAGATGAAAACTTTTCCCTTTCACTCGCAGAGGCAAATTCAACCATTATTTCTTGATTCTTAGATAGGCGAAATTATCAATCTGTCTTCAACAAGAAAAGCTTTTATTATTCCTTTAATGAAGAAAGTGGCGCACGCGCGGTGGAGTTCGGCGTTTTATACAAACTCGGCGTCTGGTTTTCAGATACGGAGAAAACACAACTTGATCTAATAGAAAAGACGCTGCTCCTCGCCAGATGGCGTTGTACCCAATATATTCTATTATCGAGATCTATAACAAAAATCTAACTTGGAGTCATGATTTAATATGTCACAGTATTGTCATGTCACAGTCAACTGTTGAAATCATGAATCAGTAAAATGGTAGACGTTTACTGAAACTTCCGAGGGAGATTTGAAAAGATCACAAAATCACCACGTTCTTAGCCGCGTATATAGTATACATGAACTAGCATTCTGATGTTTTTAATATTAAATAAACCAGTACATAACCTATGTTGGCAGAAAAGCAACATGGCGTATCTTGGATTAGACAGGTACATCAATTTGAGCCGAGAAGTTTAAACCGTGTTCACAATCCCCCGACCCTCTCCCTTCCCAGTATGTTTTCCAAATCCAGAGAAGTCAAATTCCCGCAGTTCATATTAACCATATAGAACAAACAATTTCAAAAATTGAACGCAAAACGAACACGCAATGTTGTATTTGTGCAACAAAACAAGAATCTGATAAAACATACAAGCAATTAACTTGTTAAACTGTAACTTGTTAACTTGTTAAATTTGAAGAGTTTCACAGAACGGCAATGGAGTTTGTGGAGACATGCGAGTTTCACAGAACGGCAATGGAGTTTGTGGAGACATGCGAGTTTCACAGAACGGCAATGGAGTTTGTGGAGACATGCGAGTTTCCCAGAAGGGCAATGGAGTTTGTGGAGACATGCGAGTTTCACAGAACGGCAATGGAGTTTGTGGAGACATGCGAGTTTCACAGAACGGCAATGGAGTTTGTGGAGACATGCAAGTTTCACAGAACGGCAATGGAGTTTGTGGAGACATGCGAGTTTCACAGAACGGCAATGGAGTTTGTGGAGACATGCGAGTTTCCCAGAACGGCAATGGAGTTTGTGGAGACATGCGAGTTTCACAGAACGGCAATGGAGTTTGTGGAGACATGCGAGTTTCACAGAACGGCAATGGAGTTTGTGGAGACATGCGAGTTTCACAGAACGGCAATGGAGTTTGTGGAGACATGCGAGTTTCACAGAACGGCAATGAAGTTTGTGGAGACATGCACAAACATGGAAATTGTAGTGTCATTGTTTATAGTTTTATTTATTTTTGTAAATCCTAATGTTTATTTTGTATTATTTAACGTTGGGTGGGTGGATTGGGAGACTGTAATGCCCACCCAAAGGTATGTTATTTGATAAATAAATAAATACAAAACAAGCGATTTAACGCTTGATTAACGTTAGTGAATTATCGATTATGAGTGCGGCAGTTAATGATCGGATCAGGAACTAAACCTTTAGAATGGTCGGTAGCTGTAACACAACGCCGCACAAAACGAACCTAGTCGTTTCTGATACAATTTTAAAGTACGGTTAAGAGGCCGCGGAGGATGAATTGCCATACAATCGTAATTCCAAAATCATTTGTAATTGAAATGTAAGCGAATATTGCACTGCTTCGCTTGCTGCGTAGAAGTATGCTTCAATTACAAATTATTTTGGAATTATGTTTGTATGGACAAAACAGCCTAGCTGATTCATCTCAACGCATTGGTCTCCGGATGAACTTGGACAAATCAAGGAACATGTTATTCCGGAACCAATTGCTGTTAATGGAACTGCTCTCGAAGTTGTTCAGGAGTATGTTTATCTGGGGAAAACTTTGCAACTGGGTAAAAATAACTTCGAGAGAGAGATCCGCAGAAGAATAAAGCTGGGCTGGGCAGCATTTGTGAAACTTCGTCGAGTCTTCTCGTCGCCAATACCGCAAAGTTTGAAGACAAAAGTCTTCAACCATTGTTTCCTACCTGCTATGACATACGGAGCCGAGTCGTAGACATTCACGGTACGACTAGTCCACCAATTTAAGGTCGCTCAGCGGGCTATGGAAAGGGTTATGCTTGGAGTTTCTCTGAAAGATCGTATCCTGAATGAGGTGATCCGGCAGAGAACCACACAGCTCTTAGGATTAGTAAGCTGAAGTGGCATTGTGAAGGACTAGATATGACCATATCTTTCGAAGGACTGATAACCGTTGGGGTAGACGTGTTCTTGATTGGAGACCGCGGCTCGGTAAGCGTAATGTTGGGCGTCCTCCAGCTAGGTGGGGCGACGTTATACTGATGGCAGCATTTGGAAGAGAAGAGCCGAAGATCGCGCTGAGTGGTGTGCTTTGGGAGAGGCCTATGTGACTGACTCAGGCTAATGATGATGGACAAAACATCTTCCGTCCCTTTAATGGTATGTTGAAGAAATGCAACGCAGCGCCGTAAATAATTAATGTGACGCCAATCTGTCCAGGTACTTGGTTCGTGCGCGAGACGTACAACCACGTGCACAAGTCGTCGTGCACGTCGCTGTACTACGCGTGCGGCGTGCGCGAGACGCGCCAGAACGTCGCGCTCGAGCTGCTCGCGCAGACGCTCTCCGAGCCGTGCTTCAACGTGCTCCGGACTAAGGTAATGCGAGCACGCTTCTCACTCGGCACTCAACAAGACATACATTCAAAAACTAAAACCGGTCGGGTAAAAAAAATAGCTTATGACACAACTATTTTCAGGAACAACTGGGCTACATAGTGTTCAGCGGAGTGAGGCGGTCCAACGGAGTGCAAGGTCTCCGCGTGATCGTACAGAGCGACAGGCACCCTACCTACCTCGAACAACGGATAGAGGCGTTCTTACACGGTGCAGAGGTGAGTTAACTGATAACAACTGGGCTACATAGTGTTCAGCGGAGTGAGGCGGTCCAACGGAGTGCAAGGTCTCCGCGTGATCGTACAGAGCGACAGGCACCCTACCTACCTCGAACAACGGATAGAGGCGGTCTTACACGGTGCAGAGGTGAGTTAACTGATAACAACTGGGCTACATAGTGTTCAGCGGAGTGAGGAGGTCCAACGGAGTGCAAGGTCTCCGCGTGATCGTACAGAGCGACAGGCACCCTACCTACCTCGAACAACGGATAGAGGCGTTCTTACACGGTGCAGAGGTGAGTTAACTGATAAAAACTGGGCTACATAGTGTTCAGCGGAGTGAGGAGGTCCAACGGAGTGCAAGGTCCGAGGCCCTCTGGCGGCCTGACAGACTGATACCAGATGCCACACTACCTCATACTTCAACTAAAGTAGGTATCACCCATCAGTTTTTGTATGAAAAATCTCCGAGTCCACCCTTTGCTATAACTATAAATAGGGTTTGTCTTATCTGTCAGTGCTGATAACTAATTTGAGACGTTCCTTTTCAGAAATACTTGGAGGACATGACAGAAGACGAGTTCAGTAAGCACCGCGCCGCGCTCGCGGCTCACAAGCTGGAGAAGCCCAAGCGCATGTCGAGTCGCGCCGCGCAGCTGTGGGCGGAGATCACTGCGCAGGTAGCAACTTGTACCACTTGTTAGTATAGTAAGCACCGCGCCCCGCTCGAGGCTCACAAGCTGGAGAAGCCCAAGCGCATGTCGAGTCGCGCCGCGCAGCTGGGGGCGGAGATCACTGCGCAGGTAGCAACTTGTTCCACTTGTTAGTTCAGTGAGCACCGCGCCGCGCTCGAGGCTCACAAGCTGGAGAAGCCCAAGCGCATGTCGAGTCGCGCCGCGCAGCTGTGGGCGGAGATCACTGCGCAGGTAGCAACTTGTTCCACTTGTTAGTTCAATGAGCACCGCGCCGCGCTCGAGGCTCACAAGCTGGAGAAGCCCAAGCGCATGTCGAGTCGCGCCGCGCAGCTGTGGGCGGAGATCACTGCGCAGGTAGCAACTTGTACCACTTGTTAGTTCGGTAAGCCTATGAGTCAATCCAGGATATATAAGCTATCCTTGTACCAAATTTCATCAAAATCCGTTCAGGCGTTGGAGCGTGAAGGAGCAACAAACATACACATACAAACGTCTAAAGAAAGATGGCGCTAATCGGTTTGCATGCATTTTATGACGTTTTGTATGGACTGTCAGTTCTAATGTATGTATGCGTCGCGCATACGAAGTTTTCCGCTTGATAAGAGAGTATTCATTTTTAAAACTCTAAACTCTGATTGGCCTGTTTAAGACAGTGGCGACACTTCTCTGATTCATAATATTAATGTTATTAAATGACAAAATCACATAAAAGTATATGCCTTGAATACTTCCGCGCTGTCGGCGGATGAAGTACGTAGTATTTACATTCTCTTTGGATGAAGCTCGACTGACCGTCGTCGGTTGCTCGCGCTCCTTCGTTCGCCGAACTCGGAACTACTTGGAGTAGCTTCACTAGGTGTTGCTAACAGGATCAGTAGTACTTTCGGCGGATGAAGCTCGACTGACCGTCGTCGGTTGCTCGCGCTCCTTCGTTCGCCGAACTCGGAACTACTTGGAGTAGCTTCACTAGGTGTTGCTAACAGGATCAGTAGTACTTTCGGCGGATGAAGCTCGACTGACCGTCGTCGGTTGCTCGCGCTCCTTCGTTCGCCGAACTCGGAACTACTTGGAGTAGCTTCACTAGGTGTTGCTAACAGGATCAGTAGTACTTTCGGCGGATGAAGCTTGACTGACCGTCGTCGGTTGCTCGCGCTCCTTCGTTCGCCGAAATCGGAACTACTTGGAGTAGCTTCACTGGGTGTTGCTAACATGATCAGTAGTACTTTCGGCGGATGAAGCTCGACTGACCGTCGTCGGTTGCTCGCGCTCCTTCGTTCGCCGAACTCGGAACTACTTGGAGTAGCTTCACTAGGTGTTGCTAACAGGATCAGTAGTACTTTCGGCGGATGAAGCTCGACTGACCATCGTCGGTTGCTCGCGCTCCTTCGTTCGCCGAACTCGGAACTACTTGGAGTAGCTTCACTGGGTGTTGCTAACATGATCAGTAGTACTTTCGGCGGATGAAGCTCGACTGACCGTCGTCGGTTGCTCGCGCTCCTTCGTTCGCCGAACTCGGAACTACTTGGAGTAGCTTCACTAGGTGTTGCTAACAGGATCAGTAGTACTTTCGGCGGATGAAGCTCGACTGACCATCGTCGGTTGCTCGCGCTCCTTCGTTCGCCGAACTCGGAACTACTTGGAGTAGCTTCACTGGGTGTTGCTAACATGATCAGTAGTACTTTCGGCGGATGAAGCTCGACTGACCGTCGTCGGTTGCTCGCGCTCCTTCGTTCGCCGAACTCGGAACTACTTGGAGTAGCTTCACTAGGTGTTGCTAACAGGATCAGTAGTACTTTCGGCGGATGAAGCTCGACTGACCGTCGTCGGTTGCTCGCGCTCCTTCGTTCGCCGAACTCGGAACTACTTGGAGTAGCTTCACTAGGTGTTGCTAACAGGATCAGTAGTACTTTCGGCGGATGAAGCTCGACTGACCATCGTCGGTTGCTCGCGCTCCTTCGTTCGCCGAACTCGGAACTACTTGGAGTAGCTTCACTGGGTGTTGCTAACATGATCAGTAGTACTTTCGGCGGATGAAGCTCGACTGACCGTCGTCGGTTGCTCGCGCTCATTCGTTCGCCGAACTCGGAACTACTTGGAGTAGCTTCACTAGGTGTTGCTAACAGGATCAGTAGTACTTTCGGCGGATGAAGCTCGACTGACCGTCGTCGGTTGCTCGCGCTCCTTCGTTCGCCGAACTCGGAACTACTTGGAGTAGCTTCACTAGGTGTTGCTAACAGGATCAGTAGTACTTTCGGCGGATGAAGCTCGACTGACCGTCGTCGGTTGCTCGCGCTCCTTCGTTCGCCGAACTCGGAACTACTCAGAGTAGCTTCATTAGGTGTTGCTAACAGGATCAGTAGTACTTTTTTAAACTTTCATAAATCGAAATCATTATATTAAAACGAATGTAGAATCTTGTGGGGACTGGTCCAGCCTAGTTTCTTATAATATACTAGCTGCGCCCCGCGATTTATGATGATGGTTATGAAAAGTATCCTATGTGTTATTCCAGGACCAGTATCTATAAACCAAATTTCATCAAAATTTGTTGAGCCGTATCAGCGTGAATATGTTACAAACACACGTACACACACACTTATTTCAAAAATAGGTTCACAGCATTATTATTCGAGTGTATGTTGTTTTCTTGTGTATGTTTTCTCTTATCCCCTGGATTTGTATTTTTTTTTATTTGAAAGGCTAGATAAAAAATGGTTCAGTCTTATTTTTTGTTAAATTTATATTTATATTTGAAAGCTAACTATTTTAAATTAAATCCACAGACGTTATTATCCGTACCAATATATAAAAGTGAAACGTTGTCTGTTTGTTTGTTTGGGGAGCTTTTACGCAATAACGGCTTGACGGATTTTGATGAAATTTGGAATGGAGATAGCTTATATCCTGGAATAAAACTGATACTTTTTATCCCGGAAAATTGTAAGTTTCTACGGCAAAACTGGGAAACGTTGATTACTCGTTGTAAGAAACGGTTTCCTCGGAAACGAAATTACAAGTCTGTCAATAAACATCAAAAGCGTTGGTGCTATACCTGCTTTTAAATTTGGTGTTTAATATCTTAGAAGAACACAGGATGCTTTGTCCGCGATAAACTGTAGTCCGCGCGGACGAAGTCGCGCGCGGGAGAGCTAGTTAAAATTAAATGTTGTTTCACAGATGTACAACTTCGACCGGCAACGAGTGGAGGTCGAACAACTGAACACAATCACTAAACAACAACTCATCGACTTCTACAAGGTAACACTTACTTTTAATTACGTTTTTAATCATGCAGACGTTCCTCCCGGCTTCGCATGTGGAGGGGGGGGGGCTGCAGGATTAGGTTTACTTAAACTTTTCTTTACAGTACTTCAAAAGTTATGGAATAAATAAACCCATTGGTATCAAATTCAAGAACTTCAAAAGCACATTTTACAAATATACAGGATGTTATTTGCCAGCCAGTATGTGAAACACTAATTACACTTTTATTTTCTTTAACATTGAGCGCACGGTTCCTTTCAGCATTATACCCTGTGTGCTTTGTGGTTAGGATAATCCCATACTAGCTGGAAAAGGAACGCTCTGTATAACACATGTGATTTAGTCGTAGTCGAGTTTTAGTTTCTGACATCAGGTGTTTCTTTGTTGTATGGCTTACACATCCTGAGGTTTAGGTATTCCGCTCCTCAGCTTGTCACCACGTGTGCTGTTATCAGCGAGGTTTAGGCATTCCGCTCTTCAGCTTGTCACTACTTGTGCTGTTATCAGCGAGGTTTAGGCATTCCGCTCTTCAGCTTGTCACTACTTGTGCTGTTATCAGCGAGGTTTAGGCATTCCGCTCTTCAGCTTGTCTCTACTTGTGCTGTTATCAGCGAGGTTTAGGCATTCCGCTCTTCAGCTTGTCACTACTTGTACTGTTATCAGCATTTGAATCTAAAACACTTTAAAATTAATAAAGAAATAATATGTAGCTTACTTCCGCCAAACTGAAAGTCAAACAAATGGTAGGTAAATGGAAAATAAGTTAGTATAAACATAAAATGGTGAAACTTAGAACGGGTTATCATAATTAAATACATATACAACGTTTCTAATCTGTGCTGTTAACCGTTGAAGAGTTCCTTTATCTGGAGCTGTTCCTGGATGTCGATTCAGATCATGCTAACCAAAAAAATACATTATCATCGGAACTGAACCAACATGTAAACTCTGTAAGAGAAGAGGAAAGAGAGGAGGTTCTAATTCAGCTCGCAAGATTTGACCAAGAAACATACATACATTATATAACATACATTGCAAGTTAAATAAAAGCTTTTAAAAGGTAGAATCTTGATTTAAACACATCCGCGTGACAGGAAATATCTTTCCTTATTTTTAGCCATAGAAGCTATTTTTAATTTATCTTTTGTCTTACTTTTAGTTTGGCGGAAGTAAGTTACATATTTTTTCCCTAGGTTTTTTTAAATATGGATTTCCGCAACGTAACGCCCGAGTCTATCAACTATCTAAAACACTTTGATTATAATCAACAGAAACACATCAGCCAAGCGTCGAAGGAAAGGCAAAAGCTCTCCGTGTACGTGGTGTCCACAGCAGAAGGAGGCGCCGGGAACAAACCCGCAGACGGCGAGAAGGGCGGCCAACACGATCCACAGACAGACAGTCAAGATACGAAGAGTGAAGCAAAGCCTGACGTAGAGGTAGGCACATTGATTCTCTAAAGCAAAATACGGCAAGTATGAAATGTTGAGAGCGTAACGAATGATTCTAAAGTGTAGCGACGTATTCTTAAGTAAATCCCTGAGTGTAGCGAGGGATTCTAAAGTACTAGTACTATTTTCTAGGATCCCAAACTCGAAGACGAGCCTCGCTAGAGATTCTTAAGGATAATCCTTAGTGAAGTTAAGGATTCTAAAGTATTATCCTGAGTGAAGCGAGATTTTCAACGACATCTGCGTGACTGGAAAAATCCTTTATATATATTTAAGCAAGAAAAGAAAGACATATTGGAATTATTGCTAGACCTGTTGAAGGCTTATTATTTCCACTAACAACTAATAATAAACCTGACAGAACTTGTGACTACAGCGAGAGAAGCAGCCGCGGCCGCCCTCACACCCCCCCCTCCCCCCACCCCCCACCCCCCACGTTCGCGCAACTGCAGTGAGGATGAACTCCGCGCTCGAGTGGAGCGCATCGACCACTGTCGGTCACTTGACATTACGTCGGACGCGTGAGGAATTAACCTTTTTATTTTTGATTAGTTTCCGCTTGAACGCCATGTTGAATTCAAATTTTCAAACAGTGTGTGCGTCTATCACACAGTGAGGCAGGTTATACAGAAGTCTGAAGACCAGCCACCAGCCCCTATGGTTTGCTTTTGTGGACTATGAGAAGGCCTTTGACTCCGTTGAAACCTGTGCGGTTCTGGAGTCTTTGCAGCGTTGTCAAGTGGACTGGCGATACATCGAAGTGCTGAGGTTTCTGTATGACGCCGCGACTATGAGCGTCCAAGTACAGAACCAGCAGTCTAAACATATCCAACTGCGCAGGGGAGTGAGACAGGGGATGTTATATCCCTACGATTTGCCGATGATATAGTCCTAATGGCGAAGTCGCTGCAAGACTTGCAAAGTATGCTGACCAACCTAGATGATGCTTCTCGATGCATCGGTCTCGGAATTAACATAGATAAGACCAAATCATGTTCAACGATCTTATTGACCCGGAACCGACTGCAGTCAATGGTGTACCTCCTGAAGTTGTCCAACAATATGTTTACCTTGGACAAATATTGCAATTAGGTGAGAATAACTTTGAGAAGGAAGCCAACAGAAGAATTCAGCTGAGTTGGGCAGCATTCGACAAGCTTCGTCAAGTCTTCTCGTCGTCCATACCACAGTGTCTGAAGACAAAAGTCTTCAATCAGTGCGTCCTACCAGTCATGACCTACGGTGCCGAAACGTAGACACTCAGACTAGTCCACAACTTTAAGGTCGCTCAGCGAGCTATGGAGAGAGCTATGCTTGCAGTTTCTCTGAAGGACAAGATTCGTAATGAAGATATCCGACGGAGAACCAAGGTAACCGACATAGCTCAAAGGATAAGCTAACTAAAGTGGCAGTGGGCTGGTCACATTTCCCGAAGAACCGGACTGGACTGTGCGAACTCTTCGGTGTGACCTACCCATCGGAGGTAGAGGTAGTAGTAAAGGAAAATAACTTATATTTATTAGATATGGGGATCAACCTAACTAACTAGAAACTGAGGAAGAAATTTGGATGATAATGATGTAGTCACGGTAGCCGAATTGGTTGGCGGCATGTGCCGCGCCGAGACATGGATGATGCGGGTTCGAATCCCGTCCATGATCCATTTTTTTTTCTACAGAAAATTATTAGATACTATAGTTTGTACAACATAGCTTGATCGCCAAGACAGCGCCAGAGTGATATTTCTAGGGTTGGATTATTGTAGGAAAAATCGATTAACGATATTGAACGCTCATATAATTATGTTGCTCACTTATGTTATATATTCTAATTGTGACTTTTCTAGTACATACATTATCTATATCTATCTATCTATATATGAATATATATATATGTATATCTATATCTATACATATAATAAAACTATAAACAACTAATTATATATCCAAAGAAATAGTTGCTTTACATTAATTTAGTTCACATATCAGACATCCACTCAAATGTACAAAAGTGAAAACGTACAATTGTCAAGCATCCATTTGGAAAGGTTTTTTAGACATTTTGTAGACCAATGGATTGATGAACATCATAATATATTACGTATTCATAAACGTTGGTAGTTAAGTATGTATTATCTTTACTTTGATGTGGTGACACATCGTATATAATCCTCATCATAAAAATCATCGGACCGTATTCATCCACTGCTGGTCGTAGGCCTCTCCTTATCTCCTCTCCTCAATGCCACTGAGCCCGAACTTCAACTCTTCTCGCCATTCGCAACTCGTCACTCCACCTGGCCAACGGTATCACTACGTTCGCCTAAACGTGGTCTCCACAATAAATCTCGCTTACCCCAACGGTTGTCGATTCTTCGAGTTAAGTCGCGGGCGAAAGCTAGTACTTGATAAAAAAACCTTCGGATGGTATTTATTTTTACTTGGCTGCATAGAGAATATAGACCATTAAGACCAAATAAAACGTTACATTTTGCTAGAACATAATTAGATTAGAGCGGAATCTATTTTATGCCAATAAAACGTAATTCTAAATCTTTGCATTTTACCACAACAATAGATTCAAATTAGCTTGTGGAAACTTATTTTATGAATTAATTACGAATAAACAAATAAAATTATTTCGATTTTCATAATCGATTATTATCGTTTCATAGTCTGTGATAAAGATGTTGCAATTAAAATTGAACACCAATAAAGTACGACATTGTTTTGGGTACATTTTGACTGTAAACATATGAAACTTCATGCGCTTCAAAAATCAAAGTATAGTGACTCACCCTGGCTTCGTAAGGGTACGCCCACACCGCGAAATTTTCTTGTAGCATTTTTATAAACGTCGTAAATTTAAAAAAAAACGCCAGTAAGCGTAATTCAATATCTTTGGCAGCAACGCTTGTGGTGCTTTTCGACATACTTGTTATTTTGTTCCCACGGCAACATGTCATTCAGTTCCTAACAGAGAGTAATAGACATTTTTTTAGGCAAATATTTAATACCTTGTGTTACTTTATTGCAATTTTGAATAATAAAATACTGCCGTTACTCGCTAAGAATGTAGCTGAATAGGCGAAAGAATTTTTAATATCGGTTCTGTATATTTTGAGTTTATCCATTACAAACAAACATACAAACACAAAAAATCTAATCTTTCCTGTTTATTATATTAGTGTAGACTTACTCCTGGTATTGCAGATCAGAAGTGGTCTCGGTATGTTACGGAAGACCATTGTGAGCTATCTGCGAGGGAGCGACACGAGCGAGCGAGCGACTCTCGCTCCGCCGCCACAGAACAAGGCTAGTCGAGTTTGTGTTGTGGGACTTCAGTCCGCGTAGTATTTGAGAACCGTCGCGCGTCTTGTTTACGTCTATCAGTTGTGCTTAAGTCATAAAACGATCGCTTGACATGTGTGAGCCTCAAACCGTGTCTCTGGGTGATGAGCGAGTATGAACGGCGCGAAGTCAATGTGCCGCGGGCGTTGACCTTTGAACAGGTGTTTAGTTTGGATTTCGGCGTGAGGTCAATGCTCGGCGGTCGTTGATCCACCGACAGCTGTTTCGTTCGTTTATGCGCAAGGTTTTATCTTTAAATGTCGCTAAACGAAGTTGTCGAGCGAGTCCGAACATCGCGCAGCATTTGCACTATTAGTGGTTGACCCTGTATACGTTATGTTAAGAGTTCAGGTGAGGCATCCGACATGGAACGACTGCGATCAATCCGTAACAGCCGGGACCGACAGCCGAAGCACGGACTGATGGAAATCCGCACGTAACTTAGAAAAGTCATTGGTACGGAGCCGAGGATCAAACCCGTTTCGTTGGATTCTTAAGCGCACTAGTACACAGCCTCAAATTTTGTGTTTTTGTTGCAGGCGGTGAGAATCAGCGACCTCGTGGAGTTCAAGTCCCGCCGACACTTGTATCCGCACCCGGAGCCGTTCGTCAACATCAAGAGGAAAGGTGCACACTGCAAACTGTGAACATAGTTACATACAGACGTACAGACGAAGTTACATCTCTCTTTTAGATTACGCAGACAAACCAGGAATGAAATTAAAGGGCTTCTAACATTTGTGACATACGTACAAGTCGACTATTTTGAAAAAAACAATGTTAAAACTTGAATATCGTAATGATTCGCGATTCTGAGATATTTCAGCTCAAAAAGATTTAACGTATTTATATCCACCTAGATCTGCTATTTTGAGCTCTTTAAGATGCTAGTGTAACATTAGTGTAACGATAGTGTGACATTAGTGTACCATTAGTAAAACATTAGTGTAACATTTTTTGTTTGTGATATTTAATAGACACAAGCGTTAATTTGAAATTCATGTTTAAAATGAACGAACATAAAAATATGTATCTTAATTGGTATAAGAGGAAAAAAAAGAATAAAATATGTAATCAGCCCATCCACGTAAACCAAGCCAGTATCAAAATTGTTCTAACGTTAAATAAAATATGTAATCAGCCCATCCACGTAAACCAAGCCATTATCAAACCGTCTCGCTCGTAGGTTTGACGACTTTCAGCCTCCCGAACAAACTGGATTCCGGAAAGGCTTCAGCGCCGTAGACTCCGGACATACGCTTCGGCAGATTATACAGAAGACCGAGAATATAATCGGCCACTATGTCTAGCGTTTGTGGACTACGAGAAAGCCTTAGATTCAGTCGAGACCTGGGCAGTGCTACAGTCATTACAGCGGTGCCAGATTGACTACCGGTACATCGAAGTGTTGAAGTGTTTGTACAGCAAGGCCACCATGACAGTCCGTCTTCAGGATTAGATCACGAATTCTGTCCAGTTGCAAAAAGGGGTGAGACAGGGACGTTATTTCTCCGAAACTGTTCACCTCTGCACTGGAAGATATATTCAAGCTTCTGAACTGGAACGAATTTGGTGTTAACATCAATGGCGAATACATCACTCACCTTCGATTTGCTGATGTTATAGTCATCATGGCTGAAACCCTGGAAGACCTGAGCACAATGCTCATTGACCTCAATATTGTTTCCCAACAGGTGGGTCTTAAAATGAACATGGGCAAGACGAACATCATGAAAAATTCCGTACCCATGCCGGTTTATGTTGGGAACGACATTATCGAAGCTGTTGATCACTATGTCTACTTAGACGATCCAACTGGGTAGATCCAACTTCGACCAAGAGGTCAACCGACGAATCCAACTCGGATAGGCAGCGTTCGGGAAATTACGCCATATCTTCTCGTCGCAGATACCGCAGAGCTTCAAGACAATAGTTTATAATCAGTGCGTGTTGCTAGTGATGACATATGGCACTGAGACGTGGTCGCTATCTATTGGTCTCATTCACAATCTCAGAGTTGCGCAGCGTGCAATGGAGAGAGCTATGCTCGGTGTTTCACTACGTGATAGAATCCGAAATAAGGAAATCCGTAGAAGAACGAAGGTTACCGACATAGCTCTCAGAGTTTACTAGTTGAAGTGGCAATGAGCAGGCCATATAAGTCGCAGAACCGACAACCGTTGGGGAATAAAGGTTCTCGAATGGCGACCACGAACAAGCAAGCGATGTGTGGGTAGACTCGCCAAACGATGGACCGACGACATTGTAGCCATCGCAGGGAGTCGGTGGATGGAGGTGACACAAAATCGCTCGTCATGGCGCTCTTTGGGTGAGGCCTATGTTCAGCAGTGGACTTCTAAAGGCTGACATGATGAATATATGGAACCGAAAATAAAACATATTTCTCTATCCATGTTTTGTTACTACTGAAGCCCTCTATCACTATGTTAAAGTCCGCTTAGGGACCGCGATGGCGCGATTTTAAATAAATGGCACTTGTAGTTAAAACTTGTAGTATGTCAGGCGCCATTGTAAAGTGTTAGAGCCCCTTTGCGCTTAGAAACATTAATAAGAGTACACAAAGCCCAATTTCCTTTACAACTAGTATAGATATACGACTTTTGCACATAATTTTTATTCGAATATGAATCTTATTCTCAATGTGATTAAGTTGGTATTTGTATAATACACGTCATATTATGTGACTTTTTCACACACTCTCTGTCAAATTTAGCAAAGGAAAAGTAACAAAGCAGAATCCGAACCTGCTTCTATGGGTGTAGTTTCTATTACCATTTAGATCCCGGATAAGAAGATAACTGACGTGGATAGCGATAGTCGTGGGTTCCTTGTTGGAAATAAATATAACAATAAAATGTTTTTTTGATGAAAATCAATAATATTTAAGAAATTAACTACTTGAGTAGATTGTAATGCATAACACTAGTCATTTTATCCCAGACATTTATCCGCCCGAGCTGAAGGCGAGGGTAGATATTGAAGTCGAGGATAAATGCCTTGGTTTATAGTCTCAAAGCGAGCTCTCGTGCAATAACTGATTTTTGTACCGTGTTTAACCACAGCTACCGCTCGTATTGAGAACTAACCGAAATATATACTCTCACCTTTTAACTTCGATTGCGAGGAAATATAACATTGTTATTTTATCTTATTATTAGTAAGAAAATACGAGAGCTTCTTTCCAGCAACGGGTTCGAGAACACAGAGAATTAAAGAAGTTAACACTTTCATGCGCTCGAACATAAAATGTAGTTTTATATCGCCTACAGCCAGCATAAACAAGAACTTTGAAGTGAAAAAGCTTTCGACATTAAATTAATTACGTAGTTCTTACTTAGTAACATTCAAAGCTAGTTTCAAAAAATTACCTATTGATATACGTCACAAATCTAAACGAAACTATTTTTTGTTACCTTCAGGGCTATTTTAACGAAATATTACGTCTTATGACGTCACACGTCACAAACTTTGTTACTTTGAAAACTAGTTTAATATATTATATTGTCTATATTTTAACTGAGTAATGAGACGAATAGTTTGTTCGTCTGACGGTGAGCGCCACGCCGCCGACTGGAAACAATTTTATTAAAATAATTCCTTAAATGATCGCAATAGTTTAGATAATAGTTTGTGTTGTTTTCCCTTTTACATGAAGTGACAAACCTGTTGTTGACTAGTTGTAGTTGAAACCGGGACGTACAATTATGTATAATATTTATTTGCCAATGTTGCCATGTCAATGTATTTTGTATATGTGTGGCCTATTACATAAGGATATTTTTATGATTAATAAAACTTATTGAATCTGAAATGTATTTTTATTTGTCTGTATGTAAGATTCGTAATGAATATATCCGATGGAGTGTCTGTATATAAGATTCGTAATGAATATATCCGATGGAGTGTCTGTATATAAGATTCGTAATGAATATATCCGATGTTGTGTCTGTATATAAGATTCGTAATGAATATATCCGATGGAGTGTCTGTATATAAGATTCGTAATGAATATATCCGATGGAGTGTCTGTATATAAGATTCGTAATGAATATATCCGATGGAGAACAAAGTTAACCGATATAGCTCTAAGGATAAGCAAGCTAAGCTAGTGGGATGGTCTCATTTCCCGAAGAACCGATAACCGGGTTCTCGATAGTGTAGGACACCCCCGTGGCCTGCTGGAGTGACGATCTGCGAGCGGCGGCTGGAAGAAAGTGGACGAGGAGAGCTGAAGACTGAGCTCAGTGGCGTGCATTAGGAGAGGTCTACGTCCAGCAGTGGTCAAGTATTGGCTGGTGATAGTAATTATCCTGCGTTCCCTGCGCTGGTCCCCACAGCACCCGTGGCGTGAGAGGGATGGACCTGTTACCATATCAGGCAGTGGGCGCCACACGGCACATATGCTCATATGTTATGTCTCATGTACTGGGTTTCGCTGAATCCAAGATATTAGTGTTCGTGATAAAACAGTTGCTTGCTTGTCGTGTGAGGTAGTGCTAGAGTTTATCTGGCCTCTGACATGGCTTAACGACTGCTATTAATCAGTAACAGGGACCGACAGCTCAACGTGCCCTCCGAAGCACGGAGCGATGGAAAACCGCAAATAACTCGGATAAGTCATTGGTGCGGAGCATAGGTTTTGAACCCGGTATCGTTGGATTCTAAACTGCACTATAGAACCGTTTGGCCACCATCGCTCTTTTCTGTCTGTTTGTAATGGCTAAACTAAAAAAACTAATTTAATTAAACTAATCGCTTGATTTTATTTTGTCCTTGGGTCATAGAGATTAAAGACATAGATTATTGTGAAATTATCGTTGATATGCAAGCTCACTAATAAAATGTTCAGAGCATCTGGATTTCTCAAGGCGAAGGTCAATGCGTCTGTAATAACTAGCTTTTAGAAGCTAAAAACACGCGCCTGCCGCCAATAATTAAGTTATGCCTATAAATTATATAGATACTGTTGGAATGTGCTTATCAACGCCTTCAATTTAATACTCATGTTGTAAAACTGGAAGAAAATATTTTTTCGCATTTGAAAATGAAGTATGGTATGGTACTATAGTATGGCTACTGCCGTATAATTGATTGTAATTAATTGTTTATTTTTCAAAAAATATATAACCTATGTTAATAAGGGGGATGTAAGGATTCTAACGATACCCCATACGTGTACTAAGTCTGTTTAGAAAGTTATGATGGAATAAAGAAATTCACATACATACATGAATCCTAAAAACAATACACTCCTTTTTTTGGGCAGTCGTGTATAAAGTGGTACGCATTTTCCCATTTCTATAAAAATCCCCTCTGGTAGCTTGATGTGTTATCTAAATTTACTACACAATTCATAATACAAAATTTGATTTAAACCAAAATATGTTTCTGTCCTGAAAGATAAACAGTTTAAAGTTAATTCAATAGAGATGCATTTGCCCCACCACGGAAAAATGCATCTAAAATTCTTTTAAATCAATTATCCCTCTTCAAATTATATAACCAATAAATTAATCTTGCATACAAATAGTTTCCAAATACATTTGTGTTCAGGAATTTTCTAATAATTTCACAGGTGATATGAAATGAGGTATTAAAATTGTGCGAGTAAAAATGTGACGCAATTGCCCTGGTTGACCTTATGTCTAAAGTTAGTTAAATCATAATAAACGCTTTTTTGTTCAAATTTGTCAATCAAAAGACGGGTAAAATCGTGTACAAATAAAGGGAAACTCGCTACCCGTGCGAAGCCGGGGCGAGCCGCTAGTAACTTATAAAAATCAATGGTGCGGAGCCGAGTTTGCCCCGGCCATGATTCGAACCCTAACACTAAAGCTTGGCAGGCAGGGACACTCAACTGCGCCACAGACTCGTATCTACACCCGTTCTATATAATACAACGTACTCAGCTACTGGCTGCTACTGGTGGGGCATAGCTTACTTAGTACTAATATTCACAAGAACCGGGGAAAGTATATTCTAACGATTAACTAATGCCTGAACCTTGTTCCTTTGATAATTATGAACGATCGATAAACGGTAAGTGTTATGGAAAAGGGGGGAATCACGTAGTAAATATGACCGCCCTTCAGGCAAGTACACGAAACATGCGCGCGGCATGGTACGGTATGGTAAAGTCTAGGTACTATGAACATTTCTATCTCTACATAGTCATTAGTATAAAACAAAGTCGCGTCTGTCTGTCTATCTGTATATCAGCTACTCCAAACCACGCAAACAGATTTTAATGCGGTTTCCACCATCACTTAGATAATTTGTACATGTACCACTGACTACGGACCTGCGCTCCTAACCTTGGTGCAACCGATAGTCTGTCTCCCTCACACCTAGTCACACATCGTTTTTTTACCTGCTCATCTATCTTCTATATCTATATCCATCTATATACTATAATAAAACTGTAACTGGGCTAAATCTGTACATTAAATATTTTTTGAAAATTTTGATTGAGATAAACTTCAAAATCGATATGGAGTGCAAAAAGGTAAATTTTTTTTTGTCTGTCTGTCTGTCTCTTTGAACACGCATCACGCTGAAACTAACAGACTGATTTTGATGAAACTTGGCAGAATCATAGCTGATGTACTGGATTAACATTTAGGATAATTTTTATCCCGGAAAAATCAACGGTTCCCGCAGGATAGGGGTAGAAAGTTATTTAAAATAACACGTATCAAGCTAAAACTACTGTGGACGGATTTTGATGTAACTTGGCACAGTCAAAGTTTATATAATGTGTTAAAATGTTGAATACTTTTTATCCCGAAAAATTAAAAGGTTCCTGCAGCCTATGGGTCCAAAGTTGTGTTAAATTTAAAGTGATCATACATCCGTTTACGACTAGACTGGTACCGAATTTCGTCATTCTGCTACGAGGCTCACTGGCCCAGTTGGACAGATGCTTGGGTGGGATGCTTGGGTCCAGACGTACGTGGATCGAAATCACGCGCCGTAGAAATGTTTTGCTCCATAATTAATCCAAATAAATGTCAAGCCATCATGATTGGCAGCTCAAGGCAACTTGTTAAGGTCGATATTTCCAAATTGTCATCACTCTCTTTCGACAACTGTACAATAACTTTCATGCCTACGGTAAAAGATCTTGGAGTTATTATCGATTCAAATCTTAGCTGGACCCCCCATGTTCGTGAAATCGGCGACGGATTCGTGGTCACACCGTTTTGTCATACTGGTGTGATAACTATTCCTCGTGGTTACACCACGACACGAGGCTAAAACGTATATCTCCCGCAAATTTTATGCCTCTCTTCACTCTATACTAAGACTAAAACATTTTCTTCTTGTTAAAACTAAAATCTCCCTTGTGAATACTCTCCTCTTACCTATTATTTTCTACGCGGACATCAGCTTTGTTGATCTATCTGAAGAACTCTTAAATAAATTAGACCGGTTATTAAACTTTTGTATCCGTTTCATTTTTAACCTTCGAAAATACGACCACGTCTCCGAATACCGAACCAAGTTAAAATGGCTTCCTATCCGTGAGCGTAGGCATGTTCGTATTCTCTGTCTCCTTTTTTCGGTGTTAAATGACCCGAATTCTCCGAACTATCTAAAGCGAAATTTTCAATTTCTTGCCGACACACAACCGGGAACTTAGATCATCTAATACCCTGGCTTTGGCCACTCCCAAACACAAAACATCCTTCCTATCCAAATCATTTTCTTCGATGGCAGTTCGCCTCTGGAATAAACTACCTTTAAATATAAAAAGCATCAGCACCAAAGATAACTTTAAGCTAGCAACTCAAAAATATTTTGTCAAAAATCTTTATCCTGATCATCCTCTTACATCATCCCCCTAGGGTAGCATGTGTGTTATTTTCATTAACTCATTTAATTCATATTATGGTAGATATGTATATTATATTTAGTAAAGTATTTATGTATTTATGTGTGTATAGGTTTATGTATAATTTATTAATTTTTTATTTAATATTACTTATTATTATTTTGTTTTTTATTTACTTTGTTTCTTTTGTATTTTTTGTTTAGTACCTACTTTGAGCCGCACGCCTTACTATTATTTCTCTCACGACCTGGATGACTGGTAGATAATGCTGTTTAGCATTAAGTCGTTCCTTGTACACTATTTTTTTGTGCAAAATAATTAAATAAATAAATCATAAATAATTAAAAGATTTTTACAT
Source organism: Alsophila aescularia (assembly GCA_946251855.1). Taxonomy (NCBI): domain Eukaryota; kingdom Metazoa; phylum Arthropoda; class Insecta; order Lepidoptera; family Geometridae; genus Alsophila; species Alsophila aescularia. The sequence goes on from OX276374.1 coordinate 62,691,577, forward strand.
TATTTATGCGTTATTTTTTACATTTTCCTTGATATTTTTAATAAAGTTATGGTAAAACGCACGCACCACGCTGAAACTATCGGATGGATTTTGATGCAACTTAGCACAGTTGTAACTTATAATAAGGGTTAAAATTCAGAATACATACTGAAAAACTAGAGGGCTCCTGCGGGATAGGGGTCGAAAGTTATATTAAATTATGAAGTAATAAATATAACGTAATAAAATTAAATAAAACAGCTCAAAGCTATTATAATGCATTGGTTTTCGCGCGATGTACCTACCTACTGTATCAGGGTGCGGGGAAGTGAGGATTGTAGCTCCCAAACGAATGGACTGATTTTGATGCAGTTTTTTATGTTTGAAATCTGATGTGATCGAGATGTGTCATCATGGTTCTTAGCTATATGGGAGGGGGGGGGAGGAGTTGAAAAAAGGGGGAGGAGTTGAAAAAAAGGGGGGAGGAGTTGAAAAAAGGGGGGAGGAGTTGAAAAAAAGGGGGGTGAAAATCGTATCTTTCAAACGAATGGACCAATTTAACTGCGGGTTTTTATATTTCAAAGCTGAGGTAAACAAGATAGTTCTTAGCTATAATGGGGGGGCCGAGGGCGGGTGCTCGCTACGCTTCGCTCCCGCCTTCGTCTTCTAACCTATCACGACCATGTCGGATCGCCACTGAAGGTTGTTAACATAGGTAGGTAGGTAGGTAGGTAGGTAGGTATATATATTGGTACTTTTGGTACTGAAATAACTCATAGGATCCTTATATCCCAGAAAAACTACCACGCGAGCAACGCTGCGGTTACAGCTCTAAGGCAATAAGAACGTAAATCTATACAAAGAAGATAATTTAAAAAAAAATGTCTTTGAATAGAACATTTTTTATATTCGTGTCTGTCTGTTTGTTTTTTGTTTGTATGTTTGCTCGCGCATCACGTAAAAACGTATTAGACCGATTGCGATGCAGTTTTCAGTGTTGGGTAGCTTAGGATTTGACCTAAAAACTGGGATACTTGGTATCTTAATCTAATGGTTAGAAGCCGAGCAATCGATAAAAAACTTTATAACGGTGGAAGGAATTTTGATCAAATGTTTATTTTAGATCTTGGAATAGCACATAGAGTACTTTTAACCTAGAGAAATGACCACGCGAGCGAAGCCGCGGGTACAGCTAGTACTAAATAATAATGTCAAAGACCCGTCCTTGGAATTCCTAGTACCTACTAGTTTTTTTTCATCTTCTGAACCCCCCGATGCCACATATTCGGGGTCCTTAGAAATCAATAGTCAATTATCGGGATAGATGTGCTTAAGAGGTCATATTCAAACTGTCAGAACTTCTATACTATCTCACTTGGGGTTGAGATATCAAAATTTGTTTTTAGCAAATATCCTGTACTTTCTCATAGAATAAAAAAATATGTAGACAACTTTCTTTTTTTAAAAAACAATTATTCTCGTGCTTTGATTAAAAAAAAATGGAATATGTTTGCCATAGATTTATTGTCTACATCTTTAGCTAGCAAATGAGACCTCTTTTGTGTTTTTAGGAACTCTAATACTTAGATATGGCAAAATTAGTACAAGCGCCCGTGTCTCGGTGCCAAAAAACGAGTAAATGGCTGCCATTTTATAATGGGGGCGAAAAAATACCAGGGGGGTGATTTGTCGACAAAATGTACCATATATCATATCACTGAAGACCGACACCCGTAACCGATTACAATCTAATTAAGAGTTTATATATTTTATAAAAATAATGTAGATACTAAAGAATTATTGTAGTTCTTCTAAAAACCTAAAGAAGAAAGAAAAGAAAGAATCTCCCGGTGACATACCTATGTGTTACGGTCATGAATATGTAATAGTTATAGTAGAATCTCCCCGGTGACATACCTATGTGTTACGGTCATGAATATGTAATAGTTATAGTAGAATCTCCCCGGTGACATACCTATCTGTTACGGTCATGAATATGTAATAGTTATAGTAGAATCTCCCCGGTGACATACCTATCTGTTAAGGTCATGAATATGTAATAGTTATAGTAGAATCTCCCCGGTGACATACCTATCTGTTACGGTCATGGATATGTAATAGTTATTGTAGAATCTCCCCGGTGACATACCTATCTGTTACGGTCATGGATATGTAATAGTTATAGTAGAATCTCCCCGGTGACATACCTATCTGTTACGGTCATGGATATGTAATAGTTATTGTAGAATCTCCCCGGTGACATACCTATCTGTTACGGTCATGAATATGTAATAGTTATAGTAGAATCTCCCCGGTGACATACCTATCTGTTACGGTCATGAATATGTAATAGTTATAGTAGAATCTCCCCGGTGACATACCTATCTGTTACGGTCATGAATATGTAATAGTTATTGTAGAATCTCCCCGGTGACATACCTATCTGTTACGGTCATGAATATGTAATAGTTATAGTAGAATCTCCCCGGTGACATACCTATCTGTTACGGTCATGAATATGTAATAGTTATAGTAGAATCTCCCCGGTGACATACCTATCTGTTACGGTCATGAATATGTAATAGTTATAGTAGAATCTCCCCGGTGACATACCTATCTGTTACGGTCATGAATATGTAATAGTAATAGTAGAATCTCCCCGGTGACATACCTATCTGTTACGGTCATGAATATGTAATAGTTATAGTAGAGGTTCGTGGTTACGGTTGACTCACAGTAACCATTTCTTTCATTAAAACTGTAATTTTACTTGCGACGTTATTTTCTAGAGCTCTTTGTGCTAAGCTGTATTAATCCTTATCAAATCCTATGTCACAATAATCTTCATTTCATGTAGATACATTTTACAACATACATTTTTGACGAGTAGTTTGATTGTTATGACGATGTATTTGTAGCGAATTCTGCGTGACCAATTCTTCGTACTTACTATTAGTTTATTCTGTGGTGTAATAGCGCAGTGGTGGTGCGGGGGTGCGGGCAGGCCGCGCGCGTGTGTGTGTGGAACAAATAAAGGGAGACCCCGCTTGTTTTTTAAAAAGCGGTTATAACCGGTATTCCAGTAGAAGCTACGTTGCTTTGGCGCGTGTTATGCTCAGGTGGTTAGACCCGTGCGATGCCGGAGCGGGTCAATAGTAATAAATGAGACACTAAACGTCCGACCAAACCAAACTTTAGACTCTTGATTTCGAAATTTAAGAAGGCATCACGCATTTCGCCTCCATCCACTTGGCTCCTGTCTCCCGCACGTTCTCGCATCACGTAAAAACTAGAAAGGAGGATTGTGGTATCAGGCATTGGCAGAGGCAACCTTATCAAATAAGTTTATAAATACTAGCTGTGCCCGCGGCTTCGCACCCGTGTTTATTTAATTCAAAACAAGTAGGACAGAGAGACATACGCAGACAGTGGCGCGAAAGAGATAACACTTACTTACTTTACTTTACTTTGTTCTGTTTTCGTGCAAATTGGCCTGAGGCAGGGTGTCTTAGTTTATACGTGATATAATAGTGTTCCCCGTGTTTGAACTTGTCCTTACCACCAACCTGCCCGTTTTTTGTGTAGCTACGATTAAATTCGCTTTGCTAATTTACTTTCCATTCATAATAATTATTTACACAGAAAATGCCCCAACCTGTATATATATGTTTCAAAATCAGAACCTAGCAAAAATTGTACAGTTAGGTATAGATATCGTACTTATATCCACGAGCAGTTAGGTATAGATATCGTACTTATATCCACGAGCAGTTAGGTATAGATATCGTACTTATATCCACGAGCAGTTAGATATAGATATCGTACTTATATCCACGAGCAATTACATGTAAACAATTGTACAGTTAGGTATAGATATCGTACTTATATCCACGAGCAATTACATGTAAACAAATGTTCCAAATTCTGTTCAAAATGATGTAACCATTTGTATTAACAAAACATGATCCAAAATGTTGCGTTTTTTCTTTGCCAAATTGGATATTTACTTTATTTTGAACAGAATTTCGTCTAATTACTATATAATCCTTGAGTAACCACGTATTTTAACGCACATTACGTTAAAGTAAAAATTGTCATGCGCGTTTCTGAAAGGGTGCAAATTTAAAAAGTTTACTAATGTTAGCATATATATTATAATTGCGTGTCATTTCATCGCGCGCGATTGCACTAGGCATACTGAACTGTACAGTTGATTGTTCTTCTGATCATCATGTTAGAACTTTGTCTTCTCAAAAGCCTCTATACTCCATTTGCTCCAGTTTTCTTCCGCACATATCTTATCCAACAGAGTCTTTTAATACTTCTTCGATCACATGGATACTACCTACTGGTCTTCTCTGCTCACGTAATCAATTTACTAGACTTTCCATGTAATTATTTTTTAACACAATAAGTACTTATGATTATGGCATTCTACTTATTCAGTCTCATAGATTATGGCATTCTACTTATTCAGTCTCATAGATAGTCTACTCTTCAACTCTCGTGGTAAAACAAATGATGCCTATTGATTTTCCTTCTTTGATCGATGTAGGTACATATTATGATCGATGTAGGTACATATTATGATCGATGTAGGTACATATTATGATCGATGTAGGTACATATTATGATCGATGTAGGTACATATTATGGTATTATCTTAAGAATATCAGCTGAGTAACTAGGTACTTCTACCACATGCTATTTCATCCACTGCTTCCATCTCATACAAGGTCTTCTCTGTGGCTCCCGTGGTCTTTTACTTCTTCGGTCCCAAATGATCTTCTCTTCAGTGTTCGTATCTCTCTTTCTCTTCTCAAATCTCCCTCGTTTGACTCTCCCCCGTCTTCTCCCACCAGTTCGCTAAGAGACCGTCGTTCCAACTTCGGCTCAGGGATAGACTGTCGGTATTCGTCATAAAGGCTGAACTGTGAGTGTACTGCGTCCACGTCTAGGATCGTCATATGTTCTACGGTCACTTTGATGTTATCTGCTAATTTGTTTTTTTCTGAAATTATAATAAATGTATTAATGTGGGCGTCAGTTTGTACATCATGTACATGAATATCACTTATCTGTACTTATGACTAGCTGTGCCCGCGACTTTGCCCGTGTGGTTATTTCTCTGGTTTAAAAGTAGCCTTTACATGTATATTAATCAATTTTTTGTAAAAGGCTCTTTTTATGTATCTCAGACAACTGCATATTAATCCGTACTCATCTTAGACCATTATTTTTTAATTATCTTCTTTGTACAGACTATTAATTACTTACTACTATATTATAGGCATAAAGCAGTAAGTCGCAAAATGTCTGTACAATGAAGACAGTTACAAAAATATTTGTGGTAACTTAAAATAAGCTACTGATATAGCATTTAGAAAAATGGATTGTCTATCTGTGGGTTTTGACTCAAATCTGGTGAACGTTTTATCTCAAGCCGCGGGCAGAAGCCCAGTAACCGACTAATTGAAACCTCATTGAGCACTAATTGAACATGTATATAATATTCATTTTGGAGCTACGATGCCCCAGACAGACACAATGATACATACATACATACACATCCTAAACTTATAACCCTCATTTTAGTTCAGGTATTAAAAACTATTTGACAGTTAATCGAAATTTGATGAAATTTGGTACCGATTGCACTTTATAAGTAACTTTGGTACCGATTGCAATTTATAAGTAACTTTGGTCCGGGAATAAAATAGAGGGACACTTTTAACCCAGAAAATTCATCACGAGGGCAAGCGGCGGGATGCAGCAAGATAAAACTAAGTAAATGTAAAAATATTCGGGACAATTCACACCAACTACTAGCCCCAAACTAGGATACCATGTACTAGGCACTAGATAACTCAACTCATTAATATACCTATATACGCATATTACATCCATGACTCGGAAACAAACATTTCTGCTCATCAACAAATGATTGCACCTTGCGGGAATCGAACCCGCGATCGTTGGTTTACTTCGCAGTCAGGGTTGCTAACCACTAGGCCAAGCGGTCGTCATATAATATTATTAGGTACTAGCAGTGCCCCGCGGTTTCACCCGCGTGAGATGATGATAGTGAAAAGTATGCTATATGTTCTTCTAGGGTATAAGCTATCCACAATACAAATTTCATCATAATCCGTTCAGCCGTTTTAGCGTGAAGGAGTAACAAACACACAAATTTTCGCTTTTATAATACTAGTGTGATAGTTTCCTTACCAGGCAGACAGTCGCTAGGACAAGGGCATACGGAGGACACGTCGGGGCTGGAGATGCGAATGTTGGCGTACGTGTGCTTCAGGACCACGTCGGTGTCGTCACAGTTTCCTTACCAGGCAGACAGTCGCTAGGACAAGGGCATACGGAGGACACGTCGGGGCTGGAGATGCGAATGTTGGCGTACGTGTGCTTCAGGACCACGTCGGTGTCGTCACAGTTTCCTTACCAGGCAGACAGTCGCTAGGACAAGGGCATACGGAGGACACGTCGGGGCTGGAGATGCGAATGTTGGCGTACGTGTGCTTCAGGACCACGTCGGTGTCGTCACAGCCGCACTTGCCGCAGGAGGACTTGCGTGTCACCACCTCTTTGGTGGAGTATAATCCTGGAGGAATAAATAGAAGTTTTATTTTCATGATGACTGACTTGGCAATCGTTTAACCACGATCTCGGCTGAGGAAAGCGATGATTTGGTCGAAGGTGTGCACGCTTGCTGCCTATTCACTTTTGACTTCAACACACCTGGTTGAAAGATGGTAGACTAACGGTTCAATTGTGCAACTTAGAATCTATATATACCGGATTCGGTCCTAGGCTCGCACTAATGACTTTTCTAAGTTATGTTCGGTTTTTCATCGCTCCGTGCTTCGGATAGCACGTTAAGCTGTAGGTTCCAGCTGTTATTGATTAAAAATAGTCATTAAGCCATGTAAGAGGCCCTCGGATGACCTGACAAACTCTGACGCCAGAGGCCAGCACTACCTCATACGACAAACAAACAATCCTTGTTTATAATTTACCGGAAACACGAGGGCAGAGGATTTAACTCCTTTGCAGTTAATTTATTCGATTTCATCATGTACTGGGGCGGTATCGCCTGACAGTATCATAAGCAAGTCATTCCAACTCGACTCACCAGCTAGTGGTGCATGGTGGCAGGCCACAATGGTGGTGGTGAAAATAAAGATGCACAGACTACAAACTAATGAATGGCCATACCATCATATTCAACGATTACATTTATACTGCGCCCGCGGCGTTGCCCGCGTGCTATTTTCCTGGGATATAAGTTGTTACTCACTACACCAGTTTTTAAGTCAAAACCTAAACTATTCCACAGTGAAAACCGCATCGCAATAGGTCCAGAAGCAATAGGAAGGAGCTTGTGCGTAGGCGGAGATTATTTACACCCAGCCGCATCTCTGACACTCAGTTTGTGCAACGGTATCAGCTCACTAAAGGGTTTGTCGATCTCTGTAATACTCTGCGGGAACATACAAATCTCAGGAACTCTCAAATACTCTGCGGGAACATACAAATATCAGGAACTCTCAAATACTCTGCGGGAACATACAAATCTCAGGAACTCTCAAATACTCTGCGGGAACATACAAATCTCAGGAACTCTCAAATACTCTGCGGCAACATACAAATCTCAGGAACTCTCAAATACTCTGCGGGAACATACAAATCTCAGGAACTCTCAAATACTCTGCGGGAACATACAAATCTCAGAAACTCTCAAATACTCTGCGGGAACATACAAATCTCAGGAACTCTCAAATCTCAAATCAAAGAAACTCCCTAGAGACCAAATTAAGTTAATAGTTATGTATACACTTTAACTTATTTTGAACTTGTATTTGTATAGCACTTATGTACAACAATACGGGTTAGTGTCAAAATCCCCATTAGATTTCCCCATTAATGGGGATACTTCCAAAAAAAATACATTTATTTTTTCATACATTTCATACCTACTTTACAATTAAAATGTCGTGATGACGTCACTTCGATTTCTATTTCGCCAAATAAGACTCAATTGACAAAACAAACACTTAGTCCAGGATTTCCGGTTAGTAATTATCAAAAATCAAGCATTATATCGAAGCTAGATGTCGTACTTGAGGCAAATAATCGATATAAAATACCTAGGATTTGTTGGATTACTTGTCTGAAACTTCGTTAGTACTGAGCGAAATTAAAGACCAAAGGTATCGGGAGAGTCAGAAAAATACACGGTTCGTTCCGTTTATAATCTCAATTAAACGTAAATTGATAATCATTTGTTCGTGTAAACTTTATTCGAAAACCTTAACTCGTACTACCGATTAAAACAAAACTGTTATTTTAAACGAGCTTACGAAAACTGTTGCCGTTTTCAAGAAGTGCAAACTCGTACTAGGCGTACTTTTCAGGCTAGTCCAGAACGAAGCGGAATTCAATTGAAATAATGCTGACCTTCTTTAGTGGAGAGGCACTTTAAGACGAAGAAGTATTATCTTATCTTAGTTACCTTTACCCTCCTTGCTGAAAGTCAGCGGGATCTCCACACTGTTCTGCCCGCCGACACCCGGCAGCCTTGCACCTCCTCGATTTCTCCTCTTACCTTGACCCCCCAGCGATCCAAATGCCTTCTTGATTGACGCTCTTATGCCCTTTGAAAGTAAAAATATAAAATTACCATAAAGAGGAATTATTAATAATAATAATATAATAGGTAACTAGGATACTCTGTAATATGGGTACACTAGACAACGGATTTATAAACATACATCGGTCGGAGCCGTCGGTCAACTTATCAAGGGTGCTGTAGTATACATGGTGTCATGTTATCAAAGCTTACCTTCCGTACTTCGTCCGGTGGCGACAGTAGACTGCACAGACACTTGTCGGCAGGCCTGGAGCCGTCAGTCAACTTCTCAAGGGTGCTGTAGTATACATGGTGTCATGTTGTCAAAGCTTACCTTCCGTACTTCGTCCGGTGGCGACAGTAGACTACACAGACACTTGTCGGCAGGCCTGGAGCCGTCGGTCAACTTCTCAAGGGTGCTGTAGTATACATGGTGTCATTTTGTCAAAGCTTACCTTCCGTACTTCGACCGGTGGCGACAGTAGACTGCACAGGCACTTGTCGGCAGGCCTGGAGCCGTCGGTCAACTTCTCAAGGGTGCTGTAGTATACATGATGTCATGTTGTCAAAGCTTACCTTCCGTACTTCGTCCGGTGGCGACAGTAGACTGCACAGACACTTGTCGGCAGGCCTGGAGCCGTCAGTCAACTTCTCAAGGTGCTGTAGTATACATGGTGTCATGTTGTCAAAGCTTACCTTCCGTACTTCGTCCGGTGGCGACAGTAGACTACACAGACACTTGTCGGCAGGCCTGGAGCCGTCGGTCAACTTCTCAAGGGTGCTGTAGTATACATGGTGTCATGTTGTCAAAGCTTACCTTCCGTACTTCGTCCGGTGGCGACAGTAGACTGCACAGGCACTTGTCGGCAGGCCTGGAGCCGTCGGTCAACTTCTCAAGGGTGCTGTAGTATACATGGTGTCATGTTGTCAAAGCTTACCTTCCGTACTTCGTCCGGTGGCGACAGTAGACTGCACAGACACTTGTCGGCAGGTCTGGAGCCGTCGGTCAACTTCTCAAGGGTGCTGTAGTATACATGGTGTCATGTTGTCAAAGCTTACCTTCCGTACTTCGTCCGGTGGCGACAGTAGACTACACAGACACTTGTCGGCAGGCCCGGAGCCGTCGGTCAACTTCTCAAGGGTTCTTTCATCCAACTTCTTTAATTGAGTGTAGTTCATTATTGTGCGGCGGAGAAAGAGCCAAGATTATATTACTTTTTGTTTGATGTTTTTCGTCAGTTTAATTGTTTCTTCTTGATATGTTTTTATTTATTGACTTTGGTATTTAAATAGTAACTAAAAGGCGATTTTCTGAAGTTTTTTTATTTAGGGCAATTTTTTGTTTTATTCAAATTTTGTATATAATTTTCTCACGCAGCTCTTCTTTAGTTCAAAATGTGTTTTAAAATAGTACCTATTTAGAAAAAATATATACAGGTTTCTCGAATACTTTTCTTAGAGAAATTTTATGTGAATGTATGTCACTTTCTTTGTGTTTCTCACATTCCTTTTCCATTCTCACTTGTGCGAACTTATTTTGGATGAAGTAATAATGTCTTGGTCACTTCAGAATCTTATTTTCCGTTAAAAAGAAAATATCTACGAAACTTCAGAGAGCGACAAGACACTTCACTGTGCGACTGCTTTATAAACGTTGCGTGTTCCCCAATAGTGGATTATAAGAAATATAAACAAGAAGAAGAGAAACTGATGATATTTGTGAACCAACAGGTGCTCATCGAGAGGAACGCCAGTTTTGAAATAAGTCTTCATTGCTGATCCTGTAAGATTGCGTGCTTGACAAGATTTGGAAATGTTTGAATTGTAATGGTCGAGGTCGATGTAACTACATTTACACAATGTTTAATGGTCGTATGTAACTACATTTACACAATGTTTTTTTTATCTGAAAATAAAACAAATAGCATGTGAAAAAATCTGGTCTGTTTTGTATACGCTTCGTCTATTTTGTCGATTTTTTTTTATTATTTTTTTACTAATCTATATCTATCTGAACTTATAATAGAGCAGTAAGTATCAAAAAGTCTGTACAATGGAGATATTTAAACATTTGTGTCTGTCTGTGTGTCTGTTTGTTCGCGCATCACGATAAAAATACTGAACTAATTGAAATTAATTTTCATTGTCAGATAGCTTAGGGTTTGACTTAAAAACTGGTGTACATGGTATCTGAATCCGATAAGTAAAAGCCGAGCAAGAGTACACTCAGACCAAAGCCGCGGGCATAGCTAGTAATATTATAAATAGGTAAACTTGTTTGTGTGTGTTGTAGGAGGTAGTCTCTGAAACTACTGACCCGGTGCTGAAAATTCTTTCACGGAAAGAAAACTACACTATTCCAGGCGCTTTTTTTTTCTTCTGGAAAATGCAATGTTTTCGTGGGATAGCGGGAAATTACGCTAGAATGTCTGTACTATTCAATCATAAGACATTTAATACCTACCTCTTGACTTAGGTACCTACATACATTGAGGTATTATTACTACGTATAGAGCAGACGTCACGAGCAATATCTTTGCGCGTTGCGGTAGGCTTACGAGTCACAGATGCGATACTTTTGCCTAATCTGCCTATCGAATGAATCTATCAACGAAGTAAAATAAAAAACATCTGATAATTTTACCCACTAAATTAAAGCCCGGTTTCTGAGGTTTTTATCGAGAGACACGGTTTTGACCCTTATTGAAATTAATCCGATTGATCGGATTTCAGCTATTGAATAGATAAACTCTCGATAAAACCTCAGAAACCGGGCATTAGTTTATTTTTCTGTAAACAATATACTTAAGTTTGGTAAACTTCTGGCATTCAATCAAACAATCATTGTTGACTTTTACTTCATGATTTAAACGAGGGGAGAAGAGGTACCCCGTCACCTCTCCCCTTTCAATCCGTGTGGTTGTTTTCTAACGTAACCCGCAGAAAACCCGAAATTACAGTAATCTTATTCTTATTCCTATTCATATTCGAGATGGGGGCGGTAAGGCCTGCACTGACGTCCTGCTTGGGGTGTATTGTGCATTTCCCCCTGCCAGCCTCTACCCAAGCTACCCGAGCTCCTTTATGTACCGGAGCACGGCTTTAGGTCGCTGGCACAGCTGTTCCAGTGGTGTCGCTGTCGATGGTATTAAATTACTAATATTGGAGTTAGAATTTCGTTGAGCCTTTGAATCCACTTTTCCCTGTTGTAAAAGTCCCGTTTTTAGTCTTCTCTTCCGTGGCTGCACAAAGCAAAAGCACATGTTCCACAGTCTCCTCCTCCTGCATACATCCACGGCACAGAGGACTGTCTGTGGCTCCAGTTTTATGCAGGTGGTAGTTTAGGTTGCAATGACCCGTGATAAGACCTAAGATGAGACGAAGGTCTTGCCTAGTCAACCTTAGCAGATTCTTGGTGATTTTCCTGTTAAGGGATGGAAACATACTTTTGCATTTCTGCAATCCGTTTTCTTGTTCCACCAATTTTTATGCTCCTTCTCTGTGTATTGAACAAGTTGGTTTCTATCTTCCATTGCGGTGGGTTTACAGAACTTTACCGCATCTTCTCCGATATGTTTCTTAGCTCCTTCCTTGGCAAGCATGTCTGCCTTGGTATTTCCTGGACATGAGCCGTGGCTTTTCGTCCATTTGACTCTAATTTTATACCTTTCAGATAAGTTTTGTAGATTACAGTGATACATTAAGCAGGAGAAATCTACTCTGGTAAAATAAATGCCTCAGGAACACCCTAAATCTCCACCTCCCCTACCCTCTATAAACCTTAAACAACAGTGAAAGAATTATAAGTTCTTCTAATTATTATAATTATAGTTGAATATATTCTGAGATTGATTACACGGTACATTTAGTGAGAGAAACCGCCGGCGAATATAAGTCAGATGTGATATAAATTGACATAATATTTGTCAGATTTAGGGAACGGAGATGGTATCTAAGCAAATATTTTTAAAATGTAAGCTATGTAGTAGATCCATTAATTTAATTGTCCATTAATTTTGTGAGTATAATTTTTCTTAATCTACAATTTGCTTAGAAAATGGTGGAAAAATGGCAGCGTTAACAAGTTAACTGGAAAATAATCATTCCTTTAAGTTTTAGTACATTTTTCGTTTACTTGCAGATGAAATGTCACACCAACAAATGTTTTTCCTCCTAGAATTATTAATACATGTTTTTAGAACACAAGACGGCACTTTTTGATATATTTTTTGTTAGTGAGTAACGTTCGCGTCCCGCTGAGCGTGGAGACCGACTGGGACAGCTGCGGTCCATGGACCGCAGAGTGTGGCGCAGAAATTGCCATAGCTGTGTCAGCTCTATACGTTGTAATAATACCTCAATGCCTACATAAAATATCTGAAAATATTAAAGGCCTACATAGTAAGTACAATTGCACTTAACAACTATAGCTGCTTACCTACTGCAACTAGGCTGATGAGCGACGTGCCAGTTCATAACTATGATTTTAGCAGTAAAAAATAAAATAATTCTTTTTATTTTGATAGTTTCATTTTGGTAGACAATTTTTGTGACAGGTATCCCATAGACTCCGTACCAGGCACCAAGTAGGCTTGACTGCATATTTTTAAAGGAGGCTATGACAAAGTGACTGAGCAGGAACTTTATGGACTTCTTGGGTCGAACATGCTCTTTGAGAAGTCATCAAACTCGATTCGGTGGAAATAACCTTTCGACGGGGTTTGTTTGGTTAGAGCGTTAGATGCAAAGAGTATACAAATACTACGTAAGAGTTAGATGCTCCAAGTCGCCGGAGCGGATCATACCAAACCCATATGTTTTTGAACTCAGTTAAAATACCGTTGAAATAATAAGAATACAAATATATCGCGGAGCTTTGAGAATATTGTCACAAAAAATATGGTTTCTACAAGTTTCTAGGAGCTCCAACAAGCTTATAATTATATACTAAAGCTTCCAGTACAGAGTATACAAATACTAGGTACGTAGACGCGAGTAACGACTAGGTAATACTCTCCAGTTCCAGTTAACGTTGCGGTCGGTGCAAGCGACGTCCGAGATGGGATTCTTATAACAGGGTTTTAGCAAAAAATACTTAACAATAAATATAGTTAACAGGTTCACAGTCCACAGACCACATATGGCCTGCAGGCCGATAGCGTCACATGCTTGTTTACAGTTTAGAGTTTATAGCACTTCCCAAGTCAAGTAGTGTTTGATAAAATTGGTTCCCTGTAGAGTCCACGTTTAAAACAAGACAGAATGTCTAAGAATTACATAAAACCTTATAAAACTGACTGGAACTGTTACACCCCAACCTTGTTAGCCCTAGTGCTATCTTGCAGTTTAATTTAGCCTGATCAGCAATCTTGCTGGTTAATGCTTCTTTTAATTATAATTAAATTCATTCTGACTCGACCCATCATCCAGAGCGGTTGCCAATAGAAACTATAAAAGAAATATTGTATTATATATACATTTCTTCAAATCTATTAAATAGTTTAAGTTTAAAACAGTTCTTTTTTTAAAGGCGTTTTTGAAAATCCATATAACAGAACGCACAGACAGACGGACAGACTGGACGATCTCTTAAGAGTTCCTTGGAGTTACGCTGGAACCCTAATAAATCTTAGTAGGTACTATGATTATAATGTTAGAGTAGTGGTGGACCTCATATTCAAGAGTATTTGGTTATATTTTTGGTATTTGGATGGCAATTCCTTCTGCTTTTAACCCCCGAACTCGAAAAGAAAGAGGTGTTATAAGTTTAGTGTGTGTACGTATGTAAGAGTGTGTCTGTCTGTCACATCGTAGTTCCCAAAGGAATGGACCTATTTTGGTACGTTTTTTTTCTGTTTGAAAGTTGATGTGATCGAGATGGTTTTAACTATAATTGGAGGGAGGAGGCCCCCTTCCTCCTTCGATCGTAGCTCGTAGGATCGTAGCTCTCAAACGAATTGATGATATGTTTTTTTATGTGTGAAAGCTTAATTGGGTTTTATGTGTGTTGTTTTATGTTTGGAAGCTGTTTTAATATTTGTTGTTTTTTTTATTATTTATCAATAACTAGCTGGTTTTGCCCGCATACAGACTTTACTCAGGGAATATTATTTATTAATAACTAGCTGGTTTTGCCCGCATACAGACTTTACTCAGGGAATATTATTTATTAATAACTAGCTGGTTTTGCCCGCATACAGACTTTACTCAGGGAATATTATTTATTAATAACTAGCTGGTTTTGCCCGCATACAGACTTTACTCAGGGAATATTATTTATTAATAACTAGCTGGTTTTGCCCGCATACAGACTTTACTCAGGGAATATTATTTATTAATAACTAGCTGGTTTTGCCCGCATACAGACTTTACTCAGGGAATATTATTTATTAATAACTAGCTGGTTTTGCCCGCATACAGACTTTACTCAGGGAATATTATTTATTAATAACTAGCTGGTTTTGCCCGCATACAGACTTTACTCAGGGAATATTATTTATTAATAACTAGCTGGTTTTGCCCGCATACAGACTTTACTCAGGGAATATTATTTATTAATAACTAGCTGGTTTTGCCCGCATACAGACTTTACTCAGGGAATATTATTTATTAATAACTAGCTGGTTTTGCCCGCATACAGACTTTACTCAGGGAATATTATTTATTAATAACTAGCTGGTTTTGCCCGCATACAGACTTTACTCAGGGAATATTATTTATTAATAACTAGCTGGTTTTGCCCGCATACAGACTTTACTCAGGGAATATTATTTATTAATAACTAGCTGGTTTTGCCCGCATACAGACTTTACTCAGGGAATATTATTTATTATTAACTAGCTGGTTTTGCGCATACAGACTTTACTCAGGGAATATTATTTATTAATAACTAGCTGGTTTTGCCCGCATACAGACTTTACTCAGGGAATATTATTTATTAATAACTAGCTGGTTTTGCCCGCATACAGACTTTACTCAGGGAATATTATTTATTAATAACTAGCTGGTTTTGCCCGCATACAGACTTTACTCAGGGAATATTATTTATTCATAACTAGCTGGTTTTGCCCGCATACAGACTTTACTCAGGGAATATTATTTATTAATAACTAGCTGGTTTTGCCCGCATACAGACTTTACTCAGGGAATATTATTTATTAATAACTAGCTGGTTTTGCCCGCATACAGACTTTACTCAGGGAATATTATTTATTAATAACTAGCTGGTTTTGCCCGCATACAGACTTTACTCAGGGAATATTATTTATTAATAACTAGCTGGTTTTGCCCGCATACAGACTTTACTCAGGGAATATTATTTATTAATAACTAGCTGGTTTTGCCCGCATACAGACTTTACTCAGGGAATATTATTTATTAATAACTAGCTGGTTTTGCCCGCATACAGACTTTACTCAGGGAATATTATTTATTAATAACTAGCTGGTTTTGCCCGCATACAGACTTTACTCAGGGAATATTATTTATTAATAACTAGCTGGTTTTGCCCGCATACAGACTTTACTCAGGGAATATTATTTATTAATAACTAGCTGGTTTTGCCCGCATACAGACTTTACTCAGGGAATATTATTTATTAATAACTAGCTGGTTTTGCCCGCATACAGACTTTACTCAGGGAATATTATTTATTAATAACTAGCTGGTTTTGCCCGCATACAGACTTTACTCAGGGAATATTATTTATTAATAACTAGCTGGTTTTGCCCGCATACAGACTTTACTCAGGGAATATTATTTATTATTAACTAGCTGGTTTTGCGCATACAGACTTTACTCAGGGAATATTATTTATTAATAACTAGCTGGTTTTGCCCGCATACAGACTTTACTCAGGGAATATTATTTATTAATAACTAGCTGGTTTTGCCCGCATACAGACTTTACTCAGGGAATATTATTTATTAATAACTAGCTGGTTTTGCCCGCATACAGACTTTACTCAGGGAATATTATTTATTAATAACTAGCTGGTTTTGCCCGCATACAGACTTTACTCAGGGAATATTATTTATTAATAACTAGCTGGTTTTGCCCGCATACAGACTTTACTCAGGGAATATTATTTATTAATAACTAGCTGGTTTTGCCCGCATACAGACTTTACTCAGGGAATATTATTTATTAATAACTAGCTGGTTTTGCGCATACAGACTTTACTCAGGGAATATTTCCTTCAAATTTCAAATCTGTAGGTGCACCGGCGCAGGCTGCGCGTTGTCTGTCAGACAGTATGTCGTGGTACTGTATTTCCCGCGTAGTCATTTATCTGGGTTAACGGTACTCTATGTGTAATTCCAGGACCTAAAATACCATTAAACCAAATTAGATCAAAATTTCTTCATTTGTTGACGTCAAAGAGTTTTTTAACGATTGATTTTAAGTCAAAACCGTCAGTCTATTGAACAGTAAAAATCGAATTTTAATAGATCCAGCAGTTTTCACGTGATGCGCGAACATACAGACGTACAGACACACAGACAGACATGATTTTTGAAACGTTATATTTATGTTTTGCACCTCATTTTAAGACAACGACGCCATTTTGTTTTAAATGTTGGTCTTTGTACAGACTTTTTGTTACTAACTGATTTATTATAAGTATGTATAGATAGATGTTCATTTCCACATGCGTCTGAGGTAACGGTGGATGTGACCGAAACAAAACATGTTCAGTGTAAAAGAACTATCTCTTTGTCGCGATCTTCTAATGCCAAGCAGTAGTGTGCCTATGCTGCCCTGTTCAAATTTAACGGGCGCTGTATCAAGCAAAGTTATTAAGCACTAGTTGTTTCCGCAGTTTTGCCCGTGTAGTTACTTTTCTGGGATATAAGGATACTATGTGTTATTCTGGAACCAAAAGTACCAATATCATCAAACTACGTTCAGACGTCAAATCGTTTTTTATTTTTATTTTTACTGATTTTACTGTCTAGGCAATCGGTTGACCACGATCTCACCTGATGGAAAGCGATGATGTGGTCGAAGGTGTAGCACGCTTGCCTATTCACTCTTGACTTGAACACACCGGGGTTATAATTTACCGGAAACACTGACGAGGGCAGGGCATTCCACTCCTTTGCAGTTCTTATAATAAATGAAGAAGCGTAATGCTTCGTTCTTGTGCGAGGTATTTCAACCATAAAAGGATGGCTCTTTGCCGATCATCTACTCGTACGGTGATGGAAAGGTTATGGGGAATTCAGATGTGCAGTTGTTGTGCACACTCTCCGTAGTGCAATCTGATCTATACCGACATGCTTGCTACCTCACGTCGATGCGCCAGACTTTGAAGCTTGCTCTTTACTAGAGTATCAACCCCAATGAGCCTTAAAGCACGTCTCTCGATTGAATCCAAAGCCTCGAGTTGATATTTGGCAGAACCGTCCCAGTACTCCATATAAGATCGGACCTGTCTTGTTAAAGATTCAAAAGCTGTCCCGGCGTTTCTTTGCAGCTACCTTGGCTTTGGATGCAATGTAAGACCCAACATTCAGATTCGATGTGAGTTCGACACCCAAAAGCTCCACTTGACTATGGTGGAACGTTTGAATTTAGCCTTAGAAGCCGTGTCCGATTGGGGCGATGCTAACCTGGTTAAGTTTAATGCTACTAAAACGCAAGCGTGTTTGTTCTCTGCTAAAAAGAGTCCTCTAAACCGATCTCCGTCTTTCCTATAGTGTAACAATCGATTGCTCGACTTCTCATCAGATTCAGATACCAAGTACACCAAGTATCCAACAGTAAGACCGCATCGCAATCGGTCCAGTTGTTTTTACATGATGCACGAACAAACAAACAGATGTTATATCTTATAACAAGAATATATCAGATTATGTTATATTCTTGTTCAGTAGCATATAACACTTCACCTATTTTTTTTTAAATTATAGAATAGAATAGGAAAAATAGAATAGAAAAAAGTTTATTTGTATCAAGTAGGTACATTATGAAACAGCACAAAGAAAATAATTTGCATGAGTCACAAATCGGTTCCAACTCAGCATAATGCTGGCAGTTAACCAGCGCTGGTCTTCCGTTGAAGCCGTTTGGTGATATTTTTGTACATACTTTTTGTTTCTTACAGCTTTATTACAGACTAGCTGTGCCCGCTGCTTTTCCCGCGTGGTCATTTCATTTAAAAGTAGGTCCTGGAATAAAACGTGTGGGACGTTTTATTCCAGGACCAAAAGCCAAACCACCACCAGACCAATTGTAGGTTTGGTCCAGAGGACCAGGAGGACCAGGACCAACCCTACAAAGTACAATATTATACTACATTTCTTCAAAATTCGTTCAGCCGTCAAATAGTTTTTTATCGATTGCTCGGCATCTAATCATCGGAATAAGGCACTGCCTTGCCTTTTTATAACGCATATTCTGTGAAGTACGGAGTGCCGTACTTCACAGAATATGCGTTATAACACACTTGCACTTCTATGACACTTCATAGAAGTGCACGTATTGCAATGAAATAAACGCATATAATAAAATATGAAATAAACGCATATAATACAATGTGAAATAAACGCTAGAATAAACGCACCGCGTTCCACTGCAAGGCAGTGCGTGCAAGGCCTAAGATACCAAGTACCCCAGTCTTTAAATCAGCGCAAGGGTTGAGAGCAGGGCCTCGATTCTGTATGACCACTCACGCCAATTCCACGCCACCTGCGTGGAATTAGGGAAGGTGGGTATTTACGCGACCAGGTTTTAAAACCAGGTTTTGGCTTGTAAGTACGCCGCCCTGGTGCCCTGGTCGCCCCGTCCGCACCTACATACTCGGTGGCTGGTTCGGCATGGCTTCGGCTGAGTTCGGCCGCACTCGGCCAGCCGGGTCACAAGAAGCTAGGTGGCCGATACATCGCTCAAAAAACTTGCAAGGCTTCGAAGTTTTTTTAAGCAAACACAATTGTGCTCTATATTTACATAAGCGCACGGGTCAATTTCCTATGCAAGTATTTCAATTCCACGCTTCCAAGTACTTTTTTCGCAAACACGATTGTGTTCCTTATTTATATGGACACGAAGATCAATTTCCTATGCAAGTATTTTCTACTTTCAAGTTGAAAGTTTTTTGAACCCTGGTTTTTATAATGAAAGATTCATGACATGAATGAGTTAAATATTTTTTTTAAATTAATAATTTACTATTTTACTATAAATAATTCAATTAATTTCGCAGCGCGTTTTACAACTGCAGTCGACTTATTCTATCAAAAAAACACAAAAAACATCTAAATACGTTTTAAGAGCCTCTAAAGACCATAAAGTAAAAAAAGAAGAAAAGATGTTGTTCGAGTTCATTCAACGTTCAAACCACTTCGTAACAAACCGCTTGCGTGTTTTAAGGGTAGACAACGCCATCTAGTTTAAATGAAGTAACTTGTTATCATGAACGTCTTGTTATTGAGTAGAGAAAATTATCTCCGAAGGTAAGGTGGCACAGATTAGAGAGTAATTAAGGTGGTGAGGTAAATTGGATGGGGCATTAAGGGTAGGTCATTATTATGAGGTCCATACGAACAAATTTTAATGCAACGAAACATTGTGTTCTTAGTACAAATTATTTTTTATGATGTTTCACAGAACGACGTACTTACTGGCACTTTAACTGGCTCATAATAATTACCTACCCTACCTACCTACTTTTTCAGCTTTTTCAACACGATATGAGGATTGATTTGAAAAAATAATAGTTTTCTATACTTTCTCTGTGAAGAAAAACATGTACCTACCTCTGTATGTACACATTTCAATACCGACAACTAACCATTTTGCCAGTAAAACATTATGAAGAAACCTCCGATATAATTATATAATTATGTAGGTACGTAGGTAGTACATTATAATATCTCAATGGAAGAAACAATAAAAAAATGTAGTACATATAACATTTTCGTAGTATACATACTCAGAAAACTTGCAACGCTTCGAAGTATTTTTTACGCAAAAGCAATTGTGGTCTTTATTTATGCATACCCACGGATCAATTTCCTAATCAATTATTTTTTACTTTTATTTCAAAAGAGCGATGGTGGCCTAATGGTTCTATAGTGCAATTTAGAATCCAACGATACCGGGTTTAAAACCTAAGCTCCCGCACCAATGACTTTTCGAAGTTATGTGCGGTTTTCCATCGCTCCGTGCTTCGGAGGGCACGTTAAGCTGTCGGTCCCGGCTGTTATTGGTTAATAGCAGTCGTTAAGCCATGTCAGAGGCCCTCGGGCGGCCTGACAAACTCTGACATTAGAGGCCAGCCTCATACGACAAACAAACAATTTCAAGGCTTCACAGTACTTTTTTACACACGCGATAGTGCTCCTTTTATATATAGAGACAAAGATCAATTTGCTATGCAAATATTTTCTACTTTCAAGGCTTCCAAGTACTTTTATTTTGCAAACACGATTGTTCTCCTTATTTATATGACGGCAAAAATCAATTTCCTATGCAAGTATTTTCTACTATCAAGGCTTTAATCTGTTTCTACAGAAAGCACTTGAAAGTATTTTGAACCCTGGTTTTTCGCCCTGTTTGAAGATAGACGTACTTGAAAGCCCTGGTGCTGGATATTGCGAAAATGACCCATGCCTACGTGGAATTTGTTCGTGATTCCAATTTCCACGCAGGCAGCGAGGAATTGGCGTCTTAAAATTATAGAATTAAGCCCCTGGCGGTCGTGCTAGTGCTAGTGTGGGCCGAAACCGAAAGACCTGATAAATTTGAATTTAGCGGGACCCTTAGTTGCAGGAATGAAATGATTGCGTGTTTTAAGGTCAATCAGCGCCATCTAGTTAAATCGGAGGGAGAACTTTGATGCCTTTGGTTTATTCGCTTGAGTTGTTGATGCCATTGTGCTATCTATACTCGTACCAAACTCGTACTATACCATCTCGATTACCTCAGCTTGCAAACATAAAAAACCGCTCCTAAGTCGGACCATTCGTTTGGATAGCTCCCATTATATATATTGTTTTCAAACAAAACTTGACGGTTTACTTCAGGAAATTACATAAGCCTTAAAAAAATCAAAGAAAATGTAAAAAAGGCACAAAATATGTAAATGCTTATAAATATTGAGGCAAAACATTCATAGCAGCGCGTGGATTCGATCCATGTGCCTCTGGGTTGCAAGCCAGACACCCCTTCTACTGTGCCACTCTGACTTGTGGCATTGGTGCCAAATTTACGGTACCGTTTTATAAACGGATGTGCAATTATTATTGCTTTCAAAATAACATAACTTTGGACTCATATCCCGCAGGAATCCCGTATTTATTCGTGATTAAAAGTATCATTCATTTTAACACATACTATAAACTTTGATTGTGCCAAGTTACTTCAAAATCCGTACGGTAGTTTCAGTGTGATATGTGTTTTTTTAAAATAACTTTCAACCCCTATCCTGCGGGAACCATTGTTTTTTTCGGGATAAAAAGTATTCTAAATGTTAATCCATAACATAAGCTATGATTGTGCCAAGTTGCATCAAAATCCGTCGGGTAGTTTCTGCGTGATGCGTGTTCAAAGAGACAGACAGACAGACAGACAGACAGACAGACAGACAGACAGACAAAAAATAAAAAAAAACCTTTCTGTACTCCATATCGATTTTGAAGTTCATCTCAATTAAAATTTAAAAAAAATATTGAATGTACAGATTTAGCCCAGTTACAGTTTTATTATAGTACTAGCTGTACCCGCGGCTTCGCACGCGTGGTCTTTTCTTTAGGTTCAAAGTACCATTATGTGCTATTCCAGGACCAATATGCCAACATTTGATCAAAATTTCTTTAGCCGTCAAAAATACTTTTATCAATTGCTCGGCTTCTAACTCACCAGATTGAGATACCAATTACACCAGTTCTTAAATCAAACCAGCTATCTAACAATGAAAACCACATTGCAATCGGTCCAATAGTTTTTACATGATGCGTGAACAAACAAACATACAGACAAATAGACAGAGGGACACGATTAAAAAAAAACATTTTTAATACCCTTTTTAAGCACCCAATCGCATTTTTTATCTTCTTTTTATAGCCTTTTTCGTACCTATTGCTTTATTATAAGTATAGATATATGACTGTGTCAATTTGCATCCAAAAATCCGTCCAGTAGTTTCAGCGTGATACGTTTTCTTTTAAATAACTTTCAACACTTATATTGTGGAAACAACCTATTTTACAAAAATTTAAGGAATGCATTAGTTTCGCACAGAAACTACTGAATTCATTAAAAAAACTTACTAACTTACTTACTTATTGTTTTACTTTTTATTTCAAAATAAAAAATGAAACAGTTTTGGCTTCAGTAGATATCGAAATAGAGAACCATCCAAAAATTATTATTTATTACTTCAATATTAATATAACTTTGGACCCATATCCCGCAGAAGCCCTTTTTACGGGATAAAAAGTATCCATAATTTTCACCCATCTTATAGACTATGTCTGTGCCAAGTTGCATCAACATCCGTCCAATAGTTTCAGCGTGCTACGTCTTCTTTGAAATAATTTAATTAATTAATTTAATTTAATAATTTTTCACCCCTATCCTGCAGGAACTCTTTAATTTTTCGGGATGAAAAGTATCCAATGCCCTACCTCGAAGTATGAACTCAAATCATACCAAATTTTATTTGAATTATGTGAGTGTTTTCAGCGTGATGCGCTGCCAAGGTACAGATACACAGACGGACAGACAAAAATTTAAAAATACAGTTTTGGCTTTAGTATTGAATGTAGAACAGCCTCCAAAAAAGTTAAAAAATATCTTCAATTTACAGAATGTGGGACATTATCCAGCAGGAACTCTTAATTTTTTCGCGATAAAAATTGTCCTCTATTTTGTAAACTATGATTGTGCCAAGTTGCAACAAAATCCTTCCAGTAGTTTCAGCGTGATACGTGTTGTTTTAAATAAATTTCAACGCCAATCCTGCGGAAACCCTTTAATTTTTCGGGATTAAATATGTCCTACCTCGTAGTATGAACTCAAATCATACCAAGTTTCATTTAAATTCATTCAGTAGTTTCGGCGTGATGCCTAGCCAAGATACAGACAGACAGACAGATAGACAAAAATGAAAAAAAAAAACAGTTTTGGCTTCAGAATCGAATATAGTACCCTCCAAAAGAAAATTTCAAAATATCTTCAATGTACAGAATTGGACCCGTTACAGTTTTATTATAAGTATAGATATGCGCAGAGTAATTTGATATCAACCGGACAGTAGGCAATTCAGCAGACAGACAACTTCCAGCCGCAAGGATTTGAAAGGTCGTGCTGAGGAAACTGAAAAGCGCTAAAGCTAGTGTGAGCCAAACTCGGAATGTTTACAGATTTGAATTTAGCGGAACACAGTGAATGAAATTCTTGCGTGTTTTAAGGACAATCAGTGCCATCTAGTTAAATCGAAGGCAGAACTTTGATTCGTTTGATTTATGCGCTGGAGTTGTTGATGCTGGCAAAGATTTGATGCTGGCTTTTTAGTAATCTTTGATGCTAGTAAATTATGTAGTGCCTTTTTTGTTCTTATTGCTTTATTATAAGTACAGATAGTACGCTCTCTTGTGTAGAGGTTGTACAATAAAAATACTTACGCTGTGTTAAGGAAGTAGGATACTCCATTGTGCTATACCTACTCGTTCCTTAATATCTAACAAGCATCTCGATTACCTCAGCTTTCCCCCTCAGCCCCTGGAGGTCGTGCTAGTGCTAGTGTGAGCCGAATCCCAAAAACCTGATAAATTCGAATTTATCGCGTCCCTTGGTTGCAGGAATGAAATGATTGCGTGTTTTAAGGTCAATCAGCGCCATCTAATTAAATCGGAGGGAGAACTTTGATGCCTTTGGTTTATTCGCTTGAGTTGTTGATGCCATTGTGCTATCTTTACTCGTACCAAACTCGTACTATACCATCTCGATTACCTCAGCTTGCAAACATAAAAAACCGCACCTAAGTCGGACCATTCGTTTGGATAGATCCCATTATATATATTGTTTTCAAACAAAACTTGACGGTTTACTTCAGGAAATTACATAAGCCTTAAAAAAATCAAAGAAATCAAAGAAAATGTAAAAAAAGGCACAAAATATGTAAATGCTTATAAATATTGAGGCAAAACATTCATAGCAGCGCGTGGATTCGATCCATATGCCTCTGGGTTGCAAACCAGACACTGCTTCTACTGTGCCACTCTGACTTGTGGCATAAGAGCCGAATTCACGGTACCGTTTTATAAACGGATGTGCAATTATTATTCCTTTCAAATTAACATAACTTTAGACTCATATCCCGCAGGAATCTTGTATTTATATCAAAGAAATCAAAGAAAATGTAAAAAAAGGCACAAAATATGTAAATGCTTATAAATATTGAGGCAAAACATTCATAGCCGCGCGTGGATTCGATCCATGTGCCTCTGGGTTGCAAACCAGACACTGCTTCTACTGTGCCACTCTGACTTGTGGCATAAGAGCCGAATTCACGGTACCGTTTTATAAACGGATGTGCAATTATTATTCCTTTCAAATTAACATAACTTTAGACTCATATCCCACAGGAATCTCGTATTTATTCGTGATTAAAAGTATCATTCATTTTAACACATACTATAAACTTTGACTGTGCCAAGTTACTTGAAAATCCGTACGGTAGTTTCAGCGTGATATGTGTTTTTTTTAAATAACTTTCAACCCCTATCCTGCGGGAACCATTGTTTTTTTCGGGATAAAAGTATTCTAAATGTTAATCCATAACATAAGCTATGATTGTGCCAAGTTGCATCGAAATCCGTCGGGTAGTTTCTGCGTGATGCGTGTTCAAAGAGACAGACAGACAGACAGACAGACAAAAAATAAAAAAATAACCTTTTTGCACTCCATATCGATTTTGAAGTTCATCTCAATTAAAATTTTCAAAAAATATTTAATGTACAGATTTAGCCCAGTTACAGTTTTATTATAGTATAGATATATAGATAGATATAGATAGATAGATATAGATTACTGGGGTCCGTGTTACTCCATAAAGTTATAGTTAAAAAAAAAACACCAGATTCCGTCAAGATGCACATCAAAGTCAAGAGCTTTAAATTATTATTTAATAATATTTATCACACATGTGACTGCGCAGGACGAAGTAAAACAATTCTTTCATTTCAATGAAATAAAAATATATGATCGGTTTTCGTAAATTGGTTTTTGTACAATTAAACTTGTTTAGAAGAATCCACACAAAGCCCGCAAACGGTGCAGGCCGGAGTCCAAAAAATATCTCCGACATTCAACACCGCTCAGAGAAGTTACCCAAAATGTACGCTCGAACAGATAGCTTTAACGGCTTCAACATCCGATATCTTTCGACCTGTGGCGTTACACAATATTTTTCCTGAAGCCTTACTTACTTTTTCCACGAAATACTTGCGGCACTCGTGTAAGTTCCACTTTTTTAGATGCTAGCCGTAACACCAACCTATTCATTATAACCGTGTTATAGGGGTAAGCAAGATAAGGTAAGCGATGGTAGCCTAATGGTTCTATAGTGCAACTTAGAATCCTATGATACCGGGTTCTATCCTAGGCTCCGCACCAATGACTTTTCTAAGTTATGTGCGGTTATCCATCGCTCTGTGCTTCATATGGCACGTTAAGCTGTCGGGCCCGGCTGTTATTTATTGCTTATGAGCACAGTGCCTAAAACGAAAATAGCAGTCGTTAAGCCATGTCAGAGGTCCTTGGGCGGCTTGACAAACTATGACACTAGAGGCCAGTACGACAAACAAACAAACAAACAAGGGTACCTACAGATAATTAAACTGAAAGAAGAATTTGGAGACCGATATAATGTTATGGTAGCTTAATTAGCAAAGAGCATGCGCCGCGCGTACATGAATGGAGCGGGTTCGAATTCCGTCCGTAATCCTTGTATTCTTTAGAAAAAATATGAAATAACGTGTATAATGTCATGTGGTTCAATCTAGCCTAGGTCTTTATTGAAACTATCTAGTACAGAATGCTCGCACTGGCGTCGGCGGCCGCGCGGTTACATTTGAGCTTCACAATTCCACGGTACCTGGTTCACAACCTCGGCTCTGCACCAATGACTAATATGGTAGGTAATGTGAAAATTTCGAAGCCATTACTCAAAAACGGTTCAGGGAAACAGGGAAGCCGGCATGTCCTAGATTCTCAACATTCAGGACATTTGACATCCACCATAGTTACTTATGCGGGTCATTTATAGTCGTCTAAACAGTATTAGTAGTTTTACCCTAGTGCGCGACGCAAAGGAGGGTAATACATTTATCTGCCTATGTATGTATGTATGTTTGTTTCTTTTGTGGTGCTCTAGAGACCAAACGCGTGGATCTATTTTGATTATTCTTACGTCAATCGATTTATCTTAATCTTCGAGTGCTTCTAAAGACAGTAATCAAAATTCAATAAAGAGGCGACAAGACGCCACATTGTGAAAAATAAAAAAGTCGACGAACTATGATCATAATGATCAATTTTGTGATCAACTAAGGAGTATCATTGAATAGATATTGAACATCATGTTTAGGTTTCTCACATTTTTAGTTATTTCGAATAACCATTTAGGATCTACTCCTATAACGATTTAAAGTTGGTTGGCAACCATTCCCAGTCAGGTCTTTTCTATGTGCGTAAATTTTATTGTTCTTCATTCTTTATTTCGTTAAGTCTTATATTAAAGATTTTTATTGACGTAACATTTGGATCAAAACCATAGAACTACTATATATACTTGCCAGAACTGTTGTTAACGAGCGCATAAAACAATTACTTATAGCTATAAGTATAGGAACACAGTTAGACAGGCCTAGGTATTGCGAATGCTCTGTGCAATGTAGAATGTAAGCGAGATAACACACAAGCTAAATAAATATTATATCGTAAGGACCTAGCAAATAGGAAAACGTAGTGTAGAATTTACATGCCATCACGTATGACATCTAAAGTATTCGGGATGTCCGCGTACCTCTTTAGGAATAGTTATAAACATGCAGCCACAGACAGACTGAAACTTTTTGTAGATGCATGGCATTAGAGGTACAGGTTCGCTCAGGAAATCCGCGCTCTGTAAAAGGTACTTATTTACAAGCAAAGTACTTCTGAGCCAGCCTAAGGTAAAATAAATAAGGAATCAATCAGTAAATTTCTAATGTATAAAACGTAGATGGTAAGTGCGATAGGAAGCTCATTGGGAGAAACGTTTCTAGATTCGGCAAAGTGTGTCGACTTTCGATGAAACATACATAGGAATGTTTAGAAACTGGACAAACTTTAGGAATACACCTAAACTTTAGGAATACACCTAAAGTTTGGGTGCCGTCCTCGTACGGCTGCGAGCAGATCATAAGATCGGAAGATCTCCTCGCACCCGTAACAAAGCCATAAAAATTAGGCTCTCTTCGTGGTGAGGATTCGAGGTACAACCGTAGGGGACTTATGGGACAACTTTTTATGCCTATTTTCGAGTGTGGGAAAATTAGGATCGAGAACAAAGGGGTGAAAATATGTAGCGAATAACATAGAAAAAAAATACCCAATAGCAGAGCTTCGCTTATTTCGGGTAAACTATAAAAATCCATACTGCAAAGTATATTACGTATATTATTATGATTAGAACGAAGCGTCACCCTTCTTCATTTATTATAAGAACTTCTAAGGAGTGGAATGCCCTGCCCTCGTCAGTGTTTCCGGTAAAATATAACCCTGGTGTGTGTTCAAGTCAAGAGTGAATAGGTATCTACTAGGAAAACGTGCTGCACCACATCATCGCTTTCCATCAGGTGAGATCGTGGTCAAACGATTGCCTGGACAGTGATAAAAAAAATGTATATTGGTCAAATTCACGGTCACAGTAGCTGTTGAAGACAAGAAGCTCTCTTACAAGTGACCAACCAATATTAATTAGTAGCACCACGAAAGTATATTAAGGCTCCGGTAGCCAACATTTGTAACCGGGATATCGAAAACTAAATTCTGTATTACTATCCTTGTTTACAAGTTGTGAAATTATACAAGCTAAAGTGTCAACAAGTGCGTTTTCGTTTCATCCTCCTATCCTGAGCTCAACTAAGTCTCATTTTCTCTGCAACTGGGACCCCGCACCTACGCGAGAGTCTGCAACAACTGCACATTTTTAATTTTGATGAGGTGGTATCAACGCAAAACGCAAATCATCTCAAAGGCATCTATAACTTTTATCATTTAGTCGAGTGTATGATTCTCAATAAAATTACATTTGAAGGGCAGATCTTTCCTTTTCCTCCCTTCCAAAAGCCAGATAAAACGACTGAAAAAAAACACCACGGCGACACTAATCGGGCATTTTTGGAACGCCGGTTTTGAAATTAAGTTTATTGCTGATCAATGAACTACTTATTATAAGACTTAAATAGAGCTGGGCAGGACACATGGCTAGACGAAGTGACGATAGGTGGAGTAAGGCTGTGTCTGAGTGGTGGCCAAGACAGGGGAAGCGAAGCGTTGGTCATCCTGCGGCGAGATGGGCCGAAGATATTGTATAGATCGCGGGTCGAAACTGGATCCGATTGGCACAGGACCGAGGCAAATGGCAGGATAACTTCGACGGCGACCGCTTCGCTGCCGTACGGCGCGTGCTTACGATGCTTAAAAGCCCAAATAGAGAGAGGCCTATACCGAGCCGTGGGAAAGTAAAGGCTATGGATGATGATGATAATGAGCTCAAACATCAAAACAAACTTCAAATATCAACAAACAAGAAAATCAACAACAACAAGAACAAGAAACAAGCTCATCGTCAAGGATTGGATGAGAAACAAGCCTGACGCACCAGCGCCTTGGAAGAACATCCTAAACCAAAGGGCCACTCGGGAGTCAGTCGCTACCCTTCCCCCTTTTCTCACCCAATGAGAGCATTACTAATTTATGTTTAAATCTATGCAGTGGCGTACATTCTTGCTTCGTCAGTTTGTTTTATAAATAACCAGCAATTTGCCCCGGCTTCGCACGGGTTTCTCTAAATATTTCTTTATACAAAATTTCAATTTTACCAGTGTTTTGATTGACTAATTTGAACAAAAAATTGTTATTGGTACTTAACTATAATAGTTAGACATATGCCTTGCGAGCTTTTTCGTGAATTAGTTCTTTATATCTACATGTAGTAATTACATCAATAGTTTTCGTAGTTTTCGTACACTTTGCAATTTTCAGAGCGATCTCTAATTTTGGAATAATAAAATACAACGCATGTTAATAATATACTCACTGATAACAAAGATTTCTACAGGTGCAAGAATTTTTAAAATTGGTTCGGTATTTTTTGAGTGTATGTATGTGTGTTTGTAATGGATAATTACAAACACACAACATACATATAAAACTTCAAATCTTTCCTCTTTATAATATTAGAGTAGATATAGTATAGATGTAGATTGTAGGTATGTGGGTATTTTTCAGCAAAGGTACAAACTTCCATAATATACATAAGTTTTAATTATTAATAACATTTGGCACTTCCACGCAGGACAAGATAAATCATTTCCGAGATGAAGTGCTCCTTTCTGGACTACGTAATACAGACAGATAATCTGAGGTGATGGGCAACAAAACGGATAACCGCATTTTACGAAGTCTGTTTAAAACTCACATAATTGAGTTTGTTCAATAGTCAGTATATGTGGATAATGGGTTGCTGACGTTTCTTATCTCTAGAAGTTAGTTACTTAGTTTTATAGTTTTGTTTGTTCCAAACACTTGATTCTGTTGAGTTTCCACGACGCGAAGGTTCCAGCTGAGTTCTAACAGTAACTGCCGCTTGCACTTGGCTCGAGTACTTTCTGTTGGACTTCAAACCCCATTTATCCAATAGTACGCGATCCTACTTCACTCATTTTAAAGGCGAATTTGTGTATATGTCTGTTTATTTCCGGGGCACTTACGCTGTAAAACGGCTGGATTGAAATAGATGAAATTTAATATAACACACTATAGAAGCCAAGACTGGATATTATTTATCCCATTTTTTTTAACATCTTTCGAGCAAAGCCACAGCACAGAATACAGTGTAAGTATTTTGTCGCATAGACACAGGTAGTCTATCCATACCAATATATAAAAGTAAAACGTTGTCTGTTTGTCTGTATGTTTGTTTTCGCATCACGTAAATCTACTGGACCGATTGCGATGCGGGTTTCACTATTGGATAGCTTAGGGTTTGACTTAAAAACTGGGGTCCTTGGTATTGAGATATGAGTAGAAGCCGAGCAATCGATAAAAATATTTAGACGGCTGAAGAAATTTTGATCAAATATTAGTATACAGGTATTTTAGGTCCTGAAATAGCATATTATAATACTTTTAACCTATAGAAATCACCACGCGTGCGAAGCCGCGGGTACAGCTAGTAATATATAAATGGATAAGTAAGTGATCATGTGTGTTTGTCACCACTCAAGTCCGTAACTACTGAACGGATTTTGATTCTTTTTTATGTGTAAAACGTCAGGTAATACACACCTAAGATAATTTTCAGCAGCCCACGCGGGTAGCCTCGAGACGCAGCTCATTAGCACAGTACATATACAGTCCTTATGGACAGTATTGTATCGAGAAGTAAACGGCTGAATAGAAACACGCGGTGTGGGGGCCGGGGGGCGGGGTCTCAGAGTGGTTTTGAGAAGTAAACGGCTGAATAGAAGCACTCGGTGTGGGGGCCGGGGGGCGGGGTCTCAGAGTGGTTTTGAGAAGTAAACGGCTGAATAGAAGCACGCGGTGTGGGGGCCGGGGGGCGGGGTCTCAGAGTGGTTTTGAGAAGTAAACGGCTGAATAGAAGCACGCGGTGTGGGGGCCGGGGGCGGGGTCTCAGAGTGGTTTTGAGAAGTAAACGGCTGAATAGAAGCACGCGGTGTGGGGGCCGGGGGCGGGGTCTCAGAGTGGTTTTGAGAAGTAAACGGCTGAATAGAAGCACGCGGTGTGGGGGCCGGGGGGCGGGGTCTCAGAGTGGTTTTGAGAAGTAAACGGCTGAATAGAAGCACGCGGTGTGGGGGCCGGGGAGCGGGGTCTCAGAGTGGTTTTGAGAAGTAAACGGCTGAATAGAAGCACGTGGTGTGGGGGCCGGGAGGCGGGGGCCGGGGGGTGCGGCACTGGAGTATCTTCACGTAACAAGACAAGAACAATTAGCCTAATACATGCTTGATACAAAATCGGACAAAGTTCTAGTTTGAACACATAACCCTTACTTTTCCTTGCCGAAGTCAGGTAAAAGAAATAACATATTAATTTATTTATTTATTAGCACACAAAACAGAAAGTAATCATTACATGATAAAATTTTAAGTGTAAGTGTTATCATCTAGATTACATTCCAAATAATATGTATGCCTAGAAGCTTATTAGTTTAAATGTTATCTAATACTATCACTAGAGAGGACATTAGTACATGTTATAAAAATATTTATTTTAACATTACAATGTTATGGTTCAAATAAATTGCTCCTAATTTGCTTCTGAAACTGATATAATTTAAGGTGAAATATATCGATGTCTCTGTTGGAGACAAGGATTTCGTTGTATTGGCGACACATCCTAACTATTGGGTTATGTAGAGAGTTTGGTTAGAGATATTGTTAGAAGAAACTTGAAGGCTGAAAGTATTATAATTTCGATTTCGGAGCCTGAAACGAGTATTGAGGAAGGCAGGGGAACCCATAGTGGAATGAATTATTTTATGAAGCAGCACAAGGCCATTATACTTGCGACGGACCTCTAGAGGAGTCACATGAAAATAATCTAAACGTTCCCTGTACGACGCTAGTGTACGTCCCATGCCACACCTATAGCTGAGGATATTTAGAGATCGCTTTTGAATGCGTTCGATTTGATCACTGTGAACATTGTAGAAAGAAGACCAGAGTGATGAGTACTACGAAAAACTACTCCAGAATACTACGTATGAGTGTATAATAAAGATAAATAAAGTTTTTTATTTTACGAAATTGTTTTGTGGACCGCGATATAAATCCAAGTAGCCGAGAGCTCCGCTCGACGACGTGGTCGTAGTGATTATGAAATGAAAGTTTTTCATCGAAAAATACACCCAGATCCTTCACAACCATCTTACGCGTGAGAACTTCACCTTGTTGGGAATAATCGAACATAAATAATAGCCTATTACATAATATTGTCAAAATCAGACCGATTGGGGCGACGCTATGGTGGAACATCCACAACACATACATACATACATACATACATACATACATACATACATACATACATACTGTTCCTGAGCGCCACCGCTCGGCCAGCCACCAGTCGATTAGTGGACTGTATAGCTGAGGCGGAAGTCGGAAAGTGACCGACCGTGGTCGATGGCGCTCGTTTGGTCGATGGAACGGGCACTGGGTTGATGAAGAAAAGTCGCCTTGATTCAGGGTTCCGACCCTGGGTTGTTCTTGTTGACTGGAGAGGTCTTGAGAGCGAGTTCTAGTAGAGATGTTTACTCGACGGCTGCTGGCGATGGAATGAATTTCGGGCTAAAATGTTCCTGTATTTATGCGGTTGATTCGCACTGTTGTCTCGCGGCGGTCGGCCGCAGCGCGGGCGGTGGGAGTGGCGAGCAGTGTCTCTCGCTCGCACGTCGCTCCCTCTCTGTCTTTGTAATCCTATTTTAGCCTTTAATTCTTAATGTTTTTGTCGTCTGTATTACCTATTTATTTTTGCTCTCGTAGACCCTACCAATCAAACAAACCCAAAATCAGTATTTATTATTGTGTAAAACGTATGTACAAACTATAGCTTAATCTATTCACTTATGTTCTAGGTCTTAAGTTGTTTTTAGTGTCATCGCGAACACATACATACATACATACATACATAGACTGATAAACTCATTACCCTTCCCTTGATTTGCTGTAGTCGGGTAAAAATGCGAGAAAGAGAGAACGTGCTCTGCAAGTAGGATGCCAGTTCCCCAAATAGATTGTCCAAAGAGCCTACTAATATACGTATATATCAGGATTGGACTCTTTAGTCTAATCTTTTTTGTTTCTTTGGCGCATCCTACAGACCGCCCCCTATAGACCGCAGAGGCCGGTCCCTATCTCTTAAAACGAACCGTTTTCGCTTACTGTCCGTAGGCTTTTGACATAAACGCCATACAAAAAACGTCAAAAAGTAACGAGATGTTGGAAAAACGACTCATTTTTTTATAAGAATGGGGGGTTTTGGAATTAAATGGATTTTGATAAATGAGGTATCATTGGTTTCGTCTCACAAAACGTCTTTCGTTTCGTTTCGTTTCGATCACGGAAGTGCTTTGAGATTATGAAGTGTAAACAAAACTAATATGACGATTTACAGCAGCTGTCATATTGTGTTTCCAATGGAAAGAACAAATGACCAAAACTTGTCGAGTGAGGTATCAAAATGAAAAGTTTTAAAGACCATTAAAAAAAACCGACTGCGAAAAACTAACACATGTTTTAGATTCTTGATTTTTTAAATAAATATACAGTCGGAGGCATCACGCATTTCAATCAATCAAGATTCAAACCTACGACACATGGTAGCCATGATACGCTCAGCCTACGTGGACCATTGCTATGTGCGCGTGGTCACACTGCTACAGACCTACGACGTAGTGAGCTATGCTCTGTCTACGTGGACCACAGCTACGGTGCGCGTAGACACACTGCTACAAACCTATGAAGTAGTGAGCTAAGCTCAGCCTACGTGAACCATTGCTACGGCGCGCGTAGTCAACCTGATACAAACCTATGACGAAGCGAGCTACGCTCAGCCTACGTGGACCACTGCTACGGTGCGCGTAGACTCACTGCTACAAACCTACGACGTAGTGAGCTACGCTCAGCCTACGTGAACCATTGCTACGGCGCTAGTAGTCACCCTGCTACAAACCTACTATATTAATGCTACGCTCAGCAGGACAGTACGACAGGGGGGATGTGATATCCCCGAAATTGTTTACTAACGCAATGGAGGATATTTTCAAGATGCTGGACTGGAATGGAATGGGCATCAACATAAACGAGTACATCTCACACTTGAGATTCGCAGACGATATCGTTCTTATGGCGGAGTCGCTGCAAGAGTTACAACAAATTTGACCAGCCTAGCAGATGTGTCCCGTCGCATAATCTATCTTCTTCTATCTATACATATAATAAAGCAGGAAGGACCAAAAAATCTGTTCAATGAAGATAATTTTACAAAAAGAAGTCTACATTTAAAATAGGCTACTGAACAAGAATATAACATATTATTAAATCGTGTCTTTCTGTCTGTTTATCTGTTTGTCTGTATGTTTGTGCATGCAATACGTAAATATTACTGAACCGATCGCGATGCGGTTGTGAACGTATTTTGAAGAAATGTAGTATATTGTACTTTACAGGTTATTTTGGTCCTGGAATAACTCGTATGGTCTAAGTACTTTTAAATGAAATGACCACGCGGGCAAAGCCGTGGCTTTATCGTGGCCGTCACTAGATTTTCCGCCCGCGATTTCGTCCGCGCGGATTAAAGTTTATCGCGAAAAAAAGCATCCTATGTTCTTCTAGGATATTAAAAACCAATGCAAAAGTAGATATAGCACCAAGGCTCTTGAAGTTTTTTGACATACTTGTTATTCCGTTTCCATGACAACCGTTTCTTACAGTGAGTAAACAACATTTTCCAGTTTTCCCGTGAAAACTTACAATTTTCCGGGATAAAAAGTATTTTATGTTTTATTCTAGAGTATAAGCTATCTCCATTCTAAATTTCATCAAAATCCGTCCAGCCGTTATCGCGTGAAAGCTCCCCAAACAAATAAACAGACAATGTTTCACTTTTTTATATTGCTATGGATTAATAAAACAACATTGATGATCCATCATTACATTACACCGGAACCAAGTCATCAGTTGTATGCCTGTCGAATAAGTCTATCTCGGCCAAACTCTTATGTTGGGCAGAAACTACTTTGAGAGGGAAGCCGATAGTCACATTCGGCTGGGCTGGGCAGCATTTGAAAACTTCGTCATGTCTTCTCGTCGCCCATTCCACAATGTCTATAGACAAAAGACTTTAACCACCGGTTATGACATACGGAGCCAAAACGTGGCCACAGATTGCGAGACAGGTCCACACTATGGAACTGTCTAAGCTCGGAGTTACTATGAGGGATCCTATCCGTAACGAGGTGATACGGCAGATAATGAAAGTCACCGACATAGCTCAAAGAATTAGCAAACTGAAGTGGTCTGGCTGGTCAGAAGAACCGATAGCCGATGGGGTAGGCGAGTTTTTGAGAGGAGATTGAGATACGTATAGGCAAACATAGTGTAGGACGCCCTCCAATCAGATGGAGCGACGACTTACGCAAAGTAGCTGGTAGCAATTAAATTAGAAGAGCCGAAGATCCGGCTCAGTGGCGTACATTAGAAGAGTTCTATGTCCAGCAGTGGACTAGTGCAGGCTATGTCCAGCAGTGGACTAGTGTAGGCTGTTGATACATTAATGATCTTTATAAAGTCTGTATTCGTCCATTAGTTAACATTGACGTTAGTTTTCTATCACTTTTCATTAACAGCACCATATTTCAAAGTTTATCTATACTTTACAGGCAAATGAACATATTTTGAATGATATGACGACAAATTACATGATGATACAGATTGAAGGCATTATGTCTATTTTCCGTCGGATTTCACACATATTGTTTGTGAGATTGTAATCTATTATATTAGGCTGGAGTACACCGACGTAACCTCGGCTAAACTATGGCACAGAATAAATAAGAGTACAAATAACCATAGTCACACTAATATCATAAATCAGAAGTGTTGCCACTGTCGTGAACAGGTCAATCAGAGATTAGAGTTTCAAAAATGGATACTCTCCTAGCGAGCGGAAAACTTAGTATGCGCGATGCAGAACTCCATGCATTAGAACTGACAGTCCATACAAAACGTCACAAAATGCAACGATTAGCGCCATCTATCCATTGTAATGTGTACGTTTGCACTCCTTCACGCTCAAACAGCTGAACGGATTTGTATGAAATTTGGTACCAGGTTAGCTAATATCCTGGATTACTACACAGGCTACTCTTCATTAAGATCATATTCGATAGTCCACGCGGGTGACACCGCGGTGCGCTGCTAGTTAACTATACTAGACGGCAGTGGTTAGTGACTCTGTCTGCGAAGTAAAACAACGGTCGCGGGTTCGAATCCTGGAAACATTTGTGTGAAGAGCAGGTAATTGATATGAATTGACCTTTTTTTACCCGATTACAGCAAAGCATAAAATAGCATAATTAGGGAAGGTATGTATGTATGTATATATGTATGTATGTATGTATGTATGTATGTATGTATGTATGTATGTATGTATGTATGTATGTATGTATGTATGTATGTATGTATGTATGTGGGTATGTGGATGTTCCACCATAGCGTCGCCCCTATCGGTTTGATTTTGACAAGCGAGGTTGATCAATCGATTCGTCTTCATCGCAAGAGTGTCATAGTCTATATTTTACCAGACCGTAGTCAGGTTTTAGTTTTTGAACTTCTCTTGTTTTAAAAGCTTTTATTATGCCTTTATGTATGTATGTTCAGGTCACATCTTACTGAATTAGAACCACTTCCTCTTGTCCCACGGAGTTGAATGTTTGCATGTTGGTTCAGTTCCGATGACAATGCATTTTAATGGTAAGCATGACCTGAATCGACATCCAGGATCAGCTCCAGATAAAGGAACTCTTCAACGATCAACAGTACTGTCACGAAATTTTGTGTTTGCATTTTATTGTGATAGCCCGTTTGAATTTTTACCATAACATGGTTGCTGCTCTCCGGGTTGGCTCCTGATTAGGGAACTCTTCAACGGTTAACAGCACAGACGCGAAATGTTGTATACGCATTTAGTTGTAAAAGCCCGTTCTAAGTTTTATCATGATATGGCTACTGCATAAAAGCTTTTTATTTTAAGTTTTTAAATTATCTTATTTATTTTTACTATCTATAATTCAACAATTAAGTTAGAGTACAGGCTCTGTGAGACAAAAACATTTTTTAAATTGAAAATATGCAATACATCAGTCGCAACTTATATATTTTAAACTAGTTGTGCCTGCAACATTTTCTTGTGATAAAAGTACCTGTAAAGTACACAAGCATAAATAAAAAAAAAACCTCCACCCTCCCTCCCCCTACCCTCCTCCTATTATAACTAAGAACCATCTCGATCACATCAGCATTCAAACATTAAAAAAAATCGTTTGGCAGCTACGATGTCACAGACAGACACAATGAACCAATGATACATACGTACACACCGTAAACTTATAACACCCCCTCTCCTATAGAGTACGGGGGTTAAAAAAAAACAGAAAAATTCGTTAAGATGTCAAATACTTAGTTTTTCATCAATTGCTTGGCTTTTAGTCATCGCATTGAGATACACAGTAGGTACACCAGATTTTAAATCAAAACCAAAGAAAAAATATACTTGAAGGCTGAATGAAATTTGCTGATTTGTACTTTATAAGTACTGTTTGTCCTGAAATAACACAAAGCATGCTTTCATCCCGAAAAAAATGTGTGCGTAGCTGGTGTATTACAAAACAGTAGTAACATATCTATTGAGTGACTCACAGACAACGCACATACTAAACCGGTGAACCTAGAGATTGAGTGACTGACAGACAACGCACATACTAAACCGGTGAACCTAGAGATTGAGTGACTGACAGACAACGCACATACTAAACCGGTGAACCTAGAGATTGAGTGACTGACAGACAACGCACATACTAAACCGGTGAACCTAGAGATTGAGTGACTGACAGACAACGCACATACTAAACCGGTGAACCTAGAGATTGAGTGACTGACAGACAACGCACATACTAAACCGGTGAACCTAGAGATTGACTGACTGACAGACAACGCACATACTAAACCGGTGAACCTAGAGATTGACTGACTGACAGACAACGCACATACTAAACCAGTGAACCTAGAGATTGACTGACTGACAGACAACGCACATACTAAACCGGTGAACCTAGAGATTTGAAATTTGGAGGAAATATTCCTTAAGTACTCTAGAGGTGCACTTAAGCTTTTTTTAAATTCCATCCCTAAGGGATCCCACCCCCGCCGTGGCTAAGTTTTGCACGCGGGCTAAGTTGCGGGGTGCAACTAGTCTACAATAATATTATAAAGAGGAAAGATTTCACTTTTTTTTTGTTTGTAATGGATAAACTCAAAAAAAACTTTCACGAACAGCAAGCTACATTATCAGCGAGTAACATGGGCTGTATTTTATTTTTCAATTACGAAAATTGCAATAATGTAACCCAAGGTATCAAAACTAAAGAATGGAATGACATGTTGCCATGGAAATTTAATATTACCAAGTCCGTCAAGTACATGAGTAATGTAGTTGTCTATGGTCAAAAAACACCATGATCGTCACTGACAAAAATTTTGAATAACGCTTACTGGCGCATTTTTTCTAGAAGTTACGACGGGTACAAATATGCTAAAAGTAAGAATAATGTCGCGGTGTGAGCGCTACCCATGCAAAGCTGGGGCGGGTCACCAGTACTTTAATATAACGTGGGCATAGCAACGACATACCAATATCAAGAAGACATTTGCCTACACTACCACTTGCGCTAAAAGGCCGCCGGAGTATACGTAAATGCATTTAATTAATATATAACGTCTTTATATATCGGGCATTTGGCGCTATGAACCCTGATGGCTCAGCAGGTGGCTGTAGTACGGACAGGGGAGGCGTGGAGTTGAGCTGTGACCAAATCTTTTTGTAGCTACATATTTTGCTAAGAAGTGGGCCTCATAGCCTTGAAGAACCGTCGTCAAGACATGAATGCATACATCTCAGCAAGCATGCACCGTCGTAAATCGCATCATCAAATACGGGCCCAGGTCTACACAAGTCTATCAAAAAATGAAAAACAGGCGTAACTAAATTAATTAATACATACTTAGATGCTAACCTATACCAAAAAAAACCTGCTAATACTAGGAATGCTGAGGACCGTGGGACCAAAGCACCCACACACGGAATAAGTTATCACGTGTGCTTTTTGTCTGTGGACGATTATTTACCCAGTACGCCCTCCAACCTTCATGATACGCGATAGGACACTTTGTTCATCAACTTATCCAATATACAACGCGGGCGGTCTATAAAAAACAACATCACCATAATTTTAGCCAGTTTTGATCTACTGCTGGTCATAGGTTCCTCCTTAACTCACCACTGACCTCACTTATTTACATATTTAGCGGAACGCAAAAAAACAGTGATACTAATACATTGAAAACGTTTTAGTCCTGTGTCCCCTCAACTCCATCTCTGTCCCGCCTCTTCTCACGCCGCTTCGTATATAAAGGGACCAGTCCCGCGGCAACGCATCCAGTCGCGGTCCAGCTTTACAATAGGTGAGTACTATATACACTTGTTATATCTGATTGTCATCTGCAAAGTCTGATCTCATTGTTAAAGTCTTCCGTTGCCCAGTGTGATGTTACGGTATAAAAATATAGTCTAGGTATATAATATAGTCCAGGTTTACTTGTCAGCTAGGTTTAGGCTAGCTTGAAGCATGCGAGTGCTAGCAGGAGTGATATATATTTCCTATTTTTATTGCTTTTTCAATTAATGAATAATTAATGAATGCTTAGAATAAATTTTCAAAAATACTGAACAGTTTTTACAGAGACAAAAATGTAATCAAAAAAAGTAATGTTAGCTTAGATTATTTTCAAGATGTTGGCCAATTGAGTAACCTCCTTAGCTAACACCCAATCTCATTATCTCAACAATTCTGTTTTATACACTTACTAGCTCTCCCGCCCGTGACTTCGTCCGCGCGGACTATTGTTTATAAAAAGCTTCCTATGTTCTTATAGGATATTAAAAACCAATGCAAAAGTATAGCACCAACACTCTCGATGTTTTTTGTTCTACTTGTTATTTTTTTCCATGGCAACCGATTCTTACAGCGAGTAATCAACATTTTTCCAGGTTTTCCGTGGGAACTTACAATTTTCCGGGATGAAAAGTATCCTATGTTTTATTCTAGGATATAAGCCCATGTTTACCAACTCGTCTCAATTAAAAACTTACGCTTCATTGCACATCTTTAAAACTCAAAAAACACAAACTTTTAATTGAAAAGAACCTCCTCATTAAGAGTAAAGGCGCAGCCCTACTCGTGGGGAGTCGCTGACACGGCGGCACCCACAGAAAAGATTGTTGTTGTTGTGTGCGACGTTGTGCTTGCTTTATACTAAACTAGCTGCGCCCCGCGGTTACACCCGCGTGAGTGTTGATGATGATAATTAAAAGTATTCTATGTATTATTCCAGGGCATAAACTATCTCCATTCAAAATTTCATCAAAATCCGTTCAGCCGTTTGAGCGTGAAGGAGTAACGAACTTACATACAAACTCTTGCCTTTATAATATTAGTGAAGTAGTGGGTAGTTAGTGAAACATATTTTTGAAAAATTGCGATTTCTTCCAGACAACTTTTGAATGTAAACGAATTAAAATGCGCTCCTATTCTCTGGCAAAATAACATTCATAAAGCTAGGGGTTCATTGGTGTGTATATGCAGCGCAGAAATGCAACGTGCACACGCATACAAATGTTGGGTGTCCAGCGTATCTCACAGCCAAGCATGCGCCGCGATTCAGCGCTGCCTGTATTTATAGATACACACCAAGGATTTCTGGCTATACTAATTGTACAATTTTGCTATACTGTTTTTTATAACAGTTGCAGTGGCACCCAAAGCCTTGTTGCACAATCTTGCGCATCACTGCTCTGCGCTCGTCACCCTGAGACGTTGGTTTTGGAGTCCCATTGCCCAGTAACTAATATCTGTCTTAAACTAGTATTGTATTTCTACCTCTCCCCAAAAATCAAAGAATTGGTGCTTGAGCAAAACGTCACCGGTTTCGATCCTCGGCCCCGCACCACTTTTCAATAAGTTATGTGTGGATTTTCTTTCGCTTCGTGCTTCTGGTTGGAATACATCAGCCGTGCATGATGCTAACATAACAATTGACAGCAGTCGTTAAGTCAATTCAGAGGCCCTCGGCCAGCCTGACAACTCTGACATCAGCCAGATCGCCCCTACCTCATTCCATATAAGGTACATAAACAAATGGAGGCTCCTTTTGGAAGGGCAAGAGCGTGATCGTATTTTCCGAAAAGTAATTTGGTTTTAATTATTTAAACATAACGGGATTCGCTTGTAAAATCTTATATCCGGCAGGAGATTGTTTCTGTTGACCTTTATTAATAACTAGCTGTACCCGCGGCTTTGCTCGCGTGATCATTTCTTTAAGTTAAATACGAGTGTCCTATGTTTTATTCCAGCACTTTAATGTTTCCCATTTACTTACATATTTTACTTTACTCTAAAAGTTGCAATTCCAACATTCGACTAAAGTACTTTCATAACTTGAATTAACTAAAATTGAAGGTTTTGTAACAAGCTTGAAAGACAGTCGCTACTGTTTAGGTTAAGGAATTCTATATTTTTGGAGTGGCCTTTTAAAGCCCTTCATTTTGTTACATCACTCGATAGGTTTTAGTCATTTTTCGTTCCGTCGTAAATACAATATGGCAGCTGTAAGCCGTCATAATAGTTTTCTTGACACTTCATATATCATGTAGCACTCTCGTGATAAAGACGAATCCAATGAAACCTTATTTATCAAAATCCATCAAGCCGTTTAGGCTGTAGGACGCGCCAAAGAACCGTAGAAACAAACAAACATACATACAACCCAAACACATAACCCTCCTCAGTCGAGTAAAAATAAGACATAAGTTCAAAAACTAAAAAAAACACTTTGGTCGGGTAAAAAATAACCGACGACACTTGCGATGAAGAAGAACCGACTGACACCTCGCGCGGTAAACCCGGACCAAGTTATTAGTTTGAACACATAGACCTTCCCTTGTTTCGCCGTACTCCGGCAAAAAAACCTCCCTACGCCGCAATTATGTTATCAATTCATTTTCTATCTAAAGAGTTTGTATGCTTACCATTTAAAGCAGTTCTTGTGTTTGTGTTCGTAATGAGACAATTTTGTTATACGTTGGAAAAATGTAGGTTTTAGTAAAGCAATGTACAATATGGGCGTCCAACTGTTTCATGTAGATTCTATTCTGTAGTATTTGTAGTATCTGAGTAAATGATGAAGGCCAGTAGAAAAAAGTTGTACTCAAATAGTTCTACTCAAATAGTACTACTCAAATAGTTCTAATCAAATAGTTCTACTCAAATAGTTCTACTCAAATAGTTCTACTCAAATAGTTCTACTCAAATAGTTCTACTCAAATAGTTCTACTCAAATAGTTCTACTCAAATAGTTCTACTCAAATAGTTTTACTCAAATAGTTCTACTCAAATAGTTCTACTCAAATAGTTTTACTC
This sequence comes from Alsophila aescularia, assembly GCA_946251855.1. Lineage (NCBI taxonomy): Eukaryota > Metazoa > Arthropoda > Insecta > Lepidoptera > Geometridae > Alsophila > Alsophila aescularia. The sequence continues at coordinate 62,734,743 of OX276374.1, forward strand.
AATAGTTCTACTCAAATAGTACCTGAGAACTTATTTTTTACCGGCCTTCATTTCTTACTGCAATAGGTACTACAAATACTGCAGAATGTTGCGATTCGTCTTCATTGTAAGGGTGTCAAAGATATTTCACACAACCGTAGCCGGGTTTTAATTTTTGATTATTGCCCCATGTGTACGTGTGTACGTGGTCCGACAGCTGAGTCCGCTTGATCGGACGACGTGAACATTTTTTACCTGTTTTTCGGATAATACATGTCGTCCGATCAGTCGGACGTTAATTATCCTTTTGGTCCGATTAGACAATCTCACCACGGTGATGTTTACTATCTAATTATTTTATTTAGTTAAACCTAATATTTACTGTTTCCTAGAGTTTTGGATAAAAGTTTTTTTGTATCTGTGGCCGCTGCTTTGCCTGCGTGCATAATTTGCTCTCCTCCCTCGTAGCAACATGCAAAAATTCAACTCCGTAGGATAAGAGGAAATGGCTCTAATTCAACCTGCAAGATTTGACTTAATAACATACGTACATACATACATACAAAAATTGCAAGTTAAATAAAAGCTATTAAAAATACCCAGTAATTCTGGTGATTAGAAAAGCCTTACATAAAACAAGAAAATTTACGCACATAGAAAACACCGACTGAGAATGGTTGCTAACCTGCTTTAAATCGTTATAGATCCTAAATAGCCATTCGAAATTCAAAATGATAAGAGAAACCTAAAGATGATGATTTTCAATTACCTATTCAATGATACCATAGCCGCCATATTAACATAGTTCGTCAACTTTCATTTTTTCAGACGCCATATTGAATTTTGGTTAATGTCATGTTTTTAGTGACACTCGCAAGAGTGAAACAGATCGATATACGTAACAATTATCAAATCGGTCCACGTGTAAAAAAACGGTCACAACGTTGATGTAAAAAAACAGTCACAACGTTGATGTAAAAAAACTGTCACAACGTTGATGTAAAAAAACAGTCACAACGTTGATGTGGTAAGAGTCCCGCCTGCCTATAACAGTTGCAGTGCCACCCAGAAGTTTGATTGTAAAATCTTTTTCGTCACTGCACTGCGCTCCTCAACCTGAGACATTGGTTTTAAGATTCATATAATATTTGGATTGGGTAAAAAAAAAAAAAGTTTACCAAAAACTATTTATTTAAAAAAGACAGTTTTAAAAAGTTTAGTTACAAGATCCAAGTAGCAATATTTGTGATGATCACACAAATGTATGCACGGCCAGGATTCCAACGCGGGACAGTGTCGTCTAACAGTTTGTTTGTGCATACATGATCAGTAATTTCGTAGAAAACTGTTTTCCAGTTCATGGTATCTTCCCTATGCACAGAAACAAGCCCACGCGACTGACACGGCAGTCTCTAGCGCGCCATATGATTAAGCACAATTGTATTGTCGTGATAAACAATATTACTACGGTCATATGATGAGGAGCATTTTGGGGATTGCGTAGCGTAGAAGTAAGGAGCGGCGCTCCTACAGCTAACGATGACTCACTAGGGATGTCAGGGGTATCCGACACTATCCGATATTAAACTAGTGGCTCTGTGAGCTGTAGACCTCGCAAGTCTGTCTTTAGCCTAAAATATATATATATTTTCCTACTTTTTTTATTCATATAAATTAGATTATACTTCTCACTGTATTAACTACCTAACGCTTTAGGTCTAAATCATAGTTATATTCCGAAAACTAATAAAATTCCCTTGTGGTTTGATGTGACACAGGAAAATTGAGTTCTTTTTTCATTATTTTCCACCCGTCACACCTCCGACCCCTTGAAGTTTATTTTCCCCCCGACCCCTTGAAGTTTATTTTCCACCCGTCACACCCCCGACCCCTTGAAGTTTATTTTCCCCACGTCACACCCCCGACCCCTTGTAGTTTATTTTCCCCCCGTCACACCCCCGACCCCTTGAAGTTTATTTTCCCCCCGTCACACTCCCGACCCCTTGAAGTTTATGCGTTCCTTACTTCTACGCTACGCAAAACTTTTTTTTTTGTGAAATTTTTGAACATATTTCGAAATGGGTGTTTTTTTTTAATAACCCCATAACCCTCATAGTAGGTGTATTATTATTATTTTGTATGTATTATTATATGGTAATAAATATTTATGTAATTTGTATCATTCATTATATATGTAGGTATATTTTTTATAATTCTGCACACTACCATCCTTTGTAACAGCCTATGTGTCTCTATTCAGCCTACGGTTGCATGGAAGAGATCGCTGCTTAGTGATAAGTTGTTGATCGATTGTTCTATGTTAAAACTTTATTATTGTATCACCAGTTTCATTTTGTGTGCAAATAAAGAGTTATCTATCTATCTATTTATCTAACCGCCATATTAAAAAAAAGGAAAAATTGAATAGACAAAAAAATATACAATTATCGTACTTACCTGCTCTCAAATTTCACGAGAATTGGTTGAGAAATGCTACCTGTAGAGGAGAACAGCCGGACATTTGCCGGACATACGGAAGAATTTTTGCCCAAGCTGAAACGGAGACGCTACGTGCTCGCTCGGTCAAAAAACGAAATAACAGATTCAGATAATTTCACACCTATAAAACAGTACCGTGACTGACTGACTGACAAACAGACGACGCACAGCTTAAACGGGTGGAAATATTTATTGATTATCCTAGGGGTGCAATAAGGAGCGATTTCTTGAAACTTAGAGAGTGAACGCGAGTGGCAAAGATTTCAAGCAGGCAAAGCCGCGGGCTGCAGCTGGTTTCGGATTTTAAGTATCTACTGATGTAACTTTAGATTTAACTAGCAACCCGCCCCGGCTTCGCACGGGTAGTTAAGGGTTTCTATAACTGTATATTTTAATAAAAACCGATTGTGACTCGACTATAATAGTTAACCATTCCATCCTCGCGGACTTTTTTGTGGGTAATGATGAGTTCTATAAAAATGTAGTACATTATTTTGGGTATCATCAAACTATATGCAGCGCACGCCATATATATATATATATATATATATGCAGCGCACGCTATATATATATATATATATATATATATGCAGCGCACGCCATATAAACACTTTTACAGACAATTTTTTTATTTGGGTTACATTATTTTACAAAAATATAGTTTACTAGCTTTCCCGCCCGCGACTTCGTCCGCGCGGACTACAGTTTATCGGGAAAAAAGCATCCTATGTTCTTCTAGGATATCAAAAATCAATGCATTAGCAGGTATAGCACAAATTATTTTTCTGGGATAAAAGTATCCTATGTTTTATTCCAGGGTATAAGCTATCTCCATTCCAAATTTTATACAAATCCGTCTAGCCGTTATCGCGTGAAAGCTCCCCAAACAAACAAACAGACAACGTTTCACTTTTATTGGTACGGATAATGAACGTTTTGCTCTAACCACCACGAGACAGGCGTCTCGGTGATCACAATCATAGAACACATGTCAATAATAGATGTTGATACTTACTCAGGAACATGCATAATAATATGTCCATTTGAATTCCCTGCGATGGTTCTCACAGCACCCGCGGAAGGAGAAGGGTGGACCTGTTAATACACCGTATCCACACCACCCTCTTTTTTCGCCAGGTGTTCAAAACGACATGTTTAGTCGCGGGTTCAAATCCCGCAAGGTGCAATCATTTGAGTGATGAGCAGAAATGTTTGTTTCCGAGTCATGGACAATAATATAATATTGGTATCTATGTATGTTTATCCGTTGTCTAACGCCCTTAGTACAGGATGTCCTAGTTTGGGGCTAGGTAGGTATAGCTAGCGGCAAGTAAGTCTAGCGGTGAACGAAACGTGGCGGGGATCTTGGCACAGTCAGTTTTCGGGATAAAAAGTATTCAACATTTTAACACATTATATAAACTTTGGCTGTGCCAAGATCCCCGCCACGTTTCGTTCACCGCTAGACTTACGTGGCGCTAGGTATAATAGGTGTGAATATTCCCAGTTTTTTTTTATTAGGATAGGTTTATATCGACGGACAGACAAATGACTCATACATGTAACTTCCTTGTTTCGTTGATGGTTAATAACTACGCGTTAAAGACCTAATAAATAAATTAAAAGTGGAAAATGCATAAGATGGATCGCTCGCGACCGCCGGCGGCGCCGCCTGCTGCGCGCTGCGGGGTCACTTGTGGTTTGTGGATTCAATAGTAGAAAATGTAATGAGTCGCGTCGTTTAGCTTTGCTGTGTAGTCTACAGGCCGCACTAGATTGTAGGTATGACATTATACGTGTACAAAACTTGTCTGTTTTTACCCGACTACGGAGGCTTACGTGTTCGGGTTGTATGTGCGTTTCTTTGGCGCGTCCTACAGCCTAAACAAGGGATCTCAATAAAAATACAGTAAGCTGGTGCGTCGTGACCTCCGATGCTCAAATACGCTCCGGATAGGAAAGGAAATTGAACAAAATCGAGGGTCAACAGTCTTCGCCCAGCAATTGAGTAGATCCCATCTGACGAAGCCCAAGTCCAATAAAGGCACAACCGTCGTCTCTAAGCTGGAGATCCTTTCTGCGATTGAAGACTTCTATGGCCGATTGTACGACTCGCATGCTTCTAGAACCGATCCCAGCACAGAGGATTACTATAATATAATGACCCGCCACTACATTGACGAACTGCCTGACGTCAGCCTAGACGAGATTGAAATGGCGCTCAAACAACTTAAGAATGGAAAGGCCCCTGGAGAGGGTGAAATAACTTCAGAGCTCTTGAAAGCAGGGGCAAAGCCCGTACTTTGAGAGATTTAGGGGTTATTTAGCGCCGTTCTTAACGGTGGGAGAACTCCAGAGGCGTCAGACAGAAGTTTGCTAGTAATATTCTTTAATAAAAGGGGATAAAAGACTCATTTTCATTGTAACATATCAATTTTTTGTACGAATAAACATTGTTGTATTATTTTTTGTATTCTATTTTGTAAGACCCTTTTAAAGAACTACCGACCTATTTCACTCTTGAGCCACGTCTATAAGTTGTGTTCGAGGGTTTTCTCAAATAGTCTCGCAAGAAGACTTGATGCATTCCAGCCTCCTGAGCAGGCCATTTTTTGCGGAAAATTTACCACATACATACAGTGTGGCAAGTTATACAGAAGTTGAAGAGTATAACCATTCCCTGTGTTTTAATTTTGTGGACTATGACAAGGCCTTTGACTCCGTTGAAACCTGGGCGGTTGAGGAGTCTTTGCTGCGGTGTCAAGTGGACTGGCGGTACATAGAAGTGCTGAGTTTTTTGTATGACGCTTAGACTATGAGTGTCTAAGTACAAAATTAGCAGTCTAAGCATATCCGCAGGGGAGTGAAACAAGGGCATTTTATATCCCCAAAACTGTTTAATAATATCTTGGATGATATGTCTAAGACGCTTGATAGCAAAAGAAATGGCGAGAACATCTCACACTTACAATTTGCCGACGATATCGTCATAGTGGCGGAGTCACTGCGAGAATTGCGAAGTATGCTGACCAACCTATCTGAAATCGGACTCTGAATGAACATAGATAAGACCAAGATCATGTTTAACAATCTTATTGACACGGAACCGGATGCAGCCAATGGAGCCTCTTGGCCTCTTGCCTCCTGTAGCTAGGTGGAGTGACGACCTGCGAAAAGCGGCTGGAAGAAAGTGGATGAGGAGACCTGAAGACCAAGCTCAGTGGCGTGCATTAGAAGATGCCTGCGTCCAACAGTGAAAAAAATATAGGCTGATGATTATGATGACAGCCTAAACGGCTTGATGGATTTTGTTAAACGAGGTATCGTCTTAATCACGGTAGAGTGCTATAGGATATATGAAGTGTCAAGAAAGTGTGAAGTGTGAAGTGCGGCTTACAGCTGCCATATTGTATTTCTGAAGGTTAAAAAAATGTCCAAAATCTATCGTGTGAGATATCAAAATGAAGGTCTTTAAAAGGTCATTCCAAAAATATAAAACACAAACAAAAACTAAACGATGCAATAACGTAAAATATAACGACGATAACTTGTGGAAGAAAGGCTCTTGAAGAAAAAATGGTCTACGTATAATAAAAAGTTAGAAATTTAAATACGTTTGGACTACAGCGTTACTACTACTACAGCGTTACTACTACTACAGCGTTACTACTACTACAGCGTTACTACTACTACAGCGTTACTACTACTACAGCGTTACTACTACTACGCAACACTGAACACTGAGAATTACCTGACCAGCCTCCCCAAATTAAATTCTGCCAACAAAATAACAATTAAACATCTTATCAACTCAGTTAACTTTACAATTAAGTTGCCTAACAAGTTGCCTAACATTTTCGTTAACTTCTCGAGTTAGTTTGGTCGTGGAACATTGAGGTCCTAATTACTTGAAATATAAATAAAGGAATGAACAAATTTCGGGAAAAATCGACGGTAAAGAAAGTTGTTTTCAGTTCTCATTTAGTAGGTTCCTCCTGCGAATGTTCCCGCATTTTTCCGATTCCCACAGAATGTTTTCCGGGATATCGGTGGTACTACCATACAGGTTGGTACATTATAGTACCCTACCACGGAACATGTATATTATCCTACCCTACCCTGTAGCATTTTTATGTGTGTTCATTCATAGTTAAATATTTAAACGGGACTTAATCGCGCTGAAAACTTAATATTTATTTACCTCGACGTTTCGATCAAGTTGCATTGATCGTGGTCACGTGGTCGTGGTCGTGTTCATTCACTCCCAATTCGGATGATTTGTTTTCAGACGCTTTATATTAGCTTCACTTGTATGTTTGTAACCGACTCCTTTGGACGCTATTTTGACCCACTTTAAATGGTCAGATTTCATTCAAATTTTGCACACCTGTCAAAGACCGATGACAATGCAATAATTCGAAAAAAAAAAGTAGAAAATAAATAATAGTTTAAAAAAACTAAAAAACACGCTTTATTTAGAAAAAAAAGCGTGGGGTGATTCTCATATCTGTAAATGAAATATTTATAACTATTGACCCAGGCACCCCACGATTTTTTTGAAATAATTTTTTTTTTTCTTATTTAAACTATTAAAATTTATTTTCTATTTTTTAGTTTGGTTTTCTATATAAAGCGTGTTTTTTAGTTTTTTTAAACTATCATTTATTTTTTATCTGAAAGTATAGACTTCCATTGTGGTCCCTTATAAATTTTATAAATATTCAGTACTTCTTACACGACTACTAAAAAAAAAAGGATTTTAATGTTTTTAGGATTCATGTATGTTTGTATGTATTTTTGTGTGTATATAAGATTATTTATTCCACCATAACTTTTAAATGCCTGAACAGATTTAGACGTGTGGAGTATCATTAGAATCCTTACATCCCCCCGAGTAACATAGGCTATATCTTTTTAAAAAAACTAAAAAGTGATAATATGGCGGCAGTATGGCTCCACTTTCAAATACGAAAATAATATTTTTTCTTCGAATTTTCAATATGGGTATCAAATTGAAGGCATTGATAAGCATTCCAACAGTATATAATTTATTGGCATAAGTTATTTTTTGGCGGCAGGCGTGTTTTTTTAGCTTTAAAGCTAGTTTTAATATAGAAGACCCACTTGATGTAAAATTTTGAAAACTGATGATTGTACTTACTCTAATATTTATATTTTAGTAGATGTGTATTGAATACGCGCACAAAGCCGCGGGCCGCGTATTCAATGATAAAGGGTATCCTACTCGTATATATTACTCCAATATGTTTTGATGTGTTAGCGAGTACAACCAATCTAACAACATTTTCCTAATTTTTCTCTTTCGCTTACCTACCCCCTTTTTCCGGCATTAATGTATTTTATGTTCGTCTCTGTATCGTAAAACTGTGTATAAAATATTAATATGTGATATTAATCGCTTTAGCCATTCTGATGTGCAAGCGAGTAAAACCAATCTATGTTTTTTTTGTTACGTGTGAACTTTTATCCGGGATAAATGTATCTTATGTTGATCTGTATTGTACAGTACCTACCTACCCATATCATAGCTGTTTTCGTGTGAAAGCGAGTAATAAACATTTTCTCGTTATCCAGTGGCAATTTTCTTTTTGCCACAAAAAAGTACTCATGTTGGTCTCTGTTGTATACAGTATCTACATTCAAAATTTCATCAAAATTGGTTCAGCCGTTTGGGGCGTTTTCACACCAAAACAGCTGGACAAACAAACTGACAATATTTCTCTTTTATATAGTGGGGATATATATCTTTCCAAGTAAGTATTGTTTTATGGTGTGTAATTACTGTACTTATATTTGTGTTGTTGTATTGGTAGTTCTGCAGTTTCCCGCCCAACGCAGCTGAGAGTCCCGCCATGGCCGTGTCGCGCGTTTCGTTACTGCTGGTCATCGCGCTGTTGTACATGGAGTGCTGCCATACGGCATCGGTGAGTTGCGGATTATTTATTGGTATCATAACATAATATTACATTTGTACATTACTAGCTATGCTCCGCTGCTTTGCTCGCGTATTTAATGATTAGAGGTATCCTATATGTTACTCCAATATGTTTTAATGTGTTATCAAGTACAACGAATCTACCAACATTTTCCTGATTTTCCTGTTTGACTTTTCCGTAATAAATGTTTGTTTATGTTTATCTCTTTATTGTACGTACAGTATCTATAATCCATACCAATATATAAAAGTGTACAGTTGTCTGTTTGTTTGAAGAGCTTCAACGCGATAACGGCTGGACGGCTTCTGATGAAATTTGGAATGGAGATAGCTCATACCCTGGAATAAAACATAGGACATTTTTTATCCCGGAAAATAGTAAGTTTCCACTGGAAAACTGGAAAATAGATAGATAGATTAACTCTTTATTGACACCAAGAAAATAAACCGATACAGACAGGAAAACACTTAGATTATAGGTACAATGGGTGGTCTTATCGCTAAAAGCGATCTCTTCTAGACAACCTTTGGATGGACAGAAATGATAAAAAAAAAAAAGAAAAAAAAGAAAAAAAAATGAAATGTTGATTACATTACTGCGAGTATGCTTTAAGGAACGGTTGCCATGGAAACGAAATAACAAGTCTGTCAAAAAACATCAAGAGCTACTACTATTGCATTGGTTTTTAATATCCTAGAAGAACATAGGATGTTTTTTTTCTCGCAATAAACATTAGTGCGCGCGGACGAAGTCGCGGGCGGGAAAACTAGTACATGTATATATTCAAAATTTCATCAACATAATGTTTTGGACTTACGATTTTTCCACGGGATTTGTCTTTTTTCCGCGATAACAAGTATTCTTCTTATAATTTTGTTAACAAAATTTCATATTAATGGGATTAACCGTTAGGATGTAAAAGCTAGTAAAACCATTTTTTTTCAGATTTCCCGTGATAAATTTTGACTTTCCGGGATAAATGTATCATAAAGTTGATCTCTGTATTATACCTATATTTAAAACTTCATCATAGCTGTATGGAGTGAAAGCGAGTAATCGTCCGTTTCCCGGTCGATTTACCTTTTTCCGGGATAAGAAGTACTCTATGTTTGTTTCTGTAGTACACAGTATCTACATTCAATTTTTCATCATAATGGGCCAAACGGCTGGACCGTTTGGCGTGAAAACTCTCCAAAGAAAAAAAAACAGACAACTTTTTACTTTTATATATTAGCGGGAATGGGGATAGGGAAGAGCGGTTGGTGGAGTCTGAGTAAATAATCCAGCGATACCGGGTTCGGTCATCGACTCCTCACCAATGACATTTCTAGTTATGTAATCTCTCGGTCCCATCGGTCCCACCCGGGGTCCCGGGTCAGAGGCGCTCAGACGGCCTGACCAACACCAGCCCCAGCACCAGCAACAACACCTCATATCATGTTGATATGTACTTACTATGTAGATGTTTTGGTACGACAGTACTACATAATTATATTCTTTGGTTTGACAGCTTTTCAAAGACATACAAATACCTACAACGTAAGACAGCTTTTGTTCGAAACGAATTTTGGTGAGTTATAGCGTTCCCAAAAACGTCTACGTGTTGCATCGTAGCTCCGAAACGAATTGACCGATTTTGATGTAGTTTTCTCTGTTTGAAAGCTGTTGTGATCGAGATGGTTCTTTAGCTGTAATGCCCTCATTACAGCTAAAGAACCATCTCGAGAGGATTGTAGCTTCTAAAGCAATGGACTGATTTGGATGTATTTTTTATGTATGAATCTGATCTGATCGAGATGGTTCTTAGCTAGGAGGGGGGGTCGGAGGTTATTTTTTCTTTTATTTGGCCTTGTTTCACCACGTAATAGCCTGATGCTGCTGTTTATAAAATCTTCCTCGTGGTCTTTTTCCAGTTGCCGAGGGGCTTCGACCCGCGGCTGAGCGAAGAGGTGGTGATGTCCCCGAAGAAGCGGCCCTTCTGCAACGCATTCACTGGTAAGGACAGTGACCTCAACATTTTATAGAAGGGCCGGAATTATTTTGACCTTTAAAAAGAGAGTCTATAACGTCCTTGTTCTTACAAAAAGAATAAAAACCCTCAATATGATATATTATATATCATCCGAACAACATTAGTTTTTAGCATAAAGTTATTTCATTATTAACTGCGCATACACGTCATTTTTCAAAAAAATTCAGTAATTTATAAGTTATAAGTTCCTGGCGGTTTTTTGCGCTGAAACTATGACACAATGAAAATGCTTTTTTTCAAAAACGAAAACCTTTCTTTAAAATAATGAAACAAATGAGCGTAGGTTAAACTCTGTTCAAGTGATTGACAGAAATATCAAAAGATTTCACCACAATTTAGGGGTTGGAAAGTTCTATCCCCCAAAACACAAATTCTATCAAAAACTGATGTACTACACTCACGGCCAGCAACTCTCTCTATCTCTCGTATCGAGCTCAGGTGAGATAGCAATACATTGACTGAATACCTACTTTGCGAAGATAACGTCAAGAGACTATCCTCGTAACTACCTAGGTAACTACTATTTCGTTGAGCCGACCGCCCGTGGTCGTTACAATTTATAAATTCGTTTTGAAATTCATTGGTGCGGAGCCTAGGATCGAACCCGGCATCGTTGGATTCTAAGTTGCGCCATTGAACCGTTAGTCAACCATCGCTCCAAGTACAGGACCGTCAAACTGATCAAATCCAATTGCTCAGGGGAGTAGGATAGGAAGATGTCATATCCCCGAAACTGTTTACCAACGCAATGGAGGAAATGTTCAAGATGTTGGACTGGAATGGAATAGGCATCAATATAAACTGCGAGTTAATCTTACTTGCACATGTTGCCAGTCTATTGGCATCTCTGCAAAGAGTCCAGAACAGATCTCGATGGAATCAAAGGCCTTCTCGTAGTTCACAAAAGCCAGACATAGCGGCCGATTATACTCTTCTGACTTCTGCATAATCTGGCGCACTGTGTGAATGTGGTCTACGGTGGCATATCCTCCGCGAAACCCAGCCGCTGGACTCTGAACTCCGGAGGCTGGAGTCCGTCAAATCTTTCATTTAGCTATTTTTTTTCGTTATTTCATTTAGCGCTCCATAACTTCTTCAGTTATAAACCAAAATATAATATATTTTTTTAAAATACCTAGCAAACATAGGCCCATAGGATGCTACCCAAAAGGTTTCCCTCGTGGTCCAAAATAGTAATAATAGGTAATATAATACTATAGTAGTTCCACAAGAATCACTTTTGTAGTTTTTCTTTGTGGATAGTTCGTATTTTCTAGGTGGACCGCGCGCAATACATTCTAACAAGCGTACATTAATGACTAAATAGCTGTGGACCATGGAAAGAAATAAAAATCTCTGGAATACCCAGCTACCTTGAGGTGCACACGGGAAGATGTGGGTGGACCGCGGGCAGGGCGCGGGATATTAATACCCAGCTACCTTGAGGTGCACACGGGAAGATGTGGGTGGACCGCGGGCAGGGCGCGGGATATTAATACCCAGCTACCTTGAGGTGCACACGGGAAGATGTGGGTGGGCCGCGGGCAGGGCGCGGGATATTAATACCCAGCTACCTTGAGGTGCACACGAGAAGATGTGGGTGGACCGCGGGCAGGGCGCGGGATATTAATACCCAGCTACCTTGAGGTGCACACGGGAAGATGTGGGTGGACCGCGGGCAGGGCGTGGGATATTAATATCCAGCTACCTTGAGGTGCACACGGGAAGATGTGGGTGGACCGCGGTCAGGGCGCGGGATATTAATACCCAGCTACCTTGAGGTGCACACGGGAAGATGTGGGTGGACCGCGGGCAGGGCGCGGGATATTAATACCCAGCTACCTTGAGGTGCACACGCTAAGATGTGGGTGGACCGCGGGCAGGGCGCGGGATATTAATACCCAGCTACCTTGAGGTGCACACGGGAAGATGTGGGTGGACCGCGGGCAGGGCGCGGGATATTAAGTTTTAAGTTATGACATGCAGTATATAGACCAAACGAGTAGACCGATTTTGATCATTCTTACGTCAATCGATTTGTCTTAATCTTGCAAGTACTACATGACAGTAATTAAAATTCAATATGGCGACAACCAGATGCCATATTGTGAAAAAGAAAAATAAAGTCGACTATGTTAGGTGGGGTATCATTGAATAGGTATTTGAAAATCATCTTTAGGTTTCTCTTATAATTTTTCATTCCGAATGACCATTTAGGACATAAAAAAAAGAAAACCTGAATCGACATCCAGGATTAGCTCCAGATCAAGGAACTCTTCAACGGTCAACAGCACAGACACTAAATTTCGTGTACGCATTTTATTATGATAGACGGTTTTAACTATTACCTTGACACTCAGGGTTGGATCCTGACTAGGGAACACGACGGTTAACAGCAGAGACACGAAAAGTTGTGTACGCATTTAATTGTGATAGTCCGTTCTTAGTTTCACCACGACATGGCTACTGCATAAAACCTTTCTTTAAATGCTTTTAAATTAATTAATGTGTCTTGCTATGCAGGCGTCAGAGTAAAATATAACGTTTGAACCAAACTCATTGAAAACAATTTACATTCCAGGTTGCGGACGCAAGCGGTCGCAGAACGCTCCGGGGATGCCGGCGCAGGACCTGAGGCAACGCCAGGTGAATGTACTTCAATCCTACAGTCTGTCCTAGTGCCCATGGGACTCGGGATAATTATTTCGTTAATACTATGTGCATACTGAGCTGATTTTGATGCAGTCTCTTGTGTTTATTCGGTGTCTTTTCTCAGTATGTGCAATCTCATGAATATGCTTTATCGGAGCCGCTGCTTTAAGTGTGATAATGAGAAAATGTTTATTTTAATCATTAGCCCATCCACTTTATTCTGATGTGCCTACATCGGAGATATATTACAATACTAAGTGTGCCCGCGTGGTCATTTCTCTGGGTTAAAAGTTACCTATGTGTTATTCCAAGACCAAAAGTACCTGAACACAAAGTACATAATATACCTACTTATATAAAGTGCAAGTTACTTGTATAAAGTATATTTTCTCAAAATTTGTTCATAAGTCAAAAAATTTTTTTATCGATTGCTCGGCTTCGACTCATCGGATTGAGATACCAAGTCGATACACCAGAGATTTTAAACCATGATGATAATAATATATATATTTTAAATAGGTTTAACATATATATATATATTATATATATATATATATATATGTTAAACCTATTTAAAATATATATATTATTATCATGAGAACATTTTTCACTCCCATACATCTCATCCCATCATCAGGGGGTTATATATATTTTTAATTTAGGCTTGAATAGCTAATATATATATATATATATAATATATATATATATATATATATATATATATATATATATATATATATATATATATATATATATATATATATATATATATATATATATATATATATATATAATATATATATATATATATATATATATATATATATATTATATATATATATATATATTAGCTATTCAAGCCTAAATTAAAAATATATATAACCCCCTGATGATGGGATGAGATGTATGGGAGTGAAAAATGTTCTCACTGCTCCAAGCCAACCTCACCTGCACGCGGTCATCCTGCTGGACAACGAACGAGGCTCTGGCGACCAACAGATGGCGTTATAATCATCATCATCATCAAAAACAAGCGTAGCTAAATGACACAGGCCGGTGACGGGCAGCAGATCACCGGTGCGAGAAGCTACGGCCTGCGATCGCCAACCCGCATGCCCAGCGTGGTGATTATGGGCAAACCCTCATTATGAACAGCACAAACAATAAATGGCCCCCAGTTCCCGGTCGCCCTGCTAGTCCTGACCAAGGTGGCGGTCAAGGAAATGGCAGGGCAGGGGGTGCGAAGAAGTAGTGTAGGTCGCCCTGAGGCCAGGTAGTGACAACCTGCGAAAAGTTGGTTGGAAAAAAATGGATGAGGACCAAGACCAAGCTCAGTGGCGTTCATTAGGAGAGACCTACATCCAGCAGTGGACAGATATGGGCTAATGATGATGATGATGATTATGATGATGATGAAGATGATGATGATGATGATGATGATAACCTCCTAACTCCCCCCCATTATATCTAAGAAGCATGTCGGTCACATCAGCTTTCAAACAGAAAAAAATGCATTTAAATAGCAATCTATTCGTTTGGGAGATACGATGCTACAGACAGACATACGGATACAGTGATACATACATACAATGATACACGCCCTAAACTTATAACACACCTCTTTTTTGTAGTTCGTGCATTAAAAACGCATCGTAATCCGTCCAGTAGTTTAACGTGATGCGCGAACAAACGAACAAACACACAATGTTCATTTACTCATTTTAAGTTCCCGAGACCACTTTTTTAGTTAAGTTCTTTATACAGACTTTTTGTTACTTAGCTTCATTGTAGGTAAGTATAGATTATATATACATTGTAGGTAAGTATAGATTATATATACATTGTAGGTAAGTATAGATTTTAAATCTGTTGTTATTTTTTCAGTTCGTCGATGATGAAGCTCTCGGCTCGATCCTAGACTCTGAGTCAGCAATCGACGAGCTTTCTCGCCAAATTCTGTCCGAGGCCAAACTGTGGGAGGCCATACAGGAAGCCAGCGCCGAGATAGCGAGGAGAAAACAGAAGGAGTTCGCTAACTACCAGTAAAATATTAACTGACTGGCTTTATAGATACCCTCGTATGCCGTAGCGTTCTGGCTGATACAAGGATAATACTCTAAATAAGATCAAAGATGGTACAGGCTTTTTAGATGGTACAATTAGATGCAAATATCCCCAAAAACTACGGAGTGGACTCAGTGGCGTTCTCCTGTAGACGGAGTACCGATAGTATTCTCCGTCTACGAGCCCTGTGTTTTTCAATTTCGTATGGATTTGGAATCTTTCGTTAGTTCAGAAAACCACAATTTAGTTCAATATCATCATTTAAAGCGTAGGTACAAGTGCTTAGGTGATTAAATTATAATCAGACAATTTTGAGGATATCTTTGAATCCTATCAGAAATTATGATTTAGGTACCTACCTACTGTTGTTCTATTTCCATATACTGTCGCTTCATCGCCACCTTATACTATGCAATAACTAGTCCGTTGTCCCCTCCAACTAAAATTCCCTGTAACTTTAGAATGGGATTCAAGTTAGTAATAGTTTAAATTGTGCGATCTAGAAAGCTTCATAATTTTAAATTATCGTCGCAAAGTATTTTAATTATTATCCTTGAACAATTTAAATAATATTTATTATAAATACTTACTGTTTTATATTAGAAAACAATATACGTAAATGACGGTGGAAATACTACGCTATAATATTAATTCGTTTGTAAGTTATTCATTATGACCTAGGAGGTGACGAACCTAATAATTATTTTTGTGATATAATTTAAGTCTGTTTCTCGCATAAGTTGTGCTGTTAGGACAGCGGTACTCAATCGTTTACATGTGGCCACAGAACGTATATATTAAAAATAGACAAAAAGAAGCGAACTCTGTTTAAAAAGGTTAATAATGAGTTAGTTCATATTCTTATATAACTTTATTCTCATATAACCTTATTCTTATATAACCTCGTTCATGTATAACCACCCCTACCCATAATATTTGTATTTTTAATCAAAAGGGCCTCCACTAACGCCTTTTACCTAATGGTCCGGGCACAAACCCGTGACTTTACGAACAAGTAAGCACATATGATTCCAGGCATTGAATTCTGTTTTGATTATGAAGAATATCAAAAATAAGTATAACTTGGACACAAGAAACTTCTCGTCTCGTGGTCTTCTTGTTTTCACGTTGTGTTTAACGAACAAAGGTGACCTGAGTATCGCTATGTTGCTTCGTTATGTCGTTCATCTTGATCAAAATTATTTATTTTACGTAGTTTGAAGCTAAATTAGTTTGTTAATTAATAACAATGTTTATAGAAGAAATAAAACTTCTTCGTCTGGATAATATTCTTTTTATTTAATATTCTTATTAAAACTAGATATTTTTGTTGATTTTATGTCTATTTATCCAGCCTTAATAGACATAAAATCGTTTTTATATTTTACATTGCAAAAATTGACAGGAAGAATGAAATATTTCAAGATTTTTGAGTGCTCATAAACTTCAATAATTATAATTTCGTAATATTATATAGTAAGTTTGTATTTGCCTGTTATCTTGTTTGCAAGCGACGTAGGTAATTTTAAATATGAATCATGCTTGCTTGGCAGCTTCACAGTTTGTCCCTATTAATTTAGCACCCAAAAAGTATCAGAAATATTTCAAGGTATGCAGCCTTAATTCTGTTCCTAAACCTCGAAGAACCTATTTTCGAACATATCGTCGTAAGGATAAGGCCTGTTGGACATCCATTGTTCTGGAATATTCTCTACGATGTAGACTGGAAGTTTTGGCTTGTCAGATCTTGAAAGTTCTTGTTGGGTTTTGATGTCGTGGCCATTTTGTGGTGTGAACTGTAAAAACGAGTGAAAAGGATTCTAAAAAATTCTAAACATAGACATATAAGTATTAAAATAGCTAGAAATTTGATTTTCTCTTAAAAGTAAAGCTAAGGTCATTTTCAAAAACTTTCATCTGGCTCCTAAAAGGGAAAAAACGAAGTAGCTAAAGCCACAGTCACTGGAGGCCACAGATAGCTTAGTTGGTACAGCACTGGAACAGTATATTTCCATAGACGCACATTCAAATCCTGCTTTGTGGTCGGTCCATTCCCCAACCCTGTCTTTACTATTTTATCATATGAAAAGACAAGACATTTATTATAATAATCTTACTTTCATGGCGTCAGGGATCCGTTTCCTCCTGAGGTAGTTGAAGCAGCACGATCGGAAGTGCCGCGTGCCGCATGCCGAGGTGCACTCGCTTCCGCACGAGTCACAGGAGAGGCTCGCCGCCCACATCGTGCTGCCTGTACCGACATATCATTAACAAAACATAAATTCAAAAACTAACCCGACTACGGTCGGGTAAAAAATAGCCTATGACACTATACATGAAGACGAATCGATTGATACTTCGCTTGTCAATATCGGACCAAGTTTTTAGTTTGACCACATAACCTACATAAACTAATATTATTTGTTGATGTGCTAAAATTTAAGTTTGTTAGTGCAATAAAGAGTTCTCTATCTATCTAATCCTTCCTTTGCTTCGCCGTAGTTGGGTACAAAATAGACTATGACACTATACCTGAAGACGAGTCGATTCCTACCTCGCATGCAAATGGGGGCGACGTTATGGTGGAACATCCACATACATACATAGACTGGTAAACTCATTAACCTTCCCTTGCTTCGCCATACTCGGGTAAATATATTATAAATATTTATTTTTAGAACAATATTGGGTAGTGCTTATACGTAGATGGGAAAATTGGTATAATCGATAATTTTGGAGTGGAAACTTTATCATGGCAGCGTGGCAGTCATGGCACAGGTTGGATGTGACTACTAGTCTAATAGCTTAAAAAAATAAGTATATTTTCCTATCACATTCAGTAACTTCATTAGGTGCACACATGCATCATGCTCTGAACATTCATTCATCTAGATCTATAATTCCAGAACAAATACATAATAGGAACATACAAAACGGCCATCTATAAAAAAATCTACCAGTTTTTTTCTGTAGTTAACAGTAGAGCTCTGCTAATGTTCACAGTTAAATCATGCAGACTACATAAACTCTAAACCACAATTATTCTACCACACATTCATGTCACCTGAGCCAAAGCCTCGTGGTTCAGACGCGTCCTTTTTATGCCGCCTAGAGTCTGCCTGCGACCATGTCGCTATTAAAACACGAGTATTAGGTTCTTTTGTATTTAATTTCAATTCCTTATTACTTGATATGGTCATTGCAATTAGTAATAGAGATAAATGCTTTAATGTACACGCCAAAAAAATAGGAACTATTGTAGAAATCTAGCATTAAGCGCCTTTTTTAAAGGATTAGGTACTTCTAATATCAATAAATACAATTTGAATAGAAGAGTTATGTAACTAGAGTTTATATTTGAAATATTATGGGGCCACTTGAGGGGGCGTAGAAAAAGATTGAGGAACATTGGACTAGGTAAAGGTTAATTTAACCCATGAGAATAAATTTAGAAAAAAGTATTCATTTCCAAACATAAAAACTAGCTGTACCCCGGCTTCGCTCGCGTGGTCATTTCTCTAGGTAAAAAGTAATCTATGTGCTATTCCAAGACCTAACATCATATTCTGTGCTAACATACCAATATACCAACATTTGATCAATATTTCTTCAGCCGTCCAAAACAATTTTTATAGATGGCTCGGCTTCTATTCATCGGATTAAGATACACCAGTTTTTAAGTCAAACCCTAAGCTATGCAACAGTGTAAACGGCATTGGTCCTGTAATTTGTAAGTGATGCGCAAACAAACATGCATACAGACAAATAGATGGACAGACACGATTTTGAATGTTATATTCTTGTTTAGTAGCATATTTTAAGTACCCTAGACCAATTTTTTATAATTATCGTCTATGTACAGACTTTTTCGTACTTATTGTTTTACTATACGTAGTATATAGTAAGAAACGTATAAAACACTTACCAATAAGCACCAACGAAACAACGGCCGTGAGTTTCAACATGTTGTAGAAATAAAATGTAAAAGAGCTAAAACTGATTTTGGCGCCAAACTGCCGCTTGCCGGAGAGCGTGGAGCGGCCGCGGGCTGGTGCGAGAGTGCCGGATGTCGGGGACATCCCCTTTTTATATCAAATCTAAGTCTGCCTACTTATCATGCGGAGGCTGCACAGCACGTGACGAAAATAATACATTTTTTATCATTTTATCTATAGCTATTTAGATTGAAGATCTTTACCCATTACATAAATAGATATATAGTTTAATACCTTCTGTCCAATTTGTTATTAACATATGCTGTATCCAGGAGCTCTGTTTACGCTTTAGCCGTTTTCCGTTGTGAACTGAGATTTTTCTGTTATAGTAATTACCCGTGCTAATCTAAGCTAATCTCTTTAACCCCCGAACTCGAAAGAGAACAAAAGTAATGAGTAAGTAATTATAAGTTTAGGGTGTGTATGTACTCTTGTATCCGTGTGTCTGTCTGTGGCATTGTAGCTCCACAAAATAATGTACCGATTTCGATGCGGTTTTTTCTGGTTGAAAGCTGATGTGATCAATATGGTTCTTAGCTTAGCTATAATAGGGGAAGGAAGGGAGGGGGAATGAGCAACGTAGCTTCCAAACGAATGGAACTATTTTGATGCGGTTTTTTTTCTGTTTGAAAGCTGAAGTGATCGAGGTGGTTCTTAGCTATAATAGAGGAGGGAAGGGGAGTGAGAATTGTAGCTCCTAAGCGAATGGACATATTTTGATTGATCTACCTATAAAAAAGTACCGTGGCCACAATAAATAATAGTACTACGCCGTGATATACCTACCTATCTACAAAAACAGTACCGTGGCCACAATAAATAATAGTACTACGCCGTGATATACCTACCTATCTACAAAAACAGTACCGTGGCTACAATAAATAATAGTACTACGCCGTGATATACCTACCTATCTACAAAAACAGTACAGTGGCCACAATAAATAATAGTACTACGCCGTGATATACCTACCTATCTACAAAAACAGTACCGTGGCCACAATAAATAATAGCCACGTTGTATGGCAATGCTTAGTCTTTGGGCAAAGTAACAGCCAGCATATTGGTCGCATGTTGCTTCGACCAGACGCCTCTACATCTCTGTATATTTGATGAGCTCCTAAGGGTACTACTAAATGTAAGGGTCCTCCTAAAGGTAGTATATATATACATATATATATATATATATATATATATATATATATATATATATATATATATATATATATCTATATATATATATATATATATATATATATATATACTATATATATATATATATATATATATATATACTATATTTGCTTTTTCAATTGAATTTTAAAAGTTCTTTATTTACTTATTAAATTATAACCTTGCACAAATTCCAGTGTTAATTTAATCCTAGAACGCACAATTAGATTTGTTTAACTGTTAATCAAGCTAACAAATTGCTTATCTAAACTTATAAAAATAAAAATTCAACAATGTAGGTATACAACATAAAATTATGACAAATGTTTACTGATAAAAACAGATTTCTTAAACATGCAAGCTTTAGTTGAGCGTTACAATACTAAACATACTTAATATTTGAATCATTAGATAGCTCAAAGCCAAAATACAACAAAAATATGACAAATGTTTACTTATAAAAACAGATTTCTTAAACATGCAAGCTTTAGTTGAGCGTTACAATACTAAACATACTTAATATTTGAATCATTAGATAGCTCAAAGCCAAAATACAACAAAAATATGACAAATGTTTACTTATAAAAACAGATTTCTTAAACATGCAAGCTTTAGTTGAGCGTTACAATACTAAACATACTTAATATTTGAATCATTAGATAGCTCAAAGCCAAAATACAACAAAAATATGACAAATGTTTACTTATAAAAACAGATTTCTTAAACATGCAAGCTTTAGTTGAGCGTTACAATACTAAACATACTTAATATTTGAATCATTAGATAGCTCAAAGCCAAAATACAACAAAAATATGACAAATGTTTACTTATAAAAACAGATTTCCTAAACATGCAAGCTTTAGTTGAGCGTTACAATACGAAACATACTTAATATTTGAATCATTAGATAGCTCAAAGCCAAAATACAACAAAAATATGACAAATGTTTACTTATAAAAACAGATTTCCTAAACATGCAAGCTTTAGTTGAGCGTTACAATACGAAACATACTTAATATTTGAATCATTAGATAGCTCAAAGCCAAAATACAACAAAAATATGACAAATGTTTACTTATAAAAACAGATTTCTAAAACATGCAAGCTTTAGTTGGGCGTTACAATACTAAACATACTTAATATTTGAATCATTAGATAGCTCAAAGCCAAAATACAACAAAAATATGACCAAAGGTTTACTTATAAAAACAGATTTCTTAAACATGCAAGCTTTAGTTGAGCGTTACAATACGAAACATACTTAATATTTGAATCATTAGATAGCTCAAAGCCAAAATACAACAAAAATATGACAAATGTTTACTTATAAAAACAGATTTCTTAAACATGCAAGCTTTAGTTGAGCGTTACAATACTAACCATACTTAATATTTGAATCATTAGATAGCTCAAAGCCAAAATACAACAAAAATATGACAAATGTTTACTTATAAAAACAGATTTCTTAAACATGCAAGCTTTAGTTGAGCGTTACAATACGAAACATACTTAATATTTGAATCATTAGATAGCTCAAAGCCAAAATACAACAAAAATAAGTCAACTATCCAACAAAAGTTAGCGAGTAGGTAGTTACCTACGCATCCTTTTGTTAGGAAGCAAACAAACACTAACATACATAACACTAACATGCAATAGGCAAGCAACAGGAGCAATTCGGCCTGGCTGCCAATCGTATAGTGACAATCACCCACACAAGCCAGCACAGCCAACCGCACGCGCTGCGCACATGCCTATCGGTCTATTCTATATCCTAAGATAATAAGAGCGAGAGTCGCGCGCGCAACGGCAAGGGAGCGCATGCTCACTTGGTAGGCCACTGTAGGTGACTATTCATCGCACTCGAGAAACAAGTGATGGGGTAATTTGTATCGATTGTACTTGTCGATGTAAGATATGTTTTTCTTGTGAGTTTTACATATATTTTTAATGAGTTTATTTTTACTACGTGGATTGCTAGGTAAATAGAATTTTTTAGACAGTTTAAAAAATAATTCATTTAAGATGGGAAAATTAATTTGGTTAATGCTCGTTGCCTCGTGAACATAATGGCCTCTGTTTTAGAGGCATTTATTTTTAATTTCCACTTGTGGAAGTAGCTGGAAAGTAGGTCGAGGGACAGTTGGTGGCGAGCAACGATTAAATCAATGTCTTTAGAGGATGTAAACGATGCTGTGTAATCAGCAAAACCGGCCATCTTTGTGCGTGTTTGTATAGGTATATCATTAACGAATAGCAAGAACAACTGAGGTCCAAGTATCGAACCCTGGGGTACACCAGCGGGAACTGGTTTCGGTATGGAGGTGAAGTCTCCTATATGAACTCGGAATGATCGATGAGCTAGGTAGGATCTAATTATGTTAATCAAAGATAAAGGGATGCCTAAGATGACCAGTTTGTGGATAAGGGCTTGATGCCAGACCGTATCGAAGGCTTTTTCGATGTCAATAAGGAACATACCGGTTGATTCCTCCATATTGAGTCCATGAACAACAGTCTCTGCAACTCTAGCCAACTGCTGAGTTGTTGAATGAGATTTACGAAAGCCAAATTGCTCATCTATTAGGCTCGCTTCTGAGGCTCTGCGTAGGCGGTGATAAATTATTTTTTCAAATAATTTACCTAGGCACGGCAGAAGACTGATAGGACGGTAACCAAATGGATCGCTGGGATCTTTACCAGGCTTATGTATCGTTAAATAGTTTCGTGAGCATTACTATACATTTCTGCGGCAAGTTCTTTATGAGGTGATTAGAAATTTGATCCGAACCAGGTGCTTTACATATCTTAAGTTTATTTGTGCATTTTCTGATTTCGGCGGGACGAACTAACGAGATTTGGAGACTTTCAGATGAAAGGTTGACTAGAGCATTAGTGGATGTTTCTACTGTTTGCTGTTCATCGCTATCACAGTCATGAGTCAGCAGCATATTAGCAGAAAATGAGTTTGCTAAAATATCGCACTGCTCTTTAGCGTTTGAGCTTTTGGTACCATCCTGAGACTTGAGAGGTGGAATAGCAAAGGAAGAGGTGGCTTTAAGTCCTTTGGCTGTTCGCCAAAGATCTGTTCCAGGATTATCAACCTTACTCAATTTACGATTCCACTGCTCGTCGCGGTGTAATTTCAACGCACTATTTCACGTTGAATTTGCTTCACTTCATGATGAAACACTTTGCGGATAGAGCTGTCTGTTTCTCTAGCTGAATATCGCCGTAATTGGTTTTTATGTTTTATTTTTCTTTTGATGCATCTTGGTAATGAGGATTCCCAAGGCTTAAGGTTTGATGTCGGTATACTAATGTCCCTTGCAGCAATGATGGAATCCTGAAGGTTTGAGATGGCCGTGTCATATATTTGCTATTGACCAACAGCTAGATCAGCATCCTAAACCTGTGCATCTAGAGATTAGACATTGGAAGGAACTCTTCCTTGAGTATTCTAGGTATAAAAACAAACCCTTAAGGATGAAATTTTGAAAAACCAAGTTTACGCGTGAGCAAAGAAAGCCGCCGGGCGCAGCTAGTTTAGGATAATTATATTTGACTGTCTATTCGTCCTTTAGTAAATGTAACGTGGGTTCAATAAAAATATATCATAGCACACCATCCATACAGTCCAGACAAATCTAAACTGCATTCACGATGTGTCCAAGCGAAGCCACGGACCTTTACTAGCTTATGTATCAATAACAACCAACTCTTGCGGAAACTTCAACTAAATTAAATTAATATTTTAAAAGTTTTCTTATAAAAATGCAAAAATACATCGCATCGGCCGCGCGCGCTGACTCCGCAAGTTCTTAGATACTGTGACCGGCGCCACAGAATAAATACATCGCATCGGCCGCGCGCGCTGACTCCGCAAGTTCTTAGATACTGTGACCGGCGCCACAGAATAAATAACAGTACATAGAGTTGTGCCGTCAGTGGCTATAGCTACGAGGTGGTTTCACAAATGCCTGATAAATGTATTCAGGGGCGGCTTTGCCTACACGCCAAGTAGGACCGGGCCTCGGGCGGCTAGATTTAGCGGCGGCCAATCATTTAAGATAATGTCCTGACCTTAATTTTACTACGTCTTGAGAAGTACATAACAATTAATCATCCCTATTAAGCATGGGGCAACAGCTAGTAAATTCATATAATTTAGCTCAGTATTGGAGCTGAGAAGGGGCGGCTGGTGTTACACGGCCTAAGGCGGTATAGCCTGCAAGTCTTCCTCTGGTGCTACACGGGCTAGGGCGGCCTAGACTGCTAGTTCGCCTCTTGTGCTACACGGACTAGGGCGGCCAAGACTGCTAGTCCGCTTCTGGTACTATAGGACCTAGGGCGGCCAAGACTGCTAGTCCGCCTCTCGTGCTACACGGCCTAGGGCGGCCAAGACTGCTAGTCCGCTTCTGGTACTACAGAACCTAGGGCGACCAAGACTGCTAGTCCGCCTCTCGTGCTACACGACCTAGGGTGGCCAAGACTGCTACACGGTACTCTGCTCGGACTGCTGCTCTGAATGTTCAATGTTCTATCACTGTTTGGACCGACCCGAACATGTGCACTTTAGGATGGCATCGGGTTCGATTCTCAATCCCAATGACTAAGTTGGTTAGTACTCACTATAAGTATTTAATTATATATAAAATACACAGGATTTTTCATCACTCAAAACGGTGATGGAAAAAAGCCAGCCTATCAAGAACATAGGAAATGTGGTGACCAAACCTATCTTTTTGCGGAACCCACGCGGACGAAGTCGCGGGCAACAGCTAGTGTTTACATATATTACTTAGAACATATCTGTAAGTTTGCATTTCATTTGCTCTTTGTACATAAGCTACTCAATACTCAAGTCTCCACCAAGACAGTACCTACCTCCATAGATCTAGTTAAAGGCGGAGATACGGCACGCTTTAATATCACGTAAATAAAAACTGGACTAGATACAACTAGCTGCGCATCGCAGTTTCACCCGCTTGTGTGATGATGATGATGATGATGAAAAGTATCCTGTATTATTCCAGGGTATAAGCTATCTCCAGTCCAAATTTTATCAACATCCGTTCAGCCGTTTGAGCGTGAAGGGGTAAGAAACATACACACAAACTTTCACCTTTATTATTGACCGAGCGAGAGCGAAGCGTCTCCGTTTCAGCTTGGGAAAAAATATTTCGTATGTGCGGATGTCTGTCTGTCCGGCTGTTCTCCTCTACAGGTCACATTTCTCAACCGATCTAGACGAAACATGTTATACAGGATTAACAAAAATTTTGAATTTTTTAGTCTCGTTAGTTTTGATTTTATTTTAGTTCTTCCAAAAAGGGGCAAAAAGGGGGGCTACTGAATATCTCCGCCTTATTAGGTCCGATTTTGATCGTGCTTTTTTATTTGAAAGATAGTAACTTTAAGATGGTATCATAAAAAAATTGGTGAAGATCTGATGAGGATCTTCGGCGTGATGAGCAGAATAGCTCCTCAAAATGCAGTAAATTGCTCACTTTTAGGTTTCTACAACAGCAATAGACATACGCACACTGTAGCGCGAATGAAAGTCACTGCTAACACGGGCTACAAAACGATACTGTGACTGAGGCCAAAGAAGGCCAATTGTATGCGGTGCACCTAATTCATGCGGTGTGGTAGGATCTGGTATGTACCTAATCTTCCCACTATTAATAAGATCTATGCCTATCTATCTCCCATCTTCTCGGTACACTTTGCCCGCAGCACTCCTCGCTGAAACTTGATACTCCGCGAGCTAAAACCAATCTCGTGTTGCTCTAATAGTCCTGCACTAGATGCTTTCAGCTCATGTTTGCGTGTTGTGCTCGAGTCCATCCATATCAACTATTTACTAAACTTAAGTATTACCTGACTGTGCAGGGTTGTTTTTGGGTTGTATGTATGTGGGTATGTTTGTTTGTATGTTCCTTGGGTATATGAAGTGTCAAGAAAACGATTATGGCGGCTTACAGTTGTCATATTGTATTCCTGACGCAACAAAAATGACTGTCAAGTGAGGTATCAAAATTCCATTCTATATTTTTGTTGAAAAGGTAGATCTGTGATCTCCAGGATGGTACCATATGTATTTTAATTTATGAAAGTTGGTTTAGTAGCTTTTTACCCGACTGAGCAGATGGTATTGTATTTATCAGCTTATAGGCTTGTGGCAAAAATATAGACAAAACGCGTAGACCGATTTTGATGAATCTTACGTCAATTGATTTCTCTTAATCTTGCGAGTGCTACTAAAGACATAATAGTAATGAAAATTCAATATGGCGATAACTGGACGCCATATTGTGAAAAAAATGAAAGTCGATGAACTATGTTAAGTGGGGTATCATTGAATAGGTATTTTAAAATCATCTTTATGTTTATCTTATCATTTTTAATTTCGAACGAACGTTAAGATCTAAAACGATTTAAATTCAGTTGGTTTTCACTGCGTAAATTTAATTGAATTGTTTGGTTAATTGTTAAACTAAACTAAACGTGACAGACAGGATTGCTTTTGTCACCGCCGTCACAGAATAAATAATAGTACAAATACCGTATACTCCTACCTCGGCCATGTAGCGAGGCGCGGCGACGTGGAACATGCATGGAGAGAACACGCGGTAGATCTCCAAGTAGATGGACTGACCAGCTCCGAGTGGGGGACATGACGTTTTACGATGTGGTGCAGATGGCCGCCAACAGGAACGATGGAGACAAGCCGTCCACCTCAGAACAGCAGACTTCCTACTGATAACGGTCTTCAATCATGAAGTACCGACCACAGAGAGAGGTCTTGAGATCTATTTTGCAAGGAATTATTAACTGATAGGTGAGAAAATATATATATATATATATATATATATATATATATATATTTATTTAAACTGAAGAAAATGTATTTCATTTAAACTCATGTGGTAAGTAAGTAACCTATAACTATTTATTGTACAACCTGAGACTACATTGTATCGAAGTGTACATAATCAAACACAATCATTGTTTTACAAAATATAACCCTTACATAAACAATTTAAAACGTAAAGTTTTATAATGTTCATAATACAACAAAAGTTATTCAGTATAATCATTATACATACAACATACCTATACATTATAAATCTTAAAACTATATATTTACAACCTTAATTAATTACTAGCTGCTCCCCGCAGCTCTGCCTGCGTGCAAACTTTACCAACCCCGTTCAACCCCTCAGGGAATGCTTTCTTAGTGGTCTTCCAAGGGTGAGAAGTAGCCAGAACAAGTAGCTAGCGTGGTGTAGACTACGCACATCCTGAGGTAGTAACAATATGTACTAGCGTGGCGTAGACTACGCACATCCTGAGGTAGTAACAATATGTACTAGCGTGGTGTAGACTACGCACATCCTGAGGTAGTAACAATATGTACTAGCGTGGTGTAGACTACGCACATCCTGAGGTAGTTATAATTAAAATGTTTATGTTGTTCAAGTAAAATGTTGACTTTTATACCTTTTTGGAAAGCTTATGAAATGAGGAAGTTTTATTTGTAATTTGTACACTTACTCGTATGTCCGGTTCCTATTTCTTAAAACGAACTGTTGTCGCTTACTGTCCGTCAGCTTTTGATATAAACTCCATACAAAAAACGACAAAAAGTAACGAAACGTTGAAAAAACGACTCGTTTCATTTTAATAGGAATGGGAGGTTAATGTTATAGTGTTTTTTTTTACTATTATATGTTTTATTTGTTTGTTATTTTTTATATCAATAAAAAAAAAGGTTTATTTGTCAAAGTGGCAACATTTCAAATGTTTTTACATATTTTATTGCTAAAATTAAGCTTTGTTATTAACCCCCTTATTCCCCCTAATTCTTGCCAATCTAACCTACACTAGCCTACTAACCTAACCTACTAAGCCAATGGAATTGCAATTAAATCGATATTTTTAATCCCAACCTAAGCCAATGTAATTACTATTTATTCGAACCTAAGCCATTGGAATTGCAATTAAATCGATATTTTTAATCCCAACCTAAGCCAATGTAATTACTATTTATTCGAACCTAAGCCATTGGAATTGCAATTAAATCGATATTTTTAAGCCCAACCTAAGCCAATGTAATTACTATTAATTATAAGTATGCTAATAATTACTATCACAATGTACCTTAAACACCCTGCTTTGGTTATTAATTAACCAACTTGATTTGCACAAACATAATTGATGCCCCTAATATATTGTTCGTTAACTTCGTCTTCGCTTTCAGCTAAACTTCGCTTCTTCCGCTCCTTCGTGTGCCGCTTGTAGTGCAGCAGCAGCTTGCTGCGCGTCATGAACCTCTTCAGACACACGTCACACTCGAACCTGCGGTCTCCTTCGTGCATCTTCACGTGCATGACGAGGTTGTTCTTCTGCACGAACGCCTTGGAGCATATCTCGCACGTGTAGGGTTTCTCTCCGGTGTGGATGCGCTCGTGGCGCTCGAGGTCGGCTTTGCGGTAGAACGCGGCGAAGCATTTGGTGCAGATGAAGTTTTTTGTGCCTGTAAGTGAAGATGGGATATGTCAGGTTCTAGAAAAATCTAAGACGTACAACAGGAGTTACATCTGTGAATTTATGTATGTCGAAATGAGGTGGCGCTGACCTCTGGTGACAGTGAGTCGCCGCCCAATGGCCTGTAACGTGGTTTAATGACCATTGACAATTTCAAATTTAATTTCAAAATGGCGGCCAAATGGGTGAACTTGACTCGTAAAACTTATTTGTATACCCATACTAACTGCGCCCCGCGGCTGTGCGCGCGAATACAATTTTCCAGGATAAAAAGTATCCTATCACTGTATTCCGTTACTGCGACAAACAGATGGCGAATAACGGTGATGCTACTGTACGCAACCGCGAAGGAACGGAACTGCGATAAACAATCATATTATTTAGACGCTGGAAAGCTCACGTAAGGAAAAAAAAGAAGAACTCGAAATAAGATATAAAATAATGTATTGGCTGCTTGGAAGACACTCTAAGCTGTCAATTCACAACAAACTGTTGTTATATAAGCAAGTCCTAATGCCAGTTTGGACTTATGGTATACAGCTGTGGGGCTGCACCAAACAGAGCAATACATTAATTATCAACGATTCCAGAATAAGGTACTGCGGGAAATTGTAAATGCCCCTTGGTACATAAGAAATGACGATCTCCATCGGGACCTCTATGTAGAGTTTGTTGACATTCAAAAATATGCAGAAGCTCACGTACAAAGACTTCACCATCATGTAAATGTCGAGGCGATCCAGCTCCTCGACCACACGGACATAGTGAGAAGACTTAAACGAACAAAACCGTTCGAGTTAGTGAAGTGTTTAGTGACAGTAATTTTAGTGCAAAGTAGTGCTAATGGAAGTGCTACTGATAAAGAACGCACGAACAAAGTGTCCTAATCTTAATAGAGACAATAAGAAAAGTGTTTTTGGACACGTTCTTAGTTAAGCCATTTTAAAAGTTTATTTTAAATTAAATAAAACTGCTTATTGGCCTTATTCAAGGCTAGATTGTAATAATAATACGGGAAATCATTATGATGAATTATAGAAAATAAAAAAATTAAAATTAAAAAAAATTGTGTCCGCATTCGTAGTTACTATATATACTGCGACAGTAGGTTAAGGCAAACATGTTTTTTTAAAATGTCGTTATGTGTTTAACAAACAGCTTAAGAGCAACAAGGCACCAGGGGAGGACGGAATAACGACAGAGCTACTGAAAGCGGGTGGAACACCGGTACTTAAAGTCCTTCAGATGCTGTTTAACTCCGTCATCCTCGAGGGTACTACGCCAGAGGCGTGGCACAGGAGCGTAGTGGTTTTGTTAAAACCCTCTTGAAGAATTATAGGCCCATTTCGCTGCTGAGCCACGTCTATAAGCTGTTTTCGAGAGTAGTTACAAACTATCTCGCTCGTCGGTTTGACGACTTTCAATCTCCCGAACAAGCTGGATTCCGGAAAGGCTTTAGCACCAAAAACCACATCCATACGCTCCGGCAGATTATACAGAAGACCGAAGGGTATAATCGGCCACTATGTCTAGTGTTTGTGGACTTCTCTCTCAAAGGCTTTCTCGTAGAAAGCCTTTGATTCAGTCGAGACCTGGGCAGTGCTACAGTCATTACAGCGGTGCCAGATTGACTATCGGTACATCGAAGTGTTGAAGTGTTTGTAAAGCAAGGCCACCATGATGATAATGAGGTCTCCAAGATCGGAGCACGAATTCTATCAAATTGCAAAAAGGGGTGAGACAGGGAGAATTTATTTCTCCGAAACTGTTTACCTCTGCACTGGAAGATATATTCAAGCTTCTGAACTGGAACGGATATGGCATTAACATTAATGGCGAAAGCATCACTCACCTTCGATTTGCCGATGATATAGTCATCATGGCAGAAACCCTGGAATACCTAAGCACAATGCTCAGTGACCTCAATATTGTTTCCCAACAGGTGGATCTTAAAATGAATATGAGTAAGACGAACATTATGTCAAATACCCATGTCGCACCCATGCCGGTTTATGTTGGGAACAATATTATCGAAGCTGTTGATCACTATGTCTACTTGGGTCAGACGATCCAACTGGGAAGATCCTTCGACAATGAAGTCAACCGACGAATCCAACTCGGATGGGCAGCGTTCGGGAAATCGCACCATATCGTCTGGTCGCAGATACCGCAGAGCCTCAAGACGAAAGTTTATAATCAGTGCGTGTTACCAGTGATGACATACGGCACTGACACGTGGTCGCTAACTATTGGTCTCATACACAAGCTCAAAGTCGCGCAGCGTGCAATGGAGAGAGCTATGCTCGGTGTTTCACTACGCGATAGAATCTGAAACGAGGAAATCCGTAGAAAAACCAAGGTTACCGACATAGCTCTCAGAGTTTGCAAGTTGAAATGGCAATGGGCAGGCCATATAGTTCGCAGAACCGACAACCGCTGGGGAATAAAGGTTCTCGAATGGTGGCCACGAACAAGCATGCGAAGTGTAGGGAGACCCCCCACACGATGGACTGACGACATTGCAGCCATCGCAGGAAGTCGGTGGATGTAGGTGGCATAAGATCGCCCGTCATGAACTTCTAAAGGCTGACATGATGATGATGTGTTTATAATATTATGCTACTAAATAATATGCTTGTTTTTCGCAGTTCCGTTCCTTCGCGGTTGCGTACAGTAGCATTATCGTTATTCGCAGTCTCTTTATCGCAGTAAAGAAATACAGTCGTATTCTATGTTGGGGTCTATGGTACTGGTACACAGCATCTAAATACAACATTTCATAAAATTCGATCCAGCCGTTTCTGTTCCACTTTTTACCCGACTACAGCGAAGAAAAAAGAGGGTTATGATTTTGACCGTTATTAAGTATGTTTGTTCAGCTGTATAACTTCTAATAATGTGACAAATGAGGTATCGTTGGAAGCCTCTTCATCGTCCGCTGGTTATCGGCGTGACTTCACATTAAATATAATATAGGACAAAAAGTTATGAACTAAACTAGTGGCTGTGTGAGCTGTAGACCTCGCCGCGCGCACAAAGAACAAGGGCGGAATTTTATGCGATAAATTTTGCAGCTTCTTGAAATACCATTTCACAGAACTTAAGTTTTTTTTTTTTCAACATTGCATGTAAGCTAGGAAAAGCCTGGTTAACAAATCAAATTAAAAAATCATGAAATTGTACAGTAGTCGCAGCCAATGTATATGTTTGTGAAGTTAGGCTCTGTAACGATTGCGCAGGTACTGCTGTGGGGATAAAACAGCATAAAGTAAGAGCGAGATAGAATATGCAAAAACGTAAGCGAGTGAGCGAGGCAGTTATACAATGATGTCTACACCTTCAACGTTCGGATTGCGCTTGAAAAATAGTAGTTTGCGCAGCAACTAACAGACAACTTCCGAGACATATACTTTCGCTGCGCCTACTATAACTTCATTTCCTTCCTACAATGTTTTACCGGCCTTTTTGCCTACCCTACGTGTGAAAAAATATATTTAATACAATGACGTTTCCGGTTTGGACGTCAAAATCGTCAACACAGTATATACTTCCCATCCAGTTTTTTTAAACCAAAGGAGGTTGAATTACGCTTACTGGCGTTAAACCTTTTAACAGTAAGCGTAATTCAACCTCCTTGCGACAAACAGAATAATAATATAGACTGTGCTACAGACAAAATGGTACGTCAATATAAAACCTCAACAAAAACAAAACATTAGACTCGTAGCAAAGGGAATACAATGCATTATAGTTTATGGAGGAAGTGTAAAGAATGGTTGTTATGTTAATTTATTTAATTGTTTTGCACAAAAATAGTGTAGGTACAAGGAAGGACATAATACTAAACAGCATTATCTACCAGTTATGCAGGTCGTGAAAGAAATAATAGTACATAGGGCGTGCGGCTTAAAGTATTGAACAATAAATACAAAAGAAACAAAGGTTTGTGTAAATAAAATATTTTGTGAGTAATTGTTGCAAAATATTTGTGCTGAAATGGGACAACTGTTTCCCTACACAGTGAAACAGCAGTATTAACAGTAGTAATCTCGCTAGGCAGTACCAGATTGAAAATAACTATTATTCAAAAGCCTAGTCTGTTACCCTAGGTAGTAATTGAATAGGTATGTACGTACAATATCTTTAAACATTATATTTATCAAGCATAAGTACTTAATTGCCTTCCTAATTAACCAGATAAAATAATTAAAATCTCTAAGACTTGTTTCAAAGGTCGTAAACAGTAACATAACCTACAAAACTATGAAGCCTCATAAAAAATAATCCTGGCCTCCCTAAAAAAATATGTTAGACTAACAATATCAGTAAAAAAGATGCTGAATTACTAACGATATTTTGTTTAAGGACGCCGTGAATTTTACTGACATAAAAGTATGTATGGGAGTTCGCCATTGTTCATTTTTGCAAACAATCTAGCGGTGAACAGTAGCGCCATCTAGTTACCATAATGTAACACTAACATTAATAACCAAGGTGCTCCATCAATTCATACCTAGTGGGCAAAGGGCTGATTCCACTGGTAGAAACCCACTGGTTAATCAAAATAGTGAAGGTTTTTTAAGTTTTTTTTACTTTGACTGTAGTATGACTAGCATTGTGAAATGCAATTTGACTTACAATAATCAGTCACGTCGTATTTTTTTGATATATGGAACGTGGTTTGGCGTATTCAACTGACGTTTGTAGTTTTATTATGATGACAAATCATAATAAAACTACAAATGTCAGTTGAATAGTCTATGAAATATGGCCCAGAGTATATCAATAATGCCTGAGTATATCAAAGTTACGCCCGAGTATATCAAGGTAATGCCAGAGTATATCAAAGTTACGCCCGAGTATATCAAAGTAATGCCAGAGTATATCAAAGTAATGCCTGAGTATATCAAAGTAATGCCGGAGTATATCAAAGTAATGCCTGAGTATATCAAAGTAATGCTTGAGTATATCAAAGTAACGCCCGAGTATATCAAGGTAATGCCGGAGTATATCAAAGTAATGCCTGAGTATATCAAAGTAATGCTTGAGTATATCAAAGTAACGCCCGAGTATATCAAGGTAATGCCAGAGTATATCAAAGCCCTGAACATTATGCTTCATCTCATGCATACTGAGGTGCTCGAGCGGTGTGTACGTCTTGCTGCACTCTGTGCAGTGCACATGTAGGACCTCTCTCCGGAGTGAGTCCGAAGGTGCGTCATCTGGTACTCACCATTGTGCTTCATCTCGTGTATTCTGAGGTGCCCGAGCTGTGTGTACGTCTTGCTGCACTCCGTGCAGTGCACATGTAGGACCTCTCTCCGGAGTGAGTCCGAAGGTGCGTCATCTGGTACTCACCATTGTGCTTCATCTTGTGTATTCTGAGGTGCCCGAGCTGTGTGTACGTCTTGCTGCACTCCGTGCAGTGCACATGTACGGCCTCTCTCCGGAGTGAGTCCGAAGGTGCGTCATCTGGTACTCACCATTGTGCTTCATCTCGTGTATTCTGAGGTGCCCGAGCTGTGTGTACGTCTTGCTGCACTCCGTGCAGTGCACATGTAGGACCTCTCTCCGGAGTGAGTCCGAAGGTGCGTCATCTGGTACTCACCATTGTGCTTCATCTCGTGTATTCTGAGGTGCCCGAGCTGTGTGTACGTCTTGCTGCACTTCGTGCAGTGCACATGTAGGGCCTCTCTCCGGAGTGAGTCCGAAGGTGCGTCATCTGGTACTCACCATTGTGCTTCATCTCATGTATTCTGAGGTGCCCGAGCTGTGTGTACGTCTTGCTGCACTTCGTGCAGTGCACTTGTAGGGCCTCTCTCCGGAGTGAGTCCGAAGGTGCGTCATCTGGTACTCACCATTGTGCTTCATCTCGTGTATTCGGAGGTGCCCGAGCTGTGTGTACGTCTTGCTGCACTTCGTGCAGTGCACATGTAGGGCCTCTCTCCGGAGTGAGTCCGAAGGTGCGTCATCTGGTACTCACCATTGTGCTTCATCTCGTGTATTCTGAGGTGCCCGAGCTGTGTGTACGTCTTGCTGCACTTCGTGCAGTGCACATGTAGGGCCTCTCTCCGGAGTGAGTCCGAAGGTGCGTCATCTGGTACTCACCATTGTGCTTCATCTCGTGTATTCTGAGGTGCCCAAGCTGTGTGTGCGTCTTGCTGCACTTCGTGCAGTGCACATGTAGGGCCTCTCTCCGGAGTGAGTCCGAAGGTGCGTCACCTGGTACTCACCATTGTGCTTCATCTCGTGTATTCTGAGGTGCCCGAGCTGTGTGTACGTCTTGCTGCACTTCGTGCAGTGCACTTGTAGGGCCTCTCTCCGGAGTGAGTCCGAAGGTGCGTCATCTGGTACTCACCATTGTGCTTCATCTCGTGTATTCTGAGGTGCCCGAGCTGTGTGTACGTCTTGCTGCACTTCGTGCAGTGCACATGTAGGGCCTCTCTCCGGAGTGAGTCCGAAGGTGCGTCATCTGGTACTCACCATTGTGCTTCATCTCGTGTATTCTGAGGTGCCCAAGCTGTGTGTGCGTCTTGCTGCACTTCGTGCAGTGCACATGTAGGGCCTCTCTCCGGAGTGAGTCCGAAGGTGCGTCACCTGGTACTCACCATTGTGCTTCATCTCGTGTATTCTGAGGTGCCCAAGCTGTGTGTACGTCTTGCTGCACTTCGTGCAGTGCACATGGAGGGCCTCTCTCCGGAGTGAGTCCGAAGGTGCGTCATCTGGTACTCACCATTGTGCTTCATCTCGTGTATTCTGAGGTGCCCGAGCTGTGTGTACGTCTTGCTGCACTTCGTGCACATATAGGGCCTCTCTCCGGAGTGAGTCCGGAGATGCTTCTTCATCTGGTACCGGCTGTCGAACATCTTGGTGCACTGCTCGCAGGGGACGCGCTCCGACGGCTCTGGTTTCTTTCTGCTGCGTCTGGAACGTACAGTTTATTGTTAACTAGATGTTGTCCGTGATGTAGGTTTAAAAAAAACTTAAAAATCATAATGACATGTCTGTACAACTAATTCAACTTTGTGTTAAATATGTTGGTGTATATTCAACCCACAGTCACTAAAGGTCAAATATATATATATATATATATATATATATATATATATATATATATATATAAGTATTATATATATATATATATATATATATAAGTATTATATATATATATAATACTTATAATAAAGCAATAATCTCTCTTTATAATAAAATACTTTGACTTTGTACAATGAAGCTAATTAAGAAAAAATGGTCTAGCGTACTTAAAATAAGCTACTTAACAAGAATAGAACATTTTTAAAACTCGTGTCTGTCTGTTAGTAAGTTTGTTTGTATGTTTGTTCGCGCATCACGTAAAAACTACTGGACCTATTGCGATGCGGTTTTCGCTGTTGGATAGGTTAGGGTTTGATCAAATGTTGGTATATTGGTATTTTAAGTCCTGGAATAGCACAACGGTACTTATAACCTACAGAAATGACCACGCGTGCGAAGCCGCGGGCATCACCTTACTTATTCTCTCAATTTTGAAATATAAGAATAGCCTCCCAATTTGCAAATTATCCGTTTTTTTATGTAAGATGCAGTTGGAGGCATGAGGTTCGAGCTGATCCCGTCAATGTATCTGCATCTTATATTTTTATGTAAGATGCAGTTGGAGGCATGAGGTTCTAGCTGATCCCGTCAATGTATCTGCATCTTATATTTTTATGTAAGATGCAGTTGGAGGCATTTTTATGTAAGATGCAGTTGGAGGCATGACGTTCGAGCTGATCCCGTCAATGTATCTGCATCTTATATTTCTAAATAAAGAAAAACAAGTAATAATACGACAACCAGAAAAAGAGGACTGGATGAAGATTCCAACGAAACATGGCAACAGGTTATGAATAGAAAACAACGAACGCAGGAACTTCGAGGAAGCGTTGAATTATGTTTCACATCTAAGGACGCATTTCCAAAACAATTTGCGCTTGCGAAATTGTTTAAAACTCATAATATTTGTAACATAACCAAAGTGAAGTATATTAATCCTTACAAAATCATTATTGAACTGAACAACGCCAGCTCTGAACAGTTAATGCAATGTGAACAGTTTTCTGAGATGGGGTGGAGGTTTCAGCGACCTTTCGAGGTAGGCTTGTCATATGGAGTTATAAATAATAATAATAAATATCGAGTTGGATTTGTCAGAAGATGACTTATTGAAATCTATTTCATGCTCCACCGAGGTGTGTAATGTTAGACGTCTCAAACGTAAGAACATGAAAGATTCTACTTGGATAGATTGCGAATCAGTACGAGTAGGTTTTAAGGGACCTTCATTACCGTCACATCTATGTATATATGACATGAGAGTGAAGGTGGAACCATATGTGTTCCCCATTACCCAATGCACAAAATGTTGGAGATTTGGTCACACACATAGAATGTGCCCTTCTAAGTCCTATTACCCTAGGTGTGCTGGAAAACATGAGTCCTGTGAAACAACTTCCTATAGATGTATTAATTGCACTGAAAACTATATGGCCTTGAACAAAACTTGTCCAATGTACATAAAAGAGAAAAAAAACGAGATATCATGGCAGAACTTAATATTTCCTACAGAAAAGCAACACACACCTGCTGCTACTTTCCTACACTCCTGCTGTGCGAACACTCTCGGCTGGTCGACAAAAGGGGACTTCTGCACCTACCTATGCACAAATAGTGTCAGTTGTGCCCAATACTTAAGAGAATGTCGCAACACAGATGGAAGACATAATATCCCAAAAGGAAACACAAAAAAGAAAAAAGAACCGGAAGAAGACAAGAAAATCAAACTCAGATGACATACCTTTGATGAACAACACCAGCCTGATACTGAACAAACTAAAGACAGGACTCAGAAGATGGATTTTTCATTTAATCATTTACTATTAAAAATTAAAAGCATAATTTGCCAGAGATGAACCAATTAAAAGCAAAATACAGCGCTCAGTACAAATATGTCTAGAATATGTGATCAAATGGATTTTCCATAACACACCTGACTGGTCTTTTGTATTAAAGATTGTCAATGATTATGGATAAAGTCCAAAAAATAAACATTGTCCAATGGAACGCATAAAGTTTAAGACCTAAACTAGCTCTTTTTGAACGTCTTATGTATAAGGACAAACTTCATATTTCAGTTCTAAGTGAAACATGGTTAGAACCAGAAAGTAATTTTTCAGTTAAAGACTATAATGTGTACCGTAAAGACAGAGCGGATTCTTATCGAGGTGTTGCCATATTTACTCATAAATCTGTGAAATCTCAACTGTGCCCTATTCAAACATGCAATAGCAGTATTGAAATCTTATGGGTAGAAATTCATAACTGAGATTTTATTGAAAATGTTTTGTCTATTTACTGCCCTTCCAATGTTCAGACTTCTCTGCGTGGTTGGGATCTTATTTTTTCCTTATTGTCTGCTAAAACACTTTTACTTGGTGACTACAATGGTCATCACTCAAATTGGTCTATTAAGACTGACCGCCGAGGTACTCAAATCTTTGATTCTTTGGTAGATCATAATTATGTGACATTAAATGATGGTTCAGCGACCAGGATAAAGTTAGTTAATGGTACTTTACAACAGTCAACCCCGGACGTATCTGTAGTCTCATCAGATATTTCGCTTAAATTCAACTGGCAGGCTACAAAAGAATCTTTAGGCAGTGACCACCTCATGATTAAATTATCTTCATTTATTAATTACATTCCTTTGCATAAAAGAAAACGAAATTTATAAAATTCTAATTTGTTATCCTACATAAAATTTTTAGAAGTGTTTCTTGACTTCCATATTTGTGATTTTAATCTGCAACAGAAATACAACTCATTTGTTGATATTTTAAATAAGGCCGCAGACAAATATATACCATATTATAAAATCGGTCAAAATCCTAACAGCAAATTTAAGCCCAAACCATATTGGTCTCCTAACTTATCAAAATCAGTGGCGGAGCACAGGTTAGCCTTAGCTCACTTCAGACAAAATCCAATTCAGGATAATTTAGACATTCCAAAAGAAAGAATAGGTCATTCACAAAGATTGATAAGAAATGCAAGAAGTGTCTCCTGGCACAAATTTTGTACATGTATTGATGAGTCAACTTCAGCAAGTGATATGTGGCGCCGCTTGAGATGGATGAAAGGCTGTAGATCACCTAGACTTCATGTAGACAAGAAGATGGCTGAGACTGTACTTTGTAATCTATGTCCTGATTTCACCACACAACCACAGCCTACTTTTATTTCAAAAAACGCTAAACTTGAATATCCTATTACAATACAGGAACTCGAAAAATGTATAAAATCTAAAGACACCGCACCCGGATGCGATGATGTCTCTTTTTCAGTGACCAAGAACCTCCCTGAAGTTTGTAAGAATGTTCTACTCTCACTCTATAACAGCTTTCTATCCATTTGTTTTGTTCCGTGTTAATGGCGAAAAGTACGTATAGTTCCTATCCCTAAAACAGGATGAAATTCATCTTCCGCCTCAGCTCTTAGACCTATTTCTCTTATTTCCTGTTTGTGTAAAAATTTTCACTCTATCATAAATAATAGATTGGAATGGTATATGGAAAGCAAGAAGTTTTTCTCTGAACAAACAATAGGATTTAGAAAGGGTTGTTCCTGTCTAGATAATTTAAGTTGTTTGATTTCTAATATTCGGATTGATTTTACAAAAGATCTTATCACCGTAGGTTGTTTTCTGGAGTTGGAAAGTGCATATAATAATGTAGACATTGGTAATATCTTGTTTACTCTGGATCAGCTTGGAGTTGGTGCAAAATTCTGCAAATATCTCTGGACGTACCTTAAAGAGAGATTTCTGAACATTGAAGGTATGGGATATAATATCACCAGGTGCACAGGGCATGGTCTTGCACAGGGGGATCCCATCTAACCTTTGTTATTTAACGTGGCAACTATTCATTTATGTAAATCTATTACTAACGTAGGGATATCCCAATATGCAGATGACTATGTTTTGTATGCAACCTCAAGCAGCTTAACTGATGCCAAAACACATATTCAAACGGCACTCAACTCTCTGAATGTATTATTTGGCAATTTAAATTTAGATATATCTCCCTCTAAGAGCAAGTGTGCGTTTTTAGAAAAGGTTGCCAAAGGTTACCTACAGATTTAAATATTACCGTTAACAATAGTTCTCTTGAAGTAGTAGAGTGTGTAAGATGGTATGTGGCTGGACCGTTCACTTAGGTGGTGAAAACATACATGTGAAGTTTCAGTAAAAGTTTCAAAGATTCTAAACATATTTAAAGTTTTGGCTGGTGCAGAATGTGGAGTGCACCCCAAGTGTTGGCTGGTGCAGGATGGGGAGTGCACCCCAAGTGTTGGCTGGTGCAGGATGGGGAGAGCACCCCAAGTATTGGCTGGTGCAGGATGGGGAGTGCACCCCAAGTGTTGGCTGGTGCAGGATGGGGAGCGCACCCCAAGTGTTGGCTGGTGCAGGATGGGGAGCGCACCCCAAGTGTTGGCTGGTGCAGGATGGGGAGTGCACCCCAAGCACTTGCATAGACTTTATATTTCCATTATCCAAAGTTGTATAGACTATGCTAGTTTTTTATATGATAACAGTTCGATGATGTGTTTATCCAGATTAGACAAAATTCAAAATCAGGCTATGAGGATAATTGGTGGTTTTATCAGATCAACTCCAATTCACATTATGGAGCGCGAGCTTCATCTCTACCCATTATATTTACGTCGAAGATACCTTGCAGGGAAGTTTTCGCTGCGTAGTAAGACAACTTCCAATAGCCAATCCATTGAAGCTATTAACGAGTTGACTAGATTATGCTCAAATCGTTATTGGATTAACAAAAAAAACCCTGGTTGACTATTATATGGCAGGTTTAATGCCTACCATCAGGCGAACGCCCAGCTCGAATCAACTAAATGGATATGCTGTACCTAGGGAGTCAGTAACAACGAGGTGCACAAGTTCCACAGGCATCCAGACTTAGAGCAAATACCTGTAGATCCTTGTCCTGTGTGAGAATCAAACCTGCCTCGTGCTTTGCAGTTAGCTCATAACCAACTATGCAATGGAGGCTGTCAGTCATAGAAGGTCCAGTTCCCAGCACTGGAAACATAATGGGCTACTAACCTTTTTGGCTTATCATCACTGAGAGTGACTTCTTCATCGGATATTTCAATTATTTCACACTTCACTTCCACCTCTTGGAATATCTCTCTGTTACACTCCATAATTATCTGAAATATGAAGAAGTTGGAAAATTTGATTAACTAGGTTTTTAAAAAAATACGACTATTGTTGCACCTATCATGTTTGTAAGTTTTTACTTTAGTTAGTACATAATTGACGTTTGATCAATTTGTAAATCGAACAAAATTATGATGCAGTTTTATCAGGAGCGAGAGCGAAGCTGTAATTCTTTATAATAGGATTCGAAACTGAAAGTTTGCAAGCAAGTGCAGTTCGCTGCATGTTCGCCCTATCTTTACAACGTACAAACTAATAACTATAAAGCTAGGGTACACACCAATGAACATGTAAAAACACTTTTTGCGATAACTTGTTCTATGATGGGTATCGTAATTTACACAAAATTTGTTTTATTAACAATACATTCGTAAAATGCAAAATTCAATCAATTTGTTTCACAGACGATATCAAATCAAATGATGTTATTTTCAACAAAGAGTATTTATATATGATTTTCAAAGAGAATTTAAGTTATTTTTTGATAAAATTATGCGTTAAAAAGAGATAGGAAATGAAAAAATCAGTAAGAGTAAAAAAGGCGGCGATAAAGTTTTAAAAATGATAGAAAAAACTTTTGATCGACATTGACAGCTATGGTTTCAAAATCAAAGTGACATTTCCGATGGCATTGCCATATTTGTAGTTTAAATTTGTACCATTCTTGCCGAGTATGTACATAATTCGTATAACATTAGAAATAAACCCTATTGACGTAGAATTCATTGACCATTTTATGTGCTAGAGATAAACATACTTAGATTTTTTTAAGTGAAACGTCTCAAAAACGTGGTCACACTTGTGTGACCACGAGTCCGTCGCCGATACATACGGGGTACCATGATTAAAATATGAGACTGTCACGAATAGGGTTATATCGTCTCGCTTTTATAAGTGAGCTACTTTACCTACATACAATTATTAATTCAACTGTTGACTGTCCATACTTGTTAGGCTTGATCAACTTTAATGCCAAAATACGAAGTAGGGTTCCCCGAATTTACAATGTGGCCGCTTATAAAAACAATATCTCCCACAACGGCCCCATACCTCCATATAATAATCTACTGCACGGTAACTCTCCTAATAAACACTCAAATGATTATACCATGAAATTAAATGATATTGATATATTCAGTTGTAGTCACCGTTTCAGAAGTGCCATTTATAAACACTTTTCGTAATGCACTACAATTTTATGTATTGTGGTGTACTGTATCGTAACACTGCCATGATTTTGTATATAAGAACTTATTCACAGTTAGGTATTTCTTTATTGTAATTCAACAGCTTGCGTTTTTGGGTGGCGATAGTGACGGATGTATGTCTGATAACATGGTCATAATACACCTATCATTGCAAGTAGAAGGCAATTAAGGGAACTTGCAGTCTGCTCGCCTATACAATGCATTTAAAATACCTACCTATATTGTGGAATAGTGCTTGACACTTTAGCTATAAGTATTAATATTTATGGCAACTTCGCCGTTTTTTTTTATTGATGCCGTGTGCCATATTGATTGGATTATGGAATCGATCGCATAATTTACCATTTTATTCTCATATGTTATATTTCTGTAATCTGTTTTGTGCACCTAATAAATAAATAAGTCTCTAACCATAAGCTCCAGATATCTAATTTTGGTGTATTTTTTAGCTCATTATAGACAGCTATGGATGATTTATTTTTTGTCAAAATGACAGAGGGGGAGGGGGCAGGACTCACACAGGAAACAGAAACGTATACACACTACTGCTTGGTGGTTGAATATCCGACAAAAGTGTGACATAGTTCTTCAATGCAAAAAATAGTTTATTTTAATTTTAAGTGTGCTCTATTCAAGAAACATTCATTGATTATAAAATTTGTCTGGCTGGACACAAGACTTGGAGACTTTATCACCCTATAAAACACTTAATTTTATAGATGAGAAAATAAAACCACCGACCCCGTATTAATGCCAGCTATTTTACTTTTTTAGGTGTAAATATTATCTGTTTGACTTTAATAATTAATATCGACGCAAGCAGAGGCTTCCCTGACATTAAGTTAATTTAAAAACAATTAAAAAAAAGCTTTTAGGCTGTAGCCATGTCATATGGTGAAACTTATATCAGGCTATCACAATTAAATGTGTATCCAACATTTCGTATCTGTGCTGTTAACCGTTAAAGCGTTACCTAATCAGCCCCCCGATTCAGTGGCCCAACTCCATAACTTGGCTACAATCGGATTACTTACACTGCTGCGATACTGAGAATTCGATTGAAGCCAAGTTATGGAATTGGGCTGCAGGGGCCCGTGGCCCAATTACAGAACTTGGCTACAATCGGATTATCACTTTTTTCATAGCAG
This sequence comes from Alsophila aescularia, assembly GCA_946251855.1. Lineage (NCBI taxonomy): Eukaryota > Metazoa > Arthropoda > Insecta > Lepidoptera > Geometridae > Alsophila > Alsophila aescularia. The sequence continues at coordinate 62,778,288 of OX276374.1, forward strand.
ATTCGACTCTATCGCAAGGCATTAGTGGTTGCGATACTGAGAATTCGATTGAAGCCAAGTTATGTAATCGGGCTGCAGTGGCCCAATTACATAACTTGGTTACAATCGGATTATCACTTTTTTCACAGCAAATTCGACTCTATCGCAAGGCATTAGTGGTTGCGATACTGAGAATTCGATTGAAGCCAAGTTATGGAATCGGGCTACAGACCACAGAACTTGGCTTCAATCAGATTGTCACTTTTTTCATAGCAATTTCGACTCTATCGCAAGGCATTAGTGGTTGCGATACTGAGAATTCGATTGAAGCCAAGTTATGGAATCGGGCTACAGACCACAGAACTTGGCTTCAATCAGATTGTCACTTTTTTCATAGCAATTTCGACTCTATCGCAAGGCATTAGTGGTTGCGATACTGAGAATTCGATTGAAGCCAAGTTATGGAATCGGGCTACAGACCACAGAACTTGGCTTCAATCAGATTGTCACTTTTTTCATAGCAATTTCGACTCTATCGCAAGGCACTAATGAATTTGACAGCTTGAAAACGATATGATCAACACTGCGTAATAGCACTGCAGAACCTTTCGATAGCTAACCGAATCGATTCGATTCGATATTGTGAATGAAAAATGTATTGAATTGAACGATTTCAAACCGAATCCACAGAATAAATAATACCATATCGATCGACAACTGAGTTATCGAAGGGTTCTGAATCGGGGAGCAAGACCCAATCCTAAGCACAGCAACCATGTCATCATTATCATGAACAGCCTGCATTAATCCACTGTTGGAAATAGGCCTTCCCTAATGCGCGCCATTGAGCAAGATCTTCGACCATGTCAAGATAAACTTAAAACCGGCTATCATTGACCGAGCGAGTGTGAAGTGCGAGTCTCCTTTTCAGGTTGGGCAATAATGTCCGGCTGTTCACCTCTACAGGTCGTTTTCTCAACCAATTCTCGTGAAATCTTGTGAGCAGGTCCCCGATTCAGAACCTTTCGATAACTCAGTTGTCGATCGATTCGGTTAGATATCGTTTGATTTAGTAGAATTGAAGATGAATCTGTCGAAATCGAAATCAAATCGAATTGACGTCATAATATCATACGATATGACGTTGTTATGGTAGGAAGTACTGGACTTTTATAATTATTATAACCATCTACTAAATTACTACATTCTTGTGAATAAATAATTCTGATTCTGATAAAAACTATGGCATCTGATAGCAACGCTATTAAACGCTATTCAGAACTTAGTTTATCGAAGCTGAGTTACCGAACGTTCGATTATTTTTTCGGTAACCACAAACTAAATAGAGATACTCTATCTAGTTTATGCCCCCCGGCTGCAGCGGTAGCCAAAACTCGGACAAAAACGCAAACGGTGCACGGACAACTTCGGTAACTTATCGAGAGTAACAGAGCATTCGATAGCTACAATATTATTGTCATTCAATCATTTTGTATTGTAAATTTAGAAGTATATCGCCTTAGGTTGCTTGTTTGATTCAAAACTATTGTATCAATAATAGCTATAAGGAATAGCTCGTAAACAAAAATTCGATTCGAGAACTATATCGAATCAAATCGATTCAGTTCTGAATCGGTTCGTTATCGAAGGGTTCTGAAAAGGCAGGAGGCAACTAACGCGCATGCGCAGCGCCGCACCGCGCTCTTTCCGACCTATAAATCGTCTACTGCGCTAGTCAAACCACGTGGTGCGTCAAGTCTCATCTTTCGTGGCGCGTATTGTAATATTTTTTTTCCTATGTCGATGAAAAGACCATGGTCCCAAAATTAAAAACCAGCCAGGTACAAAAGTACTTGTACATATATTTATTCTAAAATCCAAAAAAAAAAACTAAGGAACATTTTTTAGTCCCGTTGCCAAAATCAGGATTATGCGAGTAAATTATGCAGTCATGCATCACTTGTTTTTTTTTTGCTAAAATAGAGGCTTCTGCACCCTATCAATTAGTTTACGAAAATCATTGAAGTATCCTATTAATTTATCGTCCTATTTCTAAGTGGGAACAATACAATAAAATGACTACATTACTCGCAACAATAAATTTATTATACAAGAAATTAATTAATTTATATTAATAATAATTACCTTATATTATAGGATTAACTAAAGATCATTATTAAAATTCCCACTGCTGGGACAAAGGTCTTCTCTCAGATAGATGATGGGGCCACGCAGACCCAATGCAAGTTGGTGGATGTCACATGCCCATATATAATAATTATTATTTAGATATGCTACGAAAACAGAAGTTTTGTTTTGAAGTAGGTAGCAACTAAAATTGCGTTTTATTGAAACATGTTTTGCTACTATTTTTTTATTTAAGTTGCAACATTTTAATTGCGTTTTGTTTTTGCTGATATATGATGTTATGATATGATGATCGTTATTTTGATATAGACCTTTTTATTTCCACGTAGTTATAGCGCGATAACGCATGCGCGTAAATAGTAAAAATTCTCAATAGATTCAAATCAAATCAATAGATTCTTACATTTTGTATCGTAATTTAATTGTTGATCTATCTAATTAGGTCATCATCATCATCTAATATGGTATTTAGTTAGTAAGCCTTGGAATTGTACATAATAGTACTTTTAACCTAGAGAAATGACCACGCGTGTGAAGCATACATAGCGGATACAGCTAGTATAATATACGACGTTATATATGAATATATATATACTTTAGAGAGATATATATATATATATATATCTCATCATGTCAGCCTTTAGAAGTCAACTGCTGAACATTGGCCAAAAGAGCGCCATGACGAGCGATCCTGTGCCACCTCCATCCACCGACTTCCTGCGATGGCTACAATGTCGTCGGTCCATCGTGTGGGGGGTCTCCCCACAGTTCGCTTGCTTGTTCGTGGTCGCCATTCAAGAACCTTTATTCCCCTACGGTTGTCGGTTCTGCGACTTATATGGCCTGCCCATTGCCACTTCAACTTGCAAACTCTGAGAGCTGTCGGTAACCTTCGTTCTTCTACGGATTTCCTCATTTCGGATTCTAACACGTAGTGAAACACCGAGCATAGCTCATTCGACTATTGCGCGCTGCGCAACTCTAAGCTTGTGTATGAGACCAATAGTTAGCGACACGTCTCAGTGCCGTATGTCATCACTGGCAACACTCACTGATTATAAACTTTCGTCTTGAGGCTCTGCGGTATCTGCGACGAGAAGATATAGCGTAGTTTCCTGAACGCTGCCCATCCGAGTTGGATTCGTCAGTTGACCTCTTTGTCGAAGTTGGATCTACCCAGTTGGATCGTCTGACCCAAGTAGACATAGTGATCAACAGCTTCGATTATATCGTTCCCAACATAAACCGGCATGGGTACGACATGGGTATTTGACATGATGTTCGTCTTGCCATGTTCATTTTAAGACCCACCTGTTGGGACACAATATTGAGGTCACTGAACATTGTGCTTAGGTCTTCCAGGGTTTCTGCCATGATGACTATATCATCAGCAAATCGAAGGTGAGTGATGTATTCGCCATTGATGTTAACATCAAATCCGTTCCAGTTCAGAAGCTTGAATATATCTTCCAGTGCAGAGGTGAACAGTTTCGGAGAAATAACGTCTCCCTGTCTCACCCCTTTTTGCAACTGGATAGAATTCATGCTCTGATCCTGAAGACGAACTGTCATGGTGGCCTTGCTGTACAAACACTTCAACACTTCGATGTACCGGTAATCAATCTGGCACCGCTGTAATGACTGTAGCACTGCCCAGGTCTCGACTGAATCAAAGGCTTTCTCGTAGTCCACAAACGCTAGATATAGTGGCCGATTATACTCTTCGGTCTTCTGTATAATATGTAGGAGCGTATGGATGTGGTCTACGGTGCTAAAGCGGCTTGTTCGGGAGGCTGAAAGTCGTCAAACCTACGAGCGAGACGATTTATAACTACTCTCGAAAACAGCTTATAGACATGGCTCAGCAGCGAAATGGGCCTATAATTCTTCAAGAGGGTTTTATCACCTATCTTAAAGAACAAAACCACTACGCTCTTGTGCCACGCCTCTGGCGTAGTACCCTCGAGGATGACGGAATTAAACCGCTTCTGAAGGAGTTTAAGTACCGGTGTTCACCCGCTTTCAGTAGCTCTGTCGTTATTCCGTCCTCCCCTGGTGCCTTGTTGCTCTTAAGCTGTTTGAGAGCCATTCTGATCTCGTATAGGCTAAAGTTCAGGATATCTTCGGTATAATGTCGGGTCAAACGGGCTCTTGCATCGCTAGTCGTGCTAGGAGGACTACGCGATGAGGTGTATAATTGTCCATAGAACTTCTCGAGCTCACTCAAAATATCTGGCTTCGACGAAACGATGCTGCCACTGTCGGTTTTCAGCTTCGTCAACTGACTTTGCCCAATAGACAGATCTCTTGCGAACACTTTGGAGCCCTTGTTGCGCTCTATTGCGTTCTTAATACAAGTAGTAGGTATTATACGAACGCAAATCGTGTCGCATTGACTTGGAGATCTGTTTATTAAGCAAGCTGTAACTCGACATATCCACTGAAGACTGCAGCCTCATCTTGCCCCGTTCCGCCATAAGTTTGAGTGTATGCTCAGAGAGTTTCTGTGTTCTTTTTTTGCAGGGGTCTTAAAGAACTCCGACCCAACCGCGTGAACAATTTCCACCAGCCCATTGTTTAGTTCATCTACTGTATCGCATTCGGTAAGGATTTGGAAGCGATTTTGGAGCTCCAACTGAAAGCTCTCGGGGTTTTGGATTTGGGCAGGACTTGGGCGAAGAGCAGATCCCATCAAACGAGACCTCTCCAGCTTTACGTTGATATTCAATAAGCCTCTTACCATGCGGTGATCACTGCCGGTCTTAACCCTGTTGATCAGAGACATAATTGAATATATGTCGATTGGTTGTCAAAATGAAATCTATCTCTTGCTTATTTAGGACCGCCGGGGTGCTGCCACGTCCATTTCCTGGAGGGGCGCTTCCTGAAAAAGGAGTTCATCATAAAGTATTCCTCCTCCATGAAGTCGACCAATCACGGACCCCTTTGGTTGCACTGTCCAAATCCAAACTGTCCCACTCTCAGTTCATCGCCATTCCTCATACCCAGCCGTGCGTTGAAGTCTCCCATCACCACTGTGAAGTGTGTTTTCGGGGCATGTATGGCATTAGAAATGTCGTCATACATAGCCTCCACTTCATCGTCCGGGCGTTTCGAGTGTAGGGCGTACTCCTGTATGACCTTCAACGAATACCGTTCGGTAATTCTGAGTATAAGGTATGCCACCCTGCTCGAAACGCTTTCGATCTTCACAATGTTATTGACAACGGACTTGTGGACGAGAAACCCGATACCGTGTTGGGACTGCTGGTCGCCCTGCCGGTAATAGAGTAAGTTGCCGGAATTGAGGGTCATCGTATCCTCTCCCTCTCTTCGGACTTCTGATAACCCTATAATACCCCAGCGCAACTTACTTACTACTTCTTCCAGCTCTATCAACTACTCATCGGTCCTCAAGGTGCGTGCGTTATAAGTTGCCAGGTCCAGAGAACGTGGGAGTTGGTAGCTGGGTCTCTGCCGGAGATTCTTAGCACCCCCTGCTCCGCCATTACCATGGCTGCTACCGGTACCAGGAATAACGGAGTCGCCGGGGACTGGGGGCCATCTTTGTGTTGTATATATCATATTGGGGGGGTTTGCCATAGTCACCACGCTTGGCAGGCGGATTGGTGACCGCAGTATTACAAATATGTGCTCGGAGGACGCTGCTGCCCATCTTCCGATGTGTATTCGGCATCCACGGGAGGATTGGGAGGGGTCTTATTCTAAGCCGAGACCTTGCCACGGCAAATCTAATCTAATCAAGTACTACAAAAAAATATACAAATCAGCGATTTGTGTCCATAAACAGAATTTCGATTCCAAACATTTGTATAGTTTCTTTGAGAAATACCTATAAGTACCCAAACTTGTTCGAAACATTTAATTCATAATGGCGGTCACTAGGAACATATTTGGAAATAAAAAAGTCTACTATCTTTCAAACAAAAAAGCGGTAAAATAAATAAATAATATACTTATGTAGAATGGCCAGCATTTAAAAAAAATGAGATCTTGATAGTTTACCGCCGTGTACTTCAGTTTATATATAACATCATTGCGTGTACAAAATTTACCCATGGAGACACTAGTTAGTGGGAAATGATACCCGCCATTTCCCACTAGTGTGTAATTTACCTATAAAAATAATTTCTATGTACCTATTGTACTTATGATATAACAGTAACAAAAAAGTTTTTTGTCTAAGTCTGTGCCTATCCTGGATGAAAGTAAGATTATTCCTAACCATCAATTTGGCTTTAGGCAAAAACATTCCATAATAGAACAAGTCCACCGAGTCTATGAGCATATAAGGAAAGCCCTGGAACAGAAAGAGTACTGCTCTTCAGTATTCTTGGATATACAGCAAGCCTTTGATAGAGTGTGGCATAACCCTTATGACTACTGTGTAAATTGAAGACAAACCTGCCGCATTCCTACTACCTGCTGCTGCAATCTTACCTCTCGAACAGAATATTCCAGGTCAATGAGTCTCGCGCAACATCAGCATTCTATGAAATCAATGCTGGGGTTCCGCAGGGATCAGTCTTGGGCCCTGTACTGTACACCATTTATACAAAAGATCTTCCACAATTAGAAAAAGTCACCACAGCCACTTTTGCTGATAGCACGGCAGTTCTCGCCAGTGACACAAACCCAGCAAATGCATCCGCAACTCTCCAAAATGGACTGGATGAGATTACCAAATGGCTACAAAAAAGGAGGATTAAAGTCAGTTCAACAAAATCGGTTCAAGTCACTTTCACCCTCAGAAATGATGATCACCTTGAAATGAGTACAATCAAGGAAGAGATCAGAAATGTCCCTACTACTTATCAAGACCGACTAAGGAGGCACCCAAATGTCTTGGCTGCCCAACTGACCAACCCTTGCTATGCGCCGAGACTAAAGAGAAACTGAGGTGATGTCTCCACTGGGGGGGACACTCGCACACATCAAAACCCTCAACAGATCTGCTAAAAGTGCTACTGATTGCAGATAAAACAAAAAAAGTCTGTACCTACAGAGAAGATAATATAAAAAAAAAGGGGACGGTCGTAGTCTAGAACAAGTTTATAACATTTTAACATTGTCATTTAATGCAATAAAAGCACTTTTTATTTAGGCGCATCATTTATTAACTGCTGGGGCGATTGAAATGCGGTTTTCACTGTTGGATCTGTTATGACTTACAAGGTGTTCTTTGTCTATAGCTAAAGGTAGAAGACAAGCAATCCATAAAAAAACGATTTGACGACAGAACATAGAATGTAGTACCTATATAGTAATTTAAAGATAGTTTTCATGATGACCACGAGGGCAAAGCCAAAGGCACAGTTAGTAAACAGACATAATAGGAACCTAGGTACTTCCACTATTTCCATAATCCATAGTTTTTCATAAAGTTATAGACTGTTAAATCCACAGAACTATCTGAGATTAAACCTGTGAAAAGTTGATTTATACTTATCACAATAAAAATAAAATAGCCAGCGATGGTAGCCTAACAGTTCAATAGTGCAACTTAGAATCTAACAGTACCGGGTTCAGTCCTCGGCACGGCACCAATGACTTTTCTAGGTTATGTTTTATATCGCTACGTGCTTTGGAGTGCACGTTAAGCAGTCGGTCTCGGCTGTAATTGATTAACAGCAGTCCAGCAGGCCACGCCAGAGGCCATCGGGCGGCCTGACAAACTGACACCAGAGGCCTGTACTACCTCATACAAAAAACAATCATGATAAAATAGTGTCATCACTCTCGCTCCCTGCCCATGGTGGACTGAGTGAAATGGTCATTTCCTCGCCTTCACTATTCATACTGCAATCACTGTATTCAGAACACGGTGTAACAACCGATGTACTGTCCTGTTTAGTCATACTGCATTCACTATATTCAGAACTAGGTGTGACCACTGAAGTAGCGTCTTGTACCAGTTTTAAGTTATTTTTCAGATGTCGTTTAGAATGTTGTTTTAGCTTGCTTCTCGTCATAAACTTCTTATTACACGCTTCGCACTCAAACTGTCGGTCGTCTTGGTGTATTTTCATGTGGTATACGAGGTTGATCTTTTGTACGAATGCCTTTGTGCATACTGTGCAGGAGAACGGTTTGAGACCGGTGTGGATTTTCTCGTGGGTCCGTAGTGAGGATTTTCGTGTGAATGTGGAACCACATTCGGTGCAGGTGAAGTTTTTCACTATACCTGGAACATTAGAAACTGGAAGATTTTTTAATTTAATGTAGGTGTGTTTGGAATTTGAACATCAAATATTTTAAACACAATACATAGTACATATTTTATTGTTTTATCTATATACAGAGCAAGCAAGCTAAATGTCTGTATTTCCGAAGCACCGGTAGAGTCAGAAGGGTATTTCTTTTTCCAGTGTGAGATTTAACTCTGTTGGCACATGAAAGGGAAAATTCCTTTTCAAACTCAAAGAATACTTAGTTTATCTAAATTTGGATTGATTTGATCTTTTTATAATATTTTATGTAAATCTCTTTGTTCATGATGTTAATTTTGACATGTAAAAGTGCTATTATTTTTACCTATTTACAATAAAATACTTTGACTTTGACTTTGACAAAAAACCCGACGTCTCGGAATGAAAATATTGTTCTACATTATACTTTGTAGCCGCATGAGTTATATGTTTGAAATGGTCTTTAAGGTTCTTGAATTTGATACCCATCATGTTATTTTTATTTTTTAGTCCATAACTTTATTGAGTCTGACGCCATATTGGATTTATAAAAAACTTGTCTATGTCACATAGGCAATGGAGATGAATTCAATAAATAATACCTTATAAATTTAAATCTGTAATTGGTTTAGGTGCTTGCTGTGAGCTGTGAGTGTGAGGGAACAGACGAACATATATACATATTTAATCTGTTAAAATCATAAACCTTCTTTTTCATAGTAGGGTAAATAAAATGTAAGTAAATATTTGCACGTTATTCTGCTTAGTGCTGTAGTGTTAGCGAGTATGTGTAAATAAGGGAATAAACGACACATAACGGTTTTAGGGTTCATTGAGGTTTTTTTCTTTAGAAGTAAATAAAAACTAACCATTGTGTGTCAGCTCGTGTGTCTTCAAATGGTGTGTCTGTCTGTAGCACTTCCCGCATTCAGAGCAGACGTAAGGTTTCTCTCCCGTGTGCGTCAGCATGTGTTTCTTAAGTTGCGAGTTGGTGGCAAACTTCTTGCTGCACCGGTCGCATTGCACATACTGCGACGGGTCTTTCTTCTTTTTAATACGTCTGAAAAGTGAAATACTTCCTTTTAGAAAATATTAGCTGCATCCTACGGCTTTCACTGTGTGATACTTTTCTGAAATAGAAGTATCTGTGGTTACCAGGATCTATAGAATGTTTGTAACTTGCATCGGATGTACTTTTTTTTTTAATCACGTTATGTTACAAAAGGGTTTTGTCGCTTATTGCGAACATGCCACCCTGGTTGTTACGCATACCTTACCCACCTGTAGACAAGCGCGATCAGTTGAATAACGAATCGTGCCTATCCACAAGCGAGTATAGCTTTCTGGCATCATCTGAATGTGGATCTGCTAATATGCTATTACATCTACCTATTCCATTCATATTACAACAATTTCTAATACTAGAATTCATATTGATGGAATGTGCCCGGAATCAACAAGTCCACAAGTTTCACAATTCGGCGATGTTGTTTTGCGCATCAAATAGTTGCGCAGCAATAGTTGTAATTTATTGCATGGAATGTGTCCGGATCTTAATCTTAAGGCTATAACAAGATTCTGTTCAAAATATTATTGTCAATCCATGGAGAATTCAAGGGGTGAGGTTGGATCATCCGATACCATATTCCCTTTTCCTTTGACCTCTCATCGAAGTACTTTAGAAGTACTACTTTTTAACCATAGGCATATAGTCTGAAAATGAAGGTGTTACATTTGTAGGTATACCGTCAGTGACAGCTTCTTTAGCTAGCGTATCTACGCATTCATTACCTATAAGACCTACATGCGACGGAATCCATTGTAAGATGAGGTTTTTATATACAGAGTGTAATTCTAAAAGTTACTTTATTATTGTGTAGGCTACAGGTAACCCTTGAAAGGTCGAGGTACAACAAGCCAGGTGTTGAAGGGAACTTTATATCTTAGTCCAAGGAGTAGAAGCAGAAAAATCAACAAGACCTATGTTCAGAAACTAAAACCAAACTACGGTTGGGTAAAAAATATGACAGTCTTGCGATGAAAGAGGCATTGATTAATACAAAATCGGACCAAGTTTTTTGTTTGATCACATAACCCTTCCTTTGCTTCACCACAATCAGGTAAAAAAAACGATGACAGTCTCTATCTATACCTAAAGACGAATCAACTGATACCTCGCTTGTCAAAATCAGACCAATAGTAACGGACGCTGTGGTGGAACATCTACATACCCATACACATACATACATAGATTGTTTAACTCATTACTCTTCCCTTATTAAATAGAATGTGTTTTTTCCTCTGCTTTCGCCAGAAAGATTGAAAATGTTCTGTATGCGTGAGCCGAGCGAACGAAGCGAGCGTGCCGCGGAAGAGGCCGGCGAGCGCGAAAATTAAATAATCATTATCAAAACTAGACTACCCATTTACCAAATTACATAAAAATTATTATTGGAATATATGTGTATATATGTTTATTCATTGTATTCAGTTGTTATTATTTATTTATTATATTATAATGCACCACCGTCTTTGCCGTATATTAATTCCTTTCCATCCAAAGATTGTCTGGAACAGATCGCTTTTTAGCGATAAGACCGCCCATTGTCCCATTTATTTTGTATAAATGATTTATTTATTATTGTATTTTTGTTCTATGTGGTGTACAATAAAGAGTTATCTATCTATCTATGAATGCCTCGCCGTACTCTGGTACTATGAATGTTTCACTCATTACTCTTCCCTTGCCTCGCCATACTCTGGTACTATGAATGTTTCACTCATTACTCTTCCCTTGCTTCGCCGTACTCTGGTACTATGAATGGTTGAGCGAATTTTTATGTAATTTGGTAAATGGGTACTTTAGTTTTGATAATGATTAGTTAACTTTCGCGCTCGCCGGCCGCTTCCGCGGCACGCTCGCTTCGTTCGCTCGGCTCGCGCATACAGAACATTTTCAATTTTTCTGGCGAAAGCAGAGGAAAAAACACATTTTATTTAATAATGTTATTTACGGCGACCAGTTGATTTTTATTACACTTAAAACTGAAATATTCTCATAAACTAAAGGTCTTCGCGGGGGGGAGGGGTAGGGGTAGCCATCTACCTTCCCCACCCCCACCTCAACCCACCAACACCTCTCCCCAACATCTGCCCCTCGTTTCTATAGCCAACCCAAAGTCTACTTAAGACTGAGTAAATTAAATTCTGGAGCTCACAACTTTACCCTAAACTCCAGCACAGAGCGGGCGAGAGGGTTTCAAGACAAATCAAATTGTACGTGGCGTAGACGTTTCTCGACAAACAAACGGCAGTGCGCCCCGACACAGCCCCACCCGGTTATTTATTTTCAATTAACCATACATTTTTATGGCTCCAAGCTGTTTAATTTTAGGTAAGAAACTGATCAAATGCAAGTCTATCTATACCAATATATAAAAGTGAAACATTGTCTGTTTGTTTGTTTGTTTGTTTGGGGAGTTTTAACGTGATAACAGCTGGACGGATTTTGATGAAATTTGAAATGGAGATAGGTGGACTAAAACATAGGATACTTTTTATCCCGGAATTTTTTAAGTTTCCACGGGAAAACTGGAAAATGTTAATTACTCGCTATAAGGAATGGTTGCCATGGAAACAAAATAACAAGTCTGTCAAAAAACATCAAGAGCGTTAGTGTTCAACTTTTGCATTGGTTATTAATATCCTAGAAGAACATAGGATGCTTTTTTCGCGATAAGCTGTAATCCGAGCGGCCGAAGTCACGGGCGGGAAAGCTAGTTCAATATAAAATTAATTTACTTTCTTTTCGGTTTCTGAGCATTGTCTAGCTGTTTAGGGTTATTTGTGTCTCCTCCAACGAGAGTAACGTCTTCATCCGACAATTCAATGATCTCACATTTCACATCCACTTCTTGCAAGGGGATCGGCATTTCATTCTCCATTATAACCTGAAAGTTTTAATGTATTACAGAGCGGTGGTGGCCTCGAGTGCTACTTAGAATCCAACGATGCAGGGTTCTTTCTTTTCCATCACTCCGTGCTTTGGAGGGCACGTTAAGCTGTTGGTCCTGGCTGTTGTTGATAATAAGCAGTTGTTAAGCCATGCCAGAGACCCTCGGGCGGCCTGACAAACTGACACCAGAGGTCAGCACTACCTCATATGGCAAAAAAAAACTTGTTTAATGGCTTTTGTGGAGGAGGTGCCACAATTTTGCCAATGTCACGTGGTAATATATATGGTATACCTGGACAAATAAAGGAGATTGTTCAGTGAAATGAAATTTGGTCAGTAATCAATTTTCCAAACAGATCTTTTAAGAAAATTATAACAAATTTAAATATCTAATACATATTAACAAATTAATGAGCAAGAATATTAGGTTTATGAATTTACAACATAAATTTTACAAATATAAAATGTTCTAATGTTTTTTGTTTTAAAGATTTTCTTTAACTTGCAAAGTATGTATGTATGTATGTATGTATGTATGTATGTCAAATCTAGCAAGCTGAATTGGAACCAATTCGGAAATATATAGAATCGAGGGGCAGGAGTAGGGGGGTGAGAGGGTGACTGCTCCTTGGTGTCCCTCTCCCCCCCACAGAGCCACTTTTTTATGAGATTATTCAGTTTTAAGTTTATTGACCAAACAGCCGTAATTAACTTTGGTGCTCGCCGGCCGCTGCCACGGCACTACGCATCTCCACGGGAAGGGAGGGGTACTGGGCGGCAGCCCCCCCTCCCCCCCCCTTTAACTCCTGCCCCTCGATTCTATAACCAACCCACCACTTCAGTTCCAATCTAATGACAATGATTTCTATGGTAAGCATGACACGAATCAACATCCAGGATTAGCTCCAGATAAAGGAACTCTTCAACAGTTAACAGCAAAGACACAAAATGTGTATACGCATTTAATTGTGATAGCCCATTCTAAGTTTCACCCTGACATGGCTATTGCACAAAAGCTTCTTTTTTTCAAATGATTTTTAATTAACTTACCTATTTAAATGGGACCACTGTACAAGCTTGGCCCACGGTTTTAGTGGGGGGATGGAGTCTAATCCCCCCTACCCGTCAGAGTTTATTTTCTTCTTTTTTCCTTTTTTTTTCTTATATTTCGGCATATTCGCTTCACCATAACCTACCCACAACCTCCTCTGATAGTGGGGGGCAAAACTCCCTTCCCCACTGAGATATGATTTATTGTATATATTTTGCAAGGATTTGAATCCTGCAAGTTGCAATCATTTGTGTAGTGAGCAGAAATGTTTGTTTCTGAGTCATGGATGTATTATTCATATCTATTTATGTTTATCCGTTATCTAGTGCACATAGTACAGAGTATCCTAGTTTGAGGCTAGGTAATTGGTGTGGAATTGTCCCGAATATATTTATATTTTTGTAATAAATAAAAAAAAACCCCAAAAATTGTAGTACAGATAGATTTTCAAGGTTAAAAGAAACATGATGCCAAAGGCAGGAGCTTACTAGTTGCTACGCTACGCTCCCGCTTTCTCCTTCTAACCTATCACGGCCAAGTCAGATCGCCCCTGGAGGGCTTATGAACAGATTGATTTACATTAAATGAGCCATTCAAATCACTCAGTGGTTACAAGATATAACAAAAAAATAAAATATTTAAAAAAAAAAACTCGTTTGTTTTTGTATTCTACAGTTAAAACTTTACCTAAGACTAAGTGTAAGCTTTCTGTAAAAAAAAAGGCCATAAATCAATGGTAAATTTTTAATTTAAAGGGTAAAGCCAAAGTTTTGTTTTCATGTATTTTTTTTTAATATGTTCTAGCACTTGGAGATCTAGACCCCCACTCTCAGGGGAGGTTGTACTCCCCAACACCCCCATCCTCTCCCTGCCAAGCTTGTACTGTCTTACTGCCTTGTACACTAGCCAGGGGCTAAGACAGCTGTGCAAGTGGGCCTTAAATATTTAATTTACGTTGTTTGTTGTCTGTTGCCATTACTACGGGACCTTTGCCTGGGTGTGGCTCGACACGCACTTGATTATATGATTTTAGACACAGAAAATTTTAGTTAAACGGAGCGGAAACTGAATCAAAACACTGTCTTAGCTGAATCTGAGCTCAGCAGTCTAAAAACAACTAAATAAGTGGTAAAGTCACAGAAAAACCGGCAGTAATTCTTTTAAATTGAGCTGTAATTGAGCACTTACCTTTTTTTCCCAGTTCCTAATCAACTTTCTAATTCAAAGTCAAAACGGTATCTTACAATTTTAAAACTTATTATATTAAATTTAACTCTGCACGTAAAATTGCAAGCGTAAACAAACATTCATTGTGCGATTTGAGAATTGAGAAATAAGTGTTAGTTTGACAACTTAGCTCGTTTACTGACAGACTCTGCGTTCGAGATGATGAGATAGCGTTGTGGGCAGTTTCGAAATGTATATTTTTAACAAGCCGTTTTCTTTGAACATTTTCTACACTTTTGTCATTTTTGCATTTTTTCGATGCGGTTTTCGCTGTTGGATAGCTTATATTTTGACTTAAAAACTGGGTTACTTTATATCTTCCAATGAGTAGAAGCCGAGCAATCTATAAATATATTGTTGACGGCTGAAGGATTTTTGATCAAATGTTGGTATATTGGTGTTTTAGGTCTTGGAATAGCACATAGAGTACTTTTAACCTACAGAAATGACCACGCGTGCGAAGCTACGGGCATCAGCTAGTTTTTTCATATAGTAGTTACTCATTTTGTATCACGAAGCACTATAAATATTTCTTTCGACGTTGGGTAGCACCACTAAATCGTCATTATTCTGTATGCTTCAGTGCCGATATTATCTAATTCCGATAGCTATCTATTTGAAGTCAAAAGCGTACATCCTAAATTGCATTTAAATCACTATTGTTTATTCTGTGCTTAAATGCCGCGCATAGTGTTGACATTGCTGTTGAGTTTGAGTTGATTAACGTGCACACTTTTTAACTTCAAATAGCTACCGGAATTAGCTAATAGTGGAGCAGATGTTGTTGCAGCTATGGTATTTTTTGCAGTATGAATAACATGCACTTTTGGTTTAATTAAATTACTTGCACACACGAACAAACTACAAAATCATCATACATCAAATTAAATAGATGCCTATATTATTATAATAAATAGACGTAAGTTCTCTTTTCCGTGGTGTACCTACTTATGTATTTTGTATTATGTAAATATCTGCCTAGTTGGCATAGAATTACATCCATACCAATATATAAAAGTGAAACATTGTGTTTGTTTGTTTGTTTGCTTGGGAAGCTTTCACGCGATAACGGCTGAACGGATTTTGATGAAATTTGGAATGGATATAGCTTATACCCTAGAATAAAACATATGTACGGTTGTCTGGAAGAAATCGCTTTAAGCGATAAGACCGCCCATTGTACTCTATATAAGTTAAATGTCTATTCTTGTGTATGATTTATTTGGTGTGCAATAAAGCGTTTATCTATCTATCTATGACACTTTTTATCCCGGAAAATTGTAAGTTTCCACGGGAAAACTGGAAAATGTTGATTACTCGCTGAATGGAACGGTTGCCATGGAAACGAAATAACAAGTCTGCAAAAAAACTTCAAGAGCATTGGTGCTATACCTACTTTTGCATTGGTTTTCAATATCCTTGAAGAACATAGGATGCTTTTTTTCGCGATAAACAGTAGTCCGAGCGGATGAAGTCGCGGGCGGGAAATCAAGTATCAACGCAGAATAAATAATATTACAAGTAATCAATATAAATGTCTATGATAGTTGGATTATTTTTGAAATAAAAAATACTACTTCTCTTTGTGTTATTGAAAAAAAACTGACTTATGTTTTACGTATTTAATAAATTTAATAATGTATCTACACCTATTATTTATTCTGAGCCTACACTACCTTAATCTTTTAAAAAGTAGTTCAATAACCGAACAAATCACTCAAGTTTGCGCATATTTTTATTTGAGGTAGGTAAGATTAAAAAACACCGTCGTATAGCGGTCACAAATATGCGCGACTAAATTAAAAATGTCGTGCATTGCTCTACCCTATTTCTCTGTTTCAGTATTCTCAAATCGGAAAGATTGTACGTAATCGGGTCAAAACCAAAGAATGATGTCATAGCTTGATGCTATAATTTTAAATGTGACGTTAGCGTTACCACTGTTTCAACATAGGTAATAGTGTTGTGACAGTTAAAGAAAGCGGCAGTGGAATGAGTGACACGGCTAATGTGAACTATTTCACATAATACATGCAATGTATTTGCCAGACGTGCAATGCAACACGTCTAACGTATAACACTAGTATTATATAGGTGAAAGTTTATATGAATGTGTGAGTGTGTGTGCATGTTTGTTAATCCTTCACGCTCAAACGGCTGAACGACTTTTGATGATATTTGGAATGGAGATAGCTTATACCCTGGAATAGCACATAGGTTACTTTTCTTCTTCATCATCATTATCACTCACGTGGGTGAAATTGTGGGACGCAGCTAGTTAAATTATAATCCTCAAAATTCTTATATGGTTATAGGGGAACGTTTAAGTCAATTATCCAGCATAAAATGTATGATAGTTAGCCATGCTGTTTTCGGCTACGGTGACTTTACTTCTGCTTTCATCGATTATGAGCTTGGATGTTTAGCTCTTAAATGCTTTGTTTACTTACTCTATTTTTGTGGTAAATACCCGTGCACAATGTACACACGTTAGGGTATAACATGTACACACACGCACACACACATACACACACTTCCCCTTTCATAAACATGTATACACGTACTCACCCCCTCACACCCTTACACACATTTTCTCCTACGTTAATACTTAAGTTAAGATCACTTTTTTTATTATTTTGTTATTATGTCGTAGTAAATAAGATTAGTAATATTTTTTTGGCAGAAAGGATGCCTCCATTAAATTAAATTGTGTTATGGAATTCAGACCAGGCTTCCATGACACGGGCCTAGAGCCTAGTGTGCCGCTGCCTACTCGTATCAAACAGCCATCTTATTTGGTAAATAAACTTTTTATTATACTGACTAAACATCAAACACCTGGTTCAAGCACACCGCGTGCTGAATTTTTTTACCATTTAAAACTTTATCTGCCCCATTTACGTGTGTCCGCTGGTATAAGTTTTTGGCTCTCAATTATAAATTTTAGTGAATTTCTGAGGTTGCTAAACTTAAGTCTGTTGTCAGATTGCCAGCTGTTTGTTATTCAATTCACGGTTAGATCCAATTTGTTAGTTGTTCAATTCGTAATTACTATCTATATTTATAACTAGCTGTTCCAACGGCGCTGCCCGCGTGTTAATTTTTCTGGAATATAAGGATCCTACGAGTTATTCTAGAACCAAAAGTACCAGTACACCAAATTTCATCAAACTTCGTGCAGACGTCAAATCGTTTTTTATCTATTAGTCAGCTTGTACTCATTGGATTGAGATACTAAACAAACATACAGACAGACAAAATGTTATATTCTTGTTCAGTAGCTTATTTTAAATACCCTAGACCATTTTGTTTGAATTCATTCATTCTTCATTGTTCAGACTTTTTGGTACTTACTGCTTTATTATAAACTAGTGACTTACCCTGGCTTCGCACGGGGAGCGCTCACACCATGGCATTTTTCTAATTTTTTGCATTTTTATACCCATCATAACTTCTAAAAAAGTAATACAACAGTAATCGTAGTTCAAAATCTTTGGCAGCAACGATCTTTTTGACCATAGAAAACTACTTTATTACTCACGTACTTGACAGACTTGTTATGATTTCATTTCCACGACAACATATTATTCCGTTCCGTGCAGTTTTGTATTTTTTTTATTTCTTGGGAAATTTCCGAAGGTTTTTTTTTTAAATAACGCTCATATGACTTGCTGATAATTTAGTATTCTATAGGAGAAATAATTTTTTAAATCGGTTTTTTATTTTTTATCCCATTTTTTGGAGTTTATCCATTCATCATCATCATGTCAGCCTCTAAAAATCCACTGCTGAACATAGGCAGAGGCCTATGTTCAGCAGTTTGGAGAGCCAAAGAGTGCCATAACGAGCGATCTTGTGCCACCTCCATCCACCGACTTCCTGCGATGGCTACAATGTCGTCGGTCCATCGGGGGGGGGGGGGGGGGGGGGGTCTCCTACACTTTACTTGCTGTTCGTGGTCGCCATTAGAGAACCTTTATTCCTCGGCGGTTGTCGGTTCTGCGAACTATATGGCCTGCCCATTGCGATTTCAACTTGCAAACTCTGAGAACTGATTTCTGAGATTTTAACTATTACAAAAATACAAACAAGCCAATCTTTCTCTTTATACTCGTAATATTAGTGTAGATAGTATAGACACCGATGGATAAAGCAACAACAAAAACTATGTAGATACGACGAATATAATAAAACATGATCATATAATAAGCTACTGAAAAAATGCAACAATAACAAACGGTCTGTCAAAAATAATTCATTTATTATTTTTTCAATAATAATGTCTGTATGTCTGTATGTTTACGCATCACGTAAAAACTACGGGACCAATTTAATTTTAGCTGTTGGATATATCAGGATTTGACTTAAAATCTGGTGTAATTTTATCTCAATCCGATAGGTTGAAGTCGAGAAGTCAATAAATTGCATTTGACGGCTGAACGAATTTAGATGAAATGTAGTATATTGTACTTTAAAAGTAGTTTGTTTCTGGAATAACACATAGGTTACACTTTTAAACTAGTGAAATTACCACGCAGGCAAAGCCACGGGCACAACTAATAGGTAAATAATAAGAGAAAAATCGATGTTTGACAAGTTGTCAATTGAATTGGACAGCTAAACCTGTGACTCCATTCAGCGAGCACTCGCTGGTGTAATTTCTATCCGGTGAAAATTTAGCAATCTTACTTTAAATCTTCAAATTTTTGCAATCTCTCGCTATCGCACTCCAGACGCATTTTCAACACATATTATTTTCCATCAAAAATAATAGTTATGATAATTACCTTTAAATTTAGCATTAGATATCTTACTAAGCACCCGAACTTTTAACTTATTTAATTAGTTTGAAAAACATTAATTTTCCTTAATCACCATTGACTGAATCAAATTGATCAATGAGTCCATTATGAACAGCTCTGAACTAAGAGCTATTATTAGTTCATTACACGGATCATACCTCGCCAGCTCGCCACTCTACGCCACTGTTGTCATCTGTCTGCCGCCACCGGTACAGTGTGTATTCAGTCAGTGTGAACACGGTTACATGAAGATTAGTTAATTTAGTTTAGTTACACGCCAATTACTACACAAAAATGTCTTTTTACTATCAGCAAAGGACGGCAGGTGAGTGAAAGTTATAGAAACGTAGTATCCTCAATATTTGGTGCTTTTAATTTCTCTACCTAAATATCAGGCAGGAGCAAGACGAAAACACATCCTATCCTACAATTTAGCAGAAAAATTAAGTAATAGATTTGTTTGTGAAATGCATAGTATGATTGAGACATAGTAACCTTCCTCCCTCTTCAAGATCTGTCATTAATGTTTTTTTTTTATGATTTGTCCTAAATCTTCTATTGCAAGAAATGTAATATTTTCATAAATTAAATGTTGATGAGTCCATATTTATGTGTGTAGATATAAACATTCTTGTCGGATGCAATATGAAAACCAGGTACCTAGATAGTAGGACGAAAACAGCTGTTCGGAAAATGACGTCATTTTATTGACTAATCGAACGTTTCGTTATTGCTCTGACTATTATTTTCTGTGTTGTTGCGGTAGAATAATATTTATCGCAGATTTATGAATGACTAGTGACTCGCCCTGGCTTCGCACGGATAGCGCTCAGTCGCTCACACCGCGGCATTTTTCTTACATTTAGCATTTTTGACCAAGCGAGCGCAAAGCGTCTTCATTTCAGCTTGGACAAAAATGCTTTCGTATGTCCGGCTGTTCTCTGCAGGTCGCATAGTATTGTATTCTCTTATTCAGCCATTTCGAATAATCCATACTAATATATAAAACTGAAACATTGTCTGTTTGTTTGTTTGTTTATTTGTTTGGGAAGCTTTCACGCGATAACGGCTGGATGAATTTTGATGAAATTTAGAATGGAAATAGCTTATACCCTGGAATAAAACATAGGATACTTTTTATCCCGGAAAATTGTAAGTTTCCACGGAAAACTGGAAAATGTTGATTTCTCACAGTAAGGAACGGTTGCCATCACAGAATGGTCTGTGGTCGCCATGGAAACGAAATAACAAGTCTGTCAAAAAACGTCAAGAGCATTGGAGCACCTACTTTTGCATTGGTTTTTAATATCCTAGAAGAAAATAGGATGCTCTTTTTCGCGACAAACAGTAGTCCGCGCGTACCTACGTAGTCGCGGGCGGGAAAACTAGTAATCAAATATGTCACAAAACTTTTTTGGTGTCAGATGGAGGAAAATGAAAAAAAAAAACCTGTGTCCATCAAATCACAAGGGAATTTCATCAGCTTTCGGAATATAACTATGAGTGAACATTTATTCAGTTTTAAGTTATGCAAAGTCAGACTCGCGATGTCTACAGCTCACAAAGTCAGACTCGCGATGTCTACAGCAGCTCACAAAGTCAGACTCGCGATGTCTACAGCTCACAAAGTCAGACTCGCGATGTCTACAGCTCACAAAGTCAGACTCGCGATGTCTACAGCAGCTCACAAAGTCAGTCTCGCGATGTCTACAGCTCACAAAGTCAGACTCGCGATGTCTACAGCTCACAAAGTCAGACTCGCGATGTCTACAGCTCACAAAGTCAGACGCGCGATGTCTACAGCTCACAAAGTCAGACTCGCGATGTCTACAGCTCACAAAGTCAGACTCGCGCTGTCTACAGCTCACAAAGTCAGACTCGCGATGTCTACAGCTCACAGCTCACAGAGCCACTAGTTATACCAGTAATAAGTTCTATAAAAAAAACGCTCAGTAGGTATTATACAAAATATTTGGCAGCAACGATTGTGGTGCTTTTTGACCATAGACAACTGCGGTATTACTCACATACTTGACAGGCTATATAAAATCGATCCAGCCGTTCTATAAATCTAACTAACCCGACTGTGTTTATATTTAGATAGATAGTAGGAGCAACATGTTTGAAAAAAATATCATTATAGTTTTGACGTGGACAGACTTTTGCCGTGGAAACGAAATAATAACACGTTTCCACGGCAAAAGTCTGTCCACGTCAAAACTATAATGATATTTTTTTCAAACATGTTGCACCTAATTGATAGATTCAGATTGAAAGTTTTTTTTGGTATTTGGATCGAGGTATATGTTTTTTATTGTGTTTTTATATTATATGTATATAATATAAATAAATAAATAATAATATATTCGGGACAATTCCACACCAATTAACTAGCCCCAAACTAGGATACCCTGTACTATGGGTACTAGATAACGGATAAACATATATATAAGTGAATAGTTAGTTATATGAATATATAAGTGTTTCGATACTTGTATTTGGGTAGGGTTTGTTTAGCGTGGGATTTTACTTGTGTTAATTTTACCATTTATCATTTGTCTGAATTACAGTTTTGTCGGAAGTAAGCTACATATTATTATTTTGTTCATTTTTTTTTAATGTTTCACCTACTATCTAACTAAATATAAACACAGTCGGGTTAGTTCGATTTATAGAACGGCTGGATCGATTTTAATGATCTTTGATTTGTTGGATTTGTCTCTGCCTCAAATAGCAGAATAGCTATTAAAATATCGGATAAAGTCACGAAAAAAGTGGGTGGTGCAGTGGCGGGGCGCACGGCCGTTTGTTTGTCGTGAAACGTCTAGGTACGCCACGTACGAATCGCGAGCTATACCGAAAACATCAATTTTGCTGATTCTGAGTGGGACACCCGGGGCTTTGCTTGAGGTTTTATTTCTATGGGCTAAAAGTAGGGGGGGGGGGGGGGGGGAAGGAATTGTAAGCGTGCTAAGCCGCGGCGCGCCGCTAGTAATTTATAAAATTTAAAATATCCATAGGTACCTTCCTACATATGTTTGTGAACTATTAGCTTCTTATGTGTAAATTACAAGTGTTCAACCGCACGTTAATGTACCGAAACGTAATTATGCAAACGTTGATGTATGTTTCTCTTCACAATGCATTCGTTTGCACAACTGAGCAAGCGACGAATGCAAGTCAAGGTTCAATTTAAATTATTCCGTCTGCAATTTCTTAAACTTCTATTGTTGGATAACAGATGAGCGGGTGGTGCTTAAGCCGGATATCCGGCCTAGTTTTATCCGATGACTTGTGTCATTGCTACCACATTCATGTTATATAGGTGGGTCATTGTCTAAATAATTTAAAACTTTAGCAATACACCCAAAAAGGTTGCAATACGAACCAAAATGAAGTATGCTTATATGATATGGTGCTTTGCACATACACAATAATTTATTTTATGAAGCACTAGCTGTGCCCCGCGGTTATACCCGCGTGGACAATGATGATGATGACGATGAAAAGTATCATATGTCAGTATCAATATACCAAATTTCATCCTAATCCGTTTAGCCGATGATTGTGTAGGAGTAACAAACATATCTCAAACACCCTCACACACATACATTCACATACACATTATACATAGAAACTTTCGCCTTTATAATATTACTGTGATAAGTCGTCATTTTATGTAAATAAACTTGCCTAAAAAACAGTTAATATGCGCTGCGGTATGAAGACATCCAAGTTTAGTATGTTTCCTGCTTTGAGTGTTCCTTTTCACAAGATTTCACGAAGCTGCATTTATCCATAGCTCCATCCCTTTCTGTTGTTCGGAAGCGTAGTTCGCTAGAGCGAGCAACAGTGCTGGCAGGCGGCCGCACACCTTACGCAACAAGTGTGGCCGCCACAGCGCCATCAGTGCCCGTATTCCGCAACTTTTAACCTACAATTTCAAACCAAATTAAGTAATTTATTGGGATTACTTTTGTTTGTATTGGGATTTGGGATCACGCAACTTGTCTTGTCCCACTTTCATGCCTTTTCAATCGATAGTTAACGATTCAAAGTTGTCACTTCACCGATTAAGATAATTTAATATAATGCAAATCTCATTGCAACTGGTTGCATTAGTCCTTCTGTAATCGGGCCGCTGTGCTTTTCTCTGGGCTACAGAAAGGGATAAACTTACTGAAAATGCACTTTCCGGCAGACAGGTGGGTCCACAGAACTGTTTCGTAGTCACGATTACTTTCGTGATGTCGTTCGAGCTACGGGGAGAGAAGCTTGTGAGGCTGATGACGCGCAATGCTACCCCATATCTTATCTTATCTTATCGGTGTATTATTAGTTAACATTTGAAATATTTTAATACAAGTCTTAAGTTTTTCGATTTTTCGATGAAATGAACACCGGACATATTCCAGTTTATACAAGTAACAGAAAAGCTATCATAATAATTGCTGTATTAGTTTAAACAAAACTGGAAATGTTTAATTACACAATAAAATAATTACGTACCAAATGTTCTGATCAACAGTAGAATTATCATAAAAATACAAAAAACCCGTCTGTACACAAAATTATTGAATACGAGCTGACCGCCCGCAAAAATAATCACTGTGTGTGTGTATGTCTGTGACTTATTCACACCTAAGCAGCTGAACGGTTTTGAATAAAATTTGCTGCGGGAGTAGCTTATAACCTGGATTAACATATATGCTTCTTTTTATCCCGGAAAAATGTATGGTTCCTGAGGGACGCGGGTGAAACCGCGGGGCGGAGCGAGTATAGTTGCAATTGCAACATTACACTATAAATAAAAACACAAATATATAATAATCTAAAAATATATATATATATATATATTTAAATATATATATTAATATATTATTTAATGTTAATTTGAATAACCTAAAATTTAAAATTTAGTAAGTAGCTTAAAAGAAAATTGCTATTGTTAATTTAAAAGAATTATATATTTGTGAAATGGTCTTATATATACCTTCATTTTGTTACCTCTCTCGATATGTTATGGTTGTTTTTTGTTCCGTCGGAAATACAATATGACAGCTGTCAACAGCAACATAAATTTTTTTGACACTTCATATATCCTACACCACTGTCATGATCAAGACGAATCCAATGATACCTCATTTATCAAAATCCATCAAGCCGTTTAGGCTGTAGTGCGCGCCAATGGCGCCAAAGAAACATACAACCCAAGCACATAACCCTCCGCCCTCAAGTCGGGTAAAAATACCGGGAAGCCATCCACAGTTCACGGCATCAGTAGAGCGGGCTCTTTATTGGTGATGCAATTTCATTACAATGAGATAACTATTATTGAATGATCATAAAAAAGTGATCCTATTCATGGATGAAGAGGCGCTAACGTCGCTCTAACGGCAATGAAGCCGCCGCGAAGCAATGACATCTGTTTACCTACCTACATCGGATAAATATTATTAAGTAGGTAGGTAGTTACCTAACCACTCGGCCGACCGGTCGTGTACGTACAGAAGGACAAATTTGATATGTATTGATCACAAACTGTTTGAATATTATTATTTACTAGCTGTGTGCGTGTGTCAAAATTTATGTTCTTTTTTGTGCAGATCCCTCATTATTTTTCGAAACAAAAGTAGCCTATGTTACTCCTTGTAACATCAGTTATCTCCCAGTGAAAGTTCCGTCACAATCGGTGCAGCCGTTTCGGAGATTAGCGGTAACAAACAGACACACAAAGATATATGCTTTTTTTATTGTGAATACCGTGTATACTTTCATTTGCATTTAGTAAAAAGATGTTATTTTGACATTACAGACAGACACTTCAATTTTATTTGTTTGTAATTGAAGAATTATTTATTATAGTTATATTATGTGAATAAGTGTTAGCATAATATAATATAACAAGATATAAAACTAAAACCCTACTACAGTCGGGTAAAAAATTGGCGATATAACACTCGTGTGATGAATACGAATCGATTGATACCTCGCTTGTCAAAATTGGACCAATAGGGCCGCTATAGTGGAACATCCACATACGTACATACACATACATTCACAGACTGACCATAGACCCATTAACCTTCTCTTATTTCGCCGTAGTCAACAAAAAAAAAAAGTGTATAAAAAAGTATTTGCATAAAATATGCGTTGTATAATATCACAGGTTTACAGGTCTTTATTATTATTAGTAGGAGTCCATTCATGATTTAGCTAACAGCGTGCAAATTTTAATGAAAATGTTTATAATTTAAATTGTAACTTATTAAAACCTGGTTATTAAACAAACTGTCAATTTCGAGCCAAGATATTAGTTTCTTACTATAAAATGTTAGATAACAATTAAAACAAACTCTGTAAACCAAAAATAAGTAAAAACAATAAATATCTTAGTACGTAACGTGACTGGGGACTGGAGCGCCAAGTTAGGTAAAGTCGTGGGAGGCCGCTAGTTCATAAATAAACAGAGCATTGATCAAACTTTCTTTTCTGCAGACGCTCCTGTCTATAGACGGAGTTGTTTACGAACACTCGACCCAGTTTTTAGGTCAAGGGAGTGTTCATCGGCACGCGAGCACAATGAGCAGACATTGTGCAGGTGCAGTATTTATTTACGTAGCACTGCGCAAGTGTGCAATACTGATTCCTGTTATGATATACTCTGTGGCTGAGTAAAATTTGGTACAAAAAGAAACAAACGAAGCGTAGGTAACTAAACCTCTTTGGTACAAAAAAGTTAATTTATGAATCGTCTTATAATGTTATGCCTCGCTTGGTATCCGCTTTTTGCACATTCCGCCCGTATAACGTGAATTAACATATTTTTATTTTTGTGCGGTTACCATCGCTCCGTGCTTCGGAAGGCACGTAGCAGTCGTTAAGCCATGTCAGGGCCCTCGGGCGGCCTGACAAATTTCTGACACCAGAGGCCAGCAAAAACCTCAAACGACAAAAAAACAAATATATATTTTTGAGCTGTAGATACTACAGCTAATCATTATATTTATTCTGTGACGACAGTAATTAATTCTAGCTATCTAGAACACGTAGCTTGTGTCTCACAGAGATAAACACAGACATATGTGGAACTCAACACTAGTAGTCACTGAAGTTATATGTAGGCTTTGGTACAACTAATATATCATGTAGATAGGTGATAATTATATAGATATTTATTTAGGTAATTTCTTTTAAAGCAATCCAGAAAATTTGCGGTCATTGTCCTTTGGTATTTGGTTGTTCCGTTCGCTTCCCGTTATTTAACAAACAAAAATCAAAGCGCACTCCAAGTAGGTCCAGCTGTACATCGGAAGTCGCAATGCCTTATGTAGTTATTCTAAGACCATGCCTCTTTTTATACGCTTTATATATTATTTTTATTATTATTTTATTATTATTATTATATATTATTAGCTTCACTTGTATGTTTGTAACCGACTCCTTTGTTCGCTATTTTAACCCACTTTAAACGGTCAGATTTCATTCAGATTTTGCACACCTGTCAAAGACCGATGACAATGCAATAATTCGAAAAAATAATAATTAAGAATTAAGAATAGTGTAAAATGTTTTATTTCAAAAAAAGCGTGGGGTGCTTTTTAAGATATTATCGAAATGATAATCCTTCTTCTCATATCTGTCAATGAAATATTCATAACTATTGACCCACGCATCCCACGATTTTTTTGAAATTCAAACACTATTCTTAATTCAAAATTATTAAAATTTATTTTCTATTTTTTAGTTTGGTTTTCTATATAAAGCGTGTTTTTTAGTTTTTTTAAACTATTATTTATTTGGTGTAAAAACAAGAAAGAAAGATTTTAACTTCAAAGTCTTCGCTGAAACTATCATTTTGTTATTAATGATAGATAGGCGAAATATTTATTTCGATTGTATGGTTTTTTTTTTTTTTTTTTGTTACGGACTCGGCAATCGTTTGACCACGATCTCACCTGATGGAAAGCGATGATGTGGTCGAAGGTGTAGCACGCTTGCCTAGTAGATACCTATTCACTCTTGACCTGACCACACCGGAAAAAATTGAAAAAAAAATTGAAAAAAAATAAAAAAAATAGATCAAATTGTTACCTAAAAAACAAATAAAAAATATGTAAATTCCCTCGCAGATGAGAAATAGCCGGTAGCAAATCAATAAGTTTTAGAACATCGATCAATATAATGTAGGACTTGTTTCGGCGGGTAGGTAGGTATGTACCTAGTAGTTGTGTAGTAAAGTAACCTTTGTAACAAACATTCTAAGAAACGTCTGCGCACGTTAAAATAGAAACCAAAGAAGTCGAATTACGCCTACTGGCGTAAAAAACTGAATTTAATATATCTAAATATTTATTAAATTCAGTTTTTTACATATATTATTAAATACATATTATATATTATATTGCCAAAACAAATTCTCAAACGCCTTTGATAACTTACTAATTACCCGACTGCGCGGAGGGTATTGTGTTTACCGAGTCAATCGATTTGTCTTAATCTTACGAGTTCTACTAAAGACATGCGCCATATTGTGAAAAAGAAAACAAGCGCGGTCAAGCACCTTCACAAAAACCCGACTGCGAACAAAACTAACAAGAGGCAAAAAATGAAGTGAGAACGGTTGCTAACCAACTTTATATCGTTATAGATCGTAAATGGTCATTCGAAATGAAAATGAAGTGAGAACGGTTGCTAACCAACTTTATATCGTTATAGATCGTAAATGGTCATTCGAAATGAAAATTGATAACAGAAACTTGAAGATGATTTTCAAAGTTTTGTTCCCAGTCGGGTTTTTGTGAAGCTGCTTGACCGTGCTTGTTGACCGAGCGACGCTTCTCCGTTTCAGCTTGGGCAAAAATGTTTTCGTATGACCGGCGGATGTCGGGCTGTTCTCCTATAGAGGTCGCATTTCTCAACCGATTCTCGTGAAATTTTGTGAACAGTCGTGCGAGCATGGATCTTATCGATCGATAAACTTACCGAATTTACCAAATTTTAAGTAAATATTCGATAAAACGAGGTCGGTAGCACGGAACGCACTTTATCGAGAACGACATAAAGTCGATAAGTAAATCATATCGAATATATCGATTTATAACGACAATAGGAAGCATGGATCTTATTTTTGACAATTGTTGTCGGTATAATTACGTTAATCTTACCGAATATATATAATTTTATCGGTTTTCCAAAGTTACACGACAAACATAAATATATTTTTGTAAAATGGATTTCGGCAATATACATTGAAAACTCGTGAGAATTAATAGGCAACGTTTTAGGGATATAATAAACAGCATTTTAATTTATTAAATATATAATAATTTAAAATGCTGTTCTTCCAGATCCTTTCGATCTGGAAGAACAGCATTAATACAGTTAATAAGGAAATTGGCCTCGCCCTCATTCAAGGTGTTTAGGGTGATTTGCCTGTGCATGTTGTAGTAAGCATATAGTAACATGTACATCAATGTTAGTAGGTATCTACTTTACATAATAATATCAAAATACTTTACATAATAATATAAAAGATAATTTCTGGAAGTAGGTAAAACGTATCTAACGTTTTACCTACTTCCAGAAATTATCTTTTGTAGTAATTGAGCCTAATGTTCTAATTTTATTATTATAGTACCTACTAGGTACTCAGTCTAAACACCTACCTGGAAAATCATTGTTGTAGGTCCTAACTAATACCTGTATGCATTTTCGCCGTGGGCAGTTACCAACGATGTATCAGCCAGGAATACAATATCGTACTAGGACAGCGGACTGTCAGCAAGCTTGTCAGGGATGTGTCTCAAGCAATTGTGCAAGGAAGTCATATTTGTATTATTTTACTAATAGATCATCGGGTGGCGATATATCTAACATTGCGCATTGCAGCGCGCATACTGCACGTGCGCGTCGCGGTAAGCGACTGGCTAAGGTACTTATTACTTAAGATTAGATTCAAGGATTTTATAAATGCTATTAATGTATACAATAAATTGCCCAATGATTTCAAAGATTTACCTTTTCCTACATTCAAAAGGAAATCGACTCAGTGGTTAACTGCAAAATGTTTTTATGAAGTCAAAGAATATATGATTTTTCGAACAAAGTAATAATTTTAATTTGTTAGTTAATGTTAAATTTAATTTAATGCATGAATTTTACTTGACATTATTGAGATTTCATTTGACATATATATATTTTTTTCACTTTTAATCTGACATTACATACTTTTGTTACATTAATTAGTGTTATTAATTAATTTTGTGTAACGTTCAATTATTTAATCATTCATTATTTTGTAACTAGACTATTTTATATTATTATTTTAATTTATATTTGCACAACATTTGTTATGGTAGAATGTACCAGGTTCTATTCTTATTCTTTATCATCATACTTTGTAATACCTACATTCTAGCAAATAAATAATTTGAATTTGAAAGAACACTACGCCAGTAAGCGTAATGGCTCGTTTGTTAGAATCGGTGTAATGTACATTTGTCCTTAGGGGTGGGGAGGGGGTGAGAGAGGTAGGGGGGATAACCGCTACCACCCCTTGCAGGGCTCCCAAGGAATTTCAAAGTTTTTGAGATAAAGCAAAATAAATGGGGTTAAGTATGAAAAAACGTACGAAATGGATCATTAATGTAAGGATAATTTGCTCTTCGCTACATGTTTTGACAGCTGTGTGCAGCTGTTTGTAGCGGCGTTTCGTTATTATAAGTATATTTAGCAAAACATTCATAGAATAATGCATTTTTTCTTTGTATAATTTCAGTTCGTGTAATATACACTGCTAGAAGCGCTAGGCGAAAGCCCGACTTGGCCATGATAGGTTAGAAGACGAAGGCGGGAGTGAAGCGTAGCGTAGCTTTTGTCCTCGTGTTTTTTTAAGCATTGAAACCCTTCCGTTTTTTCATACATAACCTCTTTCTTTTTTTTTGCTTTTTCTCACAAATTTTGAGTTTCCGCTACCACCCCTTGCAGGGGGAGGGTTATCCCCCCTCCCTCTGCCACCCCCCACTCTACTTAGTACTTAAAGACATATACTGATTCTAAAGTCCTTCCAACGTAATTCAAAATCTTTGAATTAGGTAATAAGAATTTCCAATATGATGTCAAAAAAGAAGTGTTTTGTCGATTAGTCGTCTGTCTGATCTGTGGCACAGTCAGAGTTGCCATTTTTAAATTGATAATCTCACGAATGTTACCGAATCGATAAAATTTTACAGAGGCTAGAAGATCCATGCTACCGAATTTCGATAAAATCGATAAATTTATCGATCTTTATCGATCGATAAGATCCATGCTCGCAGTGCAGGTTCGATATTTTGTCGACTCGTATTTTCGAAATTTTTCGAATTGGCGGAGGCGGAGGAGGTATGGCGGTTGAAAACACAAAAATATATATATTATGTTCAAAAGTGACTTCGGTAGGGTAGCCAACAGAACAGAACAGAACAGAAACAACAGAACAGAAGAATTCAGTTGCGCTGGGCGGCGTTCGGAAAACTTCGTCAGGTCAGAATGGAGGACGAAAACGTCGTCCATTCCACAGTGCCTGAAGACGAAAGTCTTTAATGCGTGCGTCCTACCAGTTATGACATACGAAGCCGAGACATGGACACTAACAGTGGGTCTTGTCCACTAATTTAAAGTCGCTCAGCGAGCTATGGAGAGAGCTATGCTCGGGGTTTCTCTGAAGGATAAAATAAAAAACGAGGTAATCCGCCAGAGAACCAAAGTTACCGACATAGCTCAAAGGATTAGCAAGCTGAAGTGGCAATGGGCTGGACACATTTCTCGAAGGACGGACAACCGCTAGAGTAGACGTGTCCTCGAGTGGAGACCGCGTCTTTGCAAACGTAGTGTGGGACGCCCACCAGGTGGAGTGACGATCTGCGAAAGCCAGCAGAAATTGGATGAGAAGAGCCGAAGATCGGGCTCTGTGGTGTTCATTGGGAGAGGCCTATGTCCAGCAGTGGACGAAGACAGGCTGATGACGATGATGATGATGATGTTTTTTGTTGATGGTGAGAGGACCCCCGTTAATGTAAGTTAAATGGTGGAAAATAATTAAAAAAAAACGCAAATTTCCTGTCACTTCAAAGCACAAGGGAAGTTCATCAGCTTTCGGAAACATTAGCGCGGGTAACATTTATTCAGTTTAAGCTATGCAAAGACCGACTCACCGGTCTACAGCTCACAGAGCCACTAGGTAGTTGAGTTCGCAGTATGATTTTAGCACGTTCGATGATGGTTGTAACGTAGTAGCAATATGTTTGATGGCTCTGTTCCAGGCGCGACGCCGCCGCCCCCGCTGGGCGACAAGCTGCGCCTGTACCACGTGGAGATGAACCCGTACGGGCACCGCGTGTTGCTCATCCTGGAGGCCAAGAAGGCCAAGTACGAGGTGTACAAGCTGGACCCCCTGCGCCTGCCCGACTGGTTCACTGAGAAGAATCCGAGACGTAAGTGTTACACGTTCACCCGTCGTCGCGACTACAGTTTAACGCGGTCAAAAGTATCCTATGATTCGAACTATCTCCATGCCCAAATTTATCAGCTGTTTATTCGTGAAAAGGTAACAGACAGAGTTACTTTCGATTTTACAATATTAGAATGTGGTAGTGCAGCTCTGGTGTGACTGGTGTCAGAGTTGGTCAGCACCTCCATTCTTACTGGAAAAATGTTATACCTACTTGTCGGACATTTTTTAGATGATAGCTGTCATTTTTACCCGACTACGGCGAAGCAAGGGAAGGAAAGTTAGTTTAACAGTTTATGTATGATGTATGTATGTAGATGTTCCACCAGAGCACGAAGATTTTGAATTACGCTTACTGGCGTTTACACGACCGCACAAGGGTTTTAATTTTTGAACTTATGTCTGGTTTGTGTCTGTCATTTAGTTTGAATCATTTAATTATTGTTTTCATTTTAGTTATTTACCTGAAGCATAACAATGTAGTTGTGATTGCTTGTCTTTTTATTTCTCACACAATTTATTGTTTTATGGAATTTAATTCAAATGCTTTCAGTAACAAATCTAATCACAATATTGGTACCAAGCCTTACTGTCGACTTATGTGGTGTCCGATTGTTACCTAGCCTTACTGTGGACTTGTGTGGTGTCCGATTGTTACCAAGCCTTACTGTCGACTTGTGTGGTGTCCGATTGTTACCAAGCCTTACTGTCGACTTGTGTGGTGTCCGATTGTTACCAAGCCTTACTGTCGACTTGTGTGGTGTCCGATTGTTACCAAGCCTTACTGTCGACTTGTGTGGTGTCCGATTGTTACCAAGCCTTACTGTCGACTTGTGTGGTGTCCGATTGTTACCAAGCCTTACTGTCGACTAGTGTGGTGTCCGATTGTTACCAAGCCTTACTGTCGACTTATGTGGTGTCCGATTGTTACCAAGCCTTACTGTCGACTTGTGTGGTGTCCGATTGTTACCAAGCCTTACTGTCGACTTGTGTGGTGTCCGATTGTTACCAAGCCTTACTGTCGACTTGTGTGGTGTCCGATTGTTACCAAGCCTTACTGTCGACTTGTGTGGTGTCCGATTGGTTGTTACAAAACTTCCCATCCACATGTCATCTCGTAATCAAAGGCGATATCAAAATAACTAAAGCTATTATTTGTTTTTAGTTAAAATCCCAGTCCTCGAGATCCCGACAGAGTACGGCGACAAGTTCTTGTTCGAAAGCGTCGTCATCTGCGACTACCTCGACGAGAAGTACACGCGGAACCACCTTCACTCGCGGGACCCGTACGTGAAGGCGCAGGACCGGCTGCTAATAGAGAGGTTCAACGAGGTGAGTGGAGAGAAGTTCACGCGGAGCCACCTGCACTCGCGGGACCCGTACGTGAAGGCGCAGGACCGGCTGCTCATAGAGAGGTTCAACGAGGTGAGTGGGGAAGAAGTACACGCGGAGCCACCTGCACTCGCGGGACCCGTACGTGAAGGCGCTTGACCGGCTGCTCATAGAGAGGTTCAACGAGATGAGTGGGGAGAAGTATACGCGGAGCCATCTGCACTCGCGGGACCCGTACGTGAAGGCGCAGGACCGACTGCTAATAGAGAGGTTCAACGAGGTGAGTGGGGAGAAGTACACGCGGAGCCACCTGCACTCGCGGGACCCGTACGTGAAGGCGCACGACCGGCTGCTAATAGAGAGGTTCAACGAGGTGAGTGGAGAGAAGTTCACGCGGAGCCACCTGCACTCGCGGGACCCGTACGTGAAGGCGCAGGACCGGCTGCTCATAGAGAGGTTCAACGAGGTGAGTGGAGAGAAGTACACGCGGAGCCATCTGCACTCGCGGGACCCGTACGTGAAGGCGCAGGACCGGCTGCTCATAGAGAGACAAACACTTATATCATTTAAAAAATGTTATATTCTTATTCCATAACTTATTTTAAGTCCCCTTGACCAGTTATTTATTATTATCTTCAGTGTACAGACCTCTGGTACTTACTGCTTTATTGTAAGTATAGATATAGGTAGAGTATAAGAGTAGATAGAAGCATAAATTCATCCAATTATATCCACAAATCCGGCCGAGAAAAGACCGCCTTGAGTTAGTTTTTACATCAACTTTAATATTATAAAGAGGAAAGATTTGTTTGTTTGTAATGTAAACTCAAAAAACACTGAACCGATTTCAAAAATTCTTTCACCCTTGGAAAGCTACATTATCAGCAAGTAACATGCGCAGTATTTTATTTTTCAAAAACATAGAAATCTCTACGAAAGTTCAACTGAGTTCCGCGAGTGCAATAATGTAACCCAAGGTATATACAGTCGATTACTCGCTGAGTGGGGAACGGAAAGTAACGCAAGGTATATACAGTCGATTACTCGCTGAGTGGGGAACGGAAAGTAACCCAAGGTATATACAGTCGATTACTCGCTGAATGGGGAACGGAAAGTAACCCTAGGTATATACAGTCGATTACTCGCTGAGTGGGGAACGGAAAGTAACCCAAGGTATATACAGTCGATTACTCGCTGAGTGGGGAACGGAAAGTAACCCAAGGTATATACAGTCGATTACTCGCTGAGTGGGGAACGGAAAGTAACCCAAGGTATATACAGTCGATTACTCTTTTTTTTTTTTAGAAAGGATATGTGCTGTTGGTCTATAACTGACCTCTACAGCGTCACCGGACGGTGGTCGATTACTCGCTGAGTGGGGAACGGAAAGACATGTTGACCGATAACGAGTCTGTCGAAAAACACCACGACCGTTGCTGTTAAAGATTTCGAATTACGCTTAGTCACACGATTAAATATAAACAATAAAATGTTGTTTGTTTTCAGTTGATAAAGGGCAGTTTAGAATGCTTCGACACAAACTTCGCCTTTGGCAGCGAACAGATCATACAGACTCTGGACATATTCGAGAAGGAACTGGTCACGAGAGGTAAGAGTTACTGCACGTTATTGTTTTCAGTTGATAAAGGGCAGCTTAGAATGCTTCGACACAAACTTCACCTTTGGCAGCGAACAGATCATACAGACTCTGGACAAATTCGAGAAGGAACTGGTCACGAGAGGTAAGAGTTACTGCACGTTATTGTTTTCAGTTGATAAAAGACAGTTTAGAATGCTTCGACACAAACGTCGCCTTTGGCAGCGAACAGATCATACACACTCTGGACATATTCGACAAGGAACTGGTCGCGAGAGGTAAGAGTTACTGCACGTTATTGTTTTCAGTTGATAAAGGACAGTTTAGAATGCTTCGACACAAACTTCGCCTTTGGCAGCGAACAGATCATACAGACTCTGGACATATTCGAGAAGGAACTGGTCACGAGAGGTAAGAGTTACTGCACGTTATTGTTTTCAGTTGATAAAGGGCAGTTTAGAATGCTTCGACACAAACTTCGCCTTTGGCAGCGAACAGATCATACAGACTCTGGACATATCCGAGAAGGAACTGGTCGCGAGAGGTAAGAGTTACTGCACGTTATTGTTTTCAGTTGATAAAGGACAGTTTAGAATGCTTCGACACAAACTTCGCCTTTGGCAGCGAACAGATCATACAGACTGGACATATTCGAGAAGGAACTGGTCACGAGAGGTAAGAGTTCCTGTTTTCCATGCGTTCATGAGTAAAGAACATTTGGGGAAGGTAAAATGAACGACCAGGAAGTTGGACCTGCGTCTTTGTTCTGGCGAATCATTGACAGGAAATGGTTTATTGACAGCAGTTTATAAAAAAATTACAAATGAAAAAAGTTGCCTAAATTTAATACAAGTATGTTTAAAAAGAGACAGATTCCACACCACCAAATCGAAAGTGAAGCACACAATATATGCGGATCCGCTCGTACGCTCTAGCCTGAGGCACACACACCATGTTATGCCGATCGTCCGCCACATCGCAGCAAGATATCGACCGTATTAATCGCGCTCGTGCTAATTCTGTCAAGTTATCTCGGAAAAACAAAAAATAGTTTTTAGTTTTTATCAAAAGCTAGTTTTCCCGCCCGCGACTTCGTCCGCGCGCACTACTGTTTATCTCGAAAAAAGGCATCCTATTTTCTTCTAGGGTATTTTGTATTTAGATTTTTGACGATATTATTATATATATAGATATTTTAGGCCGACATTTTTTTATTACTTTATTGCCTATATTCACTACAACTTCGTTGTTGTTGTTGTTGTTGTGTTTAGCCTATACTGCCCCACTGCTGGGCCCCCTCGATTTATCCATTCTTTACGGTCCTGTGGTGTGCCAATGTTTGTCAAAGGTGTCAAGCTCGTCCCGCCATCTTTTGCGTGGTCTGCCGCGTCACCTTTTTTCCGTGCTGGGATTCCATTTAGTGGTTACTTTGGTCCATAGCACCTCTGGCATCCAGCAGAGGTGGCCGGCCCAGTTCCTCTTCAGCTTGGCGGCTTTTAGAGCTACATCTGTAATACCGGATCTGGAGCGCAGTTCGGTGTTTCGAACACGGTCTGTTAATTTAACACCTAGAATGCTGCGCTCCATTGCCCGCTGGCATACCTTAAGTTTGGACTTTTGGATGTCGGTCAGAGACCAAGTTTGTGCACTACAACTATTTCACACAAATGTTTTATATATGCAATCGATAGATCTTGACGAGAGCTAACGATTGAAACTCAAACGACCGTCGTAGCTTTTCCAAGTCAACATTTATACGCAACAGAAATTATGTGACGCTGCGAAATTATAAATGACCTCAATATTGCGGCGCTTCCCGCCACTCCGCGCGGTGCGTCACAGTCCTCACTCAACGTAATAAATTATTTGATCCTTGATATCGAGTGGTGTTATGTTCATGACAGATATGGAGCTGCAACACCAAACTGTATACACAAATTTCATTGTCATCAGTTTTTTAGATCGCCTTTCTATGGAAGAAAATTTGTAGACGTACCTATTCATGTCACAAAACTGAAAACTGCTTATTCCAGGT
This sequence comes from Alsophila aescularia, assembly GCA_946251855.1. Classification (NCBI taxonomy): domain Eukaryota; kingdom Metazoa; phylum Arthropoda; class Insecta; order Lepidoptera; family Geometridae; genus Alsophila; species Alsophila aescularia. Next base: position 62,815,113 of record OX276374.1, read on the forward strand.
ACGAACTACTTCGGCGGGCACCGGCCCGGCATGCTGGACTACATGATCTGGCCGTGGGTGGAGCGCCTCTACTTGCTCCGCTGCGTCAACGCGAACAAGTTCGATGACAAGCGGTCGCTGTTTCCCAACTTTGTAAGTGTTCAAATGTCGAATAAAGATGATATTTTCCAGAAAAAATACCATTCCTATTGACCGAGCGAGCGGGAAGCGTCTCCGTTTCAGCTTGGGCAAAAATTCTTTCATATGTGTTTCCGGCTGTTCTCCTCTACAGGTCGCATTTCTCAACCGATCTAGACGAAACTTGGTATAAAGGTTTAACGAATTTTTAGAATTTTTTAGTCTCGGCATAGATAAATCATAGAAGGATTATTATCTCTGGGATATTTGATTCCCCCCAATCAAATATCCCCAAGACTAAAAAATTATAAAAATTATACTTCCCCAAAAAGGGATAAAAATTGTGTTTTACGTCTGATTACGATTGTTATTTTTTTATTTGAAAGGTAGTATCTTTAAGTTGGTTTCATAAAGATTTGGTGAAGGTCGGATGAGTATCTTCGGCGTGATGAGCAGAATGCTCCTCAAAATGAAGTGAATTGCTCAATTTAAGTTTCTTCCAGTGGAATCAGCCCTTTACCTAGTTATTATTTACTTACATAAAGTTATTCTGCCGGATATGCTATTCGTACAAACTGTCCAAATCAAACTCTTACCTCATCTCTAATCAAGAAGTGCAATTTTTAATGAGTAGGTAGGCAGCATACAGACATGTTTTTGCATATAATTATTATGAGTATAACTTCTTGTTACTTTGTATTTTAAGAGATTTTATTTAACTTGCAATGTATGTACAGTAGGCGCAGCGGAAGTATGTGTCTCGGAATTTGTCTGCTAGTCGCTGCGCAAACTGCTATTTTTCAGGCGCAATCCGAATGTTGAAGGTGAAGACAGCATTGTGTAACCGCCTCGCTCACTCGCTTACGTTTTTCGCATATTTTATCTCGCTCTTACTTTATGCTGTTTTATCCCCACAGCAGTTCCTGCGCAATCGTGCACAGAGCCTAACTTCACAAACAAATAGATTGGCTGCGACTACTGTACTAATGTTTGTTTAGGTCAAATCTTGCTGAATTAGAACCACTTCCTCTTATCCTGTGGAGTTGAATTTTTACATGTTGATTCAGTTCCGATGACAATGCATTTTCATGGTAAGCATGACCTGAATCGACATCCAGGAACAACTCCAGATAAAGGAATGCTTCAACGGTCAACAGCACAGACACGAAATGTTGTATACTCGTACCTACGCATTCAAATTGTGATAGCCCGTTCTAAGTTTCACCATGACATGCACTTACTTTACTGCATAAAACCTTATTTTTTAAACGTTTTCAATAAACATATGTGAATATTGTTTCAGGCTGACTGGGGGGACCAGATGCAGCGCGACGAAGTAGTCAAGAAGCACGCCACTTCTTCAGCGGAGTACTTTGATTACTACAAGAATGCGCGGGCGCACTCCATGGGGTATTATTTATAATTATATAATGCGGAAATATTTCACAGACACCGAGGTGTCGACCATAAATAACATCGAAAACTGTCGTGTTGTGTCGGTCACTCACATTTATACACACGTTTGTAAATTAAAAGATATCATGAATATTCCTTCCAGACATTTAATTATGCAAATAACACTGCATATTGAATATGCTTAATATGTAATGTCATTTGTATACTCATACACACACACATAGACTTGTTTGCAAATGACTAATAATCGCCCGGAATAAATAAGTTGTCAAAGAATGATTATAATGTGGTAATACCATAATTAGCTAGGAGCTTGATAAAATCAAACGCAGATATTTTACACATTTTTAATATTTTTTGGCTTCAATGTGTCTGTATATTCAAATGTATAAAGAGCGCTATGATGTGCCTCAAAAACTGACAGTGATAAAATTGAAGACATTCATGACAGTTTTCATTTAGCACTTGTTTAGCACCATAGACATGAACATATACGAAAGAGTATTGCACATTATATACAAGAGTATTGTAGTAACAACACAGACACTATTCGGCATTTGCAAATCCTGTCATGAGTATGCGTAGTCATTTGCAAATACCCCCTACACTTGTGGATTTGCGAACTTATTTGTGCAAATGTAAGTGACCAGATACCATGCTCTATGGTTTATAGTATTACACTGCACACGTGCCTATACGTTTTAAACGTAGTATTTGAACTATTAAAGTCATTCATTAATAATTAAGCATCACGAAACACCAATGCGTATATTGGCACCAATCACGTTAGGTTCTATATAATATAAACACCTCTCATTTCGATAATTATAAATAAAAACGCGCGTTCGGTGTCAATAATTATAATAGAAAAGGTTTGATTTAGGTAAAATCTTCTAATAAACATATAAACGAAAAAATGTATCCGAAAACATTGAAAACGCAGATCTTATATTCTATCCCATTTTCATTTTGTCCTCATTCTAAATGTAGGTAACATTTCTTTCTAATTCTTTGTCAATGAATATTTTGTCATTTTTTGACTTAACTAAGTACAACTAAATGGAAATACATATTGTCGGGTGGTGTCCGGAAGTGTTCGTAGATGGAGGAACATCACTTTTTTGACTTAATGTAACTAAATGGAAATACATATTGTCGGTGGTGTCCGGAAGTGTCCGTAGATGGAGGAACATCACTTTTTTGACTTAATGTAACTAAATGGAAATACATATTGTCGGTGGTGTCCGGAAGTGTCCGTAGATGGAGGAACATCACTTTTTCTATTGCTGTGTCAGATATTATTTTTAAAGATGGATGCCATTTGCTAATCCTTATTCGGTATGGTTACTGTTATGTAAGTTTACAACTGCACGTCGAACGTATAAAAACATTATTTACTATGACATTCTTTATCGATGGCGTAATTGCTTAACGCTGGTTGAATACACGATTATCAGCATAATACCTGTCTTATTTGAATAGCTACAATGATGTCATGCGCTTTTCTTAAAAGTGTTCTTGAGTTCAGTGACGTCTTCAAAATCACTAGGTACGAAGTAACAAACTAACATGAAGCTATCGCTTCATGTTAGTTTTATGGAATAGAAATGTTGATTCTTTTTTTTTTTAATAATACTGGTATTTAATTATTGATACACATTGCTTGAATAATTTACATTGTTATTATAATGATGTGCGTTATGAACTGTTGATGCTATTGGACAACAGCGTTTAGTTATTAATGAAAGATTTTGTACATCTTTAAATATCAAAGTTGATGAAGGAAATAAAATAAAAAACGCATTGGTAACTTTTTAATCTTTGCTGAATAATGCTGGGAAAAGGCTTTTATGTTTGCTGAATATTCCCGAAAGATGTATTTTTTATTTCGTATGATGTTTTGTATATATTTATTTTGTTTTGAAGGAACTCGCTGTCTTCGCATCATTAATTTATGTCTTGTTATTTTTTAATGTCGTTGACAAATATTTCTTGTGTTTATTTTGTTTATTTTCTAATAAGTGTTTTGTATTACAAACTCAAAATTGCATATTATTAAACTTTTGGCATTTATTTTGATATTTAAATAAGACCATTAAATATTATAGTATTTTGTACTTAATATTAAGGGGCAATGTAGTAATTGCATTAACTTTAGTCTCTAGTGTAAGAACAAAATAATCTAATGAGATCTGTAAAAATTATGAATACTCTAAATTGTATCACAAAAATGTTTTTGGCATTTATTTTCTAACGTTTGGTTAACTTTTTGGTCTTTTTTTGTGTAAAATACTTTTGTATTTACGTTTAAAACTTTGTAGAATATTATATACCCAAGTTTCAAAAATATATGGGTCGGATTTAGCATACATATATTTATAATGATTTAATTCAATTAATTGTGTTATATTTTAGCTTTCTCTCAATATATTGGGAATAACGGGTTTTCATGATATATATTTTTAAGTTTATGGTTTTATATATCTGTTTTATCGATCTTGCAATATAGCTTAGGTTTATATAATACGAGTAAAATATTATTTTTGTTTATTGTACAACTTTTATTTATTCACTATTAATATTCAATAAAAACTTTATACATATTAATAATTTTGTTGTGTTTGATTAAACAAAATTAGACTATTTATAAAAAAACGGTGTGAACCAGAGACAAGAGATCTACGGTCTACGGAGACAACAAGGGTGATACCACCCGGCCACCCTGACTTAATATACAAATGGTGACTTTTAAAGTTTCGCGATTGCAACTTGGCAACTTGATCGAAACTTCGAGGTAAATAAAAAAATAGTTTTAGGAATAATCCATACCAATATATAAAAGTGAAACGTTGTCTGTTTGTTTGTATGGGAAGCTTTCACGCGATAACGGCTGGACGGATTTTGATGAAATCTAGAATGCAGACAGCTTATACCCTAGAATAAAACATAGGATACTTTTATCCCGCAAAATTGAAAGTTTCCGCGGGAAAACTGGAAAATTTTGATTACTCACTGTACCTAAGGAATCCATACCAATATATAAAACTGAAACGTTGTCTGTTTGTTTGTTTGAGCAGCTTTCACGCGATAACGGCTGGACGGATTTTGATGAAATTTAGAATGCAGACAGCTTATACCCTAGATTAAAGCATAGGATACTTTTATCCCGAAAAATTGAAAGTTTCCGCGGGAAAACTGGAAAATGTTGATTACTCACTGTAAGGAATCCATACCAATTTATAAAAGTGAAACGTTTGTTTGGGCAGTTTTCACGCGATAACGGCTGGACGGATTTTGATGAAATTTAGAATGGAGATAGCTTAATAAACCCTGGAATAAAACATAGGATACTTTTTATCCCGCAAAATTGAATGTTACCGCGGCAAAACTGGAAAATGTTGATTACTCACTGTAAGGAACGGTTGCCATCACAGAATGGTTTGTGGTTGCCATGGAAACGAAATAACAAGTCTGTCAAAAAACATCAAGAGCATTGGTGCTATACCTACTTTTGCATTGGTTTTTAATATGATGCTTTTTTCGCGATAAATAGTAGTCTGCGCGGGCGGGAAAATTAGTCTAAAATGATTATTAAAATTACAATACTATAAAAACCTGTCGAAAACATTTTCATCTAAAGAAGAAGCAACAGCAAAACGCAAGTTCCGTTCTAAAATTTGTGACATCTACCGTGGTTGGTGACTTGTCAAAGTCTCAAAGATTTGCAAATTTTCCAACGGAACATTCTAAGTCACCGCAAATCCAACGATTCGCGAAAAAATGCAATTATAATCTTTTAAATAGAATCGCACAAATTAATATCAAAAATGCCTCTAATTCGTTCTGCTAGCTTCAGTTTATTAGTTGAAATACTGATTCGCATCGCTTTACTGTCCGCTTTCTGGTAAGTTTCATCCATATATTCTGTTCTTGTATTTCTTCTCTATTCCTTACTTGTTTACTAATTTTATCACTGAGATAACATTCAAAACATCCTTTCGCTAATTTGTAACGATTTCTAGATTCACTCTCTTTGATCCCTTCGTTAGTTCTTCTTCAAATTGTGTTTTTATCATACAAATAGATTGAATTGAAAATTTGCTATTCTAAAACTTGTATTGGTTTGTTTGTTTGAAATTATAACTGTACAAGACTGCTGACGAAATAAAGTCTCTATATAAGCCTCTGGCAACCTATTTTCGTCCCTAATACCTAAATTATACTGTTGGAAATGCTGAAACTGGCAAATAAATACATTATTCATGATGACTTCATCCCTATTGTTCTGTTATCATCCACACAAGGGTAAATAACATGTGAGTTTAACTGATAACTATGACGTGGAATTCGTTAATTTTACTATTTAATTGGCTCAATGGCCATTATCATAAACAGGTTTTTCCCACCACAAACTTAATTTTAAATGAAATTTTAATGGGTGTAGTAATTAATCAGCATATAATGTTTGTATGTGTTTTATTTTAATACAGACACTTTATATTCAAGGTTAAAGAAAGTTTTTTAAACCAGCAATTTTTTGAATTATTTTTTTAATTACTTAAGCACAAATGATGCTGGTTCGAGTCCCGTCTTATATCCAAAAAAAAAACTGTAGGAAAATTATTAGTTTTCATTGAGCAGGTGAACTGCTAAAAATGTAAATATGTTTTCCTGTGTTCTCATTTCATAATAAACTCGATTTTGACTGCACTAAGACAAATATACAAAACATGCATTCCACACAAGCAGGTGATGCATAAAGTTGTGAAAACGATAAGAATCTCAAGTCACAGTTTTCTGTATAATAGATTTCCAACAGTCCTTCAACAAGCCTGTTGGTAATCTACAGATTCCACTATGGAGAGTGTGCACAAAAACTGCACAATCTGATTCCCGTATCACCTTTCCATCACGATACAACTAGAGTGTAGGCAAATAGCCACCCTTTTATGGTTGAAATACCTTGCACAAGAACGAAGCGTTATGCTTCTTCATTAGCGTAAGAACTGTAAAGGAGTGGTATGCCCTGCCCTCGTCAGTGTTTCCGGTGAACTATAACCCCGGTGTGTTCAAGTCAAGAGTGAATAGGTATCTACTAGGCAAGCGTGCTACAGCTTCGACCACAGCATTCCATCAGTAGATTGTGGTCAAACAATTGCATACTCCATAATAAAAAAATTATTCAATTGTTATTCAACTTCAAAGATGAGGTAGTTCTCAATTTGACTGCATTATTTTTTAAACTACAAACTACAAAGAGAGGGGTGTTATAAGTTTAGTGTGTATATTACTGTATCCGTGTGTCTGTCTGTGGCATCTTAGCCCCAAACAAATGGACTGATTTTGATGCGGGGTTTTCAGTTTTTCTGTTTGAAAGCTGATGTGATCGAGATGGTTCTTAGCTACAATATAGGGGAAGGGGGGGGGGGATAGTGCTGGCCTCTGGTGTCAGAGTTGGTCAGGCCGCCCAAAGGCCTCTGACATGGCTTAATGACTACTGTTAATCAATAACAGCCGGGACCAACAGGATAACGTGACCTCCGAACCACGGAGGGATGGAAACCGCACATAACTTCGAAAAGTCATTGGTGCAGAGTCTAGAATTGAACCCAGTATCGTTGGATTCTAAGTCGCACTAGTAAACTGCTAGGCTGCCATCGGAAGGGGGGGTTAGGATCGTACCTTCCAAATGAATGGACAGAATTTGATGCGTTTTTTCTAAGTTTAAAAGCTGATGTGATCGAGATGCTTCTTAGTGGGGGTCAGGGGTTATATATTTTTTATTTCAGTCTTATTATGTATGTATCACACACGTATTTCTGGGATTTAAAAACATAGCTTCATATGGAAGTAAGCAAGCAAGTAGGTAGTGTAGCAAGTAAATTTGTAGCAGTAGGCAAGACTCTGCATGTGGAAGTACCACACCTTTTCATATATTCAACCGCCAAGCAGTAGTGTGTAAACATTTCTGTTTCGTCAGGTGACGAGCGCAGTGCAGGGACGCGCAAGATTTTGCAACTAAGTTATGGGTGGCACTGTTACTGTTATGGGCTGGCGTGTTTGGAGACTGGCGAGACAAATGACCTGCTTGTCTCGTCACTCAATCAAATTAAAAAAAAGTATGTTCATATAAACTCTTTAATTAAATACCACAGAACAAAAATGTTTAGTAAAATAAAAACTGAAAATTAAGGCCACAATGGGCGTTCCTATCAACAACTGCTATCAGTTGTTATCAGCTGAGGTCACGCCGTCTACTGGAGGACAGGAATGGTCTCTGGCGGCTTGTAGATTAAAAGAGGGCTTCTTGTAGATCAGGTTACTTGTGTCCATTGACTGGTGAAGCTCAAATACATGTTTTCCAGCCAGCCATCCGGATATATCCTAAAACTACCTGGCGCACCCTAAGGGTGGGTAACAGAGCGTTTATGGTACCCTATCACAGCTCGGTTCTGTGTCCTTGCACTTGACCCGCTTTAATTCCTGTCTGCTCAGATAAGCCTACACGTTTCTATTTGCTAACTTAAGGTACAATAAACCTGCCTACTCCTATATACATGATCTTATTATCTAGGCCCTACTCTACCCTAAGCATTATCTTTATTGGATTCTGAGTCTATATCTAACTAATATATTCTAAAACACACAACATAAAATTACACAATTAATACAAATTAAGGTCTACGCTAGACGAGCCGAGCACGAGCGGAGCCGTTTTTCCCTCCCTTTGTGATCGTCAAATGCTCCGCATGTGGCGGAAAACAGGAGCACAGTGCTCCGCTCGTGCGCGGCTCGTCTAGCGTAGACGCAGCTTTTGAAATACATATAACTCGAAGTCGAGTCCACTGCTCATCTTAGCGAAATAGTGATCTTACATAAACCTAGGTCTACTACACTAATGCTATAAATCTGAAAGTTAGTGAGGGAGTGTGTATTGACCAGAGTGTGCAACCCAAATAGTGATCTTACATAAACCTAGGTCTACCACACTAATGCTATAAATCTGAAAGTTAGTGAGGGAGTGTGTATTTACCAGAGTGTGCAACCCAAATAGTGATCTTACATAAATCTAGGTCTACCACACTAATGCTATAAATCTGAAAGTTTGTGAGGGAGTGTGTATTTATCAGAGTGTGCAACCCAAATAGTGATCTTACATAAACCTAGGTCTACTACACTAATGCTATAAATCTGAAAGTTTGTGAGGGAGTGTGTTTTTACCAGAGTGTGCAACCCAAATAGTGATTTTACATAAACCTAGGTCTACTACACTAATGCTATAAATCTGAAAGTTTGTGAGGGAGTGTGTATATCGCTTTAGATGCAGAAATGACGTTTTTTTTCTAAGAAGACTCTCCCATGTTTTGTTCTATCAACTTCAACATTTTTTATAAATAAACTACTGCGTTAATCATAGCAATAACACTTAAAACAATTTGCCTGGTCTTGGTACCTATTCAAATATGCCATTCCCTAAACAAACGGACCTTCTGAAGTGGTCATAAATATTGTTTGTTTATTTACGGGGACACACACCCATAAATGCAGATACATACAATTTCCCCCCAAAAAATAATTGCCGTGCATCGACTTTAAAAGGGTAACAAAATGGCGACAAGATGAGAACTCGGTCGATAAACGTTAAGTATGATTTAGTTAAATGTTTACGTATAGTATATTACGTTTACGTTGTTATATTAAGTTATGCGTTTAATTACTACCCATACATAAAGTGATTATTTAAACTCAACTTCCACAGCTACATGGAATCTATGTCTCCCTTCGTCCGGATAATCCACAAGGCGGACCTGGAGTCCGAGTACAAGTACCCCCGGAGAGAGTCGTACGTGCCCGGCGGCACGCTGTGGTCCATCGTGCTGTCGGTGCCGTGCTGTCTGTCGCTGCTAGCCTGGGCCGTGTGCAACGACTGTAATGATGCTTTGGAGGTAAGCGTATCGGCTCAATAGAAGCCTACTAGACAGTACACATACAGCATTCTAATTACACATTCGGACTACTGGGGACACATATAGGACGACTAGTACTACATTTTCAAAATGGCGGTTCTATCTATGATGTAAAGACCCCTTATATTTGTTTGTTGGAGCTTCAAAATGAAAATGAATCTATGTTTACAATAAAAACTGTTTAATTTCAGATCTTATTGGCGTGGTCTCTAGCGCTGGGCATCAATGGAGTCCTCACAGACACTATTAAGTTAATAGCAGGTAAAGCGGCCTTCAGATTTAACTGTGCAATTTAACTTTCTTTTTTTTTTTTAGTTGCAGTTTGAGTTGAATATGGCACAGCATAAGGAAATACCTTTGACTCTACAGTACTTCGGAAATGCGCCCGTTCGAGAAGGGAGCACCAACACAACAAGTCTATGGGATGACATTTTCTCATTTTTGGGGTTCCGTACCCCAAAAGGAAAAATGCAACTCTTATAGGATCACTTCGTTGTCCGTCTGTCTGTCTTATTAATTTGTACAATTATAATAAAAGAGTTACATAAAAAGTATTGTAACTAATATGTTGCATAACAACAATACAATTATGTATATTCAGTAACATAGTAAATCCAAGATGGCCGCCACTAAAAAATGCGGCAATCCCCTCACTATGGGTATCAAATGAAAGGGCTTAACTAGTAGAATACAGTACACCATGAAAATTCCAAATCCAAGATGGCCGCCGCCACTAAATGGCGGATTAGTATTTTTTCATATCATCTCAATATGGGTATCAAATAAAAGGGCTTAACTATTAGAATACAGCACACAATGAAAATTTTAAATTCAAGATGGTTGCCATCACAAAATGGTGGTTTTTAGTTTTCAATCCCTTCAATATGGGTATCAAATGAAAGGGCTTGACAAGTAGAACACAGTACACTTTAAAAAATAACTAAACGAAAAAATAAAAAAAAATATGTAAAAATAATAATAAGTTAAACGGTTATCCTTACCAATATATAAAAGTGACACGTTGTCTATTTGTTTGGGGAGCTTTCAAGCGATAATGGCGGAACGGATTTTGTTGAAATTTGGAATGGAGATAGCTTATACCCTGGAATAAAACATACCATACTTTTATCCCAAAAAATTATAAGTTTCCACGGGAAAACTGGAAAAAGTTGATTACTCGCTGTAAGGAATGGTTGCCATGGAAACAAAAAGACAAGTCTGTCAAAAAATCAAGAGCGTTGGTGCTGTACCTACTTTTGCATTGATTTTAAATATCCGAGAAGAATACAGGATGCTTTTTGAAGTCCGCGCGATGTCGCGGGCGGGACAGCTAGTATGAACTGAAGTCCGCGCGATGTCGCGGGCGGGACAGCTAGTATGAACTGAAGTCCGCGCGATGTCGCGGGCGGGACAGCTAGTATGAACTGAAGTCCGCGCGATGTCGCGGGCGGGACAGCTAGTATGAACTGAAGTCCGCGCGATGTCGCGGGCGGGACAGCTAGTATGAACTGAAGTCCGCGCGATATCGCGGGCGGGACAGCTAGTATGAACTGTAGTCCGCGCGATGTCGCGGACAGGACAGCTAGTATGTACTAAAAAACTATAAAATAAAATCGTGGGGCGAGTCGAACCGTAGCGTAACATGAGTAATAGAAATTCGACTCGCCCCATGATTTTATTTAATTTTTTAATTTTTAGTACATATAAAATCATTTTACTTAAAAAAAATACTTATTTTATTTACCCGTATAGTGCGGAGCAAAGGAAGGGTTATATGTTCAAACTAAAAACTTGGTCCGATTTTGACAAGAGAGGTATCACGATTCGTCTTCATGTACAGAGTGGAATAGGCAAATTTTTATTCAACTGTAGTCAGGTTTTAGTTTCTGAACAATGTCTTGTTTTCTGTTTGAAAGCTGATGTGATCGTGATGGTTCTTAGCCATAATGGGGGGGTCGGGGGGTTATATAATTTTTTTATTTGTCCTTGTTAAGACATATTTTTTTTCTTAGTGTACATTCTTTTGTTACCTACAGCTTTATTATAAGTTCAGAAGATATAACTTCATTTCAAGCACAGCGCCCGTTCACGAGTATGACTTGTGACCTTGACGAGGGAATCCTACTAAGGGTAAACATATTCTGTACTAGTTTTCCCGCCCTCGACTTCATCCGCGCGGACTACTGTTTATCGTGAAAAAAAGCATCCTATTTTCTTCTAGGATATTAAAAACCAATGCGAAAGTAGGTATAACACCAATGGTCTTGATGTTTTTTGACAGACTTGTTATTGCGTTTCCATAGCAACCACAGACCATTCTGTGGGCAACCGTTTCTTACAGTGAGTAATCAACATTTACCTGTTTTCCCGTGGAAACTTACAACTTTCGTGGATAAAAAGTATCCTAGGTTTTATTCCAGGGTATAAGCTATCTCCATTCTAAATTTCATCAAAATCCTTCCAGCCGTTATCGCTTGAAAGCTCCCCAAACAAACAAACAGACAACGTTTCACTTTAATATATTGGTATGGATGTGAAAAAAGAAACGTACACGTTATTATTGTGTGCAGGTCGTCCGCGGCCTGACTTCTTCTACCGGTGCTTCCCCGACGGGCTGGAGACGGCTGACCTGCAGTGCACGGGGGACCCCCTCGACATAGTGGAGGGGCGGAAGTCATTCCCGAGTGGACACAGCAGTCGTGAGTACTTCTTCTACCGGTGCTTCCCCGACGGGCGGAGACGGCTGACCTGCAGTGCACGGGGGACCCCCTCGACATAGTGGAGGGGCGGAAGTCATTCCTGAGTAGACACAGCAGTCGTGAGTACTTCTTCTACCGGTGCTTCCCCGACGGGCTGAAGACGGCTGACCTGCAGAGCACGGGGGACCCCCTCGACATAGTGGAGGGGTGGAAGTCATTCCCGAGTAGACACAGCAGTCGTGAGTACTTCTTCTACCGGTGCTTCCCCGACGGGCCGGAGACGGCTGACCTGCAGTGCACGGGGGACCACCTCGACATGGTGGAGGGGTGGAAGTCATTCCCGAGTAGACACAGCAGTCGTAAGTACTTCTTCTACCGGTGCTTCCCCGACGGGCTGGAGACGGCTGACCTGCAGTGCACGGGGGACCCCCTCGACATAGTGGAGGGGTGGAAGTCATTTCCGAGTAGACACAGCAGTCGTAAGTACTTCTTCTACCGGTGCTTCCCCGACGGGCTGGAGACGGCGGATCTGCAGTGCACGGGGGACCCCCTCGACATAGTGGAGGGGTGGAAGTCATTCCCGAGTAGACAGTGCAGGTCGTCCGCGGCCTGACTTCTTCTACCGGTGCTTCCCCGACGGGCTGGAGACGGCTGACCTGCAGTGCACGGGGGACCCCCTCGACATAGTGGAGGGGCGGAAGTCATTCCCGAGTGGACACAGCAGTCGTGAGTACTTCTTCTACCGGTGCTTCCCCGACGGGCGGAGACGGCTGACCTGCAGTGCACGGGGGACCCCCTCGACATAGTGGAGGGGCGGAAGTCATTCCTGAGTAGACACAGCAGTCGTGAGTACTTCTTCTACCGGTGCTTCCCCGACGGGCTGGAGATGGCTGACCTGCAGAGCACGGGGGACCCCCTCGACATAGTGGAGGGGTGGAAGTCATTCCCGAGTAGACACAGCAGTCGTGAGTACTTCTTCTACCGGTGCTTCCCCGACGGGCCGGAGACGGCTGACCTGCAGTGCACGGGGGACCACCTCGACATAGTGGAGGGGTGGAAGTCATTCCCGAGTAGACACAGCAGTCGTAAGTACTTCTTCTACCGGTGCTTCCCCGACGGGCTGGAGACGGCTGACCTGCAGTGCACGGGGGACCCCCTCGACATAGTGGAGGGGCGGAAGTCATTCCCGAGTGGACACAGCAGTCGTGAGTACTTCTTCTACCGGTGCTTCCCCGACGGGCGGAGACGGCTGACCTGCAGTGCACGGGGGACCCCCTCGACATAGTGGAGGGGCGGAAGTCATTCCTGAGTAGACACAGCAGTCGTAAGTACTTCTTCTACCGGTGCTTCCCCGACGGGCTGGAGACGGCTGACCTGCAGAGCACGGGGGACCCCCTCGACATAGTGGAGGGGTGGAAGTCATTCCCGAGTAGACACAGCAGTCGTGAGTACTTCTTCTACCGGTGCTTCCCCGACGGGCCGGAGACGGCTGACCTGCAGTGCACGGGGGACCACCTCGACATAGTGGAGGGGTGGAAGTCATTCCCGAGTAGACACAGCAGTCGTAAGTACTTCTTCTACCGGTGCTTCCCCGACGGGCTGGAGACGGCTGACCTGCAGTGCACGGGGGACCCCCTCGACATAGTGGAGGGGTGGAAGTCATTTCCGAGTAGACACAGCAGTCGTAAGTACTTCTTCTACCGGTGCTTCCCCGACGGGCTGGAGACGGCGGATCTGCAGTGCACGGGGGACCCCCTCGACATAGTGGAGGGGTGGAAGTCATTCCCGAGTAGACACAGCAGTCATAAGTACTTCTTCTACCGGTGCTACCCCGACGGGCTGGAGACGGCGGATCTGCAGTGCACGGGGGACCCCCTCGACATAGTGGAGGGGTGGAAGTCATTCCCGAGTAGACACAGCAGTCGTAAGTACTTCTTCTACCGGTGCTTCCCCGACGGGCTGGAGACGGCTTACCTGCAGTGCACGGGGCACAATTTGGTTAACGCCCACCTGTTGACGCCATTTTGCAGGCATGTCAGCAGCTTCGACGGTTTTCTCGGCAGTTTATAGTTTAAAACACTAGATTTTAAAGCTTTGCTCGTAAGATTCGTGTTTTATGTGTAAAGTTTTAAGTATTGTATAACATTTTCATAATTATGATAAACATCCTAAGGTGAAATGGGTGTTAACACTGGATTGATCAAGGTGCATTTGTGGGTGTAACTCTATTTATCTATTTATTTTTTAGGTTCAATAGCCATTTGAACCAGACATCATTAATGTAAAGTCCACGCAACTGACCTACTGGGGTTTTGTAGGCGATTCGGGCGCCAAGACTCGGTGAAATCATAAATATTTTACGTTAAAATTAGTATTTCTTTCGGAACTTCAGTATTTTATACAGAGGAATTCGTTCACTCTTAGATTTATTTTGCTGGTAGATACTGTATTTTTCTGAAACTAATTTAGAGGATATATCTACTAATTTAATTTAGATCACGGACGGGATTCGAACCCGCACCTTCCGTGCCTTGCGCGGCACATGTCTTTAACTAATTCAGTTACCGTGACCACTACATCATCATTCAAATTTCTCCCTCAGTTTCTAAATCCATGTTATCCATGTTATTTTGGTAACGCCATCTATTGGTAGTTGTCTGAACTGACCAACCGAACACGGCTAATATTTTAATTTAAAGGCTACTCAGCTAGTATAAAGTGTTAGTGCAGTTCGCTGGAGGTTAAAGAGTGTCACGACGAGTGAGTGTTATAAGTTTAGAGTGTGTATCCGTGTCGGTCTGTGGCATCGTAGCTCCCAATCGAATGGACCATTTGTGATGCAGTTTTTTCTCTTTGAAAGCTGATGTGATGGAGATGGTTCTTAGCTATAATGGATGGGGGAAGGAGGTTCGGGGGTTTTATATTTTTTTAATTTGTGCTTTATATGTCCAGTATCGTTTTGCTCGCTGGGCGTGGCGGCCGCGTGGCTGTGCGGGCGGCTGCGCGTGCTGGGGCGGCGGCGAGGGTCCGGGGTGCGCGTGATCGCCGCGCTGGCGCCTCTACTAGCCGCCGGCTGCGTCGCCTTATCGCGCAGCTGCGACTACCACCATCACTGGCAAGGTGAGTATCACTCACACGGTGGATGAGTCATCACTGACATGGTGGGTGAGTCATCACTGACATGGTGGGTGAGTCATCACTGACATGGTGGGCGAGTCATCATAGTCAAGGTTGGTTGAGTAACCACTGGAAGGGTGGGGATGTCACCACTCACTGGCATGGTAAGGGGTTAGGGGAAAGGGCCAATCTTCACTCGGAAGCGGGGCGAACATCCCTAGCCGACCGCTCCTTACAGCTGCGTCTACCACCGTCACTGGAAAAGTGGTGATTCATTACTAACAAAGCTGATAAGACGACATCGCCACTTGGGTGAGGTGAGTGGTGACTGTCCTATTGATTGCTGACAACGGTGGTGCCAATTTACTAGTCACAAAATATTCATCGAATACTAGATGCGCCCCGCGGCTTTGCCCGCGTGCAAACTTTGTGACAAACAGGAAAAAATAAAAAAATATAACTACGGTAGTCAAGGAATATTACTACAAAATGTATAATGTCTAGATCCACCGGCTTAGCCTGTGCGTTGTCTGTCAGTCAGTAAGTATGTCTTGTCACGGTACTGTTTTTACCTGACTGCGCGACGCAAAGGAGGGTAATGTGTTTATTAGCCTATGTATGTATGTTCTTTTGTGACGCTATAGAGACCATACGTGTCGGCCGATTTTGATGATTCATATGTCAATCGATTTATCTTAATCTTGCGAGTGCTACTAAAGACATGACAGTAATCAAAATTCAATATGGCGACAACCAGACGCCATATTGTGAAAAAGAAAAAGTAAAAGTCAACGAACTATGTCAAGTGGGGTCTCATTAAATAGGTATTGGCAAATCATTTATAGCTTTTGCACTTTCTCTTGAATGATTTACTTTAATCGATTGAACGATGTTCATTATTGCAGACATCCTGGTCGGCTCGGCGCTCGGCTACACGACCGCCATCTTCTGCTACCGGCAGTACTACAACCCGCTCTCCTCAGAACTGGCGGGCGTGCCGTACGTCGTCTCCGGCAGCGTGTGCAAGTACTTCAACGGGAAGCCGGACGTCAGCCCCGCCAAGGACGGGAAGGAGGACGAGGCCACGCCGCTCGTCAACGGGAAGAAAGACGACAAGTGGATATAATAGTAACTATTAAATCATCAAGGCAAGAGAAAAAACCGGACAGACCTGACAAAAAAAAAAAAAAAAAACTTTGTCATTCCTATGTTCTTCTAGGATATTAAAAACCAATGCAAAAGTATAGCACCAATGCTCGTGGTGCTTTTTGACAGACTTGTTATTATTTCGTCCCTTAAAGCGAGTAATCGACTTTTTCCAGTTTTCCCGTGGCAACCTACAATTTTCAGGGATAAAATGTATTCTATGTTGGTCTCTATCTTGTACAGTACCTATTTACAAAGTTTCATCAATAACGGATCAGCCGTTTTGGCGTGAAAGCTCCCCAAACAACTTTTCACTTTTATATGTGTGGATGTCACTCGAGATGATGTAAGAATTCAAACAATACCCCATACATCAAAATCTGTTCAGGCATTTAAAAGTTATGGTGGAATAAAAAAACTTACATACATACATAGGTTTATGTATACCCTGTAAACATTTAGTACCCTCATTACATTCCATTAGCTGCAGCCCGGTAACTCGTAAACTAACTTGGTAACACACTAAGGCCCACTTGCACAGCTGTCTTAGCCCCGGGCTAGTGTCTAGTCTGGGCTAAAAGTTTAAGGCCCACTTGCACAGCCGTCTTAGCCCCGGGCTAGTGTCTAGTCTGGGCTAAAAGTTTAAGGCCCACTTGCACACCCGTCTTAGCCCCGGGCTAGTGTCTAGTCTGGGCTAAAAATTTAAGGCCCACTTGCACAGCCGTCTTAGCCCGGGCTAGTGTCTAGTGTGGGCTAAAAGTTTAAGGCCCACTTGCACAGCTGTCTTAGCCCCAGGCTAGTGTCTAGTGTGGGCTAAAAGTTTAAGGCCCACTTGCACAGCCGTCTTAGCCCCGGGCTAGTGTCTAGTCTGGGCTAAAAGTTTAAGGCCCACTTGCACAGCCGTCTTAGCCCCGGGCTAGTGTCTAGTCTGGGCTACAAGTTTAAGGCCCACTTGCACAGCTGTCTTAGGTCCGGGCCAGTGTCTAGTCTGGGCTACAAGTTTAAGGCCCACTTGTACAGCCGTCTTAGCCCCGGGCTAGTGTCTAGTCTGGGCTAAAAGTTTAAGGCCCACTTGCACAGCCGTCTTAGCCCCGGGCTAGAGTCTAGTCTGGGCTAAAAGTTTAAGGCCCACTTGCACAGCTGTCTTAGCCCCGGGCTAGTGTCTAGTCTGGGCTACAAGTTTAAGGCCCACTTGCACAGCCGTCTTAGCCCCGGGCTAGTGTCTAGCCTGGGCTAAAAGTTTAAGGCCCACTTGCACAGCCGTCTTAGCCCCGGGCTAGTGTCTAGTCTGGGCTAAAAGTTTAAGGCCCACTTGCACAGCTGTCTTAGCCCCGGGCTAGTGTCTAGTCTGGGCTACAAGTTTAAGGCCCACTTGCACAGCCGTCTTAGCCCCGGGCTAGTGTCTAGTCTGGGCTAAAAGTTTAAGGCCCACTTGCACAGCCGTCTTAGCCCCGGGCTAGTGTCTAGTCTGGGCTAAAAGTTTAAGGCCCACTTGCACAGCCGTCTTAGCCCCGGGCTAGTGTCTAGTCTGGGCTAAAAGTTTAAGGCCCACTTGCATAGCTGTCTTAGCCCCGGGCTAGTGTCTAGTCTGGGCTACAAGTTTAAGGCCCACTTGCATGAAAATAAAACAAAGTATCTAGTTAATCCAAAAAATATTGATATCTCTTTCGCGCTACTGTCCGCGTACGTCTCTCTATCCTACTTGTGTTACATTTTTAGCCCAGACTAGACACTAGCCCGGGGCTAAGACAGCTGTGCAAGTGGACCTAAGACAGATAGGATAAAGAGACATACGCAGACCGCAGTGCGAAGAGATAACAATATTTGTTGGACTAACTAACTATAGATACTTTGTTTTATTTTATTTATTTATTTATTCATTTAGACACACCAACAAACAATTCACAAAACATTAATAGTTAGCTTAGGATAAGGGTACATACTGATTATGTGAACCAATCAATTACAGGTGTATACAACACTGTATGGTGGTGGTTTTCGTGCAAGTGGGCCTCCAACGTGTAGGGTAATAAGGTATCGGATTATTATAACAACTAGCTGTTCCATCACAAACCAACGTAGCTAGCAACTTTAAAAAAGTGAACTTTCAATGAAAAAAACTTTATAGGAAGTATAATCTTAAAATTGATAAAATATGATAAAGAACTGGGAATTCATTTCTGCTGCTTATAAAGCACAAACAATTGTATCAACACATTTTTCTCAAGTTCAAATAAAATCATCATTTTGATTTTCTCTTTCCATCATAATGTATAACAATGTTTAATTTTCATGCTTTAGCAAAATAATACTACTTTTGTTCGTTACAATCGGCTGAACCAAATTTGGCAAAAACAAAACCATTTATACAAAAACGATTTTTCTAAAATATTCAGTTAAAATACGTTAGAAACCTCTAGATATTCTTCTAAGAACACATCTTATCAAAGCTGCCAAAGAGAGGCCCGTTATTTAACTCACCTGTATTAAAGTAACCAGCAGGTTAACCAACCAACCAGTTACATTACTGACCAACTGTTAATGTGGGAAATCACCAACTTACGTAGTCAATCTCAAACCAACCTGGTTGTTATTATTTTTAGTTTCTAGCAAATGACAGTAAAACTTGAAATTATAATGAATCTTATTAAAATTATTTACAAACAGCAAAAACTTAGCGTTGACTGTACATAGTTTAAGAGCTAGCGTTTATAATCATTATCTGAATTAAAAATTTAGGTAAAAAAACTTCTTGGTTCCTGCTTGTTTACATTAGTGTGCTCAAAGTTACCGTTGTTGTAATTTTACTAATTTATTATTATTTATAAATAAATAATTATTAATTTCATAATGTCTTAGACGTCGAAATTGAAAACAGGAATATGCATTTTTTAGAATAAGAATTTGAAACGAATGTGATATGAGTTTGTGTTGTTTTTATATAATTTTAATTAATGTATAATAGTCAATTTTTAATTTTATATTGTATATTTATTATAGAACATATTTTATTTAACAGTACAACAAATTGTAGTATAAATTAATTATTTGCTTTTTACCTAATCGTACTTAACTATTCCTATTTTCATTTTAATGAAATAAGTAAATTATAATTTACAAATTATACTATTTTTATAATCATGATACTAGTTTTATTTAACAGTAAGTACATTTAATGGTTGTTTATAGGATTTATATGTTTTATGTGAATTAATTTATGTAATAATGTTTTTTTGATAAATAAATGAACAAAATATGTTAAATATGCGATATAATGATGTACTTACTTGTTTTTTTTTTATTTGTATTTTAAAATGTTAACTTTTTAATTCATCTGTGCCTGAATTATTCTGAAAAACTGCCTATTTACCAGTATTTTAGAAATGCAGTTATTTATTTACTTCGTAAAATAATAAACATTCCAATTAAAATAACAAATGACCTATGGCAAAATGTACATAAATACTTGGCTTACATTCTGACTACAATAGTTTCATTGAAAGAAAGAAGAGCGACGTCGCAGATTTCCACGACACGACATCGCAACGTGCCACGACACGACGTCGCAACGTGCCACGACACGACGTCGCAACGTGCCACGATGCGATGTCGTATCGTGTCTGTGTTTTGGCCCTTAGTCAGAATGACAGCTAGCTCTCCTACAATTTGAAATAAACCATATCTAAATATTAAAAATGTATTGTAAAAGAAGATATGTAATATCTGAGGATTTCGTATTTAAATGTGAATTAAATATATGTGCAATTAAATAATCTTTTTTGTTATAAGAGTGTAAGTCATATTTAAATATATTTTTTAATGTCCAACGCAAAAATAGGGGTATTATAAGTTTGAAGGGTTCACTAGCATAACCCCCGCCAGCCGGCCTCGGTCGTGGAGTTATGATTATGACATATCTTTTTAAGTTTTCTCATTATCCCCACACGACCAATTAAGTAGTATATTAGTGCAGAAAATAATAATAAAAATAATATAAAAAAAAGTGGTCAGTGTTCGTGTCAGTGTCGAGAGAAAGCCTGACTTGACGTGCGGCCCGACCACGTGCATCCTGCTGCTATCCGTTGCGATGAAATTCATTATTGACCGAGCGAGCGCGAAGCATCTCCGTTACAGCTTGGGCAAAAATGCTTTCGTATGTTCTCTACAGGTCACATTCAGGGGGGATTACTTCCCCCAAAAACTAAATATCTCTGCCTTATTAGATCCGATTTCGATGGTTCTTTTTTTATTTGAAAGGTAGTAACTTTGCGTTGGCCTCATAAAAATTTGGTGAAGATCAGATGAAGATCTTCAGCGTGATGAGCAGAATAGCTCCTGAAAATGAAGTAAATTTCTCACTTTTAGGTTTCTACCAGTGGAATCAGCTTTACCTACTAGGTAGGGATTGATGGAGCACCTTGGATATTAATGTTAGTTGTACAATAAGGTAACTAGGTGGCGCTACTGAGCACCGCTAGATTGTTTGCCAAAAAGTTTGTGCTCGCGATGTCTACAGCTCACGCCACTAGTATATTTTCATACCCGTTGGAGCAGACGAGTTCTGAAGTGGTGACGGAACCGAGCGCACCGCTGGAGACCGCGAGCCATTTTATTTTTCTTATAATATATGTATAGCACTCTCATGATTAAGACGAATCCAATGATACCTCATTTATCAAAATCCATCAAGCCGTATAGGCTGTAGGATGCGCCTAAGAATCTTTCAAACATACATACAACCCATTCACATAACCCTACTCAGTCGGGTAAAAAAACACTTCGGCTTGTAGAGCCTAAAAGAAATGTCGTTTAGGCTCTAAACGTCCGTGAGCGTGACAGACGCTGGATGGACGGACACACACAGAGTTGTCAACTTGTCACGTGTTCCGTTGGACTCGGTACCGAACCCTAAAATGACAATACAATTTCATCATCAGCCTATATCTGTTTACTACTGGACGCAGGCCTCTCCTAATGCACGCCACTGAGCTCGGTCTTCAGCTCTCCTCGCCCATTTTCAACCAGCCGCTTTTCGCAGGTCGTCACTCCACCTGGCCACAGGGCGTCCTACACTAACTTTGCCTAAACGTGGTCTCCACTCGAGAACTCGTCTACCGCAACGGTTATCGGTTCTTCGGGAAATGTGACCAGCCCACTGCCACTTCAGCTTGCTTATCCTTTGAGCTATGTCGGTTACCTTGGTTCTCCGTCGGATATCTTCATTACGAATCCTGTCCTTTAGAGAAACTCCAAGCATAGTTCTCTCCATAGCTCGCTGAGCGACCTTAAATTTGTGGACTAGTTTGACCGTGAGTGTCCACGTTTCGGCACCGTAGGTCATGACTGGTAGGACGCACTGATTGAAGACCTTTGTCTTCAGGCACTGTGATATAAACGACGATAAGACTTGACGAAGCTTGCCGAATGTTGCCCAACCCAGCTTAATTCTTCTGTTGGCTTCCTTCTCAAAGTTGTTCTTACCCAATTGCAATATTTTCCCAAGGTAAACATATTGTTGGACAACTTCAAGAGGCACACCATTAACTGCAATCGGTTCCAGGTCAATAAGATCGTTAAACATGATCTTGGTATTATCTATGTTCATTCCGAGCCCAATCCGTCCAGAAGCATCATCTAGGTTGGTCAGCATACTTTGCAAGTCTTGCAGCGATCGCCATCGATATTAATGCCCATTCCATTCCAATCCAGCGTCTTAAACATATCTTCCAGGGCATTAGTGAACAGTTTCGGGGATATAACATCCCCCAGTCTCACTCCCCTGCGCAGTTGGATATGTTTAGACTGCTGGTTCTGTACTTGGACGCTCATAGTCGCGGCGTCATACAGAAACCTCAGCACTTCGATGTATCGCCAGTCCACTTGACAACGCTGCAAAGACTCCAGAACCGCCCAGGTTTCAACGGAGTCAAAGACCTTCTCATAGTCCACAAAATCAAGACACAGGGGCTGGTTATACTCTTCAGACGATTTGAGATGACCCTCGAAAACAACTTATAGACGTGGCTCAAGAGTGAAGAACTACCGACCTATGGTAGTTCTTTAAAAAGGTTTTATCCCCTTTTTTAAAGAAGAATACTTCCAAACTCTTGCTCCACGCCTCTGGAGTTCTCCCACGGTGCTAAACAATTCTGAAGCTCTCGAAGTACGGGTCTCCCCCCTGCTTTCAAGACCTCCGAAGTTATACCATCCTCACCCGGGGCCTTTCCATTCTTAAGGTGTTTGAGCGCCATCTCAATCTCGTCTAGGCTGACGTCGGGCAGTTCGTCAGTGTAGTGGCGGGTCAGTATTGCGCGGGAATCCTTTGTGCTGGGTTCGGGTCTAGAAGCATGCGGTCGTACAATCGGCCATAGAAGTCTTTAATCTCAGAAAGGATCTCCGGCTTAGAGAGGACGGTTGTGCCATTATTGGTCTTGAGCTTCGTCAGATGAGATCTACTCAATTGCTGGGCGAAGACTTTTGACCCCCGATTTTGCTCAATTGCCTTTTCTATTCGGCGTGTATTTGAGCATCGGAGGTCACGTCGCACCAGCTTGCTGATCTTTTTATTGAGCTCCCTTTTCTATGACGGTGTAGTTTGCTGTTGCTCCCGTCTATCGTCCATAAGCCGAAGAGCCTCATCCGAGATTTTAGACTTCGTGCCCATACGCTGCAGCTGACAAAATCTAGTGCCTTCTTCTCTAAGGATTCCCACAACTTTTTGGAGTTCCTCGTCTACGGCATTTGTGGTTACCAAGGCAGCGAATTGATTTTCCAACTCAAGTTAAAACTGTTCTGATCCAACAGCGGCCTGGAGCAGGTTGGGTCGGAGCGTAGACTTCACCCGACGGCATCTTTCAAGTTTGTGGTTGATATTCAAGGAGCCTCGGACAAGTCGGTGATCACTACCGGTATGAGGATGTATGGGAGCGAAAAAAAACTTAATGCTCCAAGCCAACCTCACCTGCACGCGGTCATCCTGCTGGATAACGAACGAGGCTCTGGCGACCGAGAGATGGCGGTATAACCATCATAAAAACAAGCGCAGCTAAATGACACAGGCCGGTGAAGGGCAGCAGCGTCACCGGTGCGAGAAGCTACGGCCTGCGATCGCCACCCCGCATGCCCAGCGTGGCGATTATGGGCAAAACCTCCAACATGAACGGCACAATTAATAAATGGCCCCCAGTTCCCGGTCACGCTTCTAGTTCTGACCAAGGTGGCGGTCAAGGAAATACAATTACAATACAATTTAGCAATTACTAATTTATTTATATGAAAGTGGTTATTTACATAATTGACTCGAAATTTAATTTCATACAAAATGATACTTTTCTATACAGTATTATTAAGTGAAAGATTTGTTTTTGTGTATGTTTGTTTGTTTGTAATGGATAAACTCAAAAATACTTAACCGATTTTAAAAATTCTTTCAGTGAAAGTGTGATAACAGAAAAACTATGGGCGGAGCCGTAGGGCAGAGCAGCTAGTCGCTTATAAATGCAATTCTTAAACTATTTCTAACTTATTTTATATTATAGTCTTTGAAAATTTAAATTCTATGCCATATTTTAGCATTGCGCCAAACATTAGACTGTACAATATAATCGCTATATAAACTTACGTGAGCGTTATTCATTATCTACGAGTATATATATATATATATATATATGTCGTGGCGATGTCGTACAATTGATCATTTCATGAAATGGTTGGCCAAATCATGTTATTTTTTTTATTTCATTTAATTATAGGTGACATCATGAAATGATTTGGCCAGGTGAATGAATGATTGGCGTTAGTGAACAGCTAAACGCACGGCTACTTCATGATCCGTGGCCCAATTACAGAACTTGGTTACAATCGGATTATCACTTTTTCATAGCAATTTCGACTCTATCGCAACGCATTAGTGGTTGCGATATTGAGAATTCGATTGAAGCCAAGTTATGTAATAGGGCCACTGATATGGTCAAACATTAGTGATCATATCATGAAATAGTTACATTATCCGCCGCTAGAGGAGAGGCGCTACGCGGAAGCCCGACTTGGCCGTGATAAGTTATAAGACGAAGGGGAGCGAAGCGTCGCGAGCTCCCGCCTTCGTCTTCGAACACCTTTAGTATCATGAAAACCCTACATTAATGATATGGCCAAACGTGGATTGAAGTACCATTAAACGTTGATGTTTCAATGATATTGTCAGCTTTAACTGGCCGTTTCATGAAATAGAACCATTTCATGAAATGATCTATTCTACGATATCGCCACGACATATATTTTACGACTGTAACTCACGTTCGACGCAATAACTCGAGAGTGACTCACGAGTCGTAACACATCTGTAAATAATAATGTTATATGCTAATATCTTCACAATGAACAAAAGTGATTATATTTGGCTTAATGAGATGTTTGTAAGTCCTGTACAACATCAGTACACCGGCCTCATACTCTGACATTACATTTGGCTTAATGAGATGTTTGTAAGTCCTGTACAAAATCAGTACACCGGCCGCATACTCTGACATTACATTTGGCTTAATGAGATATTTGTAAGACCTGTACAACATCAATACACCGGCCTCATACTCTGTCATTTTTATCTGAACTAGAACTGAACTGATAAAACTGAAGTTGTGTAGGAAAACCTTCAGTATTTCATACATATATCGTCAATTACAACTGGTCAGTTAAACTGACAGTTAAAAGTGATGGAGTTAAAAGTGATTAAACTGTCAGTTAAAAGTGACTGTATGACCTGCATTCCTTTTTCAACTTTCCATATATTTTTATTAGGAGTCCAACTGACTAATAATAAAAAAAAAAGAAGAAGGATATAAATCCAAGATATTTGTATCATTAGCCTAACTAGAGGACTTAAAAGACAGCCTACTTCATTTCATTCATATTTTTTTATTTTTCAGTAAATTAATTATATAAGTTAATTAATGCCGTTTTTTCGATATACTGTAAAATCACGTTGAATGGATTTATTTCCCCTTTCTTCAAACTACCAGTAGTTTACCATATCATTAATGTAGTGAACCAGTTCAATTGTAATATTACATAAATCCCAGAATGTTTTTTTTTGAGATACTAAAAATAAGATCAAAGTCGTTCAGTTGACACTGATTAGTTTCAATAAATATAGAATTTGAAACACTGGTACAGCATAACTAAACACTGGTACAGCATAACTAAACACTGGTACAGCTTAACTTAAACCACTAAGCAATCTTACACTGTACAAGAAAATATAGTAAACCTACATATTCAGTTTTGTGCGGTTTTAAAGCCGCATGAAAATCGGACCATTTATTGAAGAGAGATCCCCTTGGAACAGTTTCGCAAACTGCTTCATGCTTTCACATAGGACAAAAAGTTTGGGTCATTTAGCAGCAGGGTTGCAAACCGACTGCTAGCGTAGCATTATATAAACTCTCCAGCAGTTGAACCTATGACGAATTGACGCATGCTCGGGCTTGAACATCATTTGGAGCAGCTCGAAATGGAACTGACGAGTTCTAGAGTGGAAACTTTTACCAAATACTATTTAAAATTCACAAAAAAAAAGAAGTAGCTTTCTTCCGCCAAATTGTAATTCAAAATACTGATAAATGGAAAAAGTACAAATTGTAAGTCAAACTACTGATAAATGGAAAAAGTACAAATTGTAAGTCAAACTAGTGATAAATGGAAAAAGTACAAATTGTAAGTCAAACTACTGATAAATGGAAAAAGTACAAATTGTAAGTCAAACTACTGATAAATGGAAAAAGTACAAATTAAAAAAAAACCGTCCTTCTCCTCCATTATAGCTATGAACCATCTCAATCACATCAGCATTCAAACAAGAAAAACCGCCTATCAAAATAGGTCCATTCGTTTGGGAGCTACAATGCCACAGACAGACAGACAGACACACACTCTCACACCCTAAACTTATAACACCCTTTTCTATTCGAGCTCGAGGGTTAAAAACAAAATAAAATATATAACTAACCCTTTATCAAAATTGAACTAAGTAACGTAAAATATGAACTTGTCAGAAGATTTTCATCTAACCATCGGATTAAGATACCAAGTAGCCCAGTTTTTAAGTCAAACCCTATGCTATCCAACAGTGAAAACCTCATCGCAATTGGTAAAGAATTTTTTAGGTAATGCGCGTACAAAAATATAAACAGACACACAATTTAAAAAAATGCTATATGCTTGTACAGTAGCTTACCATTTGGTTTTAAATTTTCACCTTTGTACAGACTTTTTCGTTCTTAGTGCTTTATATAGAGAAGTTATAAAGGGTTAGTTATCATGAGTTGCTAATTTTTTTCCTTTTTTCATGTTTGATAATTTGGCGGAAGTAAGTCACATGTTTTTTCCTCGTTTATTTTATATACGGATTCCCACAAAGTAACGCCTGAGTCTAAAAATTTAATACTAGTTAATCTATAAGAATATAGTGATATTGGATATCTTCAGTTAACAAGGCCTACATATGATCTAATAGGACTTGGTCCAATATGCATTTCGTCCAAATCGCGGTCGGTCCATATGCATTTCGTCCAAATCGCAGTCGGTCCATATGCATTTCGTCCAAATCGCAGTCGGTCCATATGCATTTCGTCCAAATCGCAGTCGGTCCATATGCATTTCGTCAAATACAGATAGTCCAAGTATTCTCCTTCTAAAAATAACAAAGAGTTCCCTTATCGAACCATGCAGATATAAAAATAACAGTAATATCGGTACACTACAGGCATTACACTATTTTTGTGAGTGACTGCTTTATCCATGAATATTGGACTATCTGCATATTTATCGAAATACGTATGGACTGACTGTGATTTGGACGAAATACATATTGGACCAAGTGCTATTAGATCCTAAATCTTCAGTTACCAAATAATTCTCTGTAGCTCACCAAAATTACGCCAACTTATCTCCTTATCGAAAAATACATAAAAGGCAGCCACATTTATAGCCAAGTAATATAACAGTTCCGCTACTGCTAAGAACATCGGTGGCCGGACGAAACGCAGTCGCAAAATTATATACGGAATCAAAAAATACCTAACTTCGATCATCTTTTGCAAACCAAGCACCAAGAGTAAGCACAGGCAGTACGGAAGCAAAAACGATATGCAATTCTGGTTTTTCAAGTTATCGTACAAACTGAATAACAGAAAGATGTATACGGGTAATGTGGCATATCTAGCAAAATCATATTTACCATACCACCTGTTCCAAATATAGAACGTAAAGTGCCTGTTGTCTGCCAGCAAGTACGGATGGACTACGGTATTAAAATGCACTATGGCAATAATAACCAAGCTAACAAGTATAACACTCAATTTATTGTTACTAATGAGACGCAGTGTGGATGGTAGTTTGGCAAAAACATATGGCAATCCGAATACACCGTAGAAAATTAGAAAGTATAGCAACTGTGGCAGGTGTAGCGTAGCCTCGTGTGCTGCTTTATCACCAAGTACTATGGACCCGTTTACGATGATAAACGTTGCAAATGATCCGAGCAAAATGCCGTGAGTAATCAGAACTAACCAGTCTTGTAAAGATAAGAACTTGAATAAAGTTACAAAATATGTGGATGTGTGATATTTTAGTGCTGAATACACATCGAGCAGAGTGTAATATCGCTTTAATTTAGAATTGTCTACATCACGAGCGATTAATGAATCCTTAGTGATGTTAACGTTTGATATATATTTATTACCGAATACGCGAGAACTTTTAACGAGCATGTCCAATGCTTTATGACCAAATACCATAGCAACCCAAGCTATATTCGTCTGCCTCATTAACACGCTTAGAAATCCAAATAAGAGAATAAGTATTTTGTTATTACTTGTAAAACATAACCTCCAGAAGATTAACAAAAACGTTAGAGACAGCGTGTCAGTGTAATAAACATGAGAAAAGAAATACAAAGGAGGTAGTAATGCTAGATTCAACGCCTGGATTACATTTTTGATCTGTCTAGTTTCAATAAAGTATACAAATCTCAGGATCGCACCAAACATTATCAAGTTGACACAGGAAGCTATTAGGTTTATGAAACGTAGATTATACGTAACACATTCAAATTTTGTCCAAAGTAGAGCCGTGGAAGATACGAGGTACAAGCCAGGTAGTGTTGTAATTTTCGGGTCCCATTGAGTGTACTTTCCATCGCAGTACGCTTGGCCTTGTGGTATATGGAAGAGCTCATCAATGACAACTTTGATTGTGTCATGTACTTTGTCGAAGATGTATTTTGAAGCTATGAAGTAACCAGTGAGTGTGACAAGCAGAAGAAGGTAGTACCGTTGGGAGCTATTCATATTGAGTTCTGAAAGAGAAATAAATAATCTATATTAATTGAAAAACATTTAAAAAAAAATGCATTTATGCAGTAGCCATGTCATAGTGAAACTTAGAACGGGCGGGCTATCACAATTAATACGTATACATTTTAGTGTCTGTGCTGTTAACCGTTGAGGAGTTCCCTAGTTAGGACCCAACCCTGAGTGCAGCAACCTTGTCATGGTAAAACTTAAAACCAGCTATCATAATAAAATGCATACTAAAAATTTCATCTGTGCTGTTGACCTGTGAAAGTTCCTTTATCTGGAGCTAATCCTAGTGTGGTTTAAATTGCACTTACAGTGCTGAGACTGCAAACACTGCTAACAATCGGTTTAAATTGTTGGTCAGCATATGCACGCTAACAAATTAAACCGACGATTGCATGCATATGTCATTTGAGTCAGCTGTTCTTTTAATCTACCTTCTGTTGTTTTGTTTGTTGTTGAACTCGTTTGCTTCTGCTAAAAGAAAATAATCATTATTATATGTACTGGCAGTCTGGCGGGAATTCCAACAATATATCAACACAGAATGACATAATGTCAATTGAATTTGACGTTACCGCATATGCTGCTCTACCTCTTTTTTGTGAGCGTTGTGTGCACTCCTGACGTCATGTGTCCGACGTGGAGAATAAATACGCATTTTAATCAGACTTTGTGCGCGCTGACAGTACACATAGCGCACATTGGTGCAATTTAAACCACAGCATTAGATGTCGATTCAGGTCATGCATACCATAAAAATGCAGTCATTGGAACTGCACCAACATGTATAAATTCAAGACAGTGGGATAAGAGGAACTGGTTCTAATTTAGCTTGCAAGATTGGACCTACACAAACATACATACGCAAGTTAAATAAAATCT
Source organism: Alsophila aescularia (assembly GCA_946251855.1). Taxonomy (NCBI): domain Eukaryota; kingdom Metazoa; phylum Arthropoda; class Insecta; order Lepidoptera; family Geometridae; genus Alsophila; species Alsophila aescularia. The sequence goes on from OX276374.1 coordinate 62,844,813, forward strand.
TTTAATGTATGTAAGAATCCATATGAAGAACAACAGGACAACTAGCGAATGTGCATATTCACAGTTCCAAATTTCACTATTTAGTTATTGGTACTAGAAACCATATAAATAATTTTGTCCTCTATTAATTATGTTGTTCACAAGTTGTTTAGAAATTGTGCAATATCAAGTTTTCTCCAGATTCAAAACATAAAAAAGCTCTTTAAACCTGATCCCAAATATTTTTTTTTTAGTTTTGTTTATTTATCAGAGCGTTTTTTTTCGAATTATTGCATTGTCATCGGTCTTTGACAGGTGTGCTAAATTTGAATGAAATCTGACCGTTTAAAGTGGGTCAGAATAGCGTCCAAAGGAGTCAGTTACAAACATACAAGTGAAGCTAATATAAAGCTTATAAAAAGAAGTTGTTCCCCCTTGCCATTTATTCTGTGGCATCCTCTTACATATCTAATAAGTTTAAAAAAGAAGAATAGTTCCACTTTTGGGTGATGGAACTCACACCTTAACCTGTCGGCTATCGGTATCCCGTACGGGATATTTGAGGTTATTTTTGCAAATTTCGCAAAAAATTAATGAAGGAAAAGTCTGCTCGGTCCGAGTCGACTCGTACGAGTTGGCTTCATTATGAGTGTACACAGATAGTTGTTTACACGTATCTAAGTGTACTCGTACATACCTAGTGTCACACTTACTCTTTACCCGACTTCAGCGATGCAAGGGAAGGGTAATGAGTTTAACAGTCTATGTATGTGGGTATGTGGATCATCCACCATAGTGTCATGCGAGACGAGATACTTGTAAATTTTTAGTAGCCACAATTTTGTTTTCCTACCGAGAGCTAGCTCGGATGAGTAGAACGCGGTCCGAGTCTACTTTGATCGGATACCGTCATGATCGGATACCATCATCTGATTGCGCTCGGATTGTGGGTTGTCACAATATGAGTGGCATCCGAGTAGGCATCCGAGTGCGATCAGACCGAGCAGGCTCGGATCGTGTCAACGCGGCTTTATGAACATGTCAATTTAAAGTCAACATCTTATTTGGTAAGCTCTACAAGCGATGGCAGAAACGACGTATGGACGGACGAACAGAAAAAACGTTCGTTGCTCCATATTCCACAAAACTACTGGGCCCCCATTCCCTTCCCTTTGGGCATTGGCTTGGATCGGAGCTCTAAAGACGGTGTCTGTTTCTTTTGCGGGATTTCGCACTCGATCGGCTGATTAGTGGTGTGGGGCTAGTAGTTTAGTAAATCTAACCTCCACCTACAACAGAAATTAAAGTCTTTTCTAATTATTATCTGTATACCGCTAGCCAGGAATGCTGGGCTCTTGGGTTGACACTTACCTTGTTTCACCAAGGGCAAAACAAACTAGGATTGATGTGAGGCTGGACTTAGCACGATGCGAATGCTGCTTCGCGTTTTTTTTGAACTCAAAACCAATAGTTTTTTTACGACAATACAATGTATTCTCCGAAATCTCTAATTCGTCAATCGATGGCAGCATTGCCGGCATTTTTGGCATTTAGCAGTTTTTTTCTATCAATGATTATGACAGACATGACAGTTCACTAACCCTGCGTTCGAGATGCCACAATAGTATTTATATACTCTTTGCGCTTTGAAATTTTTCAACACTTTTGCCTTTTTTGCAAATAATGACACTAACGATCCTTCCCAAACCGAATGAAAAACCACCGGTGGGGCCGTTCGTTTTGATGTTAGATGATCGAAATTAACAATTATAAACGCTAAATAAGTTTCGATCAGCGTTCGCTTTGGACATGACAGTTAAATTTGACATCAGAAAAGCGACCTAGGGGCCGTTCGTTTTGTAACAATTGGCGAAAATAACTGTTAAAACGCCAAATATGATCACAATTGGCATTCCCTTTGGCCATTTGTGGGCGAAATTCGCGTTCTGAACGTTTTCGATCACCGCTCGTTTTGCAAGTGTCCAGCAACAATGTCGACCAACATTTCAATCGTCCACATACCCAAGTTGTAGTAGAGATGTCGCTCGAGGAGGTAGTGTTGTTAAGTGCGGCTTACATAATTATTCGACAAAGCATTCAAAAAAAAAAAGGAGTTGGATTCGGGTTTATTTACTACAAAGGGAAAGGTCATTAGGCTTGTTTAGCAGTCTTCGAATGTGAGATGGCTCATTCGAAAATTTTACAACAATGTCTACAACCGATTTCGATTAAGTTTGGTTGGGCCGTCCATAACCAAGCAAGATACAAAATTGCGGAATGCTATCGCGCCTCACATCAGACTTGCGATAGCACTGAGATACTTGGCAACTGGGGATAGCCATAGTTAATTGTTGTATACTTTCAAAATGTCAATACAAGTGTCTTTACAATAACTGCATGCCACCCAAAAATATCGAACATTTTAATAAAACAAGCACAAATTAAAAAACTATTTAACCCCCGTCTCCCCACTTCCCATTATAGCTAAGAAGCATCTCGATCACATCAGTTTTCAAACATAAAAACCGCATCAAAATCAGTTCATTCGTTTGGGAGCTATGATCCTCACCCCCATTCCCCTCCTCCATTATAGCTAAGAACCATCTCGTTTACCTCAGCTATAAAATATGAAAAACCGCAGCTAAATTGGTCCATTTGTTTGGATAATACGATTCTCACCCCACTTTTCTCAACTCCTCCTCCCCCATAAAGCTAAGAACCATCTCGATCACATCAGTTTTCAAACATAAAACACCGCATCAAAATCAGTCCATCCCTCCTTCCTGCCCCTATTATAGCTTAGAACCATCTCATTTACCTCAGCTTTCAAAAATAAAAAACGCAGCTATATCGGTCCATTCGTTTGAAAGCTACGATTCGCCCCCCCCCTTAGGGGGGGGGGGGGGGGGGCGAATAATAGCTGTGAACCATCTCGTTAACCCCAGATTTAAAACATAAAAAAACACAGCTAAATCGGTTCATTCGTTTGGAAGCTTCGATTTTCACCCCCGTTTTCACACTTCCCCCCTCTTTCTTTTTTATTATAATGCTCAGACAGAGCAATGATTTGAAATGGTAAGTAGGCACTGGCCTACTAGCAATTTTGCCAATGTCAATTTTTTTATAAATGCGAAAGTTTGTATGTTTGTGTGTGTGTTTATTGCTCCTTCACGCTCGAATGGCTGGACGGATTTAGATAAAATTTGGTACCAGGATAGCTTATATCCTGGATTAACACATAGGCTACTTTTTATCTCGAAATAGAAGAAAAAAATAATATCGTTTTCTATAAAACTTGAAAAAAAAAACGAAAAATTATGAAAAAAAATATTTCAAGTACCAGGAGAGCATAAGCCCTTAACAAGTTGGAGATATAAAATTGACAAATAATGTTATTAAAAGTGAGTATACTTAGCTCCCGATGAACGGTGTGATGGTGTGAGTATAATAAGTATTTCTGAGTACCAGGAGAACAGAAACACTTAAGATGTTGGAGACATAATATTGAAATATAAAGTTATTTAAAGTGAGTATTCCTCCCCATGAAGATTAAATGGTGTGATTAAATTAAAAAAAGTTTTTCTAAGTACCAGGAGAAAAGAAACACCTGAAGTTGGATATATGACATTGACAAATAAAGCTATTAAAAGTGAGTTATACCTCCCCATGAACATTAAATAATGCTATTTTTTTTTTAAGTATTTCAAAGTACCAGGAGAGCAGAAACGCCTGCTCCTTCACGCTCAAACAGCTGAACGGATTTGGATGAAATGTGGTACCACGATAGCTTATAATATGTTGGATTAACACATAGGCTACTTTTGATCCCGAAATGGGGGAAAAAAGTAGTAACGTTTTCTTTAATCTTAACGAAAAAAGTAGTAACGTTTTCTTTAAGATTAGAAAAAAAAAAAAAAAGTATTATTGCTAAGTACCATGAAAACAGAATCACTTAGGATGTTAGAGATGTAACAGTAAAAAAGAAAGTTATTAAAAGTGAGTATACCTACCTAACTATGAACATTAAATGGTGTGATTATATTTAACAAAAGTATTTCTAAGTACCAGGAGAGCAGAAACACTTAATAAGTTGGAGACACAAAAGAGTCAAATAGTGTGTTATTAAAAGTGATTATACCTCCCCATGAACATTAAATGGTGTGATTATATTTAAAAAAGTATTTCTAAGTACAAGGAGAGCAGAAACACATAATAAGTTGGAGATATGACATTGACAAATAAAGTTATTAAAGTGAGAAGTACAAGGAGAGCAGAAAGACTTCAGAAGTTGGAGATATGACATTGACAAATAAAGTTATTTAAAGTGAGTTTACCTCCCCATGAATATTATTAAATGGTGTAATTATTATATTAAAAAAGCATTTCTATGTACCAAGAGAGTAGAAACACCTGAAGTTGGAGATATGACATTTCCAAATAAAGTTATTAAAAGTGAGAATACCTCCCCATGAACATTAAATAGTGTTATTATATTTTTTTAAGTATTTCAATGTACCAGGAGAGCAGAAACGCCTAAGAAGTTGGAGATATGACATTGACAAATAAGGTTGATTATTAAAAGTGAGTTTACCTCCCCAGGAACATTAAATAGTACAATTATATTTTATAAATGTATTTCTAAGTACCAGGAGAGCAGAAAAACTTAATTAAAACTGTTGCTCCTTCACGCTCGAACAGCTGAACGGATTTGGATGAAATGTGGTACCACGATAGCTTATAATATCTTGGATTAACACATAGGCTACTTTTGATCCCGAAATAAGGGAAAAAAGTAGTATCGTTTTCTTTAAGATTTGAAAAAAAAAACAAAACAAATTGTATTTCTAAGTACCAGGAGAGCATAACACTTAAGACGTTGGATATACAAAATTGACAAATAAAGTTATTAATAGTGAGTATACCTCACCATGAACATTAAATGGTGGATTATATTTAAAAAAGTATTGCTAAGTACCAGGAAAACAGTAACACTTAGGATGTTAGAGATGTAACAGTAAAAAATAAAGTTATTAAAAGTGAGTATACCTCCCCATGAACATTAAATGGTGTGATTATATTTAACTAAAGTATTTCTAAGTACCAGGAGAGCAGAAACACTTAATAAGTTGGAGATACAAAAGAGTCAAATAGTGTGTTATTAAAAGTGATTATACCTCCCCATGAACATTAAATGGTGTGATTATATTTAAAAAAAATTATTTCTATGTAGTACAAGGAGAGCAGAAACACATAAGAAGTTGGAGATATGAAATTGACAAATAAAGTTATTAAAAGTGAGAAGTACAAGGAGAGCAGAAACACTTAAGAAGTTGGAGATATGACATTGACAAATAAAGTTATTTAAAGTGAATTTACCTCCCCATGAATATTAAATGGTGTAATTATTATATTAAAATAACATTTCTTTGTACCAGGAGAGTAGAAACACCTGAAGTTGGAGATATGACATTGCCAAATAAAGTTATTAAAAGTGAGAATACCTCCCCATAAATATTAAATAAGTAGTGTGATTGTATTTAAAAAATGTATTTCTAATTACTAGGAGAGCAGAAAAACTTAAAAAATTGGAGATACAAAATTGACAAATATAGTTATTAAAAGTGAGTATACTTAGCTCCCCATGAACATGAAATGGTGTGATTATATTTAAAAAAAAACTAAGAACCAGGAGAGCAGAAACATTTAAGAATTTGGATATATAACATCTATATATATATATATAACAGAAAGTCAGAAATTCGTGTTACTTACACTATTTATAACTCAAGAACTGCTGGACAGATTTTTATTATTTTGATTTTTTGAATTTGTATCCGTCCCGAATAGATAATAAATATAGATGCAAAAAGGAGGGAATTTTTAAGATTAATTTTCTAAACTTGTGGGAGTGGCAAAGTTTGACCGCGGGCGAAGCTGCGGGGCGCAGCTAGTATTATTTATAAGTATATTATTTATAAGTATTGTCATGAATCAGTAAAATGATGGTAATTTTACTGAAATTGCCTTGAGAGTTTTGAAAACATGACAAACAGACTCGTTTTTTTAATTTTTATTTTTGTCCATGCTCGGGCACGTTAACGAACACCTACACGATTAATATTCCACCAACATTACAAAAACTCGATGAGGAAAAAAAAGTTAACAACATGACATGATGGTTGTTTTCAAAAAAATCTCACCACGTTATAAACAACGAAAACAACTTCAAAGTTTTGGTTGTCTCTTGATAAATGATAGCTTCGACGTAAGAAATGTACCTCCTACGAGGTTTGTTTTCAAAAATAACAGTTAAATCATTAATTATATCCCCGAAGTACGTAACTTCTTGATTTCTATATATTGCAATGAGACTTTCTGTAGTGACAACTTTATATTGTTTACCATTAACTATACAGGAATTAAAGTGGAGCAAGACAAGTTGCGAAATCCCAATACAATCTTGAGGAATCCCAATAAACTAAATTAATTTTGATTGAAATTGTAGGTTATAATAAACGGAATAAGCATTATGATCACATTTGCCGTTAGCTTTGGAAATTTGTGGGTGAAATTAGCGTTTTGAAATGATTTCAATCACCGTTCATTTATCATGTTTAGATGACTTAAATTTGACATAGGAAATCTGACTTTATTTTAAAGACTTTAGGGTCGTTTTTCTTTCGGTTTTGGAAAGACTGTTAGAAATTGCCAAATGGCAACAGTGTTCAAAACGTTCAAAAGGAAAGGCTTGTTAAAAAACATACAAAACAGCCCGTAATGCCATCTCGAACGCAGGGTATAAACAACTTTTTAGTCTGTGACAAAGTTGCCTGCCCAACGGTTGCAAGAAATTCAAAAATTCAGATATCTGTCTGGAATTTATTCAGAAAACAAACCAATAATTCGTGATTTCGTGTACATAGTTATTCATTTTTCAAAGAACTATACACAACAACCCACATTATTCACGGAAATTATGATAATCAGCAACACACAATGGAAGCAAACGATTTTATAACAAAGTTAAAAGCGGACGACACAGAAAAAGACGTTTGTGATCTGAAAAAAGTGTTTCACGATTACAAATCAATTTTGTCCAAGCTACTAGCGAAAGATCGAGGACAATTCTCGCTAAATGTCCTCTGTATACTGTGCAGGTATATATTAAACACTAACATACACAAAAGTGATACAGGCAACATAATTATAGATTTCTATCAAATAAGTACCTAGTTGCTGACAAATTGAGTCAACAAATCTTCGATGTGGTTGACAAATTGAGTCAACCACATCAAAGATCCTTTGGCTGCCTGACGAATTAGCTCATTCGACATATACCTGTGTTTATTCAATGCCAAGCACATTCAAAGAGTACAGGATGATTGCCTTTGACCCTGTGGTTATTTTCCATAGCGTCCCCAAGGGTACACTGACCGTATTTACATATGCATTACAGGAATATCGACAAGGCACCGTCATGGCGAGACCGTATAGACAACCAGGTGCTGCTAATGCTCAGCATCGACTGTGTGCGGGAGACACGGACATTGGACAAGGCAGACAGAGTGAAGACGCTGGCGTGCAACTATCATATACATAAGCATGCTGTGAGATTGGTAAGAATGTTTTATCTTTGACTGTAGAAAAAATGAGGCTGCTGTACAAGCTTTACCATTGATTTTAGGTGGATAGGGTGAATGGAGTAACTCCGCCACAAATTAAATATATATTTTTTCATTTCTTTTGTCGTACGGCAACATAAATAGCAGCAAGTTAGTGATGTAGTATATTTCCATAGATATAAACCAAATTCTAAATTCAACCAATTCTTTTATTAGATTAGTTACATTTTACTGGGATGAATGATTGGTATTTTTTTTGTATGGTTTAATATACTTACCAGATAACTGCATATACATTTGATTAAAACTGGTTCAGCATTTTTCAGTAAATGAAGTAAGTTTTTAACACCCAAACTCAAAAAAAGGGGAGTTATAAGTTTAGGGTTTGTATCAATGTATGTATATATGTATCAATGTATGTATATATGTATCAATGTATGTATATATGTATCAATGTATGTATATATGTATCACTTTATGTATCCACTAGGGAATGCAGACCCGGCACATATCTGAGTCCCGGTTCTGGAAATAGAGAACCGGGTACTTGGATCTAGACCCGGTTCCAGTAAAAATATTAATAGTTTCTTAAATTACGGATTTTTATCCAATAAATAAGACGCATAGCATGTAATATACTTTTAGAGAACTACTGCCGCATTCACAATCGTCAATTTACATTAGCATTAACGGTGTAGCTCTTGATATTGTTCAGCAAAGTGTGTACCTCGGGCAGAATGTCCAATTAGGTAGAAACAATTTTGAGAGGGTAGCCGATAGGAGTATTCAGCTGGGACGGGCAGCATTCGGTAAACTTTGTCAAGTCTTCTAAACACTTTAACGTGGACACTCACAGTGAAACGTTCTTAAGTTTAAAATAGCTGAGTAAGCTATTGGGAGAGCGATGCCCCATGTTTCTCTGAAGGACAAAATCCGTGATGAGGTGATCCAAAAAATCCAAAGTTACCGCACATAATTCAAAGAATTAGAAAGCTGAAGTGGCGATGGGCTGATCAAATCTCTCGGAGATCCCACAACTGTTGTGGTAGACGGGTTCTAGAGTAGAGACCGCATTTAGGCAAACGTAGCGTAGGACGCCCGCCCCGGCTAGGTGGAGTGATGACATGCAATAAACAGCTTTCTGGAACTGGATGATCGAGCTCAGTGACATTCACTAAGAGAGGCCAACGTCCAGCAGTGGATGAATATTGGCTTATGATGATAATAGCAATGTATATTCAATAACACTCCTTTTTTTGGGCAGTTGTGTAAAAAGAAACATAATAACTTAAGAGTAGATCTGCTGACAATAAATGAAAAACTCAGTATTAATAAAAAATGCAAGTGAGCGTAGCAAGCGTCAAAATTCAAGCATTTCTTAAAGTGTTTAAAAAATAATGAAAGACAACCATAGTTCTCTTGCTTACGTAACATATGTACCCTGTTGTCCTCCATTCAGTATGTTATCCTTTAGGCAATATTACTATAATAAAACCTAAGCAAAGCGAGCGCAAAAATATTAAAAAAAAGTAATGAAAGACAACAATAGTACTCTTGCTTACGTAACATATGTACGCTGTTGTCCTCCATTCAGTATGTTATCCTTTAGGCAATATTACTATAATAAAACCTAAGCAAAGCGAGCGCAAAAATATTAAAAAAAAGTAATGAAAGACAACAATAGTACTCTTGCTTACGTAACATATGTACGCTGTTGTCCTCCATTCAGTATGTTATCCTTTAGGCAATATTACTATAATAAAACCTAAGCAATGCGAGCGCAAATATATTAAAAAAAAGTAATGAAAGACAACAATAGTTCTCTTGCTTACGTAACATATGTACGCTGTTGTCCTCCATTCAGTATGTTATCCTTTAGGCAATATAACTATAAAACCTAAGCAAAGCGAGCGCAAAAATATTAAAAAAAAACTAACTACTCCCTACTCTCTATTTTATTTAGACATCTTTATTTTTAATAGTTTAACCTGTCGGCTATCGGTATCCCGTACGGGATATTTGAGGTTATTTTAGCAAATTTTACAAAAAATTAAAAATAAGTAAAAAAAAATATTTATTTATATTTTTTGTTTCTTTTACCTTCTTCAAATACAGATTTTGTGTATGGCAAACCTTTTAATAATTATATATTAAAAAAATAGACCAATAACTCCAAAAACGCATTCATCCACAGGTTAAAACTTTTATAGTTTTATATACCTTTTGGTAATTTCAATGTTTAAATAAGAATTTCTTTGTTGTCATTTATGAATATAAAAAGTACTTTTTAATGACTTGTAGCAGTACAACTAGAACCAAAGACACGGGTTTTCTGTTTGACAGAACCGGTTATGAGAACCGGCAGCAAATTTTTCCCAGACTTGGCTACCGGGGTCTGCATACCCTAGTATCCACGTGTCTGTACACGTGGATACTAGGGACTACTATGATTACTATGTCTGTGGCATTGTAGCTAAACGAATGGACCGATTTTGATGCAATTTTATATGTTTGTAAGCTGATGTGACTGAGATGCTTCTTAGCTATAATGGGGGGTCGGGGGATATACACATTTTTAATATGGGCTTGTTAATTAATACTTATAATAAAACTGTAACAGGTACAATTCTGTACATTGAAGATATTTAGTAAATTTTTTTTGGAGGCTGTTCTATATTTGGTACTGAGGCCAACATGTTTTCTTTTTTCATTTTTGTCTGTCTGTCTGCATCACGTCGAAACTACTGAATCAATTCAAATGAAACTTGGCATAGTTTGAGTTCATACTACGAGGTAGCACATAGGATACTTTCATCCCAAAAAGTTAAAGGGTTCCCGCAGAAAAAGGGTTGAAAGATTTTTATAAGAACATGTATCACGCTGAAACTACAGGACGGATTTTGATGCAACTTGGCACTTTTATAGTTTATATGATGATTGAAAATTAAGGATACTTTTTATCCCGAAAATATAAAGAGTTCCTGTGGGATAGGGGTCCAAATTCTGTAAATCAAAGATATTTGGTAAATTTTTTGGAGTCTCTTTTATTTATAGGTACTGAAGCCAAAACTGATTTATTTTACTTTTTTTCTGTCAGTCTGTCTGTCCGTCTGTCTGTATCTTGGCATATCATCACGCCGTAACTACTCAATGAATTCAAATGAAACTTGGTATGATTTGAGTTCATACTTTGAGGTAGGACATTGGATACTTTTCATCCCGAAAAATTGAAAGTGTTCCCGCAGGATAGGGGTTGAAAGTTACTTGAAAGAACACTTATCACGCTGTAACTACTGGACGGATTTTGATGCAACTTGGCACAGTCATCTATCTATACTTATAATAAAGCAATAGGTACGAAAAAGGGTGTACAAAGAAGTCAAATTAAAAAAATGGTCTAAGGTACCCAGGTATACTAAAATAAGCTACAGAACAATGTTTAATGTTTTAATTAGTGTCTTTCTGGCTGTTTGTCTGTATTTTTGTGCATCACGTCAAAACTACTTTGAGCGATGGCTTTGCGGTTTTCAATTTAGGATAGCTTAGGGTTTGACTTAAAAAATGGTGTAATTGGTATCTAAATTTGGCGATTAGAAGCCGAGCAATTGATAAAAACATTTTTGACGGATGAAGAAATTTTGATCAAATGTTGGTATATTGGTATTTTAGGTCCTGAAATAGCACATTATAGTACTTTTAACCTAAAGAAATGACCACGCGTGCGAAGCAGCGGGTACAGCTAGTTTAACATAATGTTGGACAAAGCTTTCTATCAACTTCATTGCTAATAATGTTATGTGCAGTTATCAATTTTTATAATAAAACTGTAACAGGTCGAAATCTGTACATTGCAGATATGTTGTAGTTTTTTTGGAGGTTACTCTGTATTCGATACTGAAGCAAAAACTGTTTTTTTTTTCATTTTTGTTTGTCTGTCAAATATCAAATAAAACTTCGTATGAATTGAGTTTATACTACGAGGTAGGACATTGGATACTTTTCATCCCGAAAAATTAAAGGGTTCCCGCAAGATATTGGTTGAATATTATTTACTAGTGGCTCTGTGAGCCTGTAGACCTCGCGCGCACAAACTTTTTTGCAAACAATCTAGCGGTGCACAGATGGCGCTACCATCTAGTTACCTTATTGTAACACTAACATTAATAACCAAGGTACTCCATCAATCCCTACCTAGTAGGTAAAGGGCTGGTTCCACTGGTAGAAACCTAAAAGTGAGAAATTTACGGCATTTTGAGGAGCTATGCTGCTCGTCAGATCTTCACCAAATTTTTATGAGACTAACTTAAACCTTTCAAATGAAAAAAAACCCATCGAAATCGGATTTAATATGGTGGTGATATTCAGTAGCTCCCCGTTTTACCCTTTTTTGGGGGAGGTAACCCCCCAATCAAAAATCCCCGATGACTAAAATTTCGAAAGATTTGCTTAACCTGTATACCAAGTTTCGTCTAGATCGGTTGAGAAATGCGACCTGTAAAGACAATCTGAAACATGAAAGATTTTTTGCCGAAGCTGAAACAGACGCTTTGCTGGCGCTTCGCGTTCGCTTGTTCAAAAAGAACATCTATCATGCTGAAACTATTGGACGAATTTTGGTGCAACTTGATACAGTCATAGTTTGTATGATGGGTACATTTTATCCCGAAAAATCAAGGGTTCCTGTGGGATACGGGTCAAAAGTTTTGTTGATTTTGAAGTAATAAATATCTATACTTATAATAAAGCAAGAAGTACAAAAACGTCTGGAAAAAGTAGATAAAAAACGTGGCCTAGGGTACTTAAAATAATCTAGGTACTTAACAAGAATATAACATTTATATAAAACATGTCTGTCTGTATGTTCGTTTGTTCGCACATCACGTAAAAACTACTAAACCGATTGCAATGCGGTTTTCACTGTTAGATAGCTTAGGGTTTTACTTAAAAACTAGGGCACTGGTATCTCAATCTGATGATTAGATGCCGAGAAATCGATAAAAACTATTTGACGGCCCAAAGAATTTCGATCAAATGTTGGTATATTGGTAGTTTAAGTCCTTGAATAGCAAACGAGTACTTTTAATCTAGAGAAATAACCACGCGTGCGAAGCCGCGGGTACAGCTAGTATCTAACAATTTCAAAGGAAAAATTTGAATCACGGCTGGGGTACTTGGTGGTTGGGCTTCTTTTGCGCAACTGTGCCGATCATCGGCCCCTTTTGCGTATCATGGCGTCTTTCAAATTTCTCCCTTAGTCTCTCTAAACCCGTATTACAGGGACGATAAAAATGAATGGCGTTGTGCCTGTCACGGTAGCCGAACTGGTAAAGCCATGTGCAGCGCAGAGGCACGCAATGATGCGGGTTCGAACCTTGCCCGTGATTCAAATTTGTCCTTATAATTCTTCAATAAGCAGGCGTAATTGCTAAAATCAAATAAACATTACCTGCGGTTTTCCATCAATCTGCGCTTCGGAGCGCATATTAAGCTGTTATTATTTAATAACAGTCATTAAGCCATGTCAGAAGCCCTCAGGCAGCCTGACAAACTGACACAAGAGGCCAGCACATACGACAAGCAAGCCAGCATTGATTTGATAACCAATTTGATTGTTATTGTTATCATTTCAGAACAAGCCGGTACAACCAGAGTTAGTCCTAAAAATCTCCATCATGCCGTTTGAAACGGACACCAAATACCTCCTACAAGAATACTGCAAAACTTACTGGAACATAGTCGCAGACAGATTTACTTACATCGAGAGACTGAAAACCAAAGTAAACATCGTCAAATTACTGCCAAAACTCGGTGAAGACGTCTCCAAAGTCATAGAAATCTACGACCCTGTACAATTTTGCTCTACAATCTTAGTGTTTCTCATAAAGAAACTACATCTCCTGTACAATGAATCTCATGCCAAAGAGCTCAGCCAAATATTTATACAGATTTTCAACAAATTGTCAACAATAGATGTGAAACTGTTTAAAAAACTCTCGGAGAAAGAAAATTTGGATATTTATGTGAAATTGAATGAATGTCTAAGCGTGATTGCAGAGAATGCCTCAAAAATCCACTTCAAAGATTGCATGTTGGATGGCATTGTACGTACATGTATATCTTTAGTGGGTCACAGTCCAGACCTCTTCCACTGCTTACAGACATTCTACTTAAACTCTTTCTGTAGTATATTATCAGCAAACACAAACCTAACATATACCGAGACTGTTCTAAGCAGCTTACAGAATTCTTTTGAGACGGCAGAGAAGTTAGGTTACAAAAAAGCAATGTACGCTTCATACCCGTACATAAACCAACTTCTGAGACTATACATTGATTATAACGTAGCAAACTGTTCGACAAGACAATGGAAGGAGCATTTTGAAGTACAAATACAAGAAAATTGCCTCAATTTGATGCTGTTCTTCATGCGAAAACTAAAGAATTGCAATCAGCTGCTGAAATGTGAGAATTGCCGCGTCAAATCTGGGCTTCACGACTCGTTGCGGCTATCTTTCCTGATAAAACATTTCATAACCATATCGCTATCCCAAAATATATCAATAGCAGACATGCAACCAATACTTTACACAATTATAAATGAACAGTACTCAGTTTTGACCGAGCTGAATGCGCTACGATGCGTCAACTACCAGAAATGCTTTAGAAAACTGCAAACGGACGTTCACAACACCGCAATAGGCTTACACAACGCTAAGTACTTTGAGTTTTCAATCAAACTCTTCGACATCTACCTAAAACACGAGTTAACATACTCTGCAATCGAGCACAAGAATATGAGCCGTGCGTTCTTTAACAAGAGCATTTGTGAACTGGAGTTTAAACTGTACGAAAATGCTCTCATTGATGCGTTCTTAAGCCTCGTATTTTCTAAGGAAGAAGGTTTAAATTCGGATAAATACATGAGTTTGGTTATGGATGTAAAAGCAAAGGAATTAAAGTCTAAAGTGAAGGATGATGATGATGATGAAGAATCAGAGACGGATGTGATTCAGCTGGTGTCGGTGCTGGACGCTTGCAAGATGGCTTTGGAACGGAAGCTGTACGGAGATCTAGAACCATTTATGTCGGAGCTGAAGTTTAGGTGAGCTGAGTATCTTATGTTAAAAGGATCAAAGAGATATGTAGATTATTGCTGGCAAACATTTAGTCAAAGGTGTGAGCGAAGTGAGCACAAATATTTAGTCAAAGGTGTGAGCGAAGTGAGCACAAATATTTTGTATATGTCTATCTATGTAAAAAATTAAATGATAATTTCAAAAACATAGTAAACTATGCATTAATCTGTCTATACTTCTAATGAAGTGATAAGAACAAAAAAGCCTGTACAAAATGATACTTTAAAATAAAAAGTCATATTTAAAGGAATATGATAGTGAAAAGGAATATCATTTATTAAAAATCATGTATTTGTTTACCTGTATGTTTGTTCGTGCTTCACGTAAAAGCTACTGGACCGACGCGGTTTTCACTGTTAGATAGCTTAGGGTTTGACTTAAAAACTGTGGTACTTGATATCTTAATCCGACGATTAGATGCCGAGCAATCGATAAAATACTATTTGTTGGCTGAACGAATTTTGAAGAAATGTAGTAAATTGTACTTTATAGGTACTTTTGGTCCAAGAGTAACACATATGAGCTACTTATAAATAAATTGACCACGCGGGAAAAGCCGCGGGTACAGCTAGTACTTATAAAAAAACCAGTAAGTAAGAAAAAGTCTGTATAATGAAGATTTGTAATTAAAAAATAATTGTCTACTAAGGGACTAAATATAACCTAGTGAACAATAAAATAACTTTTTCATCCCATCTATTCGAAAAACGCTAATTGGTTCCTCGAAAAGAGGGAGCAAAGTACCTAGGTCTTTTCTGTTCAAGACTTTCAGAGAGGGCAGTAATGAGTTTTGAATTTGGAACGTGATTTATTTTCCCGATGCGAGCGCTCGTGGCTCGTCGGCTCTTTCCGCCTCAGCTCTGCCATATTCCTATTCCATCACATATTTCTTTATGTGCAAAATGTAAACACTCAGTTGGGAATTGAACTCCGGTACTAAAGATGGAAAGCCGAACGATGTACCCTTTTGAGCCATCTAGACTTATGATATCAGGCCGAAAATTTTGTACTTATAGATCAGATGAAGGGTTGCTGAATCACACTTGACCAATGAGAGCGCGCGGTGCAAAACGGTTGTTCGTTGTTTTAGTTAGGTATTTTTTTATGTTGACACATCTGCTTTTCGTACCGCGACGGCTAATTTTTTTTGTTCATTGTGTCGCCTGGTGCGCTGTCTGTGTCGCCTGGCGCGCTGTCTGTTTTTTTATTCATTGTGTCGCCTGGCGCGCTGGCTGTTTTTTTGTTCATTGTGTAGCCTGGCGCGCTGGCTGTTTTAAAAAAATACCTGTAAATTTACGGAGAAAAGGAAAAAATGAAAAGCGCGCGAACTACGATACCATCGTCACGGAGACAAGGAATATTGACAGCGCAAAAAATAAATAGTTTCACGAAAAGTAGTAGTAGTGAAGCGAAAGTATTATACTACTTACACCTGAAAATATAAGAAACTATGCAATAAATGTGATACAGAATCTATTACCAACTAAATCCCGGGAAATATATTTGAATCCTTATAACAATTTTGTCGAGTGGGAAAATGTAAAATGATGATGATGATTGGAGTCCGACATAAAAATATAAATAATAAACTGTAATACGCGCGGACAAAGTAGTGGTCAGGAAAGCTAGTATTGTATAAAACAGCGTGACATCATGTCATGATCTCATGACACGCTGTAGTCACGAGACATCTCACAAAGTACTTTGCTTATAGAAGTGATCACTTATCATGGAGCTTGGAGACATCAGGCCATGCATTTCTGTCATTTATATAATCATTGATATTGAGCTATCGTTCGCAGCACGCTCCTGAAGCACGAGTTCAGTATGTACGCTAAGCTGTGGCCGTCCATCGCGCCCGTGGCCGGCGTGTGGCGCGCGCTGTTCTACCTGGCCAACGGCCACTACGAGGATTGGATGCCGGGTAACTATACTTTTTACACGACGGCTCAAAAAAGGAGTATAATATTTTTAGAGTTCAAGTATGTATTTATGTGGATTGTCCACCATAGAGTCGCCCCTATTGGTCCGACTTCGACAAGCTAAGTAGTGACGTAGTCATCCTGTTTTAACCTCATTTCATAGTTTATCACCATACTGTCCACACATATTCTTAAACTAGCTTGCCCGCCCGCAACTTTGTCCACGCGGAACACAGTTTATGACGAAAAAAGAATCCTACTTACGCTCTTCTAGGATATTAAAAACCAATGCAAAAGTAGACTTAGACTTCTTGGTTATGGCCTCTGTGGCTTGTTGTTGGTATAGCATCAACTACTTAATCTGTGGCACCAACGCTCTTGATGATTTTTGACAGACGTGTTATTTATTTTCCATGGCAACCGTTCCTTACAGCGAGTATTCAACATGTTCAAGTTTTCCCGTGGAAACTTTGACGGAATTCGTGGAGTTTTCCGGGATAAAAAGTATCCTATGTTTTATTCTAGGGTATAAGCTATCTCCATTCCGAATTTCATCAAAATCCATCCAGCGGTTATCGCGTGAAAGCTCCCCAAACAAACAAACAGACAATGTTTCACTTTTATATATTGGTGTGGATTATAATATTTGTATCGCCCTTCATTGAACCTGTCATTCTCATATTATTGATAGTTTAGCGCAACTCTATGTTTTTTCCTATACTCTTAAAAAACAACCGTCTCCTTTTCTGAAGTCGATTAAAAACAGAATGTATACGAACTATATACTTATCTACTTTGTTACATTTAATTTCTAAACCATAGTTTACTGAACATTGTTCAAGATAACGTGTGTAAATAGTTTGCAGTAGACGGAATCTAAGCCATTCTGTCGTGATGGTAAACAGGCTTTGCCTTCCAGCTGCAATGCCCTCAGCTACCCGTTGAAGGAGGAGCCGGCACAGAATTACGTGCTGTTTGCGCACTGGTTCCCTCCTTGTAGGCTGTATGTACTATATTGTTGTCCGCTGAGTGTCGTCCCCTTGAGCTGGTGGGAGCCACACCCTCGGGGGACCGCCTCGCGACTGAGTGTCGTTCCCTTGAGCTGGTGGGAGCCACACCCTCGGGGGACCGCCTCGCGACTAAGTATCAATCTATTCATATTCAGGTATAGAGTTGAATAAGCTTATTTTGGCCGACATCGGCGAATCAAGGAAGGGTTATGAGTTAAAACTAAAAACTTGGTCTGATATTGACAAGCGAGTTATCGATTGATTCGTCTTCTTTGCAAGAGTGTCATAAGTATAGTAGGGTTTTACTTTTTGTTAATACTTTCAGTGGAGGAAGAAGACAGCATTCTGCGAACCCTGTGCTCAGTGATACTGGAGACGCCGTCCGTCGTGCGCACCGTCCACAGCGAGTACTACACGCAAGTAGTCGACGAGTTACTGGACAAGTTGGACAATACAGACGTAAGTGCATACAAATACTTTCAGTGGAGGACTAAGACAGCATTCTGCGAACCCTGTGCTCAGTGATACTGGAGACGCCGTCCGTCGTGCGCACCGTCCACAGCGAGTACTACACGCAAGTAGTCGACGAGTTACTGGACAAGTTGGACAATACAGACGTAAGTGCATACAAATACTTTCAGTGGAGGACGAAGACAGCATTCTGCGAACCCTGTACTCAGTGATACTGGACTGGATTTATTATGTTGATAAAATGTTTTATCCTGATTAAAAATGTAACAAAGATGTGTTAAACCTGTGAAAACAGTGTTCGTGAGGAGAATTTGACTCCACCTGACATCACGGAACAGCAACGAACATGACGAACGAGCTTTTACCATTCCTATTGCATGAGTGTAGATAAAGTAGTGTATGAAACGGCACACAACGAGGTATTAAAACACTCGAGTGATACTATTCACTCTCGTGTTTTAATTCCTCTCATTATGCAACCGTTTCATAAACTACTATTAAATCCTCATCACAATGAACTCGTACCAACTTGTTTAGTTAAATGTTGTGTTATTGTTTCCAGGAGCTGCCTCCAGACTTGAGACTAGTGCACATCACCTTGCTGTTCCTCAAGTTTGAATATGATATCGCCAAAGCGAGCCAAAAGTACGGGTGGAAAGCTACCGAGCCTGTAAGTGTCCCTTATGTACTAGCTGCGCCCCGCGGCTTCATCCGCGTGGTGTATGATTATGGATGATGATCATGAAAAGTAGGTTATGTGTTAATCCAAGATCTATGCTATCCTAGTACCAAATTTCCTACAAGGAGTAACAAACATACACACACACACTTCTAAAGATAGATGGCGATAATCGGTGTTTATGCATTTTATGACGGTTTGTATGGACTGTCAGTCCTAATGTATGGAGTTCTGCATCGCGCATTTTCGAGAGTATTCGTTTTTTAAATTATCTGTGGTTGGCCTGTTTACGACAGTGGCTACACGTCTCTGATCTATATATATAGATCAGAGAAGTGTAGCCACTGTCGTAGTAGTAAGTACGCAAACATTTGTACAATGAAGATATTTAAAAAAGAAAGGTCTAGGGTACTTAAAATAAACTACTGAACCAAAATATTACATTTATAAACATCGTGTCTGTATAAAAAACCATTTGGCATCGAAAGAAGTTTGATGATTTCGGCACTTTTGGTTCTGGAATATTGCAGGATCCTTATATCCCAGAATATGACCACATGGACAAAGCCGCGGGCACAGCTCGTTTATAATATTGGTGTGATTCCTGAACCAAAAGTATCAAATATCATCTAACTTCGTTCAGACGTCAAATGTTTTATCGAATGCACGACTTCTACTCATGGGATTAAGATACCAAGTACAACAGTGTTTAATTCAAACCCTAATCTATCCAACAGTGAGAACCGCATTGCAATCGGTCCAGTACAAAAAAATTGAGAGATATAAATAATAAAAAAAAAACAGTAGTTTTTATTCCCCTAGGGGACACAACAAACAAAGAAAAAACAGTAGTTTTTATTCCCCTAGGGGACACAACAAACAAAGAAAAAACAGTAGTTTTTATTCCCCTAGGGGACACAACAAACAAAGAAAAAAGAAGACTAGACCATTTTTTTAAATTATCTTCTTTGTACAGACTGTCTGTTACTTCCTGCCTTATTATAAGTATAGACTAGCTGCGCCCCGCGTTTCTGCCCGTGAGCACATCTTCCGGGGAAAAAGCAAAAAGAATAGTCTACTTGTCTTTCCTCATGATGATATTTCCTTGTCTTTTATCAAGATTGGTTCAGCCGTTTGTTCGTGAAAGTTACTTTAGTGTAAAGGACAGAGAGACTTCTGTCTGTCTGTCTGTATGTCTGCTTGTGACCTTTTCATATTTTTGTGTCACACAAATTTTGTATAGAAATAGTTTGATTACCGAAAAGAAATAGCGGCTGTAAGATTTTGTTGTCATACAAGGCGGCCGAAACCGCGGGCACCCAGTACTTACACGACTGCCAAAAAAAGGAGTGTAATGTTTTAGGGTTCATGTATGTATGTATGTATGTGAGTTTATTCCACCATAACTTTTAAATGCATACCTAGAATCGTTAGAATCCTTACATCATCCTGTTCCATTTTTTTTAAAGTTTGATTTTTGTCTGGCAGTCGAGTTTTTTAAACACTTTTATGTAACTTCACTTATATGTATCTATGTATTTCTGTCTGTCTTGGAATCTTGTACTTACAGATTAGCCATCTGCCTGAAACTGTCTACTCGCGTAGGTAGGTACACTCAGGGTAACTCACTACTTGCGTAGGTAGGTCACTCAGGGTAGTTCACTACTTGCGTAGGTAGGTCACTCAGGGTAGTTCACTACTCGCGTAGGTAGGTACACTTAGGGTAGTTCACTACTTGCGTAGGTAGGTCACTCAGGGTAGTTCACTACTCGCATAGGTAGGTACACTCAGGGTAGTTCACTACTTGCGTAGGTAGGTCACTCAGGGTAGTTCACTACTCGCGTAGGTAGGTACACTCAGGGTAGTTCACTACTTGCGTAGGTAGGTCACTCAGGGTAGTTCACTACTTGCGTAGGTAGGACACTCAGGGTAGTTCACTACTCGCGTAGGTAGGTACACTCAGGGTAGTTCACTACTTGCGTAAGTAGGTCACTCAGGGTAGTTCACTACTCGCGTAGATAGGTACACTCAGGGTAGTACACTACTTGCGTAGGTAGGTCACTCAGGGTAGTTCTCTACTCGCGTAGGTAGGTACACTCAGGGTAGTTCACTACTTGCGTAGGTAGGTCACTTAGGGTAGTTCACTACTCGCGTAGGTAAGTACACTCAGGGTAGTTCACTACTTGCGTAGGTAGGTCACTCAGGGTAGTTCTCTACTCGCGTAGGTAGGTACACTCAGGGTAGTTCACTACTTGCGTAGGTAGGTCACTCAGGGTAGTTCACTACTCGCGTAGGTAGGTACACTCAGGGTAGTTCACTACTTGCGTAGGTAGGTCACTCAGGGTAGTTCACTACTTGCGTAGGTAGGACACTCAGGGTAGTTCACTACTCGCGTAGGTAGGTACACTCAGGGTAGTTCACTACTTGCGTAAGTAGGTCACTCAGGGTAGTTCATTACTCGCGTAGATAGGTACACTCAGGGTAGTACACTACTTGCGTAGGTAGGTCACTCAGGGTAGTTCTCTACTCGCGTAGGTAGGTACACTCAGGGTAGTTCACTACTTGCGTAGGTAGGTCACTTAGGGTAGTTCACTACGCGCGTAGGTAAGTACACTCAGGGTAGTTCACTACTTGCGTAGGTAGGTCACTCAGGGTAGTTCTCTACTCGCGTAGGTAGGTACACTCAGGGTAGTTCACTACTTGCGTAGGTAGGTCACTCAGGGTAGTTCACTACTCGCGTAGGTAGGTACACTCAGGGTAGTTCACTACTTGCGTAGGTAGGTCACTCAGGGTAGTTCTCTACTCGCGTAGGTAGGTACACTCAGGGTAGTTCACTACTCGCGTAGGTAGGTACACTCAGGGTACTTTACTAAAGAAAATAAAAAAAAAATTACATAAAAGTTTTTTTTTTAAAGGGTATCCTTTAAAAAAAAATATTATTGTCCCTTACCTTGATGATTTAGTTGTACTATTGTGTAACTGCAGAGTAGAGGTGTGAATAACGGCTAGTATTTTTTAACGAGCTATATGCGCTTAGCTACACTTATATAGCCAGCTATTTAAAAAGCTATTGTTATAACGTGTACTTGAACGCCAAGACACGAATCAACGAATGGCGAGACTAACAAACGACTAATACTTCAATAAAAACTGGCAGTTTCTACCGATTTTTAAAAACAGCAGCAGTATGCATTTTTACGTTTCAATAAACTGGAATTTTGGACTTTTTGGACTTTTCAATAAAGTTCCGTACTATCGCATTACTATTTCTTGCAGTAATTTTTTGTTCACTCACAATAAAACTACCCTAACAACAAAGTCTATTTACACCAATGATTTAATATAACATCATTGATTTATACAATAAAGTCAAGTAAAAGGAAATAAAATAAAAGCTACACAATATTTTCATCCTTCAAACTTCACCCACTTTCCATAGGCCGTACCGAAAGCGAGTATTTTGCAAAGTTATTTTTTTACAAATGTGTAAGTTCCTTGATCCGTACAAAAAGCTAATAGCTGTCGCTATAACGTATAACGTACTAACTTCATAGAGCAGAACAGCTAATGTAGCAGAACATAACACTAAATAATTAACAAACCAATAACATAACTTCGCGTTTTGTACAGTTCGTTTATTTCACGAATCGCATCGCGTCGCGAAGCTACAGTTAAAACTCGTTGCGTTATAATTCAACCAATGAGCGCTCAACGTGTGTTAACGATTAGCTTTGAGGAATTGTATGAATTGAGATTAGCGCCATCTACAATTCATTTCGCATTTATCCCAATCAAATAAATCAATGTCAGGAAGGCGCGTGCGTGCTGGCGGACTAGAGCCATCTATGGATTTTTGAATGTACTAGCTTGTCATGTATGATTGTGCAATATGCTGCGACGTGACTCCCTAGATTTACATATTATAAACGTTAGTTCCTCTTGACACCGCGGTACTTCTTTTGTTGCGCTGACTCGCGGAATCGCGGACTAATTGTCGAATAATGATAAAGATTTGAGATGTAAGTAAACAAAATATGGTTATAACATTAGCGGATTAATTTATTATATTTTATAACGACTATAGTTATTTATAAATTTACCGTTATAATAAGAGCTATGTATTATATTAACCACCTCTACTGCAGAGTATGGACCCGGACCAGGTGCCGGCGAACCGCACCATCCCGCAAGAGCACGCGGCGAGCGGCCGGGCGATACTCGCCGTGCGACTGTTGGCTGACTTGTTGCCGGACATCGAGCAAGGTAGCGTACATGTTGCTCCTTATAGAGTAGGCCCTAGTGGCGACGCTAGCGAATGTCCGCGCATTACGAATAGTTAGTCCTTATTTAGTAGGCCCTAGTGGCGACGCTAGCGAATGTCCGCTCATTACGAATAGTTTGTCCTTATATAGTAGGCCCTAGTGGCGATGCTAGCGAATGTCCGCTCATTACGAATAGTCTTTGTAGAGTAGGCCGTATATAGTGGCGACGCTATCGAATGTCCACGTATTACGAATAGTCCTTATAGAGTAGGCCCTAAATAGTGGCGACGCTAGCGAATGTCCGCGCATTATGAATAGTCCTTGTAGAGTAGGCCATATATAGTGGCGACGCTAGCGAAGGTCCGCGCATTACGAATAGTTTGTCCTTATAGAGTAGGCCCTATATAGTGATGGCGCTAGCGAAGGTCCGCGCATTACGAATAGTTTGTACTTATAGAGTAGGCCCTATATAGTGGTGGCGCTAGCGAAGGTCCGCGCATCACGAATAGTTTGTCCTTATAGAGTAGGCCCTATATAGTGGTGGCGCTAGCGAAGGTCCGCGCATCACGAACAGTTTGTCCTCATAGAGTAGGCCCTATATAGTGGTGATGCTAGCGAAGGTTCGCGCCTTACAAATAGTTTGTCCTTATATAGTGGTGGCGCTAGCGAAGGTCCGCGCATTACAAATAGTTTGTCCTTATAGAGTATGCCCTATATAGTGGTGGCGCTAACGAAGGTCCGCGCATTACGAATAGTTTGTTCTTATAGTGTAGGCCCTAGTGGCGACGCTGGCGAAGGTCCGTGCATTACGAATAGTTTGTCCTTATAGAGTAGGCCCTATATAGTGGTGGCGCTAGCGAAGGTCCGCGCAATACGAATAGTTTGTCCTTATAGAGTAGGCCCTATATAGTGGTGGCGCTAACGAAGGTCCGCGCATTACGAATAGTTTGTTCTTATATTGTAGGCCCTAGTGGCAACGCTGGCGAAGGTCTGCGCACTACGAATAGTTTGTCCTTATAGAGTAGGCCCTATATAGTGGTGGCGCTAGCGAAGGTCCGCGCATTACGAATAGTTTGTCCTTATAGAGAGTAGGCCCTATATAGTGGTGGCGCTAGCGAAGGTCCGCGCATTACGAATAATCCTTATAGAGCAGGCCCTATATACTGGCGACGCTAGCGAAGGTCCGCCCTTACGAATAGTTTGTCCTTATAGAGTAGGTCTTATATAAAGTTAGCGCTAGCGAAGGTCCGCGCATTACGAATAGTTTGTCCTTATAGAGTAGGCCCTATATAGTGGTGGCGCTAGCGAAGGTCCGCGCATCACGAATAGTTTGTCCTTATAGACTAGGCCCTATATAGTGGTGGCGATAGCGAAGGTCCGCTCATTACTAATAGTTTGTCCTTATAGAGTAGGCCTTATATAGAGGTGGCGCTAGCGAAGGTCCGCGCATTACGAATAGTTTGTCGCATTATGAATAGTGGGAGGGGAGGAGATCGTATCTCCCAAACGAATAGACCGATTTTCATTCGTCTTTTTTACGTTTGAAAGCTGATGTGATGGAGAGCTATATATATATAGCTATTTGACATCTCAGCTGCGCGGCAAGCTCGACCCTAGCGCTCACTAACATACACACACACTACGTGCAAACAGTTTCGCTCGCGTGTGGTGGTTGGTAGATATCACGGATGAGCATTTTGTATAGAAAGTAAACTCTGCGACAAAGAACTATTTATATTGACGTCTGCGGCTTTGTCATGGGCATTTTTTCCCGAGTACTGCGAAGCAAAGGAATGGTTATTTGTTCAAACTATAAACTTGGTGCAATTTTGACAAGCGAGGTATCAATCGATTCGTCTTCATCGCAAGAGTGTTATAGGCTATTTTGTACCCGACCGTAGTCTGGCTTTAGTTATTGAACTTGTCTTGTTACTTACAGCTTTATTATAAGTACAGATCACGACTGAATGCCTGCTTCAGAGATTTGCAGTAACTGTCCACACCAATATCAGACTTCCGTCACTTTAACTACTTACGCGAGTTAATCACCTACAGATTACGCCCCGGCGCCACAAATCGGTCGTGGTCACCGCGCGCTTGCATTCAGACACTTACCGTGTCGCTTGTTTGAACTTTCGCTAGTAATGATGAAACGTAACAATAATAACAATTGTTGTGTGGAGGAATGCCTTAATAGGCAAAAAGACTCATCCCCTTACTTATAAAAAGTTATGCAATGGTTATGCAATGATTAAGAATTCCGCGCAGTACAATATTGTACTGCGCAGTTTTACTAATCATTACTTAATCATTGCATAACTTTTTATAAGTAAGGGGGTTTATGTCTTTTTGTTGTTTTTTAAAACCTTTATCACACTAACATTATAAAGTTATCACAGAAATGTAACCGGACGGATTAAAAAAAAAACTATATGATTTATTTGTAGGTGTGCGATGTTTTGCCCGCGACTTTGCAAGCGGAGGCCGTTAGTTTTGCCCGCAACTTTGCAAGCGGAGGCCGTTAGTTTTGCCCGCGACTTTGCAAGCGGAGGCCGTTAGTTTTGCCCGCGACTTTGCAAGCGTAGGCCGTTAGTTTTGCCCACGACTTTGCAAGCGGAGGCCGTTAGTTTTGCCCGCGACTTTGCAAGCGGAGGCCGTTAGTTTTGCCCGCGACTTTGCAAGCGGAGGCCGTTAGTTTGTACCAGATAGGTACCTGTACTTATTGTGTTTGTTTATGTGTCGTTTGACCACTAGATTTATTTTTAACCGACTTCGATAAAATGTAGGCGCTCAAGTTGATATGTAATATTGTTGAAAATGCGTAATATTCATATATGTTACTCTATATGAGTATCTGAACAAATATTCCATATTTCGCGAATGTATGTATGTCGGTCCGCGTATTTCTTGGAAGCTATAAGTCCGATAGCAATAATTCTTTTTGTAAAAGTTTCAGTATCTCTTAACTTAGGGAATAGTTTTATAAAAATTTGTTCAGTATTTTAAAAGATATGGACTGTTAACTGTTCCAGTATGGCTTTTTTATTACAAAACGGAATAATCAGGTACTTTATTTTCTGAGGGCGACTTTAACGAAACTAAAAAAATAAATAAGAAATAACAACTAATTTAAAAAAAACGACTTCCTTATCGTATAAAACGACTTCCTTATCGTATAAAACGACTTCCTTATCGTTTAAAACGACTTCCTTATCGTATAAAACGACTTCCTTATCGTATAAACCGACTGCCTTATCGTATAAAACTTAAAAGAAAGAAATAGTTGTAGTTTTGATGAGCTTATTTAGTTTCCGTACCAAATACCTACTTTCTTTTTTGAGAGCTTGTTTTTGTGGGAATTTGTTTACATAAGGCAAACCAATCGCACTTCAGCAAAGTGCCTCTCACGCGGCTCGGCTGCGACTTTTTCTGTGACACATGGACATACAGACAGACGTACGCGTAGGGGCGAATCTATCGCCCATGCCTCAAATCACAGTTTTATGTAACAAATGTTAAAATACATTTTACGGTATTACATTTTTCTATGCAGACAACTCTATTGCTCGAGCGATCGGCATAGGTATGTTATGGACGAGAGTCGGAACATAGTAATATCAACTCTAACGCGCGACTGTTAAGTGCAATTTAACATGCACGCTCGATGTATACTTTTGTAGGCTATTAAATCGGCGACTTTCTTCACGATCAAAGTAGTGCAACTTCTGTACTTGTACTATTATTTATTCTGTGCCAATATATAAAAGAGATACGTTGTATGTTTGTTTGGGGAGCTTTCATGCCAAAATGGCTGATCAGAATTTGATGAAACTTTGTGAATAGGTACTGTACAATGTAGAGACCAATATAGGATACTTATTATCCCGGAAAATTGGAAGTTGACACAGAAAAACTGGAAAATGTCGATTACTCGCTGTAAGGAACGAAATGAGATGTTGCCGTTGAAACGAAATAATAACAAGTCTGTCAAAAAGCACTGGTTTTAATATCCTAGATGAACATAGGATGCTTTTTTCGCGATAAACTGAAGTCTGCGCGGAAGAAATCGCGAGCGAAAGCTGTAACCTTATATAATATGTTTCAGTACCAGAGCAGTACCTTCGCGCCGCGCTGCAGATCATACAAGTGTTCGTGCCGGTACTGCTGCACCTCCGGCGCGACGTGCAAGGGCTGCAGCTCGCATACATCTGCTGTCAGCTTGCGGACATAGTGCAAGACGAGTAAGTTACTATTAATGATATACTAGTGACTCGCCCCGGCTTCGCACCGCGCTGCAGGTCATACAAGTGTTCGTGCCGGTACTGTTGCACCTCCGGCGCGACGTGCAAGGGCTGCAGCTCGCATACATCTGCTGTCAGCTTGCGGACATAGTGCAAGACGAGTAAGTTACTATTAATGATATACTAGTGACTCGCCCCGGCTTCGCACCGCGCTGCAGATCATACAAGTGTTCGTGCCGGTACTGCTGCACCTCCGGCGCGACGTGCAAGGGCTGCAGCTCGCATACATATGCTGTCAGCTTGCGGACATAGTGCAAGACGAGTAAGTTACTATTAATGATATACTAGTGACTCGCCCCGGCTTCGCACCGCGCTGCAGGTCATACAAGTGTTCGTGCCGGTACTGTTGCACCTCCGGCGCGACGTGCAAGGGCTGCAGCTCGCATACATCTGCTGTCAGCTTGCGGACATAGTGCAAGACGAGTAAGTTACTATTAATGATATACTAGTGACTCGCCCCGGCTTCGCACCGCGCTGCAGGTCATACAAGTGTTCGTGCCGGTACTGTTGCACCTCCGGCGCGACGTGCAAGGGCTGCAGCTCGCATACATCTGCTGTCAGCTTGCGTACATTGTGCAAGACGAGTAAGTTACTATTAATGATATACTAGTGACTCGCCCCGGCTTCGCACCGCGCTGCAGGTCATACAAGTGTTCGTGCCGGTACTGCTGCACCTCCGGCGCGACGTGCAAGGGCTGCAGCTCGCATACATCTGCTGTCAGCTTGCGGACATTGTGCAAGACGAGTAAGTTACTGTTAATGAGATACTAGTGACTCGCCCCGGCTTCGCACCGCGCTGCAGGTCATACAAGTGTTCGTGCCGGTACTGCTGCACCTCCGGCGCGACGTGCAAGGGCTGCAGCTCGCATACATCTGCTGTCAGCTTGCGGACATTGTGCAAGACGAGTAAGTTACTATTAATGATATACTAGTGACTCGCCCCGGCTTCGCAACGCGCTGCAGGTCATACAAGTGTTCGTGCCGGTACTGCTGCACCTCCGGCGCGACGTGCAAGGGCTGCAGCTCGCATACATATGCTGTCAGCTTGCGGACATAGTGCAAGACGAGTAAGTTACTGTTAATGAGATACTAGTGACATACTGATGTTGAATAGGTGTCCTAATTGACTAAAGTGTTTGTTTGATTTATTGCTCACGCGCTCGCATTCAGTCACGACGGCGCCTAGTTTATCTAATGCTTCATTATACGAATGACTAGCTGTGCCGAGGAAAGCCTCGGCACAGTACAAAATGATGACACAGCATGAAATTATCATTTAATTTAAAGGTTTCCCATACCTGTTACCAGGACCAAAAGTACCTTTAAAGTATAATATACTACATTTCTTACAAATTCGTTCAGCCGTCAAATTGTTTTTTATCGATTACTCGGCATCTTATAATCGGATTGAGATACCAAGTACTCCAAATTTTAAGTCAATCTCTAAGCTATCCAATAGTGAAAGCCACATCGCAATCTGTCCAGTAGTTATTACATGATGCGCGATCAAATATACAGACAAATAGACAAAAAGATAAACAGACAGACAGACACGATTTCTAAAAATGTTATACTCTTGTTCAGTAGCCTATTTTAAGTGCCATAGATTTTTTTTAATTATCTTCTTTGTACTGCTTTATTATAAGTATAGATTATATTGATCACCCGTGCCAGGTCTGTTTCACTGGATGTACTTGCGTGCGCTAAGCGGTACAGGTCGTGCGAGCTGGATTGCACTTTATCGCGTCGCGGCAAGAGTCGCTTTTTATTTAATTGTGTTAGTGGAGTGATATTTCTTTACATAGTACTAATATTTATTCTGTGCCCGTGCGGCCGCCCTATTCACATTACAAGACATCTATTACATTACATTACACCACTGCTTATTGTAGAACCGATAACTGTTGACTTGCCGTCACTTATTTGAGGGCTCTAGGCGGTTGATACAGAGTACTACTATTTATTCTGTGCCGTTGGTCCCGGTCGCTGATAATGTCTTATTCACCGTAGTCGGGTAAAAACATTTTATAAATAAAAATCATAAAAAGTATCTTTCGTCATACAGTCGTTAAGTCTATACCTATAATAAATCAATAAGTACGAAAAAGTATGTACAAAAAAGATAATAAAAAAAAGTCTAGGGTACTTCAAATAAGCTTTTTTCAGATCTTTTAAAATATTACAAGAACATAATATTTGAAAAAAAAAACATGTCTGCTTGTTTGTCTATATGTTTGTTTGTTTGTTCGCGCATCACGTAAAAACTACTTAACTGAATGCGATGTGGTTTTTACTGTTGGATAGCTTAGGGTTTGACTTAAAAACTGGTATAATTGGTATCTCAATCCGATGAGTAGAAGCGGAGGAATCGTTAAAAATCTTTTTGATGGCTGAAGGAATTTTGATGAAATGTTGGTATTTTAGGTCCTGGAATAGTACACAAAGTACTTTTAACCTAGAGAAATGACCACGCGTCGAAGTTGTTGTTACAGCTAGTTAATCATATTAGAGTCCCTCAAGCGGCCTCACAAAGTGACAAGAAATCGATACTACCAAATCGATGTACGACAAGAATAAGTTCAAAAACTAAAATCTGACTACGGTCGGGTAAAAAATAGCCTATGACACTATACATGAAGACAAATCGATTGATACCTCGCTTGTCACAATTGAACCAATAGGGGCGACGCTATGGCGGAACATCCACATATATACTTAGCATATGTAATGTAGATTCACTTTGAACCAATAGGGGCGACGCTATGGCGGAACATTCACATATATACTTAGCTTATGTAATGTAGATTCACTTTGAACCAATAGGGGCGACGCTATGGCGGAACATCCACATATATACTTAGCATATGTAATGTAGATTCACTTTGAACCAATAGGGGCGACGCTATGGCGGAACATTCACATATATACTTAGCATATGTAATGTAGATTCACTTTGAACCAATAGGGGCGACGCTATGGCGGAACATTCACATATATACTTAGCTTATGTAATGTAGATTCACTTTGAACCAATAGGGGCGACGCTATGGCGGAACATCCACATATATACTTAGCTTATGTAATGTAGATTCACTTTGAACCAATAGGGGCGACGCTATGGCGGAACATCCACATATATACTTAGCTTATGTAATGTAGATTCACTTTGAACCAATAGGGGCGACGCTATGGCGGAACATTCACATATATACTTAGCTTATGTAATGTAGATTCACTTTGAACCAATAGGGGCGACGCTATGGCGGAACATCCACATATACACTTAGCTTATGTAATGTAGATTCACTTTGAACCAATAGGGGCGACGCTATGGCGGAACATCCACATATATACTTAGCTTATGTAATGTAGATTCACTTTGAACCAATAGGGGCGACGCTATGGCGGAACATCCACATATATACTTAGCATATGTAATGTAGATTCACTTTGGCTTATGTTCGGCATATAATGTAACAATATACATGTAACTAGTTTTAAAGCTGTTTAATCTAAGTTAATAAATAAATAAATAAATAACTACATAAATAGATATATACATAAATACATAGACTGTTAAACTCATTACCCCTCCCTTGCTTTGCTGAAGTGGGGTAAAAATGTTTTTTTTCATTACAGTGATGTTTACATCCGCAACGCTGGCACGCTGCTGTACAAAGTGTCGTCAACGTCGGCGGCGCTCGAGCGCGTCGCTGCGCTTGCGGCGAGGAGGGGCGGCGCGCGGGCGTGGGCGGCGGACACAGAGACTGCTTTCATCTTTTTGTGTGATACCGCTGTGAGTCGCAAACAACATATACCACTAGTAGTTCTGTGAGCTGTACACCTCGCGAGCACAAACTTTTAGCAACAATCTAACGGTGCACAGTAGCACCATCTAGTTACCTTATTGTACAACTAACATTAGTAACCAAGGTGCTCCATCAATCCCTAGGTAAAGGGCTGATTCCACTGGTAGAAATCAATTTGCAATTTACTGCAATTTGAGGAACTTATCACTCCGCAGATCCTCATCAGATCTTCACCATTTTATGAGACCAAGTTAGAGTTAAAACCTTTCAAATAAAAAAAGAATCATCGAAATCGGTTCTAACAAGGCGGATATATTCAGTAGCCCCCTTTTTGTCCCTATTTGGAGGAAGTAGCCCCCCTCCCCAGGTTCCAGGGTATAAGCTGTGCAGCCGTTATCGTGTGAAAGCTCCCCAAACAAACAAACAGACAACGTTTCACTTTTATATATTGGTATAGAAATATGCTTGGGAGGAGATAGGGGAGGCCTTTGCCCAACAGTGGGACAGAGTGGGACTAAATTTTAATGAAAAATGTATTGTTAACGAATTGTCGAATTCGTCAGGTGGCGCTTCACGGTAAGCATCTGCTCCGTGACAAAAAATATTTATAAATTCGTAAACTAAACATTGCAAGTTTAACGTGGTTTCGATATGTAGTACAGACTGTGTTACACAAGTGGTATCGTTCTCCAGAAAATTGAGACAGTGTTAATCATAAAAAACTCGACATCAAAAGACTCGTGTAATTTATGAAACAAATACCAAACAAAACAACTTATTAAATGTTCACAAACATTCTTTGAAATTAGACGAACAAAACAGTGCATAACCTGACAAAAACTGTGCAGTGATACTGTCAACTACACTACTGTGTACTGTGTGTGTGTGATTGTGTGTGTTGTGTCTATAACGAAAAGTGGCAAAATTTTTGACCGTTGACAATTTCTTTTCGATTCAAAAACAAATTTTGACCGTTGGACTTTATGTAAGAAGCCAACTTCTACTAACGTTCAGTGAAATAGAACCTGGGAGCTTATTTCACCACTCCTATTGCAGCGACTTTGGTCTCGCGGTGTGGTCTAGTAAGTTGAGATCTGTAACTCACGGTTCGAATCTCTCTAGGAGCACTTTGTTTTTGCACTGAAAATTTATTTCTTCTCATATTTTTATACATGGAATTGAGTAAAAATAAACAAAACAGTGCTTAAATTAAAACTTTGAGATGGCGCCTTCAATAAATATCATATCCTTGGATTGTAATGGTTGTCCACAAAAAATTACAAATAGACAATACATGAGGTGTTCGCTATGTGACAGTACATACGACCTTATTTGTGCGAATGTATCGTTCACACGATTCACAATAATGGAACCAGAGGAAAAACCTTCTTGGAAGTGCATTGCTTGTATCAGTAAAAAACCCAAAGGTAACAATACAAATACGCCCGTAGGCAGCCATAATCTTATAAATAAGACAGAATTAAACGATAACATAACATTGAGAAAACCCAGAGTAATAAGTTGTCAGTCGCTAGAAAATATATCAGTTTCTAGTGAGACAGTTATTGATGACAGCTTCCAGGATGCGAAATACTCTCCTACAAAAAACACTTTACTGGATGTTTCGAAATATACTAATCCTGATACAATACAACTAAAAAATGAAGTCGAAGAACTGACGAACCATCTCGTGAGAACAAAGGAGGAAGTAAACAAATTACTATCAGAAAACATAGAACTGAAATTGATAATAGAAAAACTAAATGAGAAAGAGACCAATGGAAAAACTTCCGAGCAATCAACGAAAAGTGAGAATATTGAAAAAATTAATGGCAAGTATAACAACACATTAATGAAGAAACAACGTCAAAATAACATACTGACAATGCGATATCTTGACATCACCATCGACTAGTAGTGACACAATAAAAGAGGTGTATTCAAGCAAGCCTCCTAGGCTAGCTAAAAATAAAAAGCTCAAGCAGCTCAAAATAATAAACATCTAATACACTCACATGCAAAAGTATGCAATAATAACGAAAATGAAGAGCCTGACAATTCCAAGTGCACCAAAGCTTCGAAGACCTGCGATAAAATTCCCGAAAGGTCAACGTACAAGTCAAATAAGCATGCTAATGATGGGAAACTAGTCCAACAAGTAAAGAAACCGCTGCAAATAAATACCCGTGCATCTGAAAAAACGAACTTGCATTAAAAAACAAAAATTACTATAATTGGTGACCAAAGCTGCAGAGAACTAGCCTCACTGCTCATATCACTAAGGGCCAAAAATAAGAACGCGAAAGAATATTGCATAAGCAGCTTCTCATACCCCGACGCTCCAACGGATTTTATTTTGCGGAACTTCAAGATGACCGTTGACGATTTACACGATGATGATTGGCTGATACTTTCATTAGGATCCAATGACACCAACCCCACTCGACTTTTTATAGAATTAACGGCATGCTTACAAAGATTTTCATCAAAACAAATTATAATCGTAGGTATTGTCTGTAATCGGTACTTGAATGAGGGTAAACTTAACCATGAGCTAAAAACTATACTTAGCAGTTTCAAAAACAGCCATTACCTATCAGTATCAAATCTCTCTGGTAATCATGAATTACCACAAAACGGAACTCATATTTACAAGACCTTATCAATACATGTGACTATAAATCATGCTACCTAGACAGAAATATAACAAAAATGTCTAAACTAAAACAAGCCCTGAGCATCAAACCGGGTACAATTGTTTGGAACAGAAAATTATCCAAACTTACGCAAAAATGACTTGTTCTAAAATCAATCACGATAACTTGAAAATAGATGTATCAAACATAGATCTTAGTCCTATTTACGAATCCGTTGATCCAAACTTTGCGTTGTCTTATTTAATTAAAGCACTACAAACGGCAATTAATAATAACTCAACAATCATTACTCTTCCAAGACGCAAAAGAATAATCAAGCCATGGATCACTGCAGGACTACTTAAATGTATTCAAAATAGAGACAATGAGGTGTATGAGGGCAACAGAAACAACCGCTTAGTAGGAACACTGGTTTATTACTGGTCGACGCTTCCCGCGCGCCAGGATACTAGATAGGTACAAACAGATGAGTAGGCTCATATACATCATTCCTCCACACTTAATTTTGATACCTGGTAACAAAACATAACACTATTGAATTATGATAAATACTATACTTAACAAAAGAAATCAACTTACAATATGTGAATAATACAACTTATAACTCTTGTTTACCTACTTATAATATTTTGCATAATCTACTTTTTCCCTTATGCGTCTAGACCGTGTGATTGTGAGCGGCGGTGGCTGTGCGGTGGCGCTCTCTGCGGACCCTCGCTCACTTTCCTCGCCTTCACAATCACCCCATTCTTCCCCTCCTACTTAATCTACGTCACCTTCACTATTTGGTGGCAGTCGTGCCTCATTAGTTTCCTCTTCCACCGCTCGCTCGACAACGTCGCTCGCGGGTTGATTTCTCACGGGCGCGGACAATGCGGAACATTCCAGTGGAGGTGCAACATCAGCGGTGCTGGTTCGAGTGGGTGGTGCTGAATGAAACTGATGAGGCACGTTGCAACAATTTTTGTCATTGAGGTTGCTCTCATTACCAGTATATTTCAGCATCTGATCGACGTGTCTAATACAGTAAACATCTAAGTCGGTTATAAAAATTCTGTACATTTTATTACCTATCCTCTCCTTAATAAATCCTAATTTCCAAGTTTCCTTCCTTGCACTGTACCATCGGGTCCATACCGAATCACCGATCTCAAAACGTCTTTTGCCCGGTACTTCCGGTAAATCCTCGTGATTCATTTCCAACGGCATTATGATATCGAGCCGAGATCGTAAGTGTCTTCCAAACATTAATTTAGCCGGAGTTTCACCAGTGGTACAATGCACGGTATTCCTATAATTAAACAAATATCCTAACAATTTTTCATGAATTTCATGCAGCGGTAAATTTTCCCTAATTATACACTTTAACATTTTCTTACATGTCCTGACGGAGTTTTCGGCTTGACCATTACTAGGCGGGTGATAAATGGGTGACGTCATATATTTTATACCATTAGCAGAACAGAACGTTTTAAATTGGCCTGAATTTATTTTTACATCATTATCGGATGCCAGCGCGGCCGGTATTCCAAAAGTGGAAAAAATACCTTTTAATTTCATTATCAACGCGCTCGTTGAAGTTCCATTATGCATGTATAAACACTCCATCCATTTACTATGTGAATCTATAACCACCAAGTATACCCTTTGTTCTACGGTCATGTAGTCGATATGCACGCGCTGCCAGGGCTGCGCGGCGGCGGGCCAAGGCGCTGGCGGGTCTCGCGGCGGCGCCGTGCGCGCCATAGCACATGTCTCGCATGAGCCGATCCAACGTTCGATGTCGCCATCGATGCCCGGCCACCACATCCTACTTCGTGCGTTACTCTTGCTTTTAATTATACCTAGATGGGAGTCGTGCAGTTCCCGTAACATTCTTTCCTTCAGCACCGACGGTATAACTACCCTATGCCCCCTAAATAAGCAACCCTTTTCGAATTGTAAATCCGATTTGCATTGAAAATATGGCAATATCGATTTACATTTAACATTACGCGGCCAGCCACGTTGTAAATACCTAGTGACGGTCTTTAGGGTCTTGTCGCGTTCGGTCGTCTGTACAATATCTGTAGTTGTAATCGCCGGTGATACCTCGTCGAGAAACCTGAGTGCATAGTAGGTATCTATATCGCTATCTGTTTGATCTGACATCTTATTACATTGTAACGGGGCACGAGAAAAATAATCCGCTATCAAGTTATTTTCGCTGGACACGTACTGCACTATATAATTATACGCGGATAATATAATAGCATACCTTTGTAGCCTCAGCGCTGTTGTTACCGGTATACCTGTCTTGCTATCAAAAATTGAAACCAAAGGCCTATGGTCGGTTTTTAAAATAAATGGATCTTCTCGGTCGTATAGATACTGATGGAAACGTCTAACCCCGAATATAATAGCAGTCGCTTCTTTTTGTATTTGGCTGTAATTTCGTTCACTAACTGTGAGCGAACGAGAAGCATAGGCGAGCGGGCGTTCCGCGCCGTCGCTGGCGCGCTGCGAGAGCACGGCGCCGAGGCCGGCCGGCCCCGCGTCCACCGCTAGTGTCAGCTGCGCTGCGGGCTCGAAGTGTGCGAGTACGCGCTCCGACGCCAGCTCGCGCATCACGGCGGCCATACTACGCCGCTGTCGCTCGCCCCACTCCCATACTGCATCGCTACGCAGTAGCTCGTGAAGTGGGCTCAGTACGGATGATGCGTTCGGAATAAAACTCCTGTAATAATTTACTACGCCCAAAAACCTTTTTACTTCGGTGACGTTAGTGGGCTCCGGTGCATCAATTATAGCGTGAACTTTATCTGGAGAAGTCGTTAATCCTTCTTTACTTATAACGTAACCCAAATACTTCACACTTTCTTTAAAAAACTCGCATTTGTCCTTATGCAGACGCAATCCTGCCTCACTTAGTCTACCTAGAACTTTTCCTAGTCTTTCCATATGGACAGTCCTATTAGCCCCCGTAATACAGATATCGTCAAGCCATATGCTCACTCCATCTATCCCCGAAAGAAGTGTTTCCATAGATTTTTGGAAAATTGCAGGAGCGTTGGCTAGACCGTATACTAATCTAGTATATTTAAATAGACCCTTATGTGAATTAATCGCCGTAAGCTCCTGAGATGATTCTTCCAAGCAAAATTGATTATATGCATTTTTTAAATCAATTTTACTGTATCGCTCACCTCCTCCAATTTTTGCAAACACCTCTTCAATTCGAGGCAGGGGGTACTTATCTATTATCAGATCCCTATTCAGTGTAACTGAGAAATCACCGGCTATTTTCACCTGACCATTATCTTTCAATACGGGCACTATAGGGGTGGCATAAAGTGAATGATTAATAGGAACTAAAATACCTAAACCTACTAATCGACTTAACTCTTGTTCGACCTTATCTCTAAGGGCAAAAGGTACAGTTCGTGGTTTAAAAAAATTTGGGACAGAGTTATCTTTTAACTGTAAGCCGACTGTAAATTTAGTAAACGTACCCAATTCATCAAGCCATAAATCCGAAAACTTTTCCAACAAAGTATGTAATTCTGTGTCACTATTATTTAGAGAGTTAATATCCGTCGTTATAATTAATTTAAATGCAGACATGAAATCTCTTCCCAGTAATGG
Organism: Alsophila aescularia; assembly: GCA_946251855.1. Classification (NCBI taxonomy): domain Eukaryota; kingdom Metazoa; phylum Arthropoda; class Insecta; order Lepidoptera; family Geometridae; genus Alsophila; species Alsophila aescularia. The sequence goes on from OX276374.1 coordinate 62,882,285, forward strand.
CGGCCCTCCATTTTGAACAACAAATATTTTTAAAAGTTTCCTTGTGTTGTTAAAAACAGCTTCTATATTAAAATAACCTAAAGGAGATATTTTGTGGCCGTTGTACAAACACATTTTAACTAGGCTTCTTTGTAACTGGTAATTTATAAATTTCTCTTTGTACAATTTTTCTGAAATTACACAGCTGCCAGAACCTGAATCGGGTTCCATCGTCATTTCCTGATTCCCTAATTTAAGATCAATTTGGATGGCCTTATTAGTGACATACCTTAAATTAAAGTTTTGGCATTCCTCACAAGACGTGTCCTTGACCTGGTTATCTTTGCATTCCTTTTCCGCGTCGACAACATGATAAACGCACGACTTCCTATCATTAACGCAAACTTTTTTTAGATGTCCTTTTTCACCACATTTTAGACACTTATAAGACTTGTACCGGCACTTGTCACTTATATGATTTTTCAGTCCACAAACCGAACAACGTGACGAATTTGAATAACCAGCGCCAGTGGCGCGGTATCGTCGCGCATCTTCACCGCGGCCATTTTGATCTTGGAATTTCGCACGATATACCGGCTCCTCCTTGATAGGGCCAGCTTCACTGGCGCTCATCATGACCTTCGCCTGCTTGGCACAAGCCGCTTGCTCTGCCAACTCAATAGCCCGTGTCAACGTTAGCGTAGACGGGTTCTGTTCAAATAACTTGTCGCGTTCCGGGCCTGAGCCCAGGCCGAGGACGAAACGATCCCTCAGGTTCGTTTCCAAAGCGGTGCCGAAGTTGCAATAGCTCGCAAGACCTCTTAGTCGCGCCGCCCAGTCTCCTAACAATTCGCCTGGACTTCTGTTCGCTCCATGAAAGTTCGCCTTGTCCACAAATGAGCACTGTTTCGGCTTGAAATGGCTATCGAGCAAATTGACCAGGTCCGTAAAACCCAGCGTCTCCAAATCATTAGAAAACGCTAAGTTACGTGCTAAGCGGTACGTCTCATCGGTAAGATACGTAAGAAGAATTCCACATTTTTTCTCTTCATTTACACTGTTGATTTTCAAAAACTGCAACAGCTTGCCTTTAAATATTGCCCATTCGCTTAATTTATGATCGAAAACTTGTAAATTGCCAATATAAGATGTCATTTTTAATAATTAAATGAAAGCGTGGGTAGGTCCAACGACGTTCCCCAATGAGGTGTATGAGGGCAACAGAAACAACCGCTTAGTAGGAACACTGGTTTATTACTGGTCGACGCTTCCCGCGCGCCAGGATACTAGATAGGTACAAACAGATGAGTAGGCTCATATACATCAGACAAACTACATAAAAAATCCAGGAGCTCTCCAAATAATGCTATCTTAAGAGTAACATATACTCGTTATAGAAACTTTTGCAATAAGCTGTTAAAGAAAGTTAAAAGAGCTTACGAAAAAGAAAAATTAGATAGAGCTGGGAACAACAGTAAAAAGATATGGTCGGCAATAAAGGACATATCGGGTACGCAGAAGGTAAATGACTATCCTAAAGAGTTGTTGTCTCTCTGCAATTCTCCTACTTCTTCTGTAAATAAAATCAATGATTATTTTATAAATGTTGGAAAAAAAATAGCTGAAAGTATTGCATTTGATCCTTGCAGTGAGAATAGAAAACACAATCCATCAGTTTCTAAGTCAGATTCGTTTGTAGTTCTAAGCACTGATGAAGGGGAGGTTGAGAGACTAATTTTGGCTTTTAAAAATGAGTGCTCTATTGGGTGGGATGGGATTTCTAACAAATTTCTTAAAGAACTTCGTGGTTTTATCGTGCCTCCTCTGACATATATTTTTAATATGAGCCTTGATTTGGGTATTTTTCCCAATGACCTCAAAAGATCTCTCATCCTTCCTATTTATAAAAGTGGTGATAGAGATCGTATCATTAACTACAGACCCATTTCCATTCTTCCTTCCATTTCAAAATTATTAGAGCGGATAGTCAATACTAGATTAATTAACTATTTAGAGAAAAACAATATTTTATCGAACCAACAATTTGGTTTTCGAAGAGGTAAGTCCACTGACGATGCTGTCCAGGACCTATCTAGCTTTATATCACAAAGCCTGGACAAAGGAAAAAAAATGCCTTTCTATATTTCTAGACTTGGCTAAAGTTTTTCTTACGGTCTCTATACCTATTCTAATTAACAAGCTTGAGGAAATGGGAATAAGGGGAATTCAACTTGCTTTATTTAGAAGTTATCTGAAAGATAGGTTCCAATGTGTTAAAATCGGAGAACACACAAGTAGTGGACTCCCAGTCACACATGGCGTACCGCAGGGCAGTATTCTGGGCCCCACTCTCTTTTTAATTTATATAAATAATCTGTGTCTACTTAAACCTCAAAAGGGTATACTAATTTCCTATGCGGATGATACTGTGTTAACGTTTGCTGCGGATACATGGAATGAAGTTTATGATGCTGCCCAAACTGGTTTCAACAAAGTAACGAGATGGCTACATAAAAATATATTGTCATTGAATACAGACAAGACTAAATATGTAACCTTCTTCATTCGTAATATTACTCGAAATAATGATTTGAAGATTTTTGCTCATTCTAATTTATGCTTTTCGACCAATACTCTATGTTGCTCCTTTGATGTCTTAGAATCCACTCTTTCTCAATTAGATATTTAGGAATAATTATTGATAACAATTAGAATTTCAAACAGCACATTCTGAATGTATGTGGACGAATTCGTAAAATTATTTACATCTTCAAAAAGCTTAGATTCATAGCAAAACCAGACCTGGTACGACAAATATATTTAGCTCTCTGCCAATCCCTTATTACATATTGTATATCAACCTGGGGAGGGGCACCCAAAACAAATTTACTTCCTCTAGAGATCTCCCAGCGCGCTGTGTTGAAAGTTAGTACTGGTCGACCATTTTTGTTCCCTACTTCGCTTTTGTATCAGTCATGTGATGTTCTCTCCGTTCGTCAACTTTCCATTCTCAGCTTGATTTTGAGGCAACACTCAAATCTAATATATGACTCAAAAACTCAAACAAAACGACGAAAGTACAATGTTTGTCCCCAGCCTCAACAAATGCAAACTTCATTCATAAAAAGGTTCATACTTTTTTTGGGTCCATTTCTTTACAATAAAATAAACAAAACTCTGGTTGTTTTTGTCAATGGATATATATCCATTGACAAAAACTGAGGTAAAATTTAAAGTCACTTCATGGCTGAAATCACTTAATTATGATCAAACCGAGGATCTACTTAAAATAATAAAATAATTTATTTTGTAAACTCATTTTTAAATAACTCAAGCTTTGCACACTACTGACACCCTCTCACACTCACACATTCATATACATCATAAACATAGAGAGGATCATAAACACATTAAATGTAATTTAATTGTAAGTTTATTAATATTGTTAATTTTAGTAAATTTTAGATATTTTGAATATTAGGTTCCATAATATGGAGGCTAGATTTTAATATAGTAATCTCGGGGGAGGGCGCTGTATGCTGAATCACGGGTGTTAAGCCTAGTTCGGCAGCAGATACCCTGCTGTTTTTAATATACCTTTACCTAGCCCTAATTATTATAAGTTTCAAAACTGTAAATGTATCAACTTTATCTGAATAAATACTTTATTATTATTATTAAAATACCATATTATTTTGATAAGATGAATAAACAGAAGGTTAAGTCTTTGTCACTTTCTGGTAACAATTCTGCTCTTACTCTTATAACAAAAGAGGATAAAAATAATGATAGCAAGCCTATACCTGGAACTATTCCATACTATTTCCGACGGCAAAAAAATGTTGTTGCACTTAATAACAAAACTGAATCAATATGCAATACAAATCTAGAAAAACAATCAGAAGATAAAAATGAGCCCACCGAGTCTCAGTTTTTTCGTATCCAACAACAATTCAAATTATTTGAAAATTGTTCATCTAAACGTACAAGGCATTAAATCCAAAGTTGATCAACTGGAATTACTAACGAGCGAGCGACAAATCGATGTCTGCGGTTTTACGGAAACGTTTCTAAAGAGCCACGAAGTAGGAGTATTTCAACTGGAAGGCTACAACAATGCTTCACATTTCTGTAGAAAAAAACCTATACACACATGTAAGAAAAATGAATCAAGAGGAGGTGTTAGTATTTATATTAAACATTCAATAAATTATATAAACCTAGAATGGATAAAGGAAATGTCAATTGAACGTCATTTTGAATGTTGTGGAATAGCTATACCAGATTTAAATTATGTAATTATTTGTATTTATAGAACTCCTGACAGTAATTTAAATTTGTTTATTCAAAGCCTAGAAACTTTACTTCACAAAGTCACTTTAAGAACCAGATGTAATAAGAAAAAAGTGATTCTATTAGGTGATTTTAATATTAATTTACTTGAAAAAAATAAAAAAAGTGAATTGTTTATAAACACATTAAAAATGTTCAACATGCATCCCACAATATGGGAACCCACTAGAATCACTAAGAACACCAAAACATGTATAGATAATATAGTAACAAACATCAAACAATATAAAGCAGAAGTTTTGCATCTAGGTATTTCAGATCACTCAGTGCAGATAATAAATGTTTTTACCAGCCTAAGCTTTCGTGAAAAGTACTGGTTTATTCAAAAGAGAAAAGTTGATGTAAATTTAAATATATTTCTAAGATACTTATCCCAAGTCAATTTCTCAGAGATATACACATACAATGACCCAAACAAAGCCTACAGTGAATTTATAGACCTATACCGCCTGATATTTAACTTGTGTGTACCCTTGGAAAAAGTAAAAATAACTTATAAGAAATCCAAAGGAATAAAGACATCCAGTAAAAATAAAAGAAAGAAATATTTAAAATATCTACAACATAAAACTAATGAAAATTATAGTATGTACAAAAAATACTGCAAGACATTAAACAAAGTTGTACGTATATCTAGAAAAATCGCTAATATTAAATATATAAATAGAAGTACCAATAAAAATAAAGCAACTTGGGGAATTATTAAGCAACATACATCTGAAACTAATAACATTAAAACATCAATAGAAAGTATAAAAATTGACAAGAAAGAGATAACTGACCCGTTAAAAATTGCCACAGCCCTGAATAACTTTATTATCTGCCATAATAATCACGTTCAAACTCAAAATCCTACTCAACGAAAAGCCATTAAAACAAACTCAAAAACTATATTCATCAATCCAGTATCGTCCCAGGAAATAATAAACATTGTAAAATCATTAAAAAATAAAAAAACTGCAGGGTATGATGGCATATCGGTACAAATAATCAAGAGCAGCTTAGAGTATATAGTAGAACCACTGACATATATAATAAACTTATCTATCGAAACCGGATGTTTTCCTGACGATTTAAAAAAGGCACTAATAAACTTTGCACAAAAAAGGGTCAAAAATGGAAATGGCAAATTATAGACCAATAGCCATTTTGCCAAGCTTCTCTAAAAATTTTGAAAAAGTGCTCTTTAACAGAATTACGTCATTTCTAGATTCCAATAATATGCTAGATAGCAATCAATTCGGCTTTCGTAAAGGAAAAAACACCACATTAGCCATTTTTAAAATGCTAAGACAGGTATGGGAAGAAATTAATAATAAAAAAACTGGTATTGCTGTCTTTTTAGATTTATCTATGGCATTTGATTGTGTCTCACACACAATTTTACTTAGAAAACTAGAAGCAGCTGGTATAAGAGGAACATCATTATCATTATTAGAATCATATCTAGAAAACAGAAGTCAATCAACAGTCATCGATGTTTATAATAGAGATACAAAAGAATTAGAACAAGTAATGTTGGACTTTGAGAAATCTGCCCTTGGAGTGCCACAAGGCAGTATTCTTGGGCCCTTGCTGTTCCTTGTGTATATCTACCAACTACCTCTAATAACACAACACCTTTGCGTCATGTTTGCTGATGATGCCACTATATTCATACCTCAACAGAATCTTAACAGTACTGATTTTGAAATAGAAGTAAATAAAACTCTACAAATAGTCACTGATTGGCTAGGATCAATTAATTTAAAAGTTAATATAGAAAAAACTAAAATTTTACTGTTTACTAATTATAAAACAGTACCACTAAATCTAAATATTTTAAATGATGGTAATAAGGTTAGCGAAAGTATTGAAACAAATTTTCTAGGTGTAACTCTAGATAACCATTTGAACTGGAAGGCTCACGTTAGTAAAATAAATAGTCGCTTGACAAAATATTCTTACGCCTTGTCAGTGTTAAGTAATGTTGCATCTAAATCTGTAGCTGTGAGTGCATACTATGGTTATGTCTACCCTCATTTGAGTTATGGGATAATCTTTTGGGGAAATTCAGTGGACGTTCAGTCAACATTTATATTGCAAAAGAGATGTCTGCGAAATATATATAATCTAGACAGTACTGATACCCTCTAACATTTAAAAAAATAATAATTTCCTCACCTTGACTTGTATTTATATATTAGAATTGTGTCATTTTGTAAAGACTAATGAAGAATACTACTTTAGTCAAAAGTCTAGTCGTGTTGGTAAATTAAGAAGCAAATATAGATATAATATGTGTATTCCGCAGATTAATAATACCTTATTTTATAAGAGCTCTTTTATAAGCGCAATTAAAATATTCAATCACTTGCCTATAGAATTATTAAAAGGCAACATATTCAAACAGAATTTAAAAAATGGTTAATATCTAAAGCTTGCTATGATTTAAATGAATACTTTGGGTACTGAATCTGTGTAAATAAGAATGGAATGTAATTTTGATATCAGATTTAATAACTACCTATTAATAATTTTAAGCATATTAATATAAATGTATCCATAAATTTATTATATAAAGAATGTTATCGAATAATGTTCAAAATATTGTATGTCCGAAATGGATAGGCTGTTGAAACGTTTTTTACATTTAAGACCACACAGTGTACACAGTTTTTTACAATAAAATATTTCTATTTCTATAACAGATACACTACTTCCGGCGCGGCTGCGTGGGCGCGGCGGCGCACGCCGTGCTGCTCGCGCAGGCGCGGATCCTGCGCGCGTACGAACTGCAGCCGGATGTCAACTGTGAGTACATAGATATACACACATACACACTTCAGACTCCTTCGTGTGTAGATCCCAAAAGCGATCGCAATAGTTAAAAGAACGCCTCAATAAACATATAGCATCGATGCCGAACTCAAATAAATATAAATGAAATAAAAATTAACTTTAAATAAAATATTAAAGTTATATTGTAAGATTGGTGCTTTAATTGCATTGCAATCATCTGGTGATAAGGCGAAGCTACAAGAGATTGGGAAACAAATAGCTATGCATGTAGTTGCTATGAAGCCTGAATTGTTGTAAATACAGAATGCCATAAGAGTACAGGATGTTATTTTTTCGGTTTTAGCCGGTTCGATTCCCGAGTGTGGCAAATGAGTTTTTGAAAATCTTTGAATGCAGATTTGTTTCTTTTTGATGATAGGTACCTATCATAATTCCAAATAGCCCGTATATACAGAATGGAATTCTTTAACCATATCCGGAGGGAGAGTACTCTAAATACTGGAGATAGCAAATTTTACTCAAAGGAAACATTATTTTAAAAAGAAACAAATCTGCATTCAAAGATTTTCAAAAACTCATTTGCCACACTAATATCTTATAATTATCATTTTCGGTTTTGTACTGATTTTGTTTTAACTGTAAATATGATTTGGTATCTTTTTATCTAGGTATACTTATAATAAAGTTATAACTGTTATGTTTGCAAATTCTTTCAAAATTAATGTTCTAGGGTGATAGTAAGCCTAATATTTTTAGTAACACCCATTTTCTATAAAAGCCAATGCTACTTAGGTATATCTGCAATATTAATATTTCACTACATACGATACATCTTGACTTGAGATAACACGCTACCTTTATCTCATCGACAGAAGTAGATCAAGTTTAGTAGTTCAGGTACCTACTGCAAATCTATTCTTCTGTGGTCTGTAATAGTGGTCTAAAAATTCTTCAGGGGATAATAAGGGCTTGATAGCCTGTCCATTACTGTCCAAGTAGACTCATAACCTGTCCATTACTGTCCAAGTAGACTCCATAACCTTTTGCAAATGTCGTTTTTCTGCAGTTGGCTACAAATTCGCCCATCAAAATATTCTTCATTTTATGTGTTTGTAGATTACGTATAGTGCATGTAATCGAATATATTAGATATATTAAACAGAAATAAGTGGAAATTGAAGTAAATATCGAACTATATTACAAAAAAATACAGTGAACTGTTTTTGACTTTCGCATGTTTGAAAGTCGAATTATTGCCTGAAATTAGAAAATCGCAATTAATTAAGATACCTAGATATATGGATCTTTGAACTTACGCATAGATACAACTATTAATTCAATAAAACGACGACTATTCTCTCACACATTCAAAAAACAACACACACAAACACATTCAAAAGGTGACCATATCGATGCCTCTTTGATTTGACAGTACACGGTGAGGTCGAAATCTTCATTTCAGTTACACAATACGAAATGTATGTCAAAATATGATGTTTCGTTCATTCATTTCTGTCAAAAACAGCCAATGAAGTTCGATAGGGAGGGCACTGGGAGGCAGTTAAACCATTCGAATTTGGTGATTGATGGTCCTACTGAAGTTCATGAGTGCCAGTTTCATTACCAGTCAAGTTACACTATAAGGCTGCAGGTTATTTTTTCTTGCTATACATGCACTACATGCTCCCTTCAGAGGTTTATCCAGTTTACTTATGCGTATCTCTTACTTTTTACACGAGTGCCCAAAAAAAAGGAGTGTATTGTTTTAAGCATTCATGTATATATGTATGTATGTGAGTTATTCCACCATAACTTGGTTATGGTTAAACAGATTTAGACGTATGGGGTATCGTTAGAATCTTAATCTAAAAATGCATTTGTGCACTTTAAATATTGAAATGTGGATCAGACAAATCGAATTCTATTTATTTCACATGTACACAGGGACTATGTCTAAAAATGCATTTGTGCATTTAAATATTGAAATGTGGATCAGGCAAATCGAATTCTATTTATTTCACATGTACACAGGGACTATGTCTAAAAATACATTTGTGCACTTTAAATATTGAAATGTGGATCAGACAAATCGAATTCTATTTATTTCACATGTACACAGGGACTATGTCTAAAAATGCATTTGTGCACTTTAAATATTGAAATGTGGATCAGACAAATCGAATTCTATTTATTTCACATGTACACAGGGACTATGTCTAAAAATACATTTGTGCACTTTAAATATTGAAATGTGGATCAGACAAATCGAATTCTATTTATTTCACATGTACACAGGGACTATGTCTAAAAATGCATTTGTGCATTTTAAATATTGAAATGTGGATCAGACAAATCGAATTCTATTTATTTCACATGTACACAGGGACTATGTCTAAAAATGCATTTGTGCACTTTAAATATTGAAATGTGGATCAGACAAATCGAATTCTATTTATTTCACATGTACACAGGGACTATGTCTAAAAATGCATTTGTGCACTTTAAATATTGAAATGTGGATCAGACAAATCGAATTCTATTTATTTCACATGTACACAGGGACTATGTCTAAAAATGCATTTGTGCACTTTAAATATTGAAATGTGGATCAGACAAATCGAATTCTATTTATTTCACATGTACACAGGGACTATGTCTAAAAATACATTTGTGCACTTTAAATATTGCCAAACTCCTTAAAGTAAAAGTAGTTAACACACATCAAATTTTCTTGATTATTTTGTATACAACACATAATGGGAGCGATGGTGGCCTAGCGATTCTATAGTGCAATTTAGAATCCAACGATACCGGGTTCAAAACCTAGGCACCGCACCAATGACTTTTCGAAGTTATGTGTGGTTTTCCATCGCTCCGTGCTTCGGAGGGCACGTTAAGCTGTCGGTCCCGGCTGTTATTGATTAATAGCAGTCGTTAAGCCATGTCAGAGTCCCTCGGACGGCTTGATAAACTGACATCAGAGGCCAGCACTACCTCATACGACAAACAAACATCACATAATACACTCCTGTAGCACTGCTAAAAAGAATGAGCAAACAAACGCGTACAATATGTTTGTAAAGATAAAGATAATTTATTTGTGAAAACATGTGTTTACATACAAATTAAGCATGCAAGGTATTAAAAACATGTGTTTACATACAAATTAAGCATGCAAGGTATTAAAAACATGTGTTTACATACAAATTAAGCATGCAAGGTATTAAAAAAGAAGATGAGCTACACGTGCATGTGTTTTTTTTAATGTTCATTTGTGCATTTTGTGTTCAAAATTAAAGGTCATTTGTATACAGGGTGTATTTTTGAAAGGGACAGTAAGGGCAGGTTATAGTTACCGTTACCGTTATAGTGACAGGAAAAAGTTTCTTTCTAGGAGACCATCTCTTTGAGATATTCTGAACGGCATTCACAGATTTTGGAAATAAAATGCAATCAGCCAAAAAATTGTAATTTTACACAAAAACATTTTTTGATGCCAATCGATCCTGTTTGTTATTAAGATCAATAGTCTCTATGGGACCGACTGAGGTTTGAGTAATAGAAATGTCAAAAATAGCGAAATACTTCCTCATAAATTTTGTACGAAATTACCTTAACCGTTGTAGCTACAGGAAAACGTTTTTAGACATTTTTTTCTCAACATGCACTCTATTTCCTTGTTAAATTTAATCGAGATCGGTTCAGCCATATAATCGTAAAAAGGTAATAGACAACCAGAGTAATTTTATTTTGAATTAAAAAATTATCAAATTTATTTTTGAATTTGATTCCAGTGGACCTGGCAGTGGGTAGACTGATGGAGGCTCAGGCGTTCCTCTGCGAGGACACTCCGAGTGCTCTCACCGCCGTCAACGGCACTCAGAGGCATTACCTCTCTATTAGCACGTCGGGTAAGTTGGGTTTTATCTTTTTTCTACACTTACACTCACACCCCCGCACTATACAAAACATGCTCATCAAACTGTAACGTTTTAAAAGAGACAACGTTATCTAAACCGTAGTTAGGGTTTAAATAACGTTGAACTACCTTATGTGACCTGCCTAGCCAGTGGGGTAGGAAGGAGAGAAATGAGACAATAAGAATGGTTGAATTACACATTTATTAAAATAGGAAAAACAGTATAAAAGACACAGGGATATTATTAGAATATTATTAGAATAAAACAGTTAATGTACAACAAGTTGTGCGACTTTAAATTACAAAATGTTGCAGACCGAGGTTAAGCCTCATCCACAAGGATATAGATCTCAGGGGAGATATGTGTTCCTACACTGTCCTGCCTTGCAACCGAGTTATAATATTATCCCTAACGTAGGTTAGTGAGTACGGCACATAGTAATGAAAGGTAGTCTTCGGTATTCCCAGACTACAGTACCGCTTGTGTATGTGATGTGTGTAGCTAGTAGACCTCGGAGTGCGGCAAGTAGGAAGCCGTACTAGGGAGAACCCTGGCGCGGTGATGGCCGCCGGGATGACGGTGTAACATGTTAAATCATGACTCCAAGTGAGATTTTTGTTATAGATCCCGACTAAATAGAATGTATTGGGTACAACACCATCTGGCGAGGAGCAGCGTCTTCTCTATTAGATCAAGATGTGTTTTCTCCGTATCTGAAAGCCAAACGCCGAGTTTGTAAAAAACGCCGAACTCCACCACGCGCGCGCCACTTTCTTCGTTGAAGGAATAATGAAAGCATTTCTTTGTTGAAGACAGATTGATGATTTCGCCTATCTAAGAATCAATAAATAATGGTTGAATTTGCCTCTGCGAGTGAAAGGGAAAAGTTTTCATCTCATGTCTCAAAATAGATAAAATGGTTAATCCACGCAGCGACAGCTAGCGACAAGAGGCGTGAACTAGAAGGAAGGTGTAAACGATGCGGAGGCCTCTGACGGGAGGTAGCGGAGCCTTTGAGTGTTGCTATTATAATTGGCGTTCCGGGAATATTTCGGGCTCGGAATTGTTTTGGACGAGGAGCGGGATGTTTAAAAATCCGGAATAGGTCGCATCTTTAAGTTGGCTAACAAATCGGAAATTCAGAGGGCAGCGATTCATATGTCGAATATAATTTACATCTACAAATCGCTTGCGATGGTCACACCATGGAATGTTTTGACGTAACTAACTACTTAGGTACTAAATTATTTCTTCAATGTTTTTATTTTGTGTACTTGTTTTTTGCCATAAATAAAGCTATGTCTATGTCTATATCACATCAAAGTTCCAGAGAGATACTTTTTTTTTTATGAAGTTTTTTGAAGTAAACAACGGAAGCTGATTGGAATGTACCAGAGCTGGCTGGAGGACAGTGACCTGTATAGCTAGGCCGACAAGGTCTGCTTTACGATGCAAGTTGGCAGAGTAGTTTCTAGAGTTTTGTGGATAAGCAGAAGTTCGATTTCGGAGTAGAATGCTACTCGACGTAAGGGGCCAGTGTTCGTATATACAATGTGTCTGGTCACCGGTGTCGGAGACTTAAGGGGGGTTAAATATGGGGATTTTTATCGACAAATCACTATCTCGATTTTCTCTTGGCCTCTCCATACTAAAATGGCAGCCATTTTGTTTTTTTTACTTCGCAGCTCAGACGCCTACACTGATTTAATCATTGCTATCGATGTAGACGTCTTAGGAAGACGAAAGAGGTATCATTTGAAAGCTAACAATAAAGACAATCAATTTATGATACATTTTATTCAATATCTTTTTCACAAAATAACATAACAATATTAACAAAATAAAAATCGTATTTATTTATTGCATTTATTTTCGTTTTTTAATTTTTTTATGAAAACTAACCTGTCAAGCTATTTTTTTTTAATTGTATTATCATAGTACAAGATATTTCCATTAAAATAAATCTTACATCAAGGTCCTAAGTTAAATATTTTCGAAGCTATGTTGTTTAAATATGACCCTTAAAAACTCTATTAATAGCACACGTCAAAGCTATGATGATTGGGATGGGAAAAGGCAAGAAAAGAACAAAGTAAAACCATTAATTATCATTTATTAATTTAATACCATCTAAACTAGGTACTACAGCCACGATTCCTCCTCCTCACTTGTCCTCCGTTTTGTTGTAGACAAGCAGTTGCCCTAATTGACACATGTTGTGTAGCTCTGTTTATCATGGCTTTGTCCGCCCTCATTACATCCCCGACTTGTAATATTTTTTCAATTAGTTCTTCTCTTGTGTTGGGCACGTTAACGTACACTTTCTGCTTTATTGTGCCCCATAAAAAATAATCTAGGGGTGTCAAATCCGGGGAACGCGGCGGCCAAGCAATCGTCCCACCTCGTCCAATCCATGTTGGATATGTGTTGTTTAAGTAATTTCTCACATTTACCGCAAAGTGTGCCGAAGCTCCATCTAATTGGAGTATCATTCTTGCCCTATACGTCAATGGCAATTCGCTTAATGCGTCTTGATAGTCATTCTGCAGGAATTCCAAAAATCTTGGGCCATTTAATGTAGCGGGCAAAATAAGAGGCCCAATAAGGATATCGTCTATCATTCCAGCCCAAACATTTACCGAAAACTTGTGCTGAAAGCTACTGGGTCTCACTGCATGCGGATTTTCTTGGAGCCACAGGTGCTCGTTCCGATGATTTGTGTATCCAGATCTTGTAAAAGTTGCTTCATCGGTCCACATAATCCTCTTTAAAAAATTGGGATTGGATCGCGCTTCTCGTAATATCCACGAAGAAAAAACTGTCCTTCGGGCGACGTCAGGTCCAATTAAATCCTGGACTCTTCTAAAATGGAATGGATGCAATCCTTGCCGTTTTAAAATCTGCCAAACTGTCCATTTCGATAGACCGAGTCTAATCGCAATGCGACGGACACTCAGTTGTGGGTCTTGCGTTATTAAATCCAACACCTCTTCTTCCTCTCGCGGAGACACCAAACGAGTACGTTCGTTAGCGGGTCTTCTTATTCCATATTCGGAGAGATTCGAGTGCAATCTGATGAACGTGCGAGCATTCGGCGTAGGTCTATCAGGGAATCTTCTCGCATACTCTCTTACAGCAGCATTCGCGTTCCCGTCGCAAAATCCATACACAAAATGGATGTTGGCCACGTCGCGGCTTGAAAAACGACGCTCTTCCATTTCAGTTAACGAAAGTTAACTCAAATAACAAAACGAGTCCAAAACACAAAGCAGAGGTTAGAAAATAGCAACGCACAGTACTTCGGCAGATAAGAATGTAATCACAACGCTAGGCGAGGGACGACTACCTGTAATTGTATCCTGACCTGAGGAGAGCCGCAATTTTGTCTCATTCACACCCTATACATGTCTCTTTCTAACATGTTGTCAAAGAACAGCTGCCTGTCTTACGACACGCCAATTGAATGTGGGGTCTTGAGTCTATTGTTTGACGTGTGCTATTAATAGAGTTTTTAAGGGTCATATTTAAACCATCATAGCTTCGAAAATATTTAACTTAGGACCTTGATGTAAGATTTATTTTAATGGAAATATCTTGTACTATGATAATACAATTAAAAAAAAATAGCTTGACAGGTTATTATTCATAAAAAATTTAAAAAACTAAAAAAAATGCAATAAATAAATACGATTTTTATTTTGTTAATATTGTTATGTTATTTTGTGAAAAAGATATTGAATAAAATGTATCATAAATTGATTGTCTTCATTGTTAGCTTTCAAATGATACCTCTTTCGTCTTCCTAAGACGTCTACATCGATAGCAATGATTAAATCAGTGTAGGCGTCTGAGCTGCGAAGTAAAAAAAACAAAATGGCTGCCATTTTAGTATGGAGAGGCCAAGAGAAAATCGAGATAGTGATTTGTCTATAAAAATCCCCATATTTAACCCCCCTTAAGTCTCCGACACCGGTGACCAGACACATTGTATACAAGAGAGAAGCCTGTGGATTTCATTTTGAATTCGGACGTGAACTCAGTTTAGTTTACATAGTTGGCACGTGATTGAGATCGGCGCAGGCAGTAGAAGAACACGCAGACTCTTGTGTGGACAAAACGACCGAAACACGCAGTCCAGAACGAAGCTGCTCTGTAACAGGCGAAATAAGTATACGAGTGCAAAAGCCAGGTTAAAATCGTGCATCAACGGACGGCTGTTGCCGTCACCACTGCGAGCTGCTGTGCGCGATCTCCCGGGGCTCACCACCGTTCGTGGAAGAAGCCGGTCTACGAGGGACTCCAGAAGGTCTCCAACGCACCACCTGTCCAGTAGAAGACACCAGGCACCGATCGTGGGAGACACTGAAACCGTTCGAGAGCAGCGGAAGGCACCGTTCGTGGAGAGCAGGAGGAGCTGAACGAGTGGAGTAAGGTGGCGTTCCGCGGCGGCACGCGAGACGACGGTACGGCGTCCTGGGAAGCTTCCAGGTTGGTCCACTCCAAATCATTTTGAGTCAGCGAGCTACGGTAGTGAGGGAAGCTTTCGCCTACTTGCGTGTTAATATACTGTTGAAAGATACTTTCTGTTCTAGAGTTTAATATCCCTCTGGGAAACACAATCTTACACACACACATTCCTGTTTGCACAAGTTCTCTTTTAATTTAGAACATTCAAAGGCAAAGACAAGACTATTCCGTTGCGGTGTGACCAATACATGATGAACTGCTGAGCACAGACTCTCTAAGTTTTTACTAGCCTAGGATACTGCAGTTCTATTGTAAATTCATATCGTACAGGCCGAAGTTATGTACTATAATATATATGTTTGATGAAATTGTAATCATATTTGTGAATTTTGAGTTTTGAGTATTAAGTTAGTAGTATTCCCTATTATAAGATCTTGCTGTTTAGAGATATTTTGATGCAGAACAAACTAAATTAAGTGAAAAATACCATCTTTTTGATTTCCTCAGTAAAGGGGAGAGTACCAAACTTTGATAACTCATGTGTGTCTTTTTTCTATTTTTGTAATAAAGCCCTTTGTTATTGAATTTACCATCTTGTTTTAATTCCTCGCCTTTACCTGAGAAGGAGGTCCGTTTCCTTAGCCGGGCAACGGTCCTTTCAACGGAGGCTGATACTCATCAGGGCTGCCGTCCACTGATGTGCTATAGTGCCAGATGGCAGGAACGCAGCCCTTGACCAGCATAGGGAGTCCACTGAACCCGTGTAGAACGTTAGTTCTTACCTAACCAAAGGAACCCTGCCGAGGACAGAATGAATTCCGTTAAAATCAAGTAGGTACAGAAGGCCTAGCTTCCTATCTCAACCATAGTGACGTGCGATGCGACTTACCCGTGTTGGGATTCCTTTCGGCACGTGTAATGGCAGGAAACGCCGCGACCAGATCGCCTTGGCGATCTTTCTCTATCGAGGGGAACCCGGAAACGAGAAGGGCGCTGACCACACTGCTAACAAAATCCATTGGTAAGTCCATGGTTTAAACAAGACGTGGCGAAGAGTGACCACGTATAGGAAAAAGGTGACTTTTAGAGCCTGAATCTTACCTCGATATTATCAGAAGTCGATCTAGGATGGTGGCCACAAGTGACCGCTCATGTTCGGTGGCTTCCATGCGAACGTGCTGGATAATCCCACAACTTCGTCGGGTTCACTCTCACAAGTGCCCTCTCTTAGTGCCCCCTCCCACGTCGAAACCAGAGCCGTTGGCAGACCTCAGGAGCTGCTTATTTCGGCCGTTGCACGTATTTCCCTATGATTTTGATGAAGCCGATTGGCTAAAATCTTTAGAAAAACTGAATGGTCATCCAGGAGGCTGCCAACAATCCCGACCAAAAACTCCCTGATGTTCGATGCTTGGTCTATTATGTATGGAATCGGAAACCAGACAAATTTCAAGCTTCGGGACAAAGGGCAAATTACTGGCCATGGCTATTCGCAGATCATTTCAGTCACGGGTCATTATTTTGTTTCCAAAATAATAGAAATATTTTACCCAATGTCCCCAAGGCTTTGCTAGTTCCCGACTCGTTTCGGTAACAGACGAAGCTGGCAACATCAACGGGAAACGTCATGTCAGAAAACAGTCAGAATGGCTTCTGACAATGACATTCACAAGCCTTATTGTTTATGGTGAGACTAGAGATTTACGACATTTTTAAAATATGTGGTATTGGACCTAACGTCTTTTTGCCAATAGCATAAAATTAAATTTATAAAAATCAGGCGTTACAACACACATCAAGACGGTATAAAACGATGGATTTTACACCGACAAATCGAAATTGAAGCACCCAAGATAACGCCGATCCGTTCGTACGCACAAGCCTCACGCGCACACTTACACCATGTTATGCCGATCGGCGCCACATCGCAGCAAGATCTCGATCTTGTGAGTCGTGTTGATTCTGTCAAGTTCTCACGAAAAAACAAATCATCTTGCACAATTTCTCTAGGCACAAATTGACAACTCATCTTCATCTTTAGTCACGAAATGTAAACTCGCTATCTTCTCTAGGCACAAAATGATAACTCGCCTTCATCTTCAGGCACAAAATGACAACACACCTTCATCTCTAGGCACAAAATCACTACTCACCTTCATCTCTAGGTACAAAATGACAACTCACCTTCATCTCTAGGTACAAAATGACAACTCTCCTTATTTTGCAGGCACAAAGTGGTGCTCCCGCCGCCTGTACTCGGCGACCCTCCGGCGGCACACGCTGCCCTCCTCGCTGCGCGCGGCGTCACTCCCCCGCGCGCTTGCGCAGTGGCGGCGCGCACGCGGCGCGGCCGCGCATGCGCTGTGCGCCGCCGCCGCGCCGGCGCGCGCCGACCTCTACGCGGAGATCACCGACGCGAGCTGCTTCGATGATGCACAGGTTAGCTAGAAATACCTATGATTTGCGATCGAAGCGATCTCAAGTCTCT
The DNA here is from genome assembly GCA_946251855.1 of Alsophila aescularia. Taxonomy (NCBI): domain Eukaryota; kingdom Metazoa; phylum Arthropoda; class Insecta; order Lepidoptera; family Geometridae; genus Alsophila; species Alsophila aescularia. Next base: position 62,900,273 of record OX276374.1, read on the forward strand.
GCTTCAAGTACAGTCAATAATTTGCTTTTATCTGTCATTTTGTTGGTACTCCTCTACAGGTTTGTCGTCGAGGATTTTTGAATGTGGATATACTTCCTTCAAAAAAGGGCAAAAAGGGGTCTACTGAATATCTCGGCCTTATTAGATCCAAATTCAATGTTTTTTTTTGAATGGTAGTAACTTTAAATTGGTCTGATAAAAAATTGGTGAAGATCTGATGAAGATCTTCAGCGTGATGAGCAGAATAGCTCCTAAAAATGCAGTAAATTGCTCACTTTTAGGTTTCTACCAGTGGAATCAGCCCTTTACCTGCTAGGTAGGGATTGATGGGATTGATTATTATTGGTTATTAATGTTAGTTGTACAATAGGGTAACTAGATGGCGCTACTGTGCACCGCTAGATAGTCTGCAAAAATGATTGTGCTCACGAGGTCTACCGTTAGCAGAACTACTAGTTATTTTAATGAGTAATGTTGTACGGTTCTATTAAAATCAAAATGATTTGCAAGCAGTAGTAGTAGTAGTAGTATGTTTTTGTAGTAGTGTTTATAATACTTAGAGTTTAATGTACCAACTTTAACCAGCGTCTCCGTCTGCGCGGAAACAGTTTATCGGCGATAAAGTATCCTCTGTACTTCCCCAGGGTTCTAATCATCTCCATATCAAGATCGGTTCAGCCGCTTAGTCGTGAAAAAGTGACACACAGTTTTTTTTAATTTAACCTTAAGTGTCCCACTGCTGGGCAAAAGTATCCCACCATTTCCTTCCATCTATATCTTCTGCAAGTTCAAGCCAATTTTCTTTGAAAGTATCGAGATCGTGGAGGCCGGCCAAGGGGACGGCCTCGACGGTCATTGGGTACCCAATGTGTGGCGATCTTTGCCCATCTTTCGAGATACATCTTGCTCACGTGACCCGCACTTTCGCTTTTATAATATTAGTTTCAATATGGATGCAACCTCTTCGGCATTAGCGGTCGCCGAGTTAGGTCCGGCTTATAGGTCCATCCCCTCTCACCCCGCGGGTGTGAGAACCAGCTGAGAAATACATGACATGTGCAGCAGCATTGCCTTGTGTATTATCACCATTTGCCATCGCCAAGCCTTCTGCCAAGTGTGATGATTATGATAAAATCCTCCCCTATCAAGTCAAACCCTTCCCCAATTATGGCAAACCCCTTCCCTATTATGGCAAACCGCTCCCCTATTATAGCAAAACCCTCCCCTATGTTGGCAAAACCCTCCCCTATTATGGCAAAACCCTCCCCTATTATGGCAAAACCCTCTCCTATTATGGCAAACCCCACCCCTATTATGGCAAAACCCTCCCCTATTATTGCAAACCCCACCCCTATTAAGGGGTAGGCTTATATTCTGCAGTGGACGCCTTCAGGACAAACAATACCCACCAATACAAGCATATTAAATAGTAAAAATATCGATAAATACATATATTCGGGACATTTTCACACCAGTTTCACCTAGTCCCAAACTAGGATACCCTGTAATATAGGCACTACATAACGGATAAACATACATAAATACGAATATTAACATCCATGACTCGGAAACAAACATTTCTGCTCATCACACAAATGATTGCACCTTGCAGGTATCGAACCCGCGACTGTTCGATTTCGTTCCTAGGATCACTAGCCACGAGACCAACCGGCCAATAATGCATTTGTGTTGGTACTATGAACGCCGCCTATTACTATCTTTTTAATCTATTTCACAAAAAGAAAGTTCTATGTTCGGTTGTAAGTGTTTTTTACCCGACTGCGCAACTCAAAGGAGGCTAATCAGCTTATATATATATATATGTCTGTTCCTTTGTGGCGCTCTAGAGACCAAACGCGTGGGCCAATTTTGATGATTCTACGTCAATCGATTTGTCTTAAACTTGCGAGTGTCACTAAAGACATGACAGTAATCAAAGTTCAATATGGCGGCAAGCAGATTCCATATTGTGAAAAAAATAAAAGTGAAGGTCGACGAACTATGTGGATTTGAAAATGATCTGTAGGTTTCTCTTATCATTTTTCAATTCGAATGACCATATTTAGTATCTATAACGATTTAAAATTGGTTGGCAACAATTCTCACTAAAATGTTGGCCTCTTTTTACCCGACTGCAGCAAAGCAAAGGAATGATAATGAGCTTAACAGTCTATGTATGTATGTATGTAAGTAAGTAAAGTAAAAAAGTATTTATTGCCGCTAAAAATAAAGTAAATTAAATGTACAAAAAGTATCAATACAAAAAAGATACAATTATATTTAAGGGCAGAGGGGGTAAACTCAGCATGTGCGGCGTTCACATGAGAATGTAAACACCGCGCTGTGTTCAGCTACCCCACCGCTCGGACTACGGCGTTAGCCGAGGAAGATATGTGATTAGCGGACAAAGTCTAATAAAAAAATAATAACATGAGTTATACTTGTATACATTAGCTGAAACAAAACAACTAAAATCTATTCTTATATTATTATATACATATATAAAACATAAAATAAATACATCATCATATAAGACAGAAGATGTGAGGATACATGTGGGCTTGTGGTATTATGTATATTGTGTGTGTGTGTGTGTGTATGTATGTGTATGTGTGTATTATTTGTTTAATGCTGTTTTTTTAAAGGTTGTTTAAAAATTGTGTTTTTGGCGATCAAGCAGGTTCTTTTTGTACCGGATTTTAAATGTATTGCCACTTACTTTATCTCTTAATGGTGGGATATTGTTCCAAATCTTTGATGCACTATATTAGAAGCAACCTTGAAAACGTGTAGTTTTATGTTTAGGGACGGCTAGAGCATTGTGGAATTATGAGCGTGTATTTATTTTGTGTATACCTTTGGCCCATGACAGCTTCTCGAAAAGATATTCCGGCTTCTTTGGAATACCAAAGAACTTTTTGCGTTATGTATGCTAAGTGAAGCTCTCTTCTAGTCTTCATGTTAGGAATATCTCTTTTAACAAGGTAAGGTGTTACGTGCTCTCTCCTAGGTATGCTAAAACAGAAACGTGTAGGAATGAATGTATCTATGTATGTGGGTATGTGGATGTTCCACCATAACATCGCCACTATAGGTTCGATTTTGACAAGCGAGGTGTCAATCGATTCGTATTCATAGCAAGAGTGTCATAGGCTTTTTACACGGCTGCCCAAAAAAAGAGTGTAATGTTTTTAGGATTTATGTATGTTTGTATGTATGTGAGTTTCTTTAGTCCACCATAATTTTTAAATGCCTAAACAGATTTAAACGTATGGGGTATCGTAAGAATCCTTATATTCCTCCGAGTAACATAGTCTATATTTTTTGTTGTTGAAAAAAACAGTTTGTTTCAAAAACAAAAAACAGTTTGTTGGCAGGATGGCTCCATTTTCAAAAACAAAAAACAGTTTGTGGGCAGGATGGCTCCATTTTCAAAAACAAAAAACAGTTTGTGGGCAGGATGGCTCCATTTTCAAAAACAAAAAACAGTTTGTGGGCAGGATGGCTCCATTTTCAAAAACAAAAAAGTCGGAGTATATATATTTATAACAATATGGTTATAAAATTGAAGGCCTTGATAATGACATTCCAACAGTATATAATTTATTGGCATAAGTTTATGTTTGACAGGGCAGGCGTGTTTTTTAGCTTTTAAGTTAGTTGTTACCCGACCATAGTCGGGTTTTAGTTTTTAAACTTATGTCTTGTTAGTTTTGTTTGCAGTCTGTTTTTTAGCACTTTTTTTGGTTGTATGTATGTTCACCGGTTTCTCCGTTAATTGCGGAACGATTTTGTTTTTTTTGTGTAGATCTAGCTGGTCCCATATAAATTGTATCAAAATTGGATTAGTCGTTTTTTAAGTTATTTATTAATCCATATGAATTCCATTTTTCGTATCATGCTATTTTGTACACCGATTTTAATGAAGTATTAATTACTTTAACAATCACTAAGAATAACACCAACAATTTCATTTCCAGATCAAAATCGACAATCGCCTCAAGCACGTCCTGGGCTTACAACCCTCCAACGAGGTGCAGCCCTACTACGCCCCGGACGTGACCAAACTACCCCCTTTCCACCCGAAGCAGGAGATAGAACCCATGCGAGACAACATGATGTTTAAGAAGAACCACACGAGCCCCTCGCTGCCCTGCCTTTCAGTACCAGCGTTTAAAACGCCGGATTTCTTCAACCACAGCTCGAAATGTACTTGCTACGCTTGTGAGATACCCGTGTCCTTCATTCTGGCGTGCAAGACGAGCGTTCTGGAAGCTGCTATGTACGCTCGGGCGGGCGAACATGAAATAGCTTTGAACTATTTCAATGGAGTACAAAAAATGTTTGACATTGTCGATGGTAAGTTTAGAGATATTGAAAAGAAATACATTGAAGTCTATGAAGGTTTCATCGTGGAATCTGTTATGAAGACTTATGTCAGTGAAATTCAGCGGACGCAGTTGGAATTTCTGATTGAATTGTCGTTCTTCGAGTTGAAGGGCAAACGTTTTGATTCGGCCGACGAGTACCTAGTGAGAATACACGAGATTATGCAAGAAATGGGGAGCGTTGATCAATATCAGAGCACTGAGGTTATGAACTTGATGACGACATCGGCACAGTTGAAGAAAGTCATCAAAAAACCGGTAGAAACGGGTTTGGAAGCGGACTTTGAAAGCTTGCGACTCAGTCCCGCCAAAACTGTGGAACCACCAAAAACTCCGGTCAATCAGTCCAAGAAACTGCCCAAAGCGGCGACGAAACTGATTGTCAAAGATGAAGATTTACCCAAAAAGCTTAAAGTGATAAAATTGAACTTGGATGATGAAAGCGCTGACGAGAAAGACTTTGAAAAGCCGACCCGAAGAACTAGAGCCGCCAAAAAAGCTGAATTCAAAATCCCAAACCCGATAACTTCAAAACCAGTGTTAGAACAAGCGACCCCGCGACCTACCAAATCAGTGCCGGCCTTACTACTCACTCGGCCATCGGAGGAAGCGATCTCCACACCGAAACCTCAGAACAGGACCAGAACTGAGTTTTTCACTCCATCTGAAAATACTCCGGAACAGTTTTTCACACCGATGACCTCCGTCAAAACTTACTCGAAGAAATCTCTTCGGCATAACATTGTGAAGAATTTGGAGAACGAGTTTTCGACGCCCATTAACGCCCATAGCAAACACAAAGAACAAACATACAGTACTAACAAAACCATACACAGCACTAACAAAAACATACACAGCACTAACAAAAACATACACAGCACTAACAAAAACATACACAGCACTAACAAAAACAAAGAAAGCACTGAGTCTCACAGTAGTTCAAGTACAGACGCACTAAATGTACCAAAATCTACAAAGAATGGGGACAAAAAGACTTTGAAGCGAGTGACCAGTCCCGGTAAACTTCATAAAGACCAGAAAAATAACCCGACCAGGACCAGGCGGTTGCGACAACAGGTCAACTTTAGTGTCGATGAAGACGATAACAAATAGAGTATAGCGTACTTGACTATTTTTGATAGGGTTTTCGGAGCCTCTACTTTAACAAAAAAATATAAATTATCCATGAAGAAATCAATCGAAATTAATTATATTTTAACACTTTTGAGAGTTGTTAAATTGATGCGCGCCAAAACGACCACAGCTGTCATGGCGACCGTATGACGTCAATGCTGCGCAAAAGTGAACAAAAACGCGCCACACAGGAACAAAACAACCGCGAATCAGTAAGCAGTGACGTCACGCGCACTGCGCAGTCTTTAGTCATTTTTTTTAAATTATTAATGAATTAAGACAAACTGAGATTCGAAATCCTTATGGTATACTCGAATAATGCAATAATCAACTTAGAATCCAACGCTCCACACTAATGACTTTTCTAAGTTATGCGGGGTTTTCCATTGCTCCGTGCTTCGGCGGTGCAAGCTAAGCTGGCGGTCCCGGCTGTTATTGATTAATAGCAGTCATTAGCCTTGTCAGAGACGATCGGGCGGCCTGACAAACTGACACCAAAAGCCAGCACTACCTCACACGACTAAATAACAATGCAATGAATTCGTTTACTGTCAATTACCGTATTCAATATATTGTAAAAGACTGATTATGAATGTAAACAAATACCTCTCCTGCGCAGAATATATTCTCTTGCCTCAACTATCTTGTCTCAACATACTTCCAGTAATGTCCCAGCTACAGTGTATTTAGTTATATTATTAAAAGTAATATAATAAAATATTCGAGAATTTATCAACTGTTTTTATTGAAACCTGCACGCATCGTGGAGACACGGCACAGAATCAAGTTTTCATATCTACCGGTAAACAGAACAAAAACAATAGCGGGTGCCTCCAATCCTACGTCCACTGACAACCCGTCAGGGGATCACATTTAGACACAGATAACGACCTCGCTGGCGAGGTCGAAGGTTATCAGTAAATAATCAGTTATTCGCCTTCGAGTTTCTTGCCGAATTCTTCTAAAAGGTGTATTCCGAATCGGTGGTCAAGTTTAATTAATCAAAGGGCTCCAAAGACATCTTGTCAGGGCTCCCTGGATCTCTACTAACACTAGCGATACAGGGGTGTTTAGTTCGATCCTCGTAATCTAGGCGACCGTCGAAGCCGAGGTTCGTACCTCCTGTGCCGGTCGCCAAAATTTTAACTTTGAAATATCGAAATAATATATTTGTCAAAATGTTGGGTTCAAACAGGTTTGCTAAGATGTGCTAGCATAATGATTCCCTTCAAAATGATGCCTATTACAGGCGTACAAATTCATGATGAATTATGTTGTTTATTTATTAACAGTAACTGAATTAATTAAAGACAATAATAAAATATGTCAAAGGAAAAAATAAAGAATGTAATTTAAAACAATACTTATATTGTTATTAGTTTGATTTGCGTGCGCCTACTGCGTCACGTATTGCGGCGGAGCGCTGTAGCGCTCTAACAACTCCTGTGCAGTCGGCAACGGGTTTTTTCAAACTGTCGATGAAAGAAACAAATAAGGATTCACAAAGTTAGCCCGATTCGTGTTCCACCAAAACTCCGCGCAATTTAAAAACTCCGTGCATAGTGCCCGCTTATAGTGGAAACGACTTCTTTAATTGGGAAATATGTTACTAAACTTATACTTAATCATCATTAAAAGAAAAAAGTTTTGAGTCGGGCAGCACACATAACTAATCGACTACGCGCGCTGACACACGCTTGTGTGCGTAACAAGTAAATGTTTGCGTGGAGCGAACAGGCAAGCGATACGGGTTAATGCGTGTGAAAAGAGGATGGCACAATATAGCTTGAGATTAGGGCATGCATTTCGGAATTTCGAAACTTCATAATTTCGAAATTTCGAACCATATTTGCATGTTCTGTAATTTCGAAATTGAAACCCTAAGTTTAGAAAATTCGAAACTTATGTTTATTTCAATACGGTCTAGTAAAAAAGTTACGTCGGCTCGAGTATCTAAAGAAAAGAAAGAAAGAAAAGAAAATACATTTATTTCTGACAGCTCGCTCGGTCAATAAAGTTTAATGTTGGTTATTAAACATTATTGAACGAACGAGCGAACCAGAGCGAAGCGTCTCCGTTTCAGCCTTGGCAAAATTCTTTTGTATGTTTTTCCGGATGTCTGTCCGGCTGTTCTCCTCTACAGGTCGCATTTCTCAACCGATCTAGACAAAACTTGGTAAATATACAAGTTTCACTTCTTTTTTTATTCGTCGCGGATTTTTGATTGAGGGGTTACTTCCTCCCAAAAAGGGGGCTACTGAATATATCCGCCTTATTAGATCCGATTTCGATAGTTTCTTTTTTTATTCCAAAGCCAAGGTAGCTGCAAAGAAACTTGGTATTTTGTCTAAGGTTAGGTGGTACTTCACACCGGGACAGCTTTTGTATCTATATCATTTTGTATAATTGACATATTTTTATATTATTTGATATATAAATTGCATTTTGTTTTTTCATTAATTTGTATTTTAATATTTGTATGCCCTAAAGGCAAAAACATGTGAACAACTTATTATAATAAGATCTTGCCTGCTGATTCGTATGTACACCATGTTTTAATTAATAAATTATCTTTATCTTTATGAAACACAGGTCCGATCTATGCTGCCACCTCTGGGACGGTTCTGCCAATTATCAGCTGGAGTCTTTGGATTCAATTCAGAGACGTGCTATCAGGCTCATTGGGGATGACACTCTGGTAAAGACTAAGCTTCAAAGTCTGGCGCATCGACGCGAGGTAGCAAGCCTGTCGGATTCTAAAGATTGCACTATGGAGAGTGTGCACAAGAACTGCACAACCTGATTCCCCCATCACCGTACGACTAGACGATCGGCAAAGTATAACCGGCATATATATGGTTGAAATACCTCGCACAAAAACGAAGCGTTACACTTCTTCATTTATTATAAGAACTGCAAAGGAGTGGAATGCTTTGCCCTCGTCAGTGTTTCTTGTAAATTATAACCCAGGTGTGTTTAAGTCAGGTGTGAATAGGTATCTACTAGGCAAGCGTTCTACACCTTCGACCACATCATCGCTTTCTATCAGGTGAGATAATTGGGGGGGGAGGAAGTAATTAAAAAAACCCCGAAGAATAAAATAAAATAAAACGTGTAATTGGAATACCAAATTTTGTCTAGGTCGGTTGAGAAATGCGCCTTATAAAGGAGAATAGATATATGCTTACTTATGTCCGGACAGCCGGCCATAAGTAAGCATATGTGCCCAAGCTGAAACGGAGACGCTTCGCGCTCGCTTGATCAATAAACTACAATTCGCAAATCTCCCAAGTAAAAACGATATACTGCAGAACAACGTAAACCAAGAAAAATAACATCGACTAAATCTAATACTTGATTGCAAAACTCGCTGGAGCTCACTATGTGATACTCGTATGTTAGAGATGTTTTATTCAACTGAAAGACTGCATTAATAAAGCTTACATCTACTTGAAATTAGAGTTCTGTATATATGACGATGAAATTCAGACACTTGAAAAAGTACATAAAAGTCAATAAAGTCGATCGAAGTTACTGTGGAAGCCATCTGTCAGCGTGATGCCACATTACTGTGGAAGCCATCTGTCAGCGTGATGCCACATTAATAACGGCTGATACGGCATTAAAAATTATGTTCCAAACTTTAGAAGAACAGTTTCTTCTGTTCTGATGTATTTACATGATTCAGAAACCTATTTTGAAGATAATTACGAAAAATATACTTTTATTAAACCAGGGTCAAGTTCAGTATTAAAAGAGTTATGTCATTCATTGGAATCCAAAGACGTAAGTATTTGAGAATGATTAGTCTGTAGCCAACAAGAGAGTCAGAGCTTTATGGTGAGCGATCATGTCGGTATATCTGCCGTATCTGCAAAAATATCTATGAAAAAGAACAATATCTTGACGTTGCATGGCTTTAATTAAGAATCCTTTCTTATCTATTCTAATCATCCACTAAAAATAGCAGCCTACAAAACTTAATTCGCGTAGAAATGGCACTTTACGCGAATGGTGGCGAGGAGAGTACCTGGAAAATGCCTACAATTATGTATTATTTTTTCTCCCCACCAGTGTCAAATCTGAGAGAGCTTTTTCCGCACTAGGCTACAGTTGTAGTCGGCTGGAGAGCTCTCTTAGCAGCAAAATGCTTGATAATCTATCCTTTTTAAGGGCACATTTTCTATAAGACTTAGACTGTCTATTCAATTTTTATCTCTAGTGCGTTAAAAAATTGTACTGTCGCTACGAAGTACATTTTTTACGCTTTAATTCAAGATTAAAGGATACTAAAGAGTTGCTTAAACTTCGAAATTTCGAAACTTATGACACTAGTTTCATAGGCCAATTTCGAAACTGAAAATATATGAAACTGCATGCTCAATCATAGTTCATCTTTTGATAATGAACTGTGACAAACGTTTGTTTACCACGCGACACGCACATCAGAAATAGTCGCGTGATAGCATTTTAAATAATAATAAGTATTAAGTGCTTGATCTATTTTTGTTACTTTCATCGAAGATTGAAACCGAATAATCATCACAAATACGAAGACTCGCATCGCGTTTCAACACAGACACTCAAGGCAACAGGCGTCGACTGGGATTAAAAAATACCGGTTACAGTCAGACATTAGAAATCATTTAAGTTCACATTTATTAAAGCATAGTAAATCGTCTGAAAATACTCGAACAAAATGTCCCAAAAAAAAATGTGACGGTGGGCCGCAAGTACATATACACGTGGTTGCACGGGATGACTTAAATGTTCAACATTTATCATCATACAACCATTTATATCTATTTTGTACTGGTATCTATTCTATACTTATAATAAAGCAATAGGTACGAAAGAGTCTGTGCAAAGAAACGGGCGGGAAAACTAGTACCAATATATAAAAGTGAAACGGTGTCTGTTTGTTTGCTTGTTTGTTTGTTTGTTTGGGGAGCTTTCACGCGATGTTGGCCGGACAGATTTTGATGAAATTTGGAATGGAGATAGCTTATACTTTTAATCCCGGAAAATTTTAAGTTTCCAAGGGAAAGCTGGAAAAACTGGAAAAGTTTTGATTACTCGTTGTAAGAAACAGTTGCTATGGAAATGAAATAATAAGTATGTCAAAAAAAATCAAGAGCACAGGTGCTAAACCTACTTTTGCATTGATTTTTAATATCCCAGAAGAACATAGGATGCTTTTTTGCGAGATAAACTGTAGTCCGCGCGGACGAAGTCGCGGGCGGGAAAGCTAGTTAAATTATAAAATATCTATAGGTACTTATAATAAAGAAATAGTCTGTACAAAGAAGATAATTAAAAAAATGGTCTAGGGTACTTAAAATAAGCTACTGAACAAGAATATAACATTTATAAAATCGTATCAGTCTGTTTGTTTGTTAGTTTATTTGTCTGTATGTTTGTTCACGCATCACGTAAAAACTACTGGACCGATTACGCGGGTTTCACTGTTAGATAGCTTAGGGTTTGACTTAAAAACTAGGGCACTGGTATCTAAATCTGATGATTATATGCCGAGCAATCGATAAAACCTGTTTGACGCCTGAAGGAATTTCCACCAAATGTTTGTAAAATGTTAGTTTAGGTCCTTGAATAACACATGGGAACTTTTAATCTAGAGAAATGACCGCGCGTGCGAAGCCGCGGCCATATCTAGTTTTTAGATAATTTTTAAATGTTTTTATGATTTGGAGACACTGCTCTGCGTAAGTGACCTTTACGATTTTAAATCTTACACGTGTAACTAGAAAATAGAGAAGCAGCCGTTCGGTGACCTTTATAACCGGAAACCATGAACATGTAGCCTCTCTGGCTCCAATATATGAATAGTAATAGTCTACACTAATATTATAAAGAGGAAAGATTTTTGTTTGTAATGGATAAATTCATAAAATACAGGCCCAATTTAAAAGAAACTTTCACATAAAGAAAGCTAAATTATCAGCGAGTAACACTAGCAGGATTTTATATTTCAAAAAATTAGCGTTCCATTTGAAAATTGCAAGAACGATCCCGAGGTATTAAATTTTGTAAAAAAACTCAATTATTTTGTATAACAAACCAAAGAGCATATAAATACTACGTAAGATCACAAAATAAGAAATAGATACGGGTGTTTGTATATGTAGGGCAGCGTAAATATTCAAAGTTTATATGGAACGTTGCCATGGAAACGAAATCACAGAACAACTAATAACCATTGACGTAGGAAATGCTCTATGCTTATAATACACGAAATAGTTACCGTAATTCAACCTCCTTGCGTTAAACAGAATAATACTATAGACGAAATTGTACGTGAGTATAAAACCTATAAACATAAACATTTTGTGTAAGAAATTGTTATTGTTCTATTTGTCCAAATAAAGTAGGTACCTACTAATATTATCTTTCTATATATCTACCCGTGTGAAGCCGGGGCGGTTCGCTGGTGTAATAATATAATAACGTGTGCGAAGCCGCGGGCACATCTAGTTTGAAGATAATTTTTTAAGGTTTTTATGATTTGGAGACACTGCTCTGCGTAAGTGACCTTTACGATTTTAAATCTTACACATGCAACTAGAAAATAGAGAAGCAGCCGTTCGGTGACCTTTGTAACCGGAAACCGTGAACATGTAGCCTCTCTGGCTCCAATATATGAATAATAATAGTATAATTACTGTGCATCGCTAAATAGTTTGCAAAAAGTTTGAGCTCGCGTGGTCTACAGCTCTCAGAGCCAGTAGTTTTACATTGCGTAAACTTTATTATAAGGACAGGTATTTGCTTTTATATAATAACATTTGAATATGAAACTATTACCAGTTCTACAGATTTCCGAAAAAAATATGGATCACTTTTTGCCACAGACGCGATGGTTGGATTCCTACAAGAACAAGTGTTATTTGCCACAGACGCGATGGTTGGATTCCTACAAGAACAAGTGTTATTTGCCACAGACGCGATGGTTGGATTCCTACAAGAACAAGTGTTATTTGCCACAGACGCGATGGTTGGATTCCTACAAGAACAAGTGTTATTTGCCACAGACGCGATGGTTGGATTCCTACAAGAACAAGTGTTATTTGCCACAGACGCGATGGTTGGATTCCTACAAGAACAAGTGTTATTTGCCACAGACGCGATGGTTGGATTCCTACAAGAACAAGTGTTATTTGCCACAGACGCGATGGTTGGATTCCTACAAGAACAAGTGTTATTTGCTCTTTCTTAATTTCTAAGCTATTTAGCTTTGTTACGTATTGATTACGATTCCACATGGACTTCGACACTGGTTAAACATTATTGTCAATTTTAGGTTAAATTATTAATTAATTGTTAACACGGAGTACACAGAAACTTGAACACGGAGTACACAGAAACTTGAGCTCACAAAAGAGGGCCCCGTAGCGAATTTTACTTGAATGAATTAAATTGAACCTTAGTATGATTAGAGTTCATACTACGAGGTAGGACATTGGATACTTTTCATCCCGATAAAGTAAAGGTTCCTGCAGGATATTGGTTAAAAGTTTAAGCGTAAAGAAGTATCAAACATACATACATACAAACTTTCGCTTTTACTATACTAGTGAGATTATTTTTTCGGGCGGTCAGCTCGTAGTCAACAATGTTGTACACAGTCGGCTTTTTTGTATTTTTAAAATAATTTTACTTGTCATCATCATAATTATCATCCCTCGCGCGGGTGCAACCGCGGGGCGCAGCTAGTCTAGTTATATTTTTACCACAGTTCGAAATCGTCGTTAGGGGCGGCCAAACAAACTCTGAGACCAGAGGCCAGCCACGCACCTTATACGAAAATCAAACAAACATCATTTTCTTATACAAAAATAAAAAGGAATGTACGTAACTGAAGACCACGATCAATGTAACTTGATCGAAACGTCGAGGTAAATAAATATTAAGTTTTCAGCGCGATTAAGTCCCGTTTAAATATTTAACTATGTGTTCGAATCGCAAAGTTTAAAAGTTACAATTGAAATGATTAGATCACAAAACTAAGAGATTTTGCAACCTTGATTCGTGTTCAGTTAGTGTCCCGTTATGTTACGGGGCAGTAAGGTTTGAAAGTTCTTCATTGTCGTAGACTATCTCCTTCGCACCAGAACCCTGGAGCACATCTCCCTATAGAAAACATCTGAGGTTCATCAGAAATATCATAAAATTCGTAAAAGATCTTCATACGAATTACATTATATATGATGTATGTTAACATAAGTTTAATCTAGAAATTCAGTGACATGACCAGATGACCCATTAAATGATGATTTGACGGAGTTCTATGAATGAAAAACAAAGATCTAAACTTTTATTTGGGACTGACTAGTGCCTGCTTTCTTGAATACTTAATCAAATAGAATAAATTCTTTTTATTATTTTTTTCCAAAATAAACATATTGAAATCCCGCCGTAATAACGTTGCAACATTTCCAGCTAAAGAAACACGTTTGCAGCTTGTGTTAAAGTATTGACACAATATTTGTTGCTTATCAGTAAAGCGCAGCCACCACTCGCCGCTGTGCCAAAGTAAAAACGAAATTACTCAACCTTGGAAGGAATCTACAAGTAAACATCTCGGCTAGGGTTTTCCTCGTGGTCTAACTATTCTGCCTAACTAGATAGGCCACGAAGATTGTAGGTACCAGGACGCAAAGAGAAAAGACTTATGATTGAAAATCCCCAACTTAATATTCCCATATGTATTGATTTTTTACCCGAGTATGGTGAAGGGCAAGGGGTGGGGGGGGAGTTTAATAATTCATTTTATTTGTATGTATTATGTGGTTATGTGGATGTTCCACCATAGCCATCACCCTTATTAGTCCGATTTTTACAAACAAGGTATGAATCTATTCGTCTCCAATTATAAAGTGTCATAGGCAATATTTTTTATCCAAATTCGGCGGAGAAAAGGAAGGGTTATATGTTCAAACTAAAAACGGTCCGATATTGACAAGCGAGGTATAAATTTATTCGTCTTCCTCGCAAGAGTTTCATATGATATTTTTACCCGACCGTAGTCAAGTTTTAGTTTTTGAAGTTATGTGTTGTTATTTCGTCGCTGTCATGCTTAATCACGTCATACGCCAATTTGCAAAGTTGTGGGAAATGACGAAAACCGTTTCTCACCCTTAAATCTCACAATAACTTTGAAAAATACTTTCTACCTTCAACACTGAAGTTATTTGGAACTGTCTACAAAAAATAATGGAAGTCTACCGAATAATAACAGTTTTGTAAAAGAAATAAATTTCTGTTGACATAAAAATGCTTTTAGCATTATTAACGCATGTTATAGAATTTTTATTTGGTTGTTGACATAAAATCAACATTATAGCAGCAACAATTTGCTCTGCTCGTTATATGCTATATTACGCATTTAAACGGGACTTATCGAAACGGATACGAGGTGACCAGACGTTAGCGTCCTTGACGCAGATATAAATAGAGAAGAACTGATGTCGATAGACAGCCGGCTTTCATGCCGTATGTAAAAGGAGTGATGGATAAAGTCGGTGCATTATTAAAGGACTTTTCTATCAAGACCGTTTATACTCCTTTATCCAAGTTAGCAAGGCATGTCAGAACACCGAAAGATGTCATTTCTTTTCAAACTACTGCAACTATATAAGATAGATTGCAGCTGCGGTAGTTCCGTTCCAGTCACCGTTCGGCTCGCGCAGTGAGCGCACGTACTTGGTGCAGTAGCGCGCATAGCCGCCGCGCCGCTGCGCGCGAGTAAACCGGTCATTCATTTTCCTGCTAGTGCTTGAACCTCTCAAATTTCTACGTATCGATATCGATAAAATCGAAATTCTTCAACATGGATAAATATTTGGTGAGATCTTCATCGAACGAAAGTTTATGCAACAAAAGGCCTGTTGAAGATGATATTTGGAGAAAGCGAAAGCGAGCTTTGAGTCCAAGAAGACTACATATCCAGGTCACCTTTAGTACCTCAAACCGCTTTAACGACTTACCAAATGACTCGGATGGCTGCCAAGGTGAGAATACTGGACCTAATACTGGAAAAACAACAAGGAATAAGTCAAGCCTTGTACCTCCGATTGTAGTTGAGCTCAAAAACGATTGGTCTCATGAGACCACTACAAGGTTTGTTGCCCGTTTCACGAAAAACTTCCATCTTCAGTACAGACGCAATAGCAAAGTAGCAATTTATTGTTACTCTAACGAGAGTCACCAATTGGTCGTTGAAGGACTTCGTAATGATGGTATTAATTTCCATACTTTCACGCGCAAAGACGAAAGGAAGTATAAAGTCGTCATACGTGGAATACCAACCGATGCCATTGATTCAGTTTGCGGTGAATTGGCCGCATTGGGTTTCAACGATGTTGGAATTACTAAGCTGAAGGTCTTGGCTTTTGATGATAAAACATTGTGTGGTCCCCTTCTCGTTCAGCTGCGAGCTGGCGCTGATATATATAAATTTAAGCAAATAAAACACTTTTATAACTGCATAATAAATATAGAGAGATTCATACCTAATACCAGCTCAGGGACTCAGTGCTATCGCTGCCAGCACTGGGCATGCTTCGAAGAACTGCAATCTACCAGAGCACTGTGTAAAATGCATCGGAACACACGCCACCAGAGACTGTTCCAAAAAGGAGCGCACCAGCCCAGCTCAATGTTGCAACTGCAAGGAAAAACATCCGGCTAACTTCTGAAACATCAGACGAAGCCCAACATTGGAACAGTTAAAGACCAATTACCTCAAGTCCTGCCTCAAGCCGCTGGAGGGACATGGGCCAGCCACGTCACCCCATCATCTAAGCCTACAAAGGACATACCTAATGCGCATGATGGGGTTCGTATTGACCCAGTCACTGCTGAGATGTTAGAAGTTTTAAATGTAATTAAGTCCATTAAATCAGAGTTTACCACATGTACCAACATGATAGACAAGGTTATCCTTGTATTAACGCACTTAGGCCAATATGTATAGTACAACCACAGAACTTAAAATATTATACTGGAATGCTGACGGCATTCGTAGTAAGATTTCTGAACTCACAGATCTTGCAATTTGTGACTCGTCTTCCAACATAATTGCTGTCGGTGAAACTAGAATTGGCGAGCATGTGCCTCTTTATATCCCGGGCTATTGCTGTTACCGCCAGGACAAGCTCAATGGTAATTGCGGACAAGGTGTTGCAATTTTGATCAGAGCTGATATTACTCACTTGCAAGTGACCACTGCTAGTCTAGTTCATATGGAAGCTATTGGCATAGAAGTCACTATCTCAGCTCAAAAATTAATAATATTTTCTATTTACCAATCTCTAAATTTAGCACTTTTAAACAAAGATTTAGACTTGCTGTTAGGCGTAGGAGATAGTGTATTATTAATTGGTGATTTTAACGCAAGACACCCGCTTTGGTGCAAACATAGTGTGATAAATCGTCATGGAAAAATGCTATTTCACCACATGATCTCTCATAATTACATGATACATGCTCCTATGGAACCTACTTTAGTCCTTTATCACGCTGAGCATAAACCTAGTACACTCGATTTAGTCTTAGCGAAGGACGTAAATTCTATTAATAATATTACCACTGTCCTTGCATTATCGTCCAACCACTTGCCTGTCTTAGTTAGTATAGGTGAAATAATTATCATTAAGGTACAATTAACCTTTCTATCAAGACCGTTTATACTCCTTTATCCAAGTTAGCAAGGCATGTCAGAACACCGAAAGATGTCATTCCTTTTCAAACTACTGACGTATATAAGATGGATTGCAGCTGTGGTAGTTCCAAAAGTGGACAAACCATGCGACTATAGCGGAAAGGGTCAAATAATACAATGCCAGATAAATAAATCTGCAGTCACTGAGCATTTGCTCGAATCGGGCCCTAATCACTGGATTGAACTCCACGAACCGAAAATCCTCTCCACGGAACGTCACTTCTACTCCAGGATTGTACGTGAAGCGTTTGAAATTAAAAAGTATCCCAATTTTAACTGGGAGGATGGTTTCAAGTTGGGTGCGTCCTGGACTCCCGTGATAAGCAAGTGTTCGCGTCGCGGTTTATGTCAGAAGAAATCTGCAGATGTCGTTAGTGTTGTGACAATTCTGAATTATTACAAAACCAAATGCGGCTAGTTGGAGGCAACGCTCATCCTTCTCAAAGCTTACACCCGCTACCTCAGTCTTCTCGTGACCACGATCAATGCAAGTTGATCGAAACTTCGAGGTATATAAAAATTAAGTTTTCTGTGCGTTTAAGTGTAACGTCTCACTAGACCTCACGTTTGTTTTCATTCCGTTAGTTGGGTTTTCACGTAATATCAATACAATAAGTCCACTTTCACGATAAAATAACCAAAAAAATAAAAATTCAATAATAAACAAAGAACTACGTTAGATTTTAAATATTTCTTGTCTTTGAATTAGTATTTTCATTCTACACGTTATGTAATCTATTACTATAATAAAACTGTAACTGGGCTAAATCTGTACATTAAATATTTTTTGAAAATTTTGATTGAGATAAACTTCAAAATCGATATGGAGTGCAAAATGTAATTTTTTTATTTTCTGTCTGTCTGCCTGTCTGTCTCTTTGAACACGCATCACGCTGAAACTACCAGACTGATTTTGATGCAACTTGGCAGAATCATAGCTGATGTACTGGATTTACTTTATATCTCGGAAAAATTAACGGTTCCCGCAGGATAGGGGTAGAAAGTTATTTAAAATAACACGTATCAAGCTAAAACTACTGGAAGGATTTTGATGTAAGTTTATAAAGTTTATATAATGAGTTCAAATGTTGAATACTTTTTATCCCGAAAAATTAAAAGGTTCCTGCAGCCTATGGGTCCAAAGTTGTGTTAAATTTAAAGTAATCATACATCCGTTTATAGACTGTTACCGAATTTCGTCATTCCGTTACGAGGGTCACTGGCCCAGTTGGACAGATGCATGGGTGCGTAATCCAGACGTACGTGGATCGAAATCACGCGCCGTAGACATGTTTTCCTCCATAATTAAAAGATTTTTACATTATTTATGCGTTATTTTTTACATTTTCCTTGATATTTTTAATAAAGTTATGGTAAAGCGCACGCACCACGCTGAAACTATCGGACGGATTTTGATGCAACTTAGCACAGTTGTAACTTATAATAAGGGTTAAAATTCAGAATAGGTACGTACCGAATAACTAAAGGGCTCCTGCGGGATAGGGGTCGAAAGTTATATTAAATTATGAAGTAATAAATATAACGTAATAAAATAAAATAAAACAGCTCAAAGCTATTATAATGCATTCGGTTTCGCGCGATGTACCTACCTACTGTATCAGGGTTCTATTATTATTTATTCTGTACTTTAAAGCGGGGAAGTGAGGATTGTAGCTCCCAAACGAATGGACTGATTTTGATGCAGTTTTTTATGTTTGAAAACTGATGTGATCGAGATGGTTCATCATGGTTCTTAGCTATATGGGAGGGGGGGAGGAGTTGAAAAAAGGGGGAGGGGGTGAAAATCGTATCTTTCAAACGAATGGACAAATTTAACTGCGGATTTTCATGTTTCAAAGCTGAGGTAAACAAGATAGTTCTTAGCTATAATGGAGGGGGGAGGGGCGAAGGTGGGTGCTCGCTACGCTTAGCTCCCGCCTTCGTCTTCTAACCTATCACGACCATGTCGGATCGCCACTGAAGGTTGTTAACACAGGTAGGTAGGTACCTATATTGGTACTTTTGGTACTGGAATAACTAAAATATACAATAACAAGGAAATATACAATAAAATATAGAATACATAGGATCCTTATATCCCAGAAAAACTACCAAGCGAGCAACGCTGCGGGCACAGCTATAAGGCAATAAGAACGTAAATCTATACTAAGAAGATAATTTAAAAAAAAATGGTCTATGAATAGAACATTTTTTAAATTCGTGTCTGTCTGTTTGTTTGTTTGTCTCTATGTTTGTTCGCGCATCACGTAAAATCGTATTAGACCGATTGCGATGCAGTTTTCAGTATTGGGTAGCTTAGGATTTGACCTAAAAACTGGGGTACTTGGTATCTTAATCCAATGGTTAGAAGCCGAGCAATCGATAAAAAACTTTGTAACGGCGGAAGGAATTTTGATCAAATGTTTATTGTAGGTCTTGGAATAGCACATAGAGTACTTTTAACCTAGAGAAATGACCACGCGAGTGAAGCCACGGGCACAGCTAGTCGTAAATACAATCGTAAATAGAAATTTTACTCAGCCAATATGACTTGTTGCAAACAAATTTTCATGGCAATATCGACTCCAACGCACCATATCGAATGATTGTAATAACAAGTTCTGATTGAAACAGTCGTCACGCGGGTTGATTTCGAACGCAACAACATTAGACAATACCGAGACAGTATGACAGTTTAGTCTGTGGTGATGAGTCACGTTTAGTCTGTGGTGATGAGTCACGTATTGGTTTGGATTCGTCATTTTATTGCTTGTTTGCAGCTTGTTTTAATCGTCAAAGATCCATGAATTCACGAACCAATTGTTTTACATTTATCTCTAATCTTGTCTTACTGTGCCTCTAACGTACCGGGCTTTTGATATTGCAGACCTAGATTGCAATATCGCCCGGTACAAATTTAAAATTTTTGTAACGGTTTTTTTCCTGATTTTGTTATAACTGTTCAATTATAACTTTTCTTTTAGTAAATTCATTTAGCAAGTCATTGCGAAGGTTAATAAGGTTTTCACGATCGTTCGCCATTTCACATTCACATCTCGTCCTATCCGTGGAATAGGGCCACAGTGGCCGTTAGGTCTTTATGTTTTTATTGCATTTTTAGGATCTTATAATGCATATGCATCTATTGACATTGGCAAAAAAATAATTGACCTTATTTTGATTTTAAAAAATATATAATTATGTTTTGCGCAAACAGCCACGTAACAATATTCTCCGACGAATACCGCCACTAACGCCAGTGCAACCGAATTTTTCCGTTGAAAACGGCCACTGTCGCCTCAGCGACTATGTTCCACGCAAATATCTGTGCGGGGAGTCAGGGGAAGAGGTCATAAGCGCATCGCTGCCTTTGCTCGGCGGAAATGCTAGGCGTCGGGCATTGGTCGTGGTCCACCTGCTCAGTTTACCTGGGTGGACCACGGGCACTTTTCAAGGCGAAACAATTAAACCAATGAAGAGACTTCGTGAACGTGAGAAAACAGATAATTTTTGAACAACACTAGTTAAGTAGTACTTATTTTAATAGAAATGCGGGTCTGACGTCAGCATTAGGTACCTGCTTAGGTATATTCAGACCTACCTATGGACACACACTGAATAACATCAGACTTCATAATGTACAATCAAATAAAACTCCTAGGTACCAACCTAATCCAGGGACTTTAATCTACGTAGTTAAAGAAGACCTGAAACTCCTTGAGAATAGGTTTACCTTTAATAGCTCCGATGTAACTCCGTCTTCACCGGAGGCTTTTCTATTTTATTATCACAGGGCCATATCCATCTCTTCTAAGCTGACGTCTGGTAGCTCATCAGTCTATAGGCGAGTCAACGTGGCTTTTGAATCCTCACAAACAGTCTCTGGCCGAGGAGCATGCGAAGCGAAAGGTGAGTGATGACCACGAATAGAGTATTGTGTTCGCCATTGATGTTAACACCATATCCATTCCAGTTCAGAAGCTTGAATATATCTTCCAGTGCAGAGGTGAACAGTTTCGGACAAATAACGTCTCCTTGTCTCACCCTTTTTTGAAACAGGATAGAATTCGTGCTCCGATCCTGAAAACGGATACTCACTGACACTGCCCAGGTCTCGACTGAATCAAAGGCTTTTTTGTAGTCCACAAACGCTAGACATAGTGGCCGATTATACTTTTCGGTCTTCTGTATAATCAGCCGGAGCGTAGGATGTGGTCTACGGTGCTAAAGTCTTTCCGGAATCCATCTTGTTCGGGAGGCTGTTAGTCGTCAAACATACGAGCGAGACTGTAACTACTCTCGAAAACAGCTTATAGACGTGCAGCGAAATGGGCCTATAATTTAAGACGGTGTTATCACCTCTCTTAAAGAACAACACCACTACGCTCCTGTGCCACGCCTCTGGCGTAGTACCCTCGAGGTGACGGAGTTAAACAGCCTCTGAAGGACTCTACGTACCGGTGTTCCACCCGCTTGTCTTGTTGCTTTTAAGCTGTTTGAGAGCCATTCTGATGTCGTATAGGCTAGTCCGGGATATCTTCGGTATAATGTCGGGTCAAACGGGCTTTTGCATCGCTAGTCGTGCTAAGAGGACTACGCAATAAGGTGTATAATTGCCCATAGAACTTCTCGAGCTCACTCAAAATCTCTGGCATCGACGAGACGATGCTGCCACTGTCCATCTTCAGCTTCGCAAACAGGCTTTGCCCAATAGACAGATCTCTTGCAAACATTTTGGAGCCCTTGTTCCGTTCTATTGCGTTCCTAATACAATTAGTATTATAGGAAAGCAAATCATATCGAATAGACTTGGAGATCTGTTTATTAAGCAAGCTGTAACTCGAAATATACAATGAAAACTGCAGCCTCATCTCGCCTTCTGCCATATGTTTTAGTGTATGCTCAGAGAGTTTCTGTGTTCTATTTTTGCAATAGGTTTTAAAGAACTCCAACCCGATCGCATGAAAAATTTACAGCAGCCCGTTGTTTAGTTCGTCCATTGTATCGCATTCGGTAAGGATTTGGACGCGATTTTGGAACTTCAACTGAAAACGAACGAGACCTTTCCAGCTTTACGTTGATATTCAATGAGTCTCTTACCATGCGGTGATCACTGCCGGCCTTAACCCTGTTGATCACAGATACATCATTGAATATATGCCTATTGGTCGTCAAAATGAAATCTAACTCGTGTTCATGACCGCCGGGGTGCAGCCATGTCCATTTCCTGGACGGACACTTCTTGATTCATCAGAAAGAGTCCCTCCTTCTCCATGAAGTCGGCCAATCACTGACCCCTTTGGTTCCGCTGTCCAAATCCAAACTGCCCCACTCTCAGTTCATCGCCTTTCCTCATACCCAGCCGTGCGTTGAAGTCCCCAATCACCCCTGTGAAGTGTGTTTTCGGGGCATGGTTGGCATTGGAAATGTCGTCGTACATAGCCTCCACTTCATCGTTCGGATGTGGGGCGTACACTTGTAAGACCTTCAACGAATACCGTTCAGTTATTCTGAGTATAAGGTAGCAGGGTGGCAACCCTGCTCGAAACGCTTTCAATCTTCACAATGTGGTTGACGAGGGACTTGTGGACGAAAAACCCGATACTGTGTTGATACTGCTGGTGGCCCACCCGGTAATAGAGTTAGTTGCTGGAATTGAGGGTTATCGTATCCTCTCCCTCTCCTCGGACTTCTGATAACCCTATAATATCTCAGCGCAACTTACTTACTACTTCTTCCAGCTCTATCAACTTCTCATCGGTCCTCAAGGTGCGTCCGTTATAGGTTGCCCGGTCCAGAGATCGTGGTGGTTGGTAGCTGGGTCTCTGCCGGCGATTCTTAGCACCCCCTGCTCAACCGTTACCACGGCTGCTACCGGTGCCAGGAATAACGGAGCCGCCGGGTACAAGGGGCCGTCTTTGCGGTGTATTTATCATATATTTGGGGGTGTTGCCATAGTCACGCTTGGCAGGTGGATTGGTGACCTCAGTGTTACAATTATGAACATGGAGGCCGCTGCTGCCCGTCTTCCGGTGTGTATTCCCTTAGTCGCCTCTTACGACATCCACGGGAGGATTGGGAGAGGTCCTAACCTAATCTAAGCCGATACCACCACGACACATAAAACTTATAGGGATGTTCATAATTTTAATACTAGAAATAAAAATAAACTAAAAGTGTCTGGATTTCGGTTAAAGAAAGTTAGTGGTTCATATATGGGGAACTGTATACGATTTTTTAATAAGTTACCTGACGGCATTGATCAATTACCAATGCATAGGTTTAAAACTTTTGTTAAAGTAAATCTCATAAAGAAAGCGTATTACAATGTAAATGATTATATTAATGACAGAAATGCATGGCCTGATGTCTCCAAGCTCCATGATAATAATAAGTGATCATATAATATCATATATATCATATGATATCTCATTGTCACTTTTACCTTTTATATATGTAGTTTACATGTTTTGTTATAATTGTGACATTTGAAAAATATATAAAGAATGAACAAATATGGAAAAAATACATCCCCGTAGAGTTTCTTGATGCTCTCTTCTCTAACGGGCGTATTTCCGAAGCACCGGTAGAGTCAGAAGGGTATTTCCTTTTCCAGTGCGAGATTTAACTCTGTTGGCACATGAAAGGGAAATTTCCTTTTCAAACTCAAAGAATACTTAGTTTATCTAAATTTGGATTGATTTGATCTTTTTATAATATATTATGTATATCTCTTTGTTCAGGAGATGTTAATTTTGACTTGTAAAAGTGCTATTATTTTTGCCTATTTACAATAAAATACTTTGACTTTGACTTTATAGAAATATAATATAACATTATAATATACTTCCGGCTCATATCATATTTTTATAAATGTTCATTTGTGCCATATAGTAAAAAAAAACTCCGA
Organism: Alsophila aescularia; assembly: GCA_946251855.1. NCBI lineage: Eukaryota > Metazoa > Arthropoda > Insecta > Lepidoptera > Geometridae > Alsophila > Alsophila aescularia. The sequence goes on from OX276374.1 coordinate 62,924,445, forward strand.
AATACTTAATAGTGAATCTTAAGAAATTATTTTGTTGAATTTGAATATTTTATAGTTTATCTGATATATTTTAATCATATTGCATTTAATATCAATTTATAAGGTATGATGACACGAATAATGATTCAATATTAATTACATCATTGCTCATGCATAACCGCGTTTGCTATACGTATGGAGTTTTAATTAAAAGTTACCTTTTAATAAATGTTTTACTCTCTTTGCTGAAAATGAATGGTGACTTTTGCTTTGATAATAAATTATAAGGACGTAAATCATACGTTTTAACCATTTCTAAACCTAATACTTATAAAAAATCTGTGTGTCTGTTAGGAGTAGTTGCTTAATAAAATAAAATTGTTCATGTTGTTTCCTGATAACAACTATCTTATTGTGATCTATTTTGTGTAACATTTGTAATAAACGGTAAATCATTGATGATGAATGAGATTGATGAATGATTGCGCTGTGCAAGTTAAATTGCACTTTATTGCATTGTAGCGAGAGTTGCTATGTATTTCAATGACTTTACTCAGTTATCCCTCTGTACTTGTACTATTATTTATTCTGTGCCTGAAGCAGATAGCATACCATGAGGCGCCATGTTCAAATATCATCTCTTTCAGTTCATAAGTAACTACGTTACTTGACGTACTTTTTATGTAGTGGATAGTGTAAGCTATACCATCCGTTGAAGCCGCGTAGTGATTTAAAACGCGATCTTTATTAGTAACATTACGCTGTAACACAGAATACATAATAGTACCGAAATTACAAATTGTCGACAATTTCGAGGGTAGTTTGTATATATTTTTTGTTTAATTATTGTGTCCAGTGAGGGTAGTTTACAATGTTATTACTGCTCGCTGGTTCGCTAGCCCTGGCGAACCAGTGAGCGTAGGTTGAGAAGGGCATCGTCAGTGGTCCGCTATATCCAGAACAATTGCTTTTGGAAAACAGTTTTGTGTGGGACGGTCGTATTCTGATTTGGACATACAAGATGGATGGCGCCGTCTATACGCGAGAACCCAAGCTGGAAATATGTGAGTGGACTTGCGACTTTACTAAATCCACACATGAATCACATGTACTACGGACATATAGCTCTATGCTTCCACACTGAGCTATAATATTGAATCTTATTTACTTGTTGGTACATCGCATTGAGCAACTCCCAATACGCGCTCCTCCGATTCGCGGAGGAACAAGCATGTGTTGGTCCGTCAACCGGCACCCTCCCCGTGCAGAGGAACAGCTGGCCTGTCTCATCACAGGGAGTGGTGTACTAGAATCACGCGTCCTCGGAAACTGTCGATAACTTATTATTGTGCGTAAGCGCCAGTAGGTAGGAATATTGTTTTCTACGCTTATTTATTACTAGCTGTGCCTGCGGCTTTGCTCACGTGGTCATTTTTCTGGGAAAAAGAGATCCTGTTTATTCCAGAACCAGAAATAACAAAATCATCAAACTTCTTTCAGACGTCAAACGGTTTTTTATCTTTTGCTCGAATTCTATTCATCAGATTGAGATATCAAGTGCACCAATTTTTAAATAAAACCCTAAGGTATCCAAAAGTGCAAACCGCATCGCAATCGATCCAGTAGTTTTAACGTGATGTGCGACCAACCATACAGACAAACAAACAAACAAACAAACAAACAAGAAGACAGACACGATTTGAAAAAAAAAAAATATTCTTGTTCAGTAGTTTATTTTAAGTACGCTCGAGTATTTTTTTAATTATCTTATTTGTACAAACTTTATCATTCTTATTGCTTTATAGACTAGCTTTCCCGCCCGCGACTTCGTCCGCGCGGACTACAGTTTATCGCGAAATAAATCATCCTTGTTCTTCTAGGATATTAAAAACCAATGCAAAAGTAGAACACTAATGCGCTCTTGATGTTTTTTGACAGACTTGTCATTTCGTTTCTATGGCAACCATTCCTTACAGTGAGTGATCATTATTTTCTAGCTTTCCCGTAGTAACTTACAATTTTCCGAGATATAAGGTATCCTATGTTTTATGCCAGGGTATAAGCTGTGGTATAAGCTAACCCTATTTTAAATTTTATCTATTGATATTTTTTGACAGACTTGTTATTTCGTTTCCATGACAACCATTCCTTACAGTACACTCACTGTAAGGATTGGTTGCCATGGAAACGAAGATATCTGAACTAAATTGATGATTAATTTTTAACTTAAAGAATAAACCTATAGTGTGGTTCTTTATAAAATACATAAAAAATGGTTCAGTAGTTTATTTATGTATGTTCAATGATTTCTCTGTCAATTGCGGACCGGTATCGAAAATTATTTTTCTTCTTTTTTATATAATGTTTGTTTTCTAGTGGTTTGTCGAGTCTCTTCTATATAAATTTCAGTCGAATTGGTTTGGTAGTTTTGTTGAATCCGTTTGAGGTTGATTTTTTGTACATGCTATTTTGTAAAAGAACCCTTATAATGTCGCCGTGTCTGTATGTCACAGAAATTTTATTCAAAAACTATCTACACTATAGAGAATAAATTTGCCATATGTATAGATATTTATAACCACTACATAAATATATAAAAAAAAAAAGAAAAAAAAAACTGTGTGCAGCTGCTCCCATACCTGAAAAGTGACGATGTTTGTATCCTTCGAGTGGGGTGTCGTAGTACAGGTATTTTGAAAATTTATTAATATGTTTTAACCATTCTTTTCAATTTGGCTTCAGTACGAATAATAGAACAGCCTCCAAAAAAAATTTACTAAATATTTTCAATTTACAGAATTTAGACCCATATCCCGCAGGAACCCTTTATTTAGACCCATATCCCGCAGGAACCCTATTTTTTTTCGGTAAAATGAAAATGAAATGATAATGAAAATTATTTATTTGCTAGAAACGTGGTAAAATAGATATGGTATAATTGTAAAATAGACCAGCATGTCCCGCCAAAATTTGGCATACAAAAATTTAAAAGATATCACACATTTATTTTACATTCATTAATAAAATAATACAATTTGAAATTATACGATCGTTAACATTAAAAGTAAATTAATCATGGGTACACAAAAAAAAAACATGTCACATATAAAATTATTTAAAAATAAGGTGATATGTCAAACTATGAAATAAAAATATTTATTAATTATACTAATTATACAATAATTCAATATGGCCATGTCAAACTATGAAATAAAAATATTTATTAATTATACTAATTATACAATAATTCAATATGGCCACGTCAAACTATGAAATAAAAATATTTATTAATTATAATAATTATACAATAATTCAATATGGCCACGTCAAACTAAGAAATAAAAATATTTATTAATTATACTAATTATACAATAATTCAATATGGCCATGTCAAACTATGAAATAAAAATATTTATTAATTATACTAATTATACAATAATTCAATATGGCCATGTCAAACTATGAAATAAAAATATTTATTAATTATACAATAATTCAACTAAACGTCCAAAGAAGAAAATAAAACACTCATAACTTACACATTTTAAAATCAAAAAATTCCTTAATGTCATAGAGTTTTCAGTTAGCCACTTGTGTAGTTTAACTTTAAAATGCTTAATTGGTAGCTCCCTGATCGTTTTTGGAATTTTGTTAAAAGCTTTGATGGCCATAATCTGACAGTTCCGATGACATAAAGCGGTTCTGCAGTTGGCCATCATTAACCTGGTTGGATCACGACTAGCACATTGAAAAAGTTTGGATTCGTATAATTTTCCAAAACGTTCAGGGTGCTCCTTCACAAAAATTCCAATTTTTATGACATACAAGCTAGTTAACGTCAAAATCTTCAACTTTTTAAAGAGCGGTCTACATGATTCCAATGAAACCAACACCACATATAGCCCTTATACATTTTTTTTGAACTAAGAATGCTTTAGTTATGTTGGTTGAATTTACCCAGATTAAAAGACCATACCTCAGAACTGAAACCACGTACCCGTGATAGGAAGTAAGCGCAGCACTTTGATCCACCGTGCGCCTTAACTGTTTCAACGCAAAAACGAAGCGGTTGAGTTTAGAACAAACATAATCAATGTGAGACTTCCAATTGCAGTGTTGGTCTACACACAGTCCAAGAAATTTATATTCATCAGTCATTTCTATAGGCTGGTTTCTACAAATTACATTAAAGTTCCTTTTCATTGTACTATAGTTACGGAAATTTATGTATTTGGTTTTTAAAATATTAGCACATAAATTATTATAATCCAACCAGTCTACTATTGAGTCAGCCGCATCATTTATTAAATTTTCATGATTTATTGATGTCAAACTATTCTTGTCGGTTACAACGACCGACACGTCGTCAGCAAAAAGTAAACATTTATGATTAATTGCTGTGGGCAAGTCATTTATATAAAGTAAAAACAATAATGGTCCTAAAATACTGCCTTGCGACACTCCACAGATGCTCGGTTGGTTAGTGGATCGATAAGCTGTCGAGACAAGTTTGCCGTTAAGAGAAAAAACTTCTACATACTGCTTACGATCAGTGAGGTAACTTAGGAGCCAATCAAGAACTGGTCCTCTAATTCCATAATTTTCACATTTGAGAATGAGCATTTTATGATTCACAAAATCGAAGGCTTTGCTCATGTCAAAGAAAAGCACTGAAACTGGAACACGATTACCAATTTGTTCAACTACTCTACTGATATTAATACGACGGTGCATTGCATTCTCAAAAACTTTTCAAAAGATCGGTATCAACGTAGTAGGACGATAATTGTTTAAATTCCGTTTATCGTCTTTTTTTAAAAGAGGCCGTATGATAGACTGTTTAAGCCTATCCGGGAACAAACCTCGGGAAAAAGACAGGTTTACTAGATGTTGCAAAATTGGTGAAATTATCATCACACACTCTTTAACGACTCGAGTACATATACCGTCAAATCCGACTGCCCTTGTATTATTGAGTGACATGACAATTTTCACTATTTCATCTACACCACATGGTTTTAAGAACATACTATGGTTTGCAATTGGTATCTTATACATATTCCCAATATGTTTTGAGTGATCGGTTGTGCTGTTTGTAATCTCGATGTAGAATTTGTTGAAAGCTTCTGCTATTTCCATCGGATCACGTAAAACTACATTCTTAACGCTAATACATTCGATGCCTTTATAGGACTGCACTGAGTTGGTTTTATCCTTTTTAATTTACACTTATTCTTCGCAGTTTTTAAATGTTTAAAATTGATATGCTGCTGAGAGATCTGGATGCATTTCCTAAGGATTGAGCTATATTTTTGCAATTGTAATCTTTTTTTTCGTGTGTTGTTTTTATAATAAGCATATCTTAGTTTCCTTTTATGTTTACTAGATTTACGTAACCCTGTTGTAATCCAAAATGGAGCCGTATTACTATTATTAATTTTCTTTCTTTCAATCGGGAAGCATAGTTCATAAAATAAACAAAAAATATCATAAAAACTGTTAAAAGCTTCATTGAGGTTATCCATATCAAAAACATCAGACCAGTTTAGGGACGACAAACATTCCTTGAATTTTTCCATGTACTCATTTTTATAATTTCTTGTCACCACATACCAATAATTTAATTTTATCGGTTTTCCCGAAATAGGAATTGATAAAGTCTGACCAGTGTTGTGGTCCGAAAGACACAATTCATGGATTTGTACTTTAGCTTCCTGAACATTGCTTATAAAATGGTCAATGCACGACTTTTGCCGTGTAGGTTCAGTGATATGAAAAATAAGATTATAATTAAGTACTATGTCACGTAAACGATTGGAAATGTTATTAATTTGAAGAATGTCTATATTTAAGTCACCTGTATTTTTTTTTTGTTATTCTTAATTGAGACTTTATGCAAAATTGTTTCTAAATTGTCATAAAATATGTTAACATTGCTATTTGGAGTTCGGTAAATACATAATACAATGAAATTCAGAGCAGGTATAGTGATTCCACAAAATTCAAAATGTTTTTCGATCGAAATCTGTTTACACAAAGGCAGTTCTACAAATTCAAAATTATTTCTAAGAAGAATGCATACGCCACCACGTTTATCTTTTTTTCTTGAATAACAGGATGCTAATTCAAAACTTTTTAGAGAAATATTACTCTCATTTCCGGCTTTGACAAAAGTTTCTGATAGGCAAATCATATCAATAAATATATTTTTTTGCAGGAAATTATCAATGTATAATTCCAATGTTTCGATTTTATTTAATAATCCTTCTATATTTTGGTGGAATATTGTTAAAATACCGTTACTTTGGGGAACGAAAAAACGTACAGCTTTGTATATATGTTTTGATCGCTACACTCTCTCGTCTACTTTGCACTTTGGTATTTTTATCAATGACAGAGAAGTAATCTAACAAGGTTGTTTTCTTTGGCTGGGTTTTTATCTGGTTATTGTCGTCAACATCGCTTTTAGCCATCTGGTTTTCAAAATATCGGCGTAATGTGGTTTGTACTAACGGTTTTTTCTTTGCAGGCCTTTTTAGGCTATTTATTAGGCTATCTATTATTATGTACATTTATAACAATAATATTACGTAATGTGGTTTGTACGAACGGTTTTTTCTTTGCAGGCCTTTTTAGGCTATTTATTAGGCTATCTATTATTATGTACATTTATAACAATAATATTTCATTTTTCCAAACGTTTCAAAACCCCTGAGAGCTCATACAGTAATTTACCGGGGTTTCTGTCATTCTCTCCTACACACAAAACGATTTGATCACGTTCAACATTTAGATGTGGATTTTTCTGTAGGTCTCCTAGGATATCTTCCGAAGTAGCAAACGGTTTTGTGCATGCGAAAATATCGAAGTCTTCGTACTTGCTGCAAAAGTCTTGTCGAAACAGAGGACGCAAGACCCGCACATTGCTGAGTACCGTAAATGAGTAATTTTGGTTTAGCGGCCGAATCATCCGTTGCTTTGGTACTGGTGGTATGAAAAGTATCCTTATTTTTCACTCATCATAAACTATGACTGTGCATCAAAATCCGTGCAGTAGTTTCAGTGTGATGTGTTCTTTTAAATAACTTTCAATCCCTATCCCTAAAAGGTTCCCTTTTAATTTTTTGGGATGAAAGTATCCAATCTCCTACCTTGTAGTATGAACTCATATCTTGCCAAATTTCATTTGAATTTATGAAGTAGTTTCAGTGTAATGCACGGCCAGAATAAAGACAGATACAAAAACAAAAATAAATAAAATAAACAGTTTTGCTTTGTAATGGACCCACCTTTCAACAATACACCTTTAGCGTATATTAACATAGATATGCAGGTACATTTTTACAACTTTGATGGACCTTTGTTCCTTGGATTGTAATGTATTGAACTTCTGATAGCTAACTTTACTGATTATAAAATTCAAAATGGATTTGTAATAGGTTAAGATCGACCTAATTTCAATGCATGTAAGCGAGGTTCGAAAGCTGAAATATTAAGTTCAATGTGGGCAGATTCTGGTCGAAACAGGCGTGTCGCTCACAACCTTATTAGCTGTATGCCTGGTATTTTGCGCGGTAGCGATGCTAACATCTGATTTATAGAACTCAACTTAATTGTCCACAGTATACTTTAAAGTGGCGTATGTGTATATCTCTTTGTATATTTTATATTTGTGTATCGTCTGCTTTAAAGCAGATGTCTTTTAAAGATTCGCTACAGCTCCAGAACACGGTTTATTTAGCGTTACAAAGGCCTTTGTAATAATAATAATATTTGTGGAATTCCTTTGAGATAAAGTGATCATCTGATGATCACTTATCGCCACTACCTGTGCAAGTAAGCTGTCAAGCCCCCTATAATTTTACTCAACTAATATGAGTTGTTTTTAGTGCATGGCAAGATATGTTAATTACAAAAATCAATCTAATCAGTTATTCTTTCTGTATCAAATGTCGAACCTCTCTTGTTCACTGGTGATAAAAGCAGAGTATGACATTGCATGCTATACCATATTGCATGTAGAGAAAAAGGAAGGTCGATCGTCGAGCTCGAAGGACAGTCGTGTTTTACCCGCGCTTTCAAGGAGTCGTGTTTTGTTCTACCCACGACCGAGGGAGTCCTAGTTATTTTCCTTAACCTTCCGTAGAAGTTAAAATAAAAGTGTTGAAAGATACCAGTGTAAATTCTGTGTTACATAAATAGATAATTTTGTGTCGGTGAAAAAAGGGTTTGTCGCCGCTCACAGCTAAAATAGCTAAACAGCTGAGTTTATCTAATTTATTCGATCTAGACCTTTTTTGATTCTTTTATAGATAAACAAAAGGTTCCTATCTTTCATGGAGAGACAAAATCTAAAAGTCTAAATCGGATGTTTACTCTGTCTTATTTTGTGCATGTATGTCTTATTTGATCGAAATAACGTGTAAACACTGAGGTTTCCTATGTACATAACATAATCTTATTTATCGACTTTATTCTTCCTTTTTTTACCATTTATGATATCGTAGCTATTAATATTCAACGTATTATAGAAAGTAAGAAATCATTCTGAAAAGAACGCTCTCCAGTTTCTTTGCCCTTTCTTCTGGACTAGTTTGTAACTTTCGGGAAACGGATGGTCAATAAAAAATACTTAAATTTACTTTAAATAAATATAAATAAATATATTCGGGACATTTCCACACCAATTATCTAGGCCCCAAACTAGGATACCCTGTGCTATGGGCACTAGATAACGGATAAACATACATACGTAAGAATATTACATCCATGACTCGGAAACAAACTTTTCTGCTCATCACACAAATGATTGCACCTTGCAGGATTCGAACCCGCGAATCATCGTACTCGTTTGATTAATTCCTTATTGCCTAACAAAGTCTTACATGATAATTATACAAGCTAGATAGCAGTCACGTGTGTATAGCATGCTATATCATACTCTGCTTATATCGCCAGTGAACAAGAGAGGTTCGACATTTGATACAGAAAGAATAAAGTGTTCTGAAGCGGTAGCGAATCTTTAAAAGACATCTGCTTTAAAGCAGACGATACACAAATATAAAATATACAAAGAGATACACACATACGCCACTTTAAAGTATACTGTGGACAATTAAGTTGAGTTCTATAGATCAGATGTTAGCATCGCTACCGCGCAAAATACCGGGCATACAGCTAATAAGGTTGTGAGCGACACGCCTGTTTCGACCAGAATCCGCCCACATTGAACTTAATATTTCAGCTTTCGAACTTCGCTTACATGCATTGACATTAGGTCAATCTTAACCTATTACAAATGCATTTTGAATGTTATAATTAGTACAGTTAGCTATCACAAGTTGAATACATTACAATCCAAGGAACAAAGGTCCAAAATAAAAAAATTACACAACGTAGGAACTTTACATTTTTACACTATATTGTAAAGACATTTACTAGACAATCATATTATAAATATAGAATACTTTATTAAGATAAGACTAAAAAAGTCTTGTTGTCTTGGGATTGTATTGTTAATTGTGAAATTTGTTGGGTAATATTTTGATCATTTGGTGAATTAATGTCATTTTATCAATATTTTATTGAATTACGGGAGAACTCAGTGTTTGTATATTATAAGTGCTTGATATTTTTGTGCTTAAACACTGTCTGTGTGTTGTCTGCCGCTGCCAATAACGTTCGAAGTACTCGGAAACGCGGTAGAAACGCTTCATCGGAACCAATTGTAGCGAAACAAAGTCGGACGATAGCTCAAAATAATGCACCAAACAACTTGTGTAACGAGTATTCAGAGAACGGATTCCAGATTTTAGGCACGAAACTAGACGACATTGGAAAACGTCTTTGCCTGTTAGAGCAGGAAAGAGTTTGTGTATTGACAGGCACTACGGAAAGTGAACAACAACGAGATTTCAATATAATACCGAGAGTCCATAATTCAGACGACAATTTTGTAGCTTCCGGATCTAGAGCTGAGATAACATATGTTATGCGTCCAACGGTAGAAAAACCCTTGTTTAGCGGACGTAACGAAAGTAACCCTATGCGATTCTTAAAGAAATTGAAAAGGTTCATTAATTCTATTAATGGGCAAAACCGTGCGACGGAAATTGCAACAGAATGTCTAACGGGATCTGCTTTGAGCATGCTAGAACTATATAGTGACACATGGGAAACGTCTAACGATTTTGAAGCAGATTTTTTGAAAGCTTTTTGGGCTCAACATCAACAAGAGAGAGCAAAATACGTATTAGTAATCTCATCGTGGAACTGTAGTTCGGGTAGTTCGATGAGCGAACACTTTGCGGAACAAATATATACTGTTAGGCTTTTAACCATTCCGTTGAGCGAAAGTGACATGGTTCATTCTATGATGAGGCATTTCCCTGTAGACGTGCAGAGGTTATGGTTTACTAGAAAAGAAACTGTAACGATATTTGCTGCGGCAGATTTCTTAAGAGATATAGAGCAGAATGTAGTAGCTGGGACAGGCGAGCGTTTGTTTAATCATTCAAATAGAGATAGTATCGCGGACCGGAAATTAGATGACAAAGTGCCATAGAAGTTAGTTTTAGGGTAGCAGGTACCCAGGTAAGCAGTGTTTTTTTAGGTTCGAATCCTGATAACAACTTTATTTTGGTAAAGAACGAGATTGAAAACTTATATTAGGTTCGAATCCTGATCAAAGTCTCATATGTTTTTATTAAGATAACAAAGTTGAAGATAAGGTTTGAATCCTGATCAAACTCTAATGTGTTCTTATTACGAGAACGAGGATGAAGATTAGGTTCGAATCCTGATCAAATTCTAATGTGGTTTTATCACGAGAACGAGGCTGAACATTGGGTTCGAACCTTGATACAATTATTGAGTTTTTATTTAGAGGACGAGATTGAAGATTTATATTCGGTTTAATTTCCGAATTAAAATTATTATTTGCAAGTGTCAAAGAATAAAATGTTTCAAATTTAGTCAAGATTGATAGAAGATTCGGGTTCGATTTCTTATTATCAATATTTGTAATTCGTATTCAAGAGTAAGGTGTTTCATATATACACGTGTTTTAAAAGAGCTATTGGGTTCGAATCCGAAACTTATTTTTATAGTGGGGACAGAGGGGATGATGATGGTGTACTAAGATAATATAGAAGTGACCGATATTATCGACACCGATACTAAAATACACTAATAGAGAAAAGATTTGATAATATGTATGTTTGTTCGCACGCTACTGAACCAATTGCGATGCGGTTTTCTCTATTGAATATACTAAGTTTTGATTTAAAAACTGGTGAACTTGGTATCTCAATCCGATGAGTAGGAGCCAAGCCATGGATAAACATCGGTTTGATAGCTAAGGAATTTTGATTAAATATTGATACTCGAATATTGTTTTTTTAGTCCTGGAATGTATCTATAACCTAGAGAAATGACCACGTTTGTGAAACCGTGGTCACATCTAGTAAAACATAAAGGTCAGTTTCATTATTTGAAAACATATACGTTTAGGTACGAGCTTTACAAAAACTACTGATCACTGAACTAGGCAAGCAGTTCCAAATTTAATTAATTGAAAGAATTTTAGAGTAGTATAAGAAAGCATTGAGGTATGAATTATTATAACTCTTTTAATTTGTAACCGCAATCATATTAAGTTAAAGTTAGGTTTTCGTACAAAGAGTTGAGATACAGTACAGTTTATAGGTAAAAAGCTGAAGAAATGCAGTAAATCTATTGATGTTTTATAAAAACGCTGAAAGTGCTTAAATGATAATTAAGCCGTTATATTAAATATCAAATATGTATGAGCTAAATCAAAGGTATGATGAAAAAAAACACATATGATAAAATAGATAATTACAATACAAAAATTAAATTAAACCAGTATTGTAACTAGCTAATACGTAGAAGGTGATGTCATCGGCAAGCGACAGGAAAAAGTGCTAAAGGTGAAGAGGTCGGAGGGTGGCTAATAGCCTAAAGTTCAAATTAATGACGATAATTGATTAGAGTTACAGATGACTAAAAGTCGGAGAGTGGGTTGTTAGTCACACGTTTAAAGAAATAGCGATGATTAACTAATAATAACTTAGTTAATTTAATTACAAAGAGATACAAAGGTGCAAGGGTGGACGCAGGTCATAACTGATGAAATTACCTATAGTGTTTTTTTTAGGTAATCAGTGAACAGTGTAAAGGTCATAATGTAAATGATCTAAATAAAAATAGCAGGTCCTCGCTAATGAGACATTCATAATTCGCTCAGACGCTTGCAGTTTTCTGTATCATCAACAGAGACACTTTGTCAAACTGTAACTTAGAGAAAACAAAGATAAGGAATCTAAATATTGCGTAAACAGAAGCAGTTAAACAATTGGTTTTAGGTCGTATTTTGTGAAAATTAGTCACTTGAAATTCTGCGTGATCATTTTCATAGGGTGGGTGTAATGGATATAAAATCCACATTCCTTTTTTTTAGTTATAACGCAAAAGCCTGATCTGTATTGAAACTTTCTAAAACCCACACGTGTTAAACAGTTAAAAATAGACAAAGGCGCGAATAGCAATTTGTTATTTCAAAAGAACATTTATTGAAATGTCATTTTTGAAATAACAAATTGCTATTCGCGCCTTTTTTATGTATTTTGGTCGATATCTCCGTCAATTGCGGACCGATTTTAAAAATTATTTTTTGTTTGAAAGTATGTACTCTTCAAATGGTCACATAAATTGTATCAAAATTGATTCAGCAGTTTTTCGAGAATAAATGGTTATGTTGTGTTTATATTGCCTTTATTTTGTGTTTATATCTAAGATTTCTAAACCGATTTAGATGGTTGTTATTTTATTCAAAATTGTGAATTTTCCATGTAGTTCCATATAACTTTATCAAAATTAGTTTAGTAGTTTAATAAGAAAATCTTTTTTTTTTATAGGTTATGTTCTCTCTATCTTGGGATTTCTGAACCGAATTAGATGATTGTTTTTATTTGAGTCAATAGACCTCTAGTGTGGTACTGTATAAATTTTATCAAAATTGGTGTAGTAGCTTTAAACAAGCTTTAATTTAATTCACTGTGTTATAATGTTTAGGACTGGATTGCAAGTCAATTTTGAACAATTTAAGGACGTCCAAAGATGCTGAAGTTTTGCACATGGATGTAGTTCTGATGACAATTAAAAAACTACAGTAGGAGTAGTAGTAGTCAAAGGAACTACACAATCGGATGATGGAATCCCTTCGAGTTTGGGCTCATTTGGTTTGTCTTGATGAGATCATGTCTGGTTTTATGTGGTATCAAGGGTCTGATGATGGAGCCGGAAGGTAGTCACACCGTTTAAGACATTATCTTTTTGAATAAACTCAACCATATTAATAATTATGGCTCGGCTTGGCACCGCCTTCAAAAAACTCTTTCTTATCTTATGTTGTATTTATGCATTATTATTACGTTGGTAATTTCGAAAAAGTGATACTGTTCTGGCTCAATTGTAATTATTTTATTCTTTTTAGTGGTTGTTTACAAAATAACGTTTTTATAATGAAGTCGTTTTCTTTCTTTTGTTTGGAAAATATTTTATTGCTTTATAAGGAGAATCAAAGGCCATGCTTGATATTTTATTACTTTATAAGGAGAATCAAAAGCCACGGTTGAAATTTTATTACTTTATAAGGAGAATCAAAAGCCACGGTTGAAATTTTATTACTTTATAAGGAGAATCAAAGGCCACGGTTGATATTTTATTACTTTATAAGGAGAATCAAAGGTCACGGTTGATATTTTATCTAATAAATTAAGGAACCCTTATAGCGGTTTTCAAACTTTTTTTGACGGATCCCTTTTGGAAAATCCTGTTGTTTCCACCTGTTTGTCTGTCCATTCGTCTGTCTGTTTATCCATTTGTATGTCCCTAGTGTTTTTTTTAAGCAAGTAGGCAATAATTTGACTATGTAAAAGCCCAAAAAGAAAAATCTAAATAAGTTGAAAAAAAAAAAAAACAAGGTTCTTTTGTTTCTCTTTACGTAAAACTCTCGGTGTTATAAAGCCCGCTCGCATCAGCAATCATCAATGTATACAAAGAAAGAGTTATCATATTTACAACAGGACAAACAAATACTGACAAGTGTTAGGTACCTTGCCTTTGTCTTTATTAGTTCGCGGGAAATCTCAAGTGTAGCAAATAAATAGTTGCTAGCCCCAAACTAGGATATCCTGTACCATGGGCACTAGATAACAGATAAACATACACGAGTTTCGTACACGGCCGAAGGGCACACATTCACGACTCGGAAACCAACAATTCTGCTCATCACTCAAATGGCACCTTGCGGGAATCAAACCCGCGGCCGTTTGATTTCTTAGTTAGGGTCACTAACCACTAGACCAACCGGTCGTCAAAGTATAAAGCTAAAGCAATTTAGTTTTTCACGCCTGGCTTTTTTTCCCTGTGATAACCAGAAAACAATCAGCTACTTAGGTTGCTATTATTTCTTGTACTGTTGGTAATTCTGTGGTTTAGTGCTTTAGTGCTAGATGTTAGATCATAGTGCTAAACATATGAAATAGTGCCAAAAACAGCAATGAAAGTATTACAATGGAAACACTGAACGCTACGGCACGCTGGCGCTTCTTTCGATTCAGACGATTCAAGCTTGCCGACTCAGGCGCATCGGATGATGACGTCATCAGAATCCGTACGGGATTTGGTTGCCTTCCGAATTCTTCTAGCGATTCGGCACGTTCGGTTCGGATAGGTGCGTGGGGTCTCATAGCATTTCATACAAAGAATTCCAAAATTCGGCTCCATAGACGCGTGTGGCGCGTTCTCCTCCGGTAAATGCGCGTTCACCTTTAACATTAATGTTTATGATACGTTTTTTAAACAGAACACATTTGTATAGACTCACTTTTTAGCCGACTACGGCGAAGCCAGCGAAGGGTAATGAAGTAAACAGTGTATGTATCGCCCCTATATCTCGACTACAGTCGGGTAAAAAATAACCTATGACACTCTTGCGATGAAGACGAATCGATTGATACCTCGCATGTACAAATAAGACCAAGTTTTTAGTTTGTGCACATAACGCTTCTTTTGCCTTGCCGTAGTCGGGTGAATAAAAATAGCCTAATAACACTATCAAACATTAAGTGGAAGCGATTGATAAAATCGGACCAAGTTTTAGTTTAAACATATAACCCTTCCTTTTCTTTGCAGTAGTTGAGTAAAAAAAATAGCCTGTGACACTTTATACATGAAGACGACTAACTGACACTTCTTTTGTCAACATCGAACCAATGGGGACGACGCTATGGTGGAACATCCACATATACATACAAACATACACTGTTAACTTCATTATCCTGCACTTGCTTGGCCGTAGTCGGGTAAAAATAAAAACCATTTAAATATTATATAAACATTACTTTTTGGCTCTTTATTTGAAAGAGCATACCCCATACAAACTGAATCGAAAAGTTGTTTGTAGTAATCTATTCGAAGTCGGATTCGTAGGGTTCCGTACGTCCGAATGAAACAACAGGAACCGTCTGTCATTTAATAAATTTTGAATAGAGGATACTTTAAGAGGACATTTTTTTATGAACTTCGTTATGAACCTTATCACATATCAAATGAAATAAATTATGGTAGATGTCATAAATTCATCACTTTAATATAAATGGTTTCAGAGTTATTGAAAAATATAGATGAACATTTGCCGTTCCCCCTTCACTCATCTCCGAAACTACAGCATCTTAAATAAATTTGCGTTATGAGAGAACACACATTAAAAACAGTAGAATAGAAAACTTATTCTTTTTTGAAGTTGGTTAAAAGTCAAACTGTTTTGTCGGCAATTTTAAGCCTTTGGCTGGGTTGGGTGTATTCGTATCATCTGTGAAGAAGACGGTTCAGCTCCTATCAAGTGGCTCCAGGCAAGGCTACATTACATTTACGGTTGTCTGGAAGAGATCGCTCTTTAGCGATAACACCGTCGACTACTTTATTGTAATATATATTTTATGTTGTATCCTTGTGTGTATTATTTTAGGTTTGCAATAAATTGTGACATAACTGTATTGTAACATTTTGTTTGTAAGTTAAGTTATCAGAGCCGCGCGCGGAGCGTCGTGCGCGTGAATGTCAGCGGGTCATGGCTCAGCAGGTCATGTTGATAACAAAATAAACATATACGTGCACGTCTTGTATTTGCCAAAATAATTTCGACCGTAACTATCGTAATTTAAAGTGATTTTACTTTAAATAGTACGTAAATTTAAATAACCTTGGATGTTATTTTGATTTGATGAAGTATTCAGGAATACAGAATGAGAAAGGTCTTTATTTCTTTATTTATACTTTATTGCACAATTAAAAAAGTACAAATGGCGGACTTAATA
Organism: Alsophila aescularia; assembly: GCA_946251855.1. Taxonomy (NCBI): domain Eukaryota; kingdom Metazoa; phylum Arthropoda; class Insecta; order Lepidoptera; family Geometridae; genus Alsophila; species Alsophila aescularia. Next base: position 62,940,827 of record OX276374.1, read on the forward strand.
CTAAAAGTATTATCTACCAGTCAACCAAACAATGCAATGAAAGAGAGGTTGTAGGCGTGCAAAAAATAAAAAATAAAATATGAGTCATAGTGATAAACAGCTAAGTAGATGAAGCTTTAAAATAATGATCTCTGACCAACTTCTTGAAAACAACTTTGGATGCTGCTTTTCTTGTTTGTACAGGTAGCATATTCCATAGACGGACTGCGGCGACTTCGAAAGAGTTAACTTTGAAAGAGGTTCTGTGCTTAGGAGTACAAAGGGTTAGGGCACCGGTGGATCTAAGGTGGCGATCGTGTGAATCGGATAGGAAGCTAAAGGAGAATTTTAAATAGGAGGGTGCTTTGGGATCACTTAATATTGAGAAAAGTAAGCTGAGTAATCTGGCATTCCTTCTATCTCAAATTTTAAGCCACTTAAGTTTGAGACGATACTCTGAGATATGATCATACTTTCGAAGACCAACGATGAAGCGAATACAGGTATTGAGTAATCGTTCTAACCTATTTAGCTGGTCTTCAGTGAGATCAAGGTAACAGATGTCAGCATAGTCGATAATTGGGAGGAGAAGGGTGTTGACAAGAGAGATTTTAGTTTTGAGAGGAAGAAAGTTTTTTTTGAAGTCTATGTTTCTCTTTCAAAGACTTTCACGTAAAATCCTCGTCAAAAGAGTCGTCCGGTCATATTACTGAATTCCTAGAGTTAACATGAATTAACAAACATAAATTAATACATCAGATATTATGTAATTCGTATGAAGTTCTTCTACGTTTTTTATGATATTTTTGTAAACCGTTAAGTGTTTTCTATAGGTAGATGTGCTACAGGATTCTGATCAAGTAGAAATTTTACGATGATGTAGAACTTTGAAACGTCACTGCCTCGTAACATAACTGATAACCGAGATAACAACTGTAGACGAATCAAGGTCAAAATCTTTTAGCTATTCGATCACTGGGTGGTGATATATCGCCAAAGCGAACTACTGCGCGCATACTGCGCGTGCACACGCGGCTAGCAATTTGTTTTGTGTTCATATCATTTAAGTTACATTCTTGAGCGATGGTAGCCTAACGGTTCAATAGTGCAACTAAAAATCCAACGATACCGGGTTCAGTTCTAGGCTTATCTAAGCTCTTTTCGAAGCTGACACACTGACTTTATGTTAAGTTATGCGTAGTTTTTCATCACTCCTTGCTTCAGAAGACACGTTCAGCTATCAGTCCTGGCTGTTATTGATTAATAGAAATCGTTAAGCCATTTCAGAGGCCTTCGAGTGGCCTTACAATATTTGACTACCTCACACGACAAACAAACTTTTTTCTTTGATAGCTTCATAACAAATTTAAATAACTAAGTGCTTACGCCTTCCCGTAACCGTACATTTATAATAATGACCGCGTTAAATTTTGTCATAACGCTTCTATTTGGCATTGCTAATGAAACAGCGCGCACTATCCGTCGGTGACCTGTGCGTAATTATATTTATCGCTGTCGTTTAAAACTCTTACGTGGCTTCTTAGCCAAGACTGTACCGGAATATGTGTATTAGGATTTATTACACATATGGTACCGGGTAGGTGTTTCGCAACATACATACTTACTCGTTGTTTCATATCGCTGTGATAACCCACAGCATGCCCGTGATGCATGATTGATGTATATGAGCCTACTCATCTGTTTGTACCTATCTAGTATCCTGGCGCGCGGGAAGCGTCGACCAGTAATAAACCAGTGTTCCTACTAAGCGGTTGTTTCTGTTGCCCTCATACACCTCATTGGCGAACGTCGTTGGACCTACCCACGCTTTCATTTAATTATTAAAAATGACATCTTATATTGGCAATTTACAAGTTTTCGATCATAAATTAAGCGAATGGGCAATATTTAAAGGCAAGATGTTGCAGTTTTTGAAAATCAACAGTGTAAATGAAGAGAAAAAAAGTGGAATTCTTCTTACGTATCTTACCGATGAGACGTACCGCTTAGCACGTAACTTAGCGTTTCCTAATGATTTGGAGACGCTGGGTTTTACGGACCTGGTCAATTTGCTCGATAGCCATTTTAAGCCGAAACAGTGCTCATTTGTGGACAAGGCGAACTTTCATGGAGCGAACAGAAGTCCAGGCGAATTGTTAGGAGACTGGGCGGCGCGACTATGAGGTCTTGCGAGCTATTGCAACTTCGGCACCGCTTTGGAAACGAACCTGAGGGATCGTTTCGTCCTCGGCCTGGGCTCAGGCCCGGAACGCGACAAGTTATTTGAACAGAACCCGTCTACGCTAACGTTGACACGGGCTATTGAGTTGGCAGAGCAAGCGGCTTGTGCCAAGCAGGCGAAGGTCATGATGAGCGCCAGGGAAGCTGGCCCTATCAAGGAGGAGCCGGTATATCGTGCTAAATTCCAAGATCAAAATGGCCGCGGTGAAGACGCGCGACGATACCGCGCCACTGGCGCTGGTTATTCAAATTCGTCACGTTGTTCGGTTTGTGGACTGAAAAATCATATAAGTGACAAGTGCCGGTACAAGTCTTATAAGTGTCTAAAATGTGGTAAAAAAGGACATCTAAAAAAAGTTTGTGTTAATGATAGGAAGTCGTGCGTTTATCATGTTGTCGACGCGGAAAAGGAATGCAAAGATAACCGGGTCAAGGACACGTCTTGTGAGGAATGCCAAAACTTTAATTTAAGGTATGTCACTAATAAGGCCATCCAAATTGATCTTAAATTAGGGAATCAGGAAATGACGATGGAACTCGATTCAGGTTCTGGCAGCTGTGTAATTTCAGAAAAATTGTACAAAGAGAAATTTATAAATTACCAGTTACAAAGAAGCCTAGTTAAAATGTGTTTGTACAACGGCCACAAAATATCTCCTTTAGGTTATTTTAATATAGAAGCTGTTTTTAACAACACAAGGAAACTTTTAAAAATATTTGTTGTTCAAAATGGAGGGCCGCCATTACTGGGAAGAGATTTCATGTCTGCATTTAAATTAATTATAACGACGGATATTAACTCTCTAAATAATAGTGACACAGAATTACATACTTTGTTGGAAAAGTTTTCGGATTTATGGCTTGATGAATTATGATGATATGCTTGATGCTTGGGTACGTTTACTAAATTTACAGTCAGCTTACAGTTAAAAGATAACTCTGTCCCAAAATTTTTTAAACCACGAACTGTACCTTTTGCCCTTAGAGATAAGGTCGAACAAGAGTTAAGTCGATTAGTAGGTTTAGGTATTTTAGTTCCTATTAATCATTCACTTTATGCCACCCCTATAGTGCCCGTATTGAAAGAGAATGGTCAGGTGAAAATAGCCGGTGATTTCTCAGTTACACTGAATAGGGATCTGATAATAGATAAGTACCCCCTGCCTCGAATTGTTTTTGCAAAAATTGGAGGAGGTGAAATGAGGTGAGGTGTTTGCAAAAATTGGAGGAGGTGAGCTATACAGTAAAATTGATTTAAAAAATGCATATAATCAATTTTGCTTGGAAGAATCATCTCAGGAGCTTACGGCGATTAATACACATAAGGGTCTATTTAAATATACTAGATTAGTATACGGTCTAGCCAACGCTCCTGCAATTTTCCAAAAATCTATGGAAACACTTCTTTCGGGGATAGATGGAGTGAGCATATGGCTTGACGATATCTGTATTACGGGGGCTAATAGGACTGTCCATATGGAAAGACTAGGAAAAGTTCTAGGTAGACTAAGTGAGGCAGGATTGCGTCTGCATAAGGACAAATGCGAGTTTTTTAAAGAAAGTGTGAAGTATTTGGGTTACGTTATAAGTAAAGAAGGATTAACGACTTCTCCAGATAAAGTTCACGCTATAATTGATGCACCGGAGCCCACTAACGTCACCGAAGTAAAAAGGTTTTTGGGCGTAGTAAATTATTACAGGAGTTTTATTCCGAACGCATCATCCGTACTGAGCCCACTTCACGAGCTACTGCGTAGCGATGCAGTATGGGAGTGGGGCGAGCGACAGCGGCGTAGTATGGCCGCCGTGATGCGCGAGCTGGCGTCGGAGCGCGTACTCGCACACTTCGAGCCCGCAGCGCAGCTGACACTAGCGGTGGACGCGGGTCCGGCCGGCCTCGGCGCCGTGCTCTCGCAGCGCGCCAGCGACGGCGCGGAACGCCCGCTCGCCTATGCTTCTCGTTCGCTCACAGGTAGTGAACGAAATTACAGCCAAATACAAAAAGAAGCGACTGCTATTATATTCGGGGTTAGACGTTTCCATCAGTATCTATACGGCCGAGAAGATCCATTTATTTTAAAAACCGACCATAGGCCTTTGGTTTCAATTTTTGATAGTAAGACAGGTATACCGGTAACAACAGCGCTGAGGCTACAAAGGTATGCTATTATATTATCCGCGTATAATTATATAGTGCAGTACGTGTCCAGCGAAAATAACTTGATAGCGGATTATTTTTCTCGTGCCCCGTTACAATGTAATAAGATGTCAGATCAAACAGATAGCGATATAGATACCTACTATGCACTCAGGTTTCTCGACGAGGTATCACCGGCGATTACAACTACAGATATTGTACAGACGACCGAACGCGACAAGACCCTAAAGACCGTCACTAGGTATTTACAACGTGGCTGGCCGCGTAATGTTAAATGTAAATCGATATTGCCATATTTTCAATGCAAATCGGATTTACAATTCGAAAAGGGTTGCTTATTTAGGGGGCATAGGGTAGTTATACCGTCGGTGCTGAAGGAAAGAATGTTACGGGAACTGCACGACTCCCATCTAGGTATAATTAAAAGCAAGAGTAACGCACGAAGTAGGATGTGGTGGCCGGGCATCGATGGCGACATCGAACGTTGGATCGGCTCATGCGAGACATGTGCTATGGCGCGCGCGGCGCCACCGCGAGACCCGCCAGCGCCTTGGCCCGCCGCCGCGCAGCCCTGGCAGCGCGTGCATATCGACTACATGACCGTAGAACAAAGGGTATATTTGGTGGTTATAGATTCACATAGTAAATGGATGGAGTGTTTATACATGCATAATGGAACTTCAACGAGCGCGTTGATAATGAAATTAAAAGGTATTTTTTCCACTTTTGGAATACCGGCCGCGCTGGTATCCGATAATGATGTAAAAATAAATTCAGGCCAATTTAAAACGTTCTGTTCTGCTAATGGTATAAAATATATGACGTCACCCATTTATCACCCGCCTAGTAATGGTCAAGCCGAAAACTCCGTCAGGACATGTAAGAAAATGTTAAAGTGTATAATTAGGGAAAATTTACCGCTGCATGAAATTCATGAAAAATTGTTAGGATATTTGTTTAATTATAGGAATACCGTGCATTGTACCACTGGTGAAACTCCGGCTAAATTAATGTTTGGAAGACACTTACGATCGCGGCTCGATATCATAATGCCGTTGGAAATGAATCACGAGGATTTACCGGAAGTACCGGGCAAAAGACGTTTTGAGATCGGTGATTCGGTATGGACCCGATGGTACAGTGCAAGGAAGGAAACTTGGAAATTAGGATTTATTAAGGAGAGGATAGGTAATAAAATGTACAGAATTTTTATAACCGACTTAGATGTTTACTGTATTAGACACGTCGATCAGATGCTGAAATATACTGGTAATGAGAGCAACCTCAATGACAAAAATTGTTGCAACGTGCCTCATCAGTTTCATTCAGCACCACCCACTCGAACCAGCACCGCTGATGTTGCACCTCCACTGGAATGTTCCGCGCCCGTGAGAAATCAACCCGCGAGCGACGTTGTCGAGCGAGCGGTGGAAGAGGAAACTAATGAGGCACGACTGCCACCAAATAGTGAAGGTGACGTAGATGAAGTAGGAGGGGAAGAATGGGGTGATTGTGAAGGCGAGGAAAGTGAGCGAGGGTCCGCAGAGAGCGCCACCGCACAGCCACCGCCGCTCACAATCACACGGTCTAGACGCATAAGGGAAAAAGTAGATTATGCAAAATATTATAAGTAGGTAAACAAGAGTTATAAGTTGTATTATTCACATATTGTAAGTTGATTTCTTTTGTTAAGTATAGTATTTATCATAATTAAATGGTGTTATGTTTTGTTACCAGGTATCAAAATTAAGTGTGGAGGAATGATGTATATGAGCCTACTCATCTGTTTGTACCTATCTAGTATCCTGGCGCGCGGGAAGCGTCGACCAGTAATAAACCAGTGTTCCTACTAAGCGGTTGTTTCTCTTGCCCTCATACACTTCAATGATGCATTGTTTACCCAAAAATATCATCTTTGGACGATAAGTTCAGAAAAACTAGCAAAGAAATTAAACGTAACAATTGACATCGTCAGATAAACAGTAGAATAGTAGACTTTACCGCAACTTCATCCGCGTGATCTTCAAAATCGCTTCGAAATAGTTCCATGGACATAGTTACTTATCATTCTACAGCCATTTAGCTACTGAGAACTTACTGGAACTTAATGTACCTAACACGTAGTAGGTACTTTGAAAATATTGTTGAACAACTCTACCATCAGTTAACATAAGGTTTGGTTTTAGCTAAACCCTAGGTTAAAAAACACTGGGAACTAAGTACGGTGAGTACTTAGTTCCCAGTGTTTTTTAACCTACGGTATATATTATACTGTAATTCTAATTGTGCAGCATAGTGTTCCAATGAATTATTTGTTATCAAATATATAGCCACCTTGCTCATCTTCAGCCTTGCCTTCTTTTCGAAATATTTTAGGCCGCCATTTGTGACGCTTATGTTTGTAAGACCGGGTGGTTCGAAAAATAGAATAACTTTTTTATCCACCATTAAAATGAGTTTGGATTTCGTGTAGTTTTCTCATCCCCCCACCTTTAGATTAGACCTACCTGCACTGCTGACGTGGATGCACATCTCGGAGGTTTGGCACCAAACTCTGGTCACAGTCTATTTTAAGAGCTTTTGATTTGTATTTTTGGATGAATATTTTTTGCTGTTCCTGTCATCTTGAACACTGAAGAAGGCTGTTGTCATAAAAAGTATGATTTTCAAATGTTTTGACTAATATCAATAAACATTAGTCAAACTTGGTACTTTCTGGTGTTATAAGTACACGAGTGTAAAGATTTATAAAAGAGATGAGATTTATGATACATCTTTGTTTGTAACGTATTTTTAATAGTTGGTTACGTAAAAGGAGCCTGTAATATTCCTTATTAGGAAAATCTTAGGTGAAAAACTTGGTGTGTAGGAATGACGTCACCAAAGATGTAAGTCAAATGCACGTCACAAGTGGCAGGATAATTCAACATGGCGGTCCGCGTTTTTCTGTTTTTTGTTGAACATCAACAAAATTTCGTTCTCTTTGGCCTCGAGTAATTGAGAAGTAAAATATCGTTATAAGATCCTGGCGGTACAGCAATAACGATTGAGTACAGGACTTGTCGCCCTTTTGTTACCTTCTTTTTTCAATCCAGACATTTCAATGCTTGCGTGTGCTGGTCACGTGACATTTACAAACGACATGTATGAGCGCTTTAGAAGGTCCGTTTGTTTAGGGAATGGCATTTTTGAAATGGTAACAGACGAAGTGTTTATTTTATTATTAACGATGCAATGTATTTTTAAAAAACGCTTTATATTGATTAAAATAAAACTGGGTGTATACTTATAAAAAAATAAGTTTATTTCTGAATCCAAATCGATAAGGTATGTTTTTTTATTATTGTACAGTTTTTTTTTTTTTTTTTTAAGTCCTGGTTAAATACGGCGCTCGGGTTTTCACCTAGTATTAAATCATGATTTATAAAATAAATGTAAGAAATAACATTTTTATACGTTTCTTCGTAGTTTATCATCAAATTACATTAATTATTGATAATTTATTCATATATTATTAAATTATTTACTCCGCTTACAGTATTCACCAAAGCGCGCAGCAAGTCAAACACAGAATTATTATGCATAACATAAAAACTAGTAAGTACGTATATTAATTAGATAAGAAAGTGATACAATGGTTCAAAAAGTGGTTCAATTTTGTACAAAAGATATAAATTTCTGGTTCCTGCGCAATCAGGTCATTGAGCAAATGTATGGCCTGGGCCGTGGGATCATATTTAGCAGGCGCCGCGCGCGCGCCGCCATCGCGCCACTGCAGCCGGTCTGGCGCGAACAATGCGCAGCGAGCCAGAGCAAGAGGGTTATCAATTTGTTGTCGAGCAGCAGGTAATAGTGCAACGACAACGCACACTTAAGTCTCAACTCCTACGTGTTGACACCTACCACTCCGGCGACGAACAGGGACGGATATAGAAAAGGGTAGTATCCATATAACTTTTTGTATAAAAATTGGGCGAATTTCCGCTGGACGCGTTCGAACATAATTTTATATTTCTGCTCATGCGGATCCTAAGCAATTTCTAATCTACTGCGTACAAATGCGTAGTATAATGTGATTATGGCATTTCTGTCGCGGAATCTGTACGCCTGTCTCATGTCGAAACAAAGAGACTTGAAAGAAATTTTACAAATTACTAAAATATGATGATTAAAGGTTAGTTCTCCATCTAATGTCACTCCCAAGTCGCGGATTTGTGTGACACGCTCCAGATTGACATCGGAAATGTAATAATTATACTGAAGAGGCGCACGCAACCGGGTAAATGTAATCAATTTGCATTTCGAGCTGCTAAATTCCAAATGGTTCAGTTCACTCCATTTCACCACACTATCGACATCCCTCTGAAGCGCCTCACAGTCACACTCAACCTACACCCAAACACAGCTTCAGGTCATCGGCAAACATCAGACACTCAGCCGCCCTGACAACCTTCGGCAGTTCATTAATCATGATAACAAACTGGGTCGGTACCAACGTTATTTAAGCGTTACCACATAGTACATACTCATAAACATGAATTTCATCCGTACGTGAATGTTCAAATAGAAAGACACAAAAAAACGGCAAAAAGCGTGAAACAAAACTCTGGAACAATATATAATATTTATGTCATTAAATCTATTAATATGGCTATCAAATAACTTTCAAAGGGTCGCCAGACTATCCTTATATAATTATAATACAACAAAGAGGTTACCTACAACAAGACATAAGTTCAAAAACTAAACCCCGACTACGGTCGGGTAAACATTTGCCTAGGACACTCTACGATAAAGACGAATCGACTGATACCTCGCTTGCCAAAATCGGACTAAGTGTTTAGTTTGAACGAATAACCTTTCCTTTGCCTTGCCGTCGTCGGGTAAAAAAATATAGATTATGAAACTATATATAAATAATAAAAATTATAATAGTAAAATAGTTTTTATTGAAATAAGCTCCGGTTACAAAACCATATCAATCATTGGTCCCCCCCCAAACAGGTTAACCTGTATCTAGCTTTCCCGCCCGCGACTTCATCCGCGTGGACTACTGTTTATCGCGAAAAAAGCATCCTTTGTGCTTCAAGGATATTAAAAACCGATGCAAATGTAGGTATAGCAATTTTCTTGAAGTTTTTTAACAGGCTTGTTATTTCGTTTTCATTGCAACTGTTCTTTACAGCGAGTAATTAGCATTTTCTAGTTTTCCCGTGAAAACTTTCAATTTTCTGGGATAAAAAGTATCCATTGTTTTATTTTAGGGTATAAAATATCTCCATTCAAATTTTCATCAAAATCCGTCTAGCCGTTATTGCATGAAAGCTCCCCAAACAAACAGACAACGTTTCACTTTTATATATTGGTATGGATTATTTGGTACCTACAATTACAACCTTAAGACAAATCGATTGACACCTCGTTTGTCATAATCGAACCAATAGGAGCAACGCTATGGTGGGACATCCCCATAACCACATACATAGATAGACTGTTAAACTCATTACCCTTCCCTCGCTTTGCTGTAGTCAGGTAAAAAGACAAAATTATTTAATAATAAGAAACACATACCAGCATTTAAGCATTTTATACAATGTGAAGCATTTTATACAATGTGAAGCATTTTTAACAAAGTAATATATATATTTTTTTTAAATTGGTTAAATAACTTTGCGTAATTACACAACACATACGAAGGGTTCATGGACGGGGACGGATTTACGTCACGCATTCCTAAATTACAAGTTAAAAGTATTAGTTTACCAAAATTTTATACCTATTATCGTTATTTCGTTCGTCACACACTCGTTCACCGTTTTTTTAAGTAGGTGACAGCCAAAGATGTGATAATATGTAGTACAAGCTTTCGCCTGCGACTTCTTCCACGTGGACTACAGTTTATCGAGAAAGCATCCTATGTTCTTCTACGATATTAAAAACCAATGCAAAAACATCACGAACGTTGGTGCTATACATACCTACTTTGTGTGCACCAAGCACCAAGGCTCTTAATGTTTTTTGACAGACTTGTTATTTGTTTCCTTGGCAACCGCGAGTAATCAACATTTTCCAGTTTTCAAACTTATAATTTTCCGGGATAAAAAGTATCCAATGTTTTATGTATTTATTTACTACTGTATTACACTAAGAAAGTACAAAAGTAGAACTTAATGCTCTAGCATTTTCTGGCAGTCATCCACAATGAAGGGTTAGGGGAAAAATTACCTAAGTCACATTCACAAAATTTTACAGCATAGACATTTAAGTTTAGAAAGCATTTTATTCAATAAATTATTATTTTTATTATTATTTATCAAAATCCATCAACCCGTTTACACAATAAGATACGCCTAAGACATTTTTAATCAATATCAAAGTCAAAGTCAAAGTATTTTATTGTAAATAGGCAAAAATAATAGCACTTTTACAAGTCAACATTAACATCATGAACAGAAGAGATTTACATAAAATATTATAAAAAGATCAAATCAATCCAAATTTAGATAAACTAAGTATTCTTTGAGTTTGAAAAGGAAATTTCCCTTTCATGTGCCAACAGAGTTAAATCTCACACTGGAAAAGGACCCCTGACTCTACCGGTGCTTCGGAAATACGCCCGTTAGAGAAGAGAGCACCAAGAAACTCTACGGGGATGTATTTTTTCCATATTTGTTCATTCTTTATATATTTTTCAAATGTCACAATTATAACAAAACATGTAAACTACATATATAAAAGGTAAAAGTGACAATGAGATATCATATGATATATATGATATTATATGATCACTTATTATTATCATGGAGCTTGGAGACATGCATTTCTGTCATTCATATAATCATTTACATTGTAATACGCTTTCTTTATGAGATTTACTTTATCTAAAGTGTTAGTTAATTTTCTGTTTTATGTCGTGTTTAAATAAAAAACCTGTAGCTACACTTTGATCACTTTGTTTTAGTATTTAATTTAGTTTAGGTATAAGCACTGAATATATAATAATACCACGACTGTAACGTTTTTGATGTTGTTGTAGATAGTGTCAGCTGTTTTTAAAGCCACGTAGTAAATTAAAACATTATTTCGCGCTTTTTATTGGCAACATTACGTTGTAATCAAAAATACAAATTATCGGCAATTTCGAGGGTAATTTGTAAAAAAAAATATAGTTTTGTTGAATTTTTCTATCCAGTGAGAGTAGTTTATAATTGTATTGCTGCTCGCTCGTTCGCCGCCAGTCCTCAACCTACGTCGACCTGTGAAGCATGCAAACAGCTTTCGAGATCCTAGCATTAATTTGATCTCGAATTTTGTTTGTACGTTTCTTGGGTGCATCCTACAGCCTAAACGGCTTGATGATGGATTTTGATAAAATGTGAGGTGTCATTGGATTCGTCTTGATCGTCAGAGTGCTATAGGATATTATGAAGTGTCAAGAAAACTAATATGGCGTATTTCTTACAAAACAAAAAATGACCAAACCCTATGGAGAGAGGTAATAAAATGAATACACTATCGAGAGATGTAATAAAATGAAAACCCTATCGAAGAGGTGATTGTATATCCGACGAAACAAAAAATGACCAAACCCTACGGAGAGAGGTAATAAAATGAATACCCTATCGAGAGATGTAATAAAATGAAAACCCTATCGAGAGAGGTAATTGTATATCCGACGAAACAAAACATGACCAAACCCTATCAAGAAAGGTAATCAAATTAAGGTCTTCAAAATACCATTTGAAACATATTTATTTATTGTTACTTAACAGTAGCAATCGCCTTTTAAGCTTCTTACAAAATTTTCAATTTTTTTCAGTTAATGTAAATATAGTTCAATGTTGCAAAATTGTAACTATTAAAGTAAAGTAAAATATGTAAGTAAATAAGAAACATTGCATTTATATTAACACTAGCTGCGCCTCGTGGTTTTCCCCGCGTCCCTCAGGAACCGTGCATGTTTCCGGGATAAAAAGTAGCTTATATGAGTTAATCCAGGGTATAAGCTACCTCCATTTTATTTGTTTACTATCCAGCTGGATGATGCAATAATATAAAGTCGCTCAAATTAAATGGTTCATCTCCGCCCTACGTAACACAGTTTGCCATTTAGTATCGTCGATTTGGTTGGATATCTGCACACGGCACCGGCGCATTCCGCTGCGTGCATTATCTCTTATAATATTTTCAGCATATTCTATTTTTAGATAGTGATTGTTGCGTTGAATGAATATCAGGAATTTGTTCAAATCTTTCATCATCATCAGCCTGTATCCGTCCACTGCTAGACATAGGCAACTAGCAATGAACGCCACAGAGCCCGGTCTTCGGCTCTTCTTATCTAGTTTTTGCCGGCCGCCTTTCGCAGGTCGTCACTCCACCTGGCCGGTGGGCGTCCTACACTACGTTTGCCAAGCCGTGGTCTCCACTCAAGAACCTGTTTACCCCAACGGTTGTCGTTATTCGAAAAATGTGACCAGCCCACTGCCACTTCAGCCTGCTAATCCTCTGAGCTATGTCGGTTACCTACCTATGTCGGGTACCTTATGTGCTATTCTAGTACATAAAAACCAATGCTCAAAACTCCTTCAGCTGTAAAATAATTTATCGTTTGCTGGGATTCTACTCATCTGATTAAGATACCAATCAACAGTGAAAACTGCATCCCAATTGGTCCAGTAGTTTTTATGTGATGACTATGACTATGACAGACTGAAAGACACGATTTTTAAAAACGTTAAATTCTTGCTGAGTAGCTTATTTGAAGTCCCTGAGACCATTTTTTTATTTTTTTTTCATTATATAATATTTTGTGCTTACTACTTTATTATAAGTATAGTAAGTTGGTATTCATTTTTTTTAAACAATGTGGTCTTTTGTGAATAAATTTAGTATCAACCACAAAAAACACAAATTATTCACTCATGCATATTTACGCAGCCGCCATTTTCTATGATTCACTCATTTGTTTGGCGGAGTGGACTCCGTCTCATTGAACTGCCTTGTACACTAAGTATGTACTTATCGCGGAGTATTAAATAATAAATTTAAAACTAACGGGACAATTCCACACCAATTACCTAGCCCCAAACTAGGATGTCCTGTATGGGCACTAGATAACGGATACACATACATAGATACACATATTACAGCCATGACTCGGAAACAAACATTTCAGCTCATCACACAATGATTACACCTTGCAGGATTCGAACCCGTGACCGTTTGATTTTGTTACCTAGGGTCTCCAGCCGCTAACCTAACCAGTCTTCATAATTTTAATAGAGTTGTTTTTTGTATTAATTTTTGTGCGGAGTTTTTTTTTCTCCTTTGTTTGATGAGACGGGTAGGTCGCTCGCCTGATGGTAAGCGTCACGCCTGTCCATTACAGTTGCAGGGCCACCCAGAACTTTGTTTGATGAGACGGACAGGCCGCTCGCCTGATGGTAAGCGTCACGCCTGTCCATTACAGTTGCAGGGCCACCCAGAACTTTGGTTGCAAAATCTTGCGCGTCACTGCACTGCACTCGTCCCCCTTAGACATTGGTTGTTAAGTCGCATTGACCGGTAATTTCGCTGGAAACATTGTATCTCAAACCAAAACACTGAAATGTTTGCACACTACTGCTTGGTGGTTGTAATTCCGATAGAGGTGTTACTTCCCCAAGTGGAGTCTTGCGTAAGAGGTCTACCGCTTTAAATTCTTTGCCTGTTCATCTGTTTATAAACGACTTCCAAAAGGAGCAGACTTCCAAAAGCAGCAATACGTCTGTTATTTTTAGGGTTCAGTAGTCGAAAAATATTCTCTTATTATAGTTTCACCATGTTCGTTTGTCCGTCTATCCGTACATCTGTGCTTCGGAGGCATGAAGCTTTCGGTCCCGGCTGTGATTGATTAATAGCAGTCGTTAAGCCGTAGCAGAGGCTCTCGGGCGGCCTGATAAACTCTGGCAACACAGGTCAGCACTACCATAATTATATATCATAATTATTTTCATATCTTTTCCAGTATAACATCATTTCTTACTTTTTCGGCAGTCGGGATAAAACGGTAAAAACTGCGAAGTAATAAACTGTTCACCGATATTCGCCGACACTAGATAATGTGGCCCCGGGGTTAAGTAATAACTGTTGCAGCGTGAAACAAAAATATTTTTATTCAATATTATTATTGCAGCACCTATCTAAGTACCTACGTCAACAGAAACTACAACATTGATCTACACAAAGGGTCAGGCAGGTCTCCGATCTAAGGGAAGTGAACGAAAAGTATCCGTTCCGTATTGTTTTGCGTTTTGTGAACGTCGAACTTTCCAAGTTAACGTGTACAGTATGCACCTCATGTATAACCAAGTTAACAGAACCCAAAAAACGGCTGTAAGGTTGGTTTGTACGTACCGACACCCAGCGCCCAGAACTTCCGCCCTGCCTGCGTTCGACACCCTGACACAATGCATAAAGCGCCCTTCGAACCGAAACACAGGTGTCTGTACACTGCTGCCTATTGTTATTATCAAAACAAACAAAAACCAGACGACGGTCGGATAAGTTTATAGCCTTGTCACACTCTCGCGATGAAGACGAATCAATTGATAACGAACTCGTCAAAATATGACAAAGTTTTTAGTTTGAACACATAACTTTTCCTTTGATTGGCCGTAGTCGGGTAAAAAAAAGCCTATGACACTATAAATGAAGACAAATCGATTAATAACTCATTTTTTGAAATTGGACCAAGCTTTTAGATTGAACACATAATCCTTCCTTTGCTTTACCGTAGTCGGGTGAACAACTTCATTGCTTCATTGCTTATGACACTCTATATCTGAAGACGAATAGATTGATACCTTGCTTGTCAAGGTCGGACCAATAGGGGTGACGCTTTGGTTTAACATCCACATACAGACATACATACATAGACTATTAAACTCATTGCCCTTTCTTTGCTTCGCTGTAGTCCGGTGATAAGGAATCAATCACCGCAAAATTAGTAATTACAGTTCCGTCCTATTTAAAAAAAACAACCGGTCCCGCACTGCCAAATCCCGTCAATCTCGAGCGAGATCTCGTCATATTATGCTTCGGAATTGATCTCGAAAAATGACGAGATCTCACGAGGTCGACATCCCGCGAGATTGGGATTGCATTCCCTATCACATCCCATGTCACTAATTAAGTGATTAAATATAGAAGTAGAAACACGTCGAGAAATGATCTCTCTCGACTATGTACTATCATTATCATTAGATACGACTGGTCCAAGATACTACAATTAATATCTATCTATACTTATAATATAGAAGTAGAAACACGTCGAGAAATGATCTCTCTCGACTATGTACTATCATTATCATTAGATACGACTGGTCCAAGATACTACAATTAATATCTATCTATACTTATAATAAAGCACTAGGAACGAAAAAGTCTGTACAAAGAAGATAATTAAAAAAGAAATGGTCTAGGGTACATAAAATAAACTACTGAACAAGAATACAACATTTTAAAAATTCGTGTCTGTCTGTTTGTTTGTCTGTATGTTTGTTTGCGTATCACGTAAAAACTACTTGACCAATTGTGATGCGGTTTTCACTGCTGGATAGCTTATATTTTGACCTAAAAACTGGGGTACTTTATATCACAATTCGATGAGTAAAAGCCGAGCAACCGATAAAAATATTTTGACGGCTGAAGGAATTTTGACAAAATGTTGGTATATTGGTATTTTAGGTCCTGGAATAGCAAAATGAGTATTTTTAACCTACAGAAATGACCACGCGTGCGAAGCCGCGGGCATCAGCTAGAACCTATATACAATACTAGCTATACCCGCAGGCGCGGTCCGAAGGGGGGTGTCATAGGGGACTTATCTACACTTTTTTAATCAAAACACTTGAGTAGAGATTTTAATTTGAATGAGAGATGCATTCTAATAGATTGTTTCCAAGGTAAAGTGATTTATTTGTTAGATACTTTGCGGAGTGAGGCGTGGTAGAGAACACAAGAGAGTCGATATATGCACTAAAATGTTGAGGCCTGGCTACAGAGTAGGTTGCTGTAAATGGAAGTTTCATCATTATTTGAGATTTCGGAAAGTTTACACCACCTATCTCTGTTGACTTTATTTATAATAAAAACATCTTCTTTACATCTTCAACTAAAATTTCTTAATATTATGTTTTTATAGCCTCTCGGTCTTTTGTAATCTGTATTATTGTCAATATTATTGGTATTTCCAGTAATACGAACAGCTGATGATAATAAGGGCCAGCGGTTTCATGTTATAACTTTCAACAAGCAGCTTCGCCATGTACTGTAGGTACAATATAAAATCACTCGTGTAGAATTTACGCAAACAAGTTTCACATTCAGTATAAAATCTTGGAGAACCTCTGGCAGCCAACTTTCAGACTCAATAGGAACTGAAGTATCTACACTGCACCGCTTACTGAACAGAAATACTTAAGATGTTGGAGACATAATATTGAAATATAAAGTTATTTAAAATGAGGTATTCCTCCCCATGAAGATTAAATGGTGTGATTAAATTAAAAAAAGTTTTTCTAAGTACCAGGAGAAAAGAAACACCTGAAGTTGGATATATGACATTGACAAATAAAGCTATTAAAAGAGAGTATACCTCCTCATGAACATTAAATAGTGTTTTTTTTTTAAGTATTTCAAAGTACCAGGAGAGAAGAAACGCCTAAGAAGTTGGAGATATGACATTGACAAATAAGGTTAATTATTAAAAGTGAGTTTACCTCCCGAGTAATCGATAAAAACCATTTGTCGGCTGAACAAAGTTTGTTAATATCATATGATAGTTATACTTTTGATTCTGAAATAACACAATTATGATCCTTATATCATAGAAAAATTAACACGCGGGTAAAGCAGTGGGCACAGCTAGTTTAGTATATTTTTCGATGTTCATTATTTTTCTCTTCAGTTATATTGGATTTGTTTAATATCATCACAAATTCCTCCCCAAGGTACCGTTAGTTCCCTTGGTGACGTCGAAATCAATTAATTAGCCGTGCCCCGCGGCTTTGCCGCGTAGACGTTTATCTGGGACCAAAAGTACCTATCATCATCATCATCATCATCATCATCATCATTAGCCCGTGTCAGGCCACTGCTGGACGTGGCGTCTACCAAAGCATGCCACTGAGGCCGATCTTCGGTTTCTCTCTTCCAACCGCTGCCAGGCACTTTGCGTATATCGTCGCTCCACCTAGTCGGAGGGCGCCCTAAACTACGCTTACCGAGTCGGGATCTCAACTCAAGAACACGTCTTCCCCAACGGTTATCAGTCCTTCGACAGATAAGACCAGCCCACTACCACTTCGGCTTAGTAATCCTAAGGGCTACGTCGACAACTTTGGTTCTCTGCCGGATCACCTCATTCCGGATACGATCTTTCAGAGAAACTCCAAGCATAGCCCTTTCCATAGCCCGCTGAGCGACTTTAAATTGGTGGACTAGTCGTACAGTGAGTGTATACGACATGGCTCCGTAAATCATAACAGGTAGGACACACGTGTTAAAGACTTTTGTCTTCAAATTTTGTGGTATTGGCGACGAGAAGACTCGACGAAGTTTCGCAAATGCTGCCCAGGCCAGCTGTATTTTTCTGCGGGTCTCTGAAGTTGTTTTTACCTAGTTGCATGATAAATGGAAATGTGAAACTAAACTAAACTATATAAACAACCCACACAAACCCATATCCAAATTGAACTAACATAAATAAATTAATGTGGACTACAGGTCTTATCTACCTCTTTCACTTCCTATCCAAAATATAAAACCCTACTCAGAATATAACAATTAAGAGGAAAAAACGGCCAAGTGCGGGTCGGATTCGCTCACCGAGGGTTCCGTACAAACATAACTTTGCTGTTGGAAAACTGTTGTCCCTATACATTGACGTAGGTCGCGGTCAGTTTACCAACTACAATTTTTGTTTTGTTTTTTTTTCTCGTGATGTAGCTACAAATTTACAATATTCTGAAATTTCCCTTTACTTGTAAGACATTGCTTCTTGCCAAATGTCATGATTCTAGATCATCGGGAAGTATCTGTAGAGTTTGATCATCAAGCGCGTGTCATAATACGGAAAACGGAAAACGGCCGTATCTTTTGATTGCGTTGACTTAGAAGTTTGACTTTTCATAAATCCAAAATTTTGCAAAATTGAGTTTTGTTTTTATATTACTATCAAATTGACCTCCAAGCTGTTCTGAGCAAAAAGGGTCTTGACAGACAGACAGACAAACAAGCTGACAACTTAGTGATCCTATTAGAGTTCCTTTTTTCCTTTTTGAGGTTCGGAATCCTAAAAATAATATTGGCAAAAAAGAAACATATACCAGGAGATGTTGACTCGTCCATACCTATTTAAATACCTATTTAAACCCTTTTGCAACAGAGTTAGAGCACACAATAAATAACAGTAGTACAGTTGGTACTTCTTGCGAAGATAATGTGCAGGACAAAACATGCTCGCGCGCCAGCAATTATGGTTGAAACCCAACAGGAAGCGGTGCAGTGTAGATATTTCAGTTCCTATTGAGTCTGAAAGTTGGCTGCCAGAGGTTCTCCAAGATTTTATACTGAATGTGAAACTTGTTTGCGTAAATTCTACACGAGTGATTTTATATTGTACCTACAGTACATGTCGAAGCTGCTTGTTGAAAGTTATAACATGAAACCGCTGGCCCTTATTATCATCAGCTAGAACTTAGAAAAACTTTTTTTAATTTAATCACACCATTTAATCTTCATGGGGAGGAATACCTCATTTTAAATAACTTTATATTTCAATATTATGTCTCCAACATCTTAAGTGTTTCTGTTCTCCTGGTACTCAGAAATACTTATTTTAATATAATCACACCATTCAATGTTCATTGGGAGCTAAGTATACTCACTTTTAATAACATTATTTGTCAATTTTATATCTCCAACTTCTTAAGTACTTATGCTCTCCTGGTACTTTAATTATTATTTTTTTCATTTTTTTTTGTTTTTTTTTTTCAAGTTTTATAGAAAACGATAATATTTTTTTCTCCTATTTCGAGATAAAAAGAAGCCTATGTGTTATCCAGGATATAAGCTATCCTGGTACCTAATTTTATCTAAATCCGTCCAGCCATTCGAGCGTGAAGGAGCAACAAACACACACACACACACACACAAACATACAAACTTTCGCATTTATAATATTAGTGTGATTAGTTCTGTCCCAAATGTAAAATGAAAGTGATGAGTATTGCGAAATAACATCATTCCGGTGATGGCAGTTCAAATAACATCATTCCGGTGATGGCAGTTCAAAAGGTCCACTCAGTATTTTAAAAAAAAAGCACAGAGTTTAATAATAAAAATAATAATAATGTGTATTTACCAAAAGAACAACAATTAAACATGGAAGCAAAAAGTAAAAATTTAACGATTAGGTACAATTAAAAATAAAGTTTCCAAAAAAAAATATAACAACGGCTCCACACTAGGCTCTATATATATATATATATATATAAAACAACGGCTCCACACTAGGCTCTATATATATAACAACGGCTCCACACTAGGCTCTATATATATAACAACGGCTTCACACTAGGCTCTATATATATATAACAACGGCTCCACACTAGGCTCTATATATATAACAACGGCTTCACACTAGGCTCTATATATATAACAACGGCTCCACACTAGGCTCTATATATATATAAAACAACGGCTCCACACTAGGCTCTATATATATAACAACGGCTCCACACTAGGCTCTATATATATAACAACGGCTTCACACTAGGCTCTATATATATAACAACGGCTTCACACTAGGCTCTATATATATATATATATAAAACAACGGCTCCACACTAGGCTCTATATATATATAACAACGGCTTCACACTAGGCTCTATATATATATATATATATATAAAACAACGGCTCCACACTAGGCTCTATATATATAACAACGGCATCACACTAGGCTCTATATATATAACAACGGCTTCATACTAGGCTCTATATATATATAAAACAACGGCTCCACACTAGGCTCTATATATATAACAACGGCTTCACACTAGCCTCTATATATATATAAAACAACGGCTCCACACTAGGCTCTATATATAATATAACAACGGCTCCACACTAGGCTCTAGGCCCGTATCGTGGAAACCGAAAAAATATATACCTTAATTATTTCACATAAACGTTTGAGGCATCCTAAAGATTTCCAAATAGGCTATGCAAGGGAGTATATATATGTTTATGTGTGGGAGGGTGTGTTTGCGTGTGTGAGAGGGTGTGAATTAGTGTGTGTTGTTTTATGTTGATTGCTCACAAATAAATTATATTTTCAGAATCATTGTGTGACTGTGTTAGTAGCCATTTTTTGACAAGTTTAATTGCAGGTTTACATACAGGCCCCGCCTAACGAATGCCTTTGAGCTCGATCTACGATTTTCCTCATCCAGTCGCCGCTAGCCGCCTTTCGGCAGTAGTCACTCCACCTGCTGAGGGGCGTCATATACACTACGTTTGCCCTAACGTGGTACTCACTCTAGAACTCGTTTTCTTCAACGGTTCTTTGAAAGGTGTGACCAGCTCATTCCCTTTTCAGCTTTTTTATTTTCTGGACCATGAGAGATACATTATAAAGATACAAATAGCAGAGCTGATATACAGCTAAGCTCCTCATTTATGCATCTTTATGGTACTTAATTAATAATTTTGACATTTGAAATCTCTCCCTGTGTCCACTGGTTTAGGATGTGTGTTGTTTGTCAGTCAGTCAGTAAGGCTAAGATTCAGTACGCTTCCTAATGTCAAAATTCAGTGCTTACACGCAAATTTGTATTCAGAAACGTATGGGACACTGCTACCGTAAGCTAAGTATCGACTACTTGAGCCGATCATAGGGCAGGACTGATGCCGCCGAGCGAGTAAGGATGTAGTTATATTTGACACTTGCTGGTTTGTGGTCATTTCCTTGCAAATTATAATTATAATTATAAAACCTGTACTAATAATGTCAATTCTAGAAGAATGTCTGTACATAATAATAATTTGAGAATATTGTATTCCCACTACAAAAAAACAAGTAATAGGTATTGTTTAAGCTAGGTAGGTACTTTATTTAGTTTTGATTCAAACATAAAAACTCACCCCCTATTCTCAACTCCTCCCCCCCATATAGCTAAGAACCATATCGATCACATCAGTGTTCAAACATAAAAAAACCGCATCAAAATCAGTTCATGCGTTTGGGAGCTACAATGCCACAGACAGACACACACACACGCAATGATACACACCCTAAACTTATAACACCCGTCTCTTTGTTCTGGGGTTAATAATAAAGCAATATCAACGAAAAAGTCTGTACTAATAAGATAGTTAAAAATATGGTCGAGGGTATTTAAATTAAGCAAGAATATAACATATAACACTATATAACCATTTTTAAAATGGTTTCTGTCTGTTTATTCGTTTGTCTGTATGTTTGTTCGCACATAAAAAACTACTAGACCGTTTGCGATGCGGTTTTCATTGTTAGATATCGTAGTTTAGGCTTTGACTTAAAAACTGGTGTACATACTTGGTTTGTCAATCTGATGCGTAGAATTCGAGCAATCGATAAACAATCATTTGACGTCTGAACGAAGTTTGATGATTTTGCTAGTTTTGGTTTTGGAATATCACAGTATCCTTATATCCCAGAACAAACACCACGTGGGCAAAAACCTATATATACTTACTTGTTGAGATCTTGATGAATTATTATATGCACTTGTTTTAAACCTATATATACTTACTTGTTGAGATCTTGATGAATTATTATATGCACTTGTTTTAAACCTATATATACTTACTTGTTGAGATCTTGATGAATTATTATATGCACTTGTTTTAAACCTATATATACTTACTTGTTGAGATCTTGATGAATTATTATATGCACTTGTTTTAAACCTATATATACTTACTTGTTGATATCTTGATGAATTATTATATGCACTTGTTTTAAACCTATATATACTTACTTGTTGAGATCTTGATGAATTATTGTATGCACTTGTTTTAAACCTATATATACTTACTTGTTGAGATCTTGATGAATTATTATATGCACTTGTTTTAAACCTATATATACTTACTTGATGAGATCTTGATGAATTATTATATGCACTTGTTTTAAACCTATATATACTTACTTGTTGAGATCTTGATGAATTATTATATGCACTTGTTTTAAACCTATTTAAACTTACTTGTTGAGATCTTGATGAATTATTATATGCACTTGTTTTAAACCTATATATACTTACTTGTTGAGATCTTGATGAATTATTATATGCACTTGTTTTAAATCTATATATACTTACTTGTTGAGATCTTGATGAATTATTATATGCACTTGTTTTAAACCTATATATACTTACTTGTTGATATCTTGATGAATTATTATATGCACTTGTTTTATTATCCACAGCGTCATATTTTTTTATTAAATTTTGCGCCAGTTTTTTCTATTCGATGACTGCGGCTTGTGTAGTAATTAATTCCTAAATGTTTTTTTCATGCTGTTAACGGAGCCTTTCGGGGATTCATTTCAGACTACAATAATGTTACCAATAATTTTCTACGATGTATAAAACCTTACAAAAATATTAAAAAACGATTATTATTTTTTATAAAAAATACAAAAAACCCGACTGCTAACAACACTATTGAATAAAAAATTTGACAACTCACATGTCATGTAACTCGCAGAGCGGTGCAGGTGTGGCGCGGGAGGCACGATGGTGCAGGTGTGGCGCGGAATTTTTGCCTCGAATGTACTTTGACAGTAGGTTTTTTTGTGTATTTTTGTGTATATTATTGTAAATATTCACAAAAATACATTAAAATTATGGCATGTGTTATGGTATGTCTAGAACTCCAGGGTTTATATAGCAGCTAATAAAAGTAATTCAATTGTTGTATCTGAAAATCAACGACATTTAGAATGTGTTACGTTCCGTTTAACTAAATGTATCTACGATTAACTTATAAATGACAAATGTATCAATAATTAAAGCTAATGCATGTAATGTTTATTAAAAATGTATATTGTAAATAGTTTTTTTACATTATTATTTGTTTGTTATTTCATACAAATAATACAATACGATTTGCACATTCACTTAGCAAAAACAAACTACTAGAAATGTGAGACATCTGTCGTAAAGTGTAAGATCACATCAAAAAACGTCATGTCACTTGTGAATGCTTTTTCCATTTTGTAGTTATCCATTGTCTCCGTTGCGCATGCATTCGTGTGTACAGTACTATTTAATAATGATTTTGTTATCGCATTCTACAACCCACGACCTTGGCTTTTCTTCCGGGCTGATTTCTTTGACAAATATATATCTACCATCACTTGTTACTGCGGACTCAGTTTTGCTCACGTTTTGAATAAATACGTCTAAATCTGTTCGGCATTTAAAAGTTATGGTAGAATAAACAAACTCACATACAAACATACATACATATTACATACATAAATGCTAAAAACAATACTCTCCTTTTTTTGGGCAGTTTTGTAGAAAGTTTGACTACGTAGTACTGGCGGTAGGTGTAAAATAAAAAAATGTATAGAAAAGTAACTACCAGTATAATCAAAGAAGTGTAGGTATAGTCTCAGGGCGTGAGTTCGAGGAGGTGGTGCTGTTTGAAATATTATCCCTCGTTTTGGGACATGGCTTTGGAGGCGCGCACAGAAAAGCTTTCAATAGTAAGGGGGGTGCAGTATTAGTAAGGATGCAGCAGTCGTGGTGAAGATGCAGCAACCGTAGAGGTGCAGGAGTGGTACGCAGAGCAGCTTCCGGGGGACAGTTGTCCGCAAACCCGTAGTCGCACTCTGGTGGAGGGTTATACTTCTACTCGTAGGTATAAAAAAAAACCCTGGAACGGTTGAAATAGTCGGCTGAGTCCAGGTTCAGTAGTGTTGGCTACCGTACATCACTAGGTTTCCATTCCTTGGGGTCCACAATTCCGAACAAGGTTTCTCTTAGTTAAGCCCCAAGGAAGTAAATGTGGCACTCAGTATTGTATAAAAGATTGACAAAACAGTTGAATACAAATGTAAAAGACCAGAAGGGTTGGGCACAAGATGACAAATATAATAATGCAGCACGTAAAAGGCAAAATTGAACTGTATTTTACCAGTTACAGAACAGTGCAAAGATTTTAAAATAGCGAGACTACAAAAGCGGTATAAAAACCGGTACATACTAAAAAGTCAAGTCATTGTAAAAGCATTTGCTGGTATGACTAAATGAAATCAAAATGCAATGAACACGCATTGTTTGACCGTATTTACCTTTGCAATGACTTGCTAAATTTATTTACTACAAGTAAAGTTAAAAATGATCAAAATCAAAATTTTTGCTTGATTGTATAGAGACTTAAATATAATGACGAGAGTCAACAGCTCCTGAGGATGCCTCGTGTAGAAACACGTGATCACGTGTCGTATTGTAATCAGGCTTATGTGGTAAATAGGAACATGTGTAGCGTATTTGTATATATGTAATGATATCTTATTTTTTTCTTTAATTTAAATTTCAGATAAAGATTGAATATCAGGTAGGTAATATACAAATTTATGTAGATAAATCTATTTATTTTACTTCAGTTTTATTGAGATAAGGATTGCTTAGCGCAGGTCGTAGGGGTTAAGTATAACGTATGTTCATCTGTCTGTTTGGCGGACATAGGCTACCTACATATTTTCTCAACGATTCTTTTTTAAATACTACATCTGTTCTATCTGATTTGCAAAGAGTGGATGCTATCCAAATAAATCACCAACATTTTGGCTGGCTCTTATTTAACTCTAGCATTTCCGCCCGCGACTCCGGATCCGTGCGGACTACGGCTTATCGCGAAAAAAGCATCCTATATTCATTAAGGATGTTAAAAATCACCGATGTTCCGATGTTTCAGATATCTGTGTTAAAAACTAATGCAATAGAAGTGCATAAACGCTTTTGATGTTTTTTGACAGACTATTATTATTTCGTTTTCATAGCATCCGTTCCTTACAGCGAGTAATCAACATTTTCCCGTTGTCCCGTGGAAACTTACAATTTTCCGAGATAATAAGTATCATATGTTTTCCAGGGTATAAGCTATCTCCATTCCAAATTCCATCAAAATCCGTCCAGCTGTTATCGCGTTAAAACTCCCCAATCAATCAAACAAACAAACAACCAGACAACGTTTCACTTTTATATATTGGAATGGATTTTTGCTGATTGTGTGAGTAAAATTGTTGGTTTGTTTGTCGTGTGAGGTAGTGCTGGCCACTGGTGTCAGAGTTTGTGAGGCATTCCGAAGGTCTCTTACATGGTTATACGACTGTTAATAATCAATAATAGCCAGAAAATACGGCTAAACGTGCCCTATGAAGCCCGAAGTGAAGGAAATTATAACATAGTAAAGCCATTGGTGTGGAGCCCAGGACCGAACCCGGTATCGTTCGTTTGTTGCCCGTGGTACTACCATTATTACTACCAGTAGTATCACGGTTAAAAAACCCCCGTAGAACTACCAAGCGTTCCAGTTGGATTCTTACTCGCACTAGTATACCGCTAGGCTACCATGGCTTAAACGTTCATATCAATATTTTTTATCGGAACTATCAACATAGACTAAGTATTGTTTGATAGAAGCGTCAGTAGCGAGCCGTTCTTACGCATATGTCTGTAACGACTAAGTATTGTTTTTGCATTACGCTGTCTTCAAGTCAGTTTTGAAGCAATTTTTTTTATGACGAACTTAGAAACTTCTTAACCACGATCTCTCCCGATGGAACTGAAGATGGATCACTGGATGGCGACGATGTGGCCGAAGTTATAGTACGCTTCATCGTCATCAGACTATACCATCCACAGCTGGACGTAGGCCTCTCTTATTGAAGGCCACTGAGTTCGATCTTAGATTATCCGCATTATGTCGCCACTAGCCGTCTTGCATGAGTCATCATTCTACCTGCCAACGAGCGTAAAGCACTACGTTTGCTTAAACGCTGTCTCCACTCTAGAACTCGTTTTTCTCAACGGTTGATGGTTATCCGAGAGATATGACCAGCCCATTCTCACTTCAGCTTTCATATTCTTTGGGCTACGAGAGACAAATAGCAAAGACATGTACAACAAGACCCCGTCTTTGTGCATCCTTAAGGTACCCATTTAATGTTACTTCATCTCAAATCTCTGTCTTTCTCCACCGGTGTAGACTGTGCGTGATCTATCAGTCGGTTAGTCGATCAGTGATGTTTTTAGGTATACAATATAAGTATTAAAACTATTCATTTCAACCCTAATCAAAACATTGGGACACAGATAGTGACTGGAATTGCACACGTCATTCATAGATAACAATATTTTTAAAATTGTTATATAACATGTCTGAACTTACTTTGAAAGCAGCGGCCAATAGATAAATCCAAACCAATATAGAAAAGTGAAACGTTGTTTTGTCGTTGTTTGTTTGTTTATTTGTTTGTTTGTATACCTACTTTTGCATATTTTTTAATATCCTAGAAGAACATACGTTGCTTTTTTCGCGGTAAACAGTAGACCGAGAGGACGAAGTTGCGGGCGAGATAACTAGTTCCTCATAAAAGATACCACATCAGTACCTGACTACTGTGACGCAAAAAGAAGGGTTATGATTTTGACCGGGATGTATGTGGGTATATCAATATGTTCATCTGTTCCCTCCTAACTTCGAAACTATTTATCATAATTTGCCAAATGATGTATCTTTGGAAGCGTATTGATTGTCTGTTGGTTATGTGACGTTACATAAAATTGAATTAAGCGCCCTCTAGAGGATCTAAAGTCCTAAAAAATAAAAAAACAAAACTTTACGTCCACTATGAATAGTATTCAGGTTTTAGTTTTAGAGCTTTTGAGTTAACGAAAACGTTGAGCTTTATCTCGCTTTCATTAATTTAGTCGATGTCCATTCCCTGGCAATTCAAACAGTTTGCGAGGAAACCATGTAACGCACATAATTCGATTGTTAGGATGTAGATCGTAGATTTTGCACCTCCGTAGACAGTCAACTTCACTACGTTTACGTTAAGGCGAAATGGTAGAGACGTTGCACAGGTTTTGAGGGGGTGAAGCAGACGCAGATCGCCGGGTGGCGCAAGCTCAGCCATCCGCGTGCTTGCAGGTTACTTGATATTATTCTATGTAGCGGCAAGTGCCGATGCGGATTTATGATATCAAATTCGGCTGCGTTGGTTGATAGCTAGTTACGTAAATTCTTGCAATATGTTATGACAAGTTTACTAATACCGATATCATACCTACCACGTTATATTATAGATTCTAAAGTAAATATATGGGTATCTTAGAATAACTAGGACGGCTATATTTTTTTGTAGTCTGGCAACAGTAGGTAAACAAACGGCTATTCTAAAAAAAAACGTATTTTTTACAACACTTCCAGGCTCAAGGTACAGAATAAATAATAGTACAAGTACTCAAGGCAACGAACCTCCGCATCGCACGCGCTGGGCACGTCGGGTCACGGTCACGGTGTTTCGTTGCGGTACGTACGTACCTACGCCGCTGTTTGATTTCCATCGTGATGGCTTTTCAATTTTTACCTTGTGAATACACGAGAAGAAAGTTATTTAAACCTTCTCCGGACGATGGTGTCGTCAATGCTGAATGGCGATCTACAAGGTGTTTGGTTTTAGCAGGACGGCCAAACCCCACATATAACAGAACGTCTGGACTACCTAAACGACCACTTCGGAAAGCCAGTGGAATGGTCGTGGTATTAGCACGCTCGCCGGATTTAACGCCTACGGACTTCTTTGTATGGAGCCAAATAAAGCGGTGTGTTTAAGTGAGTGAACCGGACGCTGCAAGTGTTAAAACAGCGCACCATACACGCTTTTGACGAAGATTTTTTTTTTGACAAAGCCTAGACATTTTTATGTCCTTACGCAGTAATCTGTGGAAACGTGTACGCGTGTTTATTAACATTCATTGACACTTCGAACAGTTGTTAAAATACTTGCAAGTTAGTTTTTAAGCAGTGTAAATAAGTATGTAATATCAATCGTCGTTAAGTGATGATTCTAACATTTTAAATACCTACGCCAAAATTACTATGTTAACTTACATTTAATTATATTTAACTTTGTAGGAATGTGATACGTAATTATTGCAATTATAATCTGAAACAATTAAATACATACCTACCTAATAAATTAAGTAATTTTGTCGGTCCTAAGCTCGTAAAATAAGGGAAAGTTTGAATTAATCAAATAAAGTATTTTTATAATGCATTTCCTATTTTATTTTGTATTGCTAACCCACCTACCTACGTGCCTTCGCCACAGTATAAATAATAGCACAAAAACCTTTGCGTGTCTTGTTTACAACTTTTAACTGATAAAATGGTCGCGTTATAGGCAAGGTCATAATTGAACGTGAAGAAAGAGTAGGAAAGATATGTTTTCACTACTCACGCACATGATGTGATTTCATTCATTATTCATTGTATAGTATTTTTTGTTTGTGTCCATCATTTAGGGAAGGATTTCCGAAAACTTTAACATTTATTAAATTCTACACTTTTAAATATTCAAAAGTTCGGACTGCATATTTAGATTGCAATGCCACTGTACAGCACTTTTTTTTGGTACTTTAATAATAGTGGTGAATACGTATTTTTGAAAAACTACTGTACCAATTTTGATTAAAAAGTATTACAATATCGAGGTACATGTCTAATAAATAAATAACCTTTCGGTTCAGTTGTTTTAGAGATTGACGTAAACAAACAAACAAAACAACTTTTTCTTTTTTTCTTTTCGTTTTACGTTGAATGACGAGACGGGCAGGTCACTCGCCTGATGGTAAGCGTCACGCCTGCTCATAACAGTTACAGTGCCACCCAGAACTTTGGTTGCAAAGTCTAGCGCGTCACTGCACTGCGCTCGTCACCCTGAGACAGTGGTTGTTAAGTCTTATTGCCCAGTAATTACGCTGGAAACAGTGCCTTTCAAACCGAAACACAGAAATGTTTACACACTACTGCTTGGCGGTTGAATATCTGACAAAGGTGTGGTACTTCCCCAGGCGGACTCTTGCGTAAGAGGCTTAACTAGTTTAAAAGCTAAAAAAAACACGTCTGCCCTGCAAAAAAGAACTTATGCAAATAAATTATTAATATTGTTGGAATGTTATCAAGGCCTTCAATTTGATACCCATATTGTAAAATTATCTCTTATCTGTTGAGGTATTTAAAAGTTATGGTGGAATAAAGAAACTCACATACATACAAACATACATACAATACTACATGAATCTATACTATAATAAAACTGTAACTGGGCTAAATCTGTACATTAAATATTTTTTGAAAATTTTGATTGAGATAAACTTCAAAATCGATATGGAGTGCAAAAAGGTTATTTAAAAAAATTGGTTTATAATTTTAAAAAATTGGTTTGAGCTACTGAACAAGAATAAAACATTTTTAAAATTCGTGATTGTCTGTTTGTTTGCCTGTACGTTTGTTCGCGCATCACGTAAAAACTATTAGACCGATTGCGATGCAGTTTTCAGTGTTGGATAGCTTAGGGTTTGACCAAGACCTAGCGTAATTGGTATCGTAATCCAATGATTAGATGCCGAGCAATCGATAAAAAAACTTTTAAACGGCTGAAGGAATTTTGATCAAATGTTTATTGTAGGTCTTGGAATAGCACATAGAGTACTTTTAACCTAGAGAAAGGACCACGCGAGCGAAGTCGCGGGCACAGCTAGTCCTAAAATAAATAAACTCCTTTTTAGGCAGTCGTGTAAAAAACAGACAACTTCAGAACCTCCTCCTTTTAAAAGTCAATTAAAAAGCCAAATAATAAAAGAAGGTAGTACCTACATGTTCGTAGCACATTGACGCGGTGCTACGCCGTAGTTTCACGGCTCACTGCGCGTGGGCATCTCGTCTAGAGAGATGTTCGTCCAGAGCGATGGTGACCGAGTGGTATACTTGTTCGCTTTGTAATCCAACAATACCGGATTCAATCCTCAGTTCCGCACGAATGACTTTTTAAGTAATGTGCATATTTTCAACGCTCCGTGCTTCGGAAGGCACGTGAAGCCGTCGGTACCGATTGTTATTGATTATTAGCAGTCGTTAAGCCATGTGAAAGCTCCTCGGGTGGCATGAGAAACTCTGACACCAGAGGCCAGTACAATCTCTTACGACAAGCAAGGAAGCAGATGTGTTTAACTGAATCTGCCGCATTTCTGAAATAAAATAAACATGAAATCCAAATAAATTTCATATTTCTTTTGTTTTATCTTTAATTTTATATGACTCATGATGACTGGAAAGGTCCGTCAATGACAACAATATATCTAATGGAAAAAATAATCAGTTTGTCAGAAATATTTATTTAAATCGATTTATAAAGGAGAGTCTCAATTTGACTATTTTATTTTTGTGTATGATGTCCACTCATAATCTCCAGGATTGCTAAACCGATTGCTATGATTACTGTTTTTCTTCTTTTAAAGATTTTTGTAAACGTCTACGTTGTGACCTATTTTAACTTTAGTGACAAATTGATAGATGGACGTAGAGAAACCATAAAAGCTACTTTCTCTACGGAACTGAATTAAATGAGAACTTATCTATTTACTCTACCAGAGCAACAAGAGACTTAACATTTGATTACTTTTTCTCTCAACATCTTAATGTACCTAAAGTCCGAAATGGATAAACTGTTGTTTCATTATAAAGGTAAATTTTTAAAGGTAACTTTGCATGTAGTTCCTACACATCCACCAGTATAGTACCCACCTGTTGTATGTAGTACCTACACAGCCACCAGTACAATACCCACCTGTTGTATGTAGTACCTACACAGTCACCAGTACAATACCCACCTGTTGTATGTAGTACCTGCACAGTCACAAGTACAGTACCCACCTGTTGTATGTAGTACCTACACAGCCACCAGTACAATACCCACCTGTTGTATGTAGTACCTGCACAGTCACAAGTACAGTGAAGACTCCGAAATTTTTTGCCCACTGCCACTAAAATTGCTCTTGCGCAGTCACTTCTGCTCCCAATCTTAGACTATGCCGATGCCTGCTATCTAGATCTTACTGAGGACCAGCTAAACAAACTTGAGCGTCTTCAAAACTTCTGCATTCGATTTATATTTGGTTTGCGCAAATATGATCATGTCTCTGAATTTCGCACTAAGCTCAAGTGGCTTCCAATACGCCTCCGCCGGAATGCTCATATACTCTCTATTCTTTATACAGTTTTGTTTAATCCCTCCTCCCCGCGATATCTTATGGAACTTTTTAATTTCCTGTCTGATTCTAACAAGTTGTCACTCAGGTCATCAGAAAATTTAGCTTTGTTGATCCCTCTACATAGAAGCTCTTTTTATGGCAGTTCATTTACCATCCAAGCAGTTCGCCTATGGAACGCTCTGCCAGTTACTATAAGGCGAGCCCAGTCACTCCCTGTTTTTAAACTTCAAGTAAAGAAGTTTTATCTCTCTAATTAATATCACTTCTTGCTATTTTGTTGTTATTCTGTTGTGGTTTCACTGTATATTATTTTTATTATGTTTGTATATATTTTGTAAATGTATATGTAGTAAATGTAATTTATTATAATGTATATACTATGTATATGGATATATATTTATATATGTATATATATATATATATATATACTGTACTATATATTTACATATTTATGTGTAGGTATATTGGAATATATGTGTATATATGTTTATTCATTGTATTCAGTTTTTATTATTTATTTGTTAGATTATAATGCACCACCGTCTTTGCCGTATATTAATTCCTTTCCATCCAAAGGTTGTCTGGAAGAGATCGCTTTTTAGCGATAAGACCGCCCATTGTCCCATTTATTTTGTATAAATGTTTTAGTTATTATTGTATTTTTTGTTCTATGTGGTGTACAATAAAGAGTTATCTATCTATCTATCTATCTACAGTACCCACCTGTTGTATGTAGTACCTACACAGCCACCAGTACAATACCCACCTATTGTATGTAGTATCTACACAGCCACCAGTACAGTACCCACCTATTGTATGTAGTACCTGCACAGTCACAAGTACAGTACCCACCTGTTGTATGTAGTACCTACACAGCCACCAGTACAATACCCACCTGTTGTATGTAGTATCTACACAGCCACCAGTACAGTACCCACCTGTTGTATGTAGTTCCTACACATCCACCAGTATAGTACCCACCTGTTGTATGTAGTACCTACACAGCCACCAGTACAATACCCACCTGTTGTATGTAGTACCTACACAGCCACCAGTACAGTACCCACTTATTGTATGTAGTACCTGCACAGTCACAAGTACAGTACCCACCTGTTGTATGTAGTACACAGCTACCAGTACCTGTTCCTCACGGTTTATTTGTCTAATTTTGATACTGATTGTATGTAACTATTTTCTATACTATTACAAAAACGGTAATTGATCCATGAATTGACATTGAAGATAACCTTACCTCCAACTGAAAAAAAAGAGTACTGTGCATTTTTTGAAAGAAAAAAAGTTTTCACTATTTTAAAGATTACTAAAATGCAGAGCAAAATGGACAATGTATTTGTAAAAATATTAAAGCGTTATGGCACGCATGTGTGCATGCAAAAACTCCAGTAGGTAAGTTGGAAGCAGAGTCTGAACAAATACCTACAACAGGTTTAGTCTAAAGAAATCCTTTTTTGACACATCATTCATTTCCCTAAATAACAAAATATAGCCTACATACTTTTTAACTGTAAAATATTTTTTGAAATCGTTATAATAGGCTACATAAACAAACGCCAAAAATAAGTTTGCAACTGGGCTATACAACGTAGTAACAGTTTTAAATAAATAAGTTTCATACCATCGCCACGATGTTCGCCGACTAATGATGACGACCAGATAATGTGGGCCCAGGGTTAAGTGACAACGGTTGCAGAATTGTTTACATCACATATATTTTTGTGCCTATGTAGATAGATACCTAGATCAAATGAAACAAATAATAAGAAACTAACAATCGACTGTTAGATTGGTTTTGTAGGTGTCGGCCCTCCGCCGCCGGCACCGCCTTGGTGTGACGCTGACGTACCGGTAGGTACCACGGGTAACTTTACTATGGTTTAGTGTACCTTCACTATGGGCGTACATATATCCGCAAATATAGAATATTAGGAAAAAACATAATGTTAAAATGTCTCAGTATGTGTAAAACGTAACTAGAACAAATAAGTAACATAATTGTTAGGTCTGAGCTGAGGAAGTAACCGCAGGAGGATGCGTGTTGCTCGTAGCTTTTTCTGCCTTGGTGACAAGATTGTCCGCGACGACTTGTTGTTTACGCGATCTATACTTATTGTATTCGCTGGATGTCACAAGTGCAAAAAAAAAGAAAGTATTTTAATCGACTTCCTAAAAGGAGATGGCTATACGAGTATGTAATTTTTTAATTTTTATGTTTTTACACCGATTTCTCCGTCAATAGCGGACCGATTTTAAAAATTATTTCAAAATCGGTTATTCTCATATGAATTTTATCAAAATTGCTCAGTGGCTGTTTTAGTAAATCCATTTGATTGTGTGTTTACATTGCTTCAAATCTATAGAATTTCAAAGCCGATTTGAAATCTTATAGTTGCTATTTTATTCAAAAGGGTATATTTTTAGTGTAGTCCCATATAAACTTCATCAATATTGGTTCAGTAGTTTTTATTAGAAAATCTATTTGTTTTATAGTTTTCATATCTTGGGATAACTGAATCTGTTTTGTTAATTTGAATCCTGCGCTAAATATATCTTACTAGTTGTATCCGCGGCTTTGCCCGCGTGGTTAACTTTTCTGGGGTAAAAGTATCCTTTATGTTATTCCAGGAACAAAAGTACCTAATAACGCATAGGTTACTTTTAACCCAGGTAAATGAACACGCAGGCAAAGGCGCGGGCTCAGCTAGTATTTAAATAACTATGCAATAAATCTTAAGTATATTAAGCGAGTAAAATGGAAACAGGTAAATTAAATACATAAAATAATGCCTTTCATGCTGTATAGAGCCATCTCACGGTAAAACGTAGAATGGGCTATCACAATGAAATGCGTATACAACATTTCGTGTCTGTTCTGTTAACGGTTGAGGAGACCCCTAGTTAGGATCCAACCCTGAGTGCAGCAACCATGTCATGGTAATACTTGAAACTGACTACCATAATAAAATACGTACACAAAATCCTGTTTTGACTGTTAAAGAGTTCCTAAGCGTGGATGTTGATTCAGGTCATGCTTATCATAAAAAATCATTGTCATCGGAACTGAACCAACATGTAAAAATTCAACTCCGTAGGTCCGTAGGTTTCAGGTCTTCACTCCACCTGTCGATAGTTACTGTTAATAGAAGCTGCAAGCATATGCTTAGGACTGGCGTATGTTGCGTAAAAAAGTTGCGTCGTTATTTGGCTGGGATTTCAGAATATGCCTTCATCTCGGTGGACTTTCCAATGATAACATTATTATGTGTAAATGCCCATGTTATCTGTTGTTTGGTTTTAACGTTTAAAGTAAAATATTTTTTCCCAATTATAATGTGAACTTTGGATTATCAAAAGTGAAAGCAATGTCAAGTGATAAAACTTTAAAACGTCACCGCACTGGATGGATTTTGGATTTTTACGAAAAAAAAAAGAAATAATATTTAACATAGGAACCCTCCGTCAGACAGGCAACGCCAGTATAAATTGTATGCAGTCATACACAATCTCGATGCAAGAAGACCCTTTGACTCACATCACGTACCTATTACAAATTTTAATAAGATAAGTTGAGATAAGATAAGTTTATTTTATGGAATCGTGAAATATGAATAAATTGCCACCTTGCCGTAGGTTGCTTGCTATTTGTCTTATGAGGTAGTGCTGGCCTCCGCTTTCAGAGGTTTTCATGTCACCCGAGGGCCTCTGATATGGTTTAACGACTTTATCAATAACAGCCGCAATCAACAGTGTACAATAACTGTTGCGGTAGAGAGGTTCTCGAATGGCAACGGCGGACATGCAGACGGAGCTGCGGGTGGCCCCACAAGGTGGACTGACCTGGTGAAACACGGGAGCCCCTGCATGCACACAGCGAGCCACAACTCGTTTTTGTTTTTCTATGGAGGCTGTTCTGCAGTGGACTTCAGCTGTGATTTCAATTTTTAGATTTCCTTAGACCGTTGTTCTTCCGTCCATCTGTTAAGACAAATTTATTCTACAGTTTTTTAATATGCATCATTTTATATTATCGTGACTGCATTATTCTTGATGAATATTTTCATTTATAGTTAGCTTCATTTAAAAGCACTTCCCGATTATCCATTCGGCTGAAACTTTCAGGGTAGCTCACAAATCGATGACAATGCATGAAAAAAAACCCGTTAAAAGCGTCATATATAAAAAAAAACAAATATGTCAAGATATCGCACAAAAGTTTTTTTTATATTAATTTTTATATGATACTTATGTATTTCGTGTATTATTAAGTCGTATTTAAAATTAATCTTTTCAGTGTGAAGTTGTTCATCAATGTTATATTGAATGCATCATACAAGTTAACAAAATGGCTCTACTTAAATTAAAAAGTGCACGGGCAGGACGATCTTAAAAAGTGCACTTCCTGTGCTCCTAATTGTTCCTGAATCCTGACCTTTTGTGTTGTCCACTGAGGCTTGGTCCCTGGGCTGGTGGAGCAAGCCCAAAGCCTGGGACCGCCTCGTGACAAAGTATCTCTTCTTAGGTTCGCAATTCACAAGTTTCTAAATGTAGTTGACATATCACCTTCACAGTTTTGTTATCCCGTCACACACTCACCGATGTTAACATTATAAAATATGTACTCTTCCAGCAGACCAACAAACTCGGGTCACGCACTTGGCCGATTGTTTACATAAAAAAGTACAGCCAAGTGCGTGTCGGACACACATAAGCAAAAGGTTCCGAAGCCAGGGCCCTAAGCTGCTGCTGCTGTGAAAACCGCATTGCAATCGGTCCGTTAGTTTTTATGTTATACGCCAACAAAATTGTTTTTACAGTTCGATTATTTCTATCACTATGGAATTTGTTCAGAGTTAACGCCGGCATAAAATAACATTGTCTTGGTTGGATTTCTCTCAAATAAATTCGTTACATGCGCAGTAAACTAAGTATTAAAAAAAAACCTTTTCGTGAACTGAAGACATTGAAGAAAAAAAAAAATTTCGTTTAATTATCTCTTTATGTGTCAAAACTATAGGGTTCCTTGTTTTACTACGTTACCTTAAAAATAATCACACAAATCAGTTCAGATATATCCAGAGGGTCGCGACTCGCACACTGAGGGATCCGTACAAACTTAACTTTGCTGTTGGAAAACTGTATTCCCCATGCAACGAAATAGGCCGCAGTCAAACAAAAACACAAACAGACAACGTACAGACATGATGTTATAATCTACTGTTTTCGGATTTTCACTTTCTTGTACTATAATAGATTGCTTCTTGCCAAATTTCATGATTCTAGAGTACCCTAGTGGCTTTGACTCCCTTGCGAGTTTCAATACTACGGCATAAACGGCCGTATCTTTTGATTACATTGACTTCGTTTTATTATATTTTTCACATATGCAAAGAACTGCAGACCTAAGTATTTTATATTCATTTAACTTAATAACCTACACGCGTAACTAAAAAAAGAGCCTTGACAGACAGACAGACAGACAGACAGACACACTGATGGAAAACGAAGTGATCCTATGAGGGTTCCTTTTTTCTTTTTGATGTATGGAACCCTATAAACAGTTGAATTAAGAACCTCCTCCTTTTTGAAGTTGGTTAAGAAAGTATTCAGTGTGTGTATGTGGATCTTAGTTTGCTTTTTTCTAATGCCTATAAACTGTAAATCTAAATCAAGAATTAACTTTACTAGCACTCTCGTTGTAGGTCATAGCGCTACGTTTTCATTACACATCGTAGTGGTGCTACGCCGTAGCGTCACGGCTCACTGGGCGTAACTCGTATCAGAATTATTATTATTTTTATTCCTGTATAACACCCCCTCGCTCTTTCTGCAGTCGGGGTAAAACGGTACAACTCCGAAGTAACAAACTGTTTACTAATAATACAAGTATCATTCTGACGTCACGATATTCGCCGACACCAGATAATGTGGCCCCGGGGTTAAGTGATAACGGTTGCAGCGTTATACAAAAATTGTTTTAGTCAATGTATTTATTGTAACACCTATCAAAGTACCTACGTCAATAGAAACTACGAATTAACCTACACAAAGGGTCAGGCTGGTCTCAGATCTAAGGGAAGTGAAAGAAAAGTAACCGTTCCGTATTGTTCTGTATTTAGTGAACGTCAAACTTTCCAAAGTAACGTATACAGAATCATCATCATCATCAGCCTGGTGTTTGTCCACTGCTGGGCATAGGCCTCTCCCAATGAACGCTATAAAGCCCGATCTTCGGCTCTTCTCATCCAGTTTCTACTTTCCGCCTTCCACAAGTCGTCACTCTAACTGGCTGGTGTGCGTCCTACACTACTTTTGCCAAGACGCGGTCTCCACTCAAGGATACAACTAACCCCAGCGGATGTTCTCCCTGCGGTTGCCACTTCATTTCCTACACTACTTTGCCAAGATGCCTCACCTCTTTTATTACCACGTTAAAGAAACCAATAAATAGCTGTAATAACTCATGCCGCCCAGAACTTCCGCCCTGCCTGCGCTCGAAACCCGGCAAAATGGTTTTTAAGTCTCATCAATAATTTTGCTGCATATAGCGCCGTTCAAACCGAAACAGTTCGTTCAAACAGATGTTTGCTCACTACTTCCTATTATTATTAACAAACAGATGTTTGCTCACTACTTCCTATTATTATTAACAAAACAAGACATAAGTTCCAAAACTAAAACCAGATTACGGTCGGGTAAAATTACAATAGCCTATGACACATTTGTGATGAATTTGAAACGATTTATACCGCACTTGTCAAAATCTGACCAAGTTTTTAATATGAAAACACATAACTTTTCCTTTGATTCGCCGTAGTCAGGTAAAAAATATCCTTTGACACTATAAATACAGACGAATCGATTTATTTCTCGTTTTTAAAAATCGGACTAAGTTTTTAGTTTGAACAAATAATCCTTCCTTTCCTTTGCCGTAGTAGTAGGTATAGGCAATTTTTGTTCACAAATTGCCTATACCTAAAGATAAATAGATTGATACCATGTTTTCAAAATTGGACAAATAAGGGCGACGCTATAGCGGAACATTCACACACAAACATACATACATAGACTGTTAAATTCATTACCCTTCCCTTGCTTCGCCGTAGGCGGGTATTAAGGAACTAATCACCGTATAACTAGAAATTACATATCCGTCCCATTTTACAAAAGCTATCAACCGGTCCCGGAGTCCCGCACCGACGGCGACGGTTGGTCGTGTCTGTACCAGCTTATAGTTGCTGTATTGTAATTGATGAATTATCTTACAACGACGCAATCAAATAGTACCAAATCAAAGTATTTATTCATGC
Source organism: Alsophila aescularia (assembly GCA_946251855.1). Lineage (NCBI taxonomy): Eukaryota > Metazoa > Arthropoda > Insecta > Lepidoptera > Geometridae > Alsophila > Alsophila aescularia. Next base: position 62,979,916 of record OX276374.1, read on the forward strand.
GGGCCTCGAGAGGGGACTCTTGAATGTTACCAGATACATATACTACTTATCTGTTTAAGACTAAGTCTCACAACAGTCGCCATAAGGTGCTTGAGCAGTTTGAATCCACTCTGTGGAGTTCAGGCATCTTTGTCACTAAAATATATATAGTCATTAATTTTTATGATACTATATCTACGCCATTTTAATCTAAACACTTTTCAGTAGAAATTTGAATTAAATGAACGTTGCATTCCAATAGATTGTTTCCAAGGTTACAAGATTGCGTTGTTAGATTATGTGCAAAGTGAGGCTTGGGTTGAGAGAAAACAAGAAATTTTGAGTCGGTATTTGCAAAATAGTGTTTCGGCGGCTACAGAGTAGTGTTTTATCATTATTTGTGATTTCGGAATGTTTAAATCACCTTTATCTCTGCTGACTTTATTTGTATAAAAACACATCATTAAATTAAATTCCAGAATGGTTTGTTCTTGTAGCTACGATAACCCTCCGGGTCTTTTGCATTCGGTATTACTGTCAGCGTTATTGGGTTTCCCAGTAACACGGACAGTTAATGTTGGGAGCAAGCAGTGTAATGTGATAACGTTCTGCCCGCAGCTTCCCTAAAAAAACATGAATACAATCTTTATAAAGACCATTGTAGAATTCATGCAAATTAGTTTCATATTCAGTATATAACCTTGGAGAGTCTCCGTCAGCCAACTTTCAGAGTGTATAGGAACTGAAGCATCTACAGCAACGCTTCTGGTTGGGTTTAACTACACTGGCCTTCAAACCTTATAGAGGTTTTATTAAATTGCTTGGCTCCTACTCATCGGATTGAGATACCAAGTACACCAGTTTGTAAGTCAAACCCTAAGCTATTCAACAGTGAAAACCACATCGCAATCAGTAGTTTAACGTAATGCGTGAAGAGACGGACATTAAAAGTGTGGTACTAAGTTTTGAGGGCCAGTGTATATGCACATTATCTTTCCAAGAAGACTCTAACTCCATGGCAAACGGGGTTGGGTGCAGGTGTACGGAGTAGCCTGCAGCAACTTCTGTATATTGCGACCGCTGGGGAACTATCACTTTGATAAGCTATAGTAATGATACTTGTATTTATATCATGTAAGTAATTTTATACAGTTTATCGTGAACAAAGTATTCTATATTCATCTAGTATATTAAAAACTAATGAAAAAGTTTTGCAATAACGCTCTTAATGCTTTTTGACAGACTTGTTATTATTTCGTTTCCGCGGTGACCGTTTTTTACAGTGATTAATCATAATTTTCAGAATTGGACCTCTTACAGTTTTATTATAAATATAGATTCATTTATTTACGTTACACGTCCGAGTTTGGGTCACAGAAAGGTGAACCGTAGATTTGTAAAGGGTGCGGGCCCGTGATGATAAGACATGAGATTTGTAAAGGGAGCGGGCCCGTGGTGATAAGACATGAGATTTGTAAAGGGTGCGGGCCCGTGGTGATAAGACATGAGATTTGTAAAGGGTGCGGGCCCTTGATGATAAGACATGAGATTTGTAAAGGGTGCGGGCCCTTGATGATAAGACATGAGATTTGTAAAGGGAGCGGGCCCATGATGATAAGACATGAGATTTGTAAAGGGTGCGGGCCCTTGATGACAAGACATGAGATTTGTAAAGGGAGCGGGCCTTTGATGATAAGACATGAGATTTGGCGTTTTAGAATGAGGATAAAGCATATTTCATTTTTGGTAAAGTTTCTTTACGCTAGAAGTTGGGAATAATAAGATATATTGATTTCAAGAAAGGAACAACCCTACGGATATAAGCGAGTTTTTGAGTTACTTACGTACTTACTGGTTTATAATCATGATGTTTTCACCACGTTGTGCCTTCTTAGACACATAATTCCAAAGTAATTGCACTGAAAACATAGCCAGGGACCGTTGTTTTAGATAAAAACTAAATATATCACACAGATAAACATTATCGGAGCAGTTGCTACAGTGCCACCAACTTATCTGTGAACTGAATGTTCCATGAGCGTGAGTGTTCCAGTCAATCGATTTGTAGACGACTAAAAAGAGGAAAAATACAGAAAATGTGAACTAAAGGTGTGTCGTTCCGGACTGTAATAGTTCCTGGAAAGATTTCCCTGTGAGGAACGAAACGATATCGGTACAATCCGCGATGTTGACTGAAGCATACGTAACGAACTTCGGACTGTACACACCGCACTTGATTAATCGGTCCCATAGTTTTGAAGCAAATTGGCTTTGACAGACGGATAAACAGAAGGAGAGGCAGATAGACAAACACACGAGTGATCCTATAAGGGTTTTTTGTTTACATTCAGACATATGGAATCATACAAACGGCAAAGTGCGTGTGGGATACTCATAAGACTAAGAGGTCTGTATAATTCAGTCAGAGTGATAGGTACTGGCCGAACCATTTACTAGAATCCAACGATACCGGGTTCAATCCTCTGCTCCACGTCAATTAAAGTTATGTGCGGTATTTCATCGCTCTGTGCTTGTGAGGGCACAATGCCCGAGCATAACGAGTATAACGCATTACATAGCATGGTATTTTGTACAAGTGCTGTACAAAATACCATGGACCAAAAAATGGATTGACTAATATTTAAAAAACTACTCCAACTGATCCAATTTTGACACAATTTATACAGAACCACACTCAAGGTCTCAATCATCTAATTCAATTCAAAAACCCCAAGATATTAGAGAACATAAACTAGGAAATAAATATTTTTTCTAACTAAAGCTACAGAATCAATTTTTGATGAAGTGTATGGGACTACATTGAAAGTATACCCTTTTGAATAAAATACCAACCATCCAAATCGGTTTAGAAATCCTATAGATTTGAGGCAATAAAACACAAAATCAAATGGATTTACTACAAAAACGATTTATTCTCGAAAAAATACTGAATTAATTTTGATACCACTTGGAGTGTATACCATATAAAAAAAACAGTCCGTAACTGATGGAGAAATCGGTGTAAAGACAGAAAAAACGTGCATACAGTGGAACATATAACCATCTCCTATTAAACAAGTCAAAATTAGATCGGTTGCAATGCGGTTTTCATTGTAAGTCTTTGTTGTTGGCACGGCTACGGAATCCTGAGTCTCGTGTCCAACTCGCACTTGGCCGGTTTCAAACAAATCTGCACCACTGTGAACAAGTAGCCTCACAGAACTTCCTCATCATGCTTCGTGTGCAATTATCGAATGTCAACAATAATAGACTTATCGCTACGTGAACATGTTGATGTGCTATTTTAACAACAAGCCATTGTCCATCGCTGTTACGTTAAATCCTCTCTATCAGAGGTTATCGGATAAAGTTCATTCTCTGGCGATATGACCACTTCTTCTGGCATGGATTCAACTGTTTTACTTATCTACTGAGCTGATTATTGTTTTAGCGAATAATTTATCGTTTATGTCTTGACAAATAGGTGTCTTGTCAGTGTACCTTCGTTCACGTGATAGTAAGCACCGCCAACTTTTTTCGCGATAAACCAAAGTCTGCGCGGACGAATTTGCGGCCGAAATCTAGTACTTTATAAATTTAACATCGATTAGTGTGTGACGGAATAACGAAACTGTGAAGGCTGATATTATAACAACTATATTAATAAAGTTGTGATTTGCGAATTAAAGTAGAGGTTCATTGAGTAGCACCACGACATGTGTTGGGCGTCAGATATTCCGATATAGTACGCGAGGACGAAGTCGCGGGCGAAAGCAAGTCCACATTAAGACAGAGACCCAAGGTTACCGACATAGCTCTAAGGATAAGCAAGTTAAAGTGGCAGTGGGCCGGTCACATTTCCCAAAGAATCGATAACAGTTGGGGTAAACGAGTTCTTGAGTGGAGACCACGTCTAGGCAAACGTAGCGTAGGACGTCCTGTGGCCAAGTGGAGTGACTACCTGTGAAAAACGGCTTGTAGAAAATGGATGCGGAGAGCTGAAGACTGAGCTCAGTAGCGTGCATTACGAGAAACCTACGTCTAGCAGTGTATAGACTGATGCTAGATTGTTCCGGTAAACAATATACAAATCATCAATTTTCTGGATGAAAGTATATATATACTTTCATCCATATATATATATCATCATCCATATATATACATATACTTTCATCCATATATATATATATATATACTTTTTATCCAGAAAAATTAAAGGGTTCACGTACGACGTTGAAACTACCAGTCGGATTTTGATGCCTCTTGGTACAGCCATGGATTATATGATAAGTTAGACTTTAGAATACTTTTACTCATATCACGAAAATAAAACAAGGGTTCCTGCGGGTGAGGGGTCTAAAGTTATGTTAAATTTAATTTAACTTCCATCTATTTATGTTTCTATCTATACTTATAATAAAGCAATAGGAACATAACTAGTCTGTACAAATAAGATAATTTAAATAAAAATGACTAGGGTTCTTAAAATAAGCAAATGAACAAGTTGTTTTTTTTTTTTAATTGTTTCCGACTTATTGTTTGTCTATATGTTTGTCCGCGCATCACGTAAAAAATACTAGACCAATTGCGACGCAGTTCTCACTGTTAGATAGCTTAGGGTTTGACTTAAGGATTGGCTCGTAGGTTACATTTTCCCACTCCCAACTCCCCTGCCATCTCCCCTACACTCTGCCACCGGCTACCCGCAATAAGCACTGAAGTGCCTGCGTAACAAGGTTTAATATTGCAAGCGCTGTTTGAACACACAATTTAGCTCGGAACTAAATGATGTATGTCTCAAAAGTTATTTATTTTATGGGCAGGCTAATATTTTAATTAAATTTTGTCTAAGCATTAGATAATAAACTATATTTTCTTGCTGTGTCATTTATTTATGAGATAAAACTTAAGCCGTTGAGTAGAAAAATGAAAATATTACTGAAAATACCGTAATTTTTGATAAGAAAATGTATCGAATGAAATTCTGTTATTCATGTTTTTCTCTTAGTCTTAGAGAGATAAAGATCTCAAAAATATATATGTTAAGTTTCACATTTATCAGGTTTGTGATTAACCTAGCATATTTATGGAAAAAAACTCTTAAAAACCAGAACCTGGTCTTAAAATTGGGGTACTTGATATCTTATCTTATCTTAGTAATTATTTTTAATAATTGTGTTGATGAAGGAGTTTTTCCCGACATAATGAAAAATAGTAAACTTATTCCCTTATTCAAGTCTGGCAGTAAAAATGATCCGACTAACTACAGACCCATTTCTATACTTCCCGCTCTAAGTAAAATTTTTGAGAAAGTAATATTAAATCAGTTATTAACACATTTCAATCTCAATGGTCTGTTTCATAATGAACAATATGGCTTCACTAAAGGCCGTTCAACGACAGACGCAGGCTCAGGGCTCTTAAAGCATATATTCAATGCTTGGGAGGAGTCACAGGACGCAATTGGCGTTTTCTGGGATTTATTCAAAGCATTTGACTGCGTTTGCCACGAAACATTAATTTTTAAATTGAATCATTACGGAGTTAATGGGAAAGCTCTCGATCTTTTATCCTCGTATCTTAGCAATAGAATCCAAAAAGTAGATGTAAATGGTGCAAGCTCATCAGGATCTCTCATTACAATGGGAGTCCCACAGGGTCCAATACTTGACCCATTCTTGTTCTTGGTTTACATTGACGATCTTCCCTTTTTCATAAAGAACTTATGTGGTATTGTTTTGTTTGCAGATGATACTTCTCTAATTTTTAAGATTGACAGAACCTTGAATAATTTTGACGACGTTAACAAGGCAATCGCGCTAGTTCTTAGTTGGTTTACAACTAACAATTTAATGTTAAATCCTAAGAAAACTAAATGTATCAAATTTTCACTACCCAATGTCAGAGGGATTCCTACGAATTCAAGTTTTTTAATAAATAGTGAGCCTGTAGACCTTGTGCAGTCAACCACATTTTTGGGTATTACTGTAGATTCAAAATTACAGTGGGGTCCTCACATATCGTTGTTAGCTGGTAGATTGAGCTCTGCAGCCTATGCAGTACGTAAAATTAGACAGTTTACCGATATAGCTACTGCAAAATTAGTATATTTTAGTTATTTTCACAGTATTATGTCATATGGCATTTTGCTGTGGGGTAAGGCCGCGGAAATTCAATCAATATTTGTGCTACAGAAGAGAGCAATTCGTTCCATTTACAATATGAAATCCCAAGATTCTCTTAGGGAACGTTTTAAAGAGATCAATATTCTTACAGTGGCTTGTCAATATATATATGAAAATATAATGTATGTTCGGAAGAATATCAATACCTTTGTTAAAAATAGGGATGTTCATAATTTTAATACTAGAAATAAAAATAAACTAAAAGTGTCTGGATTTCGGTTAAAGAAAGTTAGTGGTTCTTATATGGGGAACTGTATACAATTTTTTAATAAGTTACCTGACGGCATTGATCAATTACCAATGCATAGGTTTAAAACTTTTGTTAAAGTAAATCTCATAAAGAAAGCGTATTACAATGTAAATGATTATATTAATGACAGGAATGCATGGCCTGATGTCTCCAAGCTCCATGATAATAATAAGTGATAGCTTCGATGTTAACGTTAAGTGAATGAAATGTTCAAAGTACTGTGTGAGATGTCTCAGACATACCATGAGATCACGTTGTTATATGCAACATAATTATCGAGCTAGAAGTTTTTACCTTATTTTTTTCCAGTATGATTGTTTGATGTTTGTGGGATATCTCATTGTCACTTTTACCTTTTATATTTGTAGTTTACATGTTTTATTATAATTGTGGCATTTGAAAAAAATATAAAGAATGAACAAATATGGAAAAAATACATCCCCGTAGAGTTTCTTGGTGCTCTCTTCTCTAACGGGCGCATTTCCGAAGCACCGGTAGAGTCAGAAGGGTATTTCCTTTTCCAGTGTGAGATTTAACTCTGTTGGCACATGAAAGGGAAATTTCCTTTTCAAACTCAAAGAATACTTAGTTTGTCTAAATTTGGATTGATTTGATCTTTTTATAATATTTTATGTATATCTCTTTGTTCAGGAGATGTTAATTTTGACTTGTAAAAGTGCTATTATTTTTGCCTATTTATAATAAAATACTTTGACTTTGACTTTGACTTTGACTTAATCCGATGATTAGGTACTGTGCAATCGATAAAAAACTATTTGATGGCTGAAAGAATTTTAAAGAAATGCAATAACACATATGGGCTACTTTGAAATGAATTCGCCACGCGGGCAAAACCGTGGGCACAGCTTGTCTATTTATACTGATTATAAAGCAATAAGAATGAAAAAGTCTGTACCAAAAGATAATTAAATTCGTGTCTGTCTGTTTGTCTTTATTTTTGTTCGCGCATCACATAAAAACTACTGGACCGATTGCAATGCGGTTTTCTTTGTTGGATAGCTTAAGTTTGTTGCTCCATGGTATTTTGTACAGCACTTGTATTTTACAGCACAATTTTCCTTTGTATATTGTGGTATAATATTTATAACTATAACATACTTTTGTTAATTTTTATCACTCTTTTCCAAATCGTCGTTTGTAATCTGTGCAGATTAAAACAAATATAGCTGAATTTGGAGGGTGTGCGTTTTTTTATTATTGCAATGTAACACACAGGCAAGGAGCTAGCCGCTTGATATATTGTAACACACAAGCAAGGAGCTAGCCGATTGATATATTGTAACACACAGGCAAGGAGCTAGCCGCTTGATATATTGTAACACACAGGCAAGGAGCTAGCCGCTTGATATATTGTAACACACAGGCAAGGAGCTAGCCGCTTGATATATTGTAACACACAGGCAAGGAGCTAGCCGCTTCATATATTGAGTATTCATTTGTAAAATTAGTATTTTTTGAGGGCGCGGAACTCGCACTCTCCAATTTCTTGTCGTACTCAACTTGGGCCTTTTATTTATCGTTATTAATACATATAATAACGCAATAAGTTAATACTTATAATAACGCAAAAAGTCTGTACCAAGCAGGTAATAAAGCGATGCAGTTTTCAATGTTGGACATCTTAGGGTTTGACTCAACAACTGGGATACTTGGTATCTCAATCCGATGAGTAGAAGCCGAGCAATAGAGAATAATATTTTTGAAGGTTGAAGGAATTTTGATCAAATGTTGTTATATTGGTATTGTTGGTCCTGGACTAGCACATAAAGCACTTATAACCTAGAGAAATGACCACGCGTGCGAAACCGCAGGCATCAGCTAGTACTTATAATAAAGCAATAAGTACCAAAAAGTCTGTACAATGCCGGTAATAAAAAATAATTTGTCGATGGTACTTCAAATAAGCTACTGAACAATAACATAACATATTTTTAAATCATGTTTGTCTGTTTGTTGGTGTCTATATGTTTGTTTGAACATCAAGTAAAATTTGCAGGACTGATTGCGATGCAGTTTTCACTGTTGGATATCTTAGGGTTTGACTAAAAAACTGGGGTACTTGGTATCTCAATCCAATGAGTAGAAGCCAAGCAATCGATAATAATCTCTTTGACGGCTGAAGTAATTTTGATCAATTCTTGGTATATTGGTATTTTAGGTCCTGGACTAGAACAAAAAGTACTTGTAACCTAGTTGCTAAAATAAACACAGCTAGTTGCTAAAATAAATTTATTCCGAAGACAGACAGTGTAACTTTTGTAACATCCTTAGGAATCAATTGCCCACAGGATGAATTCTATATAAAACATCACGAGCTACTCGTATTACATCATGACCTCGGTGTTGTTATGCTAACCTTGTTCATTTACTATGCGCAGGTTCACGCAAGTGCACCTCATAGCTGACAGTGGCATGTACATATGAGAGTAGGTAAGGTTATCGTTAATGTAAACAAAAATACTGGAATATTTTAGATAAGTTTGGCAGCTAAATACGTAACAGCAGAATGTAACTATTAACTTACGTCAAATGTTAGTGCCGCCCGTAACGAGCACAGTGCAGTGAGCCGAGCGTGCACAAGTGTGTGTTAGTTACAGTGCGTTTATACATCAATAATGATAAACCTCTTTTTTACGCCCGAACTTGACAAGAGAGGGTGGTGAGAAGTTAAGAGTGTGTATCCGTGTATCTGTCTGTAGAATGGTAGCTACCAAACAAATGGTATTTTTTTCTGTTAAAGCTAAGAACCACCTCGATCACATCAAGTTGATATTTGATATCTTACCTATAATGGATGACTGGGAGGGGTCGGGGGTTATATAAATTTAAAATTTGTGCTTGTTTAAATAGAAAATTGAATCTATGAGTCATCTTAGACATCATTTGAATGAGAAAGCATGCCCGCATTGCCTTAGCAACATTGTTCAAACTAAAATAGGAAGCACTGCAGTGTCGGTAGATAGTTTTATTTCTAACAGGCTGCAAATAAAATAGGAAGCGCTGCAGTGTCGGTAGATAGTTTTGTTTCTAACAGGCTGCAAATAAAATAGGAAGCGCTGCAGTGTCGGTAGATAGTTTTGTTTCTAACAGGCTGCAAATAAAATAGGAAGCGCTGCAGTGTCGGTAGATAGTTTTGTTTCTAACAGGCTGCAAATAAAATAGGAAGCGCTGCAGTGTCGGTAGATAGTTTTGTTTCTAACAGGCTGCAAATAAAATAGGAAGCACTGCAGTGTCGGTAGATAGTTTTGTTTCTAACAGGCTGCAAATAAAAAAGGAAGCACTGCAGTGTCGGTAGATAGTTTTGTTTCTAACAGGCTGCAAATAAAAAAGGAAGCACTGCAGTGTCGGTAGATAGTTTTGTTTCTAACAGGCTGCAAATAAAATAGGACTGCAGTGTCGGTAGATAGTTTTGTTTCTAACAGGCTGCAAATAAAATAGGAAGCGCTGCAGTGTCGGTAGATAGTTTTGTTTCTAACAGGCTGCAAATAAAATAGGAAGCGCTGCAGTGTCGGTAGATAGTTTTGTTTCTAACAGGCTGCAAATAAAATAGGAAGCGCTGCAGTGCCGGTAGATAGTTTTGTTTCTAACAGGCTGCAAATAAAATAGGAAGCGCTGCAGTGTCGGTAGATAGTTTTGTTTCTAACAGGCTGCAAATAAAATAGGAAGCGCTGCAGTGTCGGTAGATAGTCTTGTTTCTAACAGGCTGCAAATAAAATAGGAAGCGCTGCAGTGTCGGTAGATAGTTTTGTTTCTAACAGGCTGCAAATAAAATAGGAAGCGCTGCAGTGTCGGTAGATAGTTTTGTTTCTAACAGGCTGCAAATAAAATAGGAAGCGCTGCAGTGCCGGTAGATAGTTTTGTTTCTAACAGGCTGCAAATAAAATAGGAAGCGCTGCAGTGTCGGTAGATAGTTTTGTTTCTAACAGGCTGCAAATAAAATAGGAAGCGCTGCAGTGTCGGTAGATACTTTTGTTTCTAACAGGCTGCAAATAAAATAGGAAGTGCTGCAGTGTCAGTAGATAGTTTTGTTTCTAACAGGCTGCAAATAAAATAGGAAGTGCTGCAGTGTCGGTAGATAGTTTTGTTTCTAACAGGCTGCAAATAAAATAGGAAGCGCTGCAGTGTCGGTAGATAGTTTTGTTTCTAACAGGCTGCAAATAAAATAGGAAGCGCTGCAGTGTCGGTAGATACTTTTGTTTCTAACAGGCTGCAAATAAAATAGGAAGTGGTGCAGTGTCAGTAGATAGTTTTGTTTCTAACAGGCTGCAAATAATGATCTGAAGAGTTTAGCTGTTCTCATAATTTTATTTTAGTTGTGTAAACTTAATCATCAGCCGGAAGGCGTTTCACTTAAACACAAAAAACAACACCCGTGATCGCAACCAACGGCTCCCCATGACTCCCCAGCTTGTCAGCCCCTCCTGGGGGGAGCGACTTAATCGCTCCGTCTTCCTATCTGAGGCTGCCACTCTCCCTATGGTTATTTATTTATTTATTGTGCAGAACAAGAGAAACATCAATTAAAAAATCAGAAACTACACAAATTTAAACATGTTTGCAATATAGAACAATAATAATCTTCCGTTATCGATTCTACGATTTTCTTTTATCGCATTGAAACCCCACGATAGCTCTCTCCATGGCTCACTGTATAACTGTACCTATTAATGAGGCCAACAGTTCCGACCAAATTTCAGTGCCATGACTATGTCACCACAGGACAAAATATGCCACAATGGTTCCTGAATATTCCTAGGAAATAGAAATAGAAATGATCGATGACGTAAGATGTCAATTTAATAGCGTAACAATCCACAAAGGAAAAAGATTTAGTCAAATATTTGAATTTGTAACCTACTTGTTTGTTTAATAATGCGAATTAAGTTGCTAACCGAAAGATACGTAGGTACCACCGCAGAACGTGTCAGCGCATGTGACTACTTGCACTTAGCATTCATAGTTGATGTTACTGGGAAAAACACTTTGTTGATAATAACAGTTTATTGACATACCTACCTTATTATTGCTTTCAAAATATTGTCGAATTTTATGTGCTTAATTATGTGTTTAACTTAAAGTACCTACATTCAGTCAGATACACGAGTAGGCGGTAGGTATAGTTTTTAAATCTCAAATAATGACGCCATGTCTACACAAAAAAAATGAGTAAAATCAACATTATCTACACGAACTACGGAGTTTTGTATGTTGATCCAGCTCGGAAGGAAAAATTGATTGAGACATCAGCATCATCAGCACCATCTTGCTGATCCAGATCAGAACTCTTTCGTGGTACAAAGACGTAAGAATAAGTCGCCGCGTGAACAACCCTGACTCGTGCCTCATCCTGACCACTCCTTGGCCTCGTTTCTGGCAGAGACGGATTGGAATAATACTACAAATGATTGTCTGGATTTTCGTTCGTTTACTAAATGTACCTACATTGCATTTAGGATTTTGAAGAGACTTAAATACAACGATGAGAGTCAACAACTTCTGAAGATGCCTCGTTTGTGATAGATATAAACATAGATAGCGGCATATTTGTATATATCTATTTATTTATTCTTCAATTTTAATTTCAGATTAGGGTTGAATATCAGGTAGGCAGTAGGTATATAAATGTAGATAGTTCTATTTATTTGACGTTAGTTTAATTTAGATAAGGATTTGTTAGCGTAGACCGTAGGGGGTTAGGTGTAACTAGAGGATTTGATCTCGGGATCCCGGTTTTCAGGGTTTTTTTCCCCGACCTCTTTTCAGACACAATTTTTTTTAATTTAGGTTTTCCTGAGATTTTCAGCACTGCCATAATTTTTAAAAATATGCAAATTAGACTACGTGAAGTGCGTTTTTTTACAAGTCATAATGTATATGTATATGTCAACCATCTTAATTTATCCGACAATTTGTCACTGACAATTGCCATCTTGTTTTGTTAGCTGATTAAATGCATATACCTAAGCGCAACAAATTGAGAAGCAGGCTTGATGATGAGATACTGGACGCGATGTTTTTTTTATTACGATCTAATTTTCCAATTAAAATTAAAACGTTCCTTTTTGATTAGTTTTCTTTATCATCATCATCATCATCAGTCCGTATTAGTCCACTGCTGGACAAAAGCCTCTCTTTATGAACGCCACTGAGCTCGATCTTTGGCCCTTCTCTCTTTTCTTTATATTTAAGAGAAATATGACTGATAAATATTTGTTTTATAAGTCTGACTCAAAGTATGAATAGTTAAGAGTGATTTGATTAGTAAGGTGTATCTGTACATCGTAAAATACATTGTTTTTTTTTATTACAAGTTGATTTCTGAATGGTTTTTCTTATTATTTTATTTGTTACCCTAAATCCCGGGCTTATCCTTGGATCCCGGGATCGACTTAGTATAATCCCGAAATCGCGGGATCCGAAATAAGGACCAGTACAGAATTCTCTAGGTGTAACGTATTTTCATCTAATTGTTCTAGGTATCATAAATCATAAATAAAAGTAAGCTATCTACATATTTTCTCATCGATACTTTTTAAAATACTCATTGATTTTCAAAGAGTGGATACTGTTCAAATAAGTAATTAATATTTTGGCTGGCTTTTATTTAACACTAGCTTCTCCGCCCACGACTTCTTCCACGCGGCAGTAGTCCGCGAAAAAACATCCAATAATATTCTTGGCATATAGCACCAATGCTCTTGATGTTTTTTGACAGACTTTTTATTTTCCATGGCAACCACAGGCCATTCTGTGATGGCAACTGTTCCTTACAGTGATTAATCAACATTCAACGTTTTCCAGTTTCCCCGTGGAAACTTACAATTTTCCGGGATAAAAAGTATCCCATGTTTTATTCCAGGGTATAAGCTATCTCCACTCTAAATTACATCAAATCCCGTCCAGCCGTTATCGCGTAAAAGCTCCCTAAACAAACAAACTTACAAACAAACAAAAAAACAGACAACGTTTCAGTTTATACGCTTTATTTTATATATTGGTATGGATTATTTCAAAATTATCATAACTTTGGACCTGAATCTGAATATGGCGGCTTACAGCTGTCATATTGTATTTCTGACAGAACAAAAAATGACCAAAACCTATCGAGTGAGGTATCAAACTACAGGTCTACGGAAAACCATTTCAAAAATACATAATCCTATAACTAATCAGTAGCTATTTTTTTAAGCTGCTTACAAAGTTTTCAATTTAAGATTATTCAAGTTAATGTAAATAGTATAGTCTAATATTCCAATTTCAACTATTAAAGTAGCACTTATTCAATAATTTTGTTCTGGTTTTTTGTATTATATAATAATATTACTTGTTCCATTTGGTTCCATTTACGAAATATTGGTATCTTTAGTGATCTTTCGGCTTGAATTGCATGTCCCCTGTAACCCATAACGTGCAGAACAAAAAAACTTTGGACTGATTGCAATGAGATTTTCACATTTGGGTAGCTTAAGGCTTTGGCTACGGAACCTTGAGACGGAACCGCGAGTGCAACACGCACTTGGTTGGTTTTCTGAAAACAGTATAGTCAATTCACAAAGATCGTCAAATAATCATTAACGCTGTAATTATCTTTACTTGACGCTGGCTAAACATTAACTCTGTAATTATCTTTACTTGACGCTGGCTTAACATTAACGCTGTAATTATCTTTACTTGACGCTGGCTAAATGCAAAAGGCGTGCGGAGTCAATAAAAAAAACCAAAAAAACGACATCAAATTAAAAATATTTTTTTGTAAACAAACACTAAAAATAATAAAATAATTTCAAATGAGCCAGAACATCAACACTTTTTCGAAATAACCAATGTGATAATAATCCATACCAATATATTATACAAGTGAAACGTTGTCTGTTTGTTTGTTTGATTGTTTGATTTTCACGCGATAACAGCTGGACGGATTTTAATGAAAGGAGATGGCCCACTTTTTATACATTGTTTGCCCCAGAGGTTGAAAATTGCTGAAAATGCATGCGTCACGATGAAATTGGATTTCTGGGTTGGTTTCTCATTTTCCAGTAAGAATAAGTCGGTTTTTTTCTTCTAAATAGTGGGATTTAAATGTAATAGTATATGTGGCACCACAACTACTACTACTAAACCAATTTTGATTAAATGTATACAGTACCACACTAGAGGTCTTCTTTCAAGTAAAAACAATCATCTAAATCGGTTCAGAAATCCCGAGATATTAGAGTACATAAACTATAAAACAGATAGATGTTCTAATAAAAATTACTTAACCAACTTTGATTAATTTTATATGGGACTATACTGAAAATCTAAATCGGTTTCAAAATACAAGAAATTTGAGGAAATATAAACACAAAATCAAGGCAACATACACACAAAATAAAATGGATTAATAAAACAAAAACTTAAAACTACTCAACCAATTTTGATACAATTTATATGGGACCACATGGAGAGGCCCTGGAGTATCTCCAGGTCCACGTCCTTTAAAACAAAAAAAAAGTTTTTCAAAATCAGTCCGCAATTGACGGAAAAATCAAACGTCATACAAAAAAAAACAAACATACATTCAAACATATAATCGTCTCCTTTTGTGAAGTCGCGAAAAAGAACATTCAGGAAAATATACGGACGGAGGAGGTAGAAAAATCGTACAACATCACATACATCCCTACATTATCTTAACGGGTTTTTATATTTGTGTAGGGACACACCAAATCTTATACTTGCGAGAAACGAAATCCTATGGTTGGTTTCACAGCTTTGCAGCACTGTGAAAATACCCTCATCAGTAAAGGAACACACCGTGTTGAACTTACGCGGCGCGTCATGCATTTTTCATGTCAAACCAAAATTCCTGTTCATTGCCTGCACCGCTTAAGTTTGGCGGACTTAAACTAAGCAGAAACTTGGGCCAAGCTATTTCAAAAAATATTATTTCATTGACACGAGTCACTGTCTTCTTACTGTCGCTAAGCAGGAGTGCGCAGACACTGCTGCCCCCATTCGTAGGGAACAGTGTTTTTTTTTACTTTGGCACCGTTGGGATTGGTGGCTGCAGTTTACTGTTGAGCAACAAATATTGTGTCAATACTTTAACACAAGCTGCAAATGTATTTTTTTAACTGAAAACAACAATAATAATAAAACCGTAGGGGCGGCTTTGTGGCGAACTGTCAGTTCGTGGCGACACTGCAGATCCCGAGACACTCCCTGGGGCTAAATGAGACCCCTGACCCCCACCTTGCCTTAATTGGCCGTTTGTGGGTGGAGATGCAAGAGCTAAGAAACTAAACTCCAAGGTTGGAAGTGTTAAACTCCCGGCATAACGCCGGGAGTAGCGCTAAGTGAAACTGCAGCACACCTCTCGACACCCTTCAGACATCCACACCAACGTTGCCCCTTACGTCACCAATGCTGGCGGCCCTTATAGGGGGCCCGTTTAGTGGATGGCAAGTACCACCTGCCTTAATATTTTTTAGATGGGACGAAATTGGCAGATGCTGGAATCTCTTACCATAGACCGGTTTTAAATACCATAAAAAAATACCACTCTCATAGTCCAGTTTATGTTAGCAATTTAAAAAAGCTCCTCATAATCTTGTATCCCTAACTCGTATTTTGTATATTATTTAAGTTAAAATGGCCTCTTCGTGTTGGCTATGGCTCAACTTAAGCCTATTATAGATCCGGGCAGACACCCGAGATGTAAAATGAATGAACATAATAATAATAATTGTGTATGGACATAATAATTGTACAGAACAGTAATGAATCCATAGGCTCCTGAACTAGTAAGAACTGTGGTTCAGGAGCCAATGACTTCTTCCATATATATCTTACAAATTTTGTCTCATTTAGTGAGAGGACAAACAAAAGAAAAATACAATTAAATTAAACTAAAAATTATATGTTAAGCAATGTAAATGAAAAATAAAACAATGATTAAAACAAATGTTGCGACAGTGTTACGGCGGGATTTCAGAATGCTTATTTTTGAGAAATTTATTTTGATATGTTTTTGGGTCTATTTGATGAAGTATTCAAGAATGCAGGCACTAGTCAGTCCAAAATAAAAGTTTAGATCTTTGCTTTTCTTTCAAACAACTTGTCTGTCAAATCTTCATAAAATGGGTCACCTGGTCATGTCACTGAGTTTCTAGAGTTAAGTTAACACACATCATATATAATGTAATTCGTATGAAGTTCTTCTAAATAATTAATGTTAAGTAATGTTGTTAAGTAATGATATTTCTGATGATCCTCAGATTCTATAGGCAGATCTGCTCCAGGGTTCTGGTCAGGAAGAAGAAAGTCAACGATGATGAAGAACTTTCAAACTTTTCTGCCCCGTAACATAACGGGACACCAACTGTACACGAATCAAGGTTGCAACATCTGTTAGTTATGTGATCACACAACATTACTTTTTAGTTTTTGTAAGAAAATAATGTTTTGTATGTTTTTCACATGAGGTAGTGCTGGCCTCTGGTCACAGAATTTGTCAGGCTGCCCGAAGGCTTTGCGATTGCAATTTATCAATAAAAGCCGAGACCGATGGTTAAATGTGCCCTTGGAAGCACGGAGAGATGGAAAAATGACATTGGTGCGGAGCCTATCTAACCTAGTACCCATCATTGGATTCTAAGTTGCACTATTAAACCGTAAGGCTACCATCGCCAAACAAATATGATAATAAAATGACATTGGTGTGGAGCCTATCTAACCTAGTACCCATCATTGGATTCTAAGTTGCACTATTGAACCGTAAGGCTACCATCGCCAAACAAATATGATAATAAAATGACATTGGTGTGGAGCCTATCTAACCTAGTACCCATCATTGGATTCTAAGTTGCACTATTGAACCGTAAGGCTACCATCGCCAAACAAATATGATAATAAAATAACATTGGTGTGGAGCCTATCTAACCTAGTACCCATCATTGGATTCTAAGTTGCACTATTGAACCGTAAGGCTACCATCGCCAAACAAATATGATAATAAAATGACAATGGTGTGGAGCCTATCTAACCTAGTACCCATCATTGGATTCTAAGTTGCACTATTGAACCGTAAGGCTACCATCGCCAAACAAATATGATAATAAAATGACATTGGTGTGGAGCCTATCTAACCTAGTACCCATCATTGGATTCTAAGTTGCACTATTAAACCGTAAGGCTACCATCGCCAAACAAATATGATAATAAAATGACATTGGTGTGGAGCCTATCTAACCTAGTACCCATCATTGGATTCTAAGTTGCACTATTGAACCGTAAGGCTACCATCGCCAAACAAATATGATAATAAAATGACATTGGTGTGGAGCCTATCTAACCTAGTACCCATCATTGGATTCTAAGTTGCACTATTGAACCGTAAGGCTACCATCGCCAAACAAATATGATAATAAAATGACATTGGTGCGGAGCCTATCTAACCTAGTACCCATCATTGGATTCTAAGTTGCACTATTAAACCGTAAGGCTACCATCGCCAAACAAATATGATAATAAAATGACATTGGTGCGGAGCCTATCTAACCTAGTACCCATCATTGGATTCTAAGTTGCACTATTAAACCGTAAGGCTACCATCGCCAAACAAATATGATAATAAAATGACATTGGTGTGGAGCCTATCTAACCTAGTACCCATCATTGGATTCTAAGTTGCACTATTAAACCGTAAGGCTACCATCGCCAAACAAATATGATAATAAAATGACATTGGTGCGGAGCCTATCTAACCTAGTACCCATCATTGGATTCTAAGTTGCACTATTAAACCGTAAGGCTACCATCGCCAAACAAATATGATAATAAAATGACATTGGTGCGGAGCCTATCTAACCTAGTACCCATCATTGGATTCTAAGTTGCACTATTAAACCGTAAGGCTACCATCGCCAAACAAATATGATAATAAAATGACATTGGTGTGGAGCCTATCTAACCTAGTACCCATCATTGGATTCTAAGTTGCACTATTAAACCGTAAGGCTACCATCGCCAAACAAATATGATAATAAAATGACATTGGTGCGGAGCCTATCTAACCTAGTACCCATCATTGGATTCTAAGTTGCACTATTAAACCGTAAGGCTACCATCGCCAAACAAATATGATAATAAAATGACATTGGTGCGGAGCCTATCTAACCTAGTACCCATCATTGGATTCTAAGTTGCACTATTAAACCGTAAGGCTACCATCGCCAAACAAATATGATAATAAAATGACATTGGTGTGGAGCCTATCTAACCTAGTACCCATCATTGGATTCTAAGTTGCACTATTAAACCGTAAGGCTACCATCGCCAAACAAATATGATAATAAAATGACATTGGTGCGGAGCCTATCTAACCTAGTACCCATCATTGGATTCTAAGTTGCACTATTAAACCGTAAGGCTACCATCGCCAAACAAATATGATAATAAAATGACATTGGTGCGGAGCCTATCTAACCTAGTACCCATCATTGGATTCTAAGTTGCACTATTAAACCGTAAGGCTACCATCGCCAAACAAATATGATAATAAAATGACATTGGTGTGGAGCCTATCTAACCTAGTACCCATCATTGGATTCTAAGTTGCACTATTAAACCGTAAGGCTACCATCGCCAAACAAATATGATAATAAAATGACATTGGTGCGGAGCCTATCTAACCTAGTACCCATCATTGGATTCTAAGTTGCACTATTAAACCGTAAGGCTACCATCGCCAAACAAATATGATAATAAAATGACATTGGTGTGGAGCCTATCTAACCTAGTACCCATCATTGGATTCTAAGTTGCACTATTAAACCGTAAGGCTACCATCGCCAAACAAATATGATAATAAAATGACATTGGTGCGGAGCCTATCTAACCTAGTACCCATCATTGGATTCTAAGTTGCACTATTAAACCGTAAGGCTACCATCGCCAAACAAATATGATAATAAAATGACATTGGTGTGGAGCCTATCTAACCTAGTACCCATCATTGGATTCTAAGTTGCACTATTAAACCGTAAGGCTACCATCGCCAAACAAATATGATAATAAAATGACATTGGTGCGGAGCCTATCTAACCTAGTACCCATCATTGGATTCTAAGTTGCACTATTAAACCGTAAGGCTACCATCGCCAAACAAATATGATAATAAAGTAATATAACTAAAAACATACGCCTTCGTATTAAAATCCCGTTAACATAAACTTATAATAATTGTCATGTAAAATGTTGTGAAAGCGCTTCTTTTTGTAATTTCTATTGGAACAGCGCTCACTATCCATCGGTGACCTGCGCGTATTATTGTTTATCGCAGTAGTTCAAAACTCACACGTGACTTCTCAGCCAAGATTGTGCAGGGTAGGTATTTCGCTACATACTTGTTGTTTCACATCGTTATGATAACCCGCAGCACGCGCGTGACGCAGGATGTGTTGTTTAGATAAACATATCATCTGTGGGAGATAAGAGTAGTAAAGCAGCAAATAAATTTAACAGTTACAATTATAATTGTCAGATAAGCAGTATAACAGTAGCTTTTCCCGCAATTTCGTCCGCATATGGACTTAAAAAAAGCCTAGAAATAGTTCCAGGGACATAGGTACAGTTACAAAGAGATCTACAGCCATTTAGCTAATAAGATGTTAATGGAACTAAATGTACTAAGTATGTACTTTGTAAACAATATTGAACAACTCTACATTTAGTAAACTTAAAGTGTCTTAGGGTTTAGCTGAAACCTATGCTAATAAATACTGGGAACTACAACAACATCCAACCCATGCCATAATTAAAGAGTTTTTTTCGGAAAGAAATAAAAGACCGCAAATATTTTAAAATCTTTAATTACCTATATTCGGGTCAGTAACCTTTGATTGATTCTAATTAGTTTAACGATTCAGTTGTATGCGCTGAGACCGCAGGTATAATACATGATTGTCCACCCACACAAAAAAAGGTCGACGCGACACATCTGGCCGCGCCGACTTTGCATAAACAAACAGTTTTTAAGGAGAGGTTCCATAGGTTAAGTTTTTTGTGTATTTTACTCATATTTCCGGTATTGAACCGATTTCAAAGATTATTTTTTAACTTGAAAGGGAAAGTTTCAGAGTGGTCCTATATACATTTTATTAAGATTGGTTTAGTTTTATTTAGTAAATCTAATGAGGTCAATTTTTTGGTTAATTTAATAAAAAAAATTCAAGAATACGTACTATGTACAAACGTAGTCCAGGTAGGTACAGTTTTATGTATATAACTAGCTTCGCTTCGCGGTACCACCCGCATGGATGAAAGTTTAATATATCCTGTATTATTCCAGGACCACATATATATATGGTCTGTGTCTACGACCTAAAATGTATACTAACCCACTTATATAACATCAAAATCCGTTCACATTTACGAACGTAGCTAACAAACATACTTACATACATAATTTTGCAATTATAGTAGTGATAAAGACTTATCAAACTATAATATAGGTAGTTAGGTATATTATCCATACATATATATAACGGAGAGCCATTGATTATAATTATTCTGAAAGTAACCAGAGACCCGTGTCATCATGTGTCCTGCACGTCGCGTTCTTGTTCTGTTAAGTGTATTAGGTTTTGTTGTCGGTATAGTAAATGCCTATAACTTTAATAAGCCCACAACAGATAGCAAGTTGGAATTAGAAGATTATATCAATAAAATATTAATCAAGTGGGAAAGTAAGTTTTTAGACAAAATTATAACGTACATTGATAGCAAAACAGAAACAGTTAACAACAAAATAATACAAACATTGAATTTATCAAATCAGAATATTGAAAAAAAATTTGATGAAACAATTCGAGTAAATGAAACAAACAATAAAAAATATAACATGTTAGAAGTGAAAATATTAGAAACAATGAACACACTGGACAGTGTGAAGAAGGAACTTCTCGAAATAAACCGGACACTAACTAGTAAGTTGAACAATTAATAATTTATTGATTTAATTACTAATTAATGAGGTACCTTATCTCTTATACCCAGACGTGTTTTACCTGACTTAAAATAAAAGAGGTGTCTCAAATTGATGTGTATGATGTAATGTAGTTGAAAATTCGTAATATTCAATAAGAAAATGACAACTTTAAAGGAGACTGACGAGTTCAAGCATAGCCGAAATTAAAATTATCGTGTTACTGAACTAGTACATAAACAAAACTCAGCTAAACGAAGTAATAAAATATAGAATAGCATTGGGAATTTTGAAATAAGAAGCTGTAGAAACACCTTTATAAGTGTACTTCTAAAAACAAATACTTTTGAGCAACTAGAATTTAGTAAGTTGAACTACTTTTATTGAACTATTTACTAAATACTTTGTAGATTCCACTTATTTCCGGCATTATTAAAAGTTAAATAAAGCCAGGTACCCAAAAGGCGCGTCTTATAGTAGGTCATCGGAATGCATTGCTAGTTGCGATTTTGTATTATCTCTGGATTTAGTTCAACTAATGAAAGTAGAAAAAAAACAACGTGGACTAAAAAGTGATAAGACAATAAAACATAGAACAATAACAAGCGTTTTCATATCATCCCATAGTATGTACAAAAGTACGTTTTTTAATGCGTCATTAAAATCTAGTGCTCCGGGTCCATTAACTAATAAAATACACATATTTTTAGGTATCCAATTTTTTTATATTCATGCAAACCAAACAGGCGTACATACGAACGTGTCAGGGCGCAAGGAAGTTTGTTTGTCGTGAAACGTCTACGCCACGTACAATTTGATCTAAATCTGGAACCCTAACGTTTGCTCTGTGCTGGAATTTATAGTACCGTTGTGAGCTCCTGAACTTATTTGTTCGATCAGTGTGCAAATTTTTTATTTAATTACGGACTTTCAGAGCAAAACTTTCAGGAACCAACTAAGGAATATTCTATGGTGAATAAGTATAATGATCGGCTCAAAAATCGGACAATCCTAGCAAAACTACTACTACCTACTGTTGGTAACACGAATGATATTTCTAGATATTTCTTGCGGCAAGCTGCCTCCCCTTCCACATGGGTCGGTTGAGCTGCTCAACGGCACCACAAACCTTGGCAGCGTGGTCCAGTATTCATGCGCAAGAAACTACCGGCTGGTGGGGCCCGCTTGGAGGATGTGCGCTGAGGACTTCCAGTGGAGCGAGACTGCGCCGACATGCGAAGGTATGTATCTAGGAACCATAGGACTGGGCGGTTGTTTGAACTTTAGTGCACTCTCGTACACAACTGAAGAACGTGACTTAACTCTGAATAGCCACATTTCCTTCTTAATCTCAAAGTATAGTTATAGTGTATCTATATTATTGATTAGGTCTAATGATAATATTGAAAAAAAAAACCTTGTTCATGACACGTTTGTGGTTATTGACTTGTACAAGTGCTATAATAATATTGTGTTGCATATCTATACAAACAACTCGCCCCAGCATTTTTCTTACTCCTAGCATTTTTATACTTGTCATAACTTATAAATGAAAGGTTTGATTCGAATAATTTAAGGAGGATTTCACATAAACATAATAAATCTTAATTACGAAACTATTTAATTGGATAAGGTAAAAATGTAACCTTTCGATTCTACCCGTGTTTTGATCAACTAATTTGAACAAAAACGGTTATTGTGACTTTACTATAATAGTTAAACATATAGCCTTGCGGACTTTTTTGAGGATAATGATGAGTTATATAAATATGTAGTTTCTTATTTTATATATTGTCGATAGTTTTTGCAGCGCATGCCAAAAATCAAACAAAAGCCAATTTTTCGATCTCTTGAAAACACAAAAAAAAAAACAATTGCAACAATAAAAAAATCGAAAACTGCATTAATGTAGGGATCTATTTTTTTATTTTTGAAAAATAATGTACTGCTCATGTTATTTGCTGATAATTTAACTACCTATAATTTAAATAACTTTTAAAATCAGCTCAAATTTTTAATTCATTCGTTACAAACAAAAATAATAAAAATTAAATCTTTTCTCATTATAATATTAGCGTGGATGTAGATAAACAAGTGAATCATTACGTTAATGATTCACTTGTTTATCTTGTGCAAAAACATGGCGGACCCACCAATTAGAACAAACTGAAAAAAAACTATCACTCGGGATGATGTAAGGATTCCAACGATGCCCTATACATCTAAATCTGTTCAGGCACATAAAAGTTATGGTGGAATAAAGAAACTTACACACGTGATCGCAGAAAACATTTCACCTATTGTACTCAGTCGCGTAATAAATATAAATCAATTGCCGCAAGTATGGAAGATCATCTCTTTAGAACGGCTCGACTGATTTGGCAGTGTTTTGTTGTGTTCGTAATAAGTCAGGACAAAGTTCAAACGATTGAAATTAAAAAAAAAATGTTATGCTCACAAACTTGACTTGGGTGATTTATTCAAAACTAGCTGCGGCCCGTGGCTTTGCCTGCATGGACAGTGTTAAAAAGTACTCTTTCTATATGTTAATCCAGGATCTAATTTATCCATATACCAAGTTTTAACTTCTGTTCAGCCGTTACGGAACTGAGTGGCAACGGACATACTTACATAAAGACTTTCGCATGTTAGATAATGATACAAAATAAATAATAGTATGTTAACACCACAAATAAGATAATAATAAAACAGACGTCATGTCTCTCTGATATAAAGTACTTAAAAATCATTTAAAAAAAGCTTTTATGCAGAAGCCATATCATGGTAAAACTTAAATTCGTCTATCATAATAAAATACGTACACAACACTTCGTATCTTTGCTGTTGACCGTTGAAGAGTTTCTTTATCCGGAGCTAATCTTGGATGTCGATTCAGGTCATGTTTGCCATAAAAATGCATTGTCATTGGAACTGAACCAACATGTAAAATATCGACTGCATAGGATAAGTGGAAGTGGTTCTAATTCAGTTTGCAAGATTTGACTTAATCAAACATACATTGCACACAAATAAAAGCTTTAATAAAAGCGAGTCTTTAAAAAATGGCCTAGAACTTTATTTATGGCCGGTTTGTATCGTGGCCCATAGTTGCAGAAACTCATTGCGTTAGCAGAACTAAAGTAGGTAACTGCCCTACCCAACACATCCAAGATGCCTAAGTAGAGTAGACATTAATAGAGCCACCAACTATTTATTTTCATTAAAAAGTACTATGTGTCCATCCTCAGGGTTCAAACTATATTCATACCAAATTTCATCAAAACCGGTTCAGCCATTAAGTCATAAAAAGGTAACAGACAGCCAGAGTTACATTCTTTTTTATAATATAAGTGAATGTAGTGGAGTATAGAG
Organism: Alsophila aescularia; assembly: GCA_946251855.1. Taxonomy (NCBI): domain Eukaryota; kingdom Metazoa; phylum Arthropoda; class Insecta; order Lepidoptera; family Geometridae; genus Alsophila; species Alsophila aescularia. The sequence goes on from OX276374.1 coordinate 63,004,691, forward strand.
TGGAGTATGGATACCATAGGGATCTAGTATAACTCAGAGTCGTTGTTCTGAGGTTATTTTCAAACAAAGCTAGAAACCATCTCAACAACTGCAGTTTTCTCGCATTGCAATCAGTCCATCCGTTTACTCAACGGAAAATGTTCTTTCTAAAGTCTCTTCATTGAACAAATTTTATTTCAGCTCGGTAACAGTTTAATAACACAACTAGCTGTGCCATTTTCCCATGTCAACCCACGCGTGGTAATTTTTCCAGGTTATAAGCACTCTATGTACTAATCCAAGACCTAAAATACCAATATACCAACATTTGATCAAAATTTCTTCAGCCATCTAAAAGATTTTTGTCGGGTACTTGGACTCTACTCATCGGATTGAGATAACAGTTACAACAAATTTTGAAATATACATTAAGCTATTCCAGTGAAAACAACATCGCAAACGGTTCAGTAGTTTTTACGTGATGCGCTAACAAACAAACACATGGACATACCAGATGTTATATCTTGTTCAGTAGCCTATTTTAAGTACCCTAGACCATTTTTTATCTGTTTGTACATATTTTTTTCTTACTTCTTGCTTTATTATATCTATAGATATATACTAAATCACAATGAACATAACTTTGGACCCTTATCCCACAGGGACCCTTTCTTTTTTTCGGAATAAAAAGGATCTCCATTTGAACACATCATATAGACTATGACTGTGCCAAATTGCATCAAAATCCGTGTAGTAGTTTTAGCGTGGTACGTATTCTACCAAGATTAGTAACTTTCAACCCTTATCCTGCGGGAACCCTTTAATTTTTAGGGATGAAAAGTATCCATTGTCATATCTTTTAGCATGAACTCAAATCGTAATAAGTTTCATTTGAATCCATCCAGTAGTTTCAGCGTGATGCACGGCCAAGATACAGACAGATAGACAGAAACACAAATAAAAAAAAAAACAGTTTTGGTTTCAGTATTGAGTATTGTTCAGTATTAAATTCCAAAAAAAAATACTTCTATGTACAGAATTGGACCTGTTACAGTTTTAATATAAGTGTAGTTGTGGATACATCATATATATATAGATTCAAGAATAGACTATAGAAGCCTGGCAGTCGTGCATCCTTCTTTAGCGGGCTTCTGGTTGGAGGGGGTTGTAAGGGGGTGTTGGTGGGGTTAAAGAGAGGTTTGGGGAGACGGGTGCAAAACTTGAACGTGCACAAAGCCGCGGGGCGCAGCTAGTTCAAAATACACTAGGTAATTTGGTTTGATTTGATCGTACGTAATGGAACCGACTGAACAACTAGCTTTACAAATTAATATGACGAGAAATTAATGCCGTTTCCAGTGGACTGCGGCAAGTTGCCTCTCCTCCCGCACGGGTCGGCTGAGCTGCTCAACGGCACCACGAACCTTGGCAGCGTGGTGCAGTACTCGTGCGCTACTAACTACCGGCTGGTGGGGCCCGCTCGGAGGACGTGCGCTGAGGACTTCCAATGGAGCGAGACTGCGCCGACATGCGAAGGTATCTACAAACAATAGGACTGGACGGCTGTTTGAACAGTTGATTACTTTCATTCACAACCGAAGAAAGTGATTCAATTTCCAATGAGCATTGAACGATGAATACGCCTGTAAAAGGTGCACATATCGGAATCTATAAGTGTGACTACGGTCATAAAATTGGCAATTATTTCTTAGTCAAAATTAAATATGTACACTGTTGGCGTATCATACATAAATAAGTAAAACGAAAATTTTGTTTAAAATCTCGAAAATATAGTTATAGTGTATCCACTCGTATTTTAATGATTAATTTTTCTCCTAATATTTAATAATTTTAACAAATTGAAGTCTAAGTTTTATAAATGTACTAGCTGATGCCCGCGACTTCGCATGCGTGGTCATTTCTGTAGGTTAAAAGTACTCTTTGTGCTATTCCAGAACCTAAAATACCAATATACCAACATTTGTTCAAAATTCCTGCAGCTATAAAAATATTTTTATTGATTGCTCGGCTTCTACTCATCGGATTAAGATATAAAGTCCCTTGTTTTTAAGTCAAAACATAAGCTATCCAACAGTGGAAACCGCATCGCAATCGGTCTTGTAGTTTTTGCGTGATGCGAGTACAAACATACAGACAGACAGACAGAAATACTTACACGAATTTTTAAATGATATATGCATGTTATAGCTTATTTTATGTACCCTAGACCATTTATTTTTATACGCTTTGTTTAATTATCTTCTTTGTACAGACTTTTTTGTTCCTATTGCTTTAAAGAAGAAAAGAAGAAGAAAGAAAAGAAAATACATTTATTCATTTATTTATTAAAGATACAAATAATTAGAAAAATTAAGTAGGAACAATAGAAAAGGAAAACAAAGAAAAGGTAAAAGTAGATAATTAAAGTGGTTATGAATGGGCCTTAACTCAGCATTAGGCTGTTTGCCGAAGGCACGCAGCGCTGGTTTTCAGCTAAAGCCCAGAGGGAGCGGAAAAAATAAACATAAGAGTATAAAAAATGAAATTAAATATGATTACATTTATATATATATATAATAATAATAATAATAATTACATATAAGTAATTTAAATAAACATAGATAACTAAATAAATAAAAAAGTATATATAAAATATAGCAACGACAAAGGAATAAAATAATGTAGTCTCTGAATGGTGTCAAATAACTGACGAAAAAAGTGTCGTCAAAATTGCGTAAGAGTACCGCTGACTATTAAGAATACCACGCACGTGGGTAGCAGCGAAATAACGTGACTCTTACGTGCAACTAATAAGTGAGAAGAAATGAATTTCAAGGAAAAATAATACTAATAATAATAATAATAATAATAAGTATATATATCACAAAAACGATATGTCTAAATTAATATTGCCATGCTGCCTCTGCTCATCAATTAAATATTGGCGTAGTACGGTGCCGCGGTATTGACAACTGTTGAGAGCCATGCCTACTAGAATATTTCTTGCTATCAGATAACCACTTTATCTTGTCGTACAAATATGAGGGATCCTGGTAACTTACGACACCAAAAAGCAGGCATGCCAGGTGAAACTTGCGACGAGATTTCATTTTCAAAATGTAATGCCGATTTAAAAAAGGAGTAACGTGACTTCGCGGTGGTATTGAAAAACAAAATCTCGCACAGGCGTTCTGTACACGCTGAATTAAACGCTCAGTTCGTGAGAGCAGACGGGGACCATACACTGTGTCAGCATAATTCAACTTGGACAGCACGAGGGATTCGACAAGTTGTATGCGAAGTTCTTCAGAGAGGTATGGTCTTAGCTTGTATATTGTCTTTAGCCTATAGAAACAATTTTGGACCGATTCAGCTATATGATTTTCGAACCTTAGTTCAGCATCAACATTCAAACCCAGGTTACGCGCCTCATAGACCCGATCTATTTTTTCACCCATCAGTGATAAGTTAACGTTCGTTGATAATGAAGCTAACTGATGTTTACTACCCAAAATCATAAATTTTGTTTTATTAGGATTGAGCAAAAGGCAGTTATTTTCAGACCACGTGGCCAGCCTATGCAGGTCTTCGTTAAGATCATGTATGGCACCATCAATGTCCTTTGGATGAAAAGGTATATACACCTGTATATCTTCTGCGTAAATGTGATATTTACATTTTTGTAAGCATTTGATAATATCGGCACTGTATAAAATGAAAAGAATTGGGCCTAGAATTGAACCTAGAGGAACGCCTCTCTTTACGGCTGTGAGGGAAGAGGATAATGACACACCTGAATTTACATGAATTTCTACGTACTGGTGACGGTTAGAAAGATAGCTATCAAACCACTTAAGCGCAGCGGAGTCGAACCCATAAAAACTAAGCTTAGAAAGAAGTAGCGCGATGTTAATAGCGTCGAAAGCGCGGGAAAAGTCTAACAACACTAACAATGTGCACATACCCTCATCCTGATATGCCAAGATATTATCGGTGACGTCCAACAAAGCAGTAGACGTACTTTTACCCTTCCTGTATCCAGACTGGACCTCGGGGAGAATTTTATTGTTCTCAATGAATTCTGTTAATTGCTTGCAAACGACTTTCTCTACAATTTTGGAAATGCATGGAAGAATACTAATGGGCCTGAGGTCTTTAACAAGTATTGGGTTGTTAATCTTAGGCAAAGGACGAACTATTGCTATTTTCCATTGATCTGGAAATATTGAAGTGGCAATTGAGGTATTCACTATCGCAGTCAAAGCCTCTAAAGCATGAGGCAAGGTCATCAATAACATATGCAGTGATATATGATCAAAGCCTTCCGCATTAGACTTAAGATCCTTGATTATTTAAAAATGTTATTAGAACTAGTAGCTTTTATAGTGAAAACGACGTTACTATTAAATTGACTGAACTCAAAATAAGTGAGCTGCGATAACGTTACCTTCGTTTTACCCGGGACATTCAAAAAATGGTTGTTTATTGCATCTGGATCTCGATAATGCGATGGAAGCTCATGGCGTTTATTTGAAGGCAATAGATTTTATTTTTTTCCAAAGTATCTTAGGGTCATTTATTTTATTATTAACTAGCTGTGCCCGCGGCTTTGCCCGCGTGGTCATTTTATTTAAAAGTGGTCCACACGTTTTATTGCAGGACCAAAAGCCAAATCACAACCAGACCAGTTGTAGGTTTGGTCCGGTTCCAGAGGACCAGGAGGACCAGGACCAAACCTACAAAGTACAATATTATACTATATTTCTTCAAAATTTGTTCAGCCGTCAAATAGTTTTTTATCGATTGCTCGGCATCTAATCATCGGGATAAGGCACTGCCTTGCCTTTTTATAACGCATATTCTATGAAGTACGGAGTGCCGTACTTCACAGAATATGCGTTATAACACACTTGCACTTCTATGACACTTCATAGAAGTGCACGTATTGCAATGAAATAAACGCATATAATAAAATATGAAATAAACGCATATAATACAATGTGAAATAAACGCTAGAATAAACGCACCGCGTTCCACTGCAAGGCAGTGCGTGCAAGGCCTGAGATACCAGTTTTTAAATCAGCGCAAGGGCTTGAGAGCAGGGCCTGGATTCTGTATGACCACTCACGCCAATTCCACGCCACCTGCGTGGAATTAGGGAAGGTGGGTATTTACGCGGCCAGGTTTTTAAACCAGGTTTTGGCTTGTAAGTACGCCGCCCTGGTGCCCTGGTCGCCCCGTCCGCACCTACATACTCGGTGGCGGGTTCGGCATGGCTTCGGCTGAGTTCGGCCGCACTCTGCCAGCCGGGTCACAAGAAGCTAGGTGGCCGATACATCGCTCAAAAAACTTGCAAGGCTTCGAAGTTTTTTTAAGCAAACACAATTGTGCTCTTTATTTACATAAGCGCACGGGTCAATTTCCTATGCAAGTATTTTTTACTTTCAATTCCACGCTTCCAAGTACTTTTTTCGCAAACATGATTGTGCTCCATATTTATATGGACACGAAGATCAATTTCCTATGCAAGTATTTTCTACTTTCAAGGCTTCGGTTTACAAAGCACTTGAAAGTATTTTGAACCCTGGTTTGTATAATGAAAGATTCATGACATGAATGAGTTAATTTTTTTTTTAATTAATAAATTACTAGTTTACTATAAATAATTCGCTTAATTTCGCTGCGCGTTTTACAACTGAAGTCGACTTATTCTATCAAAAAACATCTAAATACGTTTTAAGAGCCTCTTAGGACCATAAAGTAAAAAAAGAAGAAAACGTGTTGTTCGAGTTCAATCAACGTTCAAACCACTTCGTAACAAACCGCTTGCGTGTTTTAAGGGTAGACAACGCCATCTAGTTTAAATAAAGTAACTTGTTATCATGAACGTCTTGGTAATGAGTAGAGAAAATTATCTCCAAAGGTAAGGTGGCACAGATTAGAGAGTAATTAAGGTGGTGAGGTAAATTGGATGGGGCATCAAGGGTAGCTCATTATTATGAGGTCCATACGAACAAATTTTAATGCAACGAAACATTGTGTTCTTAGTACAAATTATTTTTTATGATGTTTCACAGGACGACTTACTTACTGGCACTTTAACTGGCTCTTAATAATTACCTACCCTACCTACCTACTTTTTGAGCTTTTTCAACACGATATGAGGATTGATTTCAAAAAATAAAAGTTTTCTATACTTTCTCTGTGAAGAGCAATACATGTACCTACCTCTGTATGTACACATTTCAATACCGACAACTAACCATTTTGCCAGTAAGACATTATGAAGAAACCTCCGATATAATTATATAATTATGTAGGTACGTAGGTAGTACATTATAATATCTCAATGGAAGAAACATAATAAAAAAAGGTAGTACCTATAATGTATATACATACTCAGAAAACTTGCAACGCTTCGAAGTATTTTTTACGCAAAAGCAATTGTGGTCTTTATTTATGCATACCCACGGATCAATTTCCTATTCTATTATTTTTTACTTTCATTTCAAAAGAGCGATGGTGGCCTAATGGTTCTATAGTGCAATTTAGAATCCAACTATACCGGGTTCAAAACCTAAGCTCCCGCACCAATGACTTTTCGAAGTTATGTGCGGTTTTCCATCGCTCCGTGCTTCGGAGGGCACGTTAAGCTGTCGGTCCCGGCTGTTATTGGTTAATAGCAGTCGTTAAGCCATGTCAGAGGCCCTCGCGCGGCCTGACAGACTCTGACATCAGAGGCCAGCACTACCTCATACGACAAACAAACAATTTCAAGGCTTCAGAGTACTTTTTCACACACGCGATAGTGCTCCTTTTATATATAGGGACAAAAATCAATTTGCTATGCAAGTATTTTCTACTTTCAAGGCTTCCAAGTACTTTTATTTTGCAAACACGATTGTTCTGCTTATTGCAAGTATATGGTTCATACTAGCAATATTCAGCACAAGGGCTTTCAAGTACGTCCATCTTCACCCTACGTGGAATTTGTTCATGATTCCAGTTTCCACGCAGGCAGCGAGGAATTGGCGTCTTAAAATTAGAGAATTAGGCCCCTGGCGGTCGTGCTAGAGCTAGTGTGGGCCGAATCCGAAGCACCTAATAAATTTGAATTTAGCGGGACCCTTGGTTGCAGGAATGAAATGATTGCGTGTTTTAAGGTCTATCAGCGCCATCTAGTTAAATCGGAGGGAGAACTTTGATGCCTTTGGTTTATTTGCTTGAGTTGTTGATGCCATTGTGCTATCTATACTCGTACCAAACTCGTACTATACCATCTCGATTACCTCAGCTTGCAAACAAAAAAACCGCACCTAAGTCGGACCATTCGTTTGGATAGCTCCCATTATATATATTGTTTTCAAACAAAACATGACGGTTTACTTCAAGAAATTACATAAGCTTTAAAAAAATTAAAGAAAATGTAAAAAAAAGCCACAAAATATGTAAATGCTTATAAATATTGAGGCAAAACATTCATAGCAGTGCGTGGATTCGATCCATGTGCCTCTGGGTTGCAAACCATACACCGCTTCTACTGTGCCACTCTGACTTGTGGCATCGGTGCCGAATTTACGGTACCGTTTTATAAACGGATGTGCAATTATTATTCTTTTCAAATTAACATAACTTTAGACTCATATCCCGCAGGAATCCCGTATTTATTCGTGATTAAAAGTATCATTCATTTTAACACATACTATAAACTTTGACTGTGCCAAGTTACTTCAAAATCCGTACGGTAGTTTCAGCGTGATATGTGTTTTTTTTAAATAACTTTCAACCCCTATCCTGCGGGAACCATTGTTTTTTTCGGGATAAAAAGTATTCTAAATGTTAATCCATAACATAAGCTATGATTGTGCCAAGTTGCATCAAAATCCGTCGGGTAGTTTCTGCGTGATGCGTGTTCAAAGAGACAGACAGATAGACAGACAGACAGACAGACAGACAAAAAATAAAAAATAAACCTTTTTGCACTCCATATCGATTTTGAAGTTCATGTCAATTAAAATTTTCAAAAAATATTTAATGTACAGATTTAGCCCAGTTACAGTTTTATTATAGTATAGATGTTATATTTATAATACGCTACCTTTTCAAAATATAAAGACTGATTTACCAATGACTTAAGACTTTTATAATATAGTTTTTTACCATCCAACTCGTACATGTCTTCTTGGGTGCGTAGACATCGAACAAACTAAGAACGAAGCAGTTAAATATATGAACCATTTCATTAACATTACTACATGTAGAAACATAATCCCAACGCACCATCTCTAAATCTCTATAAAATGACTCTGAGCAGATATGTTTAATTGGTCTGTAAGTAACAGAATGAGGAATTAACTTATCTCTCTTCACGTTAAATTCGCAAACAACAAAGGAATGACCACGAAGCAATCCTATAGGCTCAACCAATACTTTTCTAGGTTGCAAATCTGTACAGACCACATCATTAAGCGATTGACTAGAATCTGTAAAGTGCGTAGCTGAAGTGACTATTTGCGCTAAATTCAAGCAACGTAAAGTAGCAGTGAGTATATTAGTTTTGTTGTCATTTTAATGGGGGGGGGGGGGGGGGGGGGGGGGGGGGTAAGCTGTCCCAATTGCAATCTTTTTACAATTTACTCTAAGTGTAAGCCACATCTGCTCAACGGATTTGTGCTTCGGATCTACAGGATGCGGACGCGTACGAACATTGACTCCACACTTAATAAAAAAAACCAACACCACCACCACGACCACTGCACACATCGAACGGGTGCGGTACGTGACGCAGACGATAGCCAGGAACAACAGGAGCACGCCCCTCCTCGCCAGGACGCAACCAGGTCTCATTTACAGCCAAAATTTCTACGTCATGCCTAACCATGCTGGCAATGAAATCATCATGATTGGTACGTAATGAACCAGCAGCCCGATTACAGAACTTGGCTTCAATCAGATTGTCACTTTTTTCATAGCAAAATCGCCTCTATTGCAAGACACTAATTAATTTGACGGCTTGAAACCGTCATGATCAACATTACGTAATCGCACTGCTGGGTTAACGAAACCAACTCTCAGGAACTTTTTACTTTTCATTTAGTAGGTGTTGCTAAAACAAAAAAACTACTTATAATATAGAGTAGCGAGTTTAAAATAATTCAATAAATATGTCTTAAATGTATATATATATATATATATATATATATATATATATATATAATATTAAAAAGTATAAATAGAAAATACAAACTAATAAAAAAATACAAAGTATAAGGAAAACATATGTAAGTAAATTGAATAAATAAAACTAAAAATACTTATGCAGTACTATAGAACAGTCCACCTGCCAATAATATTAAAACGAGTAAAACATAATATTAATATTATTACAACAAGTAAGCTACACACAATATGAATAATATATTGTACTGCGCAGTATCACTAATCATTGCTTAACTTTGTATGAATAAGGCAGAATGTAATTAAAAGCAATAGCAGGTTTTTAATTGGGTTGTACCATGGTAGTTCTAAATATAAACCAAATAAAATTACAGTGTACCTACACAGAGGCAGTATTACAAAACTTTGTACGTACACACATGGTTTAACAAAATAATACATAAATGCATACACACATGGAATTACATAACGGTACCAAATTTTTGCATACAATTATATAACGAAAACTATGCACAAATAATAAAATAAATCTAAGAACATCATACTTACAGTCTCAAACTTTCGACTAACGGAACGTGCCAGTGGCAAATGTTGATTTTGACAGTGAGTGAGACAGCTTTGACTGACACTTGAATCTGCAGCCCGATTCCATAACTTGGCTTCAATCGAATTCTCAGTATCGCAGCCACTAATGCCTTGCGATAGAGTCGAATTTGCTATGAAAAAAGTGATAATCCGATTGTAGCCAAGTTATGAAATTGGGTCACTGATGACGCTGACAATAGCATTTGCCAGACAGTATGTCTAGAATTGTTGTAAAAAAGCAACGTTCGCATGTGAGAAAAAAGTGAAGGTAAATGCAATTTGAAAAACAACAATATTAATTTGGCGAATAGGGTACAAATTAAAGTTGAGTCAACCCTGCTATTACATAAAATATCCAAAGAAAAAGTAAACAAAGGACTTGCACAAAATAAAAACCGACCGACTACTTCTTATTTTTGATCGAGGCTAAACGTTTAATCTTTACTGGAGCGATTGCCACCGCCGAAGCTGTCCGAGCTGCTGCCTTCACTACTGCCGGAGGTTTTGAAGACTCCTGCGTGATTCCGGCGAGCTACCGATGCAGCTGATATGGTGGCGGGCACCATCAGGCCCAATCACAAAAACGAAGCCGAACGAAGCTTTATTATAAGTATATATTATTACAGGTGATAAAACATTGTGTTCTAGTAACATACAAATAAAATGTGCAATATAAAATTAATATTATTAAATTATGGTAGTGAAGTACTTGTATCCATAACTCATAAAACTTAAATCATAGACAGAAAAACCAATTAATCAAAAAATTTACCAAAAATAGTAATCAATATCAAAAATATAAGAGAAATTTGCCATTCAGTTTAACGAAAATGACAAAATAATAGACTTTTATATAATTATATACAGGGCTGATTTTTCAATCATCAGATAAACGGGCTAATTACTTACTGTTTTAGGAATAAATTGAACTGTTTAAGACTGTTTAACTGTCTGATATTTAATTACGTATTATTTCAAATATCATTCATTCCATGGGTTGCTATCAGTCTGGCTGAATAAAGCAAATCAGGCGTCACTAACTTCAAAGCGGTGAAACCACAGCAATCGGAATAATAGCAATAGAACTGTGGTTCACGCTTGTCGCTGCACTGGTGTTATACGACACCAGCACAGCAATTCCATAACTTGGCTACAATCGGATTATCACTTTTTTCATAGCAAATTCGACTCTATCGCAAGGCATTAGTGGCTGCGATACTGAGAATTCGATTGAAGCCAAGTTATGAAATCGGGCTGCAGAGCGTGTTTTGTCATTCAGTTGTTCTCGAACAGTGCAATTTTAACATGGTGTCGTCCTGCAGCATATCAAATTACGGAAGTTCTTCCTTAAGTTGACATCATACCATTATAGGCATAACATTTTATCGGTAAGTATTTTCTTTTAGTATAAATGCCGTTTTATAATAAAATATACTTAATAATATAAAAGATCTATACAAGTAATATGATTGTCACAGTTCGCCTTTTTATTGTAACAAACATTACTTTTCAACTACAGTGCCTCTTATGTTCGATAATGTATGGACTGTACAGCTCTGGAAAAGCAATGCACTACGCAGTAAACTACAACGTCGTGGTCTCAAATCCCTTTAGGTACGGCTGCAGAAAACGTTTGCGAGCTAGTGATGTGTAAACGACTTTCCATAATGTTCTGTGTTTACCTTTTAATTACACAATAGGTAACCAAAAGTCTGTACTTTCAATGAAGATACATAATTAAAATAAAATTTGATAAAATAAGTTACTGTTTTATTTTTTAACGTATCTGTTTGTCTGTATGTCCTCGCATTAAAAACTACTGGACTCATATAGATGCGGTTTTCATTGTTGGATAGCTAAAGATCTTACTTAATAAATAGGGTACCTTGCATCTTAAGTAGAGCAATCGATAAAAAGACATAAGGTAAAAACTAAAACCTGACTACAGCCGGGTAAAATATAGCCTGTGACACTGTTGCAATGAAGACAAATATAGCCTGTGACACTGTTGCAATGAAGACAAATATAGCCTGTGACACTGTTGCAATGAAGACAAATCGATTGATAAAATATAGCCTGTGACACTGTTGCAATGAAGACAAATCGATTGATAAAATACAGCCTGTGACACTGTTGCAATGAAGACAAATCGATTGATAAAATTGACAAAATTGGACTAAATTTTTAGTTGTAACCTTCGGTGAACAAACAAATAAGGATTCACTAAGTTCGCCCGATTCATGTTCCACCATAACTCCGCACAATGTGAAAACTCCGCGTATGGCCCGTTTATAGTGGCTTCTTTAATTGGCAAATAGGTAACTAAACTTAAGCATCATAAAAAAGTAAAAAGATACTATTCGTAGTTTTGAGCCGGGGCAGTACTAGATTACAATAAAATACTTTAATTTGATTTGATCTGTCGAAGTACGGCGTGGCGTCCGACAAACAAAACTGCTTGACCTACTCACTTTACAAATGAATATCTAACAGATGAAATTAATGCTGTTTCTAGAGGACTGCGGCAAGTTGCCTCCCCTCCCGCACGGGTTGGCTGAGCTGCTCAACGGCACCACGCATCTCGGCAGCGTGGTGGAGTACTCATGCACCACTAACTACCGGCTGGTGGGGCCCGCTCGGAGGACGTGCGCTGAGGACTTGCAATGGAGCGAGACTGCGCCGACATGCGAAGGTATCTACAAACAATAGGACTGGACGGGTGTTTAAAACAGTTGAGCGCTAGTTGTTGTGTAGAAACACAACTGAAAAATGTGATTAAATGTTGCTTCGGCAAATGAAATCAAAATTACCTTTTCAGATTCAAAGTATAATTTTAGTTTGTCTATTGTATTAATTAAGTTTTATTACAATATTTTTTTTTGTCTCCTTGTCCTTGAGACGTAAAATCTTTATCTGTTTTATATTTATAAAATAGCAATCTGCGCATGTATGAAAGATTATCACTTGAGAATTGCTAGACCGATTTGGCAGTAATTTTATGTCATATATGTAATAGTCAGGACAAGGTTAGAAAGAAAAAAAAACGAAAGAAATTAAGCTATTTGGGCTTAAGTCAAAGGACCAGCAATATGTGCGAGAGTGGTCGGCCACATAATCGCACGGGCGCAGCTCGCATCGAGCGCGCGTTGCGGAAGCACGTCTTGTGTAATTTTATTAACATGTAATGGGCAGAGCTATAAGCAGCGCGACGAGCACAGTGTGGCGGATATATCGTTCTAGCAAGGGGATGTCATGAGTGGCTAAAGTACAAACATGTGGTAAAGTGATACCTTTTACTCGTATAATCTGACTCCAGTACATCAGTTCATACAAAATAGTGCACAGAGGGGTGGCGCTTGCCACGCCGCTGCAAGCGAAATTTTCTTGACATGCGTTCCTATGCCCCAACAAAAACCACGTCAGTTTTCATAATTACATTCATATATATCAGGTTTTCAGGGTTTTTTTAAAGGTTTTATTTAACTTAGCTTGTATCTATCTATCTATGTATTTATGTATTTTGTATATATTGGAATCTTGCAATATAAATTTCGAGCACTTCCGATTAGCTATCCAGCTGAAACTTTCAGGGTAGCTCATAAACTGATGACAAAACAATAAAAAAATGAAAAAGAAAAAAAAACATTAGAAACTTTAAAAGTGAAAAGCCAAAAAGAAAAAAAGAAAAATGAAGAAAAAAAAGGAAAATAAAGAAGCTTAAACTTTTTTTTTAGTTTTATTTTTTAAATGTTACTTGTATTGTATGAATTCAAGCTTTACTTAGAGGCGTCAATTAAAATACATGAATAAACAAAAGACACATGACAGTCGTGCTTCTCTTCTATAGCGATCCTCGTGTCTCGTCACGGGTAAACAAAGAAGTTTCGAAAGATGGATATTCGTACATTTCAACATTATCCAAGTGAGTGAAGGGAAGTGCTGGGCAGCGAAATTTGAACGCGAGCAAAGCCGTGGGGCGCAGCTACTTTACAAATAAATACTTGGATTTAATTTGATCTCACGACATACGGCACGGCATTCGACAACAAAACCAACTGAAAACTCGCTTTTCAAATGAATATGATGAACCGATGAATTGAATGCTGTTTCTAGTGGACTGCGGCAAGCTGCCCCCCCTCTCACACGGGTCGGCTGAGCTGCTCAACGGCACCACGCACCTCGGCAGCGTGGTGGAGTACTCATGCGCCACTAACTACCGGCTGGTGGGGCCCGCTCGGAGGACGTGCGCTGAGGACTTCCAATGGAACGAGACTGCGCCGACATGCGAAGGTATTTATTTATTTATTCTTTAGCACACAAATACAATGTACAAGGAGGACTTAATGCTAAGTAGCATTTTCTACCAGTCAACCTGGAAGTGCAAGGAAAATGGTAGCTGTGCAGTAAAAAAATAACGTAATGTAAATATAAATATGTAGCTATAAACTAAAATTTTATGAATAAATAAAACTAAAATTATAGAATACATAAGAATATTATAAGTAATGCCCTAATAATAATATTATCATTTATCATTATGTAGAAAACAAGGTCAATAGTTAAAAAAAAACAGTTTGTAAAGAATCCATATTACTAGGAACAAAAAAAATAAAAAAATAGAGAAATAATAAATGACGAACCTTTTTGACATAAAAGTTACGAACTTGGCGCTTGAACATACCCTTAGTAGTTGCCTTTTTTACGTCTACCGGCAACGCATTCCACAATCTTTCCGCTACAACGGAGAAGGTGTTGTCCAGAAAAAAAAGGTGCTTAGGAGTAGCAAGAAGTAGGTTACTGGAAGACCTAAGATGACGCTTGTGAGTGTTACTAAGGTATTGAAAAGATTTTTTGAGATACCTAGGAGTATTGTTATCATTAAGTACCGAAAAAAGAAGGGCAAGAATCCGAACATTTCTTCGCTCACGAATAGGTAACCACCGAAGTTTTACTCTGTATTCAGAAATGTTGTACTTACGTAGACCAAAGATAAATCTTATGCACGTGTTCAAGAGACGATCTAACTTGTACAAGTTCAGAGTTAAGGTCGACAAGAAAAACGTCAGCATAATCTATAAGAGGCAAGAGAAGGGAATCAACGAGGGTGGTCCCCGTGTGGACCTAATTCATAACGACCTCATTTCACAGGGGCTTCCAGTGCTCCATATCCACCGCCTATTCAGAGGCGTCCATCGTGTCCCACTCAACTTAGTGTTGGTCGTCCTCGATCGCATTCCGGAGGGGAAGCAAATATTCAACATTCGTTCTGTCCTCAGCCTCTCGGGGATCGCTGTCGAGGCCCCTCACCGTAACGGTGCCCCGACTCAATGCCATAAGTGCCAACTTTATGGCCACGCGGCACGCTTCTGCCAAAATAAGCCTAGGTGCGTAAAGTGCCTAGGTGACCATGGCATTGAGGGATGCAAACGCACTCCTGAGACCCGCGAAACCGACGGTCCGCCCGGTTGCGTACTCTGTATGACCGAAGGACACACTGCGAACTATCGCGGGTGTCCAAAGGCCCCCAGGTCAGCAAAAGCGCCGGGCCGCCGGCCTCCCGCACGCCCCCTCCCCGAACCCCCGCCCCCCCTCTAACCCGCGGTTGCAAAGGTACACCCCTAAGGTGTCTCTTGCTCTCCCGTTGGAAAAGGAATCTTTTATTCCTGCTCCACCACCCAAGGTCAACGCCTGGGCCAAGGCTCCTCCCTTGTCCCAGCCCGTCGCGAGACCGACTCCTCCCTCTGCCGCCCCTTATAGGCCGCCTCCAGCGCGCACTCAAGTGCCTACCCCCGGGCCCGCGCCTATTAATGCAACCTAGCTTACGTGGCTAATTTCGCGAAAGCTATAGATTTGGACGAGGTGGACGTAGTCGCCGCCAAGCTTCGTTCTTGCACTTCAGAGGGCGCCCTCAGCGTCCTCTCTGAGCACAGAGTGCTCTTCCGTACCCTCCGTAACCTATATTAATTACCTCAATATGATTAGTACCCCAAAAATTAAGGTCGGCCCTTTCGAGGGGGGGCATAACTGATTGGGTATCAGATTTGAACGTTTTCGCCAACTTCCAATACGCCTGGTGAGTCGGCGAAATGTCAGTCATCTTATCGTCCCATTGATTATTACGCAAATCCTTTATGCTTTTCTTTACCGCGCGATGATAGAATTGCAGAGAGGACTTGCGTTTTGGAGTGAGTTTCACGTCGTAGTGCCTGATGGCTGCGTTTCTTGCCGTTATCAGCCGCCTCACGTACTCAGGCAGGTCCCAGTGGAGGTGATCCTCCACTGGGACCTGCCTGGAGCATTCACCGACAACGGTGTTGAGTCGGCAGGTAAGGGCATCGATCGAGTGGGATACTTCGTCGGTCGTGACAATGTCGTTGGAGATGCGATCGAGATCGGGTGAACTGATAGGTTTGAGGGATACTTCCAAACGCTTCCAGTCCACTACCGTCTTGGTCTGCGGAGGGGAGGAGCGGTCGGCTAGGTCTGGGCCAAGGCGCATGATGACGGGACGGTGGTGCGAGTCTAACTCCTGGAGTACCTGAATCGAGCGGAATTGAAGGGATATGTTCTTTAAGAGAGGTATGTCCAGTATGTCGGGTTGGTGGTCGGGATTGAACGGGTAGTTAGTCGATTCCAAGGGTGGGATGACGTCAAATCCAAGCGTGTTGACAAGATCGTAAAGCATCAAACCGTTTGGGTTGGTGGCTCTGCACCCCCACATAACGTGCTTGGACTTGAAGTCACCCGCCAGGATGACCGAGTTTCCTAGGGAGAAGAGCGCCTCGAGGTCGCTCCTGAGTAAGTCTTTATTGGGGGAGAGGTAGCAGGAGGCTATAATGACCGATGGATGATCGGTCATCGCTAGTTGGCAAACTGAGGCTTCTAAGTTTTCTAAAATGGGGGTATATAACGGGATGCAGTGAAGAGACTTCTTATAGTACACTAGAGTACTACCTCTACCGGCGGTGACTCTGTCGTTTCGAATGACGCGGTAGTTCGCAATCCCGGGATTGCGTCTACTAGGCTTTAGGAAGGTCTCTTGCACTAACATAAGGTCTGTCTGGTAGGTCTTACAAAATTCGTGGACTTGATCGCGTTGGTCATAGAGGCCGTTAGCATTAAAGTATGCTAACGTAACGGCACGGATATTTTCGAACTTGTCTATATATATCCTAACTTACGTGCTACCTAACTATTTACATCATAACGAGCGGTTGACTTTGTACGGGCCAATCACAGTCATTGTGCGAGGGCGACAGCAACATTAGAGCGAGAGGGCTAATAAGTACATCGTTAGAAAGAGACGGGTGAGAAGATGAGATATACTGGTCATAAAGAGTACTTAGATATGAATAAACCAATTAAACCTTAGGTGCTCTTTTCGTCCATAACAAATATGTACACACACCCTCGCACACACACACACACACACCTACATCGATGTGTGATGACATCACACTTATATTATAAAGGCAAAAGTTTGTATGGGTGCATGTGACAAAACTAATCAAACTTTTTCTGTAGCCTCGTACTAATATATATATATATATATATATATATATATATTATATAAACTGTGCGGATGAATTTCCATATTTAATTTCTGCACTGTTTTTATTATGAGCATAAACAAGGTGCTTTCTTTTTACGTTTTAGGTGAACAATTGTACTATTACTATGTAGTGTGAAGTAAATGTATTATTACGTTTCTTTGATATTTTTGTTCTATTTGGTTTAGTTTACAAAATATTTGTCGATAAAGTGACCTTTTGCTTTTAAAAAACATATTAAAGACAAGCAAAATAGTCATTTGTGCATAATAGTTATTCCACTGTGACGTCAAAACCTCTTTCATAATAATACTCATTTGATCTCTTAATTCTTTCATAATCCATTTCATTCCATTTGACAGGTTGTCATCATTAATAAAAAAGACAAATAACCTGTCATTCGAACTCTGATTGCATTATCAAAACTGCAATTTTACAAAATAATATTATATAAAATACATATAAGTTTATTACAAATATATATGAGTCTTTTAAATATACTCGTATATGATAATACCTTCGTAAGCCGCTGTTTATGATCATCTCCTCCTGTTCCTGTGCTCCTAATTGTTCCTATAATTATGTGTCACTGAGGTTTGGTCCCTGTTCTAGTGGAACTAGCCCAATCCCAGGACAGCCTCGCGACACTGGCGCCCTCAACGTTCCCGTACCCAGCCCTGCTCTACCTGCCTACAAGTTCCTGATTCCTCCGAGTCTTCATAATACATGTGTTTTATTTTGTGAATCAGTATTCAATTTTTAAGTCGTCCCACAAAATTCTAAAAGGCACTAGGCCATCTTGATTTAATTTTGGAAATATTTGGCAAACCCAGAACAGTTTTTTTATACTAAAGTGTATTTTATATTTGCATCCAGTCATTCATGTAAGTATGACATTTTCATTAATACGTACTTTGTTCAGAATTTCACTATCGGCCTACCTAGTTCCAAATTACGCTAAAATTTGACGCGTTATTATGCGTGACGCATTAACGCGTAGTTGCATTAACGCTATTTTTTTATTATTATTTTTATTTTTAAAGTTTTACTATCGCACTTAACGTAACGTTACTTACAAGGTGAACACTAAATTTTATTTGCTGGTCTCATATTAATAAAAATGTACTCTGCGCATCTAAATAAACCAGAATTGATCTATGAATTAAAATGTGGAAATCCTGAGGTCTATACAAAAGATACTGCAGAAAATTTACGTTCAAGGTTATCGACCTTACTTGATAGCTCGAATACTCAAGATTTCCAAAGCCCGTATACATTTGAACAGGATACATACATACATTATGTACTATGAAAGTTACATTGCTTTCATATTACCGTACCTAACCATACATTTAAATACCTACTTATTACCATTGTAATAAGTAGGTATTTACGCCTCGCGACACCACTATGTAAGTTTATATATCTAGATGCGTCCATCCTCACTCCTGCGGTACTCCTCCTGTCGGCTGACGTGTATTCGTTTCATTGTTTTTTTTTGAAGTGAAACTTCTTATGCGACTTCCAACAAGGTTGCGTTAAACGTTTAACGCTACCATGGAGGCCTTCCTATTTTCATTTCCACATTACGAAGTTTCACTTCTTCCGCGCGGAGGGACTCCACGATCGTTTTTTTTATAGGGATGTGACAAATCGGATCACTAATAGATTTATTCTCGTCCCATATAAATATTTTTAAAGACAAAACTGGCCAAGAGCGTGTCAGACACATATTAAGGGTTCCATCCAGGATTCTAAGCAACCTAACTATGACAAGTGCTGTACAAAATACCATGGTACATTTTTTTTACATCAAATGGATTAACAGCTGATAACTAAAGAAAAAACTACTGAACCAATTTTGATGAACTTTATATGGAACTTCACTGAAACACTTCCTCTTTTAATAAAACAACAACCATCCAAACCGGCGGAGAAGTCTAAGAAATTTGAGGCAATATAAACAAGAAATCAAATGGATTCACTAAAAAAAAAAGACTTAACCAATTTTTAACATATTTATTTAAGACCAAGAGTAACGTACAACCAATCGAACATTTAACTATGTAGTATTGTGAAGTCAATTAAAAACGGCATTGTGATCAGCCCAGTATGGGATTTGTTCAGAGTTAACGAGCCACGGAGCACACTACGATCTTTATATATAAAAAAATATACAAATGTCACTATGTAACACGGACTTTTATTTTCTAGCAAAACATAAGATAATCTCAATCTCATCAATTTTATTGAAAATGAATTAGTAATTATCGAAACGTGAAAGTAAAACGTCCGTCTGTACTTGGTGCCACCGCCAAAGTGCTTTCCGAATCCCGCATTCTACGAACCGATGCGCCCCCTCCTCCCTGTCTCTCCACCGCTCTGATGATGTCACTGACGTCAGAGCGGCCATGCCACGCCTACTTATAGAATTTTCTCTCCTTACACTATCAACACTTACATTTTAACTTTTTTTTCTCCATACTTAAACTGATATATATTAGGCATTATATTATATATAAGTATATGTATGCGTTGTTCAATAAAATATGTATTGTAGTTGTATTTATATAAGTAGGTATGGTTTATGTAGTTTATTGAATATGTAGGTATAGTCATATATTTATATTTTTGCATCATTTATTGTATTATTTTGCACCACCGTCCTTTTTTAATTTGTAATTTCTGTCCATCCAAAGGTTGTCTGGAAGAGATCGCTTTTGGCGATAAGACCGCCCAATGAGCCTGTTTTTAAAATGATTTCTTGTTTGTGTTTCGTTGTATTCGTGTTTGATTGTATTAGAGAAACTAAACACATACTGAACAAATTTAAGAATATCTTCCGCCTATGGAAAGCTACATTATCAGCTAGTACCATGAGCTTTGTATCATGTTTCAAAAATATTTAGAGATCTCTATTAACGTTGCACACAAGGTATCAAACAATTTCCTATAAAATGTCGATTAGATACTCACTTTACGGAGCGGAATGACATGTTGCCGTTGAAACGTAATAATAAAAAGTCTGTATAAAGCACCACGAGCGTTGCTGCCAAAGATTTTGAATAACGCTTACTTGCGTGTTACTGCTTTACTTTTGCATTGTGTTTATTTTATTTTACATAGGATATATACAATAAATACGACATGTTTATAGAACTCATCATTACCCACAAAAAAGTCCGCGAGGCTGTATGTCTAACTATTATAGTTAAGTCACAATTACTATTATACGCTTTATATTAGCTTCACTTGTATGTTTGTATGTTTGTAACAGACTCCTTTGGACGCTATTTTGACCCACTTTAAACGGTCAGATTTCATTCAAATTTTGCACACCTATCAAAGACCGATGACAATGCAATAATTCTAAAAAAATATAAAAAAATCTCTCTTATAAATAAACCAAACTAAAAAGTAGAAAATAAATAAAATTAAAAAAAAAACTAAAAAACACGCTTTATATAGAAAACCAAACTAAAAAATAGAAAATAAATTTTAATAGTGTAAATAAGAAAAAATGGTTTATTTATAAATAAGCGTGGGGTGCTTTATAAGATATTATCGAAATGATAATCCATCTTTTCATATCTGTCAACAAAATATTTATAACTATTGACCCCACCCACGATTTTTTTGAAATAAAACATTTTTTAGTTTGGTTTTCTATATAAAGCGTGTTTTTTTAGATTTTTTAAACTATTATTTTTTGTTCAAAATAGTCAATCAACACGCGAATAAAATCGTGTACAAATAAAGAGAAACAAAGCCGGGGCCAGTCACTAGTTTATCATATAATAAGAAAACGGATTTTGTCTCTTGTTTCAAAAATGCCACTCTTGTTGTTCTTACACAAAGTTATCACATTATTATAATACTAGCTGTACCCGCGGCTTCGGAGCGGAGGCGTGTGGTTGGATCGTCCGGTACCATATTCCCTTTTCCTTTGACCTCTCATCGAAGTTCTCCTTCCAGACATTATAACTATCTTTTTAACCAAAGGCATAAAGATTGTAACTGAAGGTATTACATTTGTACGTGTGCCGTCAGAGACAGCTTCTTTAGCTAGCTTATCTACGCATTAAGTACCAGTAACACCAACATGAGGCGGAATCCACTGTAATATTATGTTTTCATACACAGAATGTAAGTGAAGTGATCATAATTAAAAATGTATGTACTTCTAAGTAATACATACCTTGTAGTACGTACCTAGTACAGTAAGACGTATAATTTTCTATAGTACTTTGTATGTCTCCACATCACTGCAGTACTCTACCGCTCGTGGTAGAGAAGCCTAAGCCTTTGTAACCGATATTGAAGCAGTGAACTTGTTAACACACGTGTGTTACACCCGCTCTACTCTACTTGAACTATGTCCGGGTAGAGTAGCAGTACAGTACCGGTACAGTACTGGTACAGTACCGGTAGAGTAAAGTGCATTAACGCACCGACTCTTACTATCCACTATTAAAGTAATCTACGGCTATTGTCTCATGGAGTTTACAGTATACTAGTAGGTACTGAGTTAGTACTCACTCTACTGCCGTACTGTACTGCTGGCTCTTCTAATGTAACTTACTTATGTACTAATGTAGCAACTGCAGAATGCTATAGACTACTCCACACATGATTGAAGTACATACACACACATATACATACCACGCGCTCCTATGAGGTATTGCCAACCTCTGCTGTCAGTTTGTCAGACCGCCCAAGGGCCTCCGCGTGGTTTAACGACTGCTATCTATTGTGACGGCTCGACGTGCCGCCGAAGCACGTAGGGGTGGCAATTCTGTGCATAACTTATTTAAAGTAATTAGTGCGGCCAAGGGTCGAACCCGGTGTCGTTAGATTGAAAAACATACAATTGTTAGCGTTTGGCTACCATTGGTCTAACAAAGTAATTAGTGCGGCCGAGGATAGAACCCGGTGTCGTTAGATTGTTAAATTCACTATTTTTAGCGCTTGTATACCATCGCTATAACAAAGTAATTAGTGCAGCTGAGGATAGAACCCGGTGTCGTTGGATTGCAAAACATATAATTGTTAGCGCTCGCATGCCATCGCTTTATCTAAATAATTAGTGCGGCCGATTATAGAACCCGGTGTCGTTAGATTCTAAAACACATAATTTTTAGCGCTTGGATACCATCGATATGGCGTGCGGCCGAGGATAGAACCCGGTGTCGTAATATTGTAAAATGCACAATCGTTAGTACTCGGATACCATCGCTTCAACAAAGTAATTAGTGCAGCTGAAGATAGAACCCGGTATCGTTGGATTGCAAAACATACAATTGTTAGTGCTCGCAAACCATCGCACTAACAAAGTAATTAGTGCGGCCGAGGATAGAACCCGGTGTCGTTAGGTTGTTAAACGCACAATTGTTAGCACTCGGATACCATCGCCCAAATAAAGCGCTCAACAACAGTGTTTTCCAAATTTGTAGAGTCTAGTGTTGTGGAGAGAACATGCTGCGACAAACACACATACATACACACACACACACGCATGTGAACTGCATGCGAATCGCATAACACTCCTATATTTTCAGTGGGGGATTTAAGTACTGAATTGTAATTATTACCATGTATCTAGATTCCGTTCGTTAGAGCAAAACCACCTGGTACCTGTACCTATACAGTCCATATCTAAACTGCTGAATCGATTTTGATGAAACTTTAACAATTCCCTTAATTTTAATTTAAACATACAGACATCAAAACAGAGTTAGCAATCAGATTTATAGTATTCAGAAATACGTGGACAAAAAATATATTTAAATAAGTACACACACACATACATACATACATACATACATACATACATACATACATACATACACACATTTACGAAAGGATCATATTTTGTTTTGTTGCATATATAGTCTGTTTAGATGCTTAATTGACCAACATTATGGATATTACGTATTGTTAACAGTATTACATACTTACATACAGAAAGGTTTAAAAAATACGGAGTCCACACTGCCTTACAAACGAGTGAAGCAGCATGTGCCGGCTGTGAATATGTTCGTGAGTGGATAGTTTGTGGTGTTTTGTGATTGACAATTTCATCACAAAAGACTGTTTTTTTTTTCATTTTTGTGAGATCTTGACAAAATTAACAATGTCAAGACCTTGCTGCGATGTGGCGCCAATCAGCATAACACGGTGTAAGTGTGTGCGTGAGTTTGTGCATACGAGAGGATCAATATATCTTGCGTGCTTCACATGTGTTGAGACTTTGATGTGTACGTATTATTTTAAACATTCTTGCCTACATACAGGTCTACTTGTGAACCTTAATATTTTGAAGTCAGCAAAAATATAATTTAATTATTTGTGTATTTGACTATCCACACTAATATATAAAATTAAAAACGTTGTCTGTCTGTTTGTTAGTTTTTTTGGGAAGCGTTCACGCTCAAACAGCTTAACGAATTTTGATGAAATTTGGATTTGAGATAGCTTATACCCTGGAATAACACATAGAATACTTTTCATCATCATCATCATATTGCACTCTCAAACGGCTGAACGCATTTCGGTGAAATTTTAATGGAGATAACTTATATCCTGGAATAACACATAAGATACTTTTTATCATCTACATCATCATCAGCATCACGCGCGTGACACCGCGGGGCGCAGCTAGTCTTTTAATGTATGACTGTAATGAAAGATATATGTATTTGTTTCCAGTGTTGCCTTGTAAGGAGGAGACACTTGCCCGGGGCTACAATCCGTGGTACTCGCTGGACGACGTGTCTCTCCGTCACTACGGCACGCTGCGGAGAGACTCCGCCGGACGCCTCGCGTACTTAGAGCTGCGCCTCGCTATACAAGCGCGCGGATTCGTGGATATCTACCTGTCGGAGAAAGAAGACTCGGATGTTAACTATCAGCTGTGTAAGTACACACACCTACGTAATAACACTGTTGCGAGAAACAATGTCATATTAGTAGAATGTGGTTAGCAAGTGTTGTATAACATAGCATGGTACACAACATCGTCATCAAACGGATTCACTAAAAAATTACTGTACCAATTTTGATGAAATTTATAAAGGAAGAAGGACACTAGAGGTTTTCGCAATAATATAAAAAAAAAACAAAATCGCCCCGCAATTGGCGAATAAATTGTCGAAAATACGAAAATAAACTACTAAACCAATTTTGATGAATTTTAATCAGTACCACACTGTAGAGTTATTCATTATATTAAAAATTTATCGTTACATTATTTTCATTAGACACATAACAAAGCGATTTAGAAATAAAAAACTAAACCATTTTTGATGAAACTTACGGACGACAACAATGAAAGT
Organism: Alsophila aescularia; assembly: GCA_946251855.1. Taxonomy (NCBI): domain Eukaryota; kingdom Metazoa; phylum Arthropoda; class Insecta; order Lepidoptera; family Geometridae; genus Alsophila; species Alsophila aescularia. Next base: position 63,029,316 of record OX276374.1, read on the forward strand.
CTCCCGTATTAAATAAACCAAGAATCATTCAATTCAGTTCAAAACCCTTGCATCCTAGTACTTACTCCAAATAAAAATATGCTGAATCAATTTTGATTAAAAAATATGCGATGACATCTAGAGTATACATTAATAAAAACAAATAAACAGTCCGTAATTGACGGAGAAATCGATGAACTTACATAAAAAAAACATACAAACAGTCGAACATACAACAGTTTTCGTGGCTTTACCCGCATGAACAATGAGTATCTATTAAACCATGTTTCATCAAAATCAGTTCAGCCGTTACGGAGCTGAGTTGAGCCGTTGAGAGCCGTTGAGAGCAACAAACATACTTCGTACTTTCGCATTAATAATAATTGTTAGCACTCGGATGATATTAAGTAACAGCTTGTTGTGTGATTATTGTCAACAGGGGTTGGATGGGACAGTAACCAACGCACGGGGTTGTGGTATAATGGCGACACAGTTCAGTACATCTCCACTCCCGACATACTTTCCGCGACTGAGTTCCGGTCGTTTTATATTAAACTAGAGGACGGTAAGTTGCACCTGTTCTTAAATGTTTGTGTTCTAATCTAGACAAATATAGAAAAATGAAATTGACAGATTTGTACTGAATCCTTACAAAAGTATATACAATATATATAACAAAAAACACATTTTTTTCTCAGTTTTTGTCGTTCTGTCTGTCTGTTTGTTTGTTCGCGCTAATCTCCGAAACGGCTGGACCAATTTCGAAGGGAATTTCACTGTTAAATAGCTGATGTTTTTAGTTTGATAACTTTTATTTTTTAAAAGTATTAGAGCTCCGCGCAAAAAAAAAACTCATGAATTTTGACCACGCGGGCAAAGCCGCGGGCACAGCTAGTAAATGATAAATATCCTTCCAGGAGCTTCAATGAACTAAATAAAGTTTCTAATTTCAAAACAACTAACCAAATATAACAAAAAGTTATGTGAATTGAGCGCCAATATATACTAGCTGTGCCCGCGGCTTTGCCCGCGTGGTCATATCTCTGGGTTGGAAGTAACTGTGTTATTCCAGGACCAAGAGTAACTATGAAGTACAATATATCAAATTTGGTTTAGCAAGACGGAGTCTACCTCGCCAAATATAATGTGAAGCTCCCAAGATATTCCGATCCGCTCGTACGCACGCACTTACACCATGTTATGCCGATCTGCTCGTATGCACACACTTACACCATGTTATGCCGATCCGCTCGTACGTACACACTTACACCATATTATGCCGAACTGCTCGTATGCACGCACTTACACCATGTCGTGCCAATCCGCTCGTACGCACACACTTACACCATGTTATGCCGATCCGCTCGTACGCACAAACTTACATCATGTTATGCCGATCCGCTCGTACGCACAAACTTACATCATGTTATGCCGATCCGCTCGTACGCACACACTTACAACATGTTATGCCGATCCGCTCGCACGCACACACTTACACCATGTTATGCAGATTCGCCGCAACAAAACACCATATATGATCCAATCACGCACTCATATACATCGCAGCCACCATTTACTATGCTTCACTCGTATAGACTCCGTCATTTTATAACCTTCTTGACCATCTGATAGTTTTTAATTGATTGCTCGGCTTCTAATCATGGGATTAAGATAACATGAAACCTAGTTTTTAAAAAAAAAACTGAGCTATACAACAGTGGAAACCGCATTGCAATCAGTTCAGTAGTTTTTACATGATGGGCCAACAAACAAACAGACCGAAAACATTAAAAAATGTTTTTTCTAGTTCAATAGCTTTTTTAAGTCCCAAAACCACATTCTTAATCGACTTTACAAACGGAGACGGTTTTTTTTTAAATTACTTTCTTTCTACAGACTTTTTGTTCTTACTGCTGTATTATATGAATAGATAGATAGATAAGTAGGTACCGATATGATACTCAACAAGACAGGTTCAAAACCAAACCCCCACTGCGGTCGGGTAAAAGATATCCTGTGAAACTCTTGCAATGAAGATTAATCGATTGATAACTCGCTTGTCATCAATCTCAACTCAATCAGACCAATAGGGGCGACGCTGTGGTAAAACATCCACATATACACATACATACATACATACATACATACATACATACATACATACATACATACATACATACATAGACTGTTAAACTCATTACCCTTCCCTTGCATCACCGTAGTCGGGTAAAAAAACATAAGTTCAAAATTTAAAACCCTACTTCGGTTGGGTAAAAATAGTTTATAACACTCTTGCAATGAAGACGAACCGATTCATACTCGCTTGTCGGACCAAGTTTTTAGATTAAACACGTAACCTTTCTTTAGTATCACCGTAGTCGGGTAAAAAACGGAGACCACACTTTCAAACAAACGAGTGAAGCATAGTAAATGCAACTCCGTATGTGTGCGTAAGTGGATAATTTGTGGTTGATACACAATTTCAGGACAAAAAACTGCATCAGTTTTTATTTTCCGTGAGAACTTGACATATTTAACACAAATAATAAAGTCGAGATCTTGCTGCGATGTGGCGCCAATCAGCATAACTTGGTGTAAGTGTGTGCTTGAGGCTAATGCTTATTATCGGATCGGCATAACTTGGTGTAAGTGTGTGCGTGAGGCTAATGCTTATTAGCGGATCGGCATATCTTGGTGTAAGTGTGTGCGTGAGGCTAATGCTTATTAGCGGATCGGCATATCTTGGATGCTTCACTTAAGATTTGGCGGTGTGATCTCCGTCTTTTTTAAATTTTATTTCTTGTAGTTATTATATTTATTTGCGCTGATCCTGCGATTTTGCCAGCGTGCCAATTTTTTTGGGTTATAAGTTACCCCTGTGTTACTCCAAGACCAAAAGTTCCTATAAAATACAATATATCAAATTTAGTTCAGCCGTCATATGGGGGTGTATCGATTGCTCGGCTTCTACTTATCGGGTTGAGATATCAAGTACACCAGATTTTAAGCTAAACCCTAAGCTATCCAACAGTGAAAATTGCATTCCAATCGGTCAAGTATTCTTACGTGATGCTCGAACTGATAAACAAATACAGACTGATAGACACGATTCATAAATATGACATTTGTTCAGAAGCTTTACAAAAGCTACTAAACTTTAGCTTATAATCGTTGCTTTCTTATTATCTTCAATGTGCAGACTTTTTGTTACATAGTGAATTATCATAAGAAATAAGAATAATTTATAAAACTCATAAAAAAAATGATAGTCATGAAAGAGATAACGTCTTACATTCGAAGATTGCCCCCCTTATTTTTACCTGACTACGGCGAAGTATGGGAAGGGTAATGAGTGTTAGTCTTTTTGCACTGTTTTCCCCCTTTTTACATAAAATATCTAAGATTAGGGAACAAGATATGTATAGTCACTTTTCTATTCTGTTGTACATGTTTAACGTCAGTTTACGGATAAAAGCCTTTGCCGTTTTTTTGGTATGTGTGTTATGTGGAGGCACCACATCACACACATGCCAAAAAATGCAATTGTATGAAATCTATAGTCATAGATTAAATTCGCTCCGATTTTGACAAGGGAGGTATCAATCGATTCGTCTACATCACAAGAGTGTCATATGCTCCTTTTTAATAGATCGTAGTATGTCTTGTTACATAACAATATTATTTAGTAATGATTTTAGGCTATCTCTAAGTACACTTTTTGAACTTTATTTAGTTATAAGTTCTGTTTAAATTCAGATAACTTAGTATTTCATGATTGAGATCTTGATATGCTATAATTCATTTTTATGATGAAATGTATACCTATGGTAACAAACCTTAAAAAAAAGTAATAAAGCAACTTTTTATGTTTATGGTAATAAAACTGACACCAATTCATTGTACCCTATTTCTAAATTTTTCAATTTTATTACATGAATAGTATGAAAATGATAATGAATAATTTAGAGAATATCCACTATATCCAAAATATAAAAATGAAACTTTGTCTGTTTGTTTGTTTGTTTATTTAATCTTTTATTTGTTTGGGGAGCTTTCACGCCATAACCCGATTTTGATGAAACTTGAACGGAAATGGTAAGTTTTCACGGGAAAACTGAAAAAATTACAATTACTCACTGTAAGCTTCAACAGCGTTGGGGCTGTACTTCTGCATTGGTTTTTAATATCCTAGAACATAGGATGCTTTTTTTGCGATAAACTGTAGTCCGCATGGACGAAGTTGCGGGCGAAAGCTAGTAAGTTATAAAATTCAATTCATCGACATATCATAGAGCAAAATTATTATTTTTTTCATTGGTTTTGTTAATTTGTAACTCCAAGATTTCTGCCGCGGCTAAAAGTACGGTTTGGAGCTACTAAAAAACATACTGTTTAGGTAACGTCCGGCTACTCATAGCTGTAGAGATGTAAGTCACACTCCACAGATCATTACGGACTTGTCTGTCAGCCGCTCTCGCTATGTGCATGCGTGAACGTCAAAAGTAGACTTGTATTCATGTATGCCACAGTCGGAAGACTACAATAGACCATTTCAACTGCCGTTATGTGCATGCGTGACCGTCGAGGCATGACCAGATTTCCGGTTCGTTAATGTACTAGTTTCTTTGAAAACCGGATGGGGCATTTTAGACAACTCTGTAAGGGCGCACGGCTGTTTGTTTATCGTGAAACGTCTACGCGACGCACAATTTGATCTGGTTCTGGAACCATATTGTTTGCTCTGTGCTGAAGTTTAGGGGGCTGATGTGAGCTCCAGAACTTTTTCTTTCCAAAAATATACGTACGTATTAATTATTTTAATTTTAGTAGGGTCTGTCTGACATACATATTTTTAAGTAGATTTTTTGTAATCTTTTGATGATTGAATGAATAGAATTTTCTTATTAAGATCTTTACAAAAACACCCCACTAAATATGTAGCCTTTGCTAAATGTGAGTTATAATGAATAAAAGATCACAAAAAAAAGTAATGTAATGTAATTTTTGTCACAAGACAATAATTAGTACATCATCAAGCTGACTATATAAGATTAGAATAATGCCACCAAAATTAAATGTCTGGAGACTATAGTTACAGAGTTATAAAGGTGAAACGATATAGCTCGTATCGTGAAGGTCCACTTTTAAACCTGGTACACATATGATTCTCATTTTAAAGACGTTTACTTCGAAACTTTCACACTGTTTGAAAAAATCAATAGCGGATACTGAAAAAGTGTTTACAAATTGCTTACAACCACACATAAAAACCAACTATGATTACATTAGTTTATTATTGAAATGTGACACGACTAACAATTAAATTTAGTAGTTGTCAAAATCAAATCAGTTATGTCACAATGATGGCATATTTTAGTTGGAATGAATAACTGATTTAATTTTAAAAATCTTTAAAATAAATTATATTCAGCTTTAGTTTAGTTTAATTTGTTGAGCAACAGAATTGGTGCCAATATCCTACTTATTCATTTTTCAGGTAAATTTCAGTTCGGCAAAAAAGGTGACGCTCCACTTATATCCTATCCTGGTGTTAACCTTGGTTCACTTAACTACTATAAATTGTATGCGTATAAACTTTCAAAGTTCCGCTACTGCCCTGCTGTTATTGAAGGTATGTAAATAGTTAAGATAATTTTAATCCTGTAATGTAAATACTGAACGTGAATTAGAAACAAATAATAATAACAAATTATATAATCAGGCCAAATTCTTGTTGCAGTACGCATATTATAGTGTTCCTTAGACAATTTTTATTACGTAACTATAAAAGTATTCTTCCCAAAATATGGTTTATAAAAAAAAAAAACGCCACTAGCGATATGAATTTGACTTACACATTTGATGACGCCCGCGCCAGTTCTACGCGCCGAGTTTTTCAACCTTAAATTTTCCTAATAAGGAATACTCCATGCTTCTTTTACTGAGTCAAACTTTTTTTTTTGTAATAACACAACTAAGATACGTAATTAATCACTTGTTGTTTATTAATCTACACACTAATTATTTTAGAACACCATAAATTACTAAGTTTTTCTTATGTTTTTTGTAATATATCAAAACTTTAATAACTAAACCAGCCTTTGTGAGTCTTTAAGATGCTAGGAACAACAATGAGAAAAAGAATACCAGGTTACCCTTTCAACCAAAAAATCTCCTATATTAGTCTGTGACCCCAGTCTCACGCACTGCATTGGTGCCAAAACTCCGCGATGTGCACGCATCCACGTTACCAGCGCGGGTTTGACTAACGACGGGGACGCGCAGTGAGGAAAGTAAAAGAATTTGATGACGGATAAAAAGTTTTTTGTTTTTTTTTAACCATCCTGTCTTACAGACATATACATCACTAAAGATTCGCCCCGAATTTGAACGGGTGGCACTCAAACCGCGGTATTTTTTAACTTTTAGTATGTTTATACTCGTAGTAACTTATAAAAAGTAACATATAAAAGAGGGTGTGGCAGGAGCGAAATACCATCTGACTCCTACAAGCCAACCTCACCTGCATGCGGTCTTCCTGCTAGATAAGAATGAGGCTCTGGTGACCAACAGACAGTATAACCATCCCAAAACAAGCGTAGTCAAATGACATAGACCAGTGACGGGTAGCAGCGTCACCGGTACGAGAAGGTACGCCCTGCAATCGCCAACTCGCATGCCTAGCGTGGCGATTATAGGCAAACTCTCCTCTATGAACGGCTTAACTAATAAACGCCCCCCAGTTCCCAGTTCCCTGCTAGTCCTGACCAAGGAAATGACAGGGCAGGGATGCGAAGAATCCCTGGGCTACCGTAAGCCACCCAAAACAAAAAAAAAGACCCTGGCTTCGTACAACGGACGAAAGATTAGGCTTGACGAACACATGGTGCAACTTGAGACGGAGCTCACAAAGATCGAGTGGCATATTCAAGGGTTAAGTGAAGTCCAAAGAAAGGGGAAGGATACAATTACCCTGGAGTTTGGCCACCTGTACTACTTCCGAGAGTGCGATCAATGGTCTCGAGGTGACTTGGGGTTCCTCGTCATTGATAATATTGTAGAAATATCCACTGTGTTGACCAGGGTTGACCAGGGTAACGTACCTGATTCTTAAACTGACCGAAAAGTACAACCTAAATGTCGTACAGGTTTACGCTACGACCTCGGCTCACTTGGATGTTGAGGTAGAAGATATGCTTGATGACATATCTTCAGCCCTACATAATACCACAAGGGCCCACTACAATGTCATCATGGGAGACTTTAACGCCAAAGTGGGAGTACGGTCGTACAGGCTTATGTTCCGACCTGGGAACACTTGGATGATGAGGTAGAAGATAAGTTTGATGACATATCTTAAGCCCTATATAACTTCTCAAGGTACGTAATCATGGGAGTCTTTAACGCCAAAGTGGATGTACAGGCTTGCAGTGAATCGAAAATAGGTCCACACGGCTATGGAGGTAGGAATCACAGGGGGCAACATATATTAGTTAACATTTTGGAAAAAGAGGGGTTCTTCTTGATGAACTAAAATGTAACCCAAGAGGAAATGGACTTGGCAAAGCCCCGACTATGAGACTAAAAATGAGATTGACTACATCATGACTGACAATAAGCACATATTCAGGGATGTCTCAGTGATCAGCAGGTTTAGTACCGGTAGTGATCACCGACTTGTCCAAAGCTTCTTGAATATCGACCACAAGCTTGAAAGATGCCTTTTGGTCAAATCTCGGCTTTGGCTTCGAACCAACTTGATCCAGGCTGCTGTTGGATTAGAACAGTTCCAACTCAAGTAAGAAAATCAAGTTCCTGCCTTAGAAAAAACAAATGACATGGACTCCAAAAAATTGTTGGAATCCTTAGAGAGGAAGGCTCTAGATTTTGTCAACTGCAGCGTATCGGCACGAAGTCTCAAATTTTTTCAGGCTTTTTGGTTCAAGACTAGCGATGGAAGCAACAGCAAGCCAAAAAAAAAGAGAACTCAATTACAAAATCAGTAAACTGGTGCGACATGACCTCCGATGCAAATACACGCCGAATTGAAAATGCAATTGAGAAAATTCGGGGGTCATCTCAAATGGTTTCGCAAGGAGACTTGATGATTTCTAGCCTCCTGAACAGGCGGGTTTCACGGAGGGTTTAGCACCATACACATAGTGAGGCAGGTTGTTCATAACTCTGAAGAGTATTGCTTAGTATTGAGTCTTTCTTTTGTGGACTTTAAAACAACTTTAACTCCGTTGAAACCTGGGTGGTTCTGGTCTCTTTGCAGCGTTTTCAAGTGGACTGACGATACTTCGAAGTGATGATGTTTCTGTATGACGCCGCGACTATGAGTGTCCAAGTACAAAACCAGCAGTTTAAACTTATTCAACTGTGCAGGGGCACTCTCCTGCGTAGTTGGATATGTTTATAATATCCCCCTGTCTCACTAGACGAGAGGATGCTATATCACCGAAACTGTTCACTAATGCCCTGGAAGATATGTTTAAGACGCTAGATTGGAAAGGAAGGGGCATTAATATCAATGGCGAGAAAATCTCACACAATATGTGTACCTTGGACAAATATTGCAATACGGTATGAACAATTTTGAGAAGGAAGCCAACAGAAGAATTCAGCGAATGCTGCCCATTCGGCAAGTCGTCTCGTCGTCCATACCATAGTGCCTGAAGACAAAAGTCTTCAATCAGTACGTCCTAGCAGTCGTAACCTACAGAATAGAAAAGTGGACACACACGGTTAAACTAGTCCAAAAATTGAAGCTAAAAATTTGAGCGAGCTATGGAGAGCGTTATGCTTGGAGTTTCTCTGAAGGACAAGATTCGCAATGAAGATATCCGTTCTGTAGTTTTGATACCTTGGGCTACAGTATTGTTATTTTCGTAAGGATCACTAATTTTTTGAATAATATTATTCTACCCATGTTACTCGCTGATAATTCTTTCTATAGCTGAAATATTTTTTAAGGAACAGAAACTTCAGAACTTCAGAATCAGTATAGACCTATATGTACTTCGGGGAGAAGAGGGGGTGCATTATATTTTCTCAAAAACTACGAGTTTCTGCCCCCCTCCCCATTACCTCCACCCCTCTACACCCCCCCCCCCCTCCCCATTACCTCCACCCCTCTACACCCCCTCCGCCCTAATGGGGGAGGTTTATGCCCCCTCCCTCTCTCACCCCACCCCTTCCCTATGTACATATGTACATATACCGATTCTAACGACGAGCCATTTATAAAATCGATTCAGTATTTTTTAAGTTTATCCATTACAAACAAACAAACATACAAACAATCAAATCTTTCCTCGTTATAATATAATTAGTGTAGATATACGGCGGGTTAAAAAGAGCTTTGTAATTATAGTCAACGTCAAAGTTAGCGTTAAATTTTGTGCTTAACAATCCGTCGGTGCCCAGTTCGAACCTCGGTCAATAAATCATTACTATCGCTACACCATCGTACAAAATAATTATAAAGTTAGGTAAGTACCAAACGTATATGTCGTGTATGTCGTGTATGTTCATAAAATCTTAGAAATTACTGGAAATAATATAATGTTCCGGTTTTCATCTAAGTGCAGCGGTTGATTTCCTGGGAAGTTTGTGACAATAAATAAAAAGTAAGTTGAGCATTAGGTTTTAAATTATTCCTAGACAATTTGTATAAATGATTTGATTTTCTCAACGAAGTCGGAAAACTCAGCAGTCTTAGAACGGAGCGGTTTTTGCTCTGCGTAAACCACTATTATAGATAAATGATAATGATGTATTACACATTTAAATATTACCACAATTGTTTTTCTCAAAAAATTATACAATAAAGGACGACACAATAAAGGACGACACAATAAAGGACGACACAATGTATATGATTTGAACTAGTTAAAAAAAGTAAGACGGTGTTTTTGAACGCGACCATATGTATAAAACATAAACTAAAAAACAAGTAAAAACCGACTTCAAAAAGTATAAAATAATGTTATGTGGGAAACAGTTAAAAGTATAAAATAATCTTATGTGGGAAACAGTTAAAAGTATAAAATAATGTTATGTGGGAAACAGTTAAAAGTATAAAATAATGTTATGTGGGAAACAGTTAAAAGTATAAAATAATGTTATGTGGGAAACAGTTAAAAGTATAAAATAATGTTATGTGGGAAACAGTTAAAAGTATAAAATAATGTTATGTGGGAAACAGTTAAAAGTATAAAATAATGTTATGTGGGAAACAGTTAAAAGTTATAGTCCCCAAAGGGGGTAAATATAGTCCAGTAGAAGGGAAATGCCGCGTGCAATGAAATAGACAGTAGCTTGCACCTGTTTAATGTCCATCAAGCACAGTAATCACTTATGTACGTTTAAATAATGTAAATAATGTTTGCTACACTACTTCAAGTAATTCCATGTACATAAAAGGTAAACAATACAACATAGGGATGCAAACAATGAGTTTACGCGTTCGCGTACGTGCGGGCGAGGAGCGATGCGACACTAGCTTCGCGCCGGAATGCCAGAACGGTACTGTCTGTTGTGGAGCCCGCGTCGCTAGGCTTGCCTGCACGTAGGCAGCGCGCGCGTCGGTCAAGGTCAGGTGGGGCGAAGCACCCGGTGCGCGCGCGTTCTCAGTATTATATTTTAATAGGTTTATATTCACGTAAATAATATATATGTGTAAATGTTTATAAATATATATCTGTAAGTATTATAATTACGATTATTATATAATATATGAATGAGTTAACCACATCACTCCCCCCGAGAGACCGTGCCTACGGGCGATAAAAGTCGGGGAACCGTACATGCCGCCCAGAATGAGTAGTTTTGTTCGCTGGGGTAGTGGTTACCTCGGGTTCGGGTGTGGGGCTTAATTGTTCATTTGATGTCGGTGTGGCTTGAGATGTGTCGGTCAGCATGTAGGCTGGTTTCAAGCGGTCTATTGAGACTGACACGACTTTGCCTTTGACACGTATTTTAAATACTTTAGGATGGCGTTCGATCACCTCATGGGGACCAGTATACGCCGGTTGTAAGGCACCTCTCAACGCATCTTCTCGTAAAAATACGTGCGAGCAAGATGATAGTTCTTTGTAAATAAAGATCTTATTCTTTGAGTGGTGTGATGTTGGTACTGGCTGCAAGTTGTTGGCAAATGATCTGATACGGGCCGAAAAATCGGTTAAATCAGTTGTACATTTGTCAACTTTATGGCCGAAAAATTCACCTGGGAGCCGTAACGGTTCGCCGTATACGAGTTCAGCAGAGGAAGACTGAAGATCTTCCTTGAATGAACTTCGTATGCCGAGTAATATCAGTGGCAAAGATTCTGCCCAACTGTTATCTCCATGACACTTGATTGCAGCTTTTAATTGTCGATGGAATCTTTCGACAAGTCCATTGCATTGAGGGTGGTAAGCAGTTGTTTTCCGATGCCTAAAGCCTATGGACTTTGAAAGTTGCTGGAAAAGTGCAGAAGTGAACTGAGAACCGCAGTCGGTGGTGATGTCAGTTGGACAGCCGAATCGCGCTACCCACCCAGATAAAAATGCCTTGGCCACGGTTTCCGCGGTGATGTCGCGAATACAGACAACTTCAACCCATCGCGTGAAGCGATCGACCATTGTCAAACAATATCGCAATTCGCCAGATGGAGGTAACGGGCCGACGAGGTCCAGATGAACGTATTTAAAACGCGCCGTCGGTAAATCGAGAGTGCCTAAAGGTGACCAGACATGTCGATTTACTTTTGAGCGCTGGCAAGGTAAACACGCCCTAGACCACTCACGGCAATCTTTTCTCATCTGTGGCCAGACGTAGCGCTGTGCTACTAATTTTGCGCTGGCATTAGCACCTGAATGACTAAGCGAGTGTAAACAGTCAAAGACCTTCTTGCGTAAATTTTGAGGTACAAAAGGCCTGGGGATCGGTGTGCTGACGTCGCAGTACAGATCAAGGCGACTCCCAGGTATATTTACTTTTTCTATTCGCAAAGATGTATCTTTGCCTTCGCTTAGATAATGGTCCAGCACATAATCTGATTCTTGAGCTTTGGCTAGTACTTCAAGATCCACTGGGCTTTGAAGTTCGTTGACCCTGGATAGTGTATCTGCAACCACGTTTTCTAAGCCAGAGATAAATTGAATATCAGTTGAAAACTGTGAAATAAAGTCTAGATGCCTGTATTGCCGCGGTGAGCAGTTGGACTTGCGCTCATGAAATGCGTAACACAGGGGTTTATGATCTGTAAAGATCGTGAAGTGTGTTGCCTCTAACCAATGTCGAAAATATTTAATGCTCTCGTAAATTGCTAGAAGCTCTCTATCGTACGGGGAGTATTTCCGTTGCGATGGGCTTAATTTACGAGAGAAAAAGGCAAGTGGTTGCCAATGCCCGTCTTTCAGCTGCTGCAAGACTCCGCCCATAGCGTCATCAGACGCATCAGTGACGAGAGCTAATTTAGACTGAGAGTCAGGGTGTGCCAACAATGCTGCCTTGCAAAGGCTTTCTTTACTCTCTTCGAAGGCTTTCAAAGAATCCCCGCTTATGTCAACTGACTGAGAGGCTTTTATAGAACCAGTCAATAAAGCGTTTAAAGGAGCTTGAGTTTGGGCAGCTTGAGGTATAAATCTCCTATAAAAATTTATCATTCCCAAGAACCTCCTCAATTGCCTGGCGGTTTTAGGAATAGGGAACTCCTTTATAGCCTGTACCTTACTTTCCAAAGGTTTGGTTCCATTTTGAGAAATATGGTAGCCCAGAAATGTGACCTCTGCTACTCCAAAGATGCATTTGGCGGTGTTTATAAGCATTCCATATTCTTTCATCCTAGTGAACAGTTGGCGGAGGTGAGATTCATGCTCCTGCTCTGACTCGGAATACACCAAAAAATCATCCAAATACGGGAAACAGAAGTCTAAGCCTCGGGTCATTCCGTCGACAAACCTTTGGAAAGTTTGGCCTGCGTTTCGTAAGCCAAAAGTCATAAACGGGAATTCATAGAGTCCGAAGGGTGTAGTGATCGCCGTTTTCGGGATATCCTCGTGGAAGACAGGGAGCTGATTATAGGCCTTAACAAGGTCTATGGTACTAAATACCTTGCAGCCAGATAGACTATGGGCAAAGTCCTGTATGTGCCTGATAGGGTACTTATCTGGAATTGTCCTAGAATTTAGTAATCGGTAGTCACCGCAAGGACGCCAGCCATTATCCTTTTTGGGAGCTAGGTGCAGGGGTGAAGACCAAGGCGACTCTGATGGACGGGCAGTGCCATTTGCAAGCATTGCCTCAAACTCAGACTTTGCTATTTTTAACTTGTCTGGTGCAAGTCTGCGTGGTGAGCATGACACTGGGGGTCCAGGAGTGGTACGAATATGGTGAACGGTTGTATGTTTAGGTATGAGTGGAGTACCTGACGGCCGAGTTATTTCTGGAAATTCAGAGAGAAGTTTATGGTACCTGCTATCACCCGACATGACCTTGACGCTCGAAATAAGGCTATCATTAACAGCAATTGAAGCTACAGCTGACAAATTAGTTACACCGTCTATCAAACGTTTGTTACGAATATCTACAACCAAGTTAAAATGTGAAAGAAAGTCTACACCTATTATTGCTTTAGTCACATCAGCTACTATAAAGCGCCACGTAAAGTCTCTACGAAGGCCTAGATTAAGGTTTAGCTGTATATATCCGTAGGTGTTGATTGTAGAACCGTTTGCCGCGCCCAGCTGGTAGTCCGTCTTCGTACGCTGCTCGCGGAGTGCAGACCGGGGGTAGACGCATAAATCACTCCCTGTGTCGATCAGGAATTCGACTTTTGATCTGCGATCTGTCACGAACAGGCGACCAGTGGTGATAGGGCAATCTTCAGTCGCCATTATCGACTGCCCCTCTCGTTTCCCGATTTGTAGTCACAAGGGAGGATGCACTTCGAGGCCTTGCTGCCGAATTTATAGTGGTACCAGCACAGAGGGAACTTCCTATAATTCGAATCTGATCTCCTTGACGGTGAACGGCCGCGCTGGTGTGTCTGCTGCCTTGTGCGAGGGCGGGATCGATCAACTTCAGCAGTAAGTGCACTAACCTGCTTCGTGAGTTCCGAAATCTGCCGAACCATGATCTCCAACATTGCGTCTGTCCTTGAGCTGGATACCGCTGCGACGTTAGGTGACGCGGGTGCGATGTCGTGGACTCGATCAGCAAGATCCGCTAGGTCAGCGAGTGAGAGGCTGGCCTGCGATGCAATGATGGTCTGAAGGTTGCTCGGTAGACGACTCGTCCAAATGGTCCTGACAAAATCTTCCGGGACTGTTGGTCCCGCTAAGTTCTGGAGGTGTCGCAGGAACTGGGATGGCTTGCGATCACCTAACTCCTCCATCTGTAGCAACTGCTTTACTTTTTTTTCTTTAGAGACGGAGAGTCGTTTAATTAGTTCATGTTTTAGTTTTTCGTATTTACCAGTCTCCGGGGGCGCTATTATGACATCCTCTACTTCGACGGAATATTGTCTGTCCAGATTCGAAAGAACATAATTGAATTTTGTTAGGTCATCTGTTATTCTCGACATTGTAAATTGCGCCTCAATTTGGGAAAACCATATTGTTGGTTTTTCGGGCCAAAATGGCGGAATTCGGATGCCCACTCTAAATAGTTCTGGAGAAGAAAGACGTTCTTCCGTGGAAATGCGCTCACATCTTTTTTTTTGGTGTCGTCTGCTACTCGGGTCTTGTTCAGGTCTTGAGGTAATTGCCGTGTCTCCGGTGTCAGTGCTGCTGCTGCTCATCTTCTAAGGGTGCTCTTGAGGGTCACCAGTATAGTCCCCAAAGGGGGTAAATATAGTCCAGTAGAAGGGAAATGCCGCGTGCAATGAAATAGACAGTAGCTTGCACCTGTTTAATGTCCATCAAGCACAGTAATCACTTATGTACGTTTAAATAATGTAAATAATGTTTGCTACACTACTTCAAGTAATTCCATGTACATAAAAGGTAAACAATACAACATAGGGATGCAAACAATGAGTTTACGCGTTCGCGTACGTGCGGGCGAGGAGCGATGCGACACTAGCTTCGCGCCGGAATGCCAGAACGGTACTGTCTGTTGTGGAGCCCGCGTCGCTAGGCTTGCCTGCACGTAGGCAGCGCGCGCGTCGGTCAAGGTCAGGTGGGGCGAAGCACCCGGTGCGCGCGCGTTCTCAGTATTATATTTTAATAGGTTTATATTCACGTAAATAATATATATGTGTAAATGTTTATAAATATATATCTGTAAGTATTATAATTACGATTATTATATAATATATGAATGAGTTAACCACAAAAGTATAAAATAATGTTATGTGGGAAACAGTTAAAAGTATAAAATAATGTTATGTGGGAAACAGTTAAAAGTATAAAATAATGTTATGTGGGAAACAGTTAAAATTATAAAATAATGTTATGTGGGAAACAGTTAAAAGTATAAAATAATGTTATGTGGGAAACAGTTAAAAGTATAAAATAATGTTATGTGGGAAACAGTTAAAAGTATAAAATAATCTTATGTGGGAAACAGTTAAAAGTGTAAAATAATCTTATGTGGGAAACAGTTAAGAAATAATCTTATGTGGGAAACAGTTAAAAGTATAAAATAATGTTATGTGGGAAACAGTTAAAAGTATAAAATAATGTTATGTGGGAAACAGTTAAGAAAGTCTGTGCCGTTGATTTAGATTAAAAAAACAAGCAGCAGCTTCCTTAACTGTTGCTCACCTAACATTAATTAACATTATTTTATTCTCTTTGAAGTCGTTTTTTTTTTGTGTATTTTAATTCCATATTTTGAGTGGTATTAACATGAGATTACAGCCATTGCAAGTAACTTGCTGTTATGCATTGAGGAGTTCCTTTGTATCTCCAAAGGTCTTCATCAGATCTTCACCAAATTATACATATGGGACCATACATAAAGCATATCCTATTCAATAAAAAAAAGATCAAAATCAACCCATTTGACGGAGATATCGCGTCATTAACTACTACCTTGTTTGCGAGCAAAAAGCTACCAAGCGCATGAACACGCGCATCTAGTGCATGCGCTCTTGAAACAAGGTAGTGGGTGAAAGTTAATAAAATTAAGTCATCCCCTAATTTTCCACCCTAAGAGATGGAATATTTTCATTAAATTACCCTTGAAGACTAACCTGCCCATTAAAAAAATATTGAAATCTATCTACTATTGCCGGAGATATCGCGTAACATACTCGTACTTACAAAAAAAACATACGTGTCGAATTGAGAACTTTCTCTTAAAGTGTCCATCCCGTTCTTCCTTTCTTATCAACTATTAGTTATTCTGTGATGTCATAGTGCAAAGACGCGAGTGCGGGGGCTCAATATTACGTTTTGTGTAAAGAAATATATAAATCAACCCCTTCGAAACCGGGGGCTTTGTTAAGTTAATGTTAGGATTTTGATTTGATCGCTCAAAATCGGAGCAGAGAATCGTGAGGAAGCCGGCAAATGCAAAAGCTTCACAATCCAAGGACTCGTGACGTCACCAAATCTCACTCTCTCTGAATGAAAAGACTGGGCCCTATTTCATAAATTTGATATTTGTCAGTGTACTATAGTTATATAAAATAGGGCCCTGAAAGAAGTTCTAATGTGTCAGCAGCTGGAACTTAAAAGGCTGATGATGAAGCTTCAATTACCACCAATAATAAGGAGAAGATTCACAAACAAATAATTCAACCCTTCTTACACGTACCTATAGAGAACATTTGAAATTGAGTTATATTAGAGCATTTGTGTCGAGGTGCATTTGTGAGCAATTCATATCATAATTATTCTAGAAGTTGTGACGCTGTGATGGACATTATATAGACCGACAGACCAGGTGTCCTTATTCGAATAGAGTACCTTAAAAACCAAGCTCTGTGCCTATCATACAAATATTTATATCTTTTTCAGGGACTTAATGAACAATCTTAATTGTTCAAGTATCGTCATCCGACACAAGGCGTCCGACTTGTCTTCGGCCCTCGCGGTGCATCGTGCTGCAGCTACTGACATATCACGCCGTATTGGATGACTCATAATTTTGATGATAGTCAAACAATTTTTTATTTAATAAGTACCTTCTTTTATTGCTTCGTTCCGTTTAAATTTAAAAACTTTTCATTGTGATATTGCGGATGATCAATTGTCACTCTGAAACCTACTGGCAACCTGAAACCTGCTGGCAACCTGAAGCCAGAAGAAAGTTGTCCACAATAAAGAACAACAAATTTATGGCGCTTTTTAAAAAAATTTAAATCCGATACGTTACCAACCCACAATTTTTGATCGTGTCGTTGCCAGTTAAACAGAGTCAAATAAACTTTCGAAGCCCGTCGGACTGATGAATGGCAAGCAGATGTTAGACACATAATCGATCTACGACACTAGCAATGAACACTGACACAAGCGAACAAGCATTCACTACGGCTGAAGTCAACATAGTTCTAATCGCAGGAAAGAACAAAGTCGTGCCGATAAAAGAGCTGAGTATCCCGCGAACGGAACTTCAAGCCAGTTTTAAGTCAATATTGCCAAGGGGCTTCAAACGAAACCCTAAGTGGTATTTATTGTGGAGCAACTAAAAAAACGTATAACACTGGATCAATATGAATGTTTAACCCTGGGGCCATTTTTATCAGGTTACGGCGAACATAAGCCCAAATAATGACATTATTTTTTACCCGATTACGGCAAAGCAAGGCTTCCCTTTTCGTTTTAGTTTTTTGAACTTACGTCTTGTTAGCAAACAGTTTATTACTTCGCAGCTTTACATTTTACCTGACTACGACTCGAATGCCAGAAAAGCGAGGGCTGCTGCGTAGTACAGGAACATTGCTGCTACGAGCTTCGCGCAGTCCGTCGTGTCACTACGGTGTAGCACCCTCGGCACTAGTGACTTAGTTTATAAAAGCTTTTATTTATCTTGAAAAGTATGTATGTTTGTGTGAATGTGTGTTTGTTTAAGTCAAATCTTGCAAGCTGAATGAGAACCACTTCCTCTTATTCTACGGAGACAATTCATTTGATGGTAAGCATGACCTGAATCGACATCCAAGATAAGCTACAGGAACAGGAACTCTTCAATGGTCAACAGCATAGACACCTGATAGACACTTACTTTGTACACGCATTTATTTGTGATAGCCCGTTTTACGTTTGACCATGACATAGCTCCTGCATAAAAGGTTTTTCCTAAATAGATTTATAATCACTTTTTTATTATTTTATTTCTGTCCTTTATGAGTAAATATTTGGCAAAAATAGAGCCAAATATTTAGTATATGAAACAAAATATAAAATAACTGTAAAAGAAGTGTTATTAAAAAACTACTGAACCAGGTCGGATGAAATATATTTATGAAGAAACACACTGGATATGTACCTAATCGAAAAAAAATATATTTTTTGACGGAGAAATCATTGAATATACATAAATAAACTATTTGAACATATTTTATGAATACGACACAATTTAAAACAAATAAAATATTTAAATTTAATCATCAATTTGGTTCAGAAACCCCTAAAATATGAGAGAACATTAACACCAAAACAAATTTATAAACCAACTAGCTGTACCCGCGGCTTCGCACGCGTGTTCTTTTCTTTAGGTTCAAAGTACCATAATGTCCAATTTACCAACATTTGAACAAAATTTCTTCAGCCGTCAAAAATACTTTATCAATTGCTCGGCTTCTTGATCACCGGATTGAGATACCAATTACACCCTAATCGAACCCTAAGCTATCTAACAATGAAAACCATTGCAATCGGTCCAGTAGTTTTTACGTGATGCGTGAACAAACAAACATACAGACAAACAGAAAGAAAGACACGATTAACAAAAAAAATTTGTTCAATACCTCTTTTAAGCACCCAAGAGCATTTTTTTCATTTGAATTTATTTAGTAGTTTGGGTGCGATGCGCGGTCAAGATACGGACAAACAGACAGACAAAATTAAAAAGTAAATCAGTTTGGCTTCAGTATCGAATATAGAGAACCATCCAAAAAATATTTTTTATTACTTAATTTTAACATAACTTTGGACCCATATCCCGCAGAAACCCTTACTTTTTCGGGATAAAACGTGTCCTCAATTTTAACCCATCATATAACTTAAGACAGTGCCAATTTGCATCAAAACCCGTCCATTAATTTCAACGTGGTACGTGTTTTTTTAAATAAGTTTCATTCCCTAAATAATAAATTTTTCGATATGTAAAGTATCATATGTCCTATCTCGTAGTACGAACTCAAATCATACCAAGTTTCTTTTGAATTCATCCAGTAGTTCCGGCGGCGTGATGCGCGCCTAAGATACCGTCTGACAGACATGCAGACAAAAAGGAAAAAACATACAGTTTAGGCTTCATAATAGAGTATAGAGTAACTTCCAAAAAAAAAAACACTATATCTTTAATGTACAGAATTTGGACCCATATCCCACAGGAACCCTTTGTTTTTTCGGGAAAATATGTATCCATAATTTTCACCTATCTTATAAACTATGTCTGTGCCAAGTTGCATTAATATCCGTCCAATAGTTTCAGCGTGCTAAGTGTTCTTTTAATTAATTTTCCATCCCTATCCTGCAGGAACACTTAATTTTTTTCGAGATGTAAAGTACCCAACGTCCTACCTCGAAGTGTGAACTTAATTCATACCAAATTTCATTTGAATTCATTAAGTATTTTCGGCGTGGTGCACTGCCAAGGTACAGACAGACAGAAGAACAGACAGACAGAAAGACAAAAAAAAAAAAAAACAGTTTTGGCTTTTGTATTGAATATAGAAAGGCCCCCAAAAAAATATTACAAAATATCTATACTTATAATAAAACTGTAACGGGTCCAATTCTGTACATTGAAGATATTTAGAATTTGTTTTTGGACGTTACTCTAGACTCGATACTGAAGCCAAAACTGTATTTTTTTTCATTTTTGCCTGTCTATCTGTCTGTCTGTCTGTCTGTCTGTATCTTGGCTAGGCATCACGCCGAAACTACTGAATGAATTTAAATGAAACTTGGTATGATTTGAGTTCATACTACGAGGTAGGACATAGGCTACTTTTCATCCCGAAAAATGAAAGGGTTCCCGCATGATTGGGGTTGAAAGTTATTTCAAAAAACACTTACGACTCTGAAACTACTGGACGGATTTTGATGTAACTTGGCAAAGTCATAATTTATATGATGGGTTAAAATTGAGGATAATTTTATCCCGAAAAAATAAAGAGTTCCTGCGGGATAATGTCCCAAATTCTGTAAATTAAAGATATTTTGTATTTTTTTTTGGGGGCCTTTCTATATTCAATACTAAAGCCAAAACTGTATTTTTTTAAATGTTTGTCTTTCTGTCTGTCTGTACCTTGGCAGGGTACCACGCCGAAAATACTCAATGAATTCAAATGAAATTTGGTATGAATTAATTTCACACTTCGAGGTAGGACATTGGATACTTTTCATCCCGAAAAAATTCAGTGTTCCTGCAGGATAGGGATGGAAAATTAATTAAAAGAACACTTAGCACGCTGAAACTATTGGACGGATGTTGATGCTCATGGGTGCTTAAAAGAGGTATTGAACAAATTTTTTTTGTTAATCGTGTCTTTCTTTCTGTTTGTCTGTATATTTGTTTGTTCACGCATCACGTAAAAACTACTGGACCGATTGCAATGCATTTTTCATTGTGAGATAGCTTAGGGTTCGATTAGGGTGTAATTGGTATCTCAACCCGGTGATTAAGAAGCCGAGCAATTTATAAAGTATTTTTGACGGCTGAAGAAATTTTGTTCAAATGTTGGTAAATTGGACATTATGGTACTTTGAACCTAAAGAAAAGAACACGCGTGCGAAGCCGCGGGTACAGCTAGTCTTTAATATACAGAATTTGGGACATTATCCCGCAGGAACCCTTTATTTTTTCGGAATAAAAAGTATCCTCAATTCTAACCCATCATATAAACTATGTTTGTGCCAAGTTGCATCAACATCCGTCCAATAGTTTCAGCATGCTAAGTGTTCTTTTAAATAATTTTCCACCCCTAGTATCAGTAGTATCCTGCAGGAACACTTAATTTTTTCGAGATGTAAAGTACCCAATGTCCTACCTCAAAGTGTGAACTTAATTCATACCAAATTTCATTTGAATTCTTTGAGTATTTTCGGCGTGGTGCACTGCCAAGGTACAGACAGACAGTCAGACAAACAGACAGAAAGACAAAAATTAAAAAAAAAACAGTTTTGGCTTTAGTATTACATATAAAAAGGCCCCCAAAAAAAACAAACAAAATATCTTGAATATACAGAATTTGGGACATTATCCCGCAGGAACCCTTTATTTTTTCGGAATAAAAGTATCCTCAATTTTAACCCATCATATAAACTATGTTTGTGCCAAGTTGCATCCATATCCGTCCATTAGTTTCAGCGTGCTAAGTGTTCTTTTAAATAATTTTCCACACCTATCCTTGTAACGATAATTAATAGTATTGTACGATATAAAAGGGTGTCACGGTGATTTCTGAAAGTAAAGGTAACAAAAAAGAAATTGGGGCAAGTCGGACCAAAAGTGGGGTGAGTCGGGATTCTTGCCCCATTCGGTCGCTCTGTACGCGAGGACGCTATACCTTTCCTCAGAATCACTCGAAACTAAAAATACTCGTTACTATTCTGAAATTAATAAAATGACCTGGATAAACTTAGACTGGAACGAGTTTCAAGAACTATTGGATCAAGACCGTTCGGTAATGCACTAGCTAGTGGGTACTATAGTGGAAGATAAAATATACAACTCAAATTCACCAATATAATCTTTATTACCTTTGGTTTAATCTTGCTCATGTACTTAAAATCTAAGGAACCGTGCCGTCAGTATGTTGAACGGACACCCAAGCTAGCATGTAAAGTTGAGGACAAAACATGCAATTTAAATTCACCAATACAACATTTATTATCCTTGGTTATAATTCTGCTTACTTACTTAAAATCTAAGGAACCGTGCCGTAGGTACGTCAGACGGTTACTCAAGCTAGCATGTAAAGTTGAAGACAAAACATGCAATTTAAATTCTCCAATACAATATTTATTATGCTGGGTTTAACCTTGCCTATTTACTTAAGGTGCAAATAATCCTAGCCTGCAGATCCAACTCAGCAGCCAAGAAATACCAAGATCTAAGATTACCCTGCTATAATTAGGGTCGATATAAAATTGACAAAATTAAGTATTTACTCTAACAGAAAATTGATGAATTTGCCGGCCGGCAGTACAGTCTACTTATTTACTTTTTTCTATAGGGTTTAGCCGTTATGTTGGTGAAGGTAATTCTCCATTCGACGTTCCCGCAATGTCCAATTCGCGTGAGAGGTAGCCAGGCTAGACCCCTCAGGCGTTGCAGGTGTCCAGCAGGTCGGTGGGGAACCAAAGTTCAACACTCCGGTTAACGAAATATATGGATTAAATACGATACCGCATCCCAAGTATGTGGCAGGAATCGTTGGGTATAATGTCGGCGTGGCGTGACGTATTGCAACACGGTGGCGCCTTTTTTTACTCAAATCCGGGGAAGCCTCCTTCGTGGGGTGTCTTTAGTCCGGGGGGAAAACCGCTGTGAATGGATAGACACGTTTTTTAGAATTCGAGACTCCGCAAACGCCACCGCTTTCGGTTCGCTAAAATGGCGTCTCGAAAAATGAATAAAAGTGATTTCACAATTGCGATCCTTATTGCCGACGACACGAAAATTCCAACAGAATCTCTCACCTTTTTTTACGGGTTTTATAATTTGCAGGGCAGAATCCTGTCAGTCCTGTTAGGATCTTCGGCACCGAGAGGGAAGGACACGTCTCCATTGCCGGTGTCTTTCTGTCTCGCCGGATCTAGTTTTTTTTCTTTACGAAATCTATCGGGGATACATTTCGTTTCACCAGGAAGCCTATCGGCGTTTACACATTGGCTTTGGACAAATAATCGAGTTTTATTTTTATTTTTAAATTTCTCACCCTAGAAATCACCTCTAGTTATCGTTTTTTTCAACTACTTTTGACAGCTAAACAACTGCCAAACGTCAAGAATTGTTATAAACTATATTCTGTAAAAGCGTTCCGTTTCAGACGAAAGGTACGGAACGCGGTTTCTTTGCTCCGCCACCGTCCTATCCTCGTAAAACTATATATCGTGACTATTAAATTATGATATTGTATGGGTTTGCTTTGGAAAAAATCTACGTTCCTAAATTTAGCATTTGTTGCATTTAATTGCTTTGTTTAATTTATTTCTATTTGCTGATATCGCGGGGACGTGCCAAACAACGGAACGCGCCCTTTTGCTTTGCCAGCTAATCGATGCAAAGATAAGTAAAATTTCCGGTAGATGTCACCACCTGTCTCCGTGTTCATCAATTGAACTTTATTAACTGCTTTCGCTGGTATTCACCAAATACGAACGATAGTACTGTTTCAATCAACTATGTGCGACTTCAATGTCGTCATCTGATTCTAACAACAAACCATAACATGGCTTGTCTTGTTTATTCCTACTTTTACTTGTCGAATTGTTGTTTTTATAGGTTTATTGTTTTTTTATTTAAGTAGCGTTTTGTCAACGCTACATCCTGCAGGAACACTTATTTTTTTCGGGATGAAAAGTATCCAATGTCCTACTTCGAAGTGTGAACTCAAATAATACCAAATTTCATTCAAATTTATTAAGTATTTTCGGCGTGGTGCGCTGCCAAGGTACAGACAAACAGACAGACAGAAAGATAAACATTTAAAATAATACAGTTTTGGCTTTAGTATTTAATATAGAACGGCTCCCAAAAAAATTTACAAATTATCTTTAATTTATAGAATTTGGGACATTATCCCGCAGGAACTCTTTATTTTTTCGGGGTAAAATTATCCTCAATTTTAACCCATCATATAAACTATGACTTTGCCAAGTTACATCAAAATCCGTCCAGTAGTTTCAGTGGTAAGTGTATTTTGAAATAACTTTTTACCCCAATCCTGCGGGAACCCTTTCATTTTTCGGGATGAAAAGTAGCCTATGTCCTACCTCGTAGTATGAACTCAAATAATACCAAGTTACATTTAAATTCATTCGGTAGTTTCGGCGTGATGCCTAGCCAAGATACAGACAGACAGACAGACAGACAAAAATGAAAAAAAGTACAGTTTTGGCTTCAGTATCGAGTCTAGAGTAAGGTCCAAAAAAATAATTCTAAATATCTTCAATGTACAGAATTGGACCCGTTACAGTTTTATTATGTATAGATAAAAAAACAACAATTTTGTGATGAAATTGATGGAGTACAATGAAAGTCTATCAAATTAAATAAACTAAATATCATTCAAATCGGTTCAGAAATCCTAAATTCTTATTTTGTCAATAAAAAACTGCGGAACCAATTTTTGATTAAAAATGGGACCACCTAGAGAGTATACCAATATTTAAAAAAACGAGCCGTAATTGACGTAGAAATCGGTGCACATAAACAAAAAACATAAAACAGTCGAACATAGAACCGTCCCCTTTTGTGAAGTCGATTAAAAATCAAACTAATAATAATATAGCCCAAATTGCTCTGGAAAAATAATAAAGTGCGGCCAACATCATCATCATCATTATCAGCATATATGAGTCTACTGCTGGACGTAGGCCTCTCCTAGTGAACGCCACTGGGCCCGATCTTCGTTTCTTCATATCCAGTTCTTGCCGGCCGCTTTTTGCAAGTCATCACTCCACCTGCCAGCGGGCGCTCTAAATTACGTTTGCTTCAACGCAGTTTCCACTCCAGAACTCGTCTACTACCAGTGGTTGTAGTGGTTCCAGTGGTGTCTTCGAGAGATGTGACCTGCTTATTGACAGTTCAGCTTGCTAATTCTTTGAGCTCTCGTAACATTGGTGGCAGATAGCCAGATCACCTTATTTCTGATCTTATCATAGCCGAAATCGGTATGAATACCGAGTATGAATATCGGTCGAAATACTGAACACAGCTCTTTTCATAGCTCACTGAGCAATCTGAGTCCTATGAACCAATCTTATCAGAGTTTCAACGTTTTGCCACTGTAATACATGACTGGTAGTACGCACGCATTAAATATTTAACTTAAGGCAACACAATCCCAGCGCAATCCTTCTTATAAGGACGGTATCATCAGTGAATAGTAAATGTGAGATGTACTCGCCATTTATATTTACTGCCTAACTTTTCCAGTCCAGTTTCATAAACACATCTTCCAGGGCATTAGTGAACAGTTTCGGGGAGATAACATCCCCCTGTCTAACTTCCCTACGAAGCTGGATATGCTTAGTCGGCTGGTTCTGTTCTTGTACGGACATAGTTGCGGCATCATACAAGCATCTCATCAACAGGATGTGACCAAGAAAGGTTAAAAAAAATACGGAGTCTGCACTGCCAAACAAACGACTGAAGCATAGTACTATGCTTGAGTCCTCTGCGTATGATGTGTGAATTGATAATTTGTGGTTGATATACACAATTTCTCAGTGCTTTGCTCAGATTCACTCAGTATCGTGCTTTAAGAGAGGCCTATGTCCAGCAGTGGATTGATGAGGGCTGATAATGATGTTCATGATGACATAATTTCATTACAAGAAACTGCAGTCTCTTTGATTTTTCGTAAGAATGTGACAAAATTAACACGACTAATAAGGTCGGGATCTTGCTTCGATGTGTCGGCTGATCGGCACAACTTGCAACTGGTGTGCCTGCGTGAGGTTTGTACGTACGAGCAGATCGGCATATATTGGTTGCTTCACTTTCAATTTGGCGGTGTGGTATCCATCTTATTTTAAACATCTTGGATGTGGCCATATTTGTTACATTCTTTTGACAACTGCTTGACCCCTGACATATAGGTTGTCTGGAAGAGATCGCTTTTTAGCGATAAGACCGCCCATTGCCCCATTTATTTTGTATAAATGTTTTAGTTATTTTTGTATTTTTTGTTCTATGTGGTGTACAATAAAGAGTTATCTATCTATCTATCTATACTAACGATCACGCCACACGACGTTCCGCACGCGTTTCTGATAACTGCAGTTCCTTATTAGTATCAAAATTTAACATACAGTAAAAATTAGGTTACGATGACTTTTCGTCACATCAGCTATTTCACATCACATATTTCACATCACATTTAACACAATTTGTAAGTACGTAATGGACGCCGTGGCGGTCTCGGATTAGAATAAGACCCCTCCCAATCCTCCCGTGGATGTCGTAAGAGGCGACTAAGGGATTATACACCGGAAGATGGGCAGCAGCGTCCCCCGAGCACATTTGCTACACTGCGGTCACCAATCCGCCTGCCAAGCGTGGTGACTATGGCAAAGCCTGTTGACGAAGCTGAAAACCGACAGTGGCAGCATCGTTTCGTCGAAGCCAGAGATTTTGAGTGAGCTCGAGAAGTTCTATGGACAATTATACACCTCATCGCATATTCCTCCTAGCAGGACTAGCGATGTAAGAGCCCGTTTGACCCGACATTATACCGAAGATATCCCGGACGTCAGCCTATACGAGATCAGAATGGCTCTCAAACAGCTTAAGAGCAACAAGGCACCAGGGGAGGACGGAATAACGACAGAGCTACTGAAAGCGGGTGGAACACCGGTACTTAAAGTCCTTCAGAAGCTGTTTAACTCCGTCATCCTCGAGGGTACTACGCCAGAGCCGTGGCACAGGAGCGTAGTGGTTTTGTTCTTTAAGAAAGGTGATAAAACCCTTTTGAAGAATTATAGGCCCATTTCGCTGCTGAGCCACGTCTATAAGCTGTTTTCGAGAGTAGTTTCAAACCGTCTCGCTCGTAGGTTTGACGACTTTCAGCCTCCCGAACAAGCTGGGTTCCGGAAAGGCTTTAGCACCATAGACCACATCCATACGCTCCGGCAGATTATACAGAAGACCGAAGAGTATAATCAGCCACTATGTCTAGCGTTTGTGGACTACGAGAAAGCCTTTGATTCAGTCGAGACCTGGGCAGTGCTACGTCATTAAAGCGGTGCCAGATTGATTACCGGTACATCGAAGTGTTGAAGTATTTGTACAGCAAGGCCACCATGACAGTTCGTCTTCAGGATCAGAGCACGAATTCTATCCAGCTGCAAAAAGGGGTGAGACAGGGAGACGTTATTTCTCCGAAACTGTTCACCTCTGCACTGGAAGATATATTCAAGCTTCTGAACTGGAACGGATTTGGTGTTAACATCAATGGCGAATACATCACTCACCTTAGATTTGCTGATGATATAGTCATCATGGCTGAAACCCTGGAAGACCTAAGCAAAATGCTCAGTGACCACAATATTGTTTCCCAACAGGGCCATTATTCTCTATAGCCAATAAGACACGTTACACGCCGCGTTAAGATATCTGCGTGGAATCGTACGGCAATTGCCGTACTGACGTCACACGTTTTTGGTAAGGAATTTCATGCGGCATAGTGAATAAGCGCCCAGGTGGGTCTTAAAATGAACATGGGCAAGACGAACATCATGTCAAATGCCCATGTCGTACCCATGCCGGTTTATGTTGGGAACGATATTATCGTAGCTGTTGATCACTATGTCTACTTGGGTCAGACGATCCAACTGGGTAGATCCAACTTCGACAAAGAGGTCAACCGACGAATCCAACTCGGATGGGCAGCGTTTGAGAAATTACGCCATATCTTCTCGTCACAGATACCGCAGAGCCTCAAGACGAAAGTTTATAATCAGTGCGTGTTGCCAGTGATGACATACGGCACTGAGACGTGGTCGCTAACTATTGGTCTCATACAAAAGCTCACAGTTGCGCAGCGTGCAATGGAGAGAGCTATCCTCGGTGTTTCACTACGTGATAGAATCAGAAATGAGGAAATCCGTAGAAGAACGAAGGTTACCGACATAGCTCTCAGAGTTTGCAAGTTGAAGTGGCAATGGGCAGTCCATATAGTTTGCAAAACTGACAACCGCTGGGGAATAAAGGTTCTCGAATGGCGACCACGAACAAGAAAGCGAAGTGTGGGGAGACCCCCCACACGATGGACCGACGATATTGTAGCCATCGCAGGAAGTCGGTGGATGGAAGTGGCACAGGATCGCTCGTCATGGCGCTCTTTGGGGGAGGCCTATGTTCAGCAGTGGACTTCTAAAGGCTGCCATGATGATGATGAATGGACGCTACTGGCAGAGAGAGAGAGAGAGAGAGAGAGAGAGAGAAAACTAAGCCATAGAATAACTACACACTCCCTAAGGCATCAGTAAAACATGACGATCGGTTGGTCTAGTGGCTAGAGATCATAGGAACGAAATCGAACGGTCGCGGTTTCAAATCCTGCAAGGTGCAATCATTTATGTGATGAGCAGAAATGTTTGTTTCGGAGTCATGGAACGTAATATTAGTATCTATGTATGTTTATCCGTTGTCTAGTGCTCCTAGTACAGGGTATCCTAGTTTGGGGCTAGGTAATTGGTGTGGAAATGTCCCGAATAAATTATATATAATTATTTTATTATTATTACTCTATGCTATAGCTCGTGTCATGTAAAAAGAACGCTGGTGGTTAGGCTGCGCACTAAGCGATTTATCGGTATATTTGGTGGTATGTGGTATATACCTAGCAATAACCAATATACGAAGATGCGAGCAAAAGGCTTATAAATAATTATTTAAAACAATAGGCCTAGTACTCTTGTGTGCGAGTGTACCCATGCGTAAACACACCCCCTCCACTTTCTTCCAGCGTTTTTTTTACATGACGCGACCTATACACCTAAACCCCTACTTCTTTGCGGAGAGTGAGACGTTGACCCAAAAACGTATTCCTGCTGTATCATTAGTAGGCGCCTACGAGGGTTTTATTCATAACTAGCTTTCTCGCCCGCGACTTCGTCCGCGCGGACTATTGTTTATCGCTAAAAAATGCATCCTATGTTCTTCTAGGATCTAGGATATTAAAAACCAATGCAAAGTAGGTATAGCAGCAATGCCAATGCTGCTATTGATGATGATTCAATGATGGTTTTTAACGGACTTGTTTTTTCTTGTCTTTGGCAACCGTTCCTTACAGCGAGTAATCAACCGTTCCTTACAGCGAGTAATCAACCGTTCCTTACAGCGAGTAATCAACCGTTCCTTACAGCGAGTAATCAACCGTTCCTTACAGCGAGTAATCAACCGTTCCTTACAGCGAGTAATCAACCGTTCCTTACAGCGAGTAATCAACCGTTCCTTACAGCGAGTAATCAACCGTTCCTTACAGCGAGTAATCAACCGTTCCTTACAGCGAGTAATCAACCGTTCCTTACAGCGAGTAATCAACAGTTCTTTACAGCGAGTAATCAACATTTTCCAGTTTTTCTGTAATTTCACTGCATATAGCGCCCTTCGAACCCGAAACACAGATGTGTGTACACTGTTGCTTCCTCACTACTGTTTCCCACATGGGAATATAAACTTTAAATATTAACACAATAAGGAATCAATCACCGTTAAACTAATAATGACGTTGAATAATGACATATAATGAAATATATATATATATATATTAGATAATATTGTGTATCTAAGTTGGATAGAATAATAAATTTTAAATTAATTTTGTTTTAATTTTTAAATTATATACTGTTAATTTTGGAATTGTAAACTAAATTTTGTACTTTATGACGTGTAATTTATACTTTGTAAATCTGTTCATGTCTAGTTACTGAGGTTTCATTAAAGGCAATGTTACTCACGTTACCTCGATACAGGCTTGCCTAGTGAGGTAAC
Organism: Alsophila aescularia; assembly: GCA_946251855.1. Lineage (NCBI taxonomy): Eukaryota > Metazoa > Arthropoda > Insecta > Lepidoptera > Geometridae > Alsophila > Alsophila aescularia. Next base: position 63,059,133 of record OX276374.1, read on the forward strand.
GGACATATATATATATATATATATATATATATAGCATAAGGTAATAATAGCCTGCAAAACAACTACAATATTTTTGTTACATTTAGTTTTAAGTTAAAGTAGTGTTTTGTTTTGCAGTTAATAAACATATTTTCCTTCATTTTTCATTTTCATATCCATCCCAATTTCCAAAAGTAATTAAGCTGAATCGTCGTTCTGATATGGAGCGATCAACCGATCTGTAACAGTATACGACGGAATCAAATCGTACCAATACAATGTAGTTATTGACGCGACCGGCGAGGGAACTCTTGTAAGTAACCATATGAGTAGTTAGAACTAAGTATGACGGCAGTCGCCAGGAGGCGCTGGAGCAGTTTATAGTTGTGTTGTAACCAGTGAATCATCTTACAACGACGGAATCAAATCATACCAATACAATGTAGTTATTAACGCGGCCCGCGAGGGAACTCTTGTAAGTAACCATATAAGTAGTTAGAACTAAGTATGACGGCAGTTGCCAGGAGACGCTGGAACAGTTTATAGTTGTGTTGTAACCAGTGAGTCATCTTACAACGACGGAATCAAATCCTACCAATATAATGTAGTTATTAACGCGGCCCGCGAGGGAACTCTTGTAAGTAACCAGATAAGTAGTTAGAACTAAGTATGACGGCAGTCTCCAGGAGGCGCTGGAACAGTTTATAGTTGTGTTGTAACCAGTGAGTCATCTTACAACTACGGAATCAAATCATACCAATACAATGTAGTTATTGACGCGGCCCGAGAGGGAACTCTTGTAAGTAACCAGATAAGTAGTTAGAACTAAGTCTTACGGCAGTCTCCAGGAGGCGCTGGAACAGTTTATAGTTGTGTTGTAACCAGTGAATCATCTTACAACGGCGGAATCAAATCGTACGAATACAATGTAGTTATTAACGCGGCCCGCGAGGGAACTCTTGTAAGTAACCAGATAAGTAGTTAGAACTAAGTATGACGGCAGTCTCCAGGAGGCGCTGGAACAGTTTATAGTTGTGTTGTAACCAGTGAGTCATCTTACAACTAAGGAATCAAATCGTACCAATACAATGTAGTTATTGACGCGGCCCGCGAGGGAACTCTTGTAAGTAACCAGATAAGTAGTTAGAACTAAGTATGACGGCAGTCTCCAGGAGGCGCTGGAACAGTTTATAGTTGTGTTGTAACCAGTGAGTCATCTTACAACTACGGAATCAAATCGTACCAATACAATGTAGTTATTGACGCGGCCCGCGAGGGAACTCTTGTAAGTAACCAGATAAGTAGTTAGAACTAAGTATGACGGCAGTCTCCAGGAGGCGCTGGAACAGTTTATAGTTGTGTTGTAACCAGTGAGTCATCTTACAACTACGGAATCAAATCGTACCAATACAATGTAGTTATTGACGCGGCCCGCGAGGGAACTCTTGTAAGTAACCAGATAAGTAGTTAGAAAACTCGGAGGCACGTCTGGTATGAACTCGTGAATAATGTGCGTAGGTGAACCGTTGGTGAATTTAGTAACTATTATTTATTTCAAAATTCACGCTTTTATTGCACAATAAAGAACACATTGACGTATTACTATTTGATTCAATTTGTATATCACAGTCTTTAATTTCACTTTTTATAAATTCTTGAATATCAAGTATGTCATAAGAACCATTTGGAATTTTTATTTCATTGATCAAAATTGTCACCATAAACAAATAAGTTATTTCTCTCATTAACATTTGGTATAGCATTATAAACAGAGAAATATAGCAATCCACACTCATAAGGACCATTTAAATTTGAAGGCGGATTAAATAATGTTTCTAATACAGATTTATTGCCTAAAATCGTTAACGTGATGGACATCGTCCTTTAGTAAAGCACAATTTCACAATAACTGAGCTAAAAGGAGTAGGAACACGGTGTTTGCGCCATCTGTAATATTTTTATAACACCAACAGAACTAAATTACAAATCATTCACACACTCATTCACAACATTCACTCATTCCCTATCCCGCTCCCGTTCCAATGTTCACTCTTCTCTCGCCGCCTAACCGTTGATGTTCGAGCGTCTGACATTGAGCTACAGGCATTCAAAAATCCTCAAAATAACAAATAAATATAAATCACCGCGACGCGAGTGTGTGAAAGCTGAAAACCCAAAAATACAATTGACTTGTAGTGGAAACCTAATCAGTGCCTGAAGCCTGTGGATTGCTGCTCACCACCAAAGCTATCGAAGAACTCGCATCCAGACGGCAGGTACCTATCTTCCCTTATTTCCCCACAAGTTTTGGTCACTTCGACCGGACGTTCCCTCTTATCTCTTATCCTCAACTCACACGCAAATTCACGCAACTCTTATCGTTACTACGCCATTTACCATTCGTTGTACTAAAACACGAAATTATTTTTACCTACCCTACGCTATAAATATTAATTTCCAATTTTCTCACAAATATACGCATATTTCTCATTTACAACACACACAAACGTATTGTCTTATTAAATACTAAACATTTCATGTAACATTTTTATAATACATTAGATTTTGAGAATTTTCAATCATTTTTTACAAATCTACAACGCGTGGCCGCATCTAGGTCACGTAAGTACCTACCTACGCACTAACTCATTTTGTGTTTTTGTAATATTTGCTCGAATATCTAAATCATATTTACATTGATAACCACTCAGAATGCCTGATAAACGTAAAGCTGAGTCAGGACATTCTTCGAATAACGTAAAAATTTCCATTCTGGAAGCTAAAAAGGAACGATTGTTCGAAATAGTGCAACAACTTTACAATCAAAGCCTACAGATTTCTGATCCTATTGTAAAAACACAGTTTTTAGCTCGAGTACAATCGTTGGACAAAACTCGAACTGAGTTCACTGAGACACTAGATGCTTTGAATACCGCATACTTGGAAGAAGATCCATCGGACAAACCGAACTACTTGCCTTTAGACTCTTTCGACGAATTGTACTGTTACATCATATACGCCGCTAGTTCTCTCAAACAACAACAAAACAACGAAAGAACTAACTCTGAACTCATGAATCAAAAACTGCCTCCTCTACAGCTAGTGGGTTTCGACGGCACTCCTACTAAATGGCCAATTTTCTATGAAAACTTTAAAACTATAATTCACGATAACTCAAGGTTATGTGACGCAGAAAAGGTTCAATACCTAATAGGAAAATTGAGCGATAAAGCTCTGACTGTGTGTTCAGGCATCCTACCTACAGGTAACAACTACGCAATTATCTGGAACTCACTCGTAGCCAAGTACCAGGACACTAGGGTACAAGCTTCTCGTTATCTTGATCAACTGATTAACTTCAAACCTAATCAAACGATTGATACAGTCATAGAACAACTTTGCTCGGCTGAGGCCGCTTTAAAACGCTTGAACTTGGAGAATCTATCTGATTTCATGTTAACGCATATTACACTCAGTAAACTTGACAAAGATTTAGTGAATTTATTTGAACAAACGCACAGGCATATTGAAATACCTACTTTTAGTGATGTCACTAAATTCTTAAATGAACAAAGTAAAATCCAATCGTTACGTTTATTCGATTCGTCACGAACATGCTTTAAAAATAATTCGCAAAATTTGTATAAAAATAATCACGGAATTAAGTCAAAGTCAACTCATGCATATATTGCAAGCACCCACTCTGAGATTGAAAATAGTAGTCTGCGTGCGAATGCTTCGGAAGTGCATGATAACGCTTACCCACAAAGACAATATTCGTGCATTGTTTGTAATGCCCAGATTCATCCATTGTTTAAATGCCAACAGTTTTTACAACTTGAACCCCGCAAACGATATGATATTGTAAACAAACATAAATTTTGTAAAAATTGCTTAGGTTTTCATGACGTAAAATTTTGCAAATCCAAAAATAGGTGCTTTTTCTGTCGAAAAATTCATCATAGTCTCCTCCATAATAATGACTTCAAACGCTCGGTAATCGAACCTACCCAGCAACGCAACTCACTCGCTGAGCCATCGCCATCGCCGCCGCGGCCGATTGTAGCGGTTGCAATGACGGACGCACCGCAGCGCGCTCCGATGCCGGTTAAACCTTCTGACACCGCACCGCTCGCCGGGCGCCCCGCGCAACTCCCTCCGCTCTCCGCGTCTCCCGTTGCTAGCATTTCAAACGTAAATAATGATGCGCGCGGAAATTCAAACGGCTTGGCGTACACTGCAACGAATATTGCTTATGATAATCGAAAGGACAGTATTGTGTTACTCCCTACAGCTTCTGTTCATGTATACAATAGGAATAATACACGCTCAAAAGTTCGAGTATTTATTGATACGGGGTCAATGAGTCATTTTATTACAAAAGCTTGCTGCGAACGCTTGAATCTCGTTGTTACATCCGTCTTATCACCTGTTCAAGGTATAGGTAAAACAGAAAGTTCTTCTTTAGGTTTTACGACTTTAAAAATTCATTCACGTTTCGACAAAACATGTTTATATACTATCACCGCCAGGGTTATAGATACCATCTCTGACCGCTTACCGAACGCTTTTGTTGACACCGGGGAGTTATCGCACTTTGAAAACTTACCATTGGCCGATGATTACTTCCATACGCCCGGCGATATTGACTGTCTGCTCGGTGGCGAACTCTTCCCCGCCATTCTCGGCAATGATAAAGTCACGTCGCCGAACTCGTCCCTTGTCGCACTGGAGACCACACTCGGATACATTGTCATGGGCAGAGCGGACTGCACTCCTGTCCAATCTAATTTAACTCATTCACGCACGCAGAACGCTGACAAAAATTTTTTTTGTTCGGTAGAAAATACGCAAACGCTCACGGAATTGACAGAACGCTTCTGGGAACTTGAAAATGTCCCCAATAAAACTCATATAAGCCCTGATGATGAAGCATGCGAACAACTCTTTCTCTCCACTTACTCGCGCGATGATACCGGTAGGTACATGATACACCTTCCGTTCAAACATGAACCATCAGAGTTGGGTAACTCTTACGCTATTGCAAAACGACGCTTATTCCTCCTGGAAAAGAAACTTGACGCTAACTCTGAATTACGCTCTAATTATAACGCGACCATACAAGATTATATTAACAAAAAATATCTCACTGAAGTAAAAGACTTAAAGCCTGACAGCGAATGCTACTACATTCCACACAGGGCTATTTATCGTCCTGAAAAATCCACTTCCAAGACACGCATAGTGGTGGACGCCAGTTGTAAAACAACTTCCGCAAAATCACTCAATGACCTTCTTTATAAAGGTTCTAACCTACAAAGTCATATCTTTGACCTACTTATAAACCTACGCCTGTTCTCCATAGCGCTTACTGCAGATATCGAAAAAATGTATTTTCAAATACTGTTGACACCCAAACAACACTCCTTTCAACGAATTCTTTATAGATTCGACTCCGATTCAGAAATACGCATATTCGAATTTAATAGGGTCTCATTTGGCGTAACCAGCTCACCATATCTCGCTATGAGAGTCGTCCGCCAACTCGCCGCTGATACACGTTCTGAGTGTCCACTTGCAGCTTTTGAAGCCGAGCATCATATGTATATGGATGACTATGTAGGTTCTGTCGATGGTATTGAAAAAGCTGAGCAGATTTACCATGAAATGGTAAGTATGTTCAAGGCTGGTGGATTTAATATTGTAAAATGGATCTCTAATAGTTCAGAGCTAATGCAGAAAATATCCTTGTCGCACAAGAACCCGCAAATAGTTAATTTTGACGATGACCCCTCATTCCCTGCAAATACAAAAGTTGTAGGTATGCAATGGCAACCTACCACTGATTATTTCCAGTTTCAGATAAACGCAGGAAATTCTGATTGTACAAAACGCACGATTCTCTCTGTAACCGCGCGCCTATTTGATCCGTTAGGCCTAATCGGTCCTGTTATCGCGTTTATGAAGTTACTTGTTCAAGAATGTTGGTTGTCAAATCTTGGTTGGGACGATCCCGTACCGCAGCCCATCTATGACAAGTGGTTACAGTTCCATAACGAACTATCGAATCTCGAACTCATTAAAGTACCACGTCATGTAGGTATCACTTTAAATTCGCATATAACCCTGATAGGATTTGCAGATTCGAGCGAAAAATGCTACGGAGCGGCAGTTTATATCCGCGTCAGTTCCAATGAAAATTCTGTTGGCTCTGTCAATCTTTTGGCTTCAAAGTCTAAAGTAGCTTCGCTAAAAAAGATGCCCCTAGCTCGCTTGGAACTCTGTGCTGCCCTCTTGTTAGCAAATCTCATCGAATCCGTCTGTGAAATAATAATTCAGCGCAGTCACATAAGTGAAATCATCGCTTTCTCCGACTCAACTGTTACGCTAACTTGGATTCACTCTCCAGCATACAAATTCCATACATTTGTCGCGAATCGAATTACTGAAATAAATGCAAAGCTATCCGCCAGCCATTGGTTCCATTCAAAAAAGTCAAAAGCCAAAAGTCAGGAAAATTCAGCAGATATTCTCTCGCGCCCTGTTACCCCCAACTCACTTATAAACTGCAAATTTTGGTTCCATGGCCCACATTGGCTCACTCTCCCTCGTGCTGAATGGCCAGTGAGCCCATTTCAAGTAAACCCTACAGTTAATGACCTCTCAGAATCCAAGACAGTCTCCCTTGTAACTGACATACCGCCCGCGCCTTCTGATCTAAATACGAATCTAATAAATGACATAGCAGACCGCGTGTCCAGCTGGACTAAATTACTACGTACATTAGTTTACGTTTTACGTTTCGCTAAGCTTATACATAAAAAAGGCCCGATAACTCTAACGGACTTAGACTTTGCCGAACAGTACGTCTTAAGCTATGTTCAAAACAAACATTTTGCTTCAGATCTTAATGCCATTAAAAATAATAAACTATGTAGCAAACGCATTATAAAGCTCAACCCCTTTATCGACGACAGTAACCTTATCAGAGTCGGCGGTAGACTCGCTCACTCTCAGCTTGACTACGGTCAAAAGCATCCAATTCTACTCCCCTCGAAGGAACGCATAACCCAGCTGCTAGTTGACTACTACCACCTTATCAATCTGCACACTGGTCCCGCATTGTTAATCGCGCTTCTCAGACAAAAGTTTTGGATACTTTCTGCTCGTAACCTCGTTCGACAGAGAGTCCACGCATGCAACATATGCTTCAAACTCAATCCCAGATTTACTAATCCGCAAATGGGAGACCTCCCTAAATTTAGAACTTCCCAAGCTAAAGCCTTCGTTTACACAGCTGTTGATTACGCCGGCCCCTTTTTTATAACGCACATTCGCCGTCGCGGGGTCAAAAGTCAAAAGGCGTATATATGCCTTTTTGTCTGCCTTACTACGAAGGCATTACACCTGGAATTAGTTTCCGATTTGAGCACAGAGCTCTTTCTTTCAGCTTTTAAGCGCTTCATATGCCGCAGAGGGCCTGTAGCAATGATCTACAGCGACGGAGCTTCAACATTTCTAGGTGCAAAACGAAAGCTAGATGAAATTTACGATCTTATACAGTCTACTTCTTTTAATAATTACATGAGCGAACAGCTGTTGTCAGCGCACCGCATCGAATTCAAACGTAGCCCTCCATACGGTCCCCATTTCAATGGACTTTGCGAAATCAATGTACGCTGTGTGAAAACACATTTCGCTAAAATAGTAGGGGCTCATATTCTTACCTACGAAGAGTTCTCAACAGTGCTCGTGCAGATTGAAGGATTAATGAAGAGCCGACCCCTAGTCGTCCTCAACTCTGATCCTTCAGATCTATCCCCTTTGACACCGAACCACCTGTTAAATGTAACGCCTCATAAATTCTTACCCGCCGAAGATTTGACAGATGTTCAAGATAATCATCTCTCACGTTTCCAACTAGTTAGTAAACTCACGCATATATTCTGGCGCCGGTGGAGCCAGGAATATCTCACGTCTCTACAACAAAGAGAAAAGTGGAATACTCCTACGAACCCTGTAACGTTGGGTTCTATAGTGATCATCAAGGATCAGAACGCACACCCAATGTGTTGGCCAATGGGAGTGGTAGAATCGCTTTACCCTGGAAAGGATGGCATAATAAGAACTGTTAAAGTCCGCACCACCTCCGGTACATACATAAGGCCAGTGGTTCGGATTTGGCCGCTGCCTACTCAGTAAAATGTTAAATTAAACTGTCTCATCGCAACTCTAGTTTAAGTTTAGTTTAACGCCTCTTTTATTTTATCTCTTACTCTTTCTCATTAATAATTAGAGGAAACCTCTAGGCCGGCGGAGTTGTTTGCGCCATCTGTAATATTTTTATAACACCAACAGAACTAAATTACAAATCATTCACACACTCATTCACAACATTCACTCATTCCCTATCCCGCTCCCGTTCCAATGTTCACTCTTCTCTCGCCGCCTAACCGTTGATGTTCGAGCGTCTGACATTGAGCTACACGCATTCAAAAATCCTCAAAATAACAAATAAATATAAATCACCGCGACGCGAGTGTGTGAAAGCTGAAAACCCAAAAATACAATTGACTTGTAGTGGAAACCTAATCAGTGCCTGAAGCCTGTGGATTGCTGCTCACCACCAAAGCTATCGAAGAACTCGCATCCAGACGGCAGGTACCTATCTTCCCTTATTTCCCCACACACGGTATTTATTTAAAACTATTCTTACACCAAAAACTTTTCAAAAATTTAAGACATAGATGTCCGCAATTGTACGAGTTATTTTTTTGAAAATTGTCATAATTATACACGATCTTGAATTTTGCCATATATTCTATAAATTCTCTCGGAGGTCTCAAATTTCCATAACTATCAAAATATTCAACATAGTTTTTTTTTTTACATATGCTACCCAATGTGACCCAGGATTTTTCGAACAATCTAAATTAATAATGCCACACTCTATAGGTAGAGGATTCTTTGGTAGCTCATCTCTCATAAATACACCTCGAAAATAAGGAATGTGTTTGGCATGAATTAAGATATCAATGTTAGAAAGGGCTCGTTTAGGCAAACGTTGAATTATTGGGCTTCTTTTTTTTTTTGCTAAATATATACCCAAACCATTCCTATAAGGTTTAAAATGCAAACCTTTTCCAATGGATACTCCTATAGTTTTCTGGTTTTTCTTTTTTAATTCGGCAAGATGTTGTTTTGCAGCTTTATATTCATTATATGTTTTAATGAAACCAGATATTCCTCCGGCTAAGCTACCAGCAGCAGACAATCCTGCGAAAATTGGTATTAGAGGAAGAAAACCTCCTGACTTTGGCATAGGTATAATCCGAGGTAGTTGAAAAGGCAGATCTTTAGCCTTTTCCTTAGCAGCTGCAAAAGCCATTTCTATTGCCAATTTTTTACATTTAGGTTTCATTTTACGTATATGTTTCCTAGTATGAGATACAATGTTTTTAAATTTCTTTTTTAGCCCTGACCCTGAACTAACTTTAGCTAACATTGCTCTGTTTACTAAAGTAGCAGCAATTTTTTCTCCAACACTGGCATTAGAAGATGATATCCGTTTCTTTGCCATTTTTAGTAAAATTGTATCAGCTTTATGACGATCTTTTAAATTTAAGGATTTATTGTAAGATATATCGTGGTGCTTGCAGAATTCGTCCAATGGATTGATACCCTTATCTCCTCGAGCAAGTCTTTCCTTTAAACGAGTTCCTGGGCCACAGTAATTATATCCTGGTAAATGAAGTTCAAAAGGAAAACAATTAATTAAACTGTTGAGAAGACTATTCTCTTTCATAACTTATAACTGACTGATATAAAATTAGTGTTCAGATTCTTTTATAAAATAGCAGTTTTATCTATCCAACTGTTTTCACTAGATGGAAATCCTAACCATTTAACATAACATTTATTTTTCTTTCTTCTCAAAACTTTTTCTACAAGGTAGACATCTGGATGTTGTGTTTTTTGTAGTTCTTGAATGTAGAATGCTCCAAGTATGGGACGACCTCTAGCGTCTTCCAATAAGTAAGTAATAGGGTTAGTATTTTGAATTTTATTAATTTTAAATATTTCTGTAGACCAATTTGGCGTATAACTTTTTCCAAATGTTCCTTTATATTTACTAATACGAACGAAATCATTAACTTTAAGTTTTTTAGCTTTTTGAGTATGTGACTCATACATATATTTGTATCTGTTCAATAAAAGTACTTTATTGTTTTTATTAACTTGAGCTGGTGTTAAGTCTATTGTTCTATGAACAGTTTGGTTATATGTTTCAACCACTTTGTATAACAAACCATCTGTCGATTTATACGCCCCTTTCAAACTAAACTCCTTGTACAGTTTGAATTTTAGAGTTCTTATGAACCTTTCGACGATTGATGCTTTTTTTGTAGAATATGTAGAATAATGTTTTATTTTGTAGTTATTTAACAATTTCTGAACCTTTTCGTTGTAAAATTCTGTACCTAAGTCAGTTTGTAAATTTTTAGGAATGCGACCTTCGAACGATTGAAAAGCTTGTGCTACACATTCCTTGTTTTTTTGTTTAAGTGGATATACCCATGCAAATTTTGAAAATGTATCAATGATAGCTAAAATGTAATTATAGCCCAAGTTATATTTTGCATAAGATTGCATATCAATTAAATCGGCTTGCCAAAGGTCATCTATGTCTTTCATGATAACATGTCTTCGAGGAAAATTTACCCTAGCGTATTTATGAATTTCATTTACTACGCTTTTTTTGCTCATTTTTATAACGTACAAGGGATTTTTCAAAATTATTAATTTTATTATGTATTTCTGAAATTAAAGCGTCATATGTTAAAATTTTATTTAAAAGATCCTGCAATGATTTGTCAACGTAATCTTTTGTTGCGCTATCATTCAAATCTATAGGATTTTTAAGACTAGAAAGTACCTTGTTTTGACAATCCAGACTTCCACCAATATTTTGTTTCAAATTACATATATTTTCCACACAACTTTTTGTCTTTTTTTCGTATTTGTGAACATGGAGTCCAAATTTATTGACGTTCATATTTGAACAACGTCTATTTAATACTGAGTGGTTCAAGTAAATGCTGTTCAATTTATCTTTTAAACTTAATTATAGGTCTATATATCTGATCTCATTTGATCTGAAATTTAATCCTTCATTATATCAGCTTCTTTCAATTCTTCAATTATTGATATAATTTCGTTGTCATGATTACTGTTGCCAGCATCTTTTGATGCTATTAGTAGCATAAGCCTTTCAATTAGCTCATTGGGATTATCCCAATAAATAAAATCGGTGTCCTTTTTATATGTTTTTTTAAAAATCGGCAAGCCAAGTTCTTTTTTAATGTTTGAAGCATGCGATTGCTGATTCAAAAAATAAAGGTTTAATTATTCGACAGTACTTCCTTCCCTTGTCCCCTTTAATTTGGCCCATACTTTGAAAATCTCTCTTATTAGCATTCGTGTTGCATAACATTTCTTTATAAACAAGTTTATCTAATTCAGTTACTATTTCTATGTTTGGTTTTTTCTTAAGCAAAAGTTCTTTTAAGCCTGCAGTCATTTCATAATCTTTATCACCGACAGTAATAGTAGGCATATAGGGCTGTCCTGATATTATATCTTTATCGGTTTTGAAAGAAATTGGCAAGTTCCCCATCATCAGTTTATTGTTTTCACGTCGTATTCCAAAAGGAATATTAAACAAATTCAAGTCATCATCAAGTAAATTCTCTTTTGCAATCATCGTCAAAAAAGGAGTATCTAAGTTTGTTACACATCCTTTTCTTTCAATCGACGTTCTTATACCTATATTTTTATCAGGTATAGTAGATACTGTACTTGAACGAGCACTTTCCAAGGAGTCTTCACTTTCACTTTGAAAGTCCTGACCAATTGAATAATCAGATTTTTATTCATTTAAAGATTTGACTTCAAAGTTATTGTGGGCTACTCCCACATTATACATGTAGTTACATATTTAAATATTACATAAATACTGACTACATAATAATATATATTTATTAGACAACAATATATAAATAAGGTCTTACATAATATAATAATATATATTAATATACTTCATACTTTCATACATCACCTTACATATAAACTAATGCATAATAATATATAATAATATGAAACAAACAAAGCACATACTTACCAACACATACCGTTCCGGTATCCGGTTGGTGTACCAACTGGGCGCTCGCCTTCCAGTAGTATGGAACCGCGCACCGCGCCACTAAGCTATAGAAGCCTTTCTATTGTTAATGCGCGCGACCCGAGTGACGTAGGTGATCACGCGCACCACCACGTGCACCGTCTGCCGGCCGGCCGTCGGCCGGTCCGGCGCCGCTAGTTCGTACCTACCTTCGCTATCGAACGCACGCCCGCCGGCTTGAGCTATTTCGCCCGCCTCTCGTATTTTGTTTACGTATTAATAATTGTTGTGTTTGTTGACAATCTTCTTGTTCATTCCTTCTGTACTGTTGTATTAACACGTTCTTGTTGTTTTACCTACAATACCTAAACAAACTTGAATAAGAAGGTACAGGCTGTTCTAAGGGAAGTTAAAAGCTATGAGCATTACATAACTTGTCTTCAAAATTGTCTTGAAGACCAAACGCTGAAATAAAAATTGTAGGTACACATGAAATGGTATCGGTTTATATTTTGGAGGTATTAAAATACGTTCGCACAAATATACAAACATTTGAAATGCGTGGCGAAAATACCAGTCGTAGTATTCGCAACAAAAACGTTTTAGTACCAGTCAAACATAGGTTTAATTTATCAAAGAAAACGCCTAAACTAATTGGTACAAGACTGTATAATAAACTACCGAACGCTATAAAATCTGCAAAAAGTTACAGCACGTTTTGCTTGAATGTAAAATGTCTGTTATTCTCTAAAACTATTTATGGTACCAAAGAATATTTGACGAATGACTATCGTAATTTCAAAGTAAATAATGATTTGGAGTATATCATTGAATGATATTTATTTCTAATGATGTAATAATTGACTTATACTCTATTATTATTATTTTTCTGTTACATTTTATTTTTATTATTGACGGAGCCCCTTTACAGCGACTTTATTATTTTGATAATCCTGAACGATACTGTTTTAATTTACTCTTGGTTATGCTTAAGCTTAACACTATACTAAGTATTACGAATTATTTTAAGAGACACTGCACCTCTGCCAAATTGCTACGGTGATTGTAATGTTTCATTGTTTTTTTAATGATTTTGTTTGTATTTTGAATTTGTAAAATTAAGATTAATATTAAAAAATGATAAAAAATGTTCAGACGAGTCCATAGATTTGTGCCATTGATTTTTATACACTGTATTAATGCAATGTTTGTACAATCTATGATAATAAAAAAACTGTTCTATTCTATCCTATTTACGATATGACACATTCCTTTGCGATAGGGCACTAGTGCTCTCCTGGCCGCGTGCCTCTTTTGTGCCTCTCCAGAAGCAGTACTTGGTAGTCATTGAAGTCATGTTCGAGACCCTCGGGTGCCTGACAAGCTCTGACAACAGAGGCCAGCACCACGTACCTCAGACAAGCAAGCGAGCGCGGTCAGGTAGTGGTCAAACGATATCCTATACAAATATATTTTCATTTAAAGTACCATTTCTGCGTAGATTCTTGTGCGCTATCAATAAAACTGTCAACTTTTGACTTAGGAGACACTCTCAATAACAACTTCAAGTTTTGATTGGTACTTAGTTTCTGCGTATTGGAGATAAGAACAGATAGGCACGAGCACATTCATAGGCACCTATTTATTGCGCACCACGATGTCATTGCATGTATCATTTGCTGATTTAGCTCTACTCCGATTGACCTTTCAACCTTTTGCTCCGTTTTAGGTAATTCATCACTGGTCTACGTCGACCCACGTTGCCGGGAACATATAATGTGTTTTTTTTAATGAAATAGAACTGATTGAATAAAGGCTGCGTTGAACATTACCTCGCTGACGATTGTCATTATCACGTAGGTATGTATTCTTTTATATATTAAATGCGCAAAAACCTATATATACTTACTTGTTGAGATCTTGATGAATTATTATATGCACTTGTTTTATCCACAGCGTCATATTTTTTTATTAAATTTTGCGTCAGTTTTTTCTATTCGGTGACTGCGGCTTGTGTAGTAATTAATTCCTAAATGTTTTTTTCATGCTGTTAACGGAGACTTTCGGGGATTCATTTCAGACTACAATAATGTTACCGCGATTTTATACGATGTATAAAATCTTACAAAAATATCAAAAAACGATTATTATTTTTTATAAAAAATACAAAAAACCCGACTGCTAACAAAACTATTGAATAAAAAAAATTACAACTCACATGCTATGTAAACTTGCAGAGCGGTGCAGGTGTGGCGCGGGAGGCACGATGGTGCAGGTGTGGCGCGGGAGGCACGATGGACACGGCCAATTTTTGCCTAGAATGTACTTTGACAGTAGTTTTTTTTATGTATTTTTGTGAATATTAACAATTGTTAATATTCACAAAAATACATAAAAGTTATGTCACTTATGATGGATGTTATGCATCTCTAGAATTTCTGGGTTTATATAGCAGCTAATAAAAGTAACTCAATTGTTGTATCTGAAAATCAACGACATTTAGAATGTGTTACGTTCCGTTCAACTATATGTATCTACGATAAACTTATAAATGACAAATGTATCAATAATTAAAGCTAATGCATGTAATGTTTATTAAAAATGCATATTGTAAATAGTTTTTTTTACATTATTATTTGTTTGTTATTTCATACAAATAATACAATACGATTTGCACTTTCACTTAGCTAAACAAACTACTAGAAATGTGAGACATCTGTCGTAAAGTGTAAGATCACATCAAAAAACGTCATGTCACTTGTGAATACTTTTTCCATTTTGTAGTTATCCATTGTCTCCGTTGCGCATGCATTCGTGTGTACAGTACTATTTAATAATGATTTTGTTATCGCATTCTACAACCCACAACCTTGGCTTTTCTTCCTGGCTGATATCTTCGACAAATATATATCTACCATCACTTGTTATTGCGGACTCAGGTTTGCGTTATGAATAAATACGTCTAAATCTGTTCGGCATTTAAAAGTTATGGTAGAATAAATAAACTCACATACAAACATACATACATATTACATACATAAATGCTAAAAACAATAATCTCCTTTTTTTTGGGCCGTTGTGTAGAAAGTTTGACTACCTAGCAGTGGCAGTAGGTGTAAAATAAAAAAAATGTATAGAAAAGTAACTACCAGTATAATCAATGAAGTGTAGGTATAGTCTCAGGAAGTGAGTTCAAGGAAGTGGTGGTGTTTGAAATATTATCCCTCGTTTTGGGACATGGCTTTGGAGGCGCGCGCAGAAAAGCGTTCGATAGTAAGGGGGATGCAGTATTAGTAAGGATGCAGCAATCGTGGTGAAGATGCAGCAACCGTAGAGGTACAGGAGTGGTACGCAGAGCAGCTTCCGGGGGACAGTTGTCCGCAAATACGTAGTCGCACTCTGGTGGAGGGTTATACCTCTATTCGTAGGTATAAAAAAAAACCCTGGAACGGTAGAAATAGTCGGTTGAGTCCAGGTTCAGTAGTGTTGGCTACCGTACATCACTAGGTTTCCATTCCTTGGGGTCCACAATTCCGAACAAGGCTTCTCTTAGTTAAGCCCCAAGGAAGTAAATGTGGCACTCAGTATTGTATAAAAGATTGACGAAACAGTTAAATACAAATGTAAAAGACCAGAAGGGTTGGGCACAAGATGACAAATATAATAATGCAGCACGTAAAAAGCATAGTTGAACTGTATTTTACCAGTTACAGAACAGTGCAAAGATTTTAAAATAGCGAGACTACAAAAACGGTATAAAAACCGGTACATACTAAAAAGTCAAGTCATTGTAAAAGCATTTGCTGGTATGACTAAATGAAATCAAAATGCAATGAACACGCATTGTTTGACCGTATTTACCTTTGCAATGACTTGCTTAATTTATTGACTACAAGTAAAGTTAAAAATGATCAAAATCAAAATTCTTGCGTGATTGTGTAGAGACTTAAATATAATGACGAGAGTCAACAGCTCCTGAGGATGCCTCGTGTAGGAACACGTGATCACGTGTCGTATTGTCATCAGGCTTATGTGGTAGATAGGAACTTGTGTAGCGTATTTGTATATATGTAATGATATCTTATTTTTTTCTTTAATTTAAAATTCAGATAAAGATTGAATATCAGGTAGGTAATATACAAATTTATGTAGATAAATCTATTCTTTTTACTTCAGTTTTATTGAGATAAGGATTGCTTAGCGCAGGTCGTAGGGGTTAGGTATAACGTATGTTCATCTGTCTGTTTGGCGGACATAGGCTACCTACATATTTTCTCATCGATTATTTTTTAAATACTACATCTATTCTATCTGATTTGCAAAGAGTGGATGCTATCCAAATAAATCACCAACATTTTGGCTGGCTCTTATTTAACTCTAGCATTTCCGCCCGCGACTCCGTCCGTGCGGACTATGGCTTATCGCGAAAAAAGCATCCTATATTCATTAAGGATGTTAAAAATCACCGATGTTCCGATGTTTCAGATATCTGTGTTAAAAACTAATGCAATAGAAGTGCATAAACGCTTTTGATGTTTTTTGACAGACTATTATTATTATTTTGTTTTCATAGCATCCGTTCCTTACAGCGAGTAATCAACATTTTCCAGTTGTCCCGTGGAAACTTACAATTTTCCGACATAATAAGTATCCTATGTTTTCCAGGGTATAAGCTATCTCCATTCCAAAATCCATCAAAATCCGTCCAGCTGTTATCGCGTTAAAACTCCCCAATCAATCAAACAAACAAACAAACAACCAGACAACGTTTCACTTTTATATATTGGAATGGATTTTTGCTGATTGTGTGAGTAAAATTGTTTGTTTGTTTGTCGTGTGAGGTAGTGCTGGCCACTGGTGTCAGAGTTTGTGAGGCATTCCGAAGGTCTCTTACATGGTTAAACGACTGTTAATAATCAATAATAGCCAGACAATACGGCTAAACGTGCCCTATGAAGCCCGAAGTGAAGGAAAATATAACATAGTAAAGCCATTGGTGTGGAGCCAAGGACCGAATCCGGTATCGTTCGTTTGTTGCCCGTGGTACTACCATTATTACTACCAGTAGTATCACGGATAAAAAACCCCCCGTAGAACTACCAAGCGTTCCAGTTGGATTCTTACTCGCACTAGTATACCGCTAGGCTACCATGGCTTAAACGTTCATATCAATATTTTTTATCGGAACTATCAACATAGACTAAGTATTGTTTGATAGAACGGAAGCGTCAGTAGCGAGCCATTCTTACGCATATGTCTGTAACGACTAAGTATTGTTTGATAGAACGGAAGCGTCAGTAGCGAGCCGTTCTTACGCATATGTCTGTAACGACTAAGTATTGTTTTTGCATTACGCTGTCTTCAAGTCAGTTTTCGAAGCAATTTTTTTTATGACGAACTAAGAAACTTCTTAACCACGATCTCTCCCCATGGAACTGAAGATGGATCACTGGATGGCGATGATGTGGCCGAAGTTATAGTACGCTTCATCGTCATCAGACTATACCATCCACAGCTGGACGTAGGCCTCTCTTATTGAAGGCCACTGAGTTCGATCTTAGATTATCCGCATTCTGTCGCCACTAGCCGTCTTGCACGAGTCATCATTCTACCTGCCAATGAGCGTAAAGCACTACGTTTGCTTAAACGCTGTCTAGAACTCGTTTTTCTCAACGGTTGATGGTTATCCGAGAGATATGACCAGCCCATTCTCACTTCAGCTTTCATATTCTTTGGGCTATGAGAGACAAATAGCAAAGACATGTACAGTAAGACCCCGTCTTTGTGCATCCTTAAGGTACCCATTTAATGTTACTTCATCTCAAATCTCTGTCTTTCTCCGCTGGTGTAGACTGTCCGTGATCTATCAGTCGGTTAGTCGATCAGTGATGTTTTTAGGTATACAATATAAGTATTAAAACTATTCATTTCAACCCTAATCAAAACATTGGGACACAGATAGTGACTGGAATTGCACACGTCATTCATAGATAACAATATTTTTAAAATTGCTATATAACATGTCTGAACTTACTTTGAAAACTGCGGCCAATAGATAAATCCAAACCAATATATAAAAGTGAAACGTTGTCTGTTTGTTTGTTTGTTTGTTTGTTTGTTTGTATACCTAATTTTGCATTATTTTTTAATATCCTAGAAGAACATAGGATGCTTTTTTTCGTGGTAAACAGTAGACCGCGCGGACGAAGTTGCGGGCGAGATAACTAGTTCCTCATAAAAGATACCACATCAGTACCTGACTACTGCGACGCAAAAAGAAGGGTTATGATTTTGACCGGGATGCATGTGGGTATATCAATATGTTCATCTGTTCCCTCATAACTTCTAAACTACTTATCATAATTTGACAAATGATGTATCTTTGGAAGCATATTGATTGTCCGTTGGTTATGTGACGTTACATAAAATTGAATTAAGCGCCCTCTAGAGGATCTAAAGTCACAATATAAAATAAAAAATCAAAACTTTACGTCCACTAAGAATAGTATTCAGGTTTTAGTTTTAGAGCTTTTGAGTTAACGAAAACGTTGAGCTTTATCTCGCTTTCATTAATTTAGTCGATGTCCATTCCCTGGAAATTCAAACAGTTTGCGAGGAAACCATGTAACGCACATAATTCGATTGTCAGGATGTAGATCGTAGATTTTGCACCTCCGTAGACAGTCCCAGTTCGTCGTCAATACGTTTTAATCAATACACTTTTGAGTAGAGATTTTAATTTGAATGAGAGATGCATTGTAATAGATTGGTTCCAAGGTTAAATGATTTATTTGTTAGATACTTTGTGAAGTGAGGTGTGGTACAGAGAACACGAGAGTCGGTTTTTTTCTTTTTTCTTAGGATACTTAAGACTTAGCACTCTATTTTTATTAAGAAAGAAAGAAAATACGTTTATTCAACACACACAAAAATAAAAGACACAAATAATTAGAAAAATTAACAGGAACAATAGAAAAGGAAAACAAAGAAAAGGTAAAAGTAGATAATTAAAGTGGTGATGAATGGGCCTTAACTCAGCATTAGGCTGTTTGCCGAAGGCACGCAGCGCTGGTTTTCAGCTAAAGTGGTGATGAATGGGCCTTAACTCAGCATTAGGCTGTTTGCCGAAGGCACGCAGCGCTGGTTTTCAGCTAAAGCCCAGAGGGAGCGGAAAAAATAAACATAAGAGTATAAAAAATGAAATAAAATATGAATACATTTATAAATATATATATAATAATAATAATTACATATAAGTAATTTAAATAAACATAGATAAATAAATAAATAAAAAAAGTATATGTAAAATATAGCAACGACAAAGGAATGAATTAATGTAGTCTCTGAATGGTGTCAAATAACTGACGAAGAAAGTGTCGTCAAAATTGCGTAAGAGTACCGCTGACTATTGAGAATACCTCGCACGTGGGTAGCAGCGAAATAACCTCTACTATTACGTGCAACTAATAAGTGAGAAGAAATGAATTTCAAGGAAAAATAATAATAATAATGATAATAATAATAATAATAAGTATATACATCACAAAAACGATATGTCTATATTAATATTGCCATGCTGCCTCTGCTCATCAATTAAATATAAAAGTAAGAAAAAAAAAAAAAAAAAAAACTTAGCCCCCCGATTGGTGGCGGCAGATTATTCCAACACTTGGTCGCAGCATAGCGGAAGCAACCTTTGAAAGACGTAGTACGGTGCCGCGGTATTGACAACTGTTGAGAGCCATGCCTACTAGAATATTTCTTACTATCAGATAACCACTTTATCTTGTCGTACAAATATGAGGGATCCTGGTAACTTACGACACCAAAAAGCAGGCATGCCAGGTGAAACTTACGACGAGATTTCATTTTCAATATATAATGCCGATTTAAAAAAGGAGTAACGTGACTTCGCGGTGGTATTGAAAACAAAATCTCGCACAGGCGTTCTGTATACGCTGAATTAAACGCTCAGTTCGCGAGAGCAGACGGGGACCATACACTGTGTCGGCATAATTCAACTTGACTGCACGAGGGATTCGACAAGTTGTATGCGAAGTTCTTAAGAGAGGTATGGTCTTAGCTTGCATATTGTCTTAAGCCCATAGAAACAATTTTGGACGGATTCAGCTATATGATTTTCGAACCTCAGTTCAGCATAATCGCATTCAAACCCAGGTTACGCCCTCATAGACCCGATCTATTGTTTCACCAATCAGTGATAAGTTAACGTTCGTTGATAATGAAGCTAACTCATGTTTACTACCCAAGATCATAAATTTTGTTTTATTAGGATTGAGCAAAAGGCAGTTATTTTCAGACCACGTGGCTAGCCTATGCAGGTATTCATTAAGATCATGTATGGCACCATCAATGTCCTTTGGATGAAAAGGTATATACACCTGTATATCATCTGCGTAAATGTGATATTTACATTTTTGTAAGCATTTGATGATATCGGCACTGTATAAAATGAAAAAAATTGGGCCTAAAATTGAACCTTGAGGAACGCCTCTCTTTACAGCTGTGAGGGAAGAGGATAGTGACACACCCGAATTTACATGCATTTCTACGTACTGGTGACGGTTAGAAAGATAGCTATCAAACCACTTAAGCGCAGCGGAGTCGAACCCATAAAAACTAAGCTTAGAAAGAAGTAGCGCGGTGTTAATAGCGTCGAAAGCGCGGGAAAAGTCTAACAGCACTAACAATGTGCACATACCCTCATCCTGATATGCCAAGATATTATCGGTGACGTCCAACAAAGCAGTAGACGTACTTTTACCCTTCCTGTATCCAGACTGGACCTCGGGGAGAATTTTATTGTTCTCAATGAATTCTGTTAATTGCTTGCAAACGACTTTCTCTACTATTTTAGAAATGCATGGAAGTATACTAATGGGCCTGAGGTCTTTAACAAGTATTGGGTTGTTAATCTTAGGCAAAGGACGAACTATTGCTATTTTCTATTGATCTGGAAATATTGAAGTGGCAATTGAGGTATGCACTATCGCAGTCAAAGCCTCTAAAGCATGAGGCAAGGTCATCAATAACATATGCAGTGATATATGATCAAAACCTTCCGCATTAGACTTAAGATCTTTGATGATTTTAAAAATGTTATTAGAACTAGTAGCTTTTATAGTGAAAACGACGTTACTATTAAATTGACTGAACTCAAAATAAGTGAGCTGCGATAACGTTACCTCCGTTTTACCCGGGACATTCAAAAAATGGTTGTTTATTGCATCTGGATCTCGATAATGCGATGGAAGCTCATGGCGTTTATTTGAAGGCAATAGTGTTGATTTTAAATTTTTCCAGAGTATCTTAGGGTCATTTATTTTATTATTAATGTTATATTTATAATACGCTACCTTTTCAAAATATAAAGACTGATTTACCAATGACTTAATACTTTTATAATATAGTTTTTTACCATCCAACTTTGTGTTTCTATAGGCGGTCAAGGCCTCGTTCCGTAAATGCATCATAAACTTAATATTATCAGTTATTCAAGGAAAACTGCTCTATTTAATCGTACATGTCTTCTTGGGTGCGTAGACATCGAACAAACTAAGAACGAAGCAGTTAAATATATGAACCATTTCAGTAACATTACTACATGTAGAAACATAATCCCAAACCACCATCTCTAAATCTCTATTAAATGACTCTGAGCAGATATGTTTAATTGGTCTGCAGGTAACAGAATGAGGAATTAACTTATCTCTCTTCACGTTAAATTCGCAAACAACAAAGGAATGACCACGAAGCAATCCTATAGGCTCAATCAATACTTTTCTAGGTTGCAAATCTGTACAGACTACATCAATAAGCGATTGACTAGAATCTGTAAAGTGCGTAGTTGAAGTGACTATTTGCGCTAAATTCAAGCAACGTAAAGTAGCAGTGAGTATTTTAGTTTTATTGTCATTTAAATTTAACATATTAATATTAAAATCCCCTAAAACAATGATACTGTCGCAATTTGAAACTGAATTTATAGTATCAGACAGAGCATCCAAAAATAATTCCATGTCCAGCCAGGGGGGGGGGGGGGGGGGGGGCGGTAAGCTGTCCCAATTAGCAATCTTTTTACAATTTACTTTAATTGGATAGTATAGGGTTTGACTTAACAACTAAAGTACTTGGTATCTCAATTCGGTGACTAGAAGCCGAGCAATTGATAAAAACGTTTTGATGGCTGAAGGAATTTGGATCAAATTATGTTGGTTTATTCGTATTTTAGGTCCTGGAATACATAGATTACTTTTAGCCTAGAGAAATTACCATGCGTGCGAATCCGTGGGTACAGCTATCTATCTGTACCATTTTAAATTGTTTGATCCATAGTTTTCATTGTAAAACTAATGTTTTAACTGTATTCGTTCCCTATAAATATATATATTTACTAGCCGATGCCCGCGGCTTTGCACGCGTGGTTTTTTCTGTAGGTTAAAACTACTCTTTGTGCTATTCCAGGACCTAAAGTACCAATATACCAAAATTTTATCAAAATTCCTTCAGCCGTCAAAAATATTTTTATCGGTTGCTCGGTTTCTAATCATCGGATTGAGATTTAAATTACCCCTGTTTTTAAGTCAAAACATAAGCTATCCAACAATGAAAACTGCATTGCAATCAGTCCAGTACTTTTTACGTGATGCGTGAACAAACAGACTATCAGACAGACATGAATTTTTAATGTTATAAAACAAAAAAAAAGTAGCTCAGTGTTCAGTAGCTTATTTTATGTACCCTAGACCATTTCATATTTAATTATCTTTTGTACAGACTTTTTCTTTCCTATTGCTTAATCATATGTATAGATAATGAATACGGTTAAACTTATTAGATTAGCAATTGAAGCTTAAGTTGAAATTACATTTGAGCTATAGCCGCCAGTAAAATATTAAATCGCGTAAAATATAAAACATTTCTATCTTATACTGTGTAACATACATGTGACTTGAACAGGATCTTTTTCTAGGGTTTACGTTTAACCTAGAGAAATGAGCACGCGTGCGAAGCCGCGGGCACAGCTAGTAACAATATAAGGAACGCTCTTTATACTTCACAACTTCGTAAAATGACGGCTGGTTGGTCTAGTGGCTAGTAACCCTAGGAACGAAATCAAACGGTCGCGGGTTCGAATCCTGCAAGGAGCAATCATTTGTGTGATGAGCAGAAATGTTTGTTTTCGAGTCATGGATGTTGATATTCGTATTTATGTATGTTTACCCGCTATCTTGTGCCCATATTACAGGGTATCCTAGTTTAAGGCCAGGTATTGGTGTGGAATTGTCTGGTAAAAATAAAAAAATATAATAGACATCTAGCGATTCGCCCCAGCTTGGTACGGGTAGCGCTCACACTGCGGTATTTTTATACCCGTCGTAACTTCTAAATTAAAGGTTCGATTCGAATAACTTAAAGAGGAATACATTCATATAATCAACCTTGATTATGAAACTATTTAGTTGGGTAAGGATACGAATGTCATCATCTTTTGATTCTACCCGTGTTTTGACTAATTTTAACAAATAATTGTAATTTAACTATAATAATTAGACATGATATATGGCCTCGCGGACTTTTTGTGGGTTATGATGAGTACTGTTAACATGTAGTAGGTATATTATTTTCGTCATAATCAGCATATACTTGTCCACTGCTGAGCGTAGGCCTCTCCTAATGCACAACACTGAGCTCGGTCTTCAGCTCTCCTCGTACATTTCCTGAAAAAAAAGAAAAAGAAAATGAAATACTTATATTTTGTAACCTTAAAATACATGTGAAATTTAGAACTAGCTATATAACATCAAAAATATCATGCTATAAAAAAGGACGCAACTCGACATAATTCATGATTTCGCTGATTTTCAATTACGACCTTTTCCACAGCGAGTAGTTGCAGCAGTTTTTAATAGTAGAATACAATTTGAAATAAAAATATGAATAATAAATAGGTAATGAATCTAAAACAATACAAAGTCAGTATGTATGTGTCAATAACATATAACAAATAGAAAATGTAACAAAATTACGTCTGGGGGAGTCTAGCCCTATCAGGCTTACATTTGTATAGAGAGTAACATTAATTTAAGTTTCAATCTAAATGTAGCTTTTGATATTGGTTCCCGTAACGGGGGAAGTATATTGTTCCAGTATTTAGTAGACTTTTTTTTCTATCGCTTTTTGCAGGTCGTCGCTCCACCTGGCCACAGAACGTCCTACGCTACGTTTGCAGGTCGTCACTCCACCTGGCCACAGAACGTCCTACGCTAAGTTTGCAGGTCGTCACTCCACCTGGCCACAGAACGTCCTACGCTAAGTTTGCAGGTCGTCACTCCACCTGGCCACAGAACGTCCTACGCTACGTTTGCAGGTCGTCACTCCACCTGGCCACAGAACGTCCTACGCTACGTTTGCAGGTCGTCACTCCACCTGGCCACAGAACGTCCTACGCTAAGTTTGCAGGTCGTCACTCCACCTGGCCACAGAACGTCCTACGCTACGTTTGCAGGTCGTCACTCCACCTGGCCACAGAACGTCCTACGCTACGTTTGCAGGTCGTCACTCCACCTGGCCACAGAACGTCCTACGCTACGTTTGCAGGTCGTCACTCCACCTGGCCACAGAACGTCCTACGCTACGTTTGCAGGTCGTCACTCCACCTGGCCACAGAACGTCCTACGCTACGTTTGCAGGTCGTCACTCCACCTGGCCACAGAACGTCCTACGCTACGTTTGCAGGTCGTCACTCCACCTGGCCACAGAACGTCCTACGCTACGTTTGCTGGTCGTCACTACACCTGGCCACAGAACGTCCTACGCTACGTTTGCAGGTCGTCACTCCACCTGGCCACAGAACGTCCTACGCTACGTTTGCAGGTCGTCACTCCACCTGGCCACAGAACGTCCTACGCTACGTTTGCAGGTCGTCACTCCACCTGGCCACAGAACGTCCTACGCTACGTTTGCATGGTACATTATACCACGTACATTGAGACCACAAAACTAAAAAAAAACAAAGAATAAAGTCCTATTCTGCACTACTAACAAACACTTCTTGTAATTTGGGATGTATTATTGAAACGATTTAAGTTTATTAATCAAATTTGAAAATAGTGCGTAACGACTACTTCATAGAGTAAATTAGATTTTTACCTACGAAAGATTTGTATGCAAGTTATGATTTCCTGTGATTAACTGTGGCGCAGGTCCCGCACTCGTTGCGCGTCCACTTGTTTTTTCTCTTTCGTTGTTTGCCTAGACGTGGTCTCTAGTCGAGAACTCGTCTACCCCAAGATTATCGGGAAATCTGACCAGCCCACTACCAGGTTAGCTTGCTGTGCCCTAGAACTATGTCGGTGATCTTGGTTCTCCGTTGGATATCTTCATTACGAATCTTGTCCTTCAGAGAAACTCCAAACATCTCTCCATAGCTCGCTGAGCGATCTTACATTTGTGGACTAATCTGACATTATAATTATATGATCATTAATGACCGAGCGAGTGCAAAGCGTCTCTATTTCAGCTTGGGCAAAAAATATTTCGTATGTCCGGATGTCTGTCCGGCTGTTCTCCTCTGCAGGTCGCATTTCTCAACCGATCTAGACCAAACTTGGTAGCCAAGTTAAGCGTATTTTAAGGTTTTTTTAACTTCGGAGAATTTTGATTGTGCTACTTCCCCCAAAAATAGGTAAAATGGGGGCTCCTAAAATCTGAACCTTATTAAATCCAATTTCGATGGTTCTTTTTTCAATTGAAAGGTAGTATATTTAAATTAGTTCCTTAAAAAATTTATAAAGATCTGATGATGGTCTTCGGCATTGAGCAGAATAGCTCCTAGGAATGCAGTAATTTTCTCACTTTTAGGTTTCTTCCAGTGGAAACAGCCCTTTACCTACTAAATAGGGATTGATGGAGCACCTTGGTTGTTAATGTTAGTTGTACGATACGGTAACTAGATAGCGCTACGGTGCAACGCTAGATTGTTTGCAATAAAGTTTGTACGCGCGAGGTCTACAGCTCAGAGCCACTAGTATTTTTTATATAATACTAGCTGTACCCGCGGCTTCACACGCGTGGTCATTTCTCTAGGTTAAATACTTTAGTTTCTATTCCAAGACCTAAAATACTAATATACCAACATTTTATCAAAATTTCTTCAGCCGTCAAAAATATTTTATATATTTCTCGGCTTCTACTCATCAGATTGAGATACCAATTACCTCAGTTTGTAAGTCAAACCCTAAGCTGGCCAACAGTAAAAACCGCATCGCAATCGGTCCAATAGTTATTACGTGATGCGCGAAAAAACATACAGACAAACTTACAAACAAACAGACAAACAGACAGACACGATTTAAAAAAAAGGTTATATTCTTGTTCAGTAGCATATGTTATGTAACCTAGGCCATATGTTTTTAAATTTCTTCATTGTACAGACTTTTTAGTTTTTATTGCTTTATTATAAGTATAGATATAGATAAATAGATTGTAAGTACATTATTTTATGTAACATCAATAGTTTTCACAGCATAGGCAAATTTTTAATACCTTGGTTACATTATTACAATTTACGTACGGACCTTTATATTAGAAAAATAAAATATGGCCCATGTTACTCGCTGGTAACGTAGCTTTCCTAATGTAATAGGATTTTTAAAAATGGTAATGTATTTTTTTGAGTTTATGCATTACCCAGAAACAATAATATTGGCCTACCACAGCGTTAGTCTGGTGTTAGTCGGACGGAGCCGCGTCTGCGGGTGCTCTCCCAACACATGCGCGGCAACAAATCTGGTGTTAGTCGGACGGAGCCGCGTCTGCGGATGCCCTCCCAATACATGCGCGGCAACAACTCTGGTGTTAGTCGGACGGAGCCGCGTCTGCGGGTGCCCTCCCAACACATGCGCGGCAACAACTCTGGTGTTAGTCGGACGGAGCTGCGTCTGCGGGTGCCCTCCCAACACATGCGCGGCAACAACTCTGGTGTTAGTCGGACGGAGCCGCGTCTGCGGGTGCCCTCCCAACACATGCGCGGCAACAACTCTGGTGTTAGTCGGACGGAGCCGCGTCTGCGGGTGCCCTCCCAACACATGCGCGGCAACAATTCTGGTGTTAGTCGGACGGAGCCGCGTCTGCGGGTGCCCTCCCAACACATGCGCGGTAACAACTCTGGTGTTAGTCGGACGGAGCCGCGTCTGCGGGTGCCCTCCCAACACATGCGCGGCAACAACTCTGGTGTTAGTCGGACGGAGCCGCGTCTGCGGGTGCCCTCCCAACACATGCGCGGCAACAACTCTGGTGTTAGTCGGACGGAGCCGCGTCTGCGGGTGCCCTCCCAACACATGCGCGGCAACAACTCTGGTGTTAGTCGGACGGAGCCGCGTCTGCGGGTGCCCACCCAACACATGCGCGGCAACAACTCTGGTGTTTTGGCACCAATTTTGGCCTATTAGGACTTTTTTGTTTGTTTCAAAAGTATAAACAAAGTTTCTTTTTATTTTTTTTCGTCATAAAGACTGATTAACTCATTTTTAGTTAAAAAAGTATTATAGTTATAATTTTTAATATGTTATACAAGCATTAGAAAAACTTAGTATTGTAAGTACCAACATAGTATAAAGGTAAAGATTAATAAACGAGATGTGATTTATGATATGTCTTTGTTTTATTGTTACAAACAATGTATTTTTAATATTTGCCCAAGTAAAAGTAGCATGGAGTATTCCTTAATAGGAACATTATATCATTACATTACATTATTATGTCAAAATCACGTCACAAGTGGCACGTTAATTCAACATGGTGGTCACGCGTTTTTCTCTGTTTCTTGTGTTTCATCAATAAAATTTCAGATAAGGACATTTTAGATGAACACTCTCGAAAAAATATAAATAAAAATTCGTTTATTTTTACTCATTGATTCTGTATTTTTCATTTCCCTACTATCTCTCTAAAATACTAATGATACAAACTAGCTGTTCCCGCGACTTCATACGAGTCTTGTAATAGGACTTTCATACTTTACGATGGTTATGGCTATGAATGGTATCCTATTCGTATAACACAGGTAATAAGTTGTAATGTGGACGAAATTTTGAAAGCAGACAGGTTTATAATTTAGATTAATATAATTTAAAGCTAAATGTTTTAAAAACAGGAGATCGTAAAAGTCATTACATAAGGCGCGTACGATGTCACGGGTACTACTCAGATACATCTTGAGCTCCCTGATTTTATGGTAGCACAGAATGGGTATTAATGACAACACTTATTTGCACTACTGCCAACATGACGGCATAGGAACTATTCGATGAAACGCACTATAGTTTAAAAGCTAAAAAAACACGTCTGCCCTGCAAAAACACTTATGCAAATAAATTATTAATATTGTTGGAATGTTATCAAGGCCTTCAATTTGATACCCATATTGTAAAATTATCTCTGTTGAGGTATTTATAAGTTATGGTGGAATAAAGAAACTCACATACATACAAACATACATACAATACTACATGAATCCTAAAATAAATAAACTCCTTTTTAGACAGTCGTGTAAAAAATAGACAACTTCAGAACCTCCTCCTTTTAAAAGTCAATTAAAAAGCCAAATAATAGAAGAAGGTAGTACCTACCTATTCGTAGCACATTGACGCGGTGCTACGCCGTAGTTTCACGGCTCACTGCGCGTGGGCATCAGTAGTGGGGATTCGCGGGTTCTGGCTCACTTATTTAAACCTCTATTCTATACTTTAACTCTATTGAACTTTTCCATAGCTCTAGCCCATTTCGAGGGGAAAGCCGACTAAAAAAAAAAGAAAGAAGTTTGGTGTCATTTTATAGGTTTTCGGACACGCCCGATCGAAAAAAAAGTTTTCACTATTAAGATTACTAAAATGCAGAGCAAAATGGACAATGTATTTGTAAAAATATTAAAGCGTTATGGCACGCATGTGTGCGTGCAAAAACTCCAGTAGGTAAGTTGGAAGCAGAGTCTGAACAAATACCTACAACAGGTTTAGTCTAAAGAAATCCTTTTTTGACACTTATCATTCATTTCCCTAAATAACAAAATATATACTTTTTAACTGTAAAATATTTTTTGAAATCGTTATAATAGGCTACATAAACAAACATGTTTATACAACGTAGAAAACAGTTTTCAATAAGTAAGGTTCATTCCTTCGCCACGATGTTCGCCGACTCCAGATAATGTGGCCCCAGGGTTAAGTGACAATGGTTGCAGAATTGTTTACATCACATATATTTTTGTGCCTATGTAGATAGATACCTAGATCAAATGAAACAAATAATAAGAAACTAACAATCGACTGTTAGATTGGTTTTGTAGGTGTCGGCCCTCCGCCGCCGGCACCGCCTTGGTGTGACGCTGACGTACCGGTAGGTACCACGGGTAACTTTACTATGGTTTAGTGTACCTTCACTATGGGCGTACATATATCCGCAAATATAGAATATTAGGAAAAAACATAATGTCAAAATGTCTCAGTATGTGTAAAACGTAACTAGAACAAATAAGTAACATAATTGTTAGGTCTGAGCTGAGGAAGTAACCGCAGGAGGATGCGTGTTGCTCGTAGCTTTTTCTGCCTTGGTGACAAGATTGTCCGCGACGACTTGTTGTTTACGTGATCTATACTTATTGAAGGCGCCGCCTGACACAGGTGCAAAAAAAAGAAAGTATTTTAATCGACTTCCTAAAAGGAGACGGTTATACGAGTATGTAATTTTTTAATTTTTATGTTTTTACACCGATTTCTCCGTCAATAGCGGACGATTTTAAAAAATATTTTTTCGTTAGAAATGACATACTCTCCAGCTGGTCTCATATGAATTTAATCAAAATTGCTCTGTGGCTGTTTTAGTAAATCCATTTGATTGTGTGTTTACATTGCTTCAAATCTATAGAATTTCAAAGCCGATTTGAAATCTTATAATTGCTATTTTATTCAAAAGAGTATATTTTTAGTGTAGTCCCATATAAACTTCATCAAAATTGGTTCAGTAGTTTTTATTAGAAAATCTATTTGTTTCATAGTTTTCATATCTTGAGATATCTGAATCTGTTGTGTTAATTTGAATCCTGCGCTAAATATATCTTACTAGTTGTATCCGCGGCTTTGCCCGCGTGGTTAACTTTTCTGGGGTAAAAGTATCCTTTATGTTATTCCAGGAACAAAAGTACCTAATAACGCATAGGTTACTTTTAACCCAGGTAAATGAACATGCAGGCAAAGGCGCGGGCTCAGCTAGTATTTAAATAACTATGCAATAAATCTTAAGTATATTAAGCGAGTGAAATGGAAACAGGTAAATTAAATACATAAAATAATGCCTTTCATGCTGTATAGAGCCATCTCACGGTAAAACGTAGAATGGGCTATCACAATGAAATGCGTATACAACATTTCGTGTCTGTTCTGTTAACGGTTGAGGAGACCCCTAGTTAGGACCCAACCCTTTGTGCAGCAACCATGTCATGGTAATACTTGAAACTGACTACCATAATAAAATACGTACACAAAATCCTGTTTTGACTGTTAAAGAGTTCCTAAGCGTGTTAATGTTGATTCAGGTCATGCTTATCATAAAAAATCATTGTCATCGGAACTGAACCAACTTGTAAAAATTCAACTCCGTAGGTCCGTAGGTTGCAGGTCTTCACTCCACCTGTCGATAGTTACTGTTAATAGAAGCTGCAAGCATATGTTTAGGACTGGCGTATGTTGCGTGAAAAAGTTGCGTCATTATTTGGCTAGGATTTCAGAATATGCCTTCATCTCGGTGGACTTTCCAATGATAACATTATTATGTGTAAATGCCCATGTTATCTGTTGTTTGGTTTTAACGTTTAAAGTAAAATATTTTTTCCCAATTATAATGTGAACTTTGGATTATCAAAAGTGAAAGCAATGTCAAGTGATAAAACTTTAAAAACGTCACCGTACATTTTGGATTTTTACGAAAAAAATAAGAAATCATATTTAACATAGGAACCCTCCGGCAGACAGGCAACGCCAGTATAAATTGTATGCAGTCATACACAATCTCGATGCAAGAAGACCCTTTGACTCACATCACGTACCTATTACAAATTTTAATAAGATAAGTTGAGATAAGATAAGTTTATTTTATGGAATCGTGAAGTATGAATAAATTGCCACCTTGCCGTAGGCTGCTTGCTATTTGTCTTATGAGGTAGTGCTGGCCTCCGCTGTCAGAGGTTTTCATGTCACCCGAGGGCCTCTGATATGGTTTAACGACTTTATCAATAACAGCCGCAATCAACAGCGTACAATAACTGTTGCGGTAGAGAGGTTCTCGAATGGCAACGGCGGAAATGCAGACGGAGCTGCGGGTAGCCCCACAAGGTGGACTGACCTGGTGAAACACAGCGAGCCACAACTCGTTTTTGTTTTTCTATGGAGGCTGTTCTGCAGTGGACTTCAGCTGTGATTTCAATTTTTAGATTTCCTTAGACCGTTGTTCTTCCGTCCATCTGTTAAGACAAATTTATTCTACAGTTTTTTAATATGCATCATTTTATATTATCGTGACTGCATTATTCTTGATGAATATTTTCATTTATAGTTAGCTTCATTTAAAAGCACTTCCCGATTATCCATTCGGCTGAAACTTTCAGGGTAGCTCACAAATCGATGACAATGCATGAAAAAAAACCCGTTAAAAGCGTCATATATAAAAAAAACAAATATGTCAAGATATCGCACAAAAGTTTTTTTTATATTAATTTTTATATGATACTTATGTATTTCGTGTAGATTATTAAGTCGTATTTAAAATTAATCTTTTCAGTGTGAAGTTGTTCATCAATGTTATATTGAATGCATCACACAAGTTAACAAAATGGCTCTACTTAAATTAAAAAGTGCACGGGCAGGACGATCTTAAAAAGTGCACTTCCTGTGCTCCTAATTGTTCCTGAATCCTGACCTTTTGTGTTGTCCACTGAGGCTTGGTCCCTGGGCTGGTGGAGCAAGCCCAAAGCCTGGGACCGCCTCGTCCCAGGCCTCGTGACAAAGTATCTCTTCTTAGGTTCGCAATTCACAAGTTTCTAAATGTAGTTGACATATCACCTTCACAGTTTTGTTATCCCGTCACACACTCACCGATGTTAACATTATAAAATATGTACTCTTCCAGCAGACCAACAAACTCG
This sequence comes from Alsophila aescularia, assembly GCA_946251855.1. NCBI lineage: Eukaryota > Metazoa > Arthropoda > Insecta > Lepidoptera > Geometridae > Alsophila > Alsophila aescularia. Next base: position 63,091,511 of record OX276374.1, read on the forward strand.
GGTCACGCACTTGGCCGATTGTTTACATAAAAAAGTACAGCCAAGTGCGTGTCGGACACACATAAGCAAAGGGTTCCGAAGCCAGGGCCCTAAGCTGCTGCTGCTGTGAAAACCGCATTGCAATCGGTCCGTTAGTTTTTATGATATACGCCAACAAAATTGTTTTTACAGTTCGATTATTTCTATCACTATGGAATTTGTTCAGAGTTAACGCCGGCATAAAATAACATTGTCTTGGTTGGATTTCTCTCAAATAAATTCGTTACATGCGCAGTAAACTAAGTATTAAAAAAAAACCTTTTCGTGAACTGAAGACATTGAAGAAAAAAAATTTTTTTTGTTTAATTATCTCTTTATGTGTCAAAACTATAGGGTTCCTTGTTTTACTACGTTACCTTAAAAATAATCACACAAATCAGTTCAGATATATCCAGAGGGTCGCGACTCGCGCACTGAGGGATCCGTACAAACTTAACTTTGCTGTTGGAAAACTGTATTCCCCATGCATCGAAATAGGCCGCAGTCAAACAAAAAAACAAACAGACAACGTACAGACATGATGTTATAATCTACTGTTTTCGGATTTTCACTTTCTTGTTCTATAATAGATTGCTTCTTGCCAAATTTCATGATTCTAGAGTACCCTAGAGGTTTTGACTCCCTTGCGAGTTTCAATACTACGGCATAAACGGCCGTATCTTTTGATTACATTGACTTCGTTTTATTATATTTTTCACATATGCAAAGAACCTAAGTATTTTATATTCATTTAACTTAATAACCTACACGCGTAACTAAAAAAAGAACCTTGACAGACAGACAGACAGACAGACTGATGGAAAACGAAGTGATCCTATGAGGGTTCCTTTTTTCTTTTTGAGGTATGGAACCCTAAAAACAGTTGAATTAAGAACCTCCTCCTTTTTGAAGTTGGTTAAGAAAGTATTCAGTCTGTGTATGTGGATCTTAGTTTGCTTTTTTGTAATGCCTATAAACTGTAAATCTAAATCAAGAATTAACTTTACTAGCACTCTCGTTGTAGGTCGTAGCGCTACGTTTTCATTACACATCGTAGTGGTGCTACGCCATAGCGTCACGGCTCACTGGGCGTAACTCGTATCAGAATTATTATTATTTTTATTCCTGTATAACACCCCCTCGCTCTTTCTGCAGTCGGGGTAAAACGGTACAACTCCGAAGTAACAAACTGTTTACTAATAATACAAGTATCATTCTGACGTCACGATATTCGCCGACACCAGATAATGTGGCCCCGGGGTTAAGTGATAACGGTTGCAGCGTTATAAAAAAATTGTTTTAGTCAATGTATTTATTGTAGCACCTATCTAAGTACCTACGTCAATAGAAACTACGAATTAACCTACACAAAGGGTCAGGCAGGTCTCAGATCTAAGGGAAGTGAAAGAAAAGTAACCGTTCCGTATTGTTCTGTATTTAGTGAACGTCAAACTTTCCAAGTAACGTATACAGAATCATCATCATCATCAGCCTGGTGTTTGTCTACTGCTGGACATAGGCCTCTCCCAATGAACGCTACAAAGCCCGATCTTCGGCTCTTCTCATCCAGTTTCTACTTTCCGCCTTCCACAAGTCGTCACTCTAACTGGCTGGTGCGTCCTACACTACTTTTGCCAAGACGCGGTCTCCACTCAAGGATACAAATAACCCCAGCGGATGTTCACCCTGTAACAAAAATGTGACCAGCCTATTGCCACTTCATTTCCTACACTACTTTGCCAAGATGCCTCACCTCTTTTATTACCACGTTAAAGAAACCAATAAATAGCTGTAAGGTTTGTTTTGTATGTACCCACACTCATGCCGCTATAGCGGAACATTCACACACAAACATACATACATAGACTGTTAAATTCATTACCCCTCCCTTGCTTCGCCGTAGGCGGGTATTAAGGAACTAATCACCGTAAAACTAGAAATTACATATCCGTCCCATTTTACAAAAGCTATCAACCGGTCCCGGAGTCCCGCACCGACGGCGACGGTTGGTCGTGTCTGTACCAGCTTATAGTTGCTGTAGTGTAATTGATGAATTATCTTACAACGACGCAATCAAATAGTACCAAATCAAAGTATTTATTCATGCGGGCCCCGAGAGGGGACTGAATGTTACCAGATACATATACTACTTATCTGTTTAAGACTAAGTCTCACAACAGTCGCCATAAGGTGCTTGAGTAGTTTGAATCCACTCTGTGGAGTTCAGGCATCTTTGTCACTAAAATATATAGTCATTAATTTTTATGATACTATATCTACGCCTTTTTAATCTAAACACTTTTCAGTAGAAATTTGAATTAAATGAAAGTTGCATTCCAATAGATTGTTTCCAAGGTTACAAGATTGCGTTGTTAGATTATGTGCAAAGTGAGGCTTGGGTTGAGAGAAAACAAGAAATTTTGAGTCGGTATTTGCAAAATAGTGTCTCGGCGGCTACAGAGTAGTGTTTTATCATTATTTGTGATTTCGGAATGTTTAAATCACCTATATCTCTGCTGACTTTATTTGTATAAAAACACATCATTAAATTTGTGTCATGTTATATCATGACTCCAAGTTAGATTTTTGTTATAGATCTCGATTAAATAAAATATTTTGGGTACAACGCCATCTGGCGAGGAGCAGCGTCTTTTCTATTAGATCAAGTTGTGTTTTCTCCGTATCTGAAAACCAGACGCCGAGTTTGTAAAAACGCCGAACTCCACCACGCGTGCGCCACTTTCTTCGTTGAAGGAATAATGAAAGCTTTTCTTGTTGAAGACAGATTGATAATTTAGCCTATCTAAGAATCAAGAAATAATGTTTGAATTTGCCTCTGTGAGTGAAAGGGAAAAGTTTTCATCTACTGTCTCAAAATAGATAATATGGTTAATCTACGCAGCGACAGCTAGCGACAAGAGGCGTGAACTATAAGGAAGGTGTAAACAAAGAGGTGGACTCTGTTGGCAAGTAGCAGGGCTTCTGAGTGTTGCTATTAATAATTGACGTTCCAGGAATATTTCGGGCTCTGGATAACTTTGGACGAGGAACGGGTTGTTTAAAAATCCAGAATAGGTCGCATCTTTAAGTTGGCTAACAAATAATAAATACAGAAGGCAGCGTTTGATATGTCGAAAATAATTTAAATCTAGAAATCGCTTGCGATGGTCACACCATGGAAGGTTTTGACATAATGTCTAAATCGCATGAAAGTTCCGGAGAGATTTTTTTTTTTTATATGAAATTTTTTGATGTAAACAAGGAACCTGATTGGTATGTACCAGAACTGGCTGGAGGACAGTGACCAGTATTGCTAGGCCGACAAGGTCTGCTTTACGAAGCAAGTTGCAGAGTTCTTTCTAGAGTTTTCTGGATACCGGAAGTTCGAGTTCTCAGTAGAATGCTACTCGAAGTGCAAACCAAAGTTCGTATATATACAAGAGAGAAGCATGTGGATGGGATTTTGATTTCGGACGTGAAACTGAATTTAGTTTACATAGTTGGCACGTAATTAAGATCGTCGCAGGCAGCAGAAAAACACGCAGTTCTCTTGTGTGAACAAAACGACCGAGGCACGCTGTCCAGAACGAAGCTGCCCTGCTACAGGCGAAATAGGTATACGAGTGCAAAAGCCAGGTTAAATCGTGCATCTACGGTCGGCTATTGTCGTCACCACTGCGAGCTGCTGTGCGCGATCACCCGGGGCTCACCACCGTTCGTGGAAGAAGCCGGTCTACGAGGGACTCCAGAAGGACTCCAACGCACCACCTGTCCAGTAGAAGATACCAGGCACCGTTCGTTGAGAAGCAGTAGGAGCTGATCGAGTGGAGTAAGGAGGCGTTCCGCGGCGGCACGCGAGACTACGGTACGGCGTCCCAGGAAGCTTCCAGGTTGGTCCACTCCAAATCATTTTGAGTCAGCGAGCTACGGTAGTGAGGGAAGCCTTCGCCTTCTAACGTGCTAAGATACTGTTGAAAGATACTTTCTGTCTTATTTTCTGTCTTAGTTTCTGTTTACATTCTGTTTTAGAGTTTAATAACCCTCTGGGAAACACAATCTTACACACACACACTCTGTTTGCACAAGTTCTCTTTTAATTTAGAACATTCTAAGGCAAAGACAAGATTATTCCGTTGCGTTGTGACCAATACATGTTAATTTCTTGATGACAGACTCTCTAAGTTTTTACTAGCCTAGGATACTGCTTTTCTATTGTAAATTCATATCATACAGGCCGAAGTTATGTACTAAAAATTATATGTTTGAGGAAATTGTAATCATATTTGAGAATTTTGAGTTATGAGTATTAAGTTAGTAATATTTCCTATTATAAGATCTTGCTGTTTAGAATTATTTTGATGCAGAACAAACTAAATTAAGTGTAAAATATTTCTTTTTCAATTCCTCAGTAAAGGGGAGAGTACCAATATTTGATAACTCATGTGTGCTTTTTCTATTTTTTGTAATAAATCCCTTTGTTATTGAATTTACCATCTTGTTTTAATTCCTCGCCTTTACCTGAGAAGGAGGTCCGTTTCCTTAGCCGGGCAACGGTCTTTTCAAATTAAATTCCAGAATGATTTGTTCTTGTAGCTACGATAACCCTCCGGGTCTTTTGCAATCGGTATTACTGTCAGCGTTATTGGGTTTCCCAGTAACACGGACAGTTAATGTTGGGAGCAAGCAGTGTAATGTAAAGCGTTCTGCCCGCAGCTTCCCTAAAAAAACATCAATACAATCTTTATAAAGACAATTGTAGAATTCATGCAAATAAGTTTCATATTCAGTATATAACCTTGGAGAGTCTCCGTCAGCCAACTTTCAGAGTGTATAGGAACTGAAGCATCTACAGCAACGCTTCTGGTTGGTCTTCTACACTGGCCTTCAAACCTTATAGAGGTTTTATTAAATTGCTTGGCTCCTACTCATTGGATTCAGATAACAAGATATAATAAGTCAAAACCTATATTGCCACCTATATAACCATATAGTTGAAAACTAAACTATCCAACAATGAAAATCACATCGCAATCAGTAGTTTAACGTAATGCGCGAACAGACGGACATTAAGAGTGTGGTACTAAGTTTTGAGGGCCAGTGTATATGCACATTATCTTTCCAAGAAGACTCTAACTCCATGGCAAACGGGGTTGGGTGCAGGTGTACGGAGTAGCCTGCAGCAACTTCTGTCTATTGCAACCGCTGGGGAACTATCACTTTGATAAGCTATAGTAATGATACTTGTATTTATATCATGTAAGTAATTTTATACAGTTTATCGTGAACAAAGTATTCTATATTCATCTAGTATATTAAAAACTAATGAAAAAGTTTTGCAATAACGCTCTTAATGCTTTTTGACAGACTTGTTATTATTTCGTTTCCGCGGCAACCGTTTTTTACATTGATTAATCATAATTTTCAAGTTATCCCGTGGAAAAAAAACTTTACCATATTTCGGGATGAAAAGTATCCTACGTTGGTTTATATATTGTACAGTACCTACTTATAAAGTTTCATCAAAATCAGATCAGCTGTTTTGACGTGAAAGCTCCCGAAACAATGAAACAAATAAACAAACAGACAATGTTTCACTTTTATATATTGTTTTGGATGATATTTTTTGTTTTAGATCGTTTTAGGAGCGGTGACAACACCTCCTTTGCCATGGAAGCGTCATAAATATATATCAGTTCAATTAAAAGCCTATTTTAGGTCCCCCACTCGATAGGAATTGATGATTTGTATATTGTTTACCGGAACAATCTAGCATTAGTCTATACACTGCTAGATAGGTAGGTTTCTCCTAATTCACGCTACTGAGCTCAGTCTTCAGCTCTCCGCATCCATTTTCTACAAGCCATTTTTCACAGGTAGTCACTTCACCTGGCCACAGGACGTCTTACGCTACGTTTGCCTAGACGTGGTCTCCACTCAAGAACTCGTTTACCCCAACTGTTATCGATTCTTTGGGAAATGTGACCGGCCCACTGCCACTTTAACTTGCTTATCCTTAGAGCTATGTCGGTAACCTTGGGTCTCTGTCTTAATGTGGACTTGCTTACGCCCGCGACTTCGTCCTCGCGTACTATATCGGAATATCTGACGCCCAACACATGTCGTGGTGCTACTCAATGAACCTCTACTTTAATTCGCAAATCACAACTTTATTAATATAGTTGGCATAATATCAGCCTTCACAGTTTCGTTATTCCGTCACACACTCATCGATGTTAAATTTATAAAGTACTAGATTTCGGCCGCAAATTCCTCCGCGCAGACTTTGGTTTATCGCGAAAAAAGTTGGCGGCGCTTACTATCACGTGAACGAAGGCACACTGACAAGACACCTGTTTGTCAAGACATACATTATTATAAAAAAATAATAAGAGCATTGCCTTCTAAACAATATCACACGTTTCTAATACTGGGTTCGGTCCTAGGCTCCACACCAATGGTTTTTTTATGTTATACGCGGTTTTCATCGCCCCATGCTTTGGAGGGCACGTTAAGCTGTTGGTCCCGGCTTTTATTGATTGTAAGCAGTCAATAAGACATGTCAGAGACTATCGGGCGGTCTGAAAAACTCTGGCATCAGACGCTAGCACTACCTCATACGACAAAGGGTCATACCCTAGGGTAAGGCTGAGGCACACCCTATTCTCTAAAAAAATAGTTTTGGAAATCGATCCACAATTGCCGGAGATATCGCGTAACATACACACAAAAAAAGGGTCGAATTGAGAACCTTCTATTGAAATAAAAAAAAACTAACAAAAAATGAACAACGTTTTGTATTAATTAGTGAGCTTGTGCCTAACAAACACATAAACGATAAATTATTCGCTAAAACAATAATCAGCTCAGTAGATAAGTAAAGTAGTTGGAACCATGCCAGAAGAAGTGGTCATATCGCCAGAGAATGAACTTTATCCGATAACCTCTGATAGAGAGGATTTAACGTAACAGCGATGGACAATGGCTTGTTGTTAAAATAGCACATCAACATGTTCACGTAGCGATAAGTCTACTATTGTTGACATTCGATAATTGCACACGAAGCATGATGAGGAAGTTCTGTGAGGCTACTTGTTCACAGTGGTGCAGATTTGTTTGAAACCGGCCAAGTGCGAGTTGGACACGAGACTCAGGATTCCGTAGCCGTGCCAACAACAAAGACTTACAATGAAAACCGCATTGCAACCGATCTAATTTTGACTTGTTTAATAGGAGATGGTTATATGTTCCACAGTATGTATATACTGTTTTTTTTTATATGGTATACACTCCAAGTGGTATCAAAAGTAATTCAGTATTTTTTCAAGAATAATTAGTTTTTGTAGTAAATCCATTTGATTTTGTGTTTTATTGCCTCAAATCTATAGGATTTCTAAACCGATTTGGATGGTTGGTATTTTATTCAAAAGGGTATACTTTCAATGTAGTCCCATACACTTCATCAAAAAATGATTCTGTAGTTTTTGTTAGAAAAAAAATTTATTTCCTAGTTTATGTTCTCTAATATCTTGAGGTTTTTGAATTGAATTAGATGATTGAGACCTTGAGTGTGGTTCTGTATAAATTGTGTCAAAATTGGATCAGTAGTTTTTTAAATATTAGTCAATCCATTTTTTGGTCCATGGTATTTTGTACAGCACTTGTACAAAATACCATGCTCGGTAATGCGTTATGCTCGTTATACTCGGGCATTGTGCCCTCATAAGCACAGAGCGATGAAATACCGCACATAACTTTAATTGACGTGGAGCAGAGGATTGAACCCGGTATCGTTGGATTCTAGTAAATGGTTCGGCCAGTACCTATCACTCTGACTGAATTATACAGACCTCTTAGTCTTATGAGTATCCCACACTCACTTTGCCGTTTGTAAGGTTCCATATGTCTGAATGTAAACAAAAAACCCTTACAGGATCACTCGTGTGTTTGTCTATCTGCCTCTCCGTCTATTTATCCGTCTGTCAGAGCCAATTTTCTTCAAAACTATGGGACCGATTAATCAAGTGCGGTGTGTACAGTCCGAAGTTCGTTACGAATATGCTTCAGTCAACATCGCGGATTGTACCGATATCGTTTCATTCCTCACATGGAAATACTTCCAGGAAATGTATACTAACCCACTTATATAACATCAAAATCCGTTCACATTTACGAACGTAGCTAACAAACATACTTACACACATAATTTTGCAATTATAGTAGTGATAAAGACTTATCAAACTATAATATAGGTAGTTAGGTATATTATCCATACATATATTTAACGGAGAGCCATTGATTATAATTATTCTGAAAGTAACCAGAGACCCGTGTCATCATGTGTCCTGCACGTCGCGTTCTTGTTCTGTTAAGTGTATTAGGTTTTGTTGTCGGTATAGTAAATGGCTATAACTTTAATAAGCCCACAACAGATAGCAAGTTGGAATTAGAAGATTATATCAATAAAATATTAGTTAAGTGGGAAAGTAAGTTTTTAGACAAAATTATAACGTACATTGATAGCAAAACAGAAACAGTTAACAACAAAATAATACAAACATTGAATTTATCAAATCAGAATATTGAAAAAAAAATAGATGAAACAATTCGAGCAAATGAATCAAACAATAAAAAATATAACATGTTAGAAGTGAAAATATTAGAAACAATGAACACACTGGACAGTGTGAAGAAGGAACTTCTCGAAATAAACCGGACACTAACTAGTAAGTTGAACAATTAATAATTTATTGATTTAATTACTAATTAATGAGGTACTTTATCTCTTATAGCCAGACGTGTTTTACCTGACTTAAAATAAAAGAGGTGTCTCAAATTGATGTGTATGATGTAATATAGTTGAAAATTCGTAATATTCAATAAGAAAATGACAACTTTAAAGGAGACTGGCGAGTTCAAGCATAGCCGAAATTAAAATTATCGTGTTACTAAACTAGTATATAAACAAAACTCAGCTAAACGAAGTAATTAAATATAAAAAAACATAGGGAATTTTGAAATAAAAAGCTGTAGAAACACATTTATTAGTGTACTTATTACTTACTTCAAAAAACAAATATATTTGAGTAACTAGAATTTAGTAAGTTGAACTACTTTTATTGAACTATTTACTAAATACTCTATAGATTCCAAGTATTTCCGGCATTATAAAAGTTAAATAAAGCCAGGTACTCAAAAGACGCATCTTATAGTAGAGGTCATCGGGACGCATTGCTAGTTGCCATTTTGAATTATCTCTGGAGATAGTTCAACTAATGAAAGTAGAAAAAAAAACAACGTGGACTAAAATTTGATAAGACAATATAACAGAACAATAAAAAGCGTTTTCATATTGAAGGCATCATTCCATAGGGGCATATGTACAAATGTACATTTTTAGTTGCGTCATTAAAATCTAGAGCTCCGGTTCCATAGACGGGTAAAATACACATATTTTTAGGTATCCTATTTCTTCTTATCCTTATCCTATCTTTTCTTTATATTCATGCAAACCAACAGGCGTACAAACGAACATGTCAGGGCGCACGGAAGTTTTTTGTTTTGAAACGTCTACGCCACGTACAATTTGATACAGTTTTGGAACCCTAACGTTTGCTCTGTGCTTGAATTTATAGTACCGTAGTGAGCTCCTGAACTTCTTTTTTCGATCAGTGTGCAAAATTCTTATTTAGGTACGGACTTTCAGGGCGCAACTTTCAGGAATCAACTAAAGAAAATTTTATAGTGAATAAGTATAAAAATTGGCTCAAAAATCAGACCATTTAAGCAAAACTACTATTAGCTACTGTTGGTAACACGAATGATATTTCTAGATATTTCTTGCGGCAAGCTGCCTCCCCTTCCACATGGGTCTTTTGAGCTGCTCAACGGCACCACAAACCTCGGCAGCGTGGTCCAGTACTCATGTGCCACTAACTACCGGCTGGTGGGGCCCACTCAGAGGATGTGCGCCGAGGACTTCCAGTGGAGCGAGACTGCGCCGTCATGTGAAGGTACTGACTGGACTGGGCGGTTGTTTGAACTTTTGAATACTCTCGTACACAACGAAGAACGTGACTCAACTCTGAATTGCCACATTTCCTTTTTATTCTCAAAGTATAAATATAGTGTATCTATTTTATTGATTAGGTCTAATGATAATATTGAAAAAAAAACCTTGTTTATGATACGTTTGTGGTTATTGACTTGTACCTAGTGCTATAATAATATTGTGTTGCATATTTATACAAATAACTCGCCTCGGCTTTGAATGGGTAGCAGTCAAACAAAACTAAGAACCATCTCAACAACTGCAGTTTTTTCGCATTGCAATCGGTCCACCCGTTTGAGAGTTTTGTTGCCACAAACTTGTAACTTCTATTTTAGCATTGGGTTTGGAGGAAACATTACATTTCTATCAAAGTCTTGTTCCTAATTGTTCACAATTTCTGCTGCTTTGCAACATCTCTGCTCACATCTCATGCAACACGACTGCACGACACATGGCCGATCCATAGTACTATTATTTAGTATATATGTGTGACAGAAGTTGAAACATCGACACGAAGATGTAGAATTTATTAAATCCATAAGGTCTTTTAAGAATGTTACTCAAAGAATGTCCTGTGTTTGATTAGTTTGCCTTTTGTGAAGGGTAAAGCTTGAAAGAGACAACTTTATCTACAGATTACAGTATTTTCAATTAATATGGGTACGTCTAAATTATATTGATGTTTAAGCAAAGATTTTGAATTATACTTACTATGTTCTTCCTCTACGTTTAAGTTAGAAATAACTTTTAAACAAAATGTACGAAAGAATACAAACTGACCTATAATCAACTTGTAACCAAAGTTAAATAAAATTTGTTCATGGAAGATAACTTTTAAAGAACATTTGAGTATATGAAACTGTAGAATCTAAAACTATAGTTTTTAGAATTTTTGGCGGTCTGTATGTGACTTCATCACGAAAAAACCACTGGATGCACTTAGATACCATTTACTGAAACCGTTTACTTTTGTTTGTATTCCGTAGAGTCTTGCAGATATTTCTATTTTTGTTTTATCAAAACTTGTTCATCAGAAAAGGAGTTACAGTCATTTTTATTTTTAGTTGCGCCCCAGAATATGTAATATGTAGATACTACCTAAGCAGCACATTAGGTTAGTAAATCAAATAATTATGTCCTATCCACGTAGTAAAATGGTAAATGAAAAATTTGTTATATGCTATAACATAAAATAACTCGTGATATAATCGCTTACACGCATACTTGTTACACGGATCCCCAACGCCATATAGTTTCATATTTGTGTACTAAAAATCCAAGAAATAAGTTTATGTAGATACAGCTAAAAGTATATATACGTAAATAAATTACAACTTATAAGCATATTAAAAAAAATACCGACTGAGGGTTATTTATGTGTTTGGGTTGTATGTATTTATGTTTGTTTGTACGTTTCTTAGGCGCATCCTACAGCCTAAATGACTTGATGTATTTTGATAAATGAGGTATCATTGGATTTGTGTTGATCACCAAAATGCTATACGGTATATGTCAAGAAAACCAAAATAGCGGCTTACAGCTGTTTACAACTGACAGCTGCCATATTGTATATCCGACGGAACATAAAATTACCAAAACCTATCAAGTGAGACGTCAAAATACATGTCATTAAAATAACATTTCAGAAATATTTACTCGTTTTAACGAAACAGTAGTGATAAAGCTTCTTAAAAAAAATATTTGATTATTTAAGTTAATGTATAAATACAATACTCTAATGTTGCAATTGCAAATATTGATGTCAAGTAAAATATGTTAGTAAAAAAGAGACATTAAATTTATATAAATACTAGCTGCACCCCGCTGTTTCACCTGCGTCTCTCAGGAACTAGGATAATAAAAAGTAGCCTATGTGTTTATCCATATTATAGGCTACATCCGTACCAAATTTCATCGAAATCTGTTTATCCGTACAAGCGTGAAGAAGAAACAAACATACACACATACATACCCACTCTTATCTACCTCTTAAATACCTGTGCCTGTTACTCCTTCTCTGATTCACCAGTTTTGATGAAACAGAAAGAAAAACCTCCATAAGATTCCAAAGAATACAGTTCAATAAACATTATCAAAATCCATGCAGTGGTCTTTGCACAATGAAGTTACATACAGACAGACAAAAATTCTTAAAACTATGTATAGTTTTGGATTCTACTAGTTTCAAATACCTACCTACTTAAATTAAAATGTTCTTTCTAAATGTTCTTCCATGAACAAATTTTATTTCAGCTTGGTAACAGTTTTATAATACAACTAGCTGCACCATCTTCCCACGCCTTCCCACGCGTGGACATTTCTCCAGCTTATAAGTACTCAATGTGCTGTTCTAATACCTTAAATACCAATATATCAATATTTGATCAAAATTTCTTCAGCCGTCTAAAAGATTTTTGTCGATTTCATGGTTTCTACTTATCGGATCTAGATACCAATTACAACAGTTTTTGAAGTATACCTTGATCTATCCCAGTGAAAACCGCATCGCAATCGATTCAGTAGTTTTTACGTGATGCGCAAACAAACAAACACATAGACAGACATGTTTTAAATATATGTTATATATTGTTCAGTAGCTTATTTTAAGTACCCAAGACCATTTTTTTAAATCTTCTTTGTGCAGACTTTTCTTCACTTATTGTTTTAATACATATATAAAGATATTTATGATATCAAAATTAATATAACTTTGGACCCATATCCCGCAGGAACCCTTTCTTGTTTTCGGAATAAAATGTATTCTTAATTTAAACACATCATTTAAACAATGACTGTGCAAAATTGCATCAAAATCCATGCAGTAGCTTCAGCGTGGTACTGTTCTATTCAATAACTTTCAAACCTTATCCTGCGGGAACCCTTTAACTTTTAGGGATGAAAAGTATCCTATGTCCTATGGCGTGATGCGCGGCCAAGATACAGACAGACAGACAATAATAAGAATAAAAACAGTTTTGGCTTCAGTATCGAATATAGAGTAAACTCAAAAAAAAAAAAACTTCTATGTACAGAATTGGACCTGTTACAGTTTAATTATAAGAATAGTTATAAGTATAGTTATAGATGCATGATACTCGTATATATAGATTCAAGAATAAACTACAGAAGCCTGACAGGCGTGGTTCTCTTCGTTAGTGGGCCTCTGGTTGGAGGACCCCCTCCAACCAGAGGCCCACCAACACACCCCGTTGGTGGTGTTAACGAGAGGTTTGGGGAGACGGGTGCAAAACTTGAACGTGGAGAAATCCTCGGGGCGCAGCTAGTTCACAATACACTAGGTAGTTTGGTTTGATTTGATCGTACGTCGTGGAACCGACTGACCAACTCGCTTTACAAATGAGTATGACGAGAAATTAATGCCATTTCTAGTGGACTGCGGCAAGCTGCCTCTCCTCCCACACGGGTCGGCTGAGCTGCTCAATGGAACCACGCACCTCGGCAGCGTGGTGCAGTACTCGTGCGCTACTAACTACCGGCTGGTGGGGCCCGCTCGGAGGACGTGCGCTGAGGACTTCCAGTGGAGCGAGACTGCACCGACATGCGAAGGTATCTAGGAATCATAAAGAACAGTTTCATATTTGCTACATATATGAAAGTGAAGATAAAAAAAATGTTAACTCATGAGAGGTCTCGTTGAATAGGTATTTTAATAGTAGATTCTTGCATCGAGTTGAAAGTGACTTCTTGCTGCACGGAATGATAGATTCGGCTCTAAACAACACGATTGCAGATAGAAGTCACTCGAACGAGTGTCAAAATTTAAGTCTCGTTCCACTACAACGAAAACACAACAAGAGTTTAATCTATCTCATGCAAAAAGACTTTTTAATTCGCGCATATTTCATCAAGCTCATATATAAAAAAGACTTTTTAATTCGCGCATATTTCATCAAGCTCATATATAAAAATACTTTTTATTTCGCGCATATTTCATCAAGGTCATATATAAAAAACTTAATGGCTAGTGGGTACATTCTATTTTAAAGTCTTTATTTAGACGTATGCATTGTTTTTCAACACTAGCTGCGCCCCGCGGTTTCACCCGCGTGAGTGATGATGATGATCATAATGAAAAGTATTCAATGTATTATTCCAGGGTATACCCTATCTCCATTCCTAATTTCATCAAAATCCGTTCAGCTTTTGAGTGGGAAGGAGTAACAAATATATGCAAATATATGTTTTGATCTGACAAAACTAATCACACTTTTTCTGTAGCCTCGCACTAAGTTAAACAAATAAAAACAAAACTAGGATACAACCGAAAATTTCAAAAATGACTGTGCGGTAATGGATTTCCTTATTTACTTTCTTCACTGTTTTTATTATGAATATAAACAAGGTGCTTTCTGCTTATGGTTTATGTGAACATTTGTGCTATTACTTTGCAGTGGGAAGAAAATTATTTTTTACGTTTCTTTCATATTGTTGTTCGGCTCTAAATTGACCTTTTGGCTTGAATTCTATGTTGAGGACAAGCACAATGTACCTAGCTGCGTCCATCCTCACTCCTGCGGTACTGCTCCTGTCGGCTGACGTGTATTCGTTTATTTGTTTTTAATAGGGATGTGACAAATCTGATCAATAATAGATTTATACTCGTTTCTTATAAATCTTTTTAGAAATAAAACTTGGCAAGTGCGTGTCGGACACATATTAAGGGTTCCGTATCCAGGATTCTAAGCAACCTTATTATGACAAGTGCTGTACAATATACCATGGCACAAAAAATTGACTTCAAATGGATTAACATCATAATAACTAAAAAAAAACTGCTTAACCAATTTTGATGAATTTTACATGGGACAGCACTGAAAGTCTACCCTTATAAATAAATTAACAACCAACCAAATCGGTTTGGAAATCTTAGAAATTTGAGGCAATATAAACACAAAATCAAAAAAAAACTAAAAATTCTATTTATACTCGAAAAAACATTAAACGAATTTTGATACAATTTTTATGTGACCACTTGTAAAGTATACACTATAAAACAAAAATATTTTTTTCAAAATCGGTCTTCAGTTGACGGAGACATCGGTGTACATAAATTAAAAAAACGTACATGTAATCAAACATATATCCGTCTCCTTTTGTGAAGTCGATTAAAAACCGCATTGTTATCAGTCCAGTAGTTTTTCCGTGATACGGCAACAACAAAAAAACTTCTGATTCTGTCTCTCAGTACCTATGGAAATTGTTCAGATTGACGAGCCACGGACCTTACTACCACATGTAACTTCTCAACCTCACTCAACTTAAAAGTCTTCGTCCAATTTATGTTTTAAGACCAATCATTCATTTTTTTATTATAATTTAATAAGGGAAGCATCAATGGATAAGGCCCCGCCACCGCCATTATCAGTGATCTCGTCTCCGTACGGGCCAACCTCCTATGCTTTCTTATTGAGATTTTGTAAGATCAATTTACATTAATTAATCGTCCATTGTCACTAGTATGTCTTAGGTATGTCGCAAAAACAAAGAGGGACAAGAGGGCATAATTTTTTATCAAAATGTAATGTACGTAAGTTTGTCAACACATTCAAGGAAACTTTACTTTAAAATATAATTATAAAATCCAAATCCTCGCTGTTCAAAACAGATGCGACTCAATAAAACGCATTTTACCTGTTTGAACCACATACTTCATCGCCTATGTGTTTTCATTTCGGAATTTTCCCAAACCTCCCAGATTTAGGAAAATTCCTATTCCCCAAAACTATTGTAACCGAAACCTATTTATTATACTAGATTATATAATATGAACTAAATTCCTTATAGCCGGGCTGTGATCGTCAAGGATGCTCCATACGTTATCCATATAACCCTTTGGTCCTTTTAGAGGTACGTATTGAGATATAATAGTTCCTTTATATATAATTTTATAGTCAATTTTAAATTAGGTTAAGCTGAAATCAGTACAATTTCAAGATAGGTACTTTAACTGCCAGATAAGTTAATCATGAAACACATCTAACACAGAGATATATTGAGATCTGTACCCAAGGTACTTGCAACATCAAACAATGTACAAGGGTACAAAATATTTGAATCGAAAATTTAATAAAATAATAATAAATAACTTTGACATAGCATGTACTTGCTAGTACATAACTAGATCAGTGAATAAAATGAACCTACCAAAGTAGGCATAAATGTTGTACAGTGTACCAACAATGTATATAGTAAGGTACTCCTGACATGAAGTATACTGTAAATTGTACTAGGTACAAATAATATAAATAATAGATTTTATTCAAAATCTATCGAATAGCTTTGAGTTAGTGCGTACTTGATAGTACGTTAACTAAATTAGTGAATAAAGTGAATCTACCAAAGTAGGTATAGGTAAATGTTGTACTGCGTACAAACAATGCTTTGATCCAAATTAAACCCATCCACAATATTTGATGGTGATATAATTACTCACAAGTGAATACTCATCAATGAAATTACTTGTTCAAGTATATTTATCCTTAAATAAGGAATGTGAGTATTAGGTAAGTAAGTGTACATTTACTCAGGCTACTATATTAGTAAACCTAGTTCATCCAACTTAGTTTTGTTGAATATTATAATATTTAGACAGGTAATGTTAATTGCAAGAACTGTCGACCTAACTCCCAATAGAATCCGACAAGGAAAGCTAAGCCAAAGGTTGAATCAAAATTGAAACAACAGCAAAATTAGTCGTGCAATCTCAATAACCTACTCCTGCTGACCAAAGACCAAACAGGGATCCAGCATTAAGAAGCATTCCCAATTTCCTCTCCACCGGACTGTAATTAGGTATCGAAAGCCTGTTCAGATGTTTGCAAAACGACACTGCCAAATACCATAATAGGTATATGTTTATAGATAAATATGAAAAGCTTTGCATGAGCCAAGCTCGCCAACATAGCAGCCAGGTCCTTTTTTCATACTTCAAAGGTTCAAAGTAGATATTAATTTCTTAAACTTGCACTTAGGCCAAACAAGGTAACTTCATTGACTAATGAATGACTTGGGTTCAGTTATAAGAAATACCTATTTAATTTGAATCAAACCAACAACATCTATATTGGAATACTAGGTATTCCGTTAAGTACTCAAAACATGTATCTACCAGTCAGTTCAATAGTCAAGTTATATTAGATCCGAGATCACGGAATAAAACGCCTGTAGGTACAAACGATGTGTTAGAATTTCATTTTAAAACTCCAAATAATAAACCTAATTGCAATTCTATTTTGTATTACCTCTGTAATTCGTTAATAAATTGTCAACATACTTTTAATCATGAAGATCAAAGGACCTAAATAAATGTATGATAGGTACAACTTAGTTTCATTAACGCCTACATAAGTCATATATGCAAAAAGAGAACATTAGTTCACGCAATGGAAGTGTTTATTTTAGGCATTTACGCATCTATCTCTATAACCTGAAGAATAGACTGTTATACCTAATGTTAAATGAGTATATCTATAATATTATATAAATAATAATATATTGTTTTCGGGACAATTCTACACCCAGTCCCAAACCAGGACATCCCGCACCATGGGCACCGGACAACGGACAAACGCACACCAATACGAAAATTACACCATGACCAGGAAACCAACACTTGCGCTCATCACACAAATGATTGATCCCTGCAGGATTCGAACCCGCGACCGTTCTACTTCGCGCACAGGGTCTCCAGTCACTAGACCAACCATCCGTCTACCGGTTGGCTTGTCTACGTAATAGGCTATCATTCCTAATGTTAAATAAGTGTATCTATAATATTAAATAAATACTATTCGGGACCATGTCACACCAATTACCTAGTCCAACCAGGACACCCTGCACTATGGGCACCAGATAACGGATAAACACATAAATACGAACATCGCCTCCATGACTCGGAAACAAACACCTCCCATCACACAAAAGACTGCACCTTGCAGGACTCGAACCCGCGACCGCTCGATTTCGCCCCCAGGGTCTCCAGTTACTAGACCAACCATCCGTCTACCGGTTGGCTTGTCTACGTAATAGACTGTCATTGCTAATGTTAAATAAGTGTATCTATAATATTAAATAAATACTATTCGGGACCATTTCACACTAATTACCTAGTCCAACCAGGACACCCTGCACTATGGGCTCCAGACAACGAATAAACACATAAATACGAACATCGCCTCCATGACTCGGAAACAAATACCTCCCATCACACAAAAGACCGCACCCTGCAGGACTCGAACCCGCGACCGCTCGATTTCGCCCCCAGGGTCTCCAGTTACTAGACCAACCATCCGTCTACCGGTTGGCTTGTCTACGTAATAGACTGTCATTGCTAATGTTAAATAAGTGTATCTATAATATTAAATAAATACTATTCGGGACCATTTCACACTAATTACCTAGTCCAACCAGGACACCCTGCACTATGGGCTCCAGACAACGAATAAACACATAAATACGAACATCGCCTCCATGACTCGGAAACAAATACCTCCCATCACACAAAAGACCGCACCCTGCAGGACTCGAACCCGCGACCGCTCGATTTCGCCCCCAGGGTCTCCAGTTACTAGACCAACCATCCGTCTACCGGTTGGCTTGTCTACGTAATAGACTGTCATTGCTAATGTTAAATAAGTGTATCTATAATATTAAATAAATACTATTCGGGACCATTTCACACTAATTACCTAGTCCAACCAGGACACCCTGCACTGTGGGCTCCAGACAACGAATAAACACATAAATACGAACATCGCCTCCATGACTCGGAAACAAACATTTCCCATCACACAAAAGACTGCACCTTGCAGGATTCGAACCCGCGACACTATGATTTCGCTCCCAGGGTTCTCCAGTTACTAGACCAACCGATCTAGATCTACTTATATGTGTCTCTTGTGGCTATTCATCTCCACATGCATTGAAAGCACTTCAATGCTGAAGTCCCAGCTGCCACCATTCACCAGCAGTCGCCAGTAGATTCAGATATCCCGTCAACCTCCGACACCAGAGGTCAACACCAACACACACGACAACAAACATCTATTTCTCTTCGATCAGTTCAGTAGCCATGTTTACATACATAAATACAATATCTCATAAAATGTCTATACGACATCAAAGACAAATTTCATCCCATTTTGACACTTGCTAATAATAAATATTTTAGGACAAATCCACACCAACTGCCCTGCCTAATCTAGGTCATCTAGTGCCACGGCACCAGATAACGGATAACCATACCTAGACAAAAATATCACATCCATGTCCCGGAAACACGTACTTCCGCTCTTCACACATGCCACTGAATTCTGTAGGACTCCAACCCGCAACCGTCCAACCGGTTGTTATAGACTACTCATAATTCGGTTGACGCCAACTCTAAACTTACAGAACAAGACTGGACTTATTAAATTATAGTTCAACGTATAATTTTTCGCCCTCAACTGATTAAAAATACCGCAGGAATTGAACCCGCTCCAAAGGCCTTCTAACCCATGACGCCTTAGTGTGATAAATAAATGACGAAACTAACAAACTTCTACCTATATAGAATCAGAGAAAGCTACCTAGGTATACACATTTATAGTCGGGTTGACGCCTACATAAAGAGCTAAAAGCATAAATGGACATACCTACCTATAATTTGCGCCCTCAACTGTTTAAAGATTCCACAGGAATTGAACCTGCATAAAAGGTTTTGTTCTATTGATTTAGTATGACTAATAAAAACAAATTAACAAGTTTATACGTATAGATATATAATCAATAAAAGTAACATAGACCTATACCACAGAATAAATCATAGTGCATGTACCTATACTCTTTGGATCGACGCCCTCACGGAAATCTGTTGCAATGAAATAGTTTTATCACACCTTTATCTACACATAATACCTACCTAGTTACGATGTTGAAAGCAAAACAATGTTTAATTTTCGTCCTTTCTTTAAACACCCTGAAGGATAAGTAATTTGTTATAATTTACGACTTGCTCTATACTGATTCATGATTCTGCAGGAATTGAACCTGCTCCAAATGCAGTCTAACCCATGATGCTTTAGTGTGACAAATAAATAAATAAACTAACACACTTCTACCTATATGGTGAAATTTTATTATGCTTATCTAGGAGATCTAGATCTAGATCTAGATCTAGATCTAATACCTAAACCGTGTTGTTTATCAATAAGTTTAATAGTCATGTCGAAATATCTAAGTAAAAATCGTATTCCCAAAACGTCTGTAAAATAATGTAGGTATTAAGGTTTTATCTTGTTTTGATATTATTTGCTCTCCACTGATTAATAATCCCACAGGAATTGAACCTGACTCAAAGGCTTATTCTAAGCCTATGCACTAGTGTGTCAAATACATAGCGATTATTATAACTGAAAGTGACCAGCACTAACTACCTCATAACTAATAATCAATACCTACTTAAGTATATTATATCTTTTGATATGAAAATTTCAGCACGTAAGTATACATATTTATTTATTAAAAGAACCTATGTAATCCTATTTTTAGTCTTGTTGACGTAACCCTGTACACAATTTACACGACCATTCTTTCCCAAAATCTAGTGAAGTGACTTTGAATAATAATAAAACAATTATTACCTAATAATCACAATTTAAATTTAATATTACACATCACAACCTAACCATTACTAATCATTTATGTATCTTCAAGGGCCTATAAAAAAAATATCCAATACTAGTTAACTAACCAAAAAGTTTAAAAATTTCCCGGTTAAAATGACCTTAAAGTTCACGAATGAAACGCTTGCGTGTTTCAGGTACTTGCAACGCCATCTAGTTCAATTTGGTGAACCATACAAGACAATGTCACTTTAGTAAAGGCAAAGACAATGCAAGCTTTGTCTATTCGTTATAGATTTACTCTTGGAACAAGGAGAAGCAATTAAAGTGTCAATACGCTTTAAAATTACATTATTTCTCAAATGCCTTTCTAAATACAAAAAGGAAATTTACGGAATAATCATAAGTTTCATATAAATACCTACCTGCCTACAATGACTGATTTATCAAATTGGATACCTACTCACATCAATACTTTAGCTTGAAGTCATATTGGGCCTAGATTATTATTTTTTTATTGTTTTTTTTTTGTAATATAAAAGTGGGTTCATAATTTACGATCAGGAATTAGATAGGTACGTCAAGTAAAATTATATACCTACTTTGTCTTATATTAAATCCATTTAGCATTTTATATAACCTAGGTACCGATAAATAGGTACACTTTATGTAAATAAAAAAAAAAAACCTGAATTACCATAAAATACACCAGTTATCACCAACATTCTACCTCACTTCAATGGACCTTCTTGGAAACAAGTAAGTTTCTTTAAAAATCCCTGAAGGTACTCATACAGGTACAAAGACACTTTAATTACCGTACCCTAATATTTTCTAGCATGAATCCAAAACCTATAAAAATAAAATTCGTTCAAGATAAACAAGACAATATCGCACAGCAATGTATATTAGACATAGACCCATCAACGTACCTACCTATAACCTAATAGTGTCTAGCATGAATCCTAAACCCTAAAAGCCTATGAAAATATTGAAATTCATTCAAGATCGCACAGCATTTTAAAAAATCCTAACCACAAAAAACCCAATACCAGCCGAAATCTGTCCAATAACTAGATAATGTCTGCATGTTATGGAATTACTTAGGTACCTAGGTACTTGGACAAAATATAAAGTATCAACCCAAGCGAACATTAATTAAATATTTATTCAGATTCTTGGACAAAAATTTGCTGGTAGTGATGTCTTTATTCCTAACCCTTTTGAGAAAAACCACTCTACTTACGTGCCTCGAAGAATAAACCTTACTCAATTATTCACAGACACAATCACAAACAGGCCATAGAAGTCACTGAAATTAAATAAAACTTGAACTGAAGCTACACCTATATAAAACAAACTACGGTTTATGGTATATTACGAAACATCTGATTTTATTTTATTGCGACACTTTAAACTAGACTCTAGTAATCTTATAACAGAAGATTAACAAATACGCGCCCTATCAGATGTTTTAAACTTAAGTAGGTAGGTATATTCCGATCAGCAGTGGCGGTAGTCGCTTAAAGTCCAGCTGTTAAATTCGCGTAGCTACGGTAGATGCCCTATACTAAGGACCCGGGAACCAGCCATGTGATTCCTGAACAAGGTCAATGAACTTTCAGGCACAACCGACTTTTTACAGTCAGCTGGAACCTTCCAGTTCTGGGAAGAGCCAGCAGTCTTACGACCAGCTGTTTACAACTCGACCCGATGTGTGCTTAGGGCCCATTGACCTTTCGGACAACGGGTGGAAACCCTGAGACTTGATATAGATGGCAAACCATTACTTGATTTTCGACCACCCCGTACGCGCACTTGTTCACTTTTCCGAAGATAAAATTATACTGTCCCGAATTTCTTTGAGTTCTGAGTTTTATATCGTTCCTAGATACTCTCGAACAATGGGAATTTGGGAGGGGAACTTAGGCATGGAAAGTCACAAAGGATCTTTCTGTACCGATTCCAGGTTCATTTTTAGGTTTCGACTTTTTACTCAACAATTTTATGTTTAAAAACACGAATTTATTTTCAAGAACTGTAGCCAAATTGGCCTGGCTTCATATTCCAGTATTTGTAATTATAGATTCAAGTCCCGTTTATTAAATAACGCCTAGGGCTTTGTATACACAGTAACCATATACTAAAAAAAACACACTTTTCACATCTCTAGTAGTTTTTACAAGGATTTTTCGAGTATACCAACTTATAAAGTTTTACCCTATTTTTTAGGGAACTTAATGTTTAAAAAAAAACCCGATTCATTTTATTATTCTTATTATGTTTATGTTAAAAAAAAAACCCCGAGTATAATTTACCCCAAGAATCCAATAATAACCTCTCTTGTATATTTTTTTTTTAAATAAAAATCGCAAATTATCCCCTCTTCTCCCAATTTAAGTTAGAGTGTGTTATTCCATCAATTAGGCAGAAAATAATCATTGAATAAAAAATCTGACGTATAATTCCCGCTTAGTAATGTATTTATTTTAAAATTAAAGGCCTCTGAATTATTTCGCTCGGTGTAAAATCAGCCCAGTAATTTAGTACTTTGTGTGTATTTCCCCTGGTATATAGAAAAATATATTTTAATCTATTCTCTGATGTATCAATTTAGTTATTTAACACAAGATAACCTAATTCTAATAAAAATAATATATTTCAATTTGCAATTTCAGTTAGCTTTGATAATACGTATGGCGACATTTAATCTTCCATACTTAACCTAACAAAACGTTTGTTCAGTTGTAATTTTTGTTAAATAATATTACAACATTAGCTCTATTTCTCCATCTCCGAATCATTGCTGACAAGTGACCATCTACCTGTTCCGATGGAAATCGAAGACACAAACACCCCTAGTTTATGCGGAACGGCTTCTGTAGAATTTGTATATACCTTTCGCCTGCTTTCGTTCTACCTCAAGCAAAATCAAGGTATTTACCCATATACTGTGAAACCATACTCTAACTCAAGCTACATCAAAGTATTTACCCATTTCAATGAACTTGACATGTAACAGGTGTTTACCTATCTAGGCATGTTTTACATAATCATGCAACTATTTATAAATTATGAACTTACATACTTTCCTATTTTCAGTTCTGCGGTGAATTCAAATGTGAAACAACATTTTACCTTCTTCAGTACATATTATGGTATAAGACCTTGGTATAATTGAATGAAATGTAGCAGGTACTTATCTATCTAAACACATCTCCCTTAATCGTTCAAATCTTTATAAATTTAGTAATTTTATCAATTTTCTTTATTCCAGCTCTGCGGTGAATTCAAATGTGAAACAATATTTTACCTTCTTCTGTACATATTATGGTACAAGAGCTTGGTGTAATTGAATAAAATGTAGCAGGTACTTATCTATCTAAACACATCTCCTTTAATCGTTCAAATCTTTATAAATTTACTAATTTTATCAATTTTCTTAATTCCAGCTCTGCGGTGAATTCAAATGTGAAACAATATTTTACCTTCTTCTGTACATATTATGGTACAAGAGCTTGGTGTAATTGAATAAAATGTAGCAGGTACTTATCTATCTAAACACATCTCACTTAATCGTTCAAATCTTTATAAGTTTAGTAATTTTATCAATTTTTCTATTTCCAGTTCTGCGGCAAACCAAAACTGTGAAAATATACCTAACCAAATGTGAAATCATTCAGCACATAGCATGGTATAAGACCTTGGAGCACCTGAATTAAGGAGTAACCCTTTAAAATAAAACTGGATGATGCAAAACACATTTTTATGTGTTTTCCACTTTTCTACTCCGCATTTCAACTAAATATGATAAAATGTTATGTAATTTATTTGTGTGAAAATCTGCATTTTAGTCTAACAATAAAGAAAAGTATTTTTTCCATTTCTTCTGGCTCACATACAAACAATTACAAGATAAGGATTTCTTTTCGTTTAAAAAGTATTATTGTATTTCTATACTGATATGGCAAAATGAATGGAATCTGTCTGTTTGTCATTTTAATGCAATCAAAATTTAGCACATAGATATTTAAATTCCTGTATTTTTTTTATATATTATTTTCCTCATAATTACCTACTTTGCTTTTGCAAGCAAAGCTATACTAATCTCTTAGTATTATTTCAAACCATTAAATTGTAACAGAGCCATCTGCTGGGCCTTCTTAAAACTAATTAGTTAATGATAAGTCATCGATTTAGTGAACCAACATAATTCAGATCAATTCGCATAGGTGGCGCTAATCCTAACCAATTCACGCAATCGTTAGAGATTCTACTATACACGGATAGGTGGTGCTTACTTAAAATTAAAACCATACTTTGTTATGTTACACACAGTACATATAGAGTCCTAGGACTCTATATATTATAGGATTATCTTCCACGAACCGATGCGCCTCCTCCAAGCTGTCTCTCCACCGCTCTGATGTTGTCACTGACGTCAGAGCGACCATGCCACGCCTACTTATAGGATGATCTTCCACGAACCGATGCGCCTCCTCCAAGCTGTCTGTCCACCGCTCTGATGTTATCACTGACGTCAGAGCGACCATGCCACGCCTACTTATAAGATTAACTTCCACGAACCGATGAGCCTCCTCCAAGCTGTCTCTCCACCGCTCTGATGTTGTCACTGACGTCAGAGCGACCATGCCACGCCTACTTATAAGATTAACTTCCACGAACCGATGCGCCTCCTCCAAGCTGTCTGTCCACCGCTCTGATGTTGTCACTGACGTCAGAGCGACCATGCCACGCCTTCTTATAGGATTATCTTCCACAAACCGATGCGCCCCCTCCAAGCTGTCTGTCCACCGCTCTGATGCTGTCACTGACGTCAGAGCGACCATGCCACGCCTTCTTATAGGATTATCTTCCACGAACCGATGCGCCCCCTCCAAGCTGTCTGTCCACCGCTCTGATGTTGTCACTAACGTCAGAGCGACCATGCCACGCCTACTTATAGGATGATCTTCCACGAACCGATGCGCCTCCTTCAAGCTGTCTCTCCACCGCTCTGATGTTGTCACTAACGTCAGAGCGACCATGCCACGCCTACTTATAGGATTATCTTCCACGAACCGATGCGCCTCCTCCAAGCTGTCTCTCCACCGCTCTGATGTTGTCACTAACGTCAGAGCGACCATGCCACGCCTACTTATAGGATTATCTTCCACGAACCGATGCGCCCCCTCCAAGCTGTCTGTCCACCGCTCTGATGTTGTCACTGACGTCAGAGCGACCATGCCACGCCTACTTATAAGATTAACTTCCACGAACCGATGAGCCTCCTCCAAGCTGTCTCTCCACCGCTCTGATGTTGTCACTGACGTCAAAGCGACCATGCCACGCCTACTTATAGGATTATCTTCCACGAAGCGATGCGCCTCCTCCAAGCTGTCTCTCCACCGCTCTGATGTTGTCACTGACGTCAGAGCGACCATGCCACGCCTACTTATAAGATTAACTTCCACGAACCGATGAGCCTCCTCCAAGCTGTCTCTCCACCGCTCTGATGTTGTCACTGACGTCAGAGCGACCATGCCACGCCTACTTATAAGATTAACTTCCACGAACCGATGCGCCTCCTCCAAGCTGTCTGTCCACCGCTCTGATGTTGTTACTGACGTCAGAGCGACCATGTCACGCCTTCTTATAGGATTATCTTCCACGAACCGATGCGCCCCCTCCAAGCTGTCTGTCCACCGCTCTGATGTTGTCACTGACGTCAGAGCGACCATGCCACGCCTACTTATAAGATTAACTTCCACGAACCGATGAGCCTCCTCCAAGCTGTCTCTCCACCGCTCTGATGTTGTCACTGACGTCAGAGCGACCATGCCACGCCTACTTATAAGATTAACTTCCACGAACCGATGCGCCTCCTCCAAGCTGTCTGTCCACCGCTCTGATGTTGTCACTGACGTCAGAGCGACCATGCCACGCCTTCTTATAGGATTATCTTCCACGAACCGATGCGCCCCCTCCAAGCTGTCTGTCCACCGCTCTGATGCTGTCACTGACGTCAGAGCGACCATGCCACGCCTTCTTATAGGATTATCTTCCACGAACCGATGCGCCCCCTCCAAGCTGTCTGTCCACTGCTCTGATGTTGTCACTGACGTCAGTGATGTGCTGCCAATGATTTTGAATTACGCTTACTAGCGTGTTGCTGCTTTACTTTTGCATTGGTTTTTAATTTTTTAAATATGATACATAAAATAAAATACTACGTGCTTATATCCACAAAACAACAGAAACAAAAGAGGCCACGAAGCTATATGTCCAACTATTATAGTTGTGGCCAGGCTCCAAGGTTACCTTTTCCACTCCCCACTCCCCTGTTATAGCGATGGTGGCCTTACTACCTACCTTCTATAGTGCAATTTAGGATCCTACAATACCGGGTTCAAAACCTAGGCTCCGCACCAATGACTTTTCTGAGTTATGTGCGGTTTTCCTTTGCTCCATGCTTCGGAGGGCACGTTAAGTTGTCGGTCCCGGCTGTTATTGATTAAAAGCAGTCGTTAAGCCATGTCAGATGCCCTCGGGTGGCCTGAAAAACTCTGACACAAGAAGCCAGCACTACTTCGTTCGACAAACAAACAAACTACTCCCCTGCCTAACCCTAAACTCTGCCACCCGCTACCCACAGCAAGCACTGAAGTACCTGCGTAACAAGGTTGAATATCGCGAGCGATGTTTGAACACACAATTTAGCTCGGAACTAAATGACTCAAAAGATATTTATTTAATTGGCAGGCTAAGGCCCACTTGCGTCAAACAGTGGGTTAAATGAATAATTAAAGAGTTAAGTAACTCTGGGTTAAATGTGTAAATCGTTAAGGCCCACTTGTGTCGTATAGGATTAGCGTAACAAGGTTGAATATCGCGAGCGATGTTTGAACACACAATTTAGCTCGGAAATAAATGACGTATGTCTCAAAAGATATTTATTTTATTGGCAGGCTAAGGTCCACTTGCGTCAAACAGTGGGTTAAATGAATAATTAAAGAGTTAAGTAACTCTGGGTTAAATGTGTAAATCGTTAAGGCCCACTTGCGTCATATAGGGTTAGCGTAATTAACTCTGAGTTAATGAGTACCTCAGCGTTAAATAGATAACTTGCCTTGCACCACCGTGAGTTAAGTGTTAACTCTAGGTTAAAAGTTTAAATATTTAACTCGCTAATTTTGGTGGGTTAAGCGGTTAACTCTGACTTTGACATATTATTTCTGCGGATATCTATTCATCACATCAGTTACCCACGTATTTATTTTGCAGTGTATCTCTTTATTATACCTTTAATTTTGGTCTCTGAGTTTCGCTATGGATAGTGATATAATACTCGATGATTTATTTTCTGATAACACAATTTTTTTCGACAGAAGAGTTGAAACACGATAACATTATTTTAATTCGATGACAGAAAAGGATTTCCACAGAAGATTCAGGCTTCAAAAAACAGTGGTTTTGGTTTTTCTACAAACTTTGTCTAAAAGTGCATCACTTTTAGGCAGTTTTGATGGTCCACCACCTGTAGAAAATGAAGCAAATTGAAAAATAAGCTAAAATTATCTTAAATAATAGTTGGGGTACTGACACAATAGGTAATAATAGTGAACAGTAAGTGAATATGGGTTCATGAGGTGTATGAGATGTGTTTATACATACCTGTACCTAATATATCTTTTTTTGAGTCAATTTCATGCTTTTTTGCCAGTTTTTTTAATAATGTAAATTCATCTTGGCATATCTCTTGGGATACACCAATGGATTCTGATATTTTAGCCAGTTTTTTTAACAATGTAAATTCATCTTGGCATATCTCTTGGGATACACCAATGGATTCTGATATTTTAGCCAGTTTTTTTAATAATGTAAATTCATCTTGGCATATCTCTTGGGATACACCAATGGATTCTGATATTTAATAATGTAAATTCATCTTGGCATATCTCTTGGAATACACCAATGGATTCTGATATTGAATAATGTAAATTCATCTTGGCCTATCTCTTGGGATACACCAATGGATTCTGATATTTTCAGCCAATCACCAGAACCATGCTTTTCAATGGTATCTACGAACAATTTCATGCTTTTTAGCCAGTTTTTTTATTAATGTAAATTCATCTTAGCATATCTCTTGGGATACACCAATGGATTCTGATATTTTCAGCGAATCACCAGAACCATGCTGTTCAATGGTATCTACAAACAATTTCATGCTTTTTAGCCAGTTTTTTTAATAATGTAAATTCATCTTGGCATATCTCTTGGGATACACCAATGAATTCTGATATTTTCAGCCAATCACCTGAATCATACTGTTCAATGGTATCTTCGAGCAATTTTCTGTCCAATGCCACTGTAATAAAACGGATAAATAGTTGTTGGTAAATCAGTGTAAAATGGAATCATTTATTATGGTTTAAATTTTTACATTAGAATGAATCTTAAAGAGAAGTTGTTTCTTTTGGTATGAAATTAAGTTACACAAATGTAATAATTTATTTTGCTTACCTGGGATGCTCATTCTTGATGCAGAATGTTGTTTTTTGGCTTTCTTCTTAATGTTTTTATAACATTGCATCAGTCTTTCCAAGGCTCTAGTGTACGAAGTTGTCGTGGAGTTATACTCCTCAACCACCTATAGCCATGCCTTTTGCTTGTCTTGCAAGTTTTCACTATCAGTTTTTTTATTCTCGATAATGTTTTTATATATCACATAGATGAATACATTCAGCTGTTGTGAAGTTAGGTGCTCTTATGCGAGTTTTCTTTGTATTGCTATCCATTGCTGACGAACGTTATCACAAACTTGTATACTATATTCACCAATCACCACAAGAAACGATAAAATACCACACTAAAAAATAAAATTCTGTGTGACAATCAATATGGTTTTAGGGAGAAAAAATCAACAGAAGACGCGGTCTTAAAGCTTACCACACTTATAACTAACTACCTAGATAATGGCGAACGATGTGTAGGAGTATTCCTAGACCTTCAAAAAGCCTTTGATACTGTGTCAGTTCCAATTATTTTAACCAGAATTGAGAATGCAGGAATCAGAGGGGTGGCCTTGAAATGGCTTGCGGGTTGCCTTACCGATCGACAACAGAGTGTTAAAGTTAATGAATATGAAAGTGACGTTGGATTCAGCAAATTTGGCGTCCCGCAAGGAAGTACGCTTAGTCCATCTTTATTTCTTATTTATATTAACGAACTCTGTAAAAAAACTCTTCCAGGAATGGAACTTTTGATGTTTGCTGATGACACAGTCCTTCTTTTTCATGAAAAGTCTTGGCAGGCGGTTGCTGCTTTGGCTGAGTCTGGTCTTTCTAAAGTTACTTCTTGGCTTGAAGACAGTCTTCTGTCTCTAAATACTACCAAGACAAAATATTTATGCTTTAGCAAGGCAGCTTCGGCCGTTCCAGCCACTGATTTTTGCCTAACCATTCATACATTCCCCTGTAATCGTCTTATCAATCACTCAAATGTGAACTGTTGCTGTGACAAGTTGGCTCGAGTTGATAGTATTAAGTACTTGGGTCTAATGGTGGATTCGAAACTTACTTGGAGCTTACACACGACAACACTTGCATCAAGGGTGAGAAAAATAATCTACATCTTTAAAAACCTTCGAGCAGTTGCTAATCATACATTATTAATACAAACCTATAATGCATTATGCGAATGCATTATTAACTATTGTATTTGCATTTGGGGCAACGCTGCTAAAACTCATCTCATCGTTGTGGAAAGAGCACAAAGGGCTGTGCTTAAAGTTCTTATGTACTTACCTTACAGACACTCTCTACAGGTGCTCTCTGTAAGAAAACTTTTTATTTACCAAACTATAAGACGGTACCACAGAAGTGTAGTGCCCCACTTACCTATTACAAATAAACGAGTTGATCGATGTCCTGTTCCGCGTGCTCGTAGTAAGTTTGCTCATAAACACTTTGATGTTGTAGCTCCTCATCTTTATAATAAACTAGTTGGGGAGTGTAAAATTAGGAAATACTCAAATAAAAGTCTCAAAAAAGTAATACTCACATCAGCAGCTCAGCAGACTTGATTATGAGAACGTTGAAAGTTTGCTATCTAATTTTTAGAAAAAAATCTAGAACACGCACCCAATCCATTTTTTTTATCCTTTCACGTGCGTGCACACACACACACGCACACACCACACACACGCACACACCCTCAAACACAAAAACACACCCTGACACACACGCACATACACACACACACACACACACACTTTTCTATTATTTTTTGTTTTTTTTTTTCGAATTATTGCATTGTCATCGGTCTTTGACAGGTGTGCAAAATTTGAATGAAATCTGACTGTTTAAAGTGGGTCAAAATAGCGTCCAAAGGAGTCGGTTACAAACATACAAGTGAAGCTAATATAAAGCGTATAATAAAAAGGAGATACAGCGTCAGACGGACTGATTTTCACAAACTTTAAAACATTCTTGGCTACATACAGGTCTACTTGAGAACCTCTTCGTTTAGAAGTTGTCAAAAGAGAGAATTTCATTATAATATAATTTATCTATTTGACTATAATGACAGAAATATGTATTTGTTTCCAGTGTTGCCTTGTAAGGAGCAGACAGTTGCCCGGAACGACGTCACTCCGGACTACTGGCTGGACGCCGTGTCTCTCCACTACGGCACGCTGCGGAGAGACTCCGCCGGACGCCGCGCGCACTTTGAGCTGCACTTCGCTCTACAAGCTGACGGACGCGTGGATGTCGACCTGTCGGAGAGAGAACACTACTCGGGTAACCGATACTCACTAAGTAAGTACATACACCCACGTGATAACACTATTGCTAGAATCAATAAATCAAATAGAAGAATGTGGTTACAAACCAACCGTGTTTGTACATTACTAGCTGCGGGACCGCGGCTTCACCCGCGACAATGATGACAAGTATTTTATTACACCATGTTTCATCAAAATCAGTTCAGCCATTTCAGAGCTGATTGGCAACAAACATCCATACCAATATATAAAAGTGAAACGTTGTCTGTTTGTTTGTTTCTTTGGGGAGTTTTAACGCAATACCGGCTGGGCGGATTTTGATGAAATTTGGAATAGCTTATACCCTGAAATAACTCATAGGATACTTTTTCTCATCATAATCATCCTTTACGCTCAAACGGCCGAACGGATTTTCATGAAATTTGTTTTGGAGATAGCTTATACCCTGGAATAACACATAGGATACTATTAATCATCATCATCAACATGATCATTATAATTCACTTTTAAACGGCTGAACGGATTTTGATGAAATTTGAAATAGCTTATACCCTGAAATAACACATAGCATACTTTTCCTCATCATAATCATTATTATCAGCATCATCATCTATAACGCTCAAACGGCTGAACGGATTTTGATGAAATTTCGTTCGTAGATACCTTATACCCTGGAATAACACACATTATTCAATAAATTATTCATCATCATCTTCAACATGATCATTATAATTCACTCTCAAACGGCTAAACGGATTTTGATGAAATTTGGTTTGGAGATAGCCTATGCCCTGGAATAACACATAGGATACTATTCATCATCATCATCATCCCTCACGCAAGTGAAACCGTGGAGCGCAGCTAGTACTTCATACATTATACTTGTACACTCATACTTGTGCATTAATAGTAATTATTAACACTCGGATGATATTAAGTAACAGCTTGTTGTGTGATTATTGTCAACAGTGGTTGGAGTGGACAGTCCCCAACGCACGAAGTTGTGGTATAATGGCGTCAGAGTTCAGTACATCTCCACTCCCGACATACTTTCCGCGACTGAGTTCCGGTCGTTTTATATTAAACTAGAGGACGGTAAGTTGCACCTGTTCTTAAATGTTTGTGTGCAAATCTATCTATACTTATAATAAAGCAATAGTAACAACGAAATAGTTTGTACTACTGGACCGATTGGGATGCGGTTTTCACTGTTCGATAGCTTGTTTGACTTAAAAACATGTGTACTTGGTATCTCAACCCAATGAGGAGAAGCTGAGCAATTGATAAAACCTTTTTGACGGCTGAAGGAATTTTGATCAAATGTTGGTGTATTGGTATTTCAGGTCTTGGAATAGTACATAGCGTACTCTTAACCTAGAGAAATGAGCACGCGTGCGAAGCCGCGGGTACAGCTAGTAAATAATAATTAATCTAAGCTAGAACTACTCTACAAAGTCCTCCCTGGAGCTTGCATGCACAGTACATAAAGTATTCTAAATTTAAAGTGTTAATGCTTCACTCGTTTGTTAAGAGGTGTAGAATACGTATTTTTTAAACCTTCTTGGCCGTCAGACAGTTTTAAATCGATTGCTCGCTTTCGAATCATCGGATTAAGATACCAAGTACTCCAGTTATTAAGTCAAAATCTAATCTTTCCAACATGCAAAACCGCATTGCATTCAGTTCAGTATTTTTTATGTGATGCGTCAACAAACAGACAAACAAACAAACAATTAGACAGACTGACACTATTTAAAAAGATGTTATGTTCGTGTTCAGTAGCTTATTCAAAGTCCCAAGAACATATTGTTGTAATTATGTTCACTGTACAGACATGTTGTAACATACTGCTGTGCTATAAGTACAGTTATATAGAGAAGTCGGTGCCGATATGTACAGACATGCTGTGACATACTGCTGTACTATAAGTACAGTTATATAGAGAAGTCGGTGCCGATATGTACAGACATGTTGTAACATACTGCTGTACTATAAGTACAGTTATATAGAGAAGCCGGTGCCGATATGTACAGACATGTTGTGACATACTGCTGTACTATAAGTACAGTTATATAGAGAAGCCGGTGCCGATATGTACAGACATGTTGTGATATACTGCTGTACTATAAGTACAGTTATATAGAGAAGCCGGTGCCGATATATACAGACATGTTGTGACATACTGCTGTACTATAAGTACAGTTATATACAGAAGTCGGTGCCGATATGTACAGACATGTTGTAACATACTGCTGTACTATAAGTACAGTTATATAGAGAAGTCGGTGCCGATATGTACAGACATGTTGTATCATACTGCTGTACTATAAGTACAGTTATATAGAGAAGTTGGTGCCGATATGTACAGACATGTTGTAACATACTGCTGTACTATAAGTACAGTTATATAGAGAAGTCGGTGCCGATATGTACAGACATGTTGTAACATACTGCTGTACTATAAGTACAGTTATATAGAGAAGTCGGTGCCGATATGAAACTCAACCGAGACATAAGTTCAAAAACTAAAAGTAAGGTGAAACAGTATCTCACACGCTTGCGATGAAGACGAATCTATTGATACGGACCAAGTTTTTAGCTTAACCACATAACCCTTCCTTTGCTTCACCATACTTGGGTAAATCAGACTAATAGTTATTTATTATGTTATAATAAGCGCAACGCTATGGTGGAACATCCACATATATACATATTATTTAGACTGATAAACTTATTACCCTTCCTTTTCTTCGCTGTATTCGGGTAAAAATACATAGTGTAAAAAACTAAAACCTGACTAGGGTCGGGTCAAAATAGTCTAAGTCACTTCAATGAAACGGAATAGATTGATACCTCACTTGTTAAAATTGGACCAAGTTTTAATATTAATGACATAACTTTTCACTTGCTTCCCCTTCGGGTAAAATAACGGAGACCACACTGCCAAGCAAACGAGTGAAGCAAAATAAATGGCAACTGCGTACGTGTGCGTTAGTGGATAATTTGTGTTTTTTGTGGTTGATACACAATTTCATTACAAAAGACTGTATTGTTAGTGTTTTTTCGTGGTAGCTTGGCAGAATTAACTGTTAATAAAGTCGAAATCTTGCTGAGCTGTGGCGGCCGAGCGGCATAACTTGGTGTAAGTGTGTGCGTGAAGGTTATGCATGTGAGCGGATCGGCATATCTTTGGTGCTTCACTTTCTGTTTGGCAGTGTCTCCATATTTTTTTAACTTTCTTTATACTAATTATGATATTAATTTACTAGCTGTTCCCGCGGCTCTGCCCGCAGGTTGTTTGTTCTAAAGTTACCTGTGTGCTATTCCAGGACCAAAAGATCTTATAATATACAAAATACCAAATTTATTTTAGTTGTCAAATGGGTGTTTATCGACCCCCCCAACCAACCACCCCCAAAAACCCCCCCACCCTCCCTTGTTCTTGTTCTAATATTAACATTAATCATTCAGGTAAACTGCAGTTCGGCAAGGAAGGTGACCCTCCACTTATCTCACACTCTGGCGTTTACCTTAATTCACTAAATTTCTATCGATTTGATACGTTCGGGGGATCAACAAGTATACGTTTCTGTCCTGTTGCTGCTGAAGGTAATTATTATACAAATAGTTCAGTTACTGTAATTGCATCCTGTAATGTAAATATTGAATGTGAATTAGAAACAAATAATAGGAACAATAATTATACTGGCCAAGTGCGTGTCGCACTACACACAGTGTAGGGTTCCGTAGACAGATTTTCTTACATAACTGAAAACGGTTCATCTCAAAATAAGGCAGATGAAAAAATGTATGAAAACGATAATTCCTTTAACCTGCCACTTGTGTAGTGCATTCTACTTACATATTTGGTGCCACTCGTGCCAGTTCTACTTACATAATATTTGGTGCCGCTCGTGCCAGTTCTACTTACATAATATTTGGTGCCGCTCGCGCCAGTTCTACTTACCTAATATTTGGTGCCGCTCGCGCCAGTTCTACTTACATAATATTTGGTGCCGCTCGCGCCAGTTCTACGCACCGAGTTATTCAACCTAAGATTTAAATAATAAGGAATATTACATGCTACATTTAATTACTTGAACAAATTTTAATAGGACATGATTTAATAAACATAAATCAAATATCCGTACCAATATATAAAAAGTCTGAAACGATGTCTGTTTGTTTGTTTGGCGAGCTTTCTCGCGATAAATTTAGAATGGAGGTTAACTTACACCCTGGAATAAAACATAGAATATATATTTTTCCCGGAAAATTGTAAGTTTGCAAGGGAAACCTGAGAAATTTGATTATTCGCTGTAAGGAACGGTTGCCATGGAAACGAAATAAAAAGTCTGTCAAAAAACATCAAGAGCATTGGGGTTATACCTACTTTTGCATTGGTTTTAAATATCCTAGAAGAACATAGGATGTTTTTTTTGCGATATACAGTAATCCGCGCGGACGTAGTCTCGGGCAGGAAAACTAGTATAAAATAAATTACATCTCGTTTATTAATCTTTACACTTATGTACTTAGAACTCCAGAAATTACCAAGTTTTTCTAATGCTTATTCTATTATATCAAAATAAAAATAACATACTTTTTGTAACTAAACTAGCTGTACCCGCGGATTTGCCCGCGTGGTAAAATTTAATATAAAAATAGCCTACATGTGTTATTCTAGGACCAAAAGTACCTATAATGTACAAAATATTTGAATTTTTTCAAAATTCGTTCAGCCGTCATATAGTTTTTTATTGATTGCTCGGCTTCTACTCTTCGGATTGATTCCACTAATATCGCAATCCGTTTCCACTCACATCGAGTCGTTTCCACTAATATCGCGATCCGTTTCCACTCACATCGAGTCGTTTCCACTAATATCGCGATCCGTTTCCACTCACATCGAGTCGTTTCCACTAATATCGCGATCCGTTTCCACTCACATCGAGTCGTTTCCACTAATATCGCGATCCGTTTCCACTCACATAAATAAAATAAAAATAAGTATATAAATATATTCGGAACCATTCCACACCAATTATCTAGCCCCAAACTAGGATACCCTGTAATATGGGCACTAGAAAACGGAAAAACAAAACATACATAAACATACATAAACAATGAGTATTACATGGAGTCGTACCCACTGATATCGCGATCCGTTTCCACTCACATGGAGTCGTATCCACTGATATTGCGATCCGTTTACACTCAGAATTCATTTAAATATTTTATTCTACCGGATCGCGCTATCGAATATAATAGAAATATTATCCCCACTAAATAAAAGTACTTTTTTGTAGCTAGTTATGAAAAATAATTATGAAAACGGCAGAAGGGAATAAAAAAGTTATTCGAGTTTTTCGAACCAAATTTCGGTCTTACAGATGTATACGTCACAAATGGCGATTTAAAAAGAGGTAGGTCATGTATTCAACGTCGGTGGCTACATACGGTAAATTGTGAGCTCTACAATCTGACGGTGCCTGGTTCGGACCTCAGCCAATAACTCATCAGTATCTAGTTAAAGTGATGAGTTATCACTGTACATAAATAATTATAAGGTTAGGTAGCCACCAAACGTATATGTCATATATTCATAAAATATCATAAATTACTAGACTTTTTCCGGTTTTCACCAAAGCGTAGGTTGATTTCCTGGATGTTTACGATGTTGTTGACAAGAAAACAAAAAGCAGTAATTTGAGCAGTACTGTCGGAGTTGAATTAATCTTATGTGATTTTTATAAAATATGTCCATCTAGGAAGATGATCACAGTCATGTTAACGACCGGTTGGCCTCGTGGCTAGTGATCCTAGGTACGTAATCAAACGGTCGCGGGTTCGAATCCTGCAAGGTGCAATCATTTGTGTGATGAGCAGAAATGTTTGTTTCCGAGTCATGGATGTTATAATATTCGTATATATGTATGTTTATGCGTTATCTAGTACCATAGTACAGGGTATCCTAGTTTGGGGTTAGTTTAAATGGTGTGGAATTTTCCCGAATATATTTATTTATTTATATTTATGTCTTTAGTAGCAATTGCAAGATTCTAAATTGGTCTACGCGTTTGGTCTATATAGTGCCACAAAGGAAAATGCATAAATAAATACATAGGCTGATAAACACAATACCTTCCGCTCAGTCGGGTAATAAAAAACTATTCACCTCGTTCTTTCTTGCTATCTTCTACTAGCTTCCCGCCCGCGACTACATCCGCGCGGACTACTCTTTATCGCCAAGAGAAGCATCCTATGTTCATCTAGGATATTAAAAACTATCGACCTCGTTCTTTCTTCCTATCTTCTACTAGCTTCCCGCCCGCGACTACATCCGCGCGGACTATTCTTTATCGCCAAGAGAAGCATCCTATGTTCATCTAGGATATTAAAAACTATCCACCTCGTTCTTTCTTCCTATCTTCTACTAGCTTCCCGCCCGCGACTACATCCGCGCGGACTACTCTTTATCGCCAAGAGAAGCATCCTATGTTCATCTAGGATATTAAAAACTATCCACCTCGTTCTTTCTTCCTATCTTCTACTAGCTTCCCGCCCGCGACTTCATCCGCGCGGACTACTCTTTATCGCCAAGAGAAGCATCCTATGTTCATCTAGGATATTAAAAACTATCGACCTCGTTCTTTCTTCCTATCTTCTACTAGCTTCCCGCCCGCGACTACATCCACGCGGACTACTCTTTATCGCCAAGAGAAGCATCCTATGTTCATCTAGGATATTAAAAACTATCCACCTCGTTCTTTCTTCCTATCTTCTACTAGCTTCCCGCCCGCGACTACATCCGCGCGGACTGCTCTTTATCGCCAAGAGAAGCATCCTATGTTCATCTAGGATATTAAAAACTATCCACCTCGTTCTTTCTTCCTATCTTCTACTAGCTTCCCGCCCGCGACTACATCCGCGCGGACTACTCTTTATCGCCAAGAGAAGCATCCTATGTTCATCTAGGATATTAAAAACTATCGACCTCGTTCTTTCTTCCTATCTTCTACTAGCTTCCCGCCCGCGACTACATCCGCGCGGACTATTCTTTATCGCCAAGAGAAGCATACTATGTTCATCTAGGATATTAAAAACTATCCACCTTGTTCTTTCTTCCTATCTTCTACTAGCTTCCCGCCTGCGACTACATCCGCGCGGACTACTCCTTATCGCCAAGAGAAGCATCCTATGTTCATCTAGGATATTAAAAACTATCCACCTCGTTCTTTCTTCCTATCTTCTACTAGCTTCCCGCCCGCGACTACATCCGCGCGGACTACTCCTTATCGCCAAGAGAAGCATCCTATGTTCATCTAGGATATTAAAAACTATCCACCTCGTTCTTTCTTCTTATCTTCTACTAGCTTCCCGCCGGAAACTTACAATTTTTCGGAATAAAAAGTATTCTATGTTATATTCCAGGGTATATACTATATTTATTCCAAATTTCAGCAAAATCCGTTCAGCCGTTATCCCGTGGAAGCTCCCCAAACAAGCAAACAAACAAACAGACAACGTTTCACCGGCAAGTGCAAGAGCTTCACAAGTCAAAGACACGTGACGTCACCAAATCTCACTCCCTCTGAATGAGAAGCCTCAAAGAAGCTCTTTGTCTCAGCAGTTGGAACTTAACAGACAGATGATTAAGTTTCAAGGAACACCAAAAAATTAGGAGTAAATTCACTAATAAATAATTTAAACCTTCTTGACAAGTACGAATAGGAACATGAATTTAAATGCAAGAGCATTGTTTTTTTTTAATTGAGGGCTTTAAGCGCATTTGTGCTGAGGTCTATTTTTATTTCATAATTCAAGAAGTTGTGACGCTGTGACGGACATTACATAGACGGACAGACCAGGTGATCTTAATCGAATACGGAACCTTAAAAACGAAGCACATGGCATAGTCTATAAATATTTATATATTTTCAGGGTCTTCATAAACAATTATTAAATTGTTTATGTCGTCATCCAATACAACGCTTCCGACTATTCGCTGGCCCTCGCGGTGCATCGTGCAGCTACTGACATATCACGCCGTATTGGATTACTCATAATGTTGATCATAGTCAAACAATATATATTTAATAAGTACCTTCTTTAACTGTTTTGTTTGGTTTTTATTTAGATCCATTTATTGTTTAACTGTAGCAGATGAAGAGCCATGGGCCGACTATACAATATGAGATCAGTAAAATATAAGAATCAGTCTTAACAGACCGAAAACGCGTGACGTACCTATTACCACTCCCAGCATTAGCTATTTTGTTTGTTGATCTCTAAAAGTTTGAAATTATATGTAGATATTGTAGGTCCTCGTGCTATGTCCTGATACTAAAGTTAGCATATACCTAAGTAGGGCCAACTGCGAGGTAATTTGTGGTAGTAGCAGTAGTGAAATTATGACCACCACTCCGACCGCAGCTGGCAACCTGAAATAAGAAACCCGAAGAAAGTACTGTCCACATTTGAAGAAAGAAAAATTATTGTTTTTATTAATACCCGATACGACATCACAGTTTGTGGTCCTGGCGTCACTGGCCAACAAGAATTGAATAAACACCTTGGACCTCGTCGTAATGATGGATCATCGTGTCAAGACGCATACATTGGTGCAGTGAAGGACTAGTGAGAGAGCAGTGTCTACTTGATGATTACCCAAAGGTACAACCGCGACGTGTTGATCGAGTTCAAATCGAGAATTATTATTATGTGAATTAAAATGGAAGTATGACAAATGAAAAGGAAGACTTCAAGAAAACATTAATCCAAAGAGAACCTGGAAGAAGGAGAAGAGTGACACGAAAACTGTTGATGAGCAAGAAAAATCAACCAGCCGCATCGCTTACAATTTTGGTTCGATATTGACGCACTGGGTATCTCAATCGAGCGAAAGCCTTGATCAAGTGACATTCAAGGGAGTTAACGGTCGATTTGAAGTAGATCTGTAAATAATGACGTCACGATACTACCAAGCAAAAAGATTGCCATGTGATGACTACGAGGAATCTAACGGAAGATCAATGGATGGCAAAACTGCATACACAGAATATGAACAAAGTTTCTGGGAAAAGGATACACAATAAGAAGCCAGATGCACATTGCGGCGACAAATCCCAACAAGCCGAAGCACGTCAGGATGGTAATTGACACAAAAGCACGTGCAAACGATGATTGAC
Source organism: Alsophila aescularia (assembly GCA_946251855.1). Lineage (NCBI taxonomy): Eukaryota > Metazoa > Arthropoda > Insecta > Lepidoptera > Geometridae > Alsophila > Alsophila aescularia. The sequence continues at coordinate 63,132,182 of OX276374.1, forward strand.
TGAAAGATGCACTGCTTGACGAGTCAGACTTTCCAAATTCTACATGGAATCTTGTTCCGAATCAAAAAGAAGCCGATCACTGTCACCACTAGTGTAATAGCGATGTTGTTACAAGTGAAGATCAGCAGAGACCGCGGAAGTACTCCATGACTAGGAGGCAAACTCACAACTACAGAGAGTTGCAGCTGCTTGCGTTCAGTGCATGACACATAACCACTACTTGGATACTGGGTGGATAACTTCGAAAACGAGGAATTAAATGCGCTACAATACCCAAAGTGCAAGAAGTGCAACAGAGCAAGTATCAAACGAGGAAGTTGGAGTTCGATCCACACTCATCTTCTTATGAGATTAGGCAAGCTAAACATTTCGATGTTAATGCAAATTCGATGGGAGTAATTTGATGGATTGCGATGGAAACTGGCTCCAGATGAACTCGTTTTAAACTAGTTTTTAACACAGCTATGCATCGCGTTTCTGAAGACTTAAGGAAAACGTCTTGAATGCCGACCACACGAAAGGCATTAGGGGCAGTGATGTATGGGGTTGGTTTGCTGAGTACGTGCACGATCATCGGTAGATCATGCTGCAGGAGCTGTAGAAAAAAAGCGTATGTTGGAATGAACTACTACTGCCTGAGGATGTGACCACTTTCAACAAATAGCAAGTGGACTTGAGATACATAGTCGGTCTACTCCCCTTGTGATGCTGCAATACTACTAGTAAAAAACACTAACACCAGCGAATAAGCATTCCATATGGCCAAATTTAACGTAATAATATCGTAGTCACAGGAAAGGACAAAATCGTGCTTTAAAAGATATGAATATCCCTTGAATGGAACTTTAAACCCTTCTTATTCGTGCCCAACTTGCCGTGAATATTGCCAAGGGACTGCAAATGAAACCCGAAGTGGTATTATGGAGAAACAACAAAAACCGTATAACACTGCATAATCTCTTCTTAAATACACTTTATATATGTCCATAAACTTTGCGATATGGCAGAGCTATCTCAAGTAGAACAATAGTGTTGAGTGCCTATGATACAAAATGTAGCCAACGATACTACTCACGCAAAAAACACCCTTTTCCGAAGCAATGTCTGTGGTTTTGGATCCAACGTTTCTTTACGAAACGGCATACTGTTGCCCAAAGAAGAAGAAACGAGAACAAAACATGTTAGAGAGAATATGAATATGAGAGAGAGTATGAACAACTCGCATGAGCATACGCCTACATGCTTACTTTCATCGACAAATTTCGGCAACGGCTAGAATGATGACAAAACATAAATAATTTTCCTCTAAAAAATATCAATTTTGAATTAAAAAATAGACCTCATAATGAGTTCTACCTTTTTAAACATTTTGTTTTTTGAACTAAATTGGTTCAGCAGTTTTAGAGATATGAGGCAACAAACAAATAAAAATAGCAACGACTTGAGAACCTCCTTCTTTTAAAAAGTCGATTACTAGAAGAGAACAAATGCCAACTCTTCAGGAACACAATAATATGTACCCACATATTGTGAACAATCTACGACAGCGGTACTGGATACTGCAATTTCTCTCGTCGGTCCAAAATGTTTGGCACGAGTGTAAGTGGTGCAAAGTAAGGAGAGCAAACCCGGCAATACCCGCGCAAGGAACCCCATGCTTGGATTAATACTCCCACGAGGCCAGTCGTGCATTATGGAGTCGACTACTTTGGCCCAGTTGTACTATTGGAAGGCGCAAGGGGAAGCCATGGAGAATGTTATTCCCTTGCCTCGTCACGAGAGCGGTTCACATGGAGGCCATCGCTACTCTAAGCACGGACTCAGCCATCATGCCTGTGACAAATGGCTGCGCGTGCGCACCGCGTCAGTACTAAATATAAATATTTGCCTAAAGTGCTGTACTACGAAGTTACTTTGGTTTGTATATTGAAAAACTAGTGTATTCCAAGTTTAAAAGTGAAATGATTTATAAAAAATACCGGTTAAGTGCGTGTTAGACACGCATAGACGGATACGTAGCCACCCAACTTTGAAAATAGCATCGGTCCAATAGTTTTTAGTTATACACAAACAATTTTTTTTTACTGTAAGATTATTTAGACTCACTATGGAATTTGTTTCGAGTTCACGCGGACATCAAATGCGTTATCTTTCTCGGCTATATTTCCAAGACTTTGTTTCAGAATGTCCGATTAAAGTTCCGGTTAAGCTTATATGAACTAAACTGTTAAATAAACTCTGTTCTTGCTTTTCTCAATCAGTGAACAGGCTTACATAAAGTTACATAAAGTTTCTACTATTTTATATGGCAGATCAAGTGGTCACTAAAATTGTATTAGTTGGTTAGGCAGTTTAACTGCTGATGTTTTGTATTAATGTGACGTTGCCATTCCGCTGTCCGAGTATCTTACGACTAATTATATGGAGGGAAAAATAGATTGTCAAGCGCGATGTTAGATAACCGAGGGTTTTATCTTCCACTTAATTTGTGTCATGGATAACAACGAGGTGCTTTAATAGCACATTCTGAAACAAAATCTAAGGCAAAGTGTTAATTTTAATAATTTTAATTTATTTTAAATAAAAGGTCAATTTACTTGTTATATTATTTCATTGTATTATACTGGGTACAGTATTGTAGGTACCTAATACGCTTTATTCTGTTACTAGCTATACCCGTGGCTTCGCACGCATGGTCATTTCTTTAGGTTATCAGTACCAGTATGTGCTATTCCAGGACCTAAAATACCAATAAACCAATATTTGATCTAAATTTCTTCAGCCATCAAAAATATGTTTATCAATTGCTTGGCTTCCACTTATCTGATTGAGATATCAATTACATCAGTTTTAAAGTCAAACCCTAAGCTATCTAACAATGAAAACTGCAAAGCAATCGGTCCAGTAGTTTTTACGTGAGGCGTTAACAAAAATACAGACAAACAGAAAAAAAGACACGAATTAAAAAAAAATGTTCTGTAGCTTATTTTAAGAACCCTCGATCAATTTTTTATTTGACTTCCTTATCCTTGTGTTTACTATTGCTTTATTACATGTATAGATAGAGGACTGTGCCAAGTTGCATCAAAATCCATCTAGTAGTTTCAAGATACGTGTTCTTTTAAATAACTTTCAACCTCTATCCTGCGGGAACAGTTTAATTTTTCGGGATGAAATGTATCCAATGTCCTACCTTATAGTATGAACTTAAATCATACCAAGTTTCATTTGAATTTATTTAGTGGTTTCGACGTGATGCACGGTCAAGATACAGACAGACAGACTGACAGAAATAATGAGAAAAGAGAACAGTTTTGGCTTCAGTGTCAACATGGTATATACTCGTACCATTGATTACGTCAAAATTAACACTACTTACTTTGGACCCCTATCCTGCAGGAACCCTTATTTTTTTTTGGAATAAAATGTATCCTCAATTAAAATTTAGGATACTCATCATATAAACTATAACTATGCATCAAAATCTGTCCAGTATTTTCAGCGTAGTAAGTGTTCTTTTAAATAACTTTCAACCTCTATCCTGCGGGAACCTAAAATTAAATGCGGGGAAATTAACTTTTCGGGACGAAAAGTATCCAATGTCCTACCTCGTAGTATAAACTCAAAACATACTATATTTCATTTGAATTCATTTAGTAGTTTTGGCAGCGTGATGGCGGCCAAGATACAGACGAAGAGACAAATTTAAAAAATACTGCTTTAGCTTCAGTATAGAATACAGAGAAATATCCAAAAAAAAAACAAAATGTCTTCAATGTACAGAATTTCAATCCATATCCCGCAGGAACACCTTTTTTTTCGAGATATAACGTATTTTTATTTTTTATCCATCATATAAGCTATGATTGTGCCAAGTTGTATCAAAATCGGTCCAGTAGTTTCAGCGTGATACGTGTTATTTAAAATAACTTTCCACCCCTATCCTTATCTAATGTCCTACCTCGATGTATGAAATTAAATCATACCAAGTTTCATTTGAACTCATTGAGTAGTTTTGGCGTGATGGGCTGTCAAGATAATGACAGACAGACGCACAAACAGACATACAAACAAAAATGAAATAAAAAACTGTTTTGGATGAAGTACCGCATATAGAAAAGCCTGCAAAAAAAATAAATATCTTCAATGTACAGAATTTAACCTGTTACAGTTTTATTATCTATATAGATAGATTTTAGATAACACTCTTTGAGATTCTAACCTCCCTCAATCCTACTCCCGTTCCTGTTAGCGCAGACTTAGGGTCAGAGCAGACTTAACGCCCCAGAAACGGATCGGCACCGGGACGCCTCGCTTACGGCTGGTTGACGGCTAGGCGTCCACCCGGCTACGGCGTAGCGACGCCTCCCATAGGGCAAGGCGGTCTGGCTGACTTCTAGACTTGGTGTATTCCCAGTAGTCCCGCTATGGTTGTTCAGCATGTTTTTTTGTAGTTTTTTTGGGGGGATTTTAATTCCCTAAATTTAAATCCCTGATTAATGATGCAAAGAAGCACAAACGTATAATTTGGTACAAATATGTAGCTAAATTTATATATTAAATCCTCATTTATGATACTTATTAATTTTGTGTGATTTTAATTAATTTTTCAGACTCCTATATATATAAGCCTTTATTTATAAGCCTTTATTTATTTTATTTGAACATAATAGCCTAATTGAAAATAAATTAGGAGTTCGCGCATTGTTTATCTGATTAATATATATATTAATGTTAATATTTTTACAAAGCCTCAAAATATTTTGTATGCGTTTAAAAGTTTCAGACAATCATTTTCGACCTTTTTGACATGGACTTATTTTTTAACGCATTGTGACTAAATGAACACAGTAAATGCAGAATCTGACTAAATCTGATTAATATTGAAAGACCGTTTGCCCGGCTTGGAAACGGTCCTCCTTCTCAGGTAAAGGCGAGGTAATTTAAACAAGATGGTTAATTCAATAACAAACGGCTTTATTACAGTAAAAATATACACATATGTTATCAAAGCTTAGTTCTCTCCCCTGTACTGAGGAATTCTAAAAGTATTTTTCACTTAACAAAGTTTGTTCTGCATCATAAATGTGACCTACACAGCTAATTTTATCTTACGATTCAAATAATAAAACTATGATTACAAAACTCTCATACATAAATAGTACATAAATTTGGCCTGTACGATATGAATTTACATTAGAACTGCAGAATCCTAGACTAGTAAAAACTTAGAGAGACAGTGGTCAGCAGTTCATCATATACCGGTCACAACGCAACGGAATGCCGTCTATGCCTAAGCACGTTCTAAATCAAATGTATTTGTGCAAACAGGAGTGTGTGTGTGTGTGTGTAAGGTTGAGTTTCCCAGAGGGATGTAAATCTTTGAAACAGAAAGTATCTTTCAAACTATATCCTAACACGCAACAAGACGAAGGCTTCCTTCACTACTGCAGCTCGCTGACTCGAAATGATTTGGAATGAACCAACCTGGAAGCTTCCCGGGTCGACGTACTGTCGACTCGCGTGCCGCCGCGGACCGCCTCCTTTACTCCACTCGTTCAGCTCCTCGTACTCTCCACGAACGGTGCCTTCCGCTCCTCTCGAATTGTTTCTGCGTCTCCCACAGTCGGCGTCTGGTGTCTCTCACGTTCGGTGTCTTCCATGGGACAGATGGAGCTCCCGCACTATCGGCTGGTGACCCCCGGAGATCGGCGCAACGGCAGCTTGCAGTGATGATGGCAGCGCGGTCGTCCGACGATGCTCGGCTACTTCCTGAAACCCACGTTCCTCTGTGTTTAAATGGTGCCTCGCGGTGCCCGCCTTAGATAGTCGCGGCACAAAATCAAAACAGATATTTCGTTAGAACACTCCTTGAACCACGGGATATCTCACTAACCTGGTTTTTGCTCTCGCATACTTATTTCGCTGGTTACCAAGTAGTCACGGTTTCCGCGCTTCGTTCTGTACGCTCCTCACTGCGTATCTCGGTCGCTCCGTTCACATAAAAGACTGCGTGCCCGCTGCTGGCTGCGAATTAAGACCCATAAACACAATGTCGATTTCGCACAGAACATCTTACAGAACCCAGGAACAAACAAATTTCTAACCTGCGCCGATCTCCATCACGTGAGTGTTAATAGGCACTGCAGAAGTGGTCTTGATATCATGTGAAATGGCGTTGGTGAAGGACAACTTGTCTCCGGGCAAATAGAATATATCTAAGAATTTCGCACATACTTCGTGTAAGGTTTGTGTTTGTTCTTGATTCAAATGAGACACGCGGAGTTGGTCAAGTACTTGATTTGTTCGTGAATGTGCATTAGGGGTAGTATTTTCATTACAATAGGATACTGTTTCAACTTCGCAAGTTGTTAAGTCGTTTGCTATAAGGGGGACGAGATTGAGTTTTAATGTGGAATCAATTGTAATGGGGTGTTCTGCGGTATTAACTACTGAGATGTTAACGCGTAAATTGGATTTTACTTTGACTATACAATTGGCGACTAACAAAGATTCAATAGGTTTCTGGTCGATGATAAGACCTTCCTTAAGCTCGGGATTGGAAAAACAACATTCAATTACTGTTTCAGTTCTTGGAGGAATAGTGTACACGCGCTCGTTACATATGATGTGAAATTTAGCATCATTAATTTTCAGGATACTTTTGACGTAATCTATATTACTTTGTTGGTTAGATAGCAGGTCGTTTCCTATTATTCCATCGTAAGGTAGTTCAAGGTCGGGAATGACATGAAAATGATGATTAGTTGTAACATCATTAGATAAATATGTAATAGGAATGTGTCCTAGTGTCATAATACAATTATCATTTGTTGAGTCTATACCTTTTATTTGAATTTTATGTTCAATGATTCTAGGCATTTTATTCATTGCAGATATTTTTACTAGGCTTATAGTAGCGCCTGTGTCGACTAAGAAAGTCAGTCATAGGTTTGAAGAAACTGAAGTTGGAAGCTTGATATAAGGTAAGTATCGCTTTTTTGTATATTTTGAAATTTCATATATATAATCAAGTTTATTTTTTGTTTCATGACCATTTGAATCATCACTGTGGGTGAGATTTTCAACTTTCGCATCGCATTCGCAAGATTTGGAAGGTTTATTTATTAGAAAACTGTCAGTTTGGGGCTGGTTACCCTGTCGGTGAGTTTCCGGAATTACAATGTTAGTATTGCGTTCACAGGATTTAGTGTGTTTAATTGGGAAACTGTCGGTTTGGGGCTCGTTAACCTGTCGGTTAGTTTCTGGAACTGGGATATCTGTATCGCGTTTACAGGACTTAGTATATTTAATTGGGAAACTGTCAGTTTGGGGCTGGTTACCCTGTCGGTTAGTTTTTAAAACTGGGACATTAGTATCGCGATCACAGGATTTAGTATTTTTAATTAGGAAACTGTCGGTTTGAGGCTGGTTACCCTGTCGGTTAATTTCTGGAAATGGAACATTAGTAGCGCGTTTACAAGATTTGGATACGGTGAGATTCAGTGAATTCGTAGGAATCAGCGTTTTTGATTGAGTCATATCAATTTTCCTTTCTAATTTTCCCGCACGATACCGGTCGGGAAAGCCTGTTCGTTTAAATTATCATGATAGTTGAACTCGAGACCTTCTGTGTCCGGTGAATTGATGGAGTTTGTGGGTTGGATTTGCCTCTGGAAATTATTTGGAGGTTGGCGACTTATGCTTTGTTGGTTTTGGGACTAGTTAGGTTTTCTGTTGTTGTTGTATTCCCGTTTTCTGCAGTTTTCAATTTTGTGACCTATGTTTTTGCAATACCTGCAGACGGGAGCATTGAAATTCGGTCTGGGTTGGACTTGGTCTTGAAACGGCGGCCTTGAGTATGGTATGGGATTGTAACTTTTAAACTTTCGCGATTCGAACACATAGTTATATATTTACAGGACTTAATCGCACTGAAAACTTAATATTTATTTACCTCGACGTTTCGATCAAGTTGCATTGATCGTGGTCACGAGAAGACTGAAGTAGCGGGTGTCAGCGTCGAGAAGGGCGAGCGTTGTCTCCAACTACCCGCATTTGGTTTTGTAAAACTGGGATGGTTTTCTAATGTTTTGTTTTGGTATGGGATTATTATACTGCCTGCATTGTACAGGACGATTGGTGTTAAATATACTTGTAGACTGTCCTACATTTGTTCTGTTTATTATGCCTACAATTTTTTCTTCGGCTGTGGCGAGGTTTATGGCCTCGTTCAAAGTGTAAGGGTCCCTGCATCTGACAACTGTTGACAACTGCGGTTGGAGACCAATCGTGAATACGTTGAGAGCTAAGTCCTGCATAGCGGCTACACGGCCAATAAGTTCGTCCTTCTTTGTAGTGGGAATTGAAATATTTATTTCAGTTAGAAGTTTAGCCAGACAAGCCTCTACTCTAAGAGAGTAGTGGCTAACAGACTCGTTGCGACCCGGTTTGCATTCCTGAAGGTCTGACAGTAAATATGCGTAATGTTTCGCGTCACCAAATTGAATTTTCAGGAACTCCTCGAGCTGGGACCATTCGGTGAAATTCTTAACGGCGCATACCGTCTCGGCTTTACCTTCTAGACTTTTCAAAATGAACTTAAAGAGAATATCTGTTTGGGAGTCTGATGCAAAGTTAATTGCATTGCGGCAATTATTCAGAAATGGAGTTAATTTTTCCCGAGAACCGTCAAATTTTCCAATAAATTGTAATAAAACTGATAAGTTGACGTCTGCCATTTGATAATGAGAACTTTCGTCTTTTACGCCGTCGGTGTCGGACATGGATAAACAATCTTGAAAGCAAAAGTCCGTAGTCTAAATGTAAATCACACAATACAAGGTTATAACTCTATAAAATAAAGAAGCTTAAAAACGGTACAGAGGCAGTGCGAGCCAGTCGCTTATCAGTTCTGAGAAATTTTTCTTGAATATAAGGCACTCATTACACTCTAGATATTTGTTAACCAGTTAGATGCTAAATGAAAATATGGGTTATGATTTTTGAAGCACAATATAATATGTAAGTTTGTAGATATCATTTTCTTCCAGAATAGCAGTCAAAAGTCATAGGAATTAAAATAACTCACAGGCTTAGCAGGAACAGGAGCGTATTTTGACCTTGTAGGATGCAGCGAGCTGGAGGTAAGTGTGGACTTCTGTCTTGAGATTTAGCAGCTGAGTTGTACCAGGCGCTCCAGGACGTTGAGATGCAGATGATGCGAGTTGACGACGAAGTCAGGATTTCCAGGATTTCCAGAATTTCCAGGACACGGCGAAAGAAGTAAGTTGACGAAGTAGTTTTCTCCTTTTCTAGATTTAAGGGATGCAGCGGGAACTTCAGTGGAAGAGAATTCCAGTTCTTCAGGATTCGGTGATGGTAAGTGTGCGGCGACACTTATTTCCTCAGGATACAGAGTCCAGTTTTTTTTAAAATTTAGAACTTTGCACAGATTTAGAACTTTTTGCACTGTTTTTTTTTGTAGTCCGGGGATTTTATATCCCTTTACGCTGCCACCATTTGTTATCCGGGATCATGGATTTAATGTTTTAAAAAAGAAAACTTTGAATCACAAAAAAATAAATTGTATTATTTCAAATAAATTACAAATTAAATTGGATTTAGAAAAAGGACGAGTACTCTGTGAAAAGGTTTTAGATCGTCTGACTGTGATGAATAATGAACTGATGACCTACTATTGCAAATATGCTAATGAAGCACCTTTCATCTATTATTGCACAGTGCGCTCGATGAGTCGCGCGCCGTGTGCTTAACGATAAAGTACATACTTACGTAAAGTTTTTGTCAAATTTTATTCTTTTCTTAATTATGAATACCAAGGGGAAAACTAGAAGGTACTGCATAGCATTTGGTCTGACCAATCTCGTAAAATACCTACATACCGACATTTTATTACGTAGGTAGCTATTTCTTTTTCATTCATTATTAAGCATCGAAGTCAGACAGGCACCTTTTATTCATTAACGTGTAACCTATAATTATATAATCAAATAATGAGGTACTAGGTCTATTCTGATAAGAATGTCATTATATGTAGTTAATCGAACTATCAACATTTATAACAATAATTAATAATATAATTCATTTTTACACAATTGTTTATTCGGCTACAATATCTAGCTCATATTATATCACAGAATAATTACTAGTACAAGTACCTAGTCATATCTTGATACAACCCTACCGAGCGTAAAAGTGACACAGCGATTCTAAAACGATTAGAGCAATGCAAGCTCTCGCGCATTGTGATACGGTACATTCTAGCCTGCACGCAATGGGTGAGTGCCTTCTAGGTAAATATAATAGAAAGCTCGCAGCGCTGTGCGAGTTAAATTGCACTTTATTTCGTTGTAGCAAGAGTTGCTATGTATTTAAATTACTATACTCAGCTATCCTTCTGTACTTGTACTATTATTTATTCTGTGGTTGTAGCGAGAATCGCTATGTATTTAAATGACTCTATACTCAGTTGTCCTTCTGTACTTGTACTATTATTTATTCTGTGGTTGTAGCGAAGGTCGCTATGTATTTAAATGACTATACTCAGTTATCCTTCTGTACTTGTACTATTATTTATTCTGTGGTTGTAGCGAGGGTCGCTATGTATTTAAATGACTATACTCAGTTATCCTTCTGTACTTGTACTATTATTTATTATGTGGATGTAGCGAAGGTCGCTATGTATTTAAATGACTATACTCAGTTATCCTTATGTACTTGTACTATTATTTATTCTGTGGCTGTAGCGAGGGTCACTATGTATTTAAATGACTTTACTCAGTAATCCTTCTGTATTTGTACTATTATTTATTCTGTGACAGTACACAAATTTATCCGAAACTATTCGTATTTGCTATAGGCAATAAATTGCCCTACATAGGTATGGGTAAGATATAGGTAAGTAAGACTGCTTAATTTCTCATTGTTTATATTTATATATCACCTGTGATTTTTGTAATTTTCAGTCATGTTTGACCTTGCCTGTCTTTTTATCATCAGCTGTCATTTTTACATTTGACTGTAATTTTGGCATTGCCTGTTATTGTTGACATTGCTTATCATTTCTGATATCAGCAGTCAAAATAGAGTAACTAGAGGTTTTTATGCCATACATATGTTATCTGTTGCTATGTTGCAGCTATCAACCATTTATAAATTAAATTTTTGAAATGTTTCAGTTTGTTCACATATTAATTTTACAAATATTTCGAATAAATAACATTCTTCGGTAACATCATAGTATATAGATTATATTGAAGTGCGATATAAGAGGCTGCAACTCCAAATATAGAGAAGAACGCCCTAAATTATCATCTCACAGGAGAGTGATTATGATTTCATCTTTTTGTGAAACATACGCATTTATTCATGTCTGGGCTTAAAGGTTGAAAATTGTTACTTTCGAACATATTTGTCTAGTGTATGCATAATAAATTCAAATATTTTCTCAACTAGAAAATGTTGAACGATCATAGTATTGTGACGATTTGTTACTCTGGAAATAAATCGTTTTTGTTTGAAGATTAATCTGTTATCGATTTAAATAGAATTGTCGAGTGTAAGCTTGTGTTAGTATCATAAGTAGATCAGTACATGTCTCTGAACCATTTTAGTATGTAAATTATGTAATGACAAGGACATCAAATTAAACTTGTGTTTAACGACCAGGCATGACGTTAATTATCATCAGTAACTGTGATTGACTGCTTAATTTAGAACTTTATTACTTAACTTATTTTAGCTACAATGTTAAAATACAAGCTGTGCCCGAGAATCGAAATGAGAACGTGATGTTATTATTCAAAAAGCTATGTGAAATTGTGAAGTTTCATATTGAAGACGGCGGCATCCATGCTTGTCGCAGAGTGGCTAAAATGGATAGTACTTCCAAGCGGCCAAGGAACATCCTGGTTACCCTGGCTTCACCCCGGATGAAGGACTAATTACTTTCTGCTGTCCAGACATTTAACAAGGGGCAACCCAAAGATACCCTCAACTCACGACATCTAGGGATCACCGAAGAAACACAAAATTTATGTAGTCGAACATCTCTTACCAGAATGCAAGCAGCTACATGCTGCTGCCAGGAAGTTTGCCAGGGACAAGCTATAAAAATATGTTTAGGCCAAATATGGGCGAATATATCTGCGTAAAGATGATAATAGCGGGAGCATTTACATCAAGAACTTCGAGGCGTTGGATAAATTGCCTAATGTACTTTAAAGTACTTTAAATTAATTTTTTGAAATGTTTCAGTTTGTTCACATATTAATTTTACAAATATTTCGAATAAATAACATTCTTCGGTAACATCATAGTATATAGATTATATTGAAGTGCGATATAAGAGGCTGCAACTCCAAATATAGAGAAGAACGCCCTAAATTATCATCTCACAGGCGAGTGATTATGATTTCATCTTTTTGTGAAACATACGCATTTATTCATGTCTGGGCTTAAAGGTTGAAAATTGTTATTTTCGAACATATTTGTCTAGTGTATGCATAATAAATTCAAATATTTTCTCAACTAGAAAATGTTGAACGATCATAGTATTGTGACGATTTGTTACTCTGGAAATAAATCGTTTTTGTTTGAAGATTAATCTGTTATCGATTTAAATAGAATTGTCGAGTGTAAGCTTGTGTTAGTATCATAAGTAGATCAGTACATGTCTCTGAACCATTTTAGTATGTAAATTATGTAATGACAAGGACATCAAATTAAACTTGTGTTTAACGACCAGGCATGACGTTAATTATCATCAGTAACTGTGATTGACTGCTTCATTTAGAACTTTATTACTTAACTTATTTTAGCTACAATGTTAAAATACAAGCTGTGCCCGAGAATCGAAATGAGAACGTGACGTTATTATTCAAAAAGCTATGTGAAATTGTGAAGTTTCATATTGAAGACGGCGGCATCCATGCTTGTCGCAGAGTGGCTAAAATGGATAGTACTTCCAAGCGGCCAAGGAACATCCTGGTTACCCTGGCTTCACCCCGTATGAAGGACTAATTACTTTCTGCTGTCCAGACATTTAACAAGGGGCAACCCAAAGATACCCTCAACTCACGACATCTAGGGATCACCGAATAAACACAAAATTTATGTAGTCGAACATCTCTCACCAGAATGCAAGCAGCTACATGCTGCTGCCAGGAAGTTTGCCAGGGAAAAGCTATAAAAATATGTTTAGGCCAAATATGGGCGAATATATCTGCGTAAAGATGATAATAGCGGGAGCATTTACATCAAGAACTTCGAGGCGTTGGATAAATTGCCTAATGTACTTTAAAGTTAAATTTAAGTATAATTATTTACCAATCCTTTAGAATTAGTTCTATTCTACACCAAAATGTTGTTTTTTTATCAGAATATCAATAGGATTCGGTCCAAAATAACCGAAATATACCTGAATATATTAACCTGTAATTATGATATAATACGTCTATCGGAGACTAACCTGAACAGCAGTGTCTATGATGCTGAGTTATTTGAATCTCGATACAATATATTCCGACGTGATCGCTCTAGTACAGTGGCCCAATTACAGAACTTGGCTTCAATCAGATTGTCACTTTTTTATAGCAAAATCGACTCTATCGCAAAGCATTATTAAATTTGATGTCTCGAAACCGTCATGATCAACATTACGTAATCGCACTGCAGCTATTAGTAAAGGCGACGGTGGAGTAGTAGTAGTTGTCGCTGTTAAGAAAGGCATTGATGTTATTCGCCAATTTTCATGGGAAAGTAGTGTCGAAGACCTATGGTTGACTATCCTGCCCTGTAATGCAAATGATAAAACATTAAATATCTGTCTTTGTTAGTTGCCTCCTGATCTTCCGCGTGACTTGCTTGAATATTTTTATGATAATTGTCATAATACTATATTAAATATGAGTAATAATGTGGAGATTCTTTATATTGGCGACTACAATACCCCCGGCTTATCCTGGTCTAAGGAGCTGAACTCTTCCGCTATGATAGCTGGCTCGCCTCATGATTACAAATCTCATTTATTATACGACACTATAGCTCTATGTCAACTCAAGCAGTTTAATAGTATAGTCAATGCAAATAACCGTCTCTTTGATCTTGTACTATCCACAGCTAATGTTCAAGTATATGGTGCAGATCCACTTAGTCGACTGGATAGTCATCATCCCGCCATAATTGTGGATTTAGATAATAAAGCTGGCCTATCAGTTAAAACCTTAAAACCAAACTCTCGTAAACGCTTTAACTTCAACAAGTGTAAATTTGAGGAGGTAAGGGCTGAACTATCGAAAGTGGACTGGTTTTCTGAGCTATCTTCTGTCGATATTGATACAGATATGAATGTGTTCTATTCTATACTTAAAGATATTATAAGTAAATACACACCATTGTCCCAGAACAATAATGAAAGTTTCCCGCTATGGTTTAGCCCTGCACTCAAACGTTGCCTAAAAGCAAAGTTTAAATACCACAAACTTTTCAAAAAAATTGGTAACCCTCTTGACTATGATAGTTTTTCTTACTACAGAGCTAAAAGCAAATGCTTGATAGACTTGTGCTATAGAAACTACGTAGCCTCCATTAAGGATTCTTTGGATAATGATGTCAAGGCATTTTGGAGGTTCGTCAATGGTAAAAAGAATACTAACTCGATCTCTCTGACCATGAAATATGAAGGTAACTCTGTCACGAGGCGGTCCCAGGGTTTGGGTTGCTCCCACTAGCCCAGGACCCAAACCTCAGTGACACAGAATTACAGGAACTATTGGAAGCACAGGAACAGGAGATGATCAGACTTTTGTACTTTGACGATGCGGATTAAAATAACCTCTTATGTAGGTATTATCGTTTATATATTTACAAGTGTAATTCAACTGGTTATAAACTTATTTTATATCATATTTCCCTTTTGCTCCAAAAATCAATGTATGAATGACAGGATATTTGTATATAGAATGAATGATGACCAACTATCAAAATGAAAAGAAATGGATTATGAAAGAATTAAGAGATCAAAAGAGTATTATTATGAAAGAGGTTTTGACCTCGTCACAACTCTACGTCGGATCCGTCTGGAGTGTGTGAGCTATTTTCTAAATGCTTTTGCTCAGTCTTTGAAAGTGCTACTGGCATCCCGGATCCAGATGATTCTCTTAGTTCTAGTCATAACAACACCCTAAGTGACATGAATATTTCAAAAGAGGTCATCATAAGGAAAATAAAAAAGTTAGATATTAATAAAGGGGCCGGGCCCGGACGAAATTCCTGTTAAATTTATTAAAACTTGTGTTGATGAACTAAGCTTACCATTAGTAATCTTATTCAAACAGTCGATTAAGTCAGGTAGGTTTCTCACGCTTTGGAAGACCGCGCACGTTATACCAATCTTTTCATCGGGCGATAAGACTCAATGTGAGAATTATAGGCCTATTAGTATATTGTCATGTTTTGCTAAACTGTTTGAGAGTGTCGTGTATGATATGCTCTACAACCACGTTAAGCCCATTTTGAATCCGCAACAGCACGGCTTTGTGGCAGGCAAATCAACAACTTCCAACCTTCTCGAGTATAAAAATTACTTGTGCGGCGCATTTGCTAAGAGACTTCAGGTAGATTTCATTTATACAGATTTTGCAAAGGCATTTGACAAGGTAAACCACATAGTGCTATGTAAAAAACTGGCAGGTTTCGGAATTCATGGTTGTCTATTTCGATGGATTAAATCGTATTTAACTCGCAGAAGCCAGCTCGTTGCAGTGAAGGGTCACCTCTCTCAACCTATTACTGTCACATCAGGTATACCTCAAGGCAGTCATTTAGGACCTTTATTATTCGTTATGTATATAAATTATTTGATTGATTCACTATCATGCCATATGCTATCACTATCATGTCTATTTTATGCGGATGATTTCAAAGTGTTTACCGTCGTAAATAATTGTAATGATGCATCTAACCTGCAAAATGATTTAATAAAGCTCTCAAAGTGGTGTCATCGGAATTACATGCGACTTAATGTTGGTAAATGCTTTGTAATAAGTTTCACCAGAAAAACTCACAAGTTTATGTTCGATTATTCCCTACAAGGTGAAGTTCTCACGCGTAAGAATGTTGCGTAGGATCTGAGTGTATTTTTGGATGAAAAGCTTTAATTTCATAATCACTACGACCACATCGTCGAGCGGAGCTCTCGGCTACTTGGATTTATATCGCGGTCCACAAAACAATTTCGTAAAATAAAAAGCTTTATTTATCTTTATTATACACTCATACGTAGTATTCTGGAGTACAACTCATCAATCTGGTCTCTTTTCTACAATGTTCACAGTGATCGAATCGAACGCATTCAAAAGCGATCTCTAAATATCCTCAGCTATAGGTGTGGCATGGGACGTACACTAGCGTCGTACAGGGAACGTTTAGATTATTTTCATGTGACTCCTCTAGACGTCCGTCGCAAGTATAATGACCTTGTGCTGCTTCATAAAATAGTTCATTCCACTATGGATTCCCCTGCCCTCCTTTCCCTCTTAAATTTCAATACTCGTTTCAGGCTCCGAAATCGAAATTATAATATTTTCAGCCTTCAAGTTTCTTCTAACAATATCTCTCATTATAACCCAATAGTTAGGATGTGTCGCCAATACAACAAAATCCTTGTCTCCAACAGAGACATCGATATATTTCACCTTAAATTATATCAGTTCGCAAATTAGGAGCAATTTATTTGAAACATAACATTGTAATGTTAAATTAAATATTTTTATAACATGTAATAATGTCCTCTCTAGCGATAGTATTAGATAAAATTTAAACTAATAAGCTTCTAGGCATACATATTATTTGGAATGTAATCTAGATCATAACACTTACACTTAAAATTGTATCATGTAATGATTACTTTCTGTTTTGTGTGCTAATAAATAAATAAATAAATAAACTTTGCAGTGAATTGCATAAGATCCTGTCCCTATAATTAAGAACGTGCTTTTCAAAATATACGTACTGAAATATACTTTTATGAGTTTTTTTTATAGATTCGATCGATGATCAGGACCACACATGTTGTCCCAGGAAATAGTGATAAGTGGAGGTGACTACGATCAATTCTTGAATCCGTTAGCTATCAAGTAGTGTAAATCCAAAATTTAATTATGCATATTATAATATGCTAGATATGGAGCTGCAATACCAAACTACATCCCCTGATTTTGTAATCATCAGTTTTTTGGAAGCAAATTCATAGACGTATCCACGTCAAAAATAACCAAACTTTATTTAATTTTAAGTGCGATTTTATTTTGCATATTTTATAATAATAATAATATTATACTACTTATTGCAATAATGTATACATAACAGAAAAGGAATTACTGGTGGTCCCTACACTAGGTCAAAGCCTGTCGTGAGGACCTTTTATAATTTAATATCTATGTAACTATGATAAGAGCAACATAACAGGTTTGCAAAAGAATGACAGAAAAAACTAACTTCAAGTAAATAAAATGAGTGAAAAAAAATTAAAGTTTTAACTAACAATAAAACTTACCTATTATTTTTTCAACGATATCCGGAATCCATCTTGAGTCAAGTGCCTGTCTTTTTACGGTTTCTGGTCTCAGCAACTCCTCCCTTCGGCTTCCGGCGCCACCATCGCTTAAGTTTTGGCGGGCAAATGGCGGCGCTCGGAATGGAGCGCGGCTTTTAGTTCATTATACTTACTCACGATGTACCAGGTAGGCATTGCCTGGATTCCGGATATCGTTGGAAAAATAATAGGTAAGTTTTATTGTTAGTTAAAACTCTCTATTATTTGTTCTGAGCCGATATCCGGAATCCATCTTGAGCGATGTGTTTGTTATATCCTGGCAGCCAAAAGTTTTGATGCTAGAATGTGCTATGAAAGTAAAAAGCAAGATTAAATCAAGATTTTAATCAGTTATTAATAAGAAAACAACGTAAACTTCTAGTTGGTATTTAATTATTCACAAAACTATTACCGCACTGGGTAGCACTGGGTCAAAGAAATTTGATAAGGAAACAGAATTATTGAAATCATGATTTTCAGGATATATTTAATCAATCTACTGAGATTGATTAAATATATCC
The DNA here is from genome assembly GCA_946251855.1 of Alsophila aescularia. Taxonomy (NCBI): domain Eukaryota; kingdom Metazoa; phylum Arthropoda; class Insecta; order Lepidoptera; family Geometridae; genus Alsophila; species Alsophila aescularia. The sequence goes on from OX276374.1 coordinate 63,150,320, forward strand.
TTTTGATAATATGCTCTAAATGTAGGTTCTTGTCTCCAATTACCAGTTGCAAGTATCTGATCGATAGAAAAATGTTCTAACCAGTTGAGGGATGCTACCGAAAAACGTACCGAGACTGGCGAGGCTTTGACACCCGCGTCTCTGAGTACGGACTGGATCCAGCCGTCGATCACCGTTCTGGATGCTGGTTTAGGTTTTACTCTAGCAGTTATAAAAAGTTCTGATAACTTATTCTCGACGGTCTTGTGACGATCTGATTAGCTGACGAGTCCAATACACGCAGTCAGATTTTTGTTTGGATGTACCTTAAGTCTCCAACCAGATTGTCGGTAATTTATTTTATCTGTCTTTGATCCGAAGCAAGGCCAAAGTACAATCCCATTTTCTTCGTCTATGAATCTTTCCGAATCGACTCTTAACAGCGTGAGGTCGTGTACTCGTCGTCCCGATGCAAGTTGTAATAATATCGCAGTACGGCATGATACATTGTATAGGTTATTCTCATCCGGTGCGTTTTCTTCTTAGTACTGTAATAGTATTCTTGCATCGCAACTGAAATAGCCTTAAGTATAATGTTTGACGAAAAAGTTAGATGAAAACTCATTATTTCCTGATTTGTAAAAGTATTAATTACAGATTTGTGAACTAGTATTGCCCGGTAGGCCAAACCTTCACTGTTGTGTAGATATGCCAGGTAACGCGCTATCTGCTCAGGACCTGGATTCTTGTAGGAGATATCTTGTGAGATACACCATGCTCTCCATTTGTTCCACGCCGGTCTATAGGTGTTCATAGTGGATTTTCGCCAACTTGACATCAACTAGGATCTTTCATCGTTTGTCCAATCTTTGATCTCATCTATCCACCCGAAATCAGCCAACCTTCCAGATGAATATCGTGAATCTGGTGGATGCATCCCGGTCCTCGTGTCTATTAAAACTTGTGAGATCCTTGTGGGATTAAGGGATCTGGTAATGCTCTCGAATGGTGCGCGCTTGTAGGTTTGCTCTCCAAAACACCATCTTCCACTTCGAGGCAATCAGGATGTATTGACCTCTTGCTGTGTTCAGAAGGGATAACACCTGAGGAATTAGGTTTGGGGGAAGAAATAGGCACGCCAGTTTGTAATCTCGCTGTCGTAGGAACGCGTTGTGAAACAGCGCTTTCTGGTCCTGCGTATTTGCTGACACATACCTCGGAACCACGTGAGCTGTTTCCGAGCCAAATAGGTCCATTTCTGGCGTTCTTGAAAATGACGTCCGTCACCGTAATTCTCCGGTGCCATTCCGGGCAGGGTTTGCCTCTGTCTGGTTCCACCTTCGTTGTTTATATACACTACGACTGTACGGTTGTCTGTCACGAGAATTGCCGTCCTGTCCACTGTCCTGACATCGCCGTGAATCCTAACTGAGCGCCCCAGCCGAAGTCCGACGCATCCGTGGTGAGTAGATGTGTAGTCGGTCTTATAGGTATAGGTAGTGAGCCCTGTGCGGCCTCTCACCACCATATCATTTCGGGAAGTACAGGTTCCGGTAATTCTACCTGCCTGTGGGGGTGCGCTTTGGGAAGCCGACGGCTGTAGTACTGCAGGGTTCGACAGTGTAATCTCCCTGTGCGAACTACGAACGAGGCAAAGTTGAGTCGCCCCAGAAGTACCGGGCCTGTCTGAGGGACCAACTGCCTTTGGACATCTGACTGTAAAGTACCCTGCGTAGCGTTATGGTATCCCATGTAACGCCCAGAAATTCCAGGCGTTGTGTCGGAACCAATACAGACTTGTCCATATTTATAGTCCACCCAAGTCGTCTCATCAGGTCCACCATGAATGCAATGTGGTCGCGTAAGACATGGTGAGACTGATTCACGAGCAAGAAATCGTTTAGATATACCACACACCTTATGCTGTGGCTCCTTAGGTATTCTGCAATTCAGTTCGTTACAGAGATAAACGTCCGTGGAGCGGATGAAAGGCCAAAGGGCCGGCAAGTCATTTGCAGTAGCTCGCCGTTGTAGCTGAGCCTCAGGAACCTTCGGTGTTCGTTGGCTATAGGAAGATGAAAGAATGCTTGGCTCAAATCTACCTTCACCATCCATTCTGCACTCTGTAAAAATGTTGGTACTCGAAAGTGACTGAACATTTGAAAATCCCTTAATCTGTCAACAACTGCTTGAGATTGAAGATGGGCGGAGCGATCCATCTGCTTTCGGAACTAGAAAGAATGTTGAGAGGTAGCTGGGACCGATCTCTGCTCTCTCTAGTACTTGCGTGTCTAACATTTGTTTTATCTGTTGTGTCATATTATAGCTTCGTTTTGTCTCTAAACTTTTCATTAAAGATTGATGTGGGCAAATTAAAGATAGCTTCATAATGAATGGGATACGTACTCCTCTCAGCAGTTTGCATATATGATTAGGGGCTCCCAGATTCTCCTATACATGTATATATATTGCTTTAGACAGCCACCCCGAAATAATGTTGAATCATGAACTATTATTTCTAATTGGTGAGCGAGATGCTGGTTCCTTACCTTTTGTATAGCGCTTGTTCTTGGCGTTGGATGTTTTGTTGCCAGACGATTTTGCGAATTTGTCCTTAGCGGCTGAAGAGTTTCTTTGAAAAAAGTTATTGTTTACCTGCTTGCTTCGGTGTTCTATCGTAGACCAGCTTCCGGTCAGTAGTTGCTCTTGTTTGTTGTGTTGTCTGTAAAGTAGATGTTAATTTTTCGGCCCCCCATTTTTTTGTAGGTAGGTTGCTAGCAAGTCACCATCAAATAAATCTTCTGCGCGAGGGGGAATCTTTTGTAAAACTCCGCAATGAATTTTGTAAAACTCAGGAATTTGTTTTAGCATAGATTTCCTGCGCTCCTGCCACAACATATTTGTATAATGTCATCCGTAACGTTTGTGTAGTTTCTTTCTCTACCAAACATTTGTTCAATTTTATCAAAATGAGACTCATGAAAGTGTTGTATCTTTGTCATTTGACCAATCCACTAAATTCTGCAAGTTCGTACGCAATTCGTCTTTCGGTGTCAGAATAGCATTTGATAATGCTGCACAAGTTCTCTCTAACAAGTATAAGCGATCATCATTTGATGCATTAAAACGCCTCAACTCGTCATTTACATTTAGTTCTATAAAACCGGGGGTAGCTATGTATTTTTTCTGTGCCTCCGAAAAACGAATCGCATACCAATCATTGCATTTGAATCACTGTAGCTGTGACAACTTTGCTAAATTATTCTCGTTTGACTTTGGGAAAGGTGGATCTTTCAGCGTAGTCGATAACTCGGATAATTGCAGTTGCTGTTTACCCAAATTTTCCGTAGCCTGCGTCGGGCGCAAAGCCAGGTCATCATTGGTGCACTGTACGGATTTGCTAGCCTCTGGGACGTCCGCAATGCACACGCTTATGTAATGAACTAAAAGCCGCGCTCCATTCCGAGCGCCGCCATTTGCCCGCCAAAACTTAAGCGACGGTGGCGCCGGAAGCCGAAGGGAGGAGTTGCTGAGACCGGAAACTGAAAAAAGACAGGCACTTGACTCAAGATGGATTCCGGATATCGGCTCGGAACAAATAATATATTTTCCAGCGATTTAGTAAGCCATAGAGTATTAGAAAATATATGTAACTTTAATACCATATTTTTCTATGATTATACATTCAAGTTTTAGTAGGTACCTATTCGTAAGATATAAGTACCTATGTATGTTTACATGAAAGTTGGTTATTTTGATTTAGATCCAGGAAAAGGAATAAACTATTTTTTATCATGACTATTACCACCACCACTTCCATCGTGAGAGTGCTGCGAGAACCAGCTAATGGAAAATGGGCAGCAGCATTTTGTTGCGTATCTTATCACCAACTACTGCGAGCACCAAGATGCATGCTGACCCGCTAATGAAAGGTATTCATAGATGGAGCAACCGCTTGTTGTGGCGTTAGTGGATGGGGATTTATATGATGATGATGATGATGATGATGATGCGTGTGAAGCCGTGGGTTGCAGCAACTAGACATAGTATGACCGGTTGGTCTCGTGGCTAGTGATCCTAGGTACGTAATCAAATGGTTGCGGGTTCGAATCCTGCAAGTTGCAATCATTTGTGTGATGAGCAGAAATGTTTGTTTCCGAGTCATGGATATTAAATATTCGTATCTATGTATGTTTATCCGTTATCTAGTACCCATAGTACAGGGTATCCTAGTTTGGGGCTAGGTAATTGGTGTGGAACTGTCCCGAATATATTATATATATTATTATTATTATTATAGTAGTTAGCCAACTGACCGAGCGACCGTAAAGCGCGAGCAAATCGTCTCCGTTTCCGCTTGGGCAAAAACTCTTTCGTATGTCCGAATGTCCGGCTGTTCTCCTCTACAGGTCGTAATTCTCAACCGATCTAGACAAAACTTGGTAAGTATACACGAATTTTCAGAATTTTTTAGTCGTCAAGGAATTTTTGGTTGGGCGGTACTTCCCAAAAAAGGGCAAAAAGGGGGCTACTGAATACCTCCGCCATATTAGATCCGATATCAAAGGCTTTTTTTTATTTGAAAGGTTATAAATTCAAATTGGACTCGTAAAAATTTGGTGAAGATTTGATGAGGATCTTCGGCACGATGAGCAAAATAGCTCCACAAAATGCAGTAAATTGCTCAAATTTAGGTTTCTATCAGTGGAATCGGCCTGCTCGGTAAGGATTGATGGAGCAACTTGGTTATTAATGTTAGTTATACAATAATGTAACTAGATGGCACTCATGCGCACCGCTAGATTGTTTTTGAATATATGTTTGTGGTCGCGAGGACTACAGCTTACTGAGCCAACCTTAATAGCTCACTTTTAGATTTACTTATTTGTTTTATGATGCTGTAAACAAATAAACTGCAGTGGCCGCTAAAGTCTGAACGTGCGTTTTTCGTACAAGCGCTTTGACCTCATCAAGGTATTATAGGCAATAATAAAGTTTAACCAGCAAATGTGAAAATTATGTAATTGATACTGTCATGCAGTGGCAGGGGATGGAACACGCTTGCCAAGACCTCACCACGATTAATAATAGGGGAAAGTTGCCTGGGTACTCGTACCAGTCGGTTCACAAAGTTCCTTTGGTTTCAAAGGGCGTAGCAGTGTTGATCAAACCTACCTTCCTATTCATGCTTGCTCTGGGATGTTGAAGGAAATGAAAACAATTCAAGTGAAATAACGGAAGGTTATTTAATCAGGATAGTATTAAAGAAATCTTTAACTAAAAATCTTATACATGGCCTATGTCGGCTAAAATGGAAATTGACCGAGTTCCTAGACAACCTAAATAGGTACACTGGGCTGATTAAGGTCTATGAGTATTTAGCAAACGGTGAGTAGGTTATCGAGCACTGAAGTTAAACGAGTCATGACCACGGAAAATTTACCTTGCAAGAGACGAACGTTACGCGTCATGGTCCGCTGATTTCCTCAGGATGGGACTCTGCATAGTGACGGCAAAGGCGTGGGGGACGGTCTTCAAAGGTTTCCATATAATCACGCTGGCACGCCTAGTCATTTTCGGGTTCAGGATGCCGTCTTGAATGGCTTTACTCAAACATCCAGCTCAAACATCCGCGGAGATTCGGATATCTTCCGTCTTCGTAGGATTTGCCGTTCTCTTTTGCCTTAATGGCGGCGCAGACGCGCGGGCTTTGTAACTTCGTAAATAATGTAAGAGACGTCCTCCACATCTTGAGTCCAGCCGCATCACTGGCTTGTCATTGGTTCTCTGCCGTAGACCGTTGCAATCTTCCAGTACTTTCCGTCCGGTGAATTTTCTTGCCCATTTGCGCTCCGTGAGTCGAAGCTAGCAAAAAAAAAAAATTTGGGAAGATAAAACAAATTTCTAATAAAAACGATATTTAATCTAAACATATAATAAAGCAATAGGAACGAAAAAGTCTGTACAAAGAAGATAATTAAAAAAGAAATGGTCTAGGGTACATAAAACAAGCTACTGAACAAAAAATATAACATTTAAAAAAATCATATCTGTCTGTTTGTCTATCTGTATGTTTGTTTGCGCATCACGTAAAAACTACTGGCCCGGTTGCGATGCCAGTTTCACTGTTGGATAGCTTATGTTTTGACTAAAAACTGGGGTACTTTATGTCTCAATCCGATGAGTAGAAGCCAAGCAATCGTTAAAAATATTTTTGACGGCTGAAGGAATTCTGATCAAATGTTGGTACTCGTATATTGGTACTTTAGGTCCTGGAATAGCACAAAGAATACTGAAAACCTGGAATAGTACTTTTAACCTACAACAATGACCACGCGCGTGAAGACGCGGGCATCAGCTATTTATATAATAAGACTGAGTACATTTTTCTTATTCCATATATATCTTAGCTGCGGGAAAAAGAGCCCTAATTGCAGAGATTTTAAAGTTAAAATTCTAACAATCGACGGAACACAATTCCGTAATCTTAAGTTAAATTATCATTTTACAAACAACCAGGTAAGTGGGATCGTAACTTTTGGTCGTAATTGGTAGTATTACCTTGTTGTAAAGGTTGCTTATAAGATTCTACCCGATCAGTCGTGTGTTCAAATTAACTTCTATTGTCAAACCTATCTTCTCAAAGCAAAAGTGTTTGCAGGCGTTTCAGACATCTGTTTCCCCATCCATAGGTGCACGACTGGTCTAGCTCATGGCAAGTAATCTGCCTAAGGCTTGGATCCAGGAGAACTATCATATAAAAATATAGGTTGTACAGAACAGATAATGCTTTGCATGCTAACAGATATCTCATAGCAATCTATGTAAACTCTCATACGTCTTTCCTTTCACTTAGGCGTTTGTTTTGTCGTTTGTGATTATGTTTTAGTGTTGATAATAAATAACACTACAATATAAAGAAAGTCTTTCGATCAGATCAATTGTTGTTTATACGTCACATTACTATGAGGTCCGGCATTTTAAATCTTATGTTATGCGTCATACGATGGTTGACATTTGATGTCCTGTCATATAGACATTGATACTGTAGTTGGCTGTCAATATTAAATTTTTAAAGTTTAACAGCTGTCACATGTCAATTTGACAGCTGTCAACAATTTTTCTCTGCATTGATACCAGAAGACCACAAATACGGGAGAAGCAAAACCTAATTATTGTCTGTAAGAGGATAGAATTTTCCATCCCTAAGAAATCTGTGCTTGAACACGTGAAACTAGCTTAAAAGCTAAAAAACCACACCTGCCCTGCCAAAAAAGAGCTTTTGCCAATAAATTATATACTATTGGAATGTGCTTGACAACACCTTCAATTTGATACCCATATTGTAAAATTCAAAGTATTTTATTTTCCGAATATGAAAATGTTGACGTACTGCCGCCATATTGAATGTTTTAAAAAAATATATTGCCTATAGTTAAATATTTAAATGGGAGACTTAATCGCGCTGAAAACTTAATATTTATTTACCTCGACGTTTCGATCAAGTTGCATTGATCGTGGTCACGAGAAGACTGAAGTAGCGGGTGTCAGCGTCGAGAAGGGCGAGCGTTGTCTCCAAGTACCCGCTGACACCCGCTACTACTAACAACTTCTCGACGCTGACACCCGCTACCACGATCAATGCAACTTGATCGAAACGTCGAGGTAAATAAATATTAAGTTTTCAGCGCGATTGTCCCGTTTAAATATTTAACTATGTGTTCGAATCGTGAAAGTTTAAAAGTTATATTGCCTATGTTACTCGGGGGATGTAAGGATTCTAACCATACATCTAAATCTGTCGAGTCATTTAAAAATTATGGTGGAATAAAAAAACTCACATACAAACATACATGAATGCTAATAAAAACATGACACTTCTTTTTTTGGATAGTCGTGTAAAAATTGCAAAGATTTTACTATTTAGAAAGGAAAAAAACTCAGTTCTCATTCGTCAGAAAAATAACAGACTAAAATTCATCCTGACAAAAGCAGAATCTGACCTTAGTAAACCAAATCAATAAAGGAGCCTGAAAGAATAAATTGAAATCACACAAAAGAAACTTAATGAGATTAATTAAAAGATAATTTAATATATAAATTGAGGTACTATTTTTACCAAATAACACGTTTGTGCTTCTGTGCATCAAACAACCATAGCGGGACTACTGGGAATACACCGAGTCTAGACGTCAACAAGGCCATCTTACCGAAATGGATGCGTCACGCCGCCGTAGCCGGGTGGACCCCTAGCCGTCAACCAGCCGTAAGCGAGGCGTTCCGGTGCCTATCCGTTGCTAGGCCGTTAAGCCGTGTCACCCTTAAGCTGGTTTTCTGTGAATTGAAAATATTTATAACTACCTATATTAAATTTAGACTCTCAATTCTAACCTATATGAGTGGATTTCATAAAGATACTAGCCGTTCCCCGCGGCTTGGCCCGCGTTTTCAGTGATTAAAAGTACAAAATTCCGGTACATTGGTTGTACTCGCTAAGTATAACCAATTTACAGGATTTTTCTTGAGTTTTAATCAATCAATCAATCATTTATTCACAAGAATGTTGTTACATTATGGTAGTAATAATTATTATAAAATCGTTTATTACATTCTACCATCATAAACAATGGTGTGCAAATATGTACTTAAATTAAAATTAAGAAATAATATTATTATAATGGAACTGGGCCAAAAATAAATTAAATTAAAAAGTAATGTCAAAATATCACTAAACTAAAACTAAATTAAATAGTAATTTTAGTTTGTCTTCCAAAAAGTCTTTAATTAAATAGTTACATTTGTCAATCAGAAATTAATACAATTTAAATTTGAATCTCGACAAACACAGTTCTTTAAAACTATCGCAATTTATTATAAATGCGGATGGCCATGCAGTACACACTGTCTTTATAAAGTTTTATCTCATGTTGTATTTATGCATTAATATTACGTTGGTAATTTTGAAAAAGTGATACTGTTCTGGCTCAATTGAAATTATTTCATTCTTTTTAGTGGTTGTTTACAATATACCATTTTTATTATGAAGTCGGTTTAATTTTTTTGCAAGAATATTTTATTTTACAGTTATTTTCTATTTAGTTAGGTATACGAAATATAAGGCTCTATTTTCTTGAGCTTCTTACTCATAAAGCACAGAAATAATCCATACCAATAAATAAAAGTCTGTTTGTTTGTTTGTTTGTTTGTTTGGGAAGCTTTCACGCGATAGCGGCTAAACGGATTTTGATGAAATTTAGAATGGAGATAGGTTATCATCATCATCATCATTTCAGCCTTCCAGAATTCCACTGATGAACATATGCCTCCCCCAAAGAGCGCCATGACAAGCGATCTTGTGCCACCTCCATCCATCGACTTTCTGCGATGGCCACAATGTCGTCAGTCCATCGTATGGGGGGTCTCCCTACCATTCGCTTGCTTGTTCGTGGTCACCATGCAAGAACCTTTATTCACCAGCGATTATCGGTTCTGCGAACTATATGGCCTGCCCATTGCTTCTTCTACTTGCAGACTCTGAGAGCTATGTCGATCACCTTCGTTCTTCTACGGATTTTCTCATTACGGATCTTATCACGTAGTGAAACTCCAAACATAGCTCTCTTCATTGCACGTTACGCGACTTTGAGTTCATGTATGAGACCAAAAGTTAGCAACCACGTCTCATTGCCGTATGTCATCAATGGCAACACGCACTGATTATAAACTTTCGTCTTGAGGCTCTGCGGTATCTGCAACGAGAAGATATGGCGCAATGTCCCGAACGCTGCCCATCCGAGTTGGATTCATCGGTTGACCTCCTTGTCGAAGTTGGATCTTCCCAGTTGGATTGCCTGACCCAAGTAGACATAATGATGTCGGTGCGATAAGTAGAATGAGAGACTACAGGGGAGTGAGGATATTCCAGTGCACTAAAACTGAAGACGGACCCATCAAAGCGGCGATTGCAGTGTTCGATAACGATCTGGACGTCATCCAATGCCCAGAATTCACCACACCTAACATCATCGTAGTGAAACTAAGAACAAGTGCCTGGGAAATCGTAGTTGTCTCGTTCTACTTTGAGCCTGACAAACAAAACATAGACGCATATCTGGAGCAGCTGAGGAAAGTTGAGCGGACAATCGGATCTAGAAAAATCATCATTGGAGGTGATGCTAACGCCAAAAACACTTACACTTACTTGGTGGGACAGCAAAACAGTGGACCAGAAGGGCGAAGACTTGGCTGGAACTATCGAAGAGATGGATATGCAGGTGCTTAACGAAGGAGACACACCTACCTTCAATACTGTACGAGGCAACAAAACCTATAGTAGTATCGTGGATGTAACGGCCTGTACGGTGGAGATCCTGGACCTGGTAGAAGACTGGAGAGTAGATGACAGCATGACGAGTTCAGACCACAATGCAATTATTTTTTAAATTTTACTAACGAAATCCAAGGGCTTAGACATTCAAACGACAACCAGGATATACAACACGAGAAAAGTTAATTGGCAGCAGTTTCATGAGAAAATTACCCAATTACTTACAGAGAACAAAATTAATAAATTAGAAATTGAAAACATTAATAATAAGACAGACTTGAAACAAAACATAGAAAAATACACTAATATAATAATAGAAGCATGCAATCAAAATATACCAAAAAAGAAGTCCAACAACAAATTTAAGTTATCATGGTGGTCGAAAGAACTTATCAAGCTCAAGAAAGAAGTCACTACCAGGAAAAGGAGGATCCGCTGTGCAGCGCCGGTTCGTAAGATGAAGGTGATTAAAGACTACCTGCTACATAAAGAAAAGTATGAATTAGAAGCCAAGAGAGCCCAGGTAGACAGTTGGAAAGGATTCTACGAAAAGCAAGACAAAGAGGGACTTTGGGAGGGAATCTACAGGGTAATAGGAAGGACCGCGAAGAGGCAGACTGATATCCCACTTGAAGCGAAAGGGAAATTACTTGGTGCAAAAGAATCGGCAAGGTTGCTGGCCGAGACATTCTACCCGGAGGACTTGGATAACGAGGATAATGCAGACCACCGACGGACCAGAGACGCAGCAGAAAAAGCAAACGAGTGTGCCGATGATGAGGACCATGACCCACCGTTTACAATGCAAGAGCTGACAGCCGCGGTGGAAAGCTTTAATCCCAAGAAAGCCCCGGGTAGAGATGGACTAACTGCAGACATCTGCAACCAGGTGATCAGAACTGACCCAGAACTGTACCTTGCTGTGGCCAATAAATGTCTCGAGACAAGTCACTTTCCTACCATCTGGAAGGAGGCTACAGTGGTTGTCCTAAGGAAGCAGGGCAAGGACGACTACTCTAATCCAAAATCGTACAGACCTATAGGGCCTGTTGTCTGTTATGGGCAAGATTTTGGAAAAGATGGTCGTAGGTCACCTGAAAAGGCACTTGCTCCAGGATGAGTACTCGCCAGTATGGTTTTATGCCCCAGAGGAGCACCGAAGACTCCCTCTACGACCTGATGCAACACGTACGTGCAAAACTAGACCAAAAAAGACTAGTGACGATGGTGTCGCTGGACATAGAGGGAGCCTTCGACAGCGCCTGGTGGCCGGCAATAAGGACCAGACTGGCTGAGGAACAATGTCCTGTCAACATCAGGAGAGTAATTGACAGTTACCTTACGGACAGAAGTGTAAGGCTCAGATACGCTGGACAAGAACACACAAGGAGCACTAGGAAGGGATGTCGATTGGTGGTCCAATATTATGGAATCTTCTCCTTGATCCCTTGTTAAAGGAGCTTGAGAAGCAAGGACATTATTGTCAGGCCTTTGCTGACGACGTCGTGTTGATTTTTGACGGAAATACTGCATTACAGGTGCAAGGACATGCTAATGCCGCCCTCACTCACGTTCGGGAGTGGGGTGTCAAAAATAAGCTGAAGTTTGCACCACTTAAAATTAAAGCAATGATACTAACACGCAAGCTGAAATATGACACACCACTCCTGAGGATGGGTGAGGTTGACATTGGCATGTCAAGTGAGATTAAGATTTTGGGACTCACAATCGACCATAAGTTGACTTTCAACAACCACAAAGCTATTGTCTGTAAAAAGGCAATAGGAATCTACAAACAGCTTTCGAGAGCTGCGAGGACCAGCTGGGGTCTTCAACCGGAAGTTGTCCACTCTATATATGTTGCTGCTGTGGAACCCGTATTATTGTACGCAGCCAGCGTCTGGGCTCCAGCAACCAAAAAACTCGGGATAGTAAAGCAACTCAACGTGGTACAACGAGGCTTTGCTCAGAAGCTAACCAGAGCATATCGCACTGTCTCCCTAAACTCTGCACTCCTGTTGGCTGGGATATTGCCACTCGACCTCCGAATACAGGAAGCAGCCACCCTGTATGAGGCCAAGAGAGGGATATCTCAGCCAGTATTGTTGGATGATAGGGAGATAGAGCATAGAGTAGCATACTGTAGGTCTCCCCACCCGGTACGGCATATGACCTTGGAGTTCGTGAGTTTGTGACCGGCAAGAAGTTGAAAGTTATAATAATCAAGAAGTACGCATATTTACAGATGGTAGCAAAATTGAGGGCCAAGTCGGAGCAGCGTTGTCCCTATGGGACGCCAAAGCCGAGACAAAAGCCCCAAAATTAAAGCTAGCCTCGTACTGCACGGTCTATCAGGCAGAACTATTGGCCATATGTGTGGCCATTAGGGAGATCCTTAAGCGCAAAGAAACAAGCTACGGAATATACAGTGACTCTACATCTGCACTTGACACCATAATAAACGTTGGTACCACTAACCCTCTGGCCACTGAAACCCGAGAAAACCTAAGAGCCAGCAAACGATAAAATAAAGTGGTACATTTATTTTAGATGAAGGCCCACGCAGGTTTGGACGGGAATGAACGGGCAGACCATTTGGCAAAAGAGGCAGCGCTTAAAATAAAAAAGAAACCGGACTATGACCTGTGTCCGGTCTCATTCATCAAGCGACAAATCCGAATGGAGTCACTTGACGAATGGGACTGGAGATACAGGGAGGGTGAAACAGCTGCAATCACAAAAATATTTTTCCCGAAAGCTGTTTAGGCTCATAAAATAATTAAAAAACTCCCAACATCCAGTATAATGGACCAGGTGACGGGGCACGGTGGATTCTCCGAATATTTGAATAGATTCAAATGTAAGGAGGACCCATCGTGAATCTACGAACCGGGCATAAACGAGTCGGTCACACATATACTCTTTGTATGTCCTGTTTTCAGCCTCCAAAGATATAACATAGAACAATTATTGGACTGTAGGCTATCTTCTGATAATGTATATAAAATATGAAAAGTAATAACAAGAAATAACTAGATCAAGAAATTATGCTGTATATATATATATAATAAGCTATATGTACTAACAGCATAGGAAATAATATGTAAAAATTAAAATTTGCACAAAGATCTTTGCCTAAAACTAAAATTAAGAAAATTAAAATTTATGTAAATCCTATATTATGATAAAAGTAACTATGATAAGCTAAATAATGAAAACGTACTTAATCCCATTAATAAAGTAAAAACCTTTTGATACATATTAAACTAAAAAACCGTACAATAAAGTCTCTGGCTCAGTCAGAGGGAGACGAAACAGGGAGGGGGTTTTAGTCGGTAGGTCGCCGCAAGGCGGAGTCTGACATAACCGTCCGCGGTATACATGAGGATTTCCCCCTACCTGATAAAAAAAAAAAAAAAAAAAAAGTAGACATAATGATCAACAGCTTCGATAACATCGTTCCCAACATAAACCGACATGGTTGCGACATGGGCATTTGACATGATATTCGTCTTACCCATGTTCATTTTTTTTATGTTGGGAAATAATATTGAGGTCACTGAGCATTGTGCTTAAGTCTTCCAGGGTTTCAGACATGATGACTATATCATCGGTAAATCGAAGGTGAGTGATGCATTCGCCATTGATGCTAATACCATATTCGTTCCAGTTCAGAACCTCGAATATATCTTCCAGTGCAGAGGTGAACAGTTTCGGAGAAAGAACGTCTCCCTGTCTCACCCTTTTTGCAAATCGATAGAATTCGTGCTCCGATCTTGGAGACGGACAGTCATGGTGGCCTTGCTGTACAAACATTTCAACACTTCGATGAGTACCAGTAGGTAGTCAATCAGGCACCGCTGTAATGACTATAGCACTACCCAGGTCTCGACTGAATCAAAGGCTTTCCACAAACGCTAGACATAGTGGCCGATTATACTCTTTGGTCTTCTGTAAAATCTGCCGGAGCGTATGGATGTGGTCTATGGTGATAACACCTTTCCGGAATCCAGCATGTTTGGGAGACTGAAAATCGTCAATACTACGAGCGAGATGGTTTGTAACTACTCTCGAAAACAGCTTATAGACATGACTCAGTAGCGAAATGGGCCTATAATTCTTCAAGAGGGTGTAATCACCTTTCCTAAAGAACCAACACCACTACGCTCGGATGACGGAGTTAAACAGCTTCTGAGGGACTTAAAGTACCAGTGTTCCACCCGCTTTCAGTAGCTATGTCGTTATTCCGTCCTCCCCTGGTGCCTTGTTGCTCTTAAGCTGTTTGAGAGCTAATACTCCGTTATGAATTCAGCTATGTGAGATAGCTTATACCCTGGATTGCCATAGAAACTAAATAACAAGTCTGTCAAAAAATATCAAGAGCATTTGTGCTATACCTACTTTTGCATTGGTTTGTAATATAAAACAATAAAATAGGATGCTTTTTTTTCGATATAAACAGTAGTCCGCGCGTACGACGTTGCGGGCGGGAAAGCTAGTAAAAAATAAAATGCGGCATGAGTGCGTAGGCAACACGACCACAACACGACTCACTACGCGTAGCACGTAGCAGAAATGTTACTGTATTACGAACAACACCTCTTGATTTTTCGGTCCTCAGGTAAAACGGAAAGCTGATGCAAATTAAAAAACTGTTTCCTAAAAATAAGTGCGATATTGAAACGTTACATAAGATATCGCGGGGAGACGGGATTTAATAAAATATAATAAAGAATGGAGAGTTTAAGAGCATTCCGGCGAAGGCGTATTGGAAGCCACTTGAGCTTAGTGTGAAATTCAGAGATATGATCATATTTGCGCAAACCAAATATAAATCAAATGCAGAAGTTTCTGTAATTCTGTATCTGTAAATTTTGTAATGTCAGAGGTGATTTATTATATATTTTAATATCCATACAGTGAACATTTTTGCTAAAAATATTTAAATGGCTTTGTGGTAAGTAAAGTCTATTTTGATGTTTTGTTTGCCAAAACGTCAGCGTGTTTAAGAAAACAACCTTCATGCTGCCTTACAAATACACATATATTCTTTATATACATGCATGGCAAAGGCAACATTTTTAAGTTTTAATTCTTTTTCTTAATTTTTATTTCAACTTTTTCCGTTGCTCCGTGCTTCGGAGAGCTCATTAAGCCGCCGGCTGACATTTATGAAATAGCAGTCGTTAAGCCATGACAGAGGCCCGACGAAATAAAGGTATTACATTTGAAGTCTTTGTCAGTCTGTCCATTTGTAAAGTAGACGGCTCTGGCATTACCAGGTGGCTCCAGGCAATGATTAAATAATAGTTACTACGTAACTCACCACCACCAGGAACCAGAAAAACGCACGCGGAGTGTCATGTGGCGTTATCAAATGACAGACGGGTTGGGCCGGTCAACACGTTGATAGACAAGAAGAAACAAACACGAGTGCTTACTTCAAGAAGCGGAGCAATTAATTTATCGTGCATGCTCGCATGTAACTTATTTAATTTAATTAACCGGCGCGAGTGCGAAGTGCGAGAAACGCATCTCCGTTTCAGTTTGGGCACAAATTCTTACGTATGTCCGAATGTCCGAATGTCCAGCTGTTCTCGTCTACAGGTCGCATTTCTCAACCGATCTAGATAAAACTTAGAATTTAGGTTTATCGTCGTCGTTCGTTGTCATCGCGGAATATTTGATTGGGTGGTACTTCCCCAAAAAAAGAACCAAAAAGGGGCTACTGAATATCTCTGCCTTATAAGATCCGATTAAGATGGTTCTGTTTTTATTTGAAAGGTGGTATTTTAAGTCCGTAAAAATTTGGTGAATTTAATGAGGATCATCGGCGAGATGAGCTGAATAGCTCCTCAAAATGCAGTAAATTTCTCACTTTTAGGTATCTACCAGTGCATTCAGCCCTTTACCTGCTAGGTAGAAAATGATTGCACCTTGGTTATTAATGTTAGTTTTACAATAAGGTGACTAGATAGTGCAAATGTGCACCGCTAGATTGCAAAAAAGTTTGTGCTGGCGAGGTCTACAGCTCAAAGAGCCACTAGTAATTATTAAGGTTACGTTATTTATTTCTCTTTGCCGGATTACAGCTAGTCATCGTCACAGTCACGTCATCCATAATTATTCTGAGGAATAAACTATTATATGTAGTAACCAAGTCTTTAACTTGTTACATCATCTCTTACAATATGTACCCAGCTAGCAGATAAACTCCCCCTGGGGTACAGACCATATAAAGGTTCGGGAGACGATTTAAAGTGGGCCTTAAATAAAGTTGTAATTAACCAAAGTGAGACTGGTGGCATTAAATGCGGTGTTAAAAATAGAGGTAATAAATAATAAATCTAGATTTCTTAGGACCTAGAATTAGCGCCAATGAAAATAACTCTAAATCGGACAGTTAGAGTTATTTTCATTGGCGTAAATTATATGCTGCGTCAAAAGAAACTTAACACGACAGCCAAAGTACGTGGTGTTATTAGGTGTTCTGTGGCAAAGTACGTGGTATTATTAGGTGTTCTGTGGCAAATTACGTGGTATTATTAGGTGTTCTGTGGCAAAGTACGTGGTATTATTAGGTGTTCTGTGGCAAAGTACGTGGTATTATTAGGTGTTCTGTGGCAAAGTACGTGGTATTATTAGGTGTTCTGTGGCAAAAGATCGTTAAAAACATGTAAAAAGTCTTGAAGAAAAACTAGCTCTTATTTTGATTGATAGTTTAGAATTTGACATATTCCTCAGCCCGTAAAGTAACTTTGTATAACTGCCGGGCCAATAGGACTTGTTGCAAACAGATTTTCATAGCAATATCGACTCTAACGCACCGCATTAAGTGATAGTGATAATGAAAATCTGACTGAAACAAGATAGGTAATAGGACTCCTGGAGACCTCAGCTCGTCTGACACTGACTTCTTTTGATTTGATTAGGTGGTTGGCATGGCAGTGACAGCATTAATAGCTGTCACGTATTTTAGAAAGAGATAAAACATACAATTTACAACCAAAGTTCTGGGTGGCACTGCAACTGTTATGGGCAGGCGTGACGCTTACTATCAGGCGAGCGACCTGCCCGTCTCGTCATTCATCGAAATAAAAAAAAAGAAAAAAAACATTACCCTTCCGCAAGGGAAGGGTAATGTTTTTTTTCTTTTTTCACCATAGTCGGGTAATAAGCAAGTAAAAATATTTTGAAACATTTTGACAAGTTTCCTATCTCAGTGGGGAATCGAACCGACACAAATGCGAGAAAATAACAATCAGTCATAGGATCAAATCCCTCTAATCAATATTGCATCATATATCAAGTGAACATCATGAAATCTAACGATCCCCATCCACACTAAATTATAAAAGTGAAACGTTGTCTGTTTGTTTGTTGGTGTGTTGATTACTTTGGGGCGCTTTCACTCAATAACGGCTGTACCGAATCTAATGAAATGTTGTATATAGATGGTGTGTACCATAGATATCAACATAATGATATCTATAAACTTTTCTCATGAACCACCAGGGTAATACCGCGTAGTTCAGCTAGTAACTTAAAAATACAATGGTGGTCTAGTGTTAATGAGAAAGTTTTCTCATGAACCACGAGGGTAATACCGCGTGGTTCAGCTAGTAACTTAAAAATACAATGGTGCTAGTGTTAATGAGAAAGTTTTCTCATGAACCACGAGGGTAATTCCGCTTGGTTCAGCTAGTAACTTATAAATACAATGGTGGTTTAGTGTTAATGAGAAAGTTTTCTCATGAACCACGAGTGTAATACCGCGTGGTTCAGCTAGTAACTTAAAAATACAATGGTGGTCTAGTGTTAATGAGAAAGTTTTCTCATGAACCACGAGGGTAATACCGCGTGGTTCAGCTAGTAACTTAAAAATACAATGGTGCTAGTGTTAATGAGAAAGTTTTCTCATGAACCACCAGGGTAATACCACGTGGTTCAGCTAGTAACTTAAAAATACAATGGTGGTCTAGTGTTAATGAGAAAGTTTTCTCATGAACCACGAGGGTAATACCGCGTGTTTCAGCTAGTAACTTAAACATACAATGGTGCTAGTGTTAATGAGAAAGTTTTCTCATGAACCACGAGGGTAATTCCGCTTGATTCAGCTAGTAACTTATAAATACAATGATGGTTTAGTGTTAATGAGAAAGTTTTCTCATGAACCACGAGTGTAATACCGCGTGGTTCAGCTAGTAACTTAAAAATACAATGGTGGTCTAGTGTTAATGAGAAAGTTTTCTCATGAACCACGAGGGTAATACCGCGTGGTTCAGCTAGTAACTTAAAAATACAATGGTGCTAGTGTTAATGAGAAAGTTTTCTCATGAACCACCAGGGTAATACCGCGTGGTTCAGCTAGTAACTTAAGAATACAATGGTGGTCTAGTGTTAATGAGAAAGTTTTCTCATGAACCACGAGGGTAATACCGCGTGGTTCAGCTAGTAACTTAAACATACAATGGTGCTAGTGTTAATGAGAATGTTTTCTCATGAACCACCAGGGTAATACCGCGTGGTTCAGCTAGTAACTTAAAAATACAATGGTGGTCTAGTGTTAATGAGAAAGTTTTCTCATGAACCACGAGGGTAATACCGCGTGGTTCAGCTAGTAACTTAAAAATACAATGGTGGTCTAGTGTTAATGAGAAAGTTTTCTCATGAACCACGAGGGTAATACCGCGTGGTTCAGCTAGTAACTTAAAAATACAATGGTGCTAGTGTTAATGAGAAAGTTTTCTCATGAACCACCAGGGTAATACCGCGTGGTTCAGCTAATAACTTAAAAATACAATGGTGGTCTAGTGTTAATGAGAAAGTTTTCTCATGAACCACGAGGGTAATACCGCGTGGTTCAGCTAGTAACTTAAAAACACAATGGTGGTCTAGTGTTAATGAGAAAGTTTTCTCATGAACCACGAGGGTAATACCGCGTGGTTCAGCTAGTAACTTAAAAATACAATGGTGCTAGTGTTAATGAGAAAGTTTTCTCATGAACCACGAGGGTAATTCCGCTTGGTTCAGCTAGTAACTTATAAATACAATGGTGGTTTAGTGTTAATGAGAAAGTTTTCTCATGAACCACGAGTGTAATACCGCGTGGTTCAGCTAGTAACTTAAAAATACAATGGTGGTCTAGTGTTAATGAGAAAGTTTTCTCATGAACCACGAGGGTAATACCGCGTGGTTCAGCTAGTAACTTAAAAATACAATGGTGCTAGTGTTAATGAGAAAGTTTTCTCATGAACCACCAGGGTAATACCACGTGGTTCAGCTAGTAACTTAAAAATACAATGGTGGTCTAGTGTTAATGAGAAAGTTTTCTCATGAACCACGAGGGTAATACCGCGTGTTTCAGCTAGTAACTTAAACATACAATGGTGCTAGTGTTAATGAGAAAGTTTTCTCATGAACCACGAGGGTAATTCCGCTTGGTTCAGCTAGTAACTTATAAATACAATGATGGTTTAGTGTTAATGAGAAAGTTTTCTCATGAACCACGAGTGTAATACCGCGTGGTTCAGCTAGTAACTTAAAAATACAATGGTGGTCTAGTGTTAATGAGAAAGTTTTCTCATGAACCACGAGGGTAATACCGCGTGGTTCAGCTAGTAACTTAAACATACAATGGTGCTAGTGTTAATGAGAAAGTTTTCTCATGAACCACGAGGGTAATTCCGCTTGGTTCAGCTAGTAACTTATAAATACAATGATGGTTTAGTGTTAATGAGAAAGTTTTCTCATGAACCACGAGTGTAATACCGCGTGGTTCAGCTAGTAACTTAAAAATACAATGGTGGTCTAGTGTTAATGAGAAAGTTTTCTCATGAACCACGAGGGTAATACCGCGTGGTTCAGCTAGTAACTTAAAAATACAATGGTGGTCTAGTGTTAATGAGAAAGTTTTCTCATGAACCACGAGGGTAATACCGCGTGGTTCAGCTAGTAATTTAAACATACAATGGTGCTAGTGTTAATGAGAATGTTTTCTCATGAACCACCAGGGTAATACCGCGTGGTTCAGCTAGTAACTTAAACATACAATGGTGCTAGTGTTAATGAGAAAGTTTTCTCATGAACCACGAGGGTAATTCCGCTTGGTTCAGCTAGTAACTTATAAATACAATGATGGTTTAGTGTTAATGAGAAAGTTTTCTCATGAACCACGAGTGTAATACCGCGTGGTTCAGCTAGTAACTTAAAAATACAATGGTGGTCTAGTGTTAATGAGAAAGTTTTCTCATGAACCACCAGGGTAATACCGCGTGGTTCAGCTAGTAACTTAAGAATACAATGGTGGTCTAGTGTTAATGAGAAAGTTTTCTCATGAACCACGAGGGTAATACCGCGTGGTTCAGCTAGTAATTTAAACATACAATGGTGCTAGTGTTAATGAGAATGTTTTCTCATGAACCACCAGGGTAATACCGCGTGGTTCAGCTAGTAACTTAAAAATACAATGGTGGTCTAGTGTTAATGAGAAAGTTTTCTCATGAACCACGAGGGTAATACCGCGTGGTTCAGCTAGTAACTTAAAAATACAATGGTGGTCTAGTGTTAATGAGAAAGTTTTCTCATGAACCACGAGGGTAATACCGCGTGGTTCAGCTAGTAACTTAAAAATACAATGGTGCTAGTGTTAATGAGAAAGTTTTCTCATGAACCACCAGGGTAATACCGCGTGGTTCAGCTAGTAACTTAAAAATACAATGGTGGTCTAGTGTTAATGAGAAAGTTTTCTCATGAACCACGAGGGTAATACCGCGTGGTTCAGCTAGTAACTTAAAAATACAATGGTGCTAGTGTTAATGAGAAAGTTTTCTCATGAACCACGAGGGTAATTCCGCTTGGTTCAGCTAGTAACTTATAAATACAATGGTGGTCTAGTGTTAATGAGAAAGTTTTCTCATGAACCACGAGGGTAATACCGCGTGGTTCAGCTAGTAACTTAAAAATACAATGGTGCTAGTGTTAATGAGAAAGTTTTCTCATGAACCACCAGGGTAATACCACGTGGTTCAGCTAGTAACTTAAAAATACAATGGTGGTCTAGTGTTAATGAGAAAGTTTTCTCATGAACCACGAGGGTAATACCGCGTGTTTCAGCTAGTAACTTAAACATACAATGGTGCTAGTGTTAATGAGAAAGTTTTCTCATGAACCACGAGTGTAATACCGCGTGGTTCAGCTAGTAACTTAAAAATACAATGGTGGTCTAGTGTTAATGAGAAAGTTTTCTCATGAACCACGAGGGTAATACCGCGTGGTTCAGCTAGTAACTTAAAAATACAATGGTGCTAGTGTTAATGAGAAAGTTTTCTCATGAACCACCAGGGTAATACCGCGTGGTTCAGCTAGTAACTTAAGAATACAATGGTGGTCTAGTGTTAATGAGAAAGTTTTCTCATGAACCACGAGGGTAATACCGCGTGGTTCAGCTAGTAACTTAAACATACAATGGTGCTAGTGTTAATGAGAATGTTTTCTCATGAACCACCAGGGTAATACCGCGTGATTCAGCTAGTAACTTAAAAATACAATGGTGG
The DNA here is from genome assembly GCA_946251855.1 of Alsophila aescularia. Taxonomy (NCBI): domain Eukaryota; kingdom Metazoa; phylum Arthropoda; class Insecta; order Lepidoptera; family Geometridae; genus Alsophila; species Alsophila aescularia. The sequence goes on from OX276374.1 coordinate 63,172,181, forward strand.
TCTAGTGTTAATGAGAAAGTTTTCTCATGAACCACGAGGGTAATACCGCGTGGTTCAGCTAGTAACTTAAAAATACAATGGTGGTCTAGTGTTAATGAGAAAGTTTTCTCATGAACCACGAGGGTAATACCGCGTGGTTCAGCTAGTAACTTAAAAATACAATGGTGCTAGTGTTAATGAGAAAGTTTTCTCATGAACCACCAGGGTAATACCGCGTGGTTCAGCTAATAACTTAAAAATACAATGGTGGTCTAGTGTTAATGAGAAAGTTTTCTCATGAACCACGAGGGTAATACCGCGTGGTTCAGCTAGTAACTTAAAAACACAATGGTGGTCTAGTGTTAATGAGAAAGTTTTCTCATGAACCACGAGGGTAATACCGCGTGGTTCAGCTAGTAACTTAAAAATACAATGGTGCTAGTGTTAATGAGAAAGTTTTCTCATGAACCACGAGGGTAATTCCGCTTGGTTCAGCTAGTTACTTATAAATACAATGGTGGTTTAGTGTTAATGAGAAAGTTTTCTCATGAACCACGAGTGTAATACCGCGTGGTTCAGCTAGTAACTTAAAAATACAATGGTGGTCTAGTGTTAATGAGAAAGTTTTCTCATGAACCACGAGGGTAATACCGCGTGGTTCAGCTAGTAACTTAAAAATACAATGGTGCTAGTGTTAATGAGAAAGTTTTCTCATGAACCACCAGGGTAATACCACGTGGTTCAGCTAGTAACTTAAAAATACAATGGTGCTAGTGTTAATGAGAAAGTTTTCTCATGAACCACCAGGGTAATACCACGTGGTTCAGCTAGTAACTTAAAAATACAATGGTGGTCTAGTGTTAATGAGAAAGTTTTCTCATGAACCACGAGGGTAATACCGCGTGTTTCAGCTAGTAACTTAAACATACAATGGTGGTAGTGTTAATGAGAAAGTTTTCTCATGAACCACGAGGGTAATTCCGCTTGGTTCAGCTAGTAACTTATAAATACAATGATGGTTTAGTGTTAATGAGAAAGTTTTCTCATGAACCACGAGTGTAATACCGCGTGGTTCAGCTAGTAACTTAAAAATACAATGGTGGTCTAGTGTTAATGAGAAAGTTTTCTCATGAACCACGAGGGTAATACCGCGTGGTTCAGCTAGTAACTTAAAAATACAATGGTGCTAGTGTTAATGAGAAAGTTTTCTCATGAACCACCAGGGTAATACCGCGTGGTTCAGCTAGTAACTTAAGAATACAATGGTGGTCTAGTGTTAATGAGAAAGTTTTCTCATGAACCACGAGGGTAATACCGCGTGGTTCAGCTAGTAACTTAAACATACGATGGTGCTAGTGTTAATGAGAATGTTTTCTCATGAACCACCAGGGTAATACCGCGTGGTTCAGCTAGTAACTTAAAAATACAATGGTGGTCTAGTGTTAATGAGAAAGTTTTCTCATGAACCACGAGGGTAATACCGCGTGGTTCAGCTAGTAACTTAAAAATACAATGGTGGTCTAGTGTTAATGAGAAAGTTTTCTCATGAACCACGAGGGTAATACCGCGTGGTTCAGCTAGTAACTTAAAAATACAATGGTGCTAGTGTTAATGAGAAAGTTTTCTCATGAACCACCAGGGTAATACCGCGTGGTTCAGCTAGTAACTTAAAAATACAATGGTGGTCTAGTGTTAATGAGAAAGTTTTCTCATGAACCACGAGAGTAATACCGCGTGGTTCAGCTAGTAACTTAAAAACACAATGGTGGTCTAGTGTTAATGAGAAAGTTTTCTCATGAACCACGAGGGTAATACCGCGTGGTTCAGCTAGTAACTTAAAAATACAATGGTGGTCTAGTGTTAATGAGAAAGTTTTCTCATGAACCACGAGGGTAATACCGCGTGGTTCAGCTAGTAACTTAAAAATACAATGGTGCTAGTGTTAATGAGAAAGTTTTCTCATTAACCACCAGGGTAATACCACGTGGTTCAGCTAGTAACTTAAAAATACAATGGTCGCAGGCGCCTACTGAAGACACGGCAGCAATGCGTTATTGTGTTCACGTCGTACTCTCAGCAAAGAAGTAGGGGTTTAGTGTAGCTTAGATAAGTAATAATGTTTTACTGATGCCAGTGGGAATGTATGGTTATAATATGGCTTACTCTTCTCTCTCTCTCTCTCTCTCTCTTGCACTGTTATTAGCGTCCATTACGTACTCACAAGTTAGGTAGTTTGTTTCATAGTAACTCTACAAGTTTATAATTCTGTCACGAATTCGATTCTGACGCTAGGAATTGAATCCAAAATTTTCAGTGTTACTTCACCTTTAAACTTAGTGCCAGGAATCTTACCCGCATCTCCAGTAGTTTCTCTCTTAAAATCTCAATACGTGTGGTACCTGTGGTAACCAAAACTCAGTACAATAACTGGTTTATGCACGCGCGCATTTACTATGCCTCTAATTTCAATTGAAATTCGTATCTCCCACAACTGTAATCACACTTAAATCAATTCCGATGCCGAACATTGAACTGACACCTCTATCAATATTGGTAACTTATAGTCAACATCGCCAGCTGATTGTGTTATTTTTAAAAAACCATTCAAATGTATTTGAACGTATTTATCAGAACTAGTTCCAGAGTTCATGTAATCAAAATGAACAATAAAATATTATTTGCATCAGAAATCAGACAGGTAAAGTAAGAGCATTAGGAGAGAACAAACAAAGAACTGTCTAGTACAAAACCTATCCCTTTTGTAAATCGGTTAAAATTCACAATGTTTTGACAGCATCTCTAAGGGAGGTATATCAAGCTATGTATGTATTACAATTGCTCCGTACTTTGGAGGGTACATATATTGATTAATATCCATGTCAGAGGCCCTCGGGGGGCCTGACAAACTCTGCCACTTGAAGCAAGCACTACCTCACACGACAAGTAAGCAAGGGAGGTATTTATTATACATTTAAAGCCTTTGTTTGTGAGTTTTGTAACTATGAAGAAGACGGTTAAGCTCCTAGCAAACTCCTAGCTCATTTGGATGCGGGCAAATTCTTCATTTAGTAACGGTTGTCTGGAAAACTTCGCTCTATAGAGATATGACCGCCAATTATTATAGTCTTAGATTTATACAAAGTATTTTAAGTTTTTTTTTGGTATATATTATATGTATAACTTTATGGCTTAAAATTAAGTGTAATAATTTTACTGTATGTTACATTTTGATACTAGTAAGTAACTTCAAACACCTAACGTAGTTATCAGAAACACGAGCGCGGAGCGTCGTGTGGCGCGATCGTAAGTAACTTCAAACACCTAACGTAGTTATCAGAAACACGAGCGCGGAGCGTCGTGTGGCGCGATCGTAAGTAACTTCAAACACCTAACGTAGTTATCAGAAACACGAGCGCGGAGCGTCGTGTGGCGCGATCGTAAGTAACTTCAAACAGCTAACGTAGTTATCAGAAACACGAGCGCGGAGCGTCGTGTGGCGCGATCGTAAGTAACTTCAAACACCTAACGTAGTTATCAGAAACACGAGCGCGGAGCGTCGTGTGGCGCGATCGTAAGTAACTTCAAACACCTAACGTAGTTATCAGAAACACGAGCGCGGAGCGTCGTGTGGCGCGATCGTAAGTAACTTCAAACACCTAACGTAGTTATCAGAAACACGAGCGCGGAGCGTCGTGTGGCGCGATCGTAAGTAACTTCAAACACCTAACGTAGTTATCAGAAACACGAGCGCGGAGCGTCGTGAGCAAGGGCATCACCCAACCGTTGAAGGCACGCGCCTTATTGCCACCTGACAAAAGACTGTTAAGTACTTTGGTCAGGCGGCAGATTATTATTATTATTATTATAAACAGTGGATTCTCTATAAAATTCATCAAAAATGGTTAAGTAGTTCATTTATGTTTGTTCAACGATTGATCTGTCAGTTTATGCTCCAGTGTTTTCTTTCCTATATACATTTGATCCGAATTGGTTCAGTAGTTTTTTTAACTAGTGGATCCATTTGAGCTCGATATTTTTGTTGCATTCAGCACTTGTACTTTAAATAGTACAAAGTACAGGAACCGGATGTCACTCGCGAGAGGCCTTTTAGGGTTCTGTTGTCAAACAAGTAACCTTTACAGTGTCGTCTTGTCCGTCTGTCCGTCCGTATGTCGCAGATTTATTTTTTTCAAAATCTATTTATACTAAATTGAATTGAATTGAATCCACTCAAGGGTAGATTTGAGAGGAGTTAATGGTATCCACGGATCCACATGTGGAGTCGAGCTGTGGATCCAAGTGGAAGGAGGGTTCACCTTGATCACGAGAGAGCTATAATAGGATATTATGAAGGGTAAAGAAAACTAATATAACGGCTTACAGCTGCCGTATTGTATTTCCGACGAAACAAAAAATGACCAAACCCTATCGACTCAGGTAGGTCTTCAAAATACCATTTGAACATAAATAATAATAATAATAATAATGTTTATTGACATAATAATTATACAGAACAGTAATGAATCCATAGGCTCCCGAACTAGTAAGAACTGTGTTTCAGGAGCCAGTGACTTCTCCCATATATATATATATATAGTACAAATTATGCCTCATTCAGTTAAAACCCAAACAAACAAAAGAAAAACATAATTAAATTACACTAAAAATAAAATTTAAACAATTTAATTCAAATTAAAATTAAAACAATGATTCCACAAACAATGATGTTAGTAGTGAATCACTGTTTGTGATTGTAATGTAAGTGTGTGTTTGTGTATGTGTGTTGTATTTATGTGATCATGTATGTGTGTATTTATTGTGTAGTAATTTGCCAGTTATGTATGTATAATTATATTTATGAAACCTTCAAAAGTAAAAATCTGATAACATTTTTTCAATTCCGTCATAGTCATATTTCTTTAACCAGTTAACTAAAGTGTTCTTAATTTGTCTATTACTATGTTTTTTAACGTTATATTCCTTGTTAAATTTGTTGTATAGGTGTGGAACAACAACATTATACTGTTTATGCGCAAATTTTGTTTTCACACGAGGAATAGGACATCGGTAGACTCTCTTGGTTAGTTCAGGTAAGGTAGGCACCATTTTCCTATGATAACTTCGGATACTTTCAAATATAAATAATTTTCTTATAGTGAGAACACTTGCTTTCTCGTAAACAGCGGTAGTGGTATGTCTGTAAGGCAGATATTGCAGTACTTTTAGTATGGCGCGCTGTGCACGCTCCGCAGTGATGAGGTGAGTTTTAGCTGCACTACCCCATGCGCATATACAGTACCTAATAATACACTCACATAATGCCTTGTAAGTTTGTATGACTAATTTAAGATCTGCCACTGTTCTAAGGGTTTTAAATGCATACATTAGTTTCCTTATCCTCGAAACAAGCGAAGTTATGTGAATGGTCCAATTAAGTTTATCATCTATTAATATATTATACTCCGAGATATTTAATAGAGTCGACACGGGATAAAGCTGCACAGGAACATTGAGGAGAACGAATGTCATTACAGTTACACGGAAAAGTATGTATTTTTACACCAAAATCATTTTCAGGGCCACTCGAGGACGTCTTACTGTAGCACATAAACTTAGTCTTACTAGTATTCAGTGATAATACTGTTTTCGAGCCATTGTGTTACTTTAGCAAGGCAGTTCTCAGCCAGTTTCGCAACTCCTTGCCAAGTTTTATCATGTAAAAGCAGCACGGTGTCATCCGCAAACATCAACAAATTAAAGTAACTATACAGTAGCAAATCGCAGGAAGTCGGTGGATGGAGGTGGCACAAGATCGCTCGTCATGGCGCTCTTTGGGGGAGGCCTATGTTCAGTAGTGGACTTCTAAAGGCTGACATGATGAAATAGTAGCAATCGTTTTTTAAGCTTCTTACAACATTTTCAATTTTAGATAGGTACTTTCAATTAATGTAAATACTACATACAATCTCATGTTGCAAAATTGCTACTATTAAAGTAAAATAATATATGTAAGTATAAAAAAAACATTACATTTATATAAACACTAGCTGCGCTTGGTGGTTTCACCCGCGTCCCTCAGGAACCGTGCATTTTTCCTATATGAGTAGCCATGTGTTAATCCATGGTATAAGCTACCTCTGTATCAAATATCATCCAAATCCATTCAGCTGTTTAAACTTGAAGAAGTAACAAACACACATACACAAACACACGCACGCGCGCGCGCGCACACACACACACACACACACACACACACACACACACTTTTAAATACATACAACCTTTCGCCTTTATAATATCAGTGTGATTATTTTTGCGGGCGGTCAGCTCGTTTTCAATAATAAAATATCGCAGTCAGGTTTTTTTGTAACTTTATTCTGAAATGTGGTCAACAATACAATACAATACAATACATCATTAGGATTTTATGATTTTAAAAAAGTCCCGATGCGACGTTCCTGTTGCATAACCACGTTCTTGTTGTTGTTACCTGCGATACCTAGCCAAGCTTGAATAGGCAGGTATTGGTTGTTTTAAGGGCCAAGGTTGTCGTTACTTTTTTCTTTTTTTATATATATATTACGGACTAGGTTTGATACTTATGCGATGAATACAATTTTTAGTTTATTGTTTACAGACACGTACGAAGAGCTTGAACACTGCTCTAACCGCTTTAGGGGTATATTTAGCGTTTGATTAACTTATGAAAAACCATCTAAATTAACGTTAAACAAATATTGAGCTGTTGCATATATTACGTATAATTACATGCAGTAATCATAATTGATGCAATTGCCTTACTTTCTTAGAAAATTGTTGATAATTATATGGCACGTAAGATTAACGAGATAAAATTCTGATCCGGTTTGGTCTTAAGTGAAGTTTTATTTTACTAGCATCATATAACTTACCTTTAAAAAAGGCTCGATAGTCGAAGACTAAAATAATCTAACGCTAAAATAAGTATTGTACATAAAACATCATACGACACATTCGTTTGCGATATGGCACTAGTGTCCTCCTGGCCCTTTGTAGTAGGGCAACAGTCACTTAGTGTAGGAGACCATCGCCCACCTGCGCTTGGTGGTAGGGTACCAGTGCCTGCCTGATCTACCATCTTCAAGCAGAAAGTCTGTTAAGCGCGCCCGCCGTGCCGCTTATGTAGCTGTACTTGGTAGTCATTGGTGTTATGTCCGAGGCTCTCGGGCGGCCTGACAAGCTCTGACAACAGAGGCCAGCACCACGTACCTCACACAACTAGCAAACAAAAAAGGTCAGGTCAAACAATATAATATACGAATGTATATTAATTTCACGTACCATTTCTGCGTACATTCTTGTGTGCTATCAATAAAGCTGTGAACTTTTGACCTAAGAGACACTCTCAATAACAACTTACAGTTTTGATTGGTACTTAAATTCTGCGTATTGGAGATAAGAATAGATAGGCACGGGAACATTCATAGACACCTATTTATTACGCACCACGATATCATTGCATGTACCCCTTGCTTGACTCAGATTGACGCTTCAACTTTTTGCTCCGTTTTAGGTAATTCATTATAACCGGTCTACGTCGACTGACATTGCCATGAACATGTACTGTATTCCTTAGTTTATGAATAAGAAAATTAGTAGAAGTTATATAAGTTTGGCACACAGATTGCGGTCCGGACATTACAATCTAACAAGTTTGGTTATTTGATGAAAACGTTAAACTCACCGAATTGCGAAGCATGTGGTGTTATTGAGGATGTTCATCACTTGTTGACGGAATGTTTCAGGAACCAGACGGAAAGGGAGTCACTGATGGAAAAATATGATTTGAAAAAATACGACATTGGATCGATATTAGCGGAACCAACAACAGATGCTGCAATATCATTGTACAAGTTGTTTTTGGATCAGTGATTTTCCGCTTTCGTAATTATAGGTTGAATAGATATGGACATGTTTAGGGCACGATGGGGCTGACATGCCAATAATGGTAAAAGCCCCAAATTAAAAATAGAATTTAAAAATAACTGTTTTTTGTGGAATAAAACTGGTAGAATATAGGCTGCGTTGAACATTATCTCGTCGATGATTGTGAAGTAACCATATGCACTCGTAACTTGAGCATGCCGGTTGTCGGCAGTTGTTTGATGACTGGTTGATCCTTGGTCCTCGTAGCTCTAGATTGAAACAGATATTATCACGTAGATATGTATTCATTTTTCAATATACACATGACAACTAATCACAGTAGGTGTAATCTTGTTGACTCATGCGCCATGCGCTGGAGAGCAGACTTTTGGGAAAAAGGTTAAAAGATAACTGAGCAGCATTGTTGTTCAGTGGAATGTTTGCAACAAAGGACTATGCCAGATCTCCAAAGTCACTTAGGCTCGATGTAAAATTATCGCGGACACAACTGAATAGTATTTTTATTTTTAAAGCATTATGTTAAAAGCTTTTGTGTGTTATTAGTTTTTTCTGGGAACTTTTCAAAAATAAGTTATGAGGAAATAAAGTTAACTTTTGTGGTTATGTGACTTTCGTTAGATTATGACACTGTTTATGGTCAAGGGAATAATATAGCCAAGATGAATATTGAAATCTAATATTAAACTGATATATTATGTAGGTACATACACTTTACGATCATGTTTAATATAATTTATAAAGTATTATTACTTATCTATACCTGCTATAGTACTTAGGCACTTAGGTACTCAATCTTAAAATCGAACCCTGGGCCTTCTCGGCTCTTGTCATGAGCTTGGTACCTAAACCACTGAAACATTTATACAACAAATAATGAATTAACGTATAAGCAGAATAAAAAATACGAATGCGTTTATTGTTGTTATTTCTAATATCATAAAATAATGTACTGAAATGATTTCTATTAGAATAAACTAAGATGGCATGTATTTTTTTTTTAATTGGTTTTGTTTATCGATTTATTAATAGTTTATTTGCACTAATTGCGAGTCAACCCTATTATTATAGAGTGTCAACCCTATAATTTGTAATTAGTATCAATTCACAGCAATTTCCGGTCATTTCTATTCATTTTAATTCTTATTATTTTAATAACAGTTTCTGAAAGTTATTATTTTACTAAGAATTAATTACATTATTTTAAATAGTCCATAATGTAGATAGATTTCGTGTCCGCGGCATTTAACATTTAAAAGTCTTGGAAGCCGAAAGCTGGCATCCTCCATTATATATTGTATTCAATAGTTCTGTGCCCGCAGCATTGACACGTGGTCATTTCTCTAGGTTATGATTCATTATATATTGTATTCAATAGTTCTGTGCCCGCAGCATTGACACGTGGTCATTTCTCTAGGTTATGATTCATTATATATTGTATTCAATAGTTCTGTGCACGCAGCATTGACACGTGGTCATTTCTCTAGGTTATGATTCATTATATATTGTATTCAATAGTTCTGTGCCCGCAGCATTGACACGTGGTCATTTCTCTAGGTTATGATTCATTATATATTGTATTCAATAGTTCTGTGCCCGCAGCATTGACACGTGGTCATTTCTCTAGGTTATGATTCATTATATATTGTATTCAATAGTTCTGTGCCCGCAGCATTGACACGTGGTCATTTCTCTAGGTTATGATTCTTATATATTGTATTCAATAGTTCTGTGCCCGCAGCATTGACACGTGGTCATTTCTCTAGGTTATGATTCATTATATATTGTATTCAATAGTTCTGTGCCCGCAGCATTGACACGTGGTCATTTCTCTAGGTTATGATTCATTATATATTGTATTCAATAGTTCTGTGCCCGCAGCATTGACACGTGGTCATTTCTCTAGGTTATGATTCATTATATATTGTATTCAATAGTTCTGTGCCCGCAGCATTGACACGTGGTCATTTCTCTAGGTTATGATACATTACCCCTTGTGCTATTCTAGAACTTAAAATACCAATACTCAAAATTCTTGTAGCTGTCAAATAGTTTTTATCTATTTTAATTTTTATTTCTACTCATCTGATTAAGATACCAATCAACAGTGAAAACCGCATCACAATCGGTCCAGTAGTTTTTACGTGTTGCGCAAACAGACAGACAAAAACAAGTTTTTGTCTGTGACTGTGCCAAGACCCCCGCCACGTTTCGTTCACCGCTAGACTTACGTGCCGCTAGGTATATCATACTCGTATGTTCTATGTTACAGGACGAAAAATACGGAGACATGAAGTACGCCAGATTTTGAGTCAAAACCTAAGCTATCCCACTTTAATTATATATAGTAGCTTATTTTAAGTCCCCTAGACCAATTATTTTTAATTATCTTCATTGTATAATTTTTTGTGCTTACTACCATTTTGTATGCTTCATTTGTTTGCTTAGCGGTGTGGACTCCGACTTTTTTTAAACCATCCACTAATCACGCATTCCTATAAAAATGAAACAAGTCGTTTTTCCAACGTCTTTTTACTATTTGTCATTTTTTGTATGGCGTTTATGTCAAAAGCTGATGGACAGTAAGCAAAAACGGTTCGATTTAAGATATAGGAACCGGCCCATAAGTAGGTACTTATCTATCGCGGATCATTATCTTAGAGTTGTTTTTATTTATTTCTTTGTTAGTAGGGAGGATGGTAGATGGAGGTTATCCATCTACCATCCTCCCTACTAACTGATCTCGGAATCTCTCGTAGTATTTTTCTGTTCTTCCTTAACCTCCATCTACCATCCTCCCTACTAACTGATCTCGGAATCTCTCGTAGTATTTTTCTGTTCTTCCTTAACCTCCATCTACCATCCTCCTTACTAACTGATCTCGGAATCTCTCGTAGTATTTTTCTGTTCTTCCTTAACCTCCATCTACCATCCTCCCTACTAACTGATCTCGGAATCTCTCGTAGTATTTTTCTGTTCTTCCTTAACCTCCATCTACCATCCTCCCTACTAACTGATCTCGGAATCTCTCGTAGTATTTTTCTGTTCTTCCTTAACCTCCATCTACCATCCTCCCTACTAACTGATCTCGGAATCTCTCGTAGTATTTTTCTGTTCTTCCTTAACCTCCATCTACCATCCTCCCTACTAAGTTGCAAGAAATTTCGTTTTTATGAGACAGAAAAAATAAACACTACAAGGTTGAATTACGTATACATATCTATAACAGTTACGTAGGTGTATATTATTTTTGAGTTTTTTATTGTTTCATAAATAAAAAGTGAAGACGAAAATAATGTTTGTTTCGTTTCCCATCTGACCAAGTTAGACTAACTACATATGTTTAACATGATTTGAAAGTTATCGACCGATTGAATTCAATTTACAAATATTTTTATTAAAATATAAAATTGAGACAATGTATGCAATACTATTGTATGTATAACCATAACAGTACAAGCAGTATTACAATTATTCTGTTTTTCAAGGCCTATACAAGTTTTTTTTTATTTAGTTTTTTTTATTACTGACTAGCCAATTGTTTGACCACGATCTCACCTGATGGAAAGCGATGATGTGGTCGAAGGTGTAGCACGCTTGCCTAGTAGATACCTATTCACTCTTGACTTGAACACACCTGGGTTATAATTTACCGGAAACACTGAGGGCATTCCACTCATTTGCAGTTCTTATAATAAATGAAGAAGCGAAACGCTTCGTTCTTGTGCGAAGTATTTCAGCCATAAAAGGGTGGCGCTTTGCTGATCGTCTTGTCGTGATGGAAAGGTGATGGGGGAATCAGGTTGTGCAGTTATTGAGCACACTCTCCTCACACTCTCCTCCTCTCCTCAGATCCTCTCCTGGCGGTATTCTACAGATTGCACTCTGTAGAATACCGCCAGGCTTGCTACCTTACGTCGAACATATTGATATTATATCAATATTATTGATATTATACATATTGATTTATACATATTACATATTATGTATATTGAATGATACATATTTATATGTTAGTTTTAGTAATAAAATTACATTTAAATGTTTATACAATTATTACTAGGAATCATCGGTAGATGTCAATAAACAAAATTAAAAATAGAAGCTTTTATGCAGTAGCCATGATATGGTGAAATTTAGAATGAGCTATAACAATTAAATGCGTCTACAACATTTCGTGTCTGTGACCAACTATGTTTAACATGATTTGAAAGTTATCGAACGATTGAATTCAATTTACAAATACTCGTATCTTTATTGAAATATAAAATTAAGACAATGTATGCAATACTAGTGTATGTATTATCATACAAGCAGTATTAAAATTATTCTGTTTTTCAAGCACACAGGCTTATATAAACTTACGAGTATGAATATGACCAATAAGTATTATATGTGCTCATCTGACACTGTATGTACAAATGATACATACAACAACATGACAACAATTAAATGCTTCTACAACATTTCGTGTCTGTGCTGTTAACCGTTGAGGAATTCTTAAGTCAGGAGCTAACCCTGAGTGCAGCAACCATGTCATGGTAAAACTTAAATCACCTACCATAATAAAATGCACACACAAAATTTCGTGTCTGTGTTGTTGACCGTTGCAGAGTTATTTTATGGGGGGCTAATCCTTGATGTCAATTCAGGTCAAGCTAACCATAAACATGCATTATCATCGGAACTGAATCAACATGTAAAAATTCAAATCCGTAGGATAAGAGGAAGTGGTTCTAATTCAGCTTGCAAGATTTAATCCAACATACAGACATTGCAAGTTTTATAAATATAAGCTGATAATGAATGTGCATTCGAGAAGCACAAGACCACAGTACATATTTATAATTCTATATATGTACTGTGACAAGACAGTAGGCAGTTAGCATCAGGAAAGTGACACGTGTTTGTGTACTATCTGTCGCATGCGCAACAGCAGCAGCTAGATTCAATAATAATAAATATCGATATACGGGAGATTTTTCTTACGTGGTTTATAAATATGATCGGCCGATTGCGATGTGGTTTTCATAGTAACTTGGGATCCTGGTTACGCAACCTTATATATAGACTTAGGGTTAGAAAAGGTTCAGTATTTTTGTGTATTGTTCATTCATATCTCCAGGCTTTGTGAACTGATATGAATGTTTTTTTTATTTAACAGGGTTGACCTCCAGTCTTTGGGGCCTCCAGTGTGATTATTTAACAGAGTTGACTTCCAGTCTCTGGGGCCTCCAGTGTGGTTATAAAACAGGGTTGACTTCCAGTCTTTGGGGCCTCCAGTGTGGTTATAAAACAGGGTTGACTCCCAGTCTCTGGGGCCTCCAGTGTGGTTATAAAACAGGGTTGACTTCCAGTCTTTAGGGCCTCCAGTGTGGTTTATTAATAGATTTTTATTTTGTTTTCCATTTTTAGTTGCTTTCTTAATCAAATTATAATAAACAGTTTAATTTATCTTCAACGTCGCTGTGTCAAGCCAATATTCTCGTTGCTTTGATACTCGTAAGGAACTGTCCTTATCAATGTTTTTTTGTGTATAGGCATGGAGAATCTCTACGGTTTCATTAAGTATAGGTAAAGTACTACCCACTGTTCTCCACATCACATATCACATCATCACTGTCGCGAGGCAGTCCCCGGGTTTGGGTTGCTCCCACTATTCCAGGACACAAACCTCTTTGACACAGAATTACAGGAACTTCCTTCCGCTTGATTCTAGCACACGGCGGGAGCAGACTCGGCAGGCCAGAGTCTGATATCAAGCAAGCCGCGCGAAGCCGTTCATCGAGTGCAACGCGATCGGGCGCTGCAACTCAATGATGTTCCTCAAACCAGAGCAGCAGACTTTTAGATTTTTTATATTAGTGTTAGCGAAGGAAGGACGAAAGATATATTTTATAAATTAAATCAATGAAAACACTAAAGTGGAATATTTTTCTATTTTGACTAAAAATCAATGTCAATGACAGGATATTTGTATGTAGAATGGTTAGTGAAAATCAAAATGAAAAGAAATGGATTATGAAAAGAGTATTATTATGAAAGAGGTTTGGACCTCGTCACAATACCCCGCCTCCCCGGAGAAAAAAAACAATTTTTGATAGTAAAAAAAAAAATTTTTTTTTTGTAAGGTTTATTTAAAAAAAAATATATTATATGCTAAGAACAAAAGAAAAAAGTAATAGTAGAAGTTAATAATAAAAATATATATAATATGGGTAATAAAATTAAAATAGTAAAATAATTAATTAAAATAATGGAAATGCTAAAAAATGCTATCTTTTCAATTTTTATGTGAAAATGTTTATTAACAATGTCAATATACAATTGATTGGATTCCTAGATGCATTCATATTCATAAATCACACATTCATTCATCATCATTCATAGTCTTATTCCCATTCCTTGGAAATAAAACTCATAAGAAAGAGGAACCTTATATATCAATAAGGTCACTCGTGGAACCAATACAGTATAGTGTAGGCTTATTTATACAGTCACTAGCCGCTGATCAGAATGATTATGTGAGTGTATGTGTGTATGTGTATGTGTGGTGAATGTGTGGTGTGTGATGTGTAAATGTATGTATGTGTATATTTATATACAATTAGTTTGCCAAAATGGCTAAACGTACCTTAAGGTATTACGTGCCTGTAGCACGTGTATGTACATAATAAACGTTGTGTTAGAACGTTTAAATAATATGAGTAAGGTAAGTAGGTAATAGCATATTAACTATAAAATAATACTGGTTTTGTGACCTAGGCTTGGTTTATAGAGTAATCACATTTGCCGCTCTTTTCAGTGTTGGAAGTTTTGTGTGTAGGTGTAGTAAATAATAATATATGGTACTGGTTTCGCTTTATACTGAACATTATGATTGTAAATAAAATAAAATAGTATAACAAGTAGGCATAGCTAACAAGTAGGGTATTAACTACTGTTAGTACCAAAGAATTAAAGTAAGTAGTAAGTACAATAACACTGAATAGCAATACGTAGGGACTTGAAGTCAATATTCCTAATGAATTCGACAAGTTAATGAAGTGAATAAAAAAAATTAGGCTAAAAATGTGGACATTACTCCGTAAAGGGAAATTATATTAAAATTACATTATTTACAACTTAAATACAAGTTTTTTTGTAAGTAGGGAACCTACAATGGTCATAAGTAGGTATTTAAATATATGGTAAGGTACAGGAATATGAAAGCAACGTAACTTTCATAGTACATAATTATAATAAAGTATGTAAGTAGAGAAGTGATGGTTAAGGTTAAGACGTACGTGGTATAGGTTTAATGTCTTTGACATGCCAACGGCCTAAGGGATTACCAGATAAATCACTGAGGTCGTAAATTAGTGGTGAAATTTTAGCTGCTATGATGCATTTTACAAATTTAGGAGCTAATTTAGCTGAAAAATACTTGCCTGCTGAACTTATGGGATAATTACGTTTCCATATAATGTCACCTTGGTTAAATTCAAGGTGTTGATGATGTTTATTATAATATTTTGCGTTAGTTTCATGAGCGCGAAATAAACGTGCTTGAACTTCAGCAAATAAAGGGCTTAACTGACCTATGTTGTCAGCGTACTCATCGCGTGGAGCAAAAATCAATTCTTCACTTAGATCCAAAGCATTATATACAGAACCACATGTTACAAGTTCGCGACCAAATACTAAGAAAGCTGGTGTGAATTTAGTAGTTTCATTAACAGCTGAATTTATGGCAAATTGGATTTGATTTAAATATAAATCCCAAGTACGATGGTCATTATCAACAAAAGAAGCAACTGCTGTTATAATTGTTTTGTTGTAACGTTCAACAGTATTGACTTGCGGACAGTAACGGGGGGTGTAATGAATTTTTGGTATGTTGTAATATTGAAATAAATCCTGGAGTTCATGACTAATTAGTTGAGGGCCATTATCTAGGATTATGGTCTCTGGAATACCATAAACCATAAAAACTAAGTTCTCAAGTATATGTTTGATTACAGAAGAGGTAGCTCGCTTCATGGGGAATATAAGACAATATTTGGAAAAACAACATATGACTACAAAAATAAATCTATTAAGTTTACGTGTCATTGGAAGTGGACCAACAATATCAATAGATATGCATTGGAAAGGACGAGAACAGTTCTTGGGTTTACCCATCAGACCAATGGTATTTTGATTCTGATGCTTATAAGCGACCACTTTCAAAACATACCATCGTATTAAAGAAAAATACTTCTGGCCAGGAATGTACAAAGACATTGCCAGCCATATTTCTAAATGTGAAACATGCCTTGGCAATGTCTTTGTACATTCCTGGCCAGAAGTATTTTTCTTTAATACGATGGTATGTTTTGAAAGTGCCAAAATGAGCTGCTGTTGGTAACGAATGGTTTTCGTCGATAATAGCTGTACGAAATTCAGATGGGATTACTTATTTCCAACTTAATTCTGAGTTTATGAGGGTATTAGAACGGGTGTACCTGTAGAGTTTATTGTGTCGTATCATATAATCAGGAGTTGATGTGGGATTTGTGCTACACTTGGAGTATACAGAAGTGTACCACGAATCAGAAGTCTGTATTGGATCATAATTAATCACATTAATTGGTTTAATACGAGATAATGTATCTGGGACCAAATGTTCCTTGCCACGTTTATATTTAATGTCAAAATTAAACATTGATAAGCGTATGCTCCAACGGGCAAGTCTACCTGTAGGATTATCTAAGTGTAAGAACCATTGAAGTGCAGAATGATCGGTATAGATAGTAAACTTTTGACCATTGTCTAGATAGCAACGCCAATACTCTAATGCTGTTATAACGCTTAAGAGTTCACGTTCAGTGATAGAATAGTTTCTTTGGGGACCTGTAAGTAATTTGCTCATGTAAGCTATGGGTTTTTCAACTCCATCAAAGTCTTGGGTAAGCATTGCTCCAAGTCCAAAAGCGGATGCGTCGCAATGAACAGCAAAGGGTTTAGAAAAGTCAGGGCAAGTTAGAATAGGAGTTGATATTAAAGCTTGTTTGATTTTATTAAAAGCTTTATCAGCTTCAGAAATCCACTTGAAAGCGGGAGCTTTCTTACTGGTAGACGTAAGTTTAGTGAGGGGAGCAGCTAATGTGCTAAGATTGGGTACAAAGCGTCTATACCAACTAGCTGTACCGAGAAACTTTTTCACCTCCCGAGCAGACCTGGGTGCTGGTATTTCTAAGATTGCTTTGACTTTATCAGGGTCTGTGTGGAGACCTTGATCATCAATTACGTAGCCTAGGTATTTAAGTTCATTTCGGAAAAATGCACATTTTGGAAAATTTACTGTTGAAATACCTGCTTTTGAAAGTTTTGTGTGTAATTTATTAAGCAAACGTACGTGTTCCTCATACGTTTTTGTGGCTATTATTATATCATCCAAATAATAAAAAAGAGAGTCGTTATTAGACTCATCAGAAAGAAGATTATCAATGAATCTTTGTTGCGTAGCTGGTGCGTTAGTAAGTCCAAAAGGCATAACCTTAAATTGAAAAGATCCACGACCTGGAACGTGAAAAGCAGTCTTAGGTCTGTCTTCTAAACGTAAAGGCACTTCCCAAAAAGCTTTAGCAATGTCAATTGAACTCAGATATTTAGAATCTTTAAGGTTATCTATGATGTCTGATATGAATGGTAATTTATAAGCATCTTTTCTAGTTATGTCGTTAAGCTTACGACTGTCGACGCAAAATCTCCAAGTACCATCTTTCTTAGGGGTAATAATTACAGGATTTAGCCATGGGCTTTCACAAGGCTCTATAACATCAAGTTCTAGCATTTTATCAACTTCTGCTCGAAGAGCTTTCTGTTTTTCAGGTGATAATCGATAGCAACGTTGACGAATAGGTGGGTGGTCACCTGTATCAATACAGTGTTCAATAAGGTTTGTTTTTCCTAAAGGAAGTACGTCGGTAGAAATATTACGAAATTGTTCTACGACTGCATTAGCAAGAATCAATTGTGTATCTGTAAGTCTGTCATAAGACTGTAAGTAAGTATCATTATTATTGATGATAAACATGGGAGTATCTGAACTCTTGAGCATACTGACCGTATTAAGTATGTCTGGAGCCAGCTTAAAAGTTTTCCAGAAGTCGATACCTAATATGAAAGGTTGAGTAACAGCGGGTATTACATGGGCAGTAATTATAGCAAACTTATTTTTAAATAAAGTTGGAAGCTTAATAGTACCAATTGAATTGATTGTTTGACCATTAGCAACAGAACCTTTGATAATTTGGTCACGTTGTAGTTCCAAACCATGTTCAAGTAATAATTTATGTGAGTTATTACCTAAAATTGTAATGGCACTGCCACTATCCAGCAAACCGTTAAGGGTTAAATTCCCAACATTTACTCTAAGGTATGGACGTTCAGTGTCCGATGTATTATCAAAGAGGAGCGTAGAAACGTTGTATGTTTTGAAAAATATTGAAATAGTTTTAAGCCAATTGTTCCAATCATTTTGATCAAAGTTATTGTTAGTATTACAATTTTGTGTTTCTAGTTCCTCTCTAATTAGTTTTTTGAATTTTTTGTACATACAGGGCAATTGGTAAAAATTACGTCTTTTTTACCGCAACGAAAACAAACTTTATGTCTGTAGGGACATTGACATAAAGCATGACTGTCGTTTCGACAGCGAGGGCAAAATATAGGTAGTGCAGTTTTCTTAGAATCTGCAGCAATTGAATGTACAGGGTAAGGTTGAGGGTAAGGGTGTGTTTGCACAAGTGGTTGTTGTAAGGTATTGTACGGATAATGTGGTATGTTAGGTGTAGCAGTGACTTTGTGTTGGGTATTAGAAGTCGAAGGCTTCGCTAAGTCTTGTAATGTAGAAGGAGTATCAGAGTTGGAAATTTCAATGCAACTTTCGTACCATTTGCACGATTTTAATAATGTTGCGACCGAGTCGTGATCGTCTGGTGATAACCTTTGACCGAATTCGGGTCGCAAGTTACGCCTAAGAATATCAATCTTGGCTTTTTCTGAAATAGGCTCACGTAATTTCGCAAATAATGATTCTAATTCGGTAAAATAACAAGTCACACGCTCATTTGTTTTTTGTTTGCGAGCATCTATGATTTTACGCAGTTTATAGTCGTAGTCTGTAATTTCAAATTCATTTAGTAATGTAATTTTAAAAGATTCCCAATCCGGGATTGTTTGTTTGTGAGCTCGAAACCAATCTAAAGGAGTTCCTTTCAGAATATCGTATATATGATTGTATAGTTCAGTATGTGAAATATTTCGAGCAACTGCGAATTCCTCTACTTTTTCAAGAAAATCTCTTGGACAACTATCCCCCTTGTAAATAAACCGTTTAATTTCGTGACTTGATCTGTTGATCGAAATATTTTGTAGCTTTTGTGTCAGTAGGTCAAAATATGGTAATTGAGTTTGTTGTTCTGGAAAATGATCGTGTGTAAAAGAATTTTCTGTAGAAGAGCAGCTAGGATTTTCTAATGTTTTGAAACGTTTTTGTAAATCGAAGAAATTCTCTGAAACATTTTTAAATGTTTCTAGTTGTACTGTCGTAAGTTCGGTGGTAATATCCATGTTATTTAATCTATTTTTAATGTGCAGAATATAGGACGCATTCTTCTCCTTTCGTACCGGGTAAGCTATTAAACGTGCAGAAATAATGGTTAGACATTTTTGAATTTCGATTATATCCTGTTCAAATGTATACGGACTTTGAAAATCTTGTGTATTCGAGCTGTCAAGTAAGGTCGATAACCTTGAACGTAAATTTTCTGCAGTATCTGTTGTATGAACTTCAGCATTTCTACATTTTAATTCATAGATCAATTCTGGTTTATTTAGATGCGCAGGGTCCATTTTTATTTAATATGAGACCTGCAAATAAAACTAAGTGTTTACTTAGTAGGTAACGTGCGTTTAGTGCGTTTAGTGCGTTAGTAACGCTTTAAAAATATATAAAAAAAATAGCGTTAATGTAACTACGCGTTTAGTTTAGAGTAATTCGGAACTAGGTAGGCCGATAGTGAAATTTGGAATAAAGTACGTATTAATGAAAATGTCTTACTTACATGAATGACTGGAATGCAAATATAAAATACACTTGAGTATAAAAAAACTGTTCTGGGTTTGCCAAATATTTCCAATCCAAATTTAAATCAAGATGGCCTAGTGCCTTTTAGAATTTTGTGGTACGACTTAAAAATTGAACACTGATTTACAAAATTAATGAAGTCGATAAAACACACGGATAAGAAGACACGGAGGAATCAGGAACTTGTAGGCAGGTAGAGCAGGCTGGGTACGGACACGTTGAGGGCGCCAGTGCCGCGAGGCAGTCCCCGGGTTTGGGTTGCTCCCACTATTCCAGGACACAAACCTCTTTGACACAGAATTACAGGAACTTCCTTCCGCTTGATTCTAGCACACGGCGGGAGCAGACTCGGCAGGCCAGAGTCTGATATCAAGCAAGCCGCGCGAAGCCGTTCATCGAGTGCAACGCGATCGGGCGCTGCAACTCAATGATGTTCCTCAAACCAGAGCAGCAGACTTTTAGATTTTTTATATTAGTGTTAGCGAAGGAAGGACGAAAGATATATTTTATAAATTAAATCAATGAAAACACTAAAGTGGAATATTTTTCTATTTTGACTAAAAATCAATGTCAATGACAGGATATTTGTATGTAGAATGGATAATGAAAATCAAAATGAAAAGAAATGGATTATGAAAAGAGTATTATTATGAAAGAGGTTTGGACCTCGTCACATCACCTCGGAGACGTCTACTGCTGCTTAGTTGACATTTACGTGAGAAAGATTCAGCAGTATTGTCATGTTGGCCTAACAACCACATTGCTTGTGACAAAGATTCAGCAGTATTGTCATGTTGGCCTAACAACCACATTGCTTGTTAGGCCAACATGACAATACTGCTGAATCTTTGTCACGTGCCTTCAGCCGATGCGCTAGTTAAATACACGTGCATAGTTATGAAAGATAGAAAACATGATCAACACGTAACGCGGAGCTGCGGGTGTTAAGTAATCGTGTGACGTATATGCCGTAGCATCTCATCCACACTTCGCAACCGGCGGCGATCATGGCATGTGCAGGCGCACCAGAAGATCCTGTCCAGTGTTTCAATAATTGAAATTACCTTAATTACTGGTGTCTTCAGAACATAACTTCGTGCCGAATTTACGCATTTTTAGGTTAGATTTATGCCATGTAGTGTTTAAATTCTAATGAATCTAATTTTAATATATTTGCATTCTCCGGCTGCTTTTTCGGGTAAAAGCTAGTTCTGATACAATAGTTCATGTTACTCGTATTATGTACGGTAGAACCAATATGTGTATTATTATATTCTGGAATTGATTAAATAACATAATTTAATTCACCCAAGCCCATTCGATTATCAGACAACTAGAAGTACAGCGATGCTCCATTAATATTTATGGATATTACAGTGGAATCATTTTGGATTCAAAGTTAGAGTGCAAGTAGCGGATAGTAACTGCTGGCAGGAATCGATAGTTCTCGATACTTTAACTCTCAAGTTACGAGTGAAGGTTACTTCCAGGTTAGCCTGCACCGTCGCAGACTGCATTGTATTTTAACATTAAGTTACGAGTAATAGTTACTTCCAGGTTAGCCTGCATCGTCGCAGACTGCATCATCACTTAACATCAAGTTACTGGTGAAGGTTACTTGCAGGTTAGCCTGCACCGTCGCAGACTGCATCATCACTTAACATTAAGTTTCAAGTGAAAGTTACTTGCAGGTTAGCCTGCACCATCGTGGACTGCACCATTACTTAACATCAAGTTACGAGTGAAGGTTACTTCCAGGTTAGCCTGCACCGTCGTAGACTGCATCATCACTTAACATCAAGTTACGAGTGAAGGTTACTTCCGGGTTAGCCTAAACCGTCGCAGACTGCATCATCACTTAACACCAAGTTACGAGTGAAGGTTACTTCCAGGTTAGCCTGTACCATCGCAGACTGCATCATCACTTAACATCAAGTTACGAGTGAAGGTTACTTCCAGGTTAGCCTGCACCGTCGC
This sequence comes from Alsophila aescularia, assembly GCA_946251855.1. Lineage (NCBI taxonomy): Eukaryota > Metazoa > Arthropoda > Insecta > Lepidoptera > Geometridae > Alsophila > Alsophila aescularia. Next base: position 63,194,175 of record OX276374.1, read on the forward strand.
AGACTGCATCATCGCTTAACATAAAAAAAAATGAGATAGTTATCAAAAGTATGCCTTTCAAGCTATCTTCTATCTATACATATAAAAAAGCAATACGTAAGTCTGTACAAAAAATATAGTAAAACAAAATGGTCTAAGTTACTAAAAATAAGTTATTCAAAATGAATACAACATTTTTAAAAATCGTGTCTGTCTGTTTGTTTGTTTGTCTGTATAATTGTTCGCGCATCACATATAAACAACTAGAAAAATTGCGATGTGGCTTACAATATTGGATAGCTTAGGGTTTTACTTAAAAACTGGGATATTTGGTATCTCAATCCGATGAGTTGAAGCCGAGCAATCAATAAAATACTTTTTGACGGTTCATGGTTTTTTAATCAAATTGTTTTATTGGTATTTTAGGTCTTGGAATAGCACATTACTTTTAACATAGAGAAACGACCACACGTGTGAAGCCGCAGGCACAACTAGTACTTTTATTGAAGCAATAAGAACAATAAAGTATGTACAAAGAAGATAAAAAAAAGGTCTAGGGTACTTAAAATAGGCTACTGAACAGGAATATAACATTTTGAAAATTCGTATCTGTCTGTGTTTCTGTATGTTATTTCATCACGTAAAAATGACCTGCTGCAATGCGGTTACCTGTTGGTTTACCTGTTGGGTAGCTTAGGGTTTCACTTAAAAACTGGTGTACTTGGTATCTCAGTCCGATAAGTAGAAGCAGAGATATCGATAAAAACATTTTTACAGCTCAAGGAATATTAATCAAATGTTGGTATTTTGATATTTTAGGTCTTGGAATAGTACTTAGTACTTTAAATATAAAGAAATGAACAAGCGCGTGAAGCCGCGGGTAGAGCTAGTTATATTATAGCAATAAGAACGAAACAAACTGTTCCAAAATAACTTAAAAGAATTGTCTGTTACTTAAAAAAAAGCTACAAAACAAGAATATAACATTTTTAAATATCGTGTCCGTCTTTTTTTCTGTTTGTTTGTCTGTACATTTGTTCACGCATCACGTAAAAACTACATGACCAAATGCGATGCGGGTTTCACTGTTGGATAATTTAGGGTTTGAATTAAAAATTGACGTACTTGGTATCTCAACCTGGCAAGTAGAATTCGAGAAAACGATAAAAATTGACGTACTTGGTATCTCAACCTGGCAAGTAGTATTCGAGCAATCGATAAAAATTGACGTACTTGGTATCTCAACCTGGCAAGTAGTATTCGAGCAATCGATAAAAATTGACGTACTTGGTATCTCAACCTGGCAAGTAGTATTCGAGCAATCGATAAAAATTGACGTACTTGGTATCTCAACCTGGCAAGTAGTATTCGAGCAATCGATAAAAATTGACGTACTTGGTATCTCAACCTGGCAAGTAGTATTCGAGCAATCGATAAAAAACCGTTTGATGTCTGCACGAAGTTTGATGATTTTAGTACATTTAGTTTTTGAATATCACACGACCCTTATATCCCAGAAAAATGTCCAGGCACAGCTAGTCGACTATAAAACAAATAGAAAAAAAAAACAATTGCGTTGTTTTAGGGTTCCAAAGTCTAATTATTATAAGCTTCGAGAACGCAACCCACTATGAGTGCAGAAACATACCTACTGACTGACTGACTGACTGACTGACTGACTGACTGACTGACTGACTGACTGACTGACTGACTGACTGACTGACTGACTGACTGAAAGACAACGCATAGCCTAAGCCGGTGGACCTAGGGAAGAAATATTCCTTAAGTACCTATCCTAGGTTAATGTAGTTTTAATTGCGGAGCATAGTTTCAAATATTTTTATCAAATAGGTATTTAGCACATCTTCAACTTTGCCGCCACTATTGTATTTGTTCCTTGCCGCCACTTTTCTGTGTTGTAACGGCCAGTTGGCCAAATGGTTAGTGACCCAGACTTTGAAGTCAGCCAATGGTCGCGGGTTCAAATCCCGCGACCATTGGCTCATCACATAAATGTTAGTATCCGAGTCATGTATGTTTATCCGTCGTCTAGTACCTATAATATAGGCTGTCCTAGTTTGGGATTAGGTAATTTGTGTGAATTGTTCCAAATATATAATTAGTTATTCGAAACAACAGGGCGGTCACGCGTTTTCCTCTGTGTCTTATTGCTCATTAACAAACTCTCAGAGGTTTAGGTTGAGGCAAGATTAAATAACTAATAAGTTAGGTAATTCGTAACTGCGGTACCAGAGGAGCGCGCGCGGTCGTCGTGCGGCGTGAGTTCCGCGTGATCAATGTCAGGAGGTCAGCAATGAGAGACTTGACGTTTGATTACATTTTCTCGCGATATCTAAATGTACCTAAACATTGAAATGAGTAAACTGTTGATTCTGTACAAAGGTACATATTTACCATCTCTTGTATGTAGTACCTACACATACAAGAGATGGTAAAATCAAAAATGGTAAAAAGTTATTTTGATGATCCTGAACGATACTGTTTTAATTTACTCTTGGTTATGCTTTAGCTTAACACTATACTAAGTATTACGAATTATTTTAAGAGACCTGGACACTGCACCTCTGCCAAAGTGCTACGCTGATTGTAATGATTCGTTGTTTTTTTAATGATTTTGTTTGTATTTTGAGTTTGTAAAATTAAGATTAATATTAAAAAATGATAAAAAATGTTCAGACGAGTCCATAGATTTGTGCCATTGATTTTTATACACTGTATTAATGCAATGTTTGTATAATCTATGATAATAAAAAATTCTATTCTATTCTATCCTATTCATGATATGACACATTCCTTTGCGATAGGGCACTAGTGCTCTCCTGGCCGCGTGCCTCTTTTGTGCCTCTCCAGAAGCAATACTTCGTAGTCATTGAAGTCATGTTCGAGACCCTCGGGTGCCTGACAAGCTCTGACAACAGAACCAGCACCACGTTCCTCAGACAAGCAAGCGAGCGAGGTCAGGTAGTGATCAAACGATATCCTATACAAATATATTTTCATTTAAAGTACCATTTCTGCGTACATTCTTGTGCGCTATCAATAAAACTGTGAACTTTTGACCTAAGAGACACTCTCAATAACAACTTCAAGTTTTGATTGGTACTTAGTTTCTGCGTATTGGAGATAAGAACAGATAGGCACGAGCACATTCATAGGCACCTATTTATTGTGCACCACGATGTCATTGCATTGCTGATTTAGCTCTACTCCGATTGACCTTTCAACCTTTTGCTCCGTTTTAGGTAATTCATCACCGGTCTACGTCGACCCACGTTGCCGGGAACATATACTGTGTTTTTTTAATGAAATAGAACTGATAGAATAAAGGCTGCGTTGAACATTACCTCGCTGACGATTGTCATTATCACGTAGGTATGTATTCATTTATATACATGACAACTAATAACAGTAGGTGTCATTTTGTCGACCTATGTGCCGTGTGCTGGGGAGCACGAGGAGGAGTGCTTTTGGGAAAAAAACACGCGGGCAAAATGTTACAAGATAACTGAGCAGCATTGTTGTTCAGTGGAATGTTTTCAACAACATTATATATTGTATTCAATAGTTTCTGTGCCCGCGGCATTGATGCGTGTACATTTCTCTAGTTTATGATTGATTACCTTATGTGCTATTCTAGTACATAAAAACCAATACTCAAAACTCCTTCAGCTGTAAAATAATTTATCGTTTGCTGGGATTCTACTCATCTGATTAAGATACCAATCAACAGTGAAAACTGCATCCCAATTGGTCCAGTAGTTTTTACGTGATGACTATGACTATGACAGACAGAAAGACACGATTTTTAAAAACGTTAAATTCTTGCTGAGTAGCTTATTTGAAGTCCCTGAGACCATTTTTTTATTTTTTTTTCAATATATAATATTTTGTGCTTACTACTTTATTATAAGTATAGTAAGTTGGTATTCATTTTTTTTAAACAATGTGGTCTTTTGTGAATAAATTTAGTATCAACCACAAAAACACAAATTATTCACTCATGCATATATACGCAGCCGCCATTTTCTATGATTCACTCATTTGTTTGGCGGAGTGGACTCCGTCTCATTGAACTGCCTTGTACACTAAGTATGTACTTATCGCGGAGTATTAAATAATAAATTTTAAACTAACGGGACAATTCCACACCAATTACCTAGCCCCAAACTAGGATGTCCTGTATGGGCACTAGATAACGGATACACATACATAGATACACATATTACAGCCATGACTCGGAAACAAACATTTCAGCTCATCACACAATGATTACACCTTGCAGGATTCGAACCCGTGACCGTTTGATTTCGTACCTAGGGTCTCCAGCCGCTAACCTAACCAGTCTTCATAATTTTAATAGAGTTGTTTTTTGTATTAATTTTTGTGCGGAGTTTTTTTTTCTCCTTTGTTTGATTTGACGGGCAGGTCGCTCGCCTGATGGTAAGCGTCACGCCTGTCCATTACAGTTGCAGGGCCACCCAGAACTTTGTTTGACGAGACGGACAGGCCGCTCGCCTGATGGTAAGCGTCACGCCTGTCCATTACAGTTGCAGGGCCACCCAGAACTTTGGTTGCAAAATCTTGCGCGTCACTGCACTGCACTCGTCACCCTTAGACATTGGTTGTTATGTCGCATTGACCGGTAATTTCGCTGGAAACATTGTATCTCAAACCAAAACACTGAAATGTTTACACACTACTGCTTGGTGGTTGTAATTCCGATAGAGGTGTTACTTCCCCAAGTGGAGTCTTGCGTAAGAGGTCTACCGCTTTAAATTCTTTGCCTGTTCATCTGTTTATAAACGACTTCCAAAAGGAGCAGACTTCCAAAAGCAGCAATACGTCTGTTATTTTTAGGGTTCAGTAGTCGAAAAATATTCTCTTATTATAGTTTCACCATGTTCGTTTGTCCGTCTACCCGTACATCCGTACATCTGTGCTTCGGAGGCATGAAGCTTTCGGTCCCGGCTGTGATTGATTAATAGCAGTCGTTAAGCCGTAGCAGAGGCTCTCGGGCGGCCTGATAAACTCTGGCAACACAGGTCAGCACTACCATAATTATATATCATAATTATTTTCATATATTTTCCAGTATAACATCATTTCTTACTTTTTCGGCAGTCGGGATAAAACGGTAAAAACTGCGAAGTAATAAACTGTTCACCGATATTCGCCGACACTAGATAATGTGGCCCCGGGGTTAAGTAATAACTGTTGCAGCGTGAAACAAAAATATTTTTAATCAATATTATTATTGCAGCATCTATCTAAGTACCTACGTCAACAGAAACTACAACATTGATCTACACAAAGGGTCAGGCAGGTCTCAGATCTAAGGGAAGTGAACGAAAAGTATCCGTTCCGTATTGTTTTGCGTTTTGTGAACGTCGAACTTTCCAAGTTAACGTGTACAGTATGCACCTCATGTATAACCAAGTTAACAGAACCCAAAAAACGGCTGTAAGGTTGGTTTGTACGTACCGACACCCAGCGCCCAGAACTTCCGCCCTGCCTGCGTTCGACACCCTGACACAATGCATAAAGCGCCCTTCGAACCGAAACACAGGTGTCTGTACACTGCTACCTATTGTTATTATCAAAACAAACGAAAACCAGACGACGGTCGGATAAGTTTATAGCCTGTCACACTCTCGCGATGAAGACGAATCAATTGATAACGAACTCATCAAAATATGACAAAGTTTTTAGTTTGAACACATAACTTTTCCTTTGATTGGCCGTAGTCGGGTAAAAAAAAGCCTATGACACTATAAATGAAGACAAATCGATTAATAACTCATTTTTTGAAATTGGACCAAGCTTTTAGATTGAACACATAATCCTTCCTTTGCTTTACCGTAGTCGGGTGAACAACTTCATTGCTTCATTGCTTATGACACTCTATATCTGAAGACGAATAGATTGATACCTTGCTTGTCAAGGTCGGACCAATAGGGGTGACGCTTTGGTTTAACATCCACATACAGACATACATACATAGACTATTAAACTCATTGCCCTTTCTTTGCTTCGCTGTAGTCCGGTGATAAGGAATCAATCACCGCAAAATTAGTAATTACAGTTCCGTCCTATTTAAAAAAAACAACCGGTCCCGCACTGCCAAATCCCGTCAATCTCGAGCGAGATCTCGTCATATTATGCTTCGGAATTGATCTCGAAAAATGACGAGATCTCACGAGGTCGACATCCCGCGAGATTGGGATTGCATTCCCTATCACATCCCATGTCACTAATTAAGTGATTAAATATAGAAGTAGAAACACGTCGAGAAATGATCTCTCTCGACTATGTACTATCATTATCATTAGATACGACTGGTCCAAGATACTACAATTAATATCTATCTATACTTATAATATAGAAGTAGAAACACGTCGAGAAATGATCTCTCTCGACTATGTACTATCATTATCATTAGATACGACTGGTCCAAGATACTACAATTAATATCTATCTATACTTATAATATAGAAGTAGAAACACGTCGAGAAATGATCTCTCTCGACTATGTACTATCATTAGATGCGACTGGTCCAAGATACTACAATTAATATCTATCTATACTTATAATAAAGCACTAGGAACGAAAAAGTCTGTACAAAGAAGATAATTAAAAAAGAAATGGTCTAGGGTACATAAAATAAACTACTGAACAAGAATACAACATTTTAAAAATTCGTGTCTGTCTGTTTGTTTGTCTGTATGTTTGTTTGCGTATCACGTAAAAACTACTTGACCAATTGTGATGCGGTTTTCACTGCTGGATAGCTTATATTTTGACCTAAAAACTGGGGTACTTTATATCACAATTCGATGAGTAAAAGCCGAGCAACCGATAAAAATATTTTGACGGCTGAAGGAATTTTGACAAAATGTTGGTATATTGGTATTTTAGGTCCTGGAATAGCAAAATGAGTATTTTTAACCTACAGAAATGACCACGCGTGCGAAGCCGCGGGCATCAGCTAGAACCTATATACAATACTAGCTATACCCGCAGGCGCGGTCCGAATGGGGGTGTCATAGGGGACTTATCTACACTTTTTTAATCAAAACACTTTTGAGTAGAGATTTTAATTTGAATGAGAGATGCATTCTAATAGATTGTTTCCAAGGTAAAGTGATTTATTTGTTAGATACTTTGCGGAGTGAGGCGTGGTAGAGAACACAAGAGAGTCGATATATGCACTAAAATGTTGAGGCCTGGCTACAGAGTAGGTTGCTGTAAATGGAAGTTTCATCATTATTTGAGATTTCGGAAAGTTTACACCACCTATCTCTGTTGACTTTATTTATAATAAAAACATCTTCTTTACATCTTCAACTAAAATTTCTTAATATTATGTTTTTATAGCCTCTCGGTCTTTTGTAATCTGTATTATTGTCAATATTATTGGTATTTCCAGTAATACGAACAGCTGATGATAATAAGGGCCAGCGGTTTCATGTTATAACTTTCAACAAGCAGCTTCGCCATGTACTGTAGGTACAATATAAAATCACACGTGTAGAATTTGAGCAAACAAGTTTCACATTCAGTATAAAATCTTGGAGAACCTCTGGCAGCCAACTTTCAGACTCAATAGGAACTGAAATATCTACACTGCACCGCTTCCTGTTGGGTTTCAACCATTATTGCTGGCGCGCGAGCATGTTTTGTCCTGCACATTATCTTCGCAAGAAGTACCAACTGTACTACTGTTATTTATTGTGTGCTCTAACTCTGTTGCAAAAGGGTTTAAATAGGTATTTAAATAGGTATGGACGAGTCAACATCTCCTGGTATATGTTTCTTTTTTGCCAATATTATTTTTAGGATTCCGAACCTCAAAAAGGAAAAAAGGAACTCTAATAGGATCACTAAGTTGTCCGCTTGTTTGTCTGTCTGTCTGTCATGACCCTTTTTGCTCAGAACAGCGTGGAGGTCAATTTGATAGTAATGTAAAAACAAAACTCAATTTTGCAAAATTTTGGATTTATGAAAAGTCAAACTTCTAAGTCAACGCAATCAAAAGATACGGCCGTTTTCCGTATTATGACACGCGCTTGATGATCAAACTCTACAGATACTTCCCGATGATCTAGAATCATGACATTTGGCAAGAAGCAATGTCTTATAGCACAAGTAAAGGGAAATTTCAGAATACCGTAAATTTGTAGCTACATCACGAGAAAAAAAAAACAAAACAAAAATTGTAGTTGGTAAACTGACCGCGACCTACGTCAATGTATAGGGACAACAGTTTTCCAACAGCAAAGTTATGTTTGTACGGAACCCTCGGTGCGCGAGTCCGACTCGTTTTATATTTTGGATAGGAAGTGAAAGAGGTAGATAAGACCTGTAGTCCACATTAATTTATTTATGTTAGTTCAATTTGGATATGGGTTTGTGTGGGTTGTTTATATAGTTTAGTTTTACATTTCCATTTATCATGCAACTAGGTAAAAACAAGTTCAGAGACCCGCAGAAAAATACAGCTGGCCTGGGCAGCATTTGCGAAACTTCGTCGAGTCTTCTCGTCGCCAATACCACAAAATTTGAAGACAAAAGTCTTTAACACGTGTGTCCTACCTGTTATGATATACGGAGCCATGTCGTATACACTCACTGTACGACTAGTCCACCAATTTAAAGTCGCTCAGCGGGCTATGGAAAGGGCTATGCTTGGAGTTTCTCTGAAAGATCGTATCCGGAATGAGGTGATCCGGCAGAGAACCAAAGTTGTCGACGTAGCCCTTAGGATTAGTAAGCCGAAGTGGTAGTGGGCTGGTATCTGTCGAAGGACTGATAACCGTTGGGGAAGACGTGTTCTTGAGTTGAGATCCCGACTCGGTAAGCGTAGTTTAGGGCGCCCTCCGACTAGGTGGAGCGACGATATACGCAAAGTGGCTGGCAGCGGTTGGAAGAGAGAAACCGAAGATCGGCCTCAGTGGCATGCTTTGGTAGACGCCTACGTCCAGTAGTGGCCTGACACGGGCTAATGATGATGATGATGATGATGATGATAGGTACTTTTGGTCCCAGATAAACGTCTACGCGGCAAAGCCGCGGGGCACGGCTAATTAATTGATTTCGACGTCACCAAGGGAACTAACGGTACCTTGGGGAGGAATTTGTGATGAGATTAAACAAATCCAATATAACTGAAGAGAAAAATAATGAACATCGAAAAATATACTAAACTAGCTGTGCCCACTGCTTTACCCGCGTGTTAATTTTTCTATGATATAAGGATCATAATTGTGTTATTTCAGAATCAAAAGTATAACTATCATATGATATTAACAAACTTTGTTCAGCCGACAAATGGTTTTTATCGATTACTCGACTTCTACTCATCGGATTGAGATACGAGTACTAGGAACACCAGATTTTAAGTAAAACCGAAGCTATCCAAGAATATTATTTATTGTGATGCTGTTAACAGTACATTGCCGTTGGTTTAGAAGTTTTAACGAACAAGTTGATGAAAAACAAACAAACAATGCACGAACAAAAAACAGATCGACAAACAAACAGGCAGACAGAAACCATTAATAATGTTTGTTTTAAGTCTCTTTTTGTTAATTTTTATTTATTTTTGAGATTTTTGGTACTTTCTGCTATAGTTTATGTATAGACTAGCTGCGCCCCGCAGCTTCGCCCGCGGTCATCCTTTGCCACTCCCACAAGTTTAGAAAATTAATCTTAAAAATTTCCTCCTTTTTGCATCTATATTTATTATCTATTTGGGACGGATACAAATTCAAAAAATCAAAGATAATAAAAATCTGTCCAGCAGTTCTTGAGTTATAAATAGTGTAAGTAACACGAATTTCTGACTTTCTGTTATATATATAACAGATAGATGTTATATATCCAAATTCTTAATTTTTTCTGCTCTCCTGGTTCTTAGTTTTTTTTTAAAATATAATCACACCATTTCATGTTCATGGGGAGATAAGTATACTCACTTTTAATAACTATAATTGTCAATTTTGTATTTCCAATTTTTTCACTTTTTCTGCTCTCCTAGTACTTAGAAATACATTTTTTAAATACAATCACACTACTTATTTAATGTTTATGGGGAGGTTTTCTGACTTTTAATAACTTTATTTGGCAATGTCATATCTCCAACTTCAGGTGTTTCTACTCTCTTGGTACATAGAAATGTTTTTTTTTAAATATAATAATTACACCATTTAATTTTAAATATAATCACACCATTTAATGTTCATGGGGAGGTATAATCACTTTTAATAACACACTATTTGACTCTTTTGTATCTCCAACTTATTAAGTGTTTCTGTTGTCCTGGTACTTAGAAATACTTTAGTTAAATATAATCACACCATTTAATGTTCACGGGGAGGTATACTAAATTTTAATAACTTTATTTTTTACTGTTACATCTCCAACATCCTAAGTGATTCTGTTCTCCTGGTACTTAGCAATACTTTTTTAAATATAATCCACCATGTATTGTTCATGGTGAGGTATCAATTTTGTATATCCAACTTCTTAAGTGTTATGCTCTCCTGGTACTTAGAAATACATTTTTTGTTTTGTTTTTTTTTTTCAAGTCTTAAAGAAAACGATACTATTTTTTTCCCCTATTTCGCGATCAAAAGTAGCCTATGTGTTAATCCAAGATATTATAAGCTATCGTGGTACCAAATTTCATCCAAATCCGTTCAGCTGTTTGAGCGTGAAGGAGCAACAGTTTGACTTAAGTTTTTCTGCTCTCCTGGTACTTAGAAATACATTTATAAATTATAATTATACTATTTAATGTTCATGGGGAGGTAAACTCACTTTTAATAATTAACCTTATTTGTCAATGTCATATCTCCAACTTCTTAGGCGTTTCTTCTCTCCTGGTACTTTTAAATACTTTAAAAAAAAACACTATTTAATGTTCATGGGGAGGTGTACTCTCTTTTAATAGCTTTATTTGTCAATGTCATATATCCAACTTCAGGTGTTTCTTTTCTCCTGGTACTTAGAAAAACTTTTTTTAATTTAATCACACCATTTAATCTTCATGGGGAGGAATACCTCATTTTAAATAACTTTATATTTCAATATTATGTCTCCAACATCTTAAGTGTTTCTGTTCTCCTGGTACTCAGAAATACTTATTTTAATATAATCACACCATTTAATGTTCATTGGGAGCTAAGTATACTCACTTTTAATAACATTATTTGTCAATTTTATATCTCCAACTTCTTAAGTACTTATGCTCTCCTGGTACTTTAATTATTTATTTTTTCATTTTTTTTTTCGTTTTTTTTTCAAGTTTTATAGAAAACGATAATATTTTTTTCTCCTATTTCGAGATAAAAAGAAGCCTATGTGTTAATCCAGGATATAAGCTACCCTGGTACCAAATTTTATCTAAATCCGTCCAGCTATTCGAGCGTGAAGGAGCAACAAACACACACACACACACACACACACACACACACACACCCACACACACACACAAACATACAAACTTTCGCATTTGTAATATTAGTGTGATTAGTTCTGTCCCAAATGTAAAATGAAAGTGATGAGTATTGCGAAATAACATAATTCCGGTGATGGCAGTTCAAATAACATCATTCCGGTGATGGCAGTTCAAATAACATCATTCCGGTGATGGCAGTTCAAAAGGTCCACTCAGTATTTAAAAAAAAAAGCACAGAGTTTAATAATAAAAATAATAATAATGTTTATTTACCAAAAGAACAACAATTAAACATGGAAGCAAAAAGTAAAAATTTAACGATTAGGTACAATTAAAAATAAAGTTTCCAAAAAAATATATAACAACGGCTCCACACTAGGCTCTATATATATATATATATATATATATATATATATATATACAAAACAACGGCTCCACACTAGGCTCTATATATATAACAACGGCTTCACACTAGGCTCTATATATATATATATATATATAAAACAACGGCTCCACACTAGGCTCTATATATATAACAACGGCTCCACACTAGGCTCTATATATAATATAACAACGGCTCCACACTAGGCTCTATATATATAACAACGGCTCCACACTAGGCGCTATATATATAACAACGGCTTCACGCTAGTTTCTATATATATATATATATATATATAAAACAACGGCTCCACACTAGGCTCTATATATAATATAACACCGGCTCCACACTAGGCTCTATATATATATAACAACGGCTCCACACTAGGCTATATATATATATAACAACGGCTCCACACTAGGCTCTATATATATATAACAACGGCTCCACACTAGGCTCTATATATAATATAACAACGGCTCCACACTAGGCTCTAGGCCCGTATCGTGGAAACCGAAAAAATATATACCTTAATTATTTCACATAAACGTTTGAGGCATCCTAAAGATTTCCAAATAGGCTATGCAAGGGAGTATATATATGTTTATGTGTGGGAGGGTGTGTTTGCGTATGTGAGAGGGTGTGAATTAGTGTTTGTTTTATGTTGATTGCTCACAAATAAATTATATTTTCAGAATCATTGTATGACTGTGTTAGTAGCCATTTTTTGACAAGTTTAATTGCAGGTTTACATACAGGCCCCGCCTAACGAATGCCTTTGAGCTCGATCTACGATTTTCCTCATCCAGTCGCCGCTAGCCGCCTTTCGGCAGTAGTCACTCCACCTGCTGACGGGCGTCATATACACTACGTTTGCCCTAACGTGGACCTCACTCTAGAACTCGTTTTCTTCAACGGTTCTTTGAGAGGTGTGACCAGCTCATTCCCTTTTCAGCTTTTTTATTTTCTGGACCATGACAGATATATTATAAAGATACAAATAGCAGAGCTGATATACAGCTAAGCTCCTCATTTATGCATCTTTATGGTACTTAATTAATAATTTTGACATTTGAAATCTCTCCCTGTGTCCACTGGTTTAGGCTGTGTGTTGTTTGTCAGTCAGTCAGTAAGGCAATAACAGGTAAGGTTAATTCAGTACGCTTCCTAATGTCAAAATTCAGTGCTTACACGCAAATTTGTATTCTGAAACGTATGGGACACTGCTACCGTAAGCTAAGTATTGACTACTTGAGCCGATCATAGGGCAGGACTGATGCCGCCGAGCGAGTAAGGATGTAGTTATATTTGACACTTGCTGGTTTGTGGTCATTTCCTTGCAAATTATAATTATAATTATATAACCTGTACTAATAATGTCAATTCTAGAAGAATGTCTGTACATAATAATAATTTGAGAATATTGTATTCCCACTACAAAAAAACAAGTAATAGGTATTGTTTAAGCTAGGTAGGTACTTTATTTAGTTTTGATTCAAACATAAAAACTCACCCCCTATTCTCAACTCCTCCCCCCCATATAGCTAAGAACCATATCGATCACATCAGTGTTCAAACATAAAAAAACCGCATCATAATCAGTTCATTCGTTTGGGAGCTACAATGACACAGACAGACACACACACACGCAGTGATACACACCCTAAACTTATAACACCCGTCTCTTTGTTCTGGGGTTAATAATAAAGCAATATCAACGAAAAAGTCTGTACTAATAAGATAGTTAAAAATATGGTCGAGGGTATTTAAATTAAGCAAGAATTTAACATATAACACTATATAACCATTTTTAAAATGGTTTCTGTCTGTTTATTCGTTTGTCTGTATGTTTGTTCGCACATAAAAAACTACTAGACCGTTTGCGATGCGGTTTTCATTGTTAGATATCGTAGTTTAGGCTTTGACTTAAAAACTGGTGTACATACTTGGTTTGTCAATCTGATGCGTAGAATTCGAGCAATCGATAAACAATCATTTGACGTCTGAACGAAGTTTGATGATTTTGGTAGTTTTGGTTTTGGAATATCACAGTATCCTTATATCCCAGAACAAATACCACGTGGGCAAAAACCTATATATACTTACTTGTTGAGATCTTGATGAATTATTATATGCACTTGTTTTATCCACAGCGTCATATTTTTTTATTAAATTTTGCGTCAGTTTTTTCTATTCGATAACTGCGGCTTGTGTAGTAATTAATTCCTAAATGTTTTTTCATGCTGTTAACGGAGCCTTTCGGGGATTCATTTCAGACTACAATAATGTTACCGCGATTTTCTACGATGTATAAAACCTAACAAAAATATCAAAAAACGATTATTATTTTTTATAAAAAATACAAAAAACCCGACTGCTAACAAAACTATTGAATAAAAAATTTAACTACTCACATGTTATGTAACTCGCCGAGCGGTGCAGGTGTGGCTCGGGAGGCACGATGGACACGGCCAATTTATTCCTAGAATGTACTTTGACAGTAGGTTTTTTTATGACATGCCATAATTTTTATGTATTTTTGTGAATATTCATAAAAATACATAAAAATTATGGCATGTGTTATGTATCTCTAGAACTCCAGGGTTTAAATAGCAGCTAATAAAAGTAATCTAATGCATATAATGTTTATTAAAAATGCATATTGTAAATAGTTTTTTTACATTATTATATTATTTGTTTGTTATTTCATACAAATAATACAATACGATTTGCACTTTCACTTAGCTAAACAAACTACTAGAAATGTGAGACATCTGTCGTAAAGTGTAAGATCACATCAAAAAACGTCATGTCACTTGTGAATGCTTTTTCCATTTTGTAGTTATCCATTGTCTCCGTTGCGCATGCATTCGTGTGTACAATACTATTTAATAATGATTTTGTTATCGCATTCTACAACCCACAACCTTGGCTTTTCTTCCTGGCCGATTTCTTCGACAAATATATACCTACCATCACTTGTTACTGCGGACTCAATTTTGCTCACGTTTTGAATAAATACGTCTAAATCTGTTCGGCATTTAAAAGTTATGGTAGAATAAATAAACTCACATACAAACATACATAGGTACATATTAAATACATAAATGCTAAAAACAATACTCTCCTTTTTTTTGGGCCGTTGTGTAGAAAGTTTGACTACCTAGCAGTGGCAGTAGGTGTAAAATTAAAAAAAATGTATAGAAAAGTAACTACCAGTATAATCAAAGAAGTGTCGGTATAGTCTCAGGGCGTGAGTTCGAGGAGGTGGTGGTGTTTGAAATATTATCCCTCGTTTTGGGACATGGCTTTGGATGCGCGCGCAGAAAAGCGTTCGATAGTAAGGGGGGTGCAGTATTAGTAAGGATGCAGCAGTCGTGGTGAATATGCAGCAACCGTAGAGGTGCAGGCGTGGTACGCAGAGCAGCTTCCGGGGGACAGTTGTCCGCAAATCCATAGTCGCACTCTGGTGGAGGGTTATACCTCTATTCGTAGGTATAAAAAAAAAACCCTGGAACAGTTGAAATAGTCGGCTGAGTCCACGTTCAGTAGTGTTGGCTACCGTACATCACTAGGTTTCCATTCCTTGGGGTCCACAATTCCGAACAAGGCTTCTCTTAGTTAAGCCCCAAGGAAGTAAATGTGGCACACAGTATTGTATAAAATATTGACAAAACAGTTAAATACAAATGTAAAAGACCAGAAGGGTTGGGCACAAGATGACAAATATAATTTTGCAGCACGTAAAAAGCATAATTGAACTGTATTTTACCAGTTACAGAACAGTGCAAAGATTTTAAAATAGCGAGACTACAAAAACGGTATAAAACCGGTACATACTAAAAAGTCAAGTCATTGTAAAAGCATTTGCTGGTATGACTAAATGAAATCAAAATGCAATGAACACGCATAGTTTGACCGTATTTACCTTTGCAATGACTTGCTTAATTTATTGACTACAAGTAAAGTTAAAAATGATCAAAATCAAAATTCTTGCGTGATTGTGTAGAGACTTAAATATAACGACGAGAGTCAACAGCTCCTGAGGATGCCTCGTGTAGAAACACGTGATCACGTGTCGTATTGTCGTCAGGCTTATGTGGTAGATAGGAACTTGTGTAGCGTATTTGTATATAAGTATGTAATGATATCTTATTTTTTTCTTTAGTTTAAAATTCAGATAAAGATTGAATATCAGGTAGGTAATATACAAATTTATGTAGATAAATCTATTTGTTTTACTTCAGTTTTATTGAGATAAGGATTGCTTAGCGCAGGTCGTAGGGGTTAAGTATAACGTATGTTCATCTGTCTGTTTGGCGGACATAGGCTACCTACATATTTTCTCATCGATTCTTTTTTAAATACTACATCTGTTCTATCTGATTTGCAAAGAGTGGATGCTATCCAAATAAATCACCAACACTTTGGCTGGCTCTTATTTAACTCTAGCATTTCCGCCCGCGACTCCGGATCCATGCGGACTACGGCTTATCGCGAAAAAAGCATCCTATATTCATTAAGGATGTTAAAAATCACCGATGTTCCGATGTTTCAGATATCTGTGTCAAAAACTAATGCAATAGAAGTGCATAAACGCTTTTGATGTTATTTGACAGACTATTATTATTTCGTTTTCATAGCATCCGTTCCTTACAGCGAGTAATCAACATTTTCCAGTTGTCCCGTGGAAACTTACAATTTTCCGAGATAATAAGTATCATATGTTTTCCAGGGTATAAGCTATCTCCATTCCAAATTCCATCAAAAGCTGTTATCGCGTTAAAACTCCCCAATCAATCAAACAAACAAACAACCAGACAACGTTTCACTTTTATATATTGGAATGGATTTTTGCTTATTGTGTGAGTAAAATTTTGTTTGTTTGTCGTGTGAGGTAATGCTGGCCACTGGTGTCAGAGTTTGTGAGGCATCCCGAAGGTCTCTTACATGGTTAAACGACTGTTTATAATCAATAATAGCCAGAAAATACGGCTAAACGTGCCCTATGAAGCCCGAAGTGAAGGAAAATATAACATAGTAAAGCCATTGGTGTGGAGCCCAGGACCGAACCCGGTATCGTTCGTTTGTTGCCAGTGGTACTATCATTATTACTACCAGTAGTATCACGGTTAAAAAACCCCCCGTAGAACTACCAAGCGTTCCAGTTGGATTCTTACTCGCACTAGTATACCGCTAGGCTACCATGGCTTAAACGTTCATATCAATATTTTTTATCGGAACTATCAACATTCACAACTTCAGTTTTCACAACTTATCTTTTGGGTTTTTACTCTCTCAAGATTCGTACAGTACTTTTGAATAAAACGTAGATCGAACTGTTTTTTTTTTTAAATATATTTATATTAAGTTTGATAGAACGGAAGCGTCAGTAGCGAGCCGTTCTTGCGCATAATGTCTGTAACGACTAAGTATTGTTTGATAGAACGGAAGCATCAGTAGCGAGCCGTTCTTGCGCATAATGTCTGTAACGACTAAGTATTGTTTGATAGAACGGAAGCGTCAGCAGCGAGCCGTTCTTGCGCATAATGTCTGTAACGACTAAGTATTGTTTGATAGAACGGAAGCATCAGTAGCGAGCCGTTCTTGCGCATAATGTCTGTAACGACTAAGTATTGTTTGATAGAACGGAAGCATCAGTAGCGAGCCGTTCTTGCGCATAATGTCTGTAACGACTAAGTATTGTTTGATAGAACGGAAGCATCAGTAGCGAGCCGTTCTTGCGCATAATGTCTGTAACGACTAAGTATTGTTTGATAGAACGGAAGCATCAGTAGCGAGCCGTTCTTACGCATATGTCTGTAACGACTAAGTATTGTTTTTGCATCACGCTGTCTTCAAGTCAGTTTTCGAAGCAACTTTTTTTATGACGAACTTAGAAACTTCTTAACCACGATCTCTCCCGATGGAACTGAAGATGGATCACTGGATGGTGACGACGTGGCCGAAGTTATAGTACGCTTCATCGTCATCAGACTATAACATCCACAGCTGGAAGTAGGCCTCTCTTATTGAAGGCCACTGAGTCCGATCTTAGATTATCCGCATTCTGTCGCCACTAGCCGTCTTGCACGAGTCATGATTCTACCTGCCAACGAGCGTAAAGCACTACGTTTGCTTAAACGCTATCTCCACTCTAGAACTCGTTTTTCTCAACGGTTGATGGTTAGCCGAGAGATATGACCAGCCCATTCTCACTTCAGCTTTCATATTCTTTGGGCTATGAGAGACAAATAGCAAAGACATGTACAGCAAGACCCCGTCTTTGTGCATCCTTAAGGTACCCATTTAATGTTACTTCATCTCAAATCTCTGTCTTTCTCCACCGGTGTAGACTGTGCGTGATCTATCAGTCGGTTAGTCGATCAGTGATGTTTTTAGGTATACAATATAAGTATTAAAACTATTCATTTCAACCCTAATCAAAACATTGGGACACAGATAGTGACTGGAATTGCACACGTCATTCATAGATAACAATATTTTTAAAATTGTTATATAACATGTCTGAACTTACTTTGAAAACAGCGGCCAATAGATAAATCCAAACCAATATATAAAAGTGAAACGTTGTCTGTTTGTTTGTTTGTTTATTTGTTTGTTTGTATACCTAATTTTGCATTATTTTTTAATATCCTAGAAGAACATAGGATGCTTTTTTTCCCGGTAAACAGTAGACCGCGCGGACGAAGTTGCGGGCGAGATAACTAGTTCCTCATAAAAGATACCACATCAGTACCTGACTACTGCGACGCAAAAAGAATGGCTATGATTTTGACCGGGATGCATGTGGGTATATCAATATGTTCATCTGTTCCCTCATAACTTCTAAACTACTTATCATAATTTGACAAATGATGTATCTTTGGAAGCATATTGATTGTCCGTTGGTTATGTGACGTTACATAAAATTGAATTAAGCGCCCTCTAGAGGATCTAAAGTCACAATAAAAAAACAAAAATCAAAACTTTACGTCCACTAAGAATAGTATTCAGGTTTTAGTTTTAGAGCTTTTGAGTTAACGAAAACGTTGAGCTTTATCTCGCTTTCATTAATTTAGTCGATGTCCATTCCCTGGCAATTCAAACAGTTTGCGAGGAAACCATGTAACGCACATAATTCGATTGTCAGGATGTCAGGATGATCGTAGATTTTGCACCTCCGTAGACAGTCCCAGTTCGTCGTCAACTTAACTACGTTTACGTTAACTAACTTCGTTTTTGGACTTTAAATAAAAAATCTATTCAACTTTATTATGGTCCTGCATTTCCTACGCTGCACCAGTTTGGAGTAGTGTCTGTGAAAGCAATCACCGCAAACTACAAGTTTTGCAAAATAAGCAACACAAGCATGGTTTGTCATGCACATCCTGTTGAAGTGTGTGTTGTACTGTCGCGACCACTAAAGACAGACCACCTCGCCGGGTAAGTAGGTACAGGAGGCACGCACACTACAGCGCGCAGTGACTGTTGAAGTGTGTGCTGTACTGTCGCGACCACTAAAGACAGACCACCTCGCCGGGTAAGTAGGTACAGGAGGCACGCACACTACAGCGCGCAGTGACTGTTGAAGTGTGTGCTGTACTGTCGCGACCACTAAAGACAGACCACCTCGCCGGGTAAGTAGGTACAGGAGGCACGCACACTACAGCGCGCAGTGACTGTTGAAGTGTGTGTTGTACTGTCGCGACCACTAAAGACAGACCACCTCGCCGGGTAAGTAGGTACAGGAGGCACGCACACTACAGCGCGCAGTGACTGTTGAAGTGTGTGTTGTACTGTCGCGACCACTAAAGACAGACCACCTCGCCGGGTAAGTAGGTACAGGAGGCACGCACACTACAGCGCGCAGTGACTGTTGAAGTGTGTGTTGTACTGTCGCGACCACTAAAGACAGACCACCTCGCCGGGTAAGTAGGTACAGGAGGCACGCACACTACAGCGCGCAGTGACTGAGTTCAAGTGTACAAATGTATATAGTACTGAAATGACCGTGGCCCGGCTAAGGAAACGGACCTCCTTCTCAGGTAAAGGCGAGGAATTAAAACAAGATGGTAAATTCAATAACAAAGGGCTTTATTACAAAAAATAGAAAAAAGACACACATGAGTTATCAAATATTGGTACTCTCCCCTTTACTGAGGAATTCAAAAAGAAATATTTTACACTTAATTTAGTTTGTTCTGCATCAAAATAATTCTAAACAGCAAGATCTTATAATAGGAAATACTACTAACTTAATACTCAAAACTCAAAATTCTCAAATATAATTACAATTTTCTCAAATATATAAATTTTAGTACATAACTCCGGCCTGTATGATATGAATTTACAATAGAAAAGCTGTATCCTAGGCTAGTAAAACTTAGAGAGTCTGTGCTCAGCAGTTGTTCATGTACTTGTCACAACGCAACGGAATAATCTTGTCTTTACCTTAGAATGTTCTAAATTAAAAGAGAACTTGTGCAAACAGAGTGTGTGTGTGTAAGATTGTGTTTCCCAGAGGGATATGAAACTCTAAAACAGAAAGTAAACAGAAACTAAGACAGAAAATATACAGAAAGTATCTTTCAACAGTATCTTAGCACGTTAGAAGGCGAAGGCTTCCCTCACTGCCGTAGCTCGCTGACTCAAAATGATATGGAGTGGACCAACCTGGAGGCTTCCTGGGACGCCGTACCGTCGTCTCGCGTGCCGCCGCGGAACGCCTCCTTACTCCACTCGATCAGCTCCTACTGCTTGACCAAGAACGGTGCCTGGTATCTTCTACTGGACAGGTGGTGCGTTGGAGTCCTTCTGGAGTCCCACGTAGACCGGCTTCTTCCACGAACGGTGGTGAGCCCCGGGTGATCGCGCACAGCAGCTCGCAGTGGTGATGACAATCGCCGACCGTAGATGCACGATTTTAACCTGGCTTTTGCACTCGTATACTTATTTCGCCTGTAGCAGGGCAGCTTCGTTCTGGACAGCGTGCCTCGGTCGTTTTGTTCACACAAGAAAACTGCGTTTTTCTGCTGCCTGGGCCGATCTTAATCACGTGCCAACTACGTGAACTAAATCCAGTTTTACGTCCGAAATCAAAATTCCATCCACAGGCTTCTCTCTTGTATATATACGAACTTTGGTTTGCACTTCGAGTAGCATTCTACTGAGAACTCGAACTTCCGGTGTCCAGAAAACTCTAGAAAGAACTCTGCAACTTGCTTCGTAAAGCAGACCTTGTCGGCCTAGCAATACTGGTCACTGTCCTCCAGCCAGTTCTGGTACATACCAATCAGGTTCCTTGTTTACATAAAAAAACTTCATATAAAAAAAAACATCTTTCCGGAACTTTCATGCGATTTAGACATTATGTCAAAACCTTCCATGGTGTGACCATCGCAAGCGATTTCTAGATTTAAATTATTTTCGACATATCAAACGCTGCTTTCTGTATTTATTATTTGTTAGCCAACTTAAAGATGCGACCTATTCTGGATTTTTAAACAACCCGTTCCTCGTCCAAAGTTATCCAGAGCCCGAAATATTCCTGGAACGTCAATTATTAATAGCAACACTCAGAAACCGTGCTACTTGCCGTCAGAGGCCACCACTTCGTTTACACCTTCCTTCTAGTTCACGCCTCTTGTCGCTAGCTGTCGCTGCGTGGATTAACCATTTTATCTATTTTTAGACAGTAGATGAAAACTTTTCCCTTTCACTCGCAGAGGCAAATTCAACCATTATTTCTTGATTCTTAGATAGGCGAAATTATCAATCTGTCTACAACAAGAAAAGCTTTCATTATTCCTTCAACGAAGAAAGTGGCGCACGCGTGGTGGAGTTCGGCGTTTTTTACAAACTCGGCGTCTGGTTTTCAGATACGGAGAAAACACAACTTGATCTAATAATGCTCCTCGCCAGATGGCGTTGTACCCAAAATATTTTATTTATTCGAGATCTTTAACAAAAATCTAACTTGGAGTCATGATTTAACATGTCACAGTACAGTCTTCGAATGCATTGCGTTTGTATTGCAGCGATATACAAAGATAGTATACATAGGCCCTATTGTACTGTGTGTTGTTTATCGAACCGGCCGGGCACCTTGCTGGCGCGCTTCTCTCTATAGCTATAATGAAGCAATATGTACGAAAAAATCTGTACTAAAAAGATATTTAAAAAAATTACAAGTGTACTTTAAAAAAGGCTTTTTTTATCATATCTCTGTTTGTTTGTTTGTTTGTTCGCGTATCACGTTAAAACTACTGGACAGATTGCGATGCGTTTCCCTATTGGATAGTGTGGGTTTTGAATTAACAAGGAAAGTACTTGGTATCTCAATTCGATAACTAGAAGCCGAGCAATCGATAAAAACGTTTTGATGGCTGAAGGAATTTGAATCAAATTATGTTGGTTTATTGGTATTTTAGGTCCTGGAATAGTACATAGATATATATATAGTAGATTACTTTTAGCCTAGAGAAATTACCATACGTGCGAATCCGCGGGTACAGCTATCTATCTATACAATAATGAATACGGTTAAACTGAATAGATTAGCAATTGAAGCTTAAGTTGAAATTACATGAAGCTATAGCCGCCAGTAAAATATTAAATCTAGCCAAACATTTCTATCTTGTACTGTGTAACATACATGTGACTTGAACAGGATCTTTTTCTAGGGTTTACGTTTAACCTAGAGAAATGAACACGCGTGCGAAGCCGCGGGCACAGCTAGTTTGAAATAAAAATATAAATAATAAATAGGTAAACAATCCAATACAAAGTCAGTATGTATGCGTCAATAACATATAAACAAATAGAAAATGTAACAAAATTACGTCTGGGGGAGTTTCCACAATCAAGTTAACAATTGTTTAGAGAGTAACATTAATTTAATTTAAATCTAAACGTAGCTTTTGACATTGGTTCCCGTAACGGTGGAGGTATTTTGTTCCAGCAATTAGTTACTATTATTTTTTCTGCCGCTTTTTGCAGGTCGTCACTCCACCTGGCCACAGAACGTCCTACGCTACGTTTGCAGGTCGTCACTCCACCTGGTCACAGAACGTCCTACGCTACGTTTGCAGGTCGTCACTCCACCTGGCCACAGAACGTCCTACGCTACGTTTGCAGGTCGTCACTCCACCTGGCCACAGAACGTCCTACGCTACGTTTGCAGGTCGTCACTCCACCTGGCCACAGAACGTCCTACGCTACGTTTGTAGGTCGTCACTCCACCTGGCCACAGAAAGTCCTACGCTACGTTTGCAGGTCGTCACTCCACCTGGCCACAGAACGTCCTACGCTACGTTTGCAGGTCGTCACTCCACCTGGCCACAGAACGTCCTACGCTACGTTTGCAGGTCGTCACTCCACCTGGCCACAGAACGTCCTACGCTACGTTTGCAGGTCGTCACTCCACCTGGCCACAGAACGTCCTACGCTACGTTTGCAGGTCGTCACTCCACCTGGCCACAGAACGTCCTACGCTACGTTTGCAGGTCGTCACTCCACCTGGCCACAGAACGTCCTACGCTACGTTTGCGGGTCGTCACTCCACCTGGCCACAGAACGTCCTACGCTACGTTTGCATGGTACATTATACCACGTACATTGAGACCGCTGTCGCCAAACTAAAAAAATAAAATAAAGTCCTATTCTGCACTACTAACCAACACTTCTTGTAATTTGGGATGTATTATTGAAGCAATTTAAGTTTATTAATCAAATTTGAAAATAATGCGTTAACGACTACTTCATAGAGTAAACTATATTTTTACCTACGAGAGATTTGTATGCAAGTTATGATTTCCTGTGATTAACTGTAGCGCAGGTCACCCGCACTCGTTGCGCGTCCACTTGTTTTTTCTCTTTCGTTGTTTGCCTAGACGTAGTCTCTAGTCGAGAACTCGTCTACCCCGCTGCCAGGTTAGCTTGCTGTGCCTTAGAACTATGTCGGTCACCTTGGTTCTCCGTTGGATATCTTCATTACGAATCTTGTCCTTCAGAGAAACTCCAAGCATAGCTCTCTCCATAGCTCGCTGAGCGATCTTACATTTGTGGACTAATCTGACATTATAATTATATGATCATTAATGACCGAGCGAGTGCAAAGCGTCTCTATTTCAGCTTGGGCAAAAAATATTTCGTATGTCTGGATGTCTGTCCGGCTCTTCTCCTCTGCAGGTCGCATTTCTCAATCGATCTAGACCAAACTTGGTAGCCAAGTTAAGCGTATTTTAAGTTTTTTTAACGTCGGAGAATTTTGATTGTGCTACTTCCCCCAAAAATAGGTAAAATGGGGGCTCCTAAAATCTGAACCTTATTAAATCCAATTTCGATGGTTCTTTTTTTAATTGAAAGGTATATTTAACTTAGTTCCTTAAAAAAATGATAAAGATCTGATGAGGGTCTTCGGCATTGAGCAGAATAGCTCCTAGAAATGCAGTAATTTTCTCACTTTTAGGTTTCTTCCAGTAGAAACAGCCCTTTACCTACTAAATAGGGATTGATGGAGCACCTTGGTTATTAATGTTAGTTGTACAATACGGTAACTAGATGGCGCTACTGTGCAACGCTAGATTGTTTGCAATAAAGTTTGTACGCGCGAGGTCTACAGCTCACAGAGCCACTAGTAATTTTTATATAAGGTAACTATATAGCACTACTGTGCACCGCTAGATTGTTTGCAATAAAGTTTGTACGCGCGAGGTCTACAGCTCACAGAGCCACTAGTAATTTTTATATAAGGTAACTATATAGCACTACTGTGCACCGCTAGATTGTTTGCAATAAAGTTTGTACGCGCGAGGTCTACAGCTCACAGAGCCACTAGTAATTTTTATATAAGGTAACTAACTATATAGCACTACTGTGCACCGCTAGATTGTTTGCAATAAAGTTTGTACGCGCGAGGTCTACAGCTCACAGAGCCACTAGTAATTTTTATATAAGGTAACTATATAGCACTACTGTGCACCGTTAGATTGTTTGCAATTCGTTTTTATTGCTTTATTATAAGTATTGATATAGATAAATAGATTGTAGGTACATTATTTTATGTAATATCAATAGTTTTCACAGCATAGGCAAATTTTTAATACCTTGGTTACATTATTACAATTTACGTACGGACCTTTATATTAGAAAAATAAAATATGGCCCATGTTACTCGCTGGTAATTCTGCTTTCCTAATGTGATAGGAATTTTAAAAATGGTAATTTATTTTTTTGAGTTTATGCATTACCCAGAAACAATAATATTGGCCTACCACGGCCAATATTTTTATTTCTGGGTAATGCATAGAATGTTAGAAGACGATCCTTTGTCTTCAAGTTTTTTTTAAATCTTGAAAATCGATCTGTTTTAACACCTTTGGTAACATGAAAACCGTGATGATGTCGTTGATGATTCAACGACATCGACAGTTTTAGTTGTCTCATTCATGAAAAGGGTCTATTTTATGAAATAATCAATTTTACGATATCGCCACGACATGGACAAATTCAATAGGTAAAGAATGAAATAACAATATTTATATTTTTTTGATTATTCAGTCTGACGGAGCCGCGTCTGCGGGTGCCCTCCCAACACATTCGCGGCAACAACTCTGGTGTTAGTCGGACGGAGCCGCGTCTG
Source organism: Alsophila aescularia (assembly GCA_946251855.1). NCBI lineage: Eukaryota > Metazoa > Arthropoda > Insecta > Lepidoptera > Geometridae > Alsophila > Alsophila aescularia. Next base: position 63,219,661 of record OX276374.1, read on the forward strand.
TGGGTGCCCTCCCAACACATGCGCGGCAACAACTCTGGTGTTAGTCGGACGGAGCCGCGTCTGCGGGTGCCCTCCCAACACATGCGCGGTAACAACTCTGGTGTTAGTCGGACGGAGCCGCGTCTGCGGGTGCCCTCGCAACACATGCGCGGCAACAACTCTGGTGTTTTGGCACCAATCCGGGTCACAGACTTTTTTGTTTGTTTCAAAAGTATAAACGAAGTTTCTTTTTAGTTTCTTTCGTCAAAAAACTGATTAACTCATTTTTAGTTAAAAAATTATTATAGTTATAATTTTTAATATGTTATACAAGCATTAGAAAAACTTGGTATTGTAAGTACCAACATAGTATAAAAGTAAAGATTAATAAACGAGATGTGATTTATGATATGTCTTTGTTTTATTGTTACAAACAATGTCTTTTTAATATTTGCCCAAGTAAAAGTAGCATGGAGTATTCCTTAATAGGAACATATATGGTTAAAAAAAACCGATGCCTAGGACCATTGTCACCAAAGGTGTAAGTCTAAATCACGTCACAAGTGGCAGGTTAATTCAACATGGTGGTCACGCGTTTTTCTCTGTTTCTTGTGTTTCATCAATAAAATTTCAGTTAAGGTTTAGGCAAGATTAAAAGCCTAATAAGTTAGGTACTACGTGACTTCGGGTACCAGAGAAAAGCGCGTGGAGCGTCGTGCGGCGGGATCGAATTATCGAGATCAGCCATAATATGGTCGAATTCTAGATCAAATTCGATTAATTTTATCAGGTGTAGGCGTAAGATGTTTTATCAACTAGTACATATAACCCGAAAGTACAGATAACCTTGAATATCAGTCGTCATGAAAAGTCCTAATTCTTTGTGATCTATTCCTGCAAATACAGGTCCTTCCCCTTCGTCTCCACTCCTGCGGTCTGATTCTGCTCTTCTGCGCTTCATGTTATAAATGAGGCTGCGTAGATAGGTATATGTAGGTATGTACACTTGTTGTAAACATTTACGGTTTGCACACACTTCAAATACAGGTCCTTCCCCTTCGTCTCCACTCCTGCGGTCTGATTCTGCTCTTCTGCGCTTCATGTTATAAATGAGGCTGCGTAGATAGGTATATGTAGGTATGTACACTTGTTGTAAACATTTACGGTTTGCACACACTTCAAATACAGGTCCTTCCCCTTCGTCTCCACTCCTGCGGTTTGATTCTGCTCTTCTGCGCTTCATGTTATAAATGAGGCTGCGTAGATAGGTATATGTAGGTATGTACACTTGTTGTAAACATTTACGGTTTGCACACACTTCAAATACAGGTCCTTCCCCTTCGTCTCCACTCCTGCGATCTGATTCTGCTCTTCTGCGCTTCATGTTATAAATGAGGCTGCGTAGATAGGTATATGTAGGTATGTACACTTGTTGTAAACATTTACGGTTTGCACACACTTCAAATACAGGTCCTTCCCCTTCGTCTCCACTCCTGCGGTCTGATTCTGCTCTTCTACGCTTCATGTTATAAATGAGGCTGCGTAGATAGGTATATGTAGGTATGTACACTTGTTGTAAACATTTACGGTTTGCACACACTTCAAATACAGGTCCTTCCCCTTCGTCTCCACTCCTGCGGTCTGATTCTGCTCTTCTGCGCTTCATGTTATAAATGAGGCTGCGTAGATAGGTATATGTAGGTATGTACACTTGTTGTAAACATTTACGGTTTGCACACACTTCAAATACAGGTCCTTCCCCTTCGTCTCCACTCCTGCGGTCTGATTCTGCTCTTCTGCGCTTCATGTTATAAATGAGGCTGCGTAGATAGGTATATGTAGGTATGTACACTTGTTGTAAATATTTACGGTTTGCACACACTTCAAATACAGGTCCTTCTCCTTCGTCTCCACTCCTGCGGTCTGATTCTGCTCTTCTACGCTTCATGTTATAAATGAGGCTGCGTAGATAGGTATATGTAGGTATGTACACTTGTTGGAAACATTTACGGTTTGCACACACTTCAAAAAGTTTTTCTTATCTTTCTTGTTGTATTTTTGTATTCGTATTACATCTTACATTTTTGAAAAAGTCTTAATTTTCTGGTTTAATCATTATTATTTTGTTCTTTTTGGTGTTTCTTTAAAAAAAAACATTTTGAATATTATTGAAACCGTTTTTTTTTTTTTTATATTTTTTTTCTTGATTTTGAGTGGCCTAAGCAATCATCGGAAAGTATATACGCTAGCAAAGATACATAGTTACTTTTAGAAAATGTTATAAACGCAAAACTAAATATACACCACTATTTTTTAAATACCAAAAAAACAGCTGTATCTACTGCTGGTACTCAATACATCCATGCTGAAACAACGTTCATAGTTTTAGAAACAAGTTAAAAATATATATATGTAAACACCAGATTAGTCAGGAAACACTCTGTACAGATACTAGTGCTTTTTAAATTTTGCGCAACTAATGTTTACACAAATTTATGTGTTCTGTGTACAGCATAGTTCACTATAATAATATAATATATAGGTATAATATGTAATTATTTATAATATATTTTTAAATGTAGATATTTATTATTTACTTGCCTCTTTAAGATATTTAATTATATACTATGTTGCCACATGGTTTGTTTCTTCTCTTTAAGATATTTAATTATATACTATGTTGCCACGTGACGTCACCTACCGGCCCCAACGGAAGACCAGTCGATTACAACCAGCATAACGCTGAGTTGGGACCGATTCATGACAATTTTCTTTGCATTTATTTATTGTGTTTTAATTTGTTTTGTTTTTGTTGTGAATAAATGTCATTCTTTCTTTCTTTTTCTTTCAAAAAGTAATAAAGGACGTTATCTAAAGATTATACTACAAAAAACACAATAATTGGTCAAACGTCTTCATTACTTCGCACAAAAAATGAATTATCGCATTTCATCCAATAATACTAGGTAGGTAGGAGCGATTTGTCATCATATAAACACTTTTAGGCTCAAGGCACAGAATAAATAATAGTACAAGTACTCAAGGCAACAAACCTCCGCATCGCACACGCCGGGCACGTCGGGTCACGGTCACGGTGTTTCGTTACGGTACGTACTCGTACGTACCTACGCCGCTGTTTGATTTCCATCGCGGTAGCTTTTTAATTTTTACCTTGTGAATACACGAGAAGAAAGTTATTTAAACCTTCTCCGGACGATGGTGTCGTCAATGCTGAATGGCGATCTACAAGATGCTTGGTTTTAGCAGGACAGCCAAACACCACTCTAACACAGAATGTCAGGACTACCTAAACGACCACCTCGGAAAACCGTTGGAATGGTCGTGGTGGACTATTAGCACGCTCGCCGGATTTAACGCCTATGGACTTCTTTGTATGGAGCCAAATAAAGCGGTGTGTTTAAGTGAGTGAACCGGACTCTGCAAGTGTTAAAACAGCGCACCATACACGCTTTTGACGAAGAGTTTTTTTTTGACAAAGTCTAGACATTTTTATGTCCTTACGCAGTAATCTGTGGGAACGTGGACGAGTGTTTATTAACATTCATTGTCACTTCGAACATTTGTTAAAATACTTGCAAGTTAGTTTTTAAGCAGTGTAAATAAGTATGTAATATCAATCGTTGTTAATTGATGATTCTAACTTTTTAAATACCTACGCCAAAATTACTATGTTTACTTACATTTAATTATATTTAACTTTGTAGGAATGTGATACGTAAGTATTGCAATTTTAATCTGAAACAATTAAATACATACCTACCTAATAAATAAAGTAATGTTGTCGGTCCTAAGCCCATATAATAATGAAGGGAAAGTTTGAGTTAATCAAATAAAGTATTTTTATACTGCATTTCCTATTTTATTTTGTGTTGCTAACTCACCTACCTACGTGCCTTCGCCACAGAATAAATAATAGCACAAAAACCTTTGCGTGTCTTGTTTACAACTTTTCACTGATAAAATGGTCGCGTTATAGGCGAGGTAATAATTGAACGTGAAGAAAGAGTAGTAAAGATATGTTTTCACTACTCACGCACATGATGTGATTTCATTCATTATTCATTGTATAGTATTTTTTGTTTGTGTCCATAATTTAGGGAAGGATTTCCGAAAACTTTCACATTTATTAAATTCTACACTTTTAAATATTCAAAAGTTCGGACTGCATATTAAGATTGCAATGCCACTACTGTACAGCACATTTTTTTGGTATTTTAATAATAGTGACGAATACGTATTTTTGAAAAACTACTGTATCAATTTTGATTAAAATGTATTACAATATCGAGGTACATGTCTAGTAAATAAAAAACCTTTCGGTTCAGTTGTTTTAGAGATTGAGGTAAACAAACAAACAAAACAACTTTTTCTTTTTTTATTTTCGTTTTACGTTGAATGACGAGACGGGCAGGTCGCTCGCCTGATGGTAAGCGTCACGCCTGCTCATAACAGTTACAGTGCCACCCAAAACGTTGGTTGCAAAGTCTAGAGCGTCACTGCACTGCGCTCGTCACCCTGAGACAGTGGTTGTTAAGTCTCATTGCCCAGTAATTACGCTGGAAACATTGCCTTTCAAACCGAAACACAGAAATGTTTACACACTACTGCTTGGTGGTTGAATATCTGACAAAGGTGTGGTACTTCCCCAGGCGGACTCTTGCGTAAGAGGCCTTACTAGTTTAAAAGCTAAAAAAAACACGTCTGCCCTGCAAAAAAGAACTTATGCAAATAAATTATTAATATTGTTGGAATGTTATCTAGGGCCTGTTATTTGATACCCATATTGTAAAATTATCTCTGTTGAGGTATTTAAAAGTTATGGTGGAATAAAGAAACTCACATACATACAAACATACATACAATACTACATGAATCCTAAAATAAATAAACTCCTTTTTAGACAGTCGTGTAAAAAACAGACAGCTTCAGAACCTCCTCCTTTTAAAAGTCAATTAAAAAGCCAAATAATAGAAGAAGGTAGTACCTACCTGTTCGTAGCACATTGACGCGGTGCTACGCCGTAGTTTCACGGCTCACTGCGCGTGGGCATCTCGTCTAGAGAGATGTTCGTCCAGAGCGATGGTGACCGAGTGGTATACTTGTACGCTTTGTAATCCAACAATACCGGATTCAATCCCCAGTTCCGCACGAATGACATTTTAAGTAATGTGCATATTTTCAACGCTCCGTGCTTCGGAAGACACGTGAAGCCGTCGGTACCGATTGTTATTGATTATTAGCAGTCGTTAAGCCATGTGAAAGCTCCTCGGGTGGCATGAGAAACTCTGAAACCAGAGGCCAGTACAATCTCTTACGACAAGCAAGGAAGCAGATGTGTTTAACTGAATCTGCCGCATTTCTGAAATAAAATAAACCTGAAATCCAAATAAATTTCATATTTCTTTTGTTTTATCTTTAATTTTATATGACTCATGATGACTGGAAAGGTCCGTCAATGACAACAATATATCTAATGGAAAAAATAATCAGTTTGTCAGAAATATTTATTTAAATCGATTTATAAAGGAGAGTCTCAATTTGACTATTTTATTTTTGTGTATGATGTCCACTCATAATCTCCAGGATTGCTAAACCGATTGCTATGATTACTGTTTTTCTTCTTTTAAAGATTTTTGTAAACGTCTACGTTGTGACCTATTTTAACCTTAGTGACAAATTGATAGATGGACGTAGAGAAACCATAAAAGCTACTTTCTCTACGGAACTGAATTAAATGAGAACTTATGTATTTACTCTACCAGAGCAACAAGAGACTTAACATTTGATTACTTTTTCTCTCAACATCTTAATGTACCTAAAGTCCGAAATGGATAAACTGTTGTTTCATTATACAGGTAAATTTTTAAAGGTAATGTTGTATGTAGTACCTACACATCCACCAGTATAGTACCCACCTGTTGTATGTAGTACCTACACATCCACCAGTATAGTACCCACCTGTTGTATGTAGTACCTACACAGCCACCAGTACAGTACCCACCTGTTGTATGTAGTACCTACACATCCACCAGTACAGTACCCACCTGTTGTATGTAGTACCTACACATCCACCAGTACAGTACCCACCTGTTGTATGTAGTACCTACACAGCCACCAGTACAGTACCCACCTGTTGTATGTAGTACCTACACATCCACCAGTACAGTACCCACCTGTTGTATGTAGTACCTACACATCCACCAGTATAGTACCCACCTGTTGTATGTAGTACCTACACAGCCACCAGTACAGTACCCACCTATTGTATGTAGTACCTACACATCCACCAGTATAGTACCCACCTGTTGTATGTAGTACCTACACAGCCACCAGTATAGTACCCACCTGTTGTATGTAGTACCTACACAGCCACCAGTACAGTACCCACCTATTGTATGTAGTACCTGCAGTCACAAGTACAGTACCCACCTGTTGTATGTAGTACCTGCACAGTCACAAGTACAATACCCACCTGTTGTATGTAGTACCTACACAGCCACCAGTACAGTACCCACCTATTGTATGTAGTACCTGCACAGTCACAAGTACAATACCCACCTGTTGTATGTAGTACCTACACATCCACCAGTACAGTACCCACCTATTGTATGTAGTACCTGCACAGTCACAATTACAATACCCACCTGTTGTATGTAGTACCTACACAGCCACCAGTACAGTACCCACCTATTGTATGTAGTACCTGCACAGTCACAAGTACAGTACCCACCTATTGTATGTAGTACCTGCACAGTCACAACTACAATACCCACCTGTTGTATGTAGTACCTACACATCCACCAGTACAGTACCCACCTATTGTATGTAGTACCTGCACAGTCACAAGTACAGTACCCACCTGTTGTATGTAGTACCTACACAGCCACCAGTACAGTACCCACCTATTGTATGTAGTACCTACACAGCCACCAGTACAGTACCCACCTGTTGTATGTAGTACCTACACATCCACCAGTACAATACCCACCTGTTGTATGTAGTACCTACACAGCCACCAGTACAGTACCCACCTGTTGTATGTAGTACCTACACAGCCACCAGTACAGTACCCACCTATTGTATGTAGTACCTACACAGCCACCAGTACAGTACCCACCTGTTGTATGTAGTACCTACACAGCCACCAGTACAGTACCCACCTATTGTATGTAGTACCTACACAGCCACCAGTACAGTACCCACCTGTTGTATGTAGTACCTGCACAGTCACAAGTACAATACCCACCTGTTGTATGTAGTACCTACACAGCCACCAGTACAGTACCCACCTATTGTATGTCGTACCTGCACAGTCACAAGTACAGTACCCACCTGTTGTATGTAGTACACAGCTACCAGTACCTGTTCCTCACGGTTTATTTGTCTAATTTTGAACTATTTTCTATACTATTACAAAAACGGTAATTGATCCATGAATCATGACATTGAAGATAACCTTACCTCCAATTGAAAAAAAAGAGTACTGTGCATTTTTTGAAAGAAAAAAAAAGTTTTCACTATTTTAAAGATTATTAAAATGCAGAGCAAAATGGATAATGTATTTGTAAAAATATTAAAGTGTTATGGCACGCATGTGTGCGTGCAAAAACTCCAGTAGGTAAGTTGGAAGCAGAGTCTGAACAAATACCTACAACAAGTTTAGTCTAAAGAAATCCTTTTTTGACACATCATTCATTTCCCTAAATAACAAAATATAGCCTACATACTTTTTAACTGTAAAATATTTTTTGAAATCGTTATAATAGGCTACATAAACAAACGCCAAAAATAAGTTTGCAACTGGACTATACAACGTAGTAACAGTTTTCAATAAGTAAGTTTCATACCATCGCCACGATGTTCGCCGACTCCAGATAATGTGGCCCCAGGGTTAAGTGACAACGGTTGCAGAATTGTTTACATCACTTATATTTTTGTGCCTATGTAGATAGACAAATTGGACGGAGCCGAGATTTTAATAAAATAAACAACAAATTAAATTTGAAGTTAATTTTATTGGTCTTACTTTTGACCGTACAATTCAAGCGAAGATAAAATAATGACAATTTGTACTTAGTAACTTCCTTATATAATTTTTATAAATGCGTAGGCGATTTCTAGTTCATTCTTCATTGTAATAAACAACTAAGTAGTTACATTTCTCATACTTTAGCGAGAAAAACATCTAAGTACATAAATGCTTATTCAGCTATGCGCAATTAAATCAAATCAACATGTAGAGTACCTCTACTACGCATTATTCATAGAAAAACAACATAAGTACAAAAAGTGCTTAATTGGTACTTTCACAATCTAAGGAAGTACCTACTTGTATGATTAAATATGTCGCAATTGGACTTCGGTAAACAACGGTGGGTTTGTGGTACATATAACTTCTCCACCCTGAGATTGAAAATTATCTGGAAGTTCATTTTCTGAAGTCAGATTATTTTCAATTTTACATAATTTCAAAATCTTATTTTTATATTTTATAATCAAGTATACAATAGTAAAAATCATTATAATATAAAGTATTAATGTCCATAAACTAACACTTTTTATATGCACTTTATTGACCATTTCACTCATTTCACTATATTCACTGTTTTCACTTTTCTTCAAAATATAATTCAGCATTTGTAGATTTTCCATATTTACTCCATCTAAGTTAACAGGTTTCCTTTTGAAATTATTTGTAACTGGAACACTTGGTAAATTTATCAATGGTAGTTTAGGAATATGTAAGTTCATTCCTCTGAACAATTTCTTCCGTAGAGTAATATCTTCAACTTGTATTTTACAATTATCGTCCAAGGTTAAAATATAAGTACCAAGGATTTTCTCTCGCGTAATCTAATTTTCACAGGTTTTTGTCAAGTACGTTTGGTAACTTGCAAAAATTATCCATATGTTCATTTCAATTTGTTGAAGTTTTATCTCTGAGCTTTCGATTAAAATTGGAGAACACGACGTAATATTCAGTGTAAATTTCATTAAATCAGTTATACATTTATCTTGTTCCAATACGACTGCACAACTTTCTTTACAAAGAAATAATTTCTCATCAATCTCGTCGCATGGCTTGGAGAGCAATGTAATAGAGTTCAAATCCTTCACGAGGATAAAAGGATATTTAGGAAGTATCAAGGATGTAATATTATTAAAAGTATCAAGGATAGGTAAGGGGAATAACTGGTAATATTTGTAAGTGTTTTTGCGTACAATTGGAATTGCCAGTACATATGTAATTTGCCTACCCTTAATATAAGCTTTTATCTCTATATTTTGCTCTATGTTTACTAAATTTTCATAATTAACAGGGAAAATTAACTTATCTGTTCTCTCAATATTTTTTAACAATTCAAATAATTCATTAGTATCAATTATTGATCTATGTAATATCTTATTTTTACTTAATGCGATTGCTGTATCAATCTCATCTAACTTAGAAAGAATTATTTGAAAATTATGAGTTAACAAACTATAAGCATGAGATACTTTATTTTCAAAATCATTTATTTTACTTCTATTCAATGCTTTCTCTATATCAATTAAATTATTCTCAAATTGTATAAAATTATAATAAGAAGTATTAGTAAAATTTACAAAACCATCAACCATTTCTGCAACCAAAGTAACTTTCTTTAAAATAGCATCTTGCTTAGTTTTAATTTGATTAATTAATTCATCTTGATTATATCAACAAAAAAAAATTGCATTTCGTTCTTCTTGATTCATATGATTTAATCTAAGTTTCAATAGATTTTCAGATAATATATCATCTAATTCACAATCTGTTTCCATTTTCAATTATATTATTAACTTGAATAAAAAGATTTTCAATTGTAGCCATGTCGCTACTTTCATTTAATAGTGAGGCTGCTCTGCCTACAACTCTACTTAAAATTACATAAAATAAATATAATTATTGTGCTGCTGTTACTTCGGATCCACTTTAGCTACGCACATATTCACATTTTGAAATAAATAAATTTAATAATTTTTCATTCCCATCAAATTTAGGAATCAATTTCACAATTTCAGTTGTTATAATCCTCATAGATTCCATTTTAAATTATTATTATTTAAAATAAATTCAAATTATTAAAATTGAGTATGCGTTTGTACAATATAACGCATAAAATACACAAATTCAAAAATAATTAAAGAAAGGCACATAAAAGTTTAATAAAAACACTTCAAAGCAATAAAAGCACATAAAAATCAATAAAGACACATTAAAATCAATAAATTCACATAAAAATCAATTATGACGCATAAAAAACAATAAATTCACATAAAAAACAATTATGACGCATAAAAATCAATAAATTCACATAAAATTCAAATAAAAACGCATAAAATATCAATACGTTCACATAATAATCAATAAAGACACATAAATTCACATAAAAATCAATAAAAACACATAAAATCAATAAGTTCACATAAAAATCAATTATGACGCATAAAAAAATCAATAAATTCGCATTAAAATCATAAATTCACATACAATAAATCAAAAATAACAAGTGTATTGGCAATGTTTGTCCAAAAACACTAAGGGTCGAATAGCAGGGCAAGAATACGGAAAGTGAATGATTTTCGACTCACTTAAAACCGCTCGATCCCATGCCTCGGTGATTATTCCACTCGCTGAATTGTTTCTCAACTCCTTTTTCTAATACAGTCGTATTTGTTTGGTTCGAGTATTTTTTTTTGTGGATTTGTCAGGAACACACTGAAGTTATTCAGGACAGCTGCACCAAATATGTAGGTTGCGCCAGACAAATTATATTTCACAATTTTTGAAGTAAGCGCCGGACAAATTAAACTTCCACGACTTTAAAAAAAATACAACCGGCTGCGCCAGACAAATTGGACGGAGCCGAGATTTTAATAAAATAAACAACAAATTAAATTTGAAGTTAATTTTATTGGTCTTACTTTGACCGTACAATTCAAGCGAAGATAAAATAATGACAATTTGTACTTAGTAACTTCCTTATATAATTTTTATAAATGCGTAGGCGATTTCTAGTTCATTCTTCATTGTAATAAACAACTAAGTAGTTACATTTCTCATACTTTAGCGAGAAAAACATCTAAGTACATAAATGCTTATTCAGCTATGCGCAATTAAATCAAATCAACATGTAGAGTACCTCTACTGCGCATTATTCATAGAAAAACAACATAAGTACAAAAAGTGCTTAATTGGTACTTTCACAATCTAAGGAAGTACCTACTTGTATGATTAAATATGTCGCAATTGGACTTCGGTAAACAACGGTGGGTTTATGGTACATATAACTAGATAGATACCTAGATCAAATGAAACAAATAATAAGAAACTAACAATCGACTGATAGATTGGTTTTGTAGGTGTCGACCCTCCGCCGCCGGCACCGCCTTGGTGTGACGCTGACGTACCGGTAGGTACCACGGGTAACTTTACTATGGTTTAGTGTACCTTCACTATGGGCGTACATATATCCGCAAATATAGAATATTAGGCAAAAACATAATGTTAAAATGTCTCAGTATGTGTAAAACGTAACTAGAATAAATAAGTAACATTACTGTAAGGTCTGAGCTGAGGAAGTAACCGCAGGAAGATGCGTTGTTGTTATTGTAGGCGCCGCCTATCACAAGTGCAAAAAAAATAGGGTATTTTAATCGACTTCCTAAAAGGAGACGGTTATACGAGTATGTAATTTTTTAAATTTTCATGTTTTTACACCGATTTCTCCGTCAATAGCGGACCGATTTTGAAAATTATTTTTTTGTTTGAAAGGAACTCCAGCTGGTCTCATATGAATTTTATCAAAATTGCTCAGTGGCTTTTTTAGTAAATCCATTTGATTGTGTGTTTACATTGCTTCAAATCTATAGAATTTCAAAGCCGATTTGAAATCTTATAGTTGCTATTTTATTCAAAAGGGTATATTTTTAGTGTAGTCCCATATAAACTTCATCAAAATTGGTTCAGTAGTTTTTATTAGTAAATCTATTTGTTTTATAGTTTTCATATCTTGGGATATCTGAACTGAATTAGATGATTGTTTTTATTGAGAAAGGATACGTTCAGTGTGGTACAGTATAAATAAAATTGTATCAAATTGAATCAGTTGTTTTTTTAGTTATTATTCAATTCATTTAAACTCGATTTTTTGTACCATGGTATGTACAGGACTTGTTATTGTTAGATAAACCACTTAATTTTTGTAGTTTGTGCCACTTAAAATGAATGTAGTTGAATTTAGAGGGTGCGCATTAATAATGCGCATTAATAATGCGCACCCTCTAAATTCAACTACATTCATTTTAAGTGGCACAAACTACAAAAATTAAGTGGTTTATCTAACAATAACAAGTCCTGTGGTATCCAAAAATTAAGTGGTTTATCTAACAATAACAAGTCCTGTGGTATCCACAGGACTTGTTATTGTTAGATAAACCACTTAATTTTTGTAGTTTGTGCCACTTAAAATGAATGTAGTTGAATTTAGAGGGTGCGCATTAATCATTTTTGTATTATTGCAATGTCGATACATGAACGGAGCTAGCTGCTTGATATTTTGAGTTTTCATTTGTTAAATTAGTATTTTTTGAAGGCGCAGAACTCGCACTCTCCAATTTCTTGTCGTACTTAACTTGGGTCTGTTATTTATCGTTAATATCGTATTGTTAGGTCCTGGACTAACATATGTAGTACATATAACCTAGAAAAATGACCACGCTTGCGAAGCCGGGAGCATAACTAGTTGCTAAAATAAATGTATTCTGAAGGCAGACGATCTTTTATATTTTGCAAGATCGCCTCAGTGTCGTCCCTCCCTTTCAAGATTTGTGGTCGTTCCTCACACACGGAACTACAGCTAGCTCAAACAGTCTCGGAACTCGCACTCTCTAATTTCGTGTCGTACTAAACTTGGGCTTTTTATTAATCGTTAATAATCTGGTCTTCAAGATCGGATAAATGAACAAGTTTAATGTAATGGCGGAAACGCCAAAGTCGCAGGTTCTTACGCGACGTCAGCAACATGAAATTATGAAATCTCACAAGTAGGAAAGTGCACCTGTGATCGTCGCTGTAGTTGGAAAACTAAATAACTAACACGTTTTGCGAAATCGACTTTATATCATTTCTATACAGTCTAATTCAAGTTGCATCTGTCTGTGTTACTAAAATGTTGGAAAACTAAATAACTAACACGTTTTGCGAAATCGACTTTATATCATTTCTATACAGTCTAATTCAAGTTGCATCTGTCTGTGTTACTAAAATTTTGATATCATAATTAATTAAAAAGTTATACGTAATTGAACATTGCAAGTCGCGACAGATGGAAAAATAAAATTAGAAGGATTGAGAAAAAAGTAGCCAAGGAAAAGTAGTTAACTCTGCAATAAACAGCTAAGTGAACTCATGCGTCACTTCGAGAGCGTATAAAATACATAAAGTTGTTTATCCAGTTTTCCCTCGACACATATTATGCTCCACAGGAAAAATGCAGTTCGTAAAAAACAATTTAAATCAGTTATATAATTTTTCGTGTGTCATTATTGTTATTTATAGGTACTATTTAAATTAAATAGTACATAACAAAAAACACGTACATTTATTTAATTATCCATGAAAGTTCTCTGACTGTTTACAAAATAAAGACAAGTAGAATATGGGTTTTCCTAATCTACTTTTTAGTACAAAACGTAAATACTTCAGTGGGAATTGAACTCCGGTTTTTCACACTGGCGTCCGACCGGTCTCTCGCTAAGATAACCTGACTAACGGTATTATGACGAAAAGCAGGTATAGATCAAATGAAGAGTTGCTGATTAACAGTTGACCAATGAGAGTGCGCGGTGCAAAACGTTGCTCGTTGTCTTAGTTTCATCTTACTAATATAGAGCTGAATGAATTCTATTCTATTATGTTTACACATCTGCTAGGCCTCTCATGTTTGAAGTGTAAACATCTAATGACGTGGTATGGAGGTAATGCCAGCCAGTTGATCTAGTGGCTAGTGACCCTAGGAACGAAATCAAACGGTTGCGGGTTCGAATCTTGCAAGGTGCAATCATTTGTGAGATGAGCAGAAATGTTTGCTACCGAGTCATGGATGTGATATTCTTATTTATGTATGTTTATCCGTTATCTAGTGCCCATATTACAGGGTATCCTAGTTTGGGGGTAGGTAATTGGTGTAGAATTGTCCCTAATATAAAAAAAAACCGACTGTTGGCGTGGCAATCGAGCGTCCTGGCACGCGGAGAGGCGGGATTCAATACATAGTTCAACAGAAAAAGAAAAAAAGATACACAGACGTGAAGTCTGTTATCGACTGGAAGGGCATAATCAATAGAGCGTGATTGACAATGAACAACGAAAATATCAGGCCAAGCAATGTACACGAATTAAGCTATACAGATATGATAGTATAGTCACTGGCTGGAAAAATAATAAAAAATTGATACACCTGTATCAAAAGGAAATAAACCAACTGGATTAAAATCAAATGTTTGAGAATTGAGAAACAGCATAATTCAATTTCGATATGGGTATGACGGTCCATACATGACGATGGACACGTCTTGCAATACTGGACGAGCGACAAGGAGAACAACGCATGGGGATATTGACATTGCCAAAGAGGTACTTACAATGGCATACGAGCATCCTTTTCCGATTACGGAAGCCAAGAAAAAAGACCTGCTGATTATTTGTAGAAAGAACATAATAACTGCAGAATTACATGCATGGTAGGCTTTTTATCCCGAAAAAATAAAGAGTTCCTGCGGGATAATGTCCCAAATTCTGTAAATTAAAGATATTTTGTAATTTTTTTTAGGGGCCGTTCTATATTCAATACTAAAGCCAAAACTGTATTTTTTTAATTTTTGTCTTTCTGTATGTCTGTCCATCTGTCTGTCTGTACCTTGGAAGTGCATCACGCCGAAAATACTCAATGAGTTCAAATGAAATTTGGTATCATTTGAGTTCATACTTCGAGGTATGACATAGGATACTTTTCATCTCAATAATTTAAAGGATTCCTGCAGGATAGGCGTTGAAAGTTATTTAAAAGAACACGTATCACGCTGAAACTACTTGACGGATGTTGATGCAACTTGGCACAGACATAGTTTATAAGATAGGTGAAAATTATGGATATATTTTGTCCCAAAAAAATAAAGAGATCCTGTGGGATATGGGTCCAAATTCTGTACATTAAAGATATAGTGTTTTTTTTGGAAGTTACTCTATATTCAATTATGAAGTTTAAACTATGAAGTTCAATTATGAAGTTTTTACTCTATGTTTTTTCATTTTTGTCTGTATGTTAGCCTAGCATCACGCCGCCCCGGAACTACTGGATGAATTCAAAAGAAACTTGGTATAATTTGAGTTCGTACTACGAGGTAGGACATAGGATACTTTACATATCGAAAAATTTATGGGTTATTATTTAGGGGTTGAAACTTATTTAAAAGAACACGTACCACGCTAAAAGTAATGGACGGGTTTTGATGCAACTTGGCACTGTCTTAAGTTATATGATGGGTTAAAATTGAGGACACGTTTTATCCCGAAAAAATAATGGGTTTCTGCGGGATATGGGTCCCAAGTTATGTTAATATTTAAGTAATAAAAAATATTTTTTGGATGGTTCTCTATATTTGATACTGAAGCCAAACTGTTTTACTTTTTAATTTTGTCGGTCTGTTTTTCCCTATCTCGACCGCGCATCGCACCCAACTACATGAATTCAAATGAAAAAAATGCTCTTGGGTGCTTAAAAAAGGTATTGCACAATTATTTTTGAGTTAGTCGTTTCTTTCTTTCTGTTTGTCTGTATGTTTGTTTGTTCACGCATCACGTAAAAACTACTGCACCGATTGCAATGTGGTTATAGATAGCTAGATAGGTTAGGGTTTGATTTAAATCTGGTGTAATTGGTATCTCGATCCGGTGAGTTAGAAGCCGAGCAATTGATAAAGTATTTTTGACGGCTGAAGAAATTTTGTTCAAATGTTGGTATATTGGTCCTGGAATAGCATATTATGATACTTTAAACCTAAAGAAAAGAACACGCGTGCGAAGCCGCAGGTACAGCTAGTATATATATATAAATATATATATATATATATATACTATATTATTATTATTTATTATAACTATATTATTCCAAAATTTAACAATCTCCCTACCAGGCCAGCACTACCTCATACGACAAACAAACAATCAGATTCCCTTGTACTATAATTATGTCCACTCGTTCGTCGTATCGTTTGCATTTGCATACCTTACGCTTTATTACACATATGCTTATACTGGAGTTTACATACAGGTGAAGCGGTTAAACCACATTTAACATGATATTTAGTGTCATACATGTTTCTGACAAACTGTGGTTTAACTATGGTTTAAATGTTACCGAGCTCCAGCATTAGAAACTTTAACACATACATAGAAACTTTAAACTTCAAGGTTTAGTTTATTTTACGTACATTCCTGACTTGCCGGGAGCCGCGACTTACGAGGACCAGGGCTCCACACCCGCACACAACAGTATGCACTGTGGTACTACTTACAGGGTACGTAGTGTAAAAAAAATAGGTTATTTACCACATAACAATTATAAGTGTATGTACTGCTACACGCAATGGTTAGGTGTGCATTTTTGTTCTACCGGCTAGCCTAGGTACGAGCACTAGGTTTGTTTGTGGGGGGGGATGTCACCCACTGGTGCATCAATGAGGTCGGGGTAGGGTGCATTCTATGGGGCGCCACCAGTCTAATTACTGGAAAATTACAATAGTTTTAATTGTTAGGATTAAAACACAAAGTTCGACTTAGCATTCTTTTATGTAACTTATTATCAAGAAAACTTCATAATAAGGGAGTAGTCTATGTCCTATACTTATTTTATAATTTGCTTATTGTAGGTATCTTATTCTAAGATGGGTTTCTTTCTGACAATAATTTGTACATGAGTACACAAGGTTCTAAGTTTAAATTACACTTTACATATTTTAGGAAAGAGACATGTAGACGTTATTTCACAAATATGGCCTATATGAATAAACCTTGGCGTAATATTAGAATGAATCTGGGCTGCATGCCGCCTTGGTCGAGATGTGGAAAGTTGGGGACTTACATGACGATTAAGTACTATTTCTTAGGTCATTATAGAAAAGGGGATGGCACCGGTGAGTGGACACGTGGCATCGTGTAGCCGGTGGAACTCGAAGAGGCGTTGAGACTCGGAGTCGAAGAATCAAACCCTAATACCACGTTGCAGACCCGACAGTATTCTCACCAAGAGATTCTCATCAAGAGATTCTTCAAAAGATTCTCATCTAAAGAGCGGCAACCTGCGAACGAATACGTTTCGCTACAGATTACCACAAAAATCATTAAATTTCACCCTCACTACACTGATTATAGCTTTAAGAAAACAGACCTGCCGCTCTTTATTCATTTCGCTGCTGCAAAGGCACGTGCAAGGCCCCCCTTCATCGCGTTTTCCTTTCTTCTTATTATTTAAATTTCACTATGAATTACGCATCTGCGTGAGACGCCATCGCAGTCCAAAAAAAAGGAACCAGAAAGCTGAGAAAGCTATTTCCTCTACATACGACAAGTGTCGTCCTATGTATTCTGTCACTCATATTAAATTATGAATTTTATTTTAACAAAAACGCCAAAACCGTGTGGACTGACAAGAAGGAACTATTCTGTGGGTTAAAAGAAGCAATAGAAACCAGGAAATACTATAAAAAAGAAATAAACGAAATTGATTTAATGAATCTATTGATTGCAATCTAGTCTATTATCTAAAGTGTCTTTCTAATGGCAACTATCAATCGATGTCCACATGTTTATCCAATCTGGCAACATTGTTACAAGTGTCACCGAACCGTCCAACCACAAATGTAAACAAATATTTAGTCGATTCTAAAAAGTGCGTAAATTCTGTGTATTTACTCGTAAAAATCAACAAAATACCAGGTGAAAAGATCAGTCCAGGGCTGTGGCATCAATTTGTGTTGTGATAAGTGTAGTGATTAACGATTCCTAGTGAAAAACGACGGTAACGTGAACGTTGAAAATGATCATCAAAACTGTCTCCCAAAAGATATTTCTGGGCTTCTCCGGCTAGTAACAAGTAATCGACCGGCTAACAACAGCCCTGAGACACATCCTACAAGAGACTGGCAGGAGTATAAACCTCCCGGAGCTACTTTCTGAAAAAAATACTTAACCTGTTGAATGACATGCAATGTAGGTACTGACCTACAGTAAATTATCATTACAATCTGTTGTGTTAATTTGAATCCTGTGCTAAATATAACTTGTTAAATATATCTTACCGCATGGTTAACTTTTCTGGGGTAAAAGTATCCTTTATGTTATTCCGGGAACAAAAGTACCTAATAACGCATAGGTTACTTTTAACCCAGGTAAATGAACACGCAGGCCAAGGCGCGGGCTCAGCTAGTATTTAAATAACTATGCAATAAATCTTAAGTATATTAAGCGAGTAAAATGGAAACAGGTAAATACATAAAATAATGCCTTTCATTAAATACATAAAATAATGCCTTTCATGCTGTATAGAGCATTAAAAGCATCATATATAAAAAAAACAAATATGTCAAGATATCGCACAAAAGTTTTCTTTTATATTAATTTTTATATGATACTTATGTATTTCGTGTAGATTATGAAGACGCATTTAAAATTAATTTTGTTTCCATCTTTTCAGTGTGAATCAATGTTATATTGAATGCATCATACAATGCTGCTCCAGTCAACAAAATGGCTCTACTTAAATTAAAAAGTGCACGGGCAGGACGATCTTAAAAAGTGCATGGTCAGGACGATCTTAAAAAGTGAAGGGAAGCACGATCTTAAAAAGTGCACGGGCAAGACGATCTTAAAAAGTGCACGGGCAGAACAATCTTAAAAATGTTCCTATTTGGAATACGGAATATTAAATAATCTCAATTAATGGATAAAAATCCCACGAGTGCCTTCCACAAATAAATTGGGAGTTGTTGCACATCCTGATAACCCCCCGGCCGCGGGTCACAGCAGCATGTGTAATGTGTTATCTTTGTTGACGCAAGTGAACTTTGCTTTTGGGTTTACCCATAAATGTAAATGGTTGAGAAGTCACGTATGGCACCTATATAGCTTTCTGCCCGCGGCTTTGCTTGCATGATCTGTACTAATTAAAATAAAGCATTGAGTAACACAAAGTCTGTACAAAGAAGATACCAACATAATTACGTGACTATCCAAAAAAAGGAGTGTTATGTTTTCAGGGTTCATTAATTTATGTATGTATGTGAGTTTCTTTGCTCCAACATCACTTTTAAATAAATGCCTGAATAGATTTTGTGTGTATGGGGTATAGTTAGAATCCTTATATCATTCCATTAATAAGCTATAAATTTTTTACCCGTGTAAGGCGAAGCAAGAGAAGGGTAATGTGCAAGGTAAATGAATTTTGAATATGAGGGGAAGTTGTAGGGGGCCAATTAGAAAATAGAATAAAAAAATGCAAACTGTACCGTGTGACACACGGTTTATTTTGCTTTCTTAAATGAAAGGGCTTATTGTGAGAGTGTCAAACCTGTTTTTTTTTTTAAATTAAAGATTTATAGTTTTAAGTTTAATTAAGATAACTAGCTTAAAAGCAAAAAAACACGCCTGCCCTGCCAAAAATTAAGTTATGCCATTAAATTATATACTATTGGAATGTGCTTATCAAGGCTATTAATTTGATACCTATATTGTAAAAATCGTATTTTTTTTTTGCAATTGAGAATGAAGCCATACTGCCGACATATTAAATTTTTCAAAAAAAATGTAGCCTATGTTACTCGGGGGGATGTAAGGATTCTAACGATACCCCATACGTCTACATCTGTCCAGGCATTTCAAAGTTATGGTGGAATAAAGAAACTCACATACAAACATACATGAATGCTAAAAACATAACACTCCTTTTTGTGGGCACTCGTGTAAAAATGTATGAAATTTTTTACTCTTTCACCCCCATATTTCCAAAACAACTGAGACAAAAATATTGTGAGATAATATTTTAAGAAGTCGTTGGTCTTATAATAACATGGTAAATCTCTCAATATTGTGAGATAATATTTTAAGAAGTCGTTGGTCTTATAATAACATGGTAAATCTCTCAATATTGTGAGATAATATTTTTTATGGTACGGAACCCTCTCCGCATGAGTTCAACTCGCACGGGTCCGGTTTTGTATACAGATTACACAACTTATATGTGTATTAACATTTTCTGTAAACAAAACTAATTAAATCTTTTTTGTACAGACATTTGCACTATTCTGTTATTGTTTAATTATTATAATGGTTGTTAATTGATAAGACTTGTTTTTGCATGCTTAATGTACTATATAGATAACCGCTATAATATATATGATTCCATATAAAATCCAGAAATTATCCATCTTTCTCAGTATCATTACCTCGTTATTTTGAAAACAACCGTTGTAGCGTTACGACTATCAATATGTACGGGATAAAAAAAATAATAATAATTTTCTTCACTGTGCATTTTTGTATAACTTACGGGAAAATAAATAACAAAGACTATCTCGACCCACCAAGTGAACATGATTTGATCACTCAGATAGAGAAAACCAACCGAAAGCTGGATTCAATACAACTTATGATCCCAGATTTGGAGGAGAACATAAACCGAAAATTATTTATTTTCAGAAATAGTATTCTTGAAAAACTTGAAGAATACATTGAAAGTAAACTAAACAACTTAGAAAGAAATATACCTGAAAAGATAAAACAATACACGGACAGCAATTCAGACATCACAAACAATAAATCATTCAAGAAACTGGAGGAAAATTTAAACTTCAAAATAGATGCACTAGCCAAAAATATTTCAAACCAACTAGAAGGGGAAAACAACTGCAAATGCGAAGCTGAGAAGAAAATTACTGACTTTGAAGAAAAAATAAACAAAAAATTTGAAAGCTTAGAAAAGAATATTCAAATGAATTTTGAAGAGAATATCAACTTGAATTTGAATACTTTGGCCAATAATATTACAAAAGACTTTGAAGAAAACGTCACACGCAATTCAGATTGTTTTATGAAAATAACTGACTTAGAAAATAATATTTACCGGAAATTAGAAGTCTTCGACAGGAAAATACCAACAAAACTGGAGGAAAATATAAATTTAAAAATGTATGCTTTAACCAAAAATATTTCAAAGGAATTAGAAATAAACAACAACTTCATATTAAATGCTTTAAGGAACAAAACTGTGGAGGAGATACCTGACAACTCACGTAAGTTGAACACTTATATCTCTGCATTGTTTAATTCAACTTACAAAAATATTTAGAAATAATGAATTTCTGTTTTTATATATTCTTAATATAAATACAGGTTGGGGTAAAATAATGGGTCATCAATGAAAGATACGTTTTATTTTAAAATGAGAAGATTTATGCATCACTATTTGCATATTAATACCATCATCATCTAAAGGTTATCTATAAAATAATGCCCTTAGCGAAAAGACCACCAATTGTATATTTTTTTAAAGTTTATTTTTGTGTTTTTTCATATCTTTGTACAAAAATGTGTTACCTATTTATCTACCTAGTGATGACATACATTATTTCTAGATGTGGACTGCGGCAAGCTACCTCCCTTTCATCATGGATCGGCTGAGCTGCTCACCGGCACCACGGACCTCGGCAGCGTTGTCCAGTACTCGTGCGCCACTAACTACCGGCTGGTAGGGCCCGCTCGGAGGACTTGCGCTGAGGACTTCCAATGGAGCGAGACTGCGCCGACATGCGAAGGTAACTTGAAACAATAGGAATGGATGGTTGTTTGTACAGTTGAGCACTTTCATTCATAATCATAACAAATTTCATGAGTCAACTCTGAATCGGCACATGAAACAGAAATTTCTTTTTCAAAATCAAAGTATGTCTATAGTGTTTTTATTTTATTCAAATATTCAGCCTATAATCGTCCACAGCTGGACATGGCCCTCTCCTAATGCATGCCACTGACCTCAATCTTTAGCTCCTATTTTTTTGATCGACTTCTAAAAGAAGGATGTTCTCAAGTCGTTGGTAAGTTTTTTTTTTAAATATATCTGTTTATGTGTTTTACCTCGTATCTCTAAAAGTTCTGAACCGATTTGGATATTATTTTTTTGTTTGAAAGTGTAGGATACCGATAAGGTCCCATTTTTTCTTATCAAAATTGGTTAAGTAGATTTTTAGAAAAAAAATATTGTTTTAATGTTTTTGTCATATCTTATGTCTTCACAAATGAATATAACGAATATAATATGAAAATAATGCTTATTCTAGTGGACTGTGGCAAGCTGCCTCCCCTTCCACACGGGTCGGCTGAGCTGCTCACCGGCACCACACACCTCGGCAGCGTGGTCCAGTACGCGTGCGCCACTAACTACCGGCTGGTGGGGCCCGCTCGGAGGACTTGCGCTGAGGACTTCCAATGGAGCGAGACTGCGCCGACATGCGAAGGTATCTAGAAACAATAGGAATGGATGGTTGTTTGTACAGTTGAGCACTTTCATTCATAATCATAACAAATTTCATGAGTCAACTCTGAATCGGAACATGAAATAGAAATTAGTTCTCAAGTCGTCTGTATGTTTATTTATTTATATTTATGTTTTTTTTTTGTTACCTTTTGTTAATGAAGCTGAAATTTTGCACACGGATGTAGTTCTAATTACAATACGATATTATGGTACCATTAAGCTGGTCTGATGATGGAGCCGGAAGGTAGTCACAGAAACTCAACAACAAAATGATAGAATCCTTTCGAGTTTGAGCTCATTTGGTTTGTCTTGATGAGTTCTCTGGTTTAATGTGGTATCCCAGGGTCTGATGATGGAACCGGAAGGTAGTTAAAGGAACTCAACAATCAAATTATGGAATCATTTAGAGTTTGGGCTCGCTTGGTTTGTCTTGATTAGTTTTTTGGCTTTATGTGGTATCCAAGGTCTGATGATGGAGCTGGAATGTAGTCACAGGAACTCAACAATCAAGTGATGGGACATCTTCAAGTTTGGGCTCATTTGGTTTGTCTTGATGAGTTATGTTGTCATATGTGGTATCTAAGGTCTGATGATGGAGCCTGAAGGTCGTCACAGGAACGCAACAACAAAATGATGGAAAATGGTCAAAACTAATTCAGTTGTTATATAATTATGTAGGTTTTATTCACTAAAGTGAAGGTCGTCACAGGAACTCAAAAATCATGTGATGGAACCCCTTCGACTTAAGGCTTATTTGATTAGTATCGATGAGTGCTCAAGTCTTGATTGTAAAAGCTTATTTTTTCAATGGATTTCCTGTGAAATCAATAATTTTCATCAAAACTGATTCAGTAGTTTCATCAGTATACTAGCTCTGCCCGCGGGTTTGCCCACGTGGTCATTCATTTAAAAGTAGCCCAAACGGTTTATTTTGGGACCAAAAGTACCTTTAAAGTTCTATACACTTAATTTCTTTAAAATTTATTCAGCCGTCATAGAGGTTTTATCGATTGATCGGCATCTAACCATGGGATTAATTTACTATGTACCCCTGTTTTTAAGTCAATCCCTAAGCTAACCAACATGTTTTTTTTAACCGATTGGTTAAGAAGTTTGTGTGTTACGCGGGAACAAACATACAGACATATAAACAAACCAACAAACAGACAGACACAAATTCTAAAGATGTTATATTCTTGTTCAGTAGCCTATTTTAGGTACACCAGACCTTTTTTTATATTATCCACATTGTACAGTTGTTTTGATACTGACTGCTTTATTATAAATATAGATTGGCGTATATTCTTTTCGATGTTTGCTTAAGCCACTAAAATTCAATAAATAAAAATATTTAAAAATATATATTTAAATAGACTTCATATTAAACATGTTCAAAAAATTCAAATTCAAATTAATTTATTGTAATAGATCAGAGCGGTGAGACCAATTAAACATTATTACACAAAAAATGATCTTCTGTAAACAACCAATAAAAAGAATAAAATAATAACAATTGAGCAGGAACAATATCACTTTTTCAAAATATAAAATGTGGTACCAATACAAAAATACAACATAGAAAAAGAGTTTATTGATGTCGGTGCCAAACCTATCCATCATTTTAATCTAAAATCTTTACAACTAAGTGAATACCTACCTATCTACGCATAATTGATGTCGGTGCCAAACCTATCCATCATTTTAATCTAAAATCTTTACAACTAAGTGAATACCTACCTATCTACGCATTATTGATGTCGGTGCCAAACCTATCCATCATTTTAATCTAAAATCTTTACAACTAAGTGAATACCTACCTATCTACGCATTATTGATGTCGGTGCCAAACCTATCCATCATTTTAATCTAAAATCTTTACAACTAAGTGAATACCTATCTATCTACGCATTATTGATGTCGGTGCCAAACCTATCCATCATTTTAATCTAAAATCTTTACAACTAAGTGAATACCTACCTATCTACGCATTATTGATGTCGGTGCCAAACCTATCCATCATTTTAATCTAAAATCTTTACAACTAAGTGAATACCTACCTATCTACGCATTATTGATGTCGGTGCCAAACCTATCCAACATTTTAATCTAAAATCTTTACAACTAAGTGAATACCTACCTATCTACGCATTATTGATGTCGGTGCCAAACCTATCCATCATTTTAATCTAAAATCTTTACAACTAAGTGAATACCTACCTATCTACGCATTATTGATGTCGGTGCCAAACCTATCCATCATTTTAATCTAAAATCTTTTACCTTTTTTTTTTTTTTTTTTTACAACTAAGTGAATACCTATCTACGCATTTTCTACAAAACACCAAAAAAATAAACAAAACATGAGACTGAAGTCTAAACGAACAGATTTTGACTTTCAGACGTCAATAAACCGATTGACGTACAGTGATCTAGTAAAATAGGACAAAGTATCTAAATCTATCTATGCATATAATAACGCAATAAATACAAAGAAAAACCTGTACAAAGATAATTTAATAAATGGTATAATGTACTTAAAATAAGCGTGTTTGTTTATATGTTTGTTTGTCTGTATGTTTGTACACGCTTTAGGTAAAAAATAATTAACCGATTAAAATATAGTTTTCATTGCTGGATAGCTTAGGGTTTGATATTAAATCTGGGGTATTTGGTATCCTAATCCAATAATTAGATGCCGAGCAATCGATAAAAACTATTTGACGGCTGAACCAATTTTGATGAAATTTAGTATATTCGTTGCTACAATGCTTAATCTTGTCATGCGCCAATTCTCAAAGTTGCAGAAAATTACGAAAAACTTTTCTCGTCCTTAAATCTCACAATAACTGAAAAAATACTTTCAAAGTTCAACATATAAGTTATTCGAAACTGACTACGAACAATAATGGAAGTCTACCGAATAATAAAAGTTTTATAAATGAAATAAATTTTTGTTGACACAAAAATGCTAAAACATACCTTCAAATTTGGTTGTTCATATAAAACATTATGACAGCAACAATTTGCTCTGCTCGTTTAACGCTTTATTACGCAAAACGACATATTTACAATGAAAGTTCAAAATAATGGGATAGTAGTCGCAAAAATACCTAGTATGTTATTTGTTTTGGAATGTTTCAAAGAAATCCGTTGTACCTACAATTTATTATTATATATTAAGATTTATTTTAACATTTCTGAAAAATAATATTTTTTTTCCGATAAGTATCTACCAGACTTATTAAAGTAAATAAAAAAATGCCTCATTTTCGCAAGCACGGGTATCCCTCCCAAATAAAGTTTTTTTCAGTAGGTACTATAAATATGATCATCATTTTTGGCCAAAGATTTACTAACTATGCGTCAGTTTTTTTTTTTGTATCCTAGATATTTTATTTCGTTAAGTCCGGACGGACAGATGTATGTACAGACGGATGAACAAACGGCTTTCCCGCCCGCAACTTCGTCCGCGTGGACTTCTGTTTATCGCGAAAAAAAGCATCCTATGTTCTTCTAGGATATTAAAAACCAATGCAAAAGTAGGTATAGCTCTAAAAACCAATGCTCTTGAAGTTTTTTGACAGACTTATTATATCGTTTCCATGGCAACTATTTCTTACAGCGAGCAATCAATATTTTCCAGGATTCCCGTGAAAACTTACAATTTGCCGGGATAAAAAGTATCCTTTGTTTTATTCTAGGGTATAAGCTATCTCCATTCCAAATTTTATCAAAATCCGTCCATCCATTATCGCATGAAAGCTCCGCAAACAAACAAACAGACAACGTTTCATATATTTTTTTATATTGGTTCATATTTTATTTTTATAATATATAAAAGTATATACCAATATATACTTTTATATATTGGTATGGATAATCTTTGGAAGAGAAATAGTTACCACAAGCACAGGAAATCCTACCGTGGTAACTAGAGAACCAATCCACACTTTACATATATATATACAATAATCCTACCGTGGTAACTAGAGAACCAATCCACACTTTACATATATATACAATAATCCTACCGTGGTAACTAGAGAACCAATCCACACTTTACATATATATACAATAATCCTACCGTGGTAACTAGAGAACCAATCCACACTTTACATATATATACAATAATCCTACCGTGGTAACTAGAGAACCAATCCACACTTTACATATATATACAATAATCATACCGTGGTAACTAGAGAACCAATCCACCCTTTACATATATATACAATAATCCTACCGTGGTAACTAGAGAACCAATCCACACTTTACATATATATACAATAATCCTACCGTGGTAACTAGAGAACCAATCCACACTTTACATATATATACAATAATCCTACCGTGGTAACTAGAGAACCAATCCACACTTTACATATATAAATCCTACCGTGGTAACTAGAGAACCAATCCACACTTTACATATATATACAATAATCCTACCGTGGTAACTAGAGAACCAATCCACACTTTACATATATATACAATAATCCTACCGTGGTAACTAGAGAACCAATCCACACTTTACATATATATACAATAATCCTACCGTGGTAACTAGAGAACCAATCCACACTTTACATATATATACAATAATCCTACCGTGATAACTAGAGAACCAATCCACACTTTACATATATATACAATAATCCTACCGTGGTAACTAGGAGAACCAATCCACACTTTACATATATATACAATAACATGTTTAAATTTTTGCATGATTAAGCAATTGCATGATATAAATAAATACGTAATTAATTATGTTTGTTTGTTTGTCGTATGAGGTAGTGCTGGCCTCTGATGTCAGAGTTGGTCAAGCCGCCCGAGGGCCTCTGCTCTTAATGACTGCTATTAATCAATAACAGCCGGGACCGACAGCTTACCGTGCCCTCCTAAGCACGGACTATGCTATGGAAAACCGCACATAACGTAGAAAAGTCATAGGTGCAGGGCCTAGGTTTTGAACCCGGTATTGTTGGATTCTAAGTTGCACTATAGAACCGTTAGGCCACCATCGCTCTGTAACTGATTAATTATGTATATGTGGCATAATTTGTTGTTGAAAAAAAAAACAAATTTATTATTATTATACTTTGTTAATTTACATGTCTCAAATTTAAATTATTTACAATATTTCTATAAATTAAAACAGATGAAATATTATAAAAAAACCTAAACCTAAGGTACCACCGCCAGTGGAGAAGGGCCCAAACTACGGTGGCTAGGGCTGCAGAGTGAGGAACCTCCTGACTATACGCAGTTATTTTAATTATTAATATTATAGTCTTATAATAATAGTCACGTAAAATTAAAGCGCTTATTTTTGTAATTGGTATTGAAACAGCGCTCACTATTCGTCGGTGACGGTCATTATAATTTATCGCAGTTGTTCAAAACTCTCATGTGATCTCTCAGACAAGATTGTACCGGGTAGGTATTTCGCTACATACTTGTTGTTTCACATCCTTGTGATAACTCGCACCACGCCCTCGACGCGTGATGTGTTGTTTACATAAAAATATTATCATCTCTGGTCGTCTGGATACGTGCAGTAAAGCGCTAGCAAATAAATTAATTATCTTAGTTAAAAAAAAAAACAAAACTGAGATACAGCAAAAAAATATTAAAAAACTGTGCGGATGGATTTCCCTTCTTACTTTCTGCACTGTTTTTATTACGAGCATAAACAAGGTGCTTTCTGCTTACGTTCTAAGTGAACAATTGTGCTATTACTTTGTAGTGTGAAGTAAATGTATTATTACGTTTCTTTAATATTTTTGTTCTATTTGGTTTCGTTTACAAAATATTTATCTATAAAGTGACCTTTTGGTTTGAAAAAACATATTAAGGACAAGCAAAATAGTCATTTGTGCATAATACTGTAATATATTTAGTCATTTGTCCACTATGTAAGTTTATATATCGAGATGCGTCCATCTTCACTCCTGCGGTACTCCTCCTGTCGGCGGACGTGTATTCGTTTAATTGTTTTTTTTTTTAAGTGAAACTTCTTATGCGACTTCCAACAAGGTTGCGTTAAGCGTTTAACGCTACCATGGAGCTTCCTATTTTCATTTCCACATTACGAAGTTTCACTTCTTCCGCGCGGAGGGACTCCACCATCGTTTTTTTTATAGGGATGTGACAAATCGGATCACTAATAGATTTATTTTCGTCCAATATAAATCTTTTTAAAAACAAGACTGGCCAAGAGCGTGTCAAACACACATTAAGGGTTCCATCCAGGATTCTAAGCAACCTAACAAACAAACACACAAGTTAACAACAACAACAACAACAACAACAAGTGACAAGTTATGTCACTTAGTGTGTCTTGTTAGTTTATGACAAGTGCTGTACAAAATACCATGTTTTTTTTTTTACATCAAATGGATTAACAGCTGATAACTAAAGAAAAAATTGCTGAACTTATTTTGATGAACTTTATATGGAACTTCATTGAAAAACTTCCTCTTTTAATAAATCAACAACCATCCAAATCGGTGGAGATTTCTAATATAAACAAGAAAACGGATTGAAAATGGATTCACTAAAAAAAAGACTTAACCAATTTTGATCATATTTATTTAAGACCAGTAGTAACGTATAACCAATCGAACATTTAACTGTGTCGTATTGTGAAGTCAATTAAAAACGGCATTGTGATCAGCCCAGTATGGAATTTGTTCAGAGTTAACGAGCCACGGAGCACACTACGATCTTTATATATAAATATATACAAATGTCACTATGTAACATGGACTTTTATTTTCTAGCAAAACATAAGATAATCTCAATCTCTCATCAAATTTATTGAAAATGAATTAGTAATTATCGAAACGTGAAAGTAAAACGTCCGTCTGTACTTGGTGCCACCGCCAAAGTGCTTTCCGAATCCCGCATTCTACGAATGCGCCCCCTCCTCCCTGTCTCTCCACCGCTCTGATGATGTCACTGACGTCAGAGCGGCCATGCCACGCCTACTTATAGAATTTTCTCTCCTTACACTATCAACACTTACATTTTAACTTTTTTTTCTCCATACTTAAACTGATATATATTAGGCATTATATTATATATAAGTATATGTATGCGTTGTTCAATAAAATATGTATTGTAGTTGTATTTATATAAGTAGGTATGGTTTATGTAGTTTATTGAATATGTAGGTATAGTCATATATTTATATTTTTGCATCATTTATTGTATTATTTTGCACCACCGTCCTTTTTTAATTTGTAATTTCTGTCCATCCAAAGGTTGCCTGGAAGAGATCGCTTTTAGCGATAAGACCGCCCAATGTGCCTGTTTTTTAAAATGATTTCTTGTTTTTGTTTCGTTGTATTCGTGTTTGATTGTATTAGAGAAACTAAACACATACTGAACAAATTTAAGAATATCTTCCGCCTATGGAAAGCTACATTATCAGCTAGTACCATGAGCTTTGTATCATGTTTCAAAAATATTTAGAGATCTCTATTAACGTTGCACACAAGGTATCAAACAATTTCCTATAAAATGTCGATTAGATACTCACTTTACGGAGCGGAATGACATGTTGCCGTTGAAACGTAATAATAAAAAGTCTGTATAAAGCACCACGAGCGTTGCTGCCAAAGATTTTGAATAACGCTTACTTGCGTGTTACTGCTTTACTTTTGCATTGTGTTTATTTTATTTTACATAGGATATATACAATAAATACGACATGTTTATAGAACTCATCATTACCCACAAAAAAGTCCGCGAGGCTGTATGTCTAACTATTATAGTTAAGTCACAATTACTATTATACGCTTTATATTAGCTTCACTTGTATGTTTGTATGTTTGTAACCGACTCCTTTGGACGCTATTTTGACCCACTTTAAACGGTCAGATTTCATTCAAATTTTGCACACCTATCAAAGACCGATGACAATGCAATAATTCTAAAAAAATATAAAAAAATCTCTCTTATAAATAAACCAAACTAAAAAGTAGAAAATAAATAAAATTAAAAAAAAACTAAAAAACACGCTTTATATAGAAAACCAAACTAAAAAATATAAAATAAATTTTAATAGTGTAAATAAGAAAAAATGGTTTATTTATAAATAAGCGTGGGGTGCTTTATAAGATATTATCGAAATGATAATCCTTCTTTTCATATCTGTCAACAAAATATTTATAACTATTGACCCCACCCACGATTTTTTTGAAATAAAACATTTTTTAGTTTGGTTTTCTATATAAAGCGTGTTTTTTTTTAGATTTTTTAAACTATTATTTTTTGTTCAAATTAGTCAATCAACACGCGAATAAAATCGTGTACAAATAAAGAGAAACAAAGCCGGGGCCAGTCACTAGTTTATCATATAATAAGAAAACGGATTTTGTCTCTTGTTTCAAAAATGCCACTTTTGTTGTTCTTACACAAAGTTATCACATTATTATAATACTAGCTGTACTCGCGGCTTCGGAGCGGAGGCGTGTGGTTGGATCGTCCGGTACCATATTCCCTTTTCCTTTGACCTCTCATCGAAGTTCTCCTTCCAGACATTATAACTATCTTTTTAACCAAAGGCATAAAGGTTGAAACTGAAGGTATTACATTTGTACGTGTGCCGTCAGAGACAGCTTGTTTAGCTAGCTTATCTACGCATTAAGTACCAGTAACACTAACATGAGGCGGAATCCACTGTAATATTATGTTTTCATACACAGAATGTAAGTGAAGTGATCATAATTAAAAATATATGTACTTCTAAGTAATACATACCTTGTAGTACGTACCTAGTACAGTAAGACGTATAATTTTCTATAGTACTTTGTATGTCTCCACATCACTGCAGTACTCTACCGCTCGTGGTAGAGAAGCCTAAGCCTTCGAAACCGATATTGAAGCAGTGAACTTGTTAACACACGTGTGTTACACCCGCTCTACTCTACTTGAACTATGTCCGGGTAGAGTAGCAGTACAGTACCGGTACAGTACTGGTACAGTACCGGTAGAGTAAAGTGCATTAACGCACCGACTCTTACTATCCACTATTAAAGTAATCTACGGCTATTGTCTCATGGAGTTTACAGTATACTAGTAGGTACTGAGTTAGTACTCACTCTACTGCCGTACTGTACTGCTGGCTCTTCTAATATAACTTACTTATGTACTAATGTAGCAACTGCAGAATGCTATAGACTACTCCACACATGATTGAAGTACATACACACACATATACATACCACGCGCTCCTATGAGGTATTGCCAACCTCTGCTGTCAGTTTGTCAGACCGCCCAAGGGCCTCCGCGTGGTTTAACGACTGCTATCTATTGTGACGGCTCGACGTGCCGTCGAAGCACGTAGGGGTGGCAATTCTGTGCATAACTTATTTAAAGTAATTAGTGCGGCCAAGGGTCGAACCCGGTGTCGTTAGATAGAAAAACATACAATTGTTAGCGTTTGGCTACCATAGGTCTAACAAAGTAATTAGTGCGGCCGAGGATAGAACCCGGTGTCGTTAGATTGTTAAATTCACTATTGTTAGCGCTTGTATACCATCGCTATAACAAAGTAATTAATGCAGCTGAGGATAGAACCCGGTGTCGTTGGATTGCAAAACATATAATTGTTAGCGCTCGCATGCCATCGCTTTAACAAAATAATTAGTGCGGCCGATTATAGAACCCGGTGTCGTTAGATTCTAAAACACATAATTTTTAGCGCTTGGATACCATCGATATAGCGTGCGGCCGAGGATAGAACCCGGTGTCGTTAGGTTGTTAAACGCACAATTGTTAGCACTCGGATACCATCGCCCGAATAAAGCGCTCAACAACAGTGTTTTCCAAATTTGTAGAGTCTAGTGTTGTGGAGAGAACATGCTGCGACAAACACACATACATACACACACACACACGCATGTGAACTGCATGCGAATCGCATAACACTCCTATATTTTCAGTGGGGGATTTAAGTACTGAATTGTAATTATTACCATGTATCTAGATTCCGTTCGTTAGAGCAAAACCACCTGGTACCTGTACCTATACAGTCCATATCTAAACTGCTGAATCGATTTTGATGAAATTTTAACAATTCCCTTAATTTTAATTTAAACATACAGACATCAAAACAGAGTTAGCAATCAGATTTATAGTATTCAGAAATACGTGGACAAAAAATATATTTAAATAAGTACACACACACATACATACATACATACATACATACATACATACACGCATTTACGAAAGGATCATATTTTGTTTTGTTGCATATATAGTCTGTTTAGATGCTTAATTGACCAACATTATGGATATTACGTATTGTTAACAGTATTACATACTTACATACAGAAAGGTTTAAAAAATACGGAGTCCACACTGCCTAACAAACGAGTGAAGCAGCATGTGCCGGCTGTGAATATGTTCGTGAGTGGATAGTTTGTGGTGTTTTGTGATTGACAATTTCATCACAAAATACTGTTTTTTTTCATTTTTGTGAGATCTTGACAAAATTAACAATGTCAAGACCTTGCTGCGATGTGGCGCCAATCAGCATAACCACGGTGTAAGGGTGTGCGTGAGTTTGTGCATACGAGAGGATCAATATATCTTGCGTGCTTCACTTGTGTTGAGACTTTGATGTGTCCGTATTATTTTAAACATTCTTGCCTACATACAGGTCTACTTGTGAACCTCAATATTTTGAAGTCAGCAAAAATATAATTTAATTATTTGTGTATTTGACTATCCACACTAATATATAAAATTGAAATGTTGTCTGTCTGTTTGTTAGTTTTTTTGGGAAGCGTTCACGCTCAAACAGCTTAACGAATTTTGATGAAATTTGGATTTGAGATAGCTTATACCCTGGAATAACACATAGAATACTTTTCATCATCATCATCATATTTCACTCTCAAACGGCTGAACGCATTTCGGTGAAATTTTAATGGAGATAACTTATATCCTGGAATAACACATAAGATACTTTTTATCATCTACATCATCATCATCAGCATCACGCGCGTGACACCGCGGGGCGCAGCTAGTCTTTTAATGTATGACTGTAATGAAAGATATATGTATTTGTTTCCAGTGTTGCCTTGTAAGGAGAAGACACTTGCCCCGGGCCGCACTCCGTGGTACTCGCTGGACGACGTGTCTCTCCGTCACTACGGCACGCTGCGGAGAGACTCCGCCGGACGCCTCGCGTACTTAGAGCTGCGCCTCGCTATACAAGCGGGACAAGTGAATATCCGCCTGTCGGAGAGAGAAAACTACTCGGGTGGTTACTATACACTATGTAAGTACACACACCTACGTAATAACACTGTTGCGAGAAACAATGTCATATTAGTAGAATGTGGTTAGCAAGTGTTGTATAACATAGCATGGTACACAACATCGTCATCAAACGGATTCACTAAAAAATTACTGTACCAATTTTGAAGAAATTTATAAAGGAAGAAGGACACTAGAGGTTTTCGCAATAATATAAAAAGATTTTTCAAAATCGCCCCGCAATTGGCGAATAAATTGTCGAAAATACGAAAATAAACTACTAAACCAATTTTGATGAATTTTAATCAGTACCACACTGTAGAGTTATTCATTAAATTAAAAATTTATCGTTACATTATTTTCATTAGACACATAACAAAGCGATTTAGAAATAAAAAACTAAACCATTTTTGATGAAACTTACGGACGACAACAATGAAAGTCTCTCCTATTAAATAAACCAAGAATCATTCAATTCAGTTCAAAACCCTTGCATCCTAGTACTTACTCCAAATAAAAATATGCTGAATCAATTTTGATTAAAAAATACGGGATGACATCTAGAGTATACATTAACAAAAACAAATAAACAGTCCGTAATTGACGGAGAAATCGATGTACTTACATAAAAAAACATACAAACAGTCGAACATACAACAGTTTTCGCATGAACAATGAGTATCTATTAAACCATGTTTCATCAAAATCAGTTCAGCCGTTACGGAGCTGAGTTGAGCCGTTGAAAGCCGTTGAGAGCAACAAACATACTTCGTACTTTCGCATTAATAATAATTATTAGCATTCGGATGATATTAAGTAACAGCTTGTTGTGTGATTATTGTCAACAGGGGTTGGAGAGTACAGTAACCAACACACGGGGTTGTGGTATAATGGCGACACAGTTCAGTACATCTCCACTCCCGACATACTTTCCGCGACTGAGTTCCGGTCGTTTTATATTAAAGTAGAGGACGGTAAGTTGCACCTGTTCTTAAATGTTTATGTTCTAATCTAGACAAATATAGGTAAATGAAATTGACAGATTTGTACTGAATCCTTACAAAAGTATATACGATATATATAACAAAAAACACTTTTTTTTCTCATTTTTTGTCGTTCTGTCTGTCTGTTTGTTTGTTCGCGCTAATCTCCCGAAACGGCTGGACCAATTTCAAAGGGAATTTCACTGTTAGATAGCTGATGTTTTTAGTTTGATAACTTTTATTTTTAAAAAGTATTAGAGCTCCGCGCAAAAAAAAAACTCATGAATTTTGACCACGCGGGCAAAGCCGCGGGCACAGCTAGTAAATGATAAATATCCTTCCAGGAGCTTCAATGAACTAAATAAAGTTTCTAATTTCAAAACAACTAACCAAATATAACAAAAAGTTATGTGAATTGAGCGCCAATATATACTAGCTGTGCCCGCGGCTTTGCCCGCGTGGTCATATCTCTGGGTTGGAAGTAACTGTGTTATTCCAGGACCAAGAGTAACTATGAAGTACAATATATAAAAAATTTGGTTTAGCAAGACGGAGTCTACCTCGCCAAATATAATGTGAAGCTCCCAAGATATTCCGATCCGCTCGTACGCACGCACTTACACCATGTTATGCCGATCTGCTCGTATGCACACACTTACACCATGTTATGCCGATCCGCTCGTACATACACACTTACACCATATTATGCCGAACTGCTCGTATGCACGCACTTACACCATGTCGTGCCAATCCGCTCGTACGCACACACTTACACCATGTTAAGCCGATCCGCTCGTACGCACAAACTTACATCATGTTATGCCGATCCGCTCGTACGCACAAACTTACATCATGTTATGCCGATCCGCTCGTACGCACACACTTACACCATGTTATGCCGATCCGCTCGTACGCACACACTTACACCATGTTATGCAGATTCGCCGCAACAAAACACCATATATGATCCAATCACGTACTCATATACATCGCAGCCACCATTTACTATGCTTCACTCGTATAGACTCCGTCATTTTATAACCTTTTTGGCCATCAGATAGTTTTTAATCGATTGCTCGGCTTCTAATCATCGGATTAAGATAACATAAAACCTAGTTTTTAAATCAAATCTAAGTTATACAACAGTGGAAACCGCATTGCAATCAGTTCAGTAGTTTTTACATGATGGGCCAACAAACAAACAGACCGAAACCATTAAAAAATGTTTTTTCTAGTTCAATAGCTTTTTTAAGTCCCAAAACCACATTCTTAATCGACTTTACAAATGGAGACGGTTTTTTTTTAAATTACTTTCTTTCTACAGACTTTTTGTTCTTACTGCTGTATTATATGAATAGATAGATAGATAAGTAGGTACCGATATGATACTCAACAAGACAGGTTCAAAAACAAAACCCCACTGCGGTCGGGTAAAAAATATCCTGTGAAACTCTTGCAATGAAGATTAATCGATTGATAACTCGCTTGTCATCAATCTCAACTCAATCAGACCAATAGGGGCGACGCTGTGGTAAAACATCCACATATACACATACATACATACATACATACATACATACATACATAGACTGTTTAACTCGCCCTTCCCTTGCATCACCGTAGTCGGGTAAAAAAACATAAGTTCAAAATTTAAAACCCTACTTCGGTTGGGTAAAAATAGTTTATAACACTCTTGCAATGATGACGAACCGATTCATACTCGCTTGTCAAAATCGGACCAAGTTTTTAGATTAAACACGTAACCTTTCTTTAGTATCACCGTAGTCGGGTAAAAAACGGAGACCACACTTTCAAACAAACGAGTGAAGCATAGTAAATGCAACTCCGTATGTGTGCGTAAGTGGATAATTTGTGGTTGATACACAATTTCAGGACAAAAAACTGCATCAGTTTTTATTTTCCGTGAGAACTTGACATATTTAACACAAATAATAAAGTCGAGATCTTGCTGCGATGTGGCGCCAATCAGCATAACTTGGTGTAAGTGTGTGCGTGAGGCTAATGCTTATTAGAAGATCTACATAACTTGGTGTAAGTGTGTGCGTGACGCTAATGCTTATTACCGGATCAGCATAACTTGCTGTAAGTGTGTGCGTGACGCTAATGCTTATTAGCGGATCAGCATAACTTGGTGTAAGTGTGTGCGTGAGGCTAATGCTTATTAGAAGATCTACATAACTTGGTGTAAGTGTGTGCGTGACGCTAATGCTTATTAGCGGATCAGCATAACTTGGTGTAAGTGTGTGCGTGACGCTAATGCTTATTAGCGGATCTACATAACTTGGTGTAAGTGTGTGCGTGACGCTAATGCTTATTACCGGATCAGCATAACTTGGTGTAAGTGTGTGCGTGACGCTAATGCTTATTAGCGGATCAGCATAACTTGGTGTAAGTGTGTGCGTGACGCTAATGCTTATTAGCGGATCTACATAACTTGGTGTAAGTGAGTGCGTGAGGCTAATGCTTATTAGCTGATGCTTCACTTAAGATTTAGAGGTTTGTTCTCCGTGTTTTTTAAATTGTATTTATTGTAGTTATTATATTTATTGTAGTTATTATATTTATTGTAGTTATTATATTTATTGTAGTTATTATATTTATATGCGCTGATCCTGCGATTTTGCCGGCGTGGTCATTTTTTGGGTTCTAAGTTACCCTACGGTGTTATTCCAGGACCAAAAGTTCTTATAAAATACAATATACCAAATTTAGTTCAGCCGTCAAATGGAGGTGTATCGATTGCTCGGCTTCTACTTATCGGTTTGAGATATCAAGTACAACCAGTTTTTAAGTTAAACCCTAAGCTATCCAACAGTGAAAATCGCATTGCAATCGGTCAAGTAGTGTTTACGTGATGCTCGAACTGATAAACATACAGACAGACTGATAGACACGATTTATAAAAATGAAATTTGTACAGAAGCTTATTTTAAATACTTAGTACTTAACAAATATGCTTCTAACTTTTATTTTTTAACCTTCGTTTTTTTTATTATCTTCAATGTGCAGACTTGTTGCTACTTACTGAAATATTATAAGAAAGAATAAAAATTTATGAACTCAAAAAAAAAAATGATCGTAAAAGACTATGGTGAAGTAAGGGAAGGGTTATGAGTTTAACAGTCTATGTATGTATGTATGTATGTGTGTATATATTATGTGGGTATGTGGAGGTTCCACGAAAGTGTCGCCCTATTGGTCCGATTTTGACAAACGAGGTGTCAATCGATTTATCTTCATTTATAGACTGTCATAGGTATTTTTTTACCGACTACGGTGAAACAAAGGAAAAGTTATGTGTTCGAATTAAAAACTTGGTCTGATTTTGACAAGCTAGGTATCAATCGATTCATCTTCATCACAGGCTATTTTTTCCCCGGCCGTAGTTGGGTTTTAGTATTTGAACTAACGTTTTGTTTCATGCTCTTACCAACTCGGTTGGCACAAACTAGACTAAACTACACTGACATTTAGTTCAGTGTAGTTTAGTCAAGTGTTCCATAATCTCAGATATTTTATGTAAACAAAGAAATGTCACGAGAAGTCACTGACAAAGTGGCATGCCAGTTGCCCAAAACATATTTCACTTATGAAAAATATTTTTGTTTCTAGTTCCGCCGGCTTTGCTTTCGCGCGTCACATTAACAAGTAAAATAAAGCTTATTAAAACAAATATGACTGCCGTACCGTAATCAATTGAATTGTCTAATCCAATTCTATAGATAGATAACATATGTCAACCGGTAAATCTAAGGATTCTAGCAATACTGCACAGATCTAAATCGGTTGAGGCGTTTAGTGGAATATGGTGTATATTATGGTGGAATAAATAAACTCTCCCACTTATATACAGACATACCTACATGAACTGTAAAAACTTAACACATCTTTTTTGGGGAGTCATTTTAATTGTGGTCTATCTTGTTCTAATATTCTATGCCTCTAAGAGTTACAACGTTACTGATTAACAAACCAACATTCAAACTTTTGCACACAATACGAGTATATTAGTGGGATATGAATTTTTAATTCCAAAATTCTAAAAGTTATATAATTTTAGGAAGACGTAAATAAAACATTAATATACAGTACTTAATTTTATGTTGTTGTTTGTCGTATGAGGTAGTGCTGGCCTCTGGTGTCAGATTTATCAAGCCGTTCGAGGGCCTCTGACATGGCTTAACGACTGCTATTTAATCAATAACAGCAGGGACCGACAGCTTAACGTGCCCTCCGAAGCACGGAGCGATGAAAAACCGCACATAACTCAGAAAAGTCATTAGTGCGGAGCCTAGGTTTTGAACCCAGTATCGTTGGATTCTAAATTGCACTATAGAACCGTTAGGCCACCATCGCTGTAGAATTATTTTTTAAGTTCTGTGGAAATGATATTTCAAGACGCTGCAAGATTTATCACATAAAATTTCACCGTTGTTCTTTGTGTAGAATGAGTATCATGCAAAAGTAAAAGCGTTAAAACAGTTCAATAATTCAAGAATATTATATTATTCTTTCAAAATTAGTAAAACATATTTCTATCACAAATTATGGATTGCACGATATTAAAGTAGTTTTTTTTGCACTGTTTTTCCCCTTTGTTTACATAAAATATCTAAGATTATTGAACAGGGTAGGTATAGTTACTTTTCTATTGTGTTGTACATGTTTAACGTCAGTTTACGGATAAGGGTGGCTCCACAACACACACGTGCCAAAAAAATCGGCAAAAAATGCAAATGTATGAAATCCATAGCCATAGATTACATCCACATTATTTTTCTTTGGCGTTCTTGCAGAAGTGTGACCATAATTTTCGTAAAATTATTGGCTGTACTTTATTTATTCGCCACTTATTGGCCGTACAATATACGGACCCTTGTTACAGTGCTGCCAGTATTAATATCCGTTAAGGGACAATGGACTGGTTTCCCAAAATTAATTACAGTTACAGTTTAGTGTGTTTCAGTTTATATGTATTTGATGTATTTTTGAAATACCTACTATGTTCACCAAAAACCTATCAGCTTCTGTAAATCTTCTTCTCGTGGGGAATTACAAATAAATAGTACAATTTTACGCTTATTTTGGGATGCCCCATTTTTTGTACAGACTACAGCAAAGTAAGGGAAGGGTTATTAATTTAACAATCTATATATGTATGTATATGTGTGTATCTATGTATGTGGGTATGTGGATGTTCCACCATAGCGTCGCCCCTATTGTTTGATTTTGATAAGCGAGGTTATGATATGTTAATCGATTTGTCTTCAGGTATAGGGTATCATGGGCAATTATTTACCCGACTAAATTTGGTCCGATTTTGACAAGGGAGGTATCAATCGATTCGTCTACATCACAAGAGTGTCTTATGCTACTTTTTTATATATCGTAGTATGTCTTGTTACATAACAATATTATGAAGTAATGATTTTAGGCTATCTCTAAGTACACTTTTTGAACTTTATTTAGTTATAAGTTCTGTTCAAATTCAGATAACTTAGTATTTCATGATTGAGATCTTGATATGATATAATTCATTTTTATGATGAAATGTATACCTATGGTAACAAACCTTAAAAAAAAGTAATAAAGCAACTTTTTATGTTTATGGTAATAAAACTGACACCAATTCATTGTACCCTATTTCTAAATTTTTCTATTTTATTACATGAATAGTATGAAAATGATAATGAATAATTTAGAGAATATCCACTATATAAGGGTGGTAACCCTAAAATGATAATGAATAATTTAGAGAATATCCACTATATAAGGGTGGTAACCCTAAAATGATAATGAATAATTTAGAGAATATCCACTATATAAGGGTGGTAACCCTAAAATGATAATGAATAATTTAGAGAATATCCACTATATAAGGGTGGTAACCCTAAAATGATAATGAATAATTTAGAGAATATCCACTATATAAGGGTGGTGGTAAAATTAGCTCAAATTAGCTCCATTGCGGCAATTGAGAAGAAGAAATATTTACATGTTTGGTTTTTACAACCAGACACTACATCCGAGAAAATAATGGAGCATGTTGTATCAATTTGTTATTCAAAGAATATTAAGGTAGATAAGATCAAACCTAGAGCAACGCGTGAGTACGCATCTTTCCTAATTGGAGTACCAGAAAGCTCCTTCGATTCTGTATCGAAACCCGAAGCCTGGCCGGTGCACGCTGAGTTTAGCGAATGGGTGTGGTTTCGCAAAGGAGCAGCCAAAACAACACTGGTCCACTAGATCCATTGAGATGTATTATCAGAACAACACTGGTCCACTAGATCCATTGAGATGTATTATCAGAACAACACTGGTCCACTAGATCCATTGAGATGTATTATCAGAACAACACTGGTCCACTAGATCCATTGAGATGTATTATCAGAACAACACTGGTCCACTAGATCCATTGAGATGTATTATCAGAACAACACTGGTCCACTAGATCCATTGAGATGTATTATCAGAACAACACTGGTCCACTAGATCCATTGAGATGTATTATCAGAACAACACTGGTCCACTAGATCCATTGAGATGTATTATCAGAACAACACTGGTCCACTAGATCCATTGCTATGTATTATCAGAACACTAGAGGATTGCGCACCAAACTAGATAGGTTTTTAAACTGTTTATCTTCAGCTGCAGAAGACTTATTCGCAATTACTGAAACGGGTCTGAATGAGTCCATACACGATGGCGAGTTTTTACCTAAGGGTTTTAGCATACTGCGTTGCGATCGTGTCGACGTGCGTAAGCACGGCGGAGTACTGCTAGCCGCCTCGCCGCGATTGCATGTGAAGCAAGTGACAATATCTAAAGATGTTGATATAGACGCGAGATCGTTCGAACTGGTCTGTGCTACGGTTCATTTCAGTGCAAATAGTACGTATTATGCATTATTGTGTGGTGTTGTGTACATTCCACCAAAAAAGTCCTGATAACGATTATATGATTTTGTTTCGTTTAATTGAGAATTTGTGTTTAAAATATGCTAGGATAATTATTATCGGGGATTTTAATTTGTACTCGGCTTCTGTGGAAGTAAATAATTATTATGAGTATCTTCTGTCATTCTGTGGATTTCGCCAAAGAAATGATGTAGTTAATTGCAACAATAGGCAGTTAGGTCTGGTTTTAACGAATTTTAGTTCTGATGATTTAAATGTAAGGCCAAGTTCTGATTCATTGGTAACCATAGACCAAGATCACCCACCGCTGGTGGTGCACATTGGTTCAAGTGACATGGACACATGCCAGTCTGCTACTGGAATTCAAGTAAATCCCGGAACTACTTCTTTACATCAGGTGCGTACAGCTGCAAATAGTATAGGACCGCAATGGAATTTTAGGAAAGCTAACTTAGCTGACCTTTATGTAGGAATAGGTTTAATGGATTGTAATAATTTATATGTAATAGACGATGCAAAAAATGCGCTCGATTACTTTTATACAAATATCAATACAATTTTAGAACATTGCACTCCTAGAAAAACGCATAAAGCTGTTACTTCCAAATATTGTTATCCGGAATGGTACAATGCTGACATAATATGCGACATTCAGGAGAAGTCTAGGCTTCATAAGCAGTATAAAGGAAGTAAATTGCAATGTGATTACGAAAAATTCTCAGCGAAAAGGGCTCTCGTTAAAAATAAAATTGCTCAGGCTTATGATGACTATAGAAATAGGTTGCAAATACAATTTTCAAAGGATCCATTGTCATTTTGGAACATTATTAAGTATAAGAGATCTAGGAAAAACCCTACGCGTATTACAAAACAGGGGCAGGTGGTTGAAAATGAGCGTTGTGCACAAGAATTTGCCAACTATTTCCATTCCGTTTATAGTGATACACCTCCCAGGTTGAACGTTTATGAGGCAGTTGAAGCTGCTGCAGCTAAAAGCAGCACTAGCTCCGATTATGTGCATATCGCTCAACTATCATTGCAAGATGTGCGTGCAGCTGTTAAACGTATAAATCCCAATCAATCGGCTGGCCCGGACGGTATCCCAGCGTTCGTGGTAAAGGATTGTGGGCAAGTTTTAGCAAAGCCACTACAACACATTTTTAATTTACTACTCCAATCGCACACATATCCGGATGAATGGAAACTTACTCGCGTGATCCCTGTACCCAAGAGTGGGTGCGGTTCAGACGTGGAGGGTTACAGGTCAATAGCAGTGCTGTCGTCATTCGGGAAGTTCTTCGAAACCATTCTGCATCAGAGTATTTACTCGCAGATAAATGCGCAGCTATCTTACGCCCAGCACGGTTTCCGACCTGGCCGTAGCACGGACAGTAATCTACTATGTTTTATGACGTACGCAGCTCCTGCTATGGACGACGGAGTACAGGTGGATGCAGCGTACTTTGACTTCAGGAAGGCTTTCGACACTGTTGATAATGACGTTCTTCTAATGAAGCTGGCACTGATGGCCTTCACTCCGGGGCTATTAGATTTTTTCTGTTGCTATTTGCGTGGAAGACGGCAGTACGTCGAATATGGTGGATGTGTTTCGGAATCCTATTTCACGAACTCTGGGATCAGTCAAGGTTCAAATCTTGGACCTCTTGAATTTGTGATTATGATAAATGATTTACCGAACATAATCAAACACTCATTATGTCTACTGTTTGCGGATGACCTCAAGTTAGTATTAAAGGTCAGAGGCGTGGAAAATTGTGAACGGCTACAGGAGGATATTGAAAGCGTTTTCTGATGGAGCCAAGCCAATAAGTTATACTTTAACGTATCTAAGTGTTCCGTTATGTCTTATACTCAGGCTAAAAACTCTCTTATGTTTAGTTACAGAGTGGATGCAGCTGCCATGGCTCGTGTCACTTCTGTGAGGGATCTTGGCGTACAGGTAGATTCGGAATTAAGGTTTCGTAATCACATTGTAAACATATGTAAACAAGCATTCAAGAATCTAGGCTTTATACTTAGACAATCTCAGAGCTTCCAAAACCTTAATGCCATTAAAGCATTATACAACGCTTTGGTGAGAAGTAGGTTAGAATGTAGTGCAATGATATGGAGTCCCCATGAATCTAAATATAGATCTATGGTGGACAAAATTCAGAACAAATTTACACGTTTCCTATATATTAAGCAATATGGGGTTTATCCATTCTACCCCCTAATGTATCCTACTCTTTTAGTCCTAGGAATGGTAGGATATCATAGGCTGGAGGTCAGGAGGAACCTTTTATTGCTTACTTATTTATTTAAACTGTTACGAGGTATGATACACAATCCTCAAATACTGATGTGCTTGAAGTTGAACGTACCAAACAACTATATACGTGCGCGTTGTCACAAGCTGTTTGCAGTGCCATTCAGTAGAACCAATGTGCTTCACCAAGCACCATTTACCAGGGCTCTCCGGCTATTGAATATAATTAATGCTGAACACAGCGATTTAGACATTTTCACATGTTCTTTGGTGAAATTCACTGATGCTGCCCTTAAATGTGTTAGTAATTAGGTACATTGTTGCATTAGATTTGTCTGTAATGATAATGTAAATTTAAATAAATAAATATCCAAAATATAAAAATGAAACTTTGTCTGTTTGTTTGTTTGTTTATTTAATCTTTTATTTGTTTGGGGAGCTTTCACGCCATAACGGTTGATCCGATTTTGATGAAACTTGAACGGAAATGGTAAGTTTTCACGGGAAAACTGAAAAAATGACAATTACTCACTGTAAGCTTGACAGCGTTGGGGCTGTACTTCTGCATTGGTTTTAATATCCTAGAACATAGGTGCTTTTTTGCGATAAACTGTAGTCCGCATAGATGAAGTTGCGGGCGAAAGCTAGTAAGTTGTAAAATTCAATTCATCGACATATCATAGAGCAAAATTTTTTTTTTTATCATTGGTTTTGTTAATTTGTAACTCCAAGATTTCTGCCGCGGCTAAAAGTACGGTTCGGAGCTACTAAAAAACATACTGTTTAGGTAACGTCTGGCTACTCATAGCAGTA
This sequence comes from Alsophila aescularia, assembly GCA_946251855.1. NCBI lineage: Eukaryota > Metazoa > Arthropoda > Insecta > Lepidoptera > Geometridae > Alsophila > Alsophila aescularia. The sequence goes on from OX276374.1 coordinate 63,264,557, forward strand.
GAGATGTAAGTCACACTCCACAGATCATTACGGACTTGTCTGTCAGCCGCTCTCGCTATGTGCATGCGTGAACGTCAAAAGTAGACTTGTATTCATGTATGCCACAGTCGGAAGACTACAATAGACCATTTCAACTGCCGTTATGTGCATACGTGACCGTCGAGGCATGACCAGATTTCCGGTTCGTTAATGTACTAGTTTCTTTGAAAACCAGATGGGGCATTTTAGACAACTCTGTCAGGGCGCACGGCTGTTTGTTTATCGTGAAACGTCTACGCCAAGCACAATTTGATCTGGTTCTGGAACAAGATGTTGTTTGCTCTGTGCTGAAGTTTAGGAGGCTCCAGAACTTTTTCTTTCCAAAAATTTACGTACGTATTAATTATTTTAATTTTAGTAGGGTCTGTCCGACATACATATTTTTAAGTAGATTTTTTGTAATCTTTTGATGATTGAATGAATGGAATGTTCTTATTAAGATCTTTACAAAAACACCCCACTAAATATGTAGCCTTTGCTAAATGTGAGTTATAATGAATAACGGATCACAAAAAAAAGTAAGGTAATGTAATTTTTGTCACAAGACAATAATTAGTACATCATCAAGCTCACTATATAAGATTAGAATAATGCCACCAAAATTAAATGTCTGGAGACTATAGTTACAGAGTTATAAAGGTGAAACGATATAGCTCGTATCGTGAAGGTCCACTTTTAAACCTGGTACCCATATGATTCTCATTTTAAAGACGTTTACTTCGAAACTTTCACACTGTTTGAAAAAATCAATAGCGGATACTGAAAAAGTGTTTACAAATTGCTTACAACCACACATAAAAACCAACTATGATTACATTAGTTTATTATTGAAATGTGACACGACTAACAATTAAATTTAGTAGTTGTCAAAATCAAATCAGTTATGTCACAATGATGGCATATTTTAGTTGGAATGAATAACTGATTTAATTTTAAAAATCACTAAAATAAATTATATTCAGCTTTAGTTTAGTTTAATGTGTTGAGCAACAGAATTGGTGCCAATATCCTACTTATTCATTTTTCAGGTAAATTGCAGTTCGGCAAAAAAGGTGACGCTCCACTTATATCCTATCCTGGTGTTAACCTTGGTTCACTTAACTACTATCAATTGTATGCGGGTAAACTTTCAAAGATCCGCTACTGCCCTGCTGTTATTGAAGGTATGTAAATAGTTAAGATAATTTTAATCCTGTAATGTAAATACTGAACGTGAATTAGAAACAAATAATAAGAACAAATTATATAATCAGGCCAAATTCTTGTTGCAGTATGCATAGTATAGTGTTCCTTAGACAATTTTTATTACGTAACTATAAAAGTATTCTTCCCAAAATATGGTTTATAAAAAAAAAACGCCACTAGCGACATGAATTTGACTTACACATTTGATGACGCCCGCGCCAGTTCTACGCGCCGAGTTTTTCAACCTTAAATTTTCCTAATAAGGAATACTCCATGCTTCTTTTACTGAGTCAAACATTTTTTTTTGTAATAACACAACTAAGATACGTAATTAATCACTTGTTGTTTATTAATCTACACACTAATTATTTTAGAACACCATAAATTACTAAGTTTTTCTTATGTTTTTTGTAATATATCAAAACTTTAATAACTAAACCAGCCTTTGTGAGTCTTTAAGATGCTAGGAACAACAATGAGAAAAAGAATACCAGGTTACCCTTTCAACCAAAAAATCTCCTATATTAGTCTGTGACCCCAGTCTCACGCACTGCATTGGTGCCAAAACTCCGCGATGTGCACGCATCCACGTTACCAGCGCGGGTTTGACTAACGACGGGGACGCGCAGTGAGGAAAGTAAAAGAATTTGATGACGGATAAAAAGTTTTTTGTTTTTTTTTAACCATCCTGTCTTACAGACATATACATCACTAAAGATTCGCCCCGAATTTGAACGGGTGGCACTCAAACCGCGGTATTTTTTAACTTTTAGTATGTTTATACTCGTAGTAACTTATAAAAAGTAACATATAAAAGAGGGTGTGGCAGGAGCGAAATACCATCTGACTCCTACAAGCCAACCTCACCTGCATGCGGTCTTCCTGCTAGATAAGAATGAGGCTCTGGTGACCAACAGACAGTATAACCATCCCAAAACAAGCGTAGTCAAATGACATAGACCAGTGACGGGTAGCAGCGTCACCGGTACGAGAAGGTACGCCCTGCAATCGCCAACTCGCATGCCTAGCGTGGCGATTATAGGCAAACTCTCCTCTATGAACGGCTTAACTAATAAACGCCCCCCAGTTCCCAGTTCCCTGCTAGTCCTGACCAAGGAAATGACAGGGCAGGGATGCGAAGAATCCCTGGGCTACCGTAAGCCACCCAAAACAAAAAAAAAGACCCTGGCTTCGTACAACAGACGAAAGATTAGGCTTGACGAACACATGGTGCAACTTGAGACGGAGCTCACAAAGATCGAGTGGCATATTCAAGGGTTAAGTGAAGTCCAAAGAAAGGGGAAGGATACAATTACCCTGGAGTTTGGCCACCTGTACTACTTCCGAGAGTGCGATCAATGGTCTCGAGGTGACTTGGGGTTCCTCGTCATTGATAATATTGTAGAAATATCCACTGTGTTGACCAGGGTTGACCAGGGTAACGTACCTGATTCTTAAACTGACCGAAAAGTACAACCTAAATGTCGTACAGGTTTACGCTACGACCTCGGCTCACTTGGATGTTGAGGTAGAAGATATGCTTGATGACATATCTTCAGCCCTACATAATACCACAAGGGCCCACTACAATGTCATCATGGGAGACTTTAACGCCAAAGTGGGAGTACGGTCGTACAGGCTTATGTTCCGACCTGGGAACACTTGGATGATGAGGTAGAAGATAAGTTTGATGACATATCTTAAGCCCTATATAACTTCTCAAGGTACGTAATCATGGGAGTCTTTAACGCCAAAGTGGATGTACAGGCTTGCAGTGAATCGAAAATAGGTCCACACGGCTATGGAGGTAGGAATCACAGGGGGCAACATATATTAGTTAACATTTTGGAAAAAGAGGGGTTCTTCTTGATGAACTAAAATGTAACCCAAGAGGAAATGGACTTGGCAAAGCCCCGACTATGAGACTAAAAATGAGATTGACTACATCATGACTGACAATAAGCACATATTCAGGGATGTCTCAGTGATCAGCAGGTTTAGTACCGGTAGTGATCACCGACTTGTCCAAAGCTTCTTGAATATCGACCACAAGCTTGAAAGATGCCTTTTGGTCAAATCTCGGCTTTGGCTTCGAACCAACTTGATCCAGGCTGCTGTTGGATTAGAACAGTTCCAACTCAAGTAAGAAAATCAAGTTCCTGCCTTAGAAAAAACAAATGACATGGACTCCAAAAAATTGTTGGAATCCTTAGAGAGGAAGGCTCTAGATTTTGTCAACTGCAGCGTATCGGCACGAAGTCTCAAATTTTTTCAGGCTTTTTGGTTCAAGACTAGCGATGGAAGCAACAGCAAGCCAAAAAAAAAGAGAACTCAATTACAAAATCAGTAAACTGGTGCGACATGACCTCCGATGCAAATACACGCCGAATTGAAAATGCAATTGAGAAAATTCGGGGGTCATCTCAAATGGTTTCGCAAGGAGACTTGATGATTTCTAGCCTCCTGAACAGGCGGGTTTCACGGAGGGTTTAGCACCATACACATAGTGAGGCAGGTTGTTCATAACTCTGAAGAGTATTGCTTAGTATTGAGTCTTTCTTTTGTGGACTTTAAAACAACTTTAACTCCGTTGAAACCTGGGTGGTTCTGGTCTCTTTGCAGCGTTTTCAAGCGGACTGACGATACTTCGAAGTGATGATGTTTCTGTATGACGCCGCGACTATGAGTGTCCAAGTACAAAACCAGCAGTTTAAACTTATTCAACTGTGCAGGGGCACTCTCCTGCGTAGTTGGATATGTTTATAACATCCCCCTGTCTCACTAGACGAGAGGATGCTATATCACCGAAACTGTTCACTAATGCCCTGGAAGATATGTTTAAGACGCTAGATTGGAAAGGAAGGGGCATTAATATCAATGGCGAGAAAATCTCACACAATATGTGTACCTTGGACAAATATTGCAATACGGTATGAACAATTTTGAGAAGGAAGCCAACAGAAGAATTCAGCGAAAACTGCCCATTCGGCAAGTCGTCTCGTCGTCCATACCATAGTGCCTGAAGACAAAAGTCTTCAATCAGTACGTCCTAGCAGTCGTATCCTACAGAATCGAAAAGTGGACACACACGGTTAAACTAGTCCAAAAATTGAAGCTAAAAATTTGAGCGAGCTATGGAGAGCGTTATGCTTGGAGTTTCTCTGAAGGACAAGATTCGCAATGAAGATATCCGTTCTGTAGTTTTGATACCTTGGGCTACAGTATTGTTATTTTCGTAAGGATCACTAATTTTTTGAATAATATTATTCTACCCATGTTACTCGCTGATAATTCTTTCTATAGCTGAAATATTTTTTAAGGAACAGAAACTTCAGAACTTCAGAATCAGTATAGACCTATATGTACTTCGGGGAGAAGAGGGGGTGCATTATATTTTCTCAAAAACTACGAGTTTCTGCCCCCCTCCCCATTACCTCCACCCCTCTACACCCCCCCCCCCCTCCCCATTACCTCCACCCCTCTACACCCCCTCCGCCCTAATGGGGGAGGTTTATGCCCCCTCCCTCTCTCACCCCACCCCTTCCCTATGTACATATGTACATATACCGATTCTAACGACGAGCCATTTATAAAATCGATTCAGTATTTTTTAAGTTTATCCATTACAAACAAACAAACATAAAAACAATCAAATCTTTCCTCGTTATAATATAATTAGTGTAGATATACGGCGGGTTAAAAAGAGCTTTGTAATTATAGTCAACGTCAAAGTTAGCGTTAAATTTTGTGCTTAACAATCCGTCGGTGCCCAGTTCGAACCTCGGTCAATAAATCATTACTATCGCTACACCATCGTACAAAATAATTATAAAGTTAGGTAAGTACCAAACGTATATGTCGTGTATGTCGTGTATGTTCATAAAATCTTAGAAATTACTGGAAATAATATAATGTTCCGGTTTTCATCTAAGTGCAGTAGGTTGATTTCCTGGGAAGTTTGTGACAATAAATAAAAAGTAAGTTGAGCATTAGGTTTTAAATTATTCCTAGACAATTTGTATAAATGATTTGATTTTCTCAACGAAGTCGGAAAACTCAGCCGTCTTAGAACGGAGCGGTTTTTGCTCTGCGTAAACCACTATTATAGATAAATGATAATGATGTATTACACATTTAAATATTACCACAATTGTTTTTCTCAAAAAATTATACAATAAAGGACGACACAATAAAGGACGACACAATAAAGGACGACACAATGTATATGATTTGAACTAGTTAAAAAAAGTAAGACGGTGTTTTTGAACGCGACCATATGTATAAAACATAAACTAAAAAACAAGTAAAAACCGACTTCAAAAAGTATAAAATAATGTTATGTGGGAAACAGTTAAAAGTATAAAATAATCTTATGTGGGAAACAGTTAAAAGTATAAAATAATGTTATGTGGGAAACAGTTAAAAGTATAAAATAATGTTATGTGGGAAACAGTTAAAAGTATAAAATAATGTTATGTGGGAAACAGTTAAAAGTATAAAATAATGTTATGTGGGAAACAGTTAAAAGTATAAAATAATGTTATGTGGGAAACAGTTAAAAGTATAAAATAATGTTATGTGGGAAACAGTTAAAAGTATAAAATAATGTTATGTGGGAAACAGTTAAAAGTATAAAATAATGTTATGTGGGAAACAGTTAAAAGTATAAAATAATGTTATGTGGGAAACAGTTAAAAGTATAAAATAATGTTATGTGGGAAACAGTTAAAAGTATAAAATAATGTTATGTGGGAAACAGTTAAAAGTATAAAATAATGTTATGTGGGAAACAGTTAAAATTATAAAATAATGTTATGTGGGAAACAGTTAAAAGTATAAAATAATGTTATGTGGGAAACAGTTAAAAGTATAAAATAATGTTATGTGGGAAACAGTTAAAAGTATAAAATAATCTTATGTGGGAAACAGTTAAAAGTGTAAAATAATCTTATGTGGGAAACAGTTAAGAAATAATCTTATGTGGGAAACAGTTAAAAGTATAAAATAATGTTATGTGGGAAACAGTTAAGAAAGTCTGTGCCGTTGATTTAGATTAAAAAAACAAGCAGCAGCTTCCTTAACTGTTGCTCACCTAACATTAATTAACATTATTTTATTCTCTTTGAAGTCGTTTTTTTTTTGTGTATTTTAATTCCATATTTTGAGTGGTATTAACATGAGATTACAGCCATTGCAAGTAACTTGCTGTTATGCATTGAGGAGTTCCTTTGTATCTCCAAAGGTCTTCATCAGATCTTCACCAAATTATACATATGGGACCATACATAAAGCATATCCTATTCAATAAAAAAAAGATCAAAATCAACCCATTTGACGGAGATATCGCGTCATTAACTACTACCTTGTTTGCGAGCAAAAAGCTACCAAGCGCATGAACACGCGCATCTAGTGCATGCGCTCTTGAAACAAGGTAGTGGGTGAAAGTTAATAAAATTAAGTCATCCCCTAATTTTCCACCCTAAGAGATGGAATATTTTCATTAAATTACCCTTGAAGACTAACCTGCCCATTAAAAAAATATTGAAATCTATCTACTATTGCCGGAGATATCGCGTAACATACTCGTACTTACAAAAAAAACATACGTGTCGAATTGAGAACTTTCTCTTAAAGTGTCCATCCCGTTCTTCCTTTCTTATCAACTATTAGTTATTCTGTGATGTCATAGTGCAAAGACGCGAGTGCGGGGGCTCAATATTACGTTTTGTGTAAAGAAATATATAAATCAACCCCTTCGAAACCGGGGGCTTTGTTAAGTTAATGTTAGGATTTTGATTTGATCGCTCAAAATCGGAGCAGAGAATCGTGAGGAAGCCGGCAAATGCAAAAGCTTCACAATCCAAGGACTCGTGACGTCACCAAATCTCACTCTCTCTGAATGAAAAGACTGGGCCCTATTTCATAAATTTGATATTTGTCAGTGTACTATAGTTATATAAAATAGGGCCCTGAAAGAAGTTCTAATGTGTCAGCAGCTGGAACTTAAAAGGCTGATGATGAAGCTTCAATTACCACCAATAATAAGGAGAAGATTCACAAACAAATAATTCAACCCTTCTTACACGTACCTATAGAGAACATTTGAAATTGAGTTATATTAGAGCATTTGTGTCGAGGTGCATTTGTGAGCAATTCATATCATAATTATTCTAGAAGTTGTGACGCTGTGATGGACATTATATAGACCGACAGACCAGGTGTCCTTATTCGAATAGAGTACCTTAAAAACCAAGCTCTGTGCCTATCATACAAATATTTATATCTTTTTCAGGGACTTAATGAACAATCTTAATTGTTCAAGTATCGTCATCCGACACAAGGCGTCCGACTTGTCTTCGGCCCTCGCGGTGCATCGTGCTGCAGCTACTGACATATCACGCCGTATTGGATGACTCATAATTTTGATGATAGTCAAACAATTTTTTATTTAATAAGTACCTTCTTTTATTGCTTCGTTCCGTTTAAATTTAAAAACTTTTCATTGTGATATTGCGGATGATCAATTGTCACTCTGAAACCTACTGGCAACCTGAAACCTGCTGGCAACCTGAAGCCAGAAGAAAGTTGTCCACAATAAAGAACAACAAATTTATGGCGCTTTTTTTAAAAATTTAAATCCGATACGTTACCAACCCACAATTTTTGATCGTGTCGTTGCCAGTTAAACAGAGTCAAATAAACTTTCGAAGCCCGTCGGACTGATGAATGGCAAGCAGATTTTAGACACATAATCGATCTACGACACTAGCAATGAACACTGACACAAGCGAACAAGCATTCACTACGGCTGAAGTCAACATAGTTCTAATCGCAGGAAAGAACAAAGTCGTGCCGATAAAAGAGCTGAGTATCCCGCGAACGGAACTTCAAGCCAGTTTTAAGTCAATATTGCCAAGGGGCTTCAAACGAAACCCTAAGTGGTATTTATTGTGGAGCAACTAAAAAAACGTATAACACTGGATCAATATGAATGTTTAACCCTGGGGCCATTTTTATCAGGTTACGGCGAACATAAGCCCAAATAATGACATTATTTTTTACCCGATTACGGCAAAGCAAGGCTTCCCTTTTCGTTTTAGTTTTTTGAACTTACGTCTTGTTAGCAAACAGTTTATTACTTCGCAGCTTTACATTTTACCTGACTACGACTCGAATGCCAGAAAAGCGAGGGCTGCTGCGTAGTACAGGAACATTGCTGCTACGAGCTTCGCGCAGTCCGTCGTGTCACTACGGTGTAGCACCCTCGGCACTAGTGACTTAGTTTATAAAAGCTTTTATTTATCTTGAAAAGTATGTATGTTTGTGTGAATGTGTGTTTGTTTAAGTCAAATCTTGCAAGCTGAATGAGAACCACTTCCTCTTATTCTACGGAGACAATTCATTTGATGGTAAGCATGACCTGAATCGACATCCAAGATAAGCTACAGGAACAGGAACTCTTCAATGGTCAACAGCATAGACACCTGATAGACACTTACTTTGTACACGCATTTATTTGTGATAGCCCGTTTTACGTTTGACCATGACATAGCTCCTGCATAAAAGGTTTTTCCTAAATAGATTTATAATCACTTTTTTATTATTTTATTTCTGTCCTTTATGAGTAAATATTTGGCAAAAATAGAGCCAAATATTTAGTATATGAAACAAAATATAAAATAACTGTAAAAGAAGTGTTATTAAAAAACTACTGAACCAGGTCGGATGAAATATATTTATGAAGAAACACACTGGATATGTACCTAATCGAAAAAAAATATATTTTTTGACGGAGAAATCATTGAATATACATAAATAAACTATTTGAACATATTTTATGAATACGACACAATTTAAAACAAATAAAATATTTAAATTTAATCATCAATTTGGTTCAGAAACCCCTAAAATATGAGAGAACATTAACACCAAAACAAATTTATAAACCAACTAGCTGTACCCGCGGCTTCGCACGCGTGTTCTTTTCTTTAGGTTCAAAGTACCATAATGTCCAATTTACCAACATTTGAACAAAATTTCTTCAGCCGTCAAAAATACTTTATCAATTGCTCGGCTTCTTGATCACCGGATTGAGATACCAATTACACCCTAATCGAACCCTAAGCTATCTAACAATGAAAACCATTGCAATCGGTCCAGTAGTTTTTACGTGATGCGTGAACAAACAAACATACAGACAAACAGAAAGAAAGACACGATTAACAAAAAAAATTTGTTCAATACCTCTTTTAAGCACCCAAGAGCATTTTTTTCATTTGAATTTATTTAGTAGTTTGGGTGCGATGCGCGGTCAAGATACGGACAAACAGACAGACAAAATTAAAAAGTAAATCAGTTTGGCTTCAGTATCGAATATAGAGAACCATCCAAAAAATATTTTTTATTACTTAATTTTAACATAACTTTGGACCCATATCCCGCAGAAACCCTTTACTTTTTCGGGATAAAACGTGTCCTCAATTTTAACCCATCATATAACTTAAGACAGTGCCAATTTGCATCAAAACCCGTCCATTAATTTCAGCGTGGTACGTGTTTTTTTAAATAAGTTTCATTCCCTAAATAATAAATTTTTCGATATGTAAAGTATCATATGTCCTATCTCGTAGTACGAACTCAAATCATACCAAGTTTCTTTTGAATTCATCCAGTAGTTCCGGCGGCGTGATGCGCGCCTAAGATACCGTCTGACAGACATGCAGACAAAAATGAAAAAACATACAGTTTAGGCTTCATAATCGAGTATAGAGTAACTTCCAAAAAAAAAAACACTATATCTTTAATGTACAGAATTTGGACCCATATCCCACAGGAACCCTTTGTTTTTTTCGGGAAAATATGTATCCATAATTTTCACCTATCTTATAAACTATGTCTGTGCCAAGTTGCATTAATATCCGTCCAATAGTTTCAGCGTGCTAAGTGTTCTTTTAATTAATTTTCCATCCCTATCCTGCAGGAACACTTAATTTTTTTCGAGATGTAAAGTACCCAACGTCCTACCTCGAAGTGTGAACTTAATTCATACCAAATTTCATTTGAATTCATTAAGTATTTTCGGCGTGGTGCACTGCCAAGGTACAGACAGACAGAAGAACAGACAGACAGAAAGACAAAAAAAAAAAAAAACAGTTTTGGCTTTTGTATTGAATATAGAAAGGCCCCCAAAAAAATATTACAAAATATCTATACTTATAATAAAACTGTAACGGGTCCAATTCTGTACATTGAAGATATTTAGAATTTGTTTTTGGACGTTACTCTAGACTCGATACTGAAGCCAAAACTGTATTTTTTTTCATTTTTGCCTGTCTATCTGTCTGTCTGTCTGTCTGTCTGTATCTTGGCTAGGCATCACGCCGAAACTACTGAATGAATTTAAATGAAACTTGGTATGATTTGAGTTCATACTACGAGGTAGGACATAGGCTACTTTTCATCCCGAAAAATGAAAGGGTTCCCGCATGATTGGGGTTGAAAGTTATTTCAAAAAACACTTACCACTCTGAAACTACTGGACGGATTTTGATGTAACTTGGCAAAGTCATAATTTATATGATGGGTTAAAATTGAGGATAATTTTATCCCGAAAAAATAAAGAGTTCCTGCGGGATAATGTCCCAAATTCTGTAAATTAAAGATATTTTGTATTTTTTTTTGGGGGCCTTTCTATATTCAATACTAAAGCCAAAACTGTATTTTTTTAAATGTTTGTCTTTCTGTCTGTCTGTACCTTGGCAGGGTACCACGCCGAAAATACTCAATGAATTCAAATGAAATTTGGTATGAATTAATTTCACACTTCGAGGTAGGACATTGGATACTTTTCATCCCGAAAAAATTCAGTGTTCCTGCAGGATAGGGATGGAAAATTAATTAAAAGAACACTTAGCACGCTGAAACTATTGGACGGATGTTGATGCTCATGGGTGCTTAAAAGAGGTATTGAACAATTTTTTTTTGTTAATCGTGTCTTTCTTTCTGTTTGTCTGTATATTTGTTTGTTCACGCATCACGTAAAAACTACTGGACCGATTGCAATGCATTTTTCATTGTGAGATAGCTTAGGGTTCGATTAGGGTGTAATTGGTATCTCAACCCGGTGATTAAGAAGCCGAGCAATTTATAAAGTATTTTTGACGGCTGAAGAAATTTTGTTCAAATGTTGGTAAATTGGACATTATGGTACTTTGAACCTAAAGAAAAGAACACGCGTGCGAAGCCGCGGGTACAGCTAGTCTTTAATATACAGAATTTGGGACATTATCCCGCAGGAACCCTTTATTTTTTCGGAATAAAAAGTATCCTCAATTCTAACCCATCATATAAACTATGTTTGTGCCAAGTTGCATCAACATCCGTCCAATAGTTTCAGCATGCTAAGTGTTCTTTTAAATAATTTTCCACCCCTAGTATCAGTAGTATCCTGCAGGAACACTTAATTTTTTCGAGATGTAAAGTACCCAATGTCCTACCTCAAAGTGTGAACTTAATTCATACCAAATTTCATTTGAATTCTTTGAGTATTTTCGGCGTGGTGCACTGCCAAGGTACAGACAGACAGTCAGACAAACAGACAGAAAGACAAAAATTAAAAAAAAAACAGTTTTGGCTTTAGTATTACATATAAAAAGGCCCCCAAAAAAAACAAACAAAATATCTTGAATATACAGAATTTGGGACATTATCCCGCAGGAACCCTTTATTTTTTCGGAATAAAAGTATCCTCAATTTTAACCCATCATATAAACTATGTTTGTGCCAAGTTGCATCCATATCCGTCCATTAGTTTCAGCGTGCTAAGTGTTCTTTTAAATAATTTTCCACACCTATCCTTGTAACGATAATTAATAGTATTGTACGATATAAAAGGGTGTCACGGTGATTTCTGAAAGTAAAGGTAACAAAAAAGAAATTGGGGCAAGTCGGACCAAAAGTGGGGTGAGTCGGGATTCTTGCCCCATTCGGTCGCTCTGTACGCGAGGACGCTATACCTTTCCTCAGAATCACTCGAAACTAAAAATACTCGTTACTATTCTGAAATTAATAAAATGACCTGGATAAACTTAGACCGGAACGAGTTTCAAGAACTATTGGATCAAGACCGTTCGGTAATGCACTAGCTAGTGGGTACTATAGTGGAAGATAAAATATACAACTCAAATTCACCAATATAATCTTTATTACCTTTGGTTTAATCTTGCTCATGTACTTAAAATCTAAGGAACCGTGCCGTCAGTATGTTGAACGGACACCCAAGCTAGCATGTAAAGTTGAGGACAAAACATGCAATTTAAATTCACCAATACAACATTTATTATCCTTGGTTATAATTCTGCTTACTTACTTAAAATCTAAGGAACCGTGCCGTAGGTACGTCAGACGGTTACTCAAGCTAGCATGTAAAGTTGAAGACAAAACATGCAATTTAAATTCTCCAATACAATATTTATTATGCTGGGTTTAACCTTGCCTATTTACTTAAGGTGCAAATAATCCTAGCCTGCAGATCCAACTCAGCAGCCAAGAAATACCAAGATCTAAGATTACCCTGCTATAATTAGGGTCGATATAAAATTGACAAAATTAAGTATTTACTCTAACAGAAAATTGATGAATTTGCCGGCCGGCAGTACAGTCTACTTATTTACTTTTTTCTATAGGGTTTAGCCGTTATGTTGGTGAAGGTAATTCTCCATTCGACGTTCCCGCAATGTCCAATTCGCGTGAGAGGTAGCCAGGCTAGACCCCTCAGGCGTTGCAGGTGTCCAGCAGGTCGGTGGGGAACCAAAGTTCAACACTCCGGTTAACGAAATATATGGATTAAATACGATACCGCATCCCAAGTATGTGGCAGGAATCGTTGGGTATAATGTCGGCGTGGCGTGACGTATTGCAACACGGTGGCGCCTTTTTTTACTCAAATCCGGGGAAGCCTCCTTCGTGGGGTGTCTTTAGTCCGGGGGGAAAACCGCTGTGAATGGATAGACACGTTTTTTAGAATTCGAGACTCCGCAAACGCCACCGCTTTCGGTTCGCTAAAATGGCGTCTCGAAAAATGGATAAAAGTGATTTCACAATTGCGATCCTTATTGCCGACGACACGAAAATTCCAACAGAATCTCTCACCTTTTTTTACGGGTTTTATAATTTGCAGGGCAGAATCCTGTCAGTCCTGTTAGGATCTTCGGCACCGAGAGGGAAGGACACGTCTCCATTGCCGGTGTCTTTCTGTCTCGCCGGATCTAGTTTTTTTTCTTTACGAAATCTATCGGGGATACATTTCGTTTCACCAGGAAGCCCATCGGCGTTTACACATTGGCTTTGGACAAATAATCGAGTTTTATTTTTATTTTTAAATTTCTCACCCTAGAAATCACCTCTAGTTATCGTTTTTTTCAACTACTTTTGACAGATACAACTGCCAAACGTCAAGAATTGTTATAAACTATATTCTGTAAAAGCGTTCCGTTTCAGACGAAAGGTACGGAACGCGGTTTCTTTGCTCCGCCACCGTCCTATCCTCGTAAAACTATATATCGTGACTATTAAATTATGATATTGTATGGGTTTGCTTTGGAAAAAATCTACGTTCCTAAATTTAGCATTTGTTGCATTTAATTGCTTTGTTTAATTTATTTCTATTTGCTGATATCGCGGGGACGTGCCAAACAACGGAACGCGCCCTTTTGCTTTGCCAGCTAATCGATGCAAAGATAAGTAAAATTTCCGGTAGATGTCACCACCTGTCTCCGTGTTCATCAATTGAACTTTATTAACTGCTTTCGCTGGTATTCACCAAATACGAACGATAGTACTGTTTCAATCAACTATGTGCGACTTCAATGTCGTCATCTGATTCTAACAACAAACCATAACATGGCTTGTCTTGTTTATTCCTACTTTTACTTGTCGAATTGTTGTTTTTATAGGTTTATTGTTTTTTTATTTAAGTAGCGTTTTGTCAACGCTACATCCTGCAGGAACACTTATTTTTTTCGGGATGAAAAGTATCCAATGTCCTACTTCGAAGTGTGAACTCAAATAATACCAAATTTCATTAAAATTTATTAAGTATTTTCGGCGTGGTGCGCTGCCAAGGTACAGACAAACAGACAGACAGAAAGATAAACATTTAAAATAATACAGTTTTGGCTTTAGTATTTAATATAGAACGGCTCCCAAAAAATTTTACAAATTATCTTTAATTTATAGAATTTGGGACATTATCCCGCAGGAACTCTTTATTTTTTCGGGGTAAAATTATCCTCAATTTTAACCCATCATATAAACTATGACTTTGCCAAGTTACATCAAAATCCGTCCAGTAGTTTCAGTGGTAAGTGTATTTTGAAATAACTTTTTACCCCAATCCTGCGGGAACCCTTTCATTTTTCGGGATGAAAAGTAGCCTATGTCCTACCTCGTAGTATGAACTCAAATAATACCAAGTTACATTTAAATTCATTCGGTAGTTTCGGCGTGATGCCTAGCCAAGATACAGACAGACAGACAAAAATTAAAAAAAGTACAGTTTTGGCTTCAGTATCGAGTCTAGAGTAAGGTCCAAAAAAATAATTCTAAATATCTTCAATGTACAGAATTGGACCCGTTACAGTTTTATTATGTATAGATAAAAAAACAACAGTTTTGTGATGAAATTGATGGAGTACAATGAAAGTCTATCAAATTAAATAAACTAAATATCATTCAAATCGGTTCAGAAATCCTAAATTCTTATTTTGTCAATAAAAAACTGCGGAACCAATTTTTGATTAAAAATGGGACCACCTAGAGAGTATACCAATATTTAAAAAAACGAGCCGCAATTGACGTAGAAATCGGTGCACATAAACAAAAAACATAAAACAGTCGAACATAGAACCGTCCCCTTTTGTGAAGTCGATTAAAAATCAAACTAATAATAATATAGCCCAAATTGCTCTGGAAAAATAATAAAGTGCGGCCAACATCATCATCATCATTATCAGCATATATGAGTCTACTGCTGGACGTAGCCTCTCCTAGTGAACGCCACTGGGCCCGATTTTCGTTTCTTCATATCCAGTTCTTGCCGGCCGCTTTTTGCAAGTCATCACTCCACCTGTCAGCGGGCGCTCTAAATTACGTTTGCTTCAACGCAGTTTCCACTCCAGAACTCGTCTACTACCAGTGGTTGTAGTGGTTCCAGTGGTGTCTTCGAGAGATGTGACCTGCTTATTGACAGTTCAGCTTGCTAATTCTTTGAGCTCTCGTAACATTGGTGGCAGATAGCCAGATCACCTTATTTCTGATCTTATCATAGCCGAAATCGGTATGAATACCGAGTATGAATATCGGTCGAAATACTGAACACAGCTCTTTTCATAGCTCACTGAGCAATCTGAGTCCTATGAACCAATCTTATCAGAGTTTCAACGTTTTGCCACTGTAATACATGACTGGTAGTACGCACGCATTAAATATTTAACTTAAGGCAACACAATCCCAGCACAATCCTTCTTATAAGGACGGTATCATCAGTGAATAGTAGATGTGAGATGTACTCGCCATTTATATTTACTGCCTAACTTTTCCAGTCCAGTTTCATAAACACATCTTCCAGGGCATTAGTGAACAGTTTCGGGGAGATAACATCCCCCTGTCTAACTTCCCTACGAAGCTGGATATGCTTAGTCGGCTGGTTCTGTTCTTGTACGGACATAGTTGCGGCATCATACAAGCATCTCATCAACAGGATGTGACCAAGAAAGGTTAAAAAAAATACGGAGTCTACACTGCCAAACAAACGACTGAAGCATAGTACTATGCTTGAGTCCTCTGCGTATGATGTGTGAATTGATAATTTGTGGTTGATATACACAATTTCTCAGTGCTTTGCTCAGATTCACTCAGTATCGTGCTTTAAGAGAGGCCTATGTCCAGCAGTGGATTGATGAGGGCTGATAATGATGTTCATGATGACATAATTTCATTACAAGAAACTGCAGTCTCTTTGATTTTTCGTAAGAATGTGACAAAATTAACACGACTAATAAGGTCGGGATCTTGCTTCGATGTGTCGGCTGATCGGCACAACTTGCAACTGGTGTGCCTGCGTGAGGTTTGTACGTACGAGCAGATCGGCATATATTGGTTGCTTCACTTTCAATTTGGCGGTGTGGTATCCATCTTATTTTAAACATCTTGGATGTGGCCATATTTGTTACATTCTTTTGACAACTGCTTGACCCCTGACATATAGGTTGTCTGGAAGAGATCGCTTTTTAGCGATAAGACCGCCCATTGCCCCATTTATTTTGTATAAATGTTTTAGTTATTTTTGTATTTTTTGTTCTATGTGGTGTACAA
The DNA here is from genome assembly GCA_946251855.1 of Alsophila aescularia. Lineage (NCBI taxonomy): Eukaryota > Metazoa > Arthropoda > Insecta > Lepidoptera > Geometridae > Alsophila > Alsophila aescularia. Next base: position 63,281,153 of record OX276374.1, read on the forward strand.
TAAAGAGTTATCTATCTATACTAACGATCACGCCACACGACGTTCCGCGCGTGTTTCTGATAACTGCAGTTCCTTATTAGTATCAAAATTTAACATACAGTAAAAATTAGGTTACGATGACTTTTCGTCACATCAGCTATTTCACATCACATATTTCACATCACATTTAACACAATTTGTAAGTACGTAATGGACGCCGTGGCGGTCTCGGCTTAGAATAAGACCCCTCCCAATCCTCCCGTGGATGTCGTAAGAGGCGACTAAGGGATTATACACCGGAAGATGGGCAGCAGCGTCCCCCGAGCACATTTGCTACACTGCGGTCACCAATCCGCCTGCCAAGCGTGGTGACTATGGCAAAGCCTGTTGACGAAGCTGAAAACCGACAGTGGCAGCATCGTTTCGTCGAAGCCAGAGATTTTGAGTGAGCTCGAGAAGTTCTATGGACAATTATACACCTCATCGCATAGTCCTCCTAGCAGGACTAGCGATGTAAGAGCCCGTTTGACCCGACATTATACCGAAGATATCCCGGACGTCAGCCTATACGAGATCAGAATGGCTCTCAAACAGCTTAAGAGCAACAAGGCACCAGGGGAGGACGGAATAACGACAGAGCTACTGAAAGCGGGTGGAACACCGGTACTTAAAGTCCTTCAGAAGCTGTTTAACTCCGTCATCCTCGAGGGTACTACGCCAGAGCCGTGGCACAGGAGCGTAGTGGTTTTGTTCTTTAAGAAAGGTGATAAAACCCTTTTGAAGAATTATAGGCCCATTTCGCTGCTGAGCCACGTCTATAAGCTGTTTTCGAGAGTAGTTTCAAACCGTCTCGCTCGTAGGTTTGACGACTTTCAGCCTCCCGAACAAGCTGGGTTCCGGAAAGGCTTTAGCACCATAGACCACATCCATACGCTCCGGCAGATTATACAGAAGACCGAAGAGTATAATCGGCCACTATGTCTAGCGTTTGTGGACTACGAGAAAGCCTTTGATTCAGTCGAGACCTGGGCAGTGCTACGTCATTAAACCGGTGCCAGATTGATTACCGGTACATCGAAGTGTTGAAGTATTTGTACAGCAAGGCCACCATGACAGTTCGTCTTCAGGATCAGAGCACGAATTCTATCCAGCTGCAAAAAGGGGTGAGACAGGGAGACGTTATTTCTCCGAAACTGTTCACCTCTGCACTGGAAGATATATTCAAGCTTCTGAACTGGAACGGATTTGGTGTTAACATCAATGGCGAATACATCACTCACCTTAGATTTGCTGATGATATAGTCATCATGGCTGAAACCCTGGAAGACCTAAGCAAAATGCTCAGTGACCACAATATTGTTTCCCAACAGGGCCATTATTCTCTATAGCCAATAAGACACGTTACACGCCGCGTTAAGATATCTGCGTGGAATCGTACGGCAATTGCCGTACTGACGTCACACGTTTTTGGTAAGGAATTTCATGCGGCATAGTGAATAAGCGCCCAGGTGGGTCTTAAAATGAACATGGGCAAGACGAACATCATGTCAAATGCCCATGTCGTACCCATGCCGGTTTATGTTGGGAACGATATTATCGTAGCTGTTGATCACTATGTCTACTTGGGTCAGACGATCCAACTGGGTAGATCCAACTTCGACAAAGAGGTCAACCGACGAATCCAACTCGGATGGGCAGCGTTTGGGAAATTACGCCATATCTTCTCGTCACAGATACCGCAGAGCCTCAAGACGAAAGTTTATAATCAGTGCGTGTTGCCAGTGATGACATACGGCACTGAGACGTGGTCGCTAACTATTGGTCTCATACAAAAGCTCACAGTTGCGCAGCGTGCAATGGAGAGAGCTATCCTCGGTGTTTCACTACGTGATAGAATCAGAAATGAGGAAATCCGTAGAAGAACGAAGGTTACCGACATAGCTCTCAGAGTTTGCAAGTTGAAGTGGCAATGGGCAGTCCATATAGTTTGCAAAACTGACAACCGCTGGGGAATAAAGGTTCTCGAATGGCGACTACGAACAAGAAAGCGAAGTGTGGGGAGACCCCCCACACGATGGACCGACGATATTGTAGCCATCGCAGGAAGTCGGTGGATGGAAGTGGCACAGGATCGCTCGTCATGGCGCTCTTTGGGGGAGGCCTATGTTCAGCAGTGGACTTCTAAAGGCTGCCATGATGATGATGAATGGACGCTACTGGCAGAGAGAGAGAGAGAGAGAGAGAGAGAGAGAGAAAACTAAGCCATAGAATAACTACACACTCCCTAAGGCATCAGTAAAACATGACGATCGGTTGGTCTAGTGGCTAGAGATCATAGGAACGAAATCGAACGGTCGCGGTTTCAAATCCTGCAAGGTGCAATCATTTATGTGATGAGCAGAAATGTTTGTTTCGGAGTCATGGAACGTAATATTAGTATCTATGTATGTTTATCCGTTGTCTAGTGCTCCTAGTACAGGGTATCCTAGTTTGGGGCTAGGTAATTGGTGTGGAAATGTCCCGAATAAATTATATATAATTATTTTATTATTATTACTCTATGCTATAGCTCGTGTCATGTAAAAAGAACGCTGGTGGTTAGGCTGCGCACTAAGCGATTTATCGGTATATTTGGTGGTATGTGGTATATACCTAGCAATAACCAATATACGAAGATGCGAGCAAAAGGCTTATAAATAATTATTTAAAACAATAGGCCTAGTACTCTTGTGTGCGAGTGTACCCATGCGTAAACACACCCCCTCCACTTTCTTCCAGCGTTTTTTTTACATGACGCGACCTATACACCTAAACCCCTACTTCTTTGCGGAGAGTGAGACGTTGACCCAAAAACGTATTCCTGCTGTATCTTTAGTAGGCGCCTACGAGGGTTTTATTCATAACTAGCTTTCTCGCCCGCGACTTCGTCCGCGCGGACTATTGTTTATCGCTAAAAAATGCATCCTATGTTCTTCTAGGATTTAGGATATTAAAAACCAATGCAAAGTAGGTATAGCAGCAATGCCAATGCTGCTATTGATGATGATTCAATGATGGTTTTTAACGGACTTGTTTTTTCTTGTCTTTGGCAACCGTTCCTTACAGCGAGTAATCAACCGTTCCTTACAGCGAGTAATCAACCGTTCCTTACAGCGAGTAATCAACCGTTCCTTACAGCGAGTAATCAACCGTTCCTTACAGCGAGTAATCAACCGTTCCTTACAGCGAGTAATCAACCGTTCCTTACAGCGAGTAATCAACCGTTCCTTACAGCGAGTAATCAACCGTTCCTTACAGCGAGTAATCAACCGTTCCTTACAGCGAGTAATCAACCGTTCCTTACAGCGAGTAATCAACCGTTCCTTACAGCGAGTAATCAACCGTTCCTTACAGCGAGTAATCAACCGTTCCTTACAGCGAGTAATCAACAGTTCTTTACAGCGAGTAATCAACATTTTCCAGTTTTTCTGTAATTTCACTGCATATAGCGCCCTTCGAACCCGAAACACAGATGTGTGTACACTGTTGCTTCCTCACTACTGTTTCCCACATGGGAATATAAACTTTAAATATTAACACAATAAGGAATCAATCACCGTTAAACTAATAATGACGTTGAATAATGACATATAATGAAATATATATATATATATATATATATTAGATAATATTGTGTATCTAAGTTGGATAGAATAATAAATTTTAAATTAATTTTGTTTTAATTTTTAAATTATATACTGTTAATTTTGGAATTGTAAACTAAATTTTGTACTTTATGACGTGTAATTTATACTTTGTAAATCTGTTCATGTCTAGTTACTGAGGTTTCATTAAAGGCAATGTTACTCACGTTACCTCGATACAGGCTTGCCTAGTGAGGTAACGGACATATATATATATATATATATATATAGCATAAGGTAATAATAGCCTGCAAAACAACTACAATATTTTTGTTACATTTAGTTTTAAGTTAAAGTAGTGTTTTGTTTTGCAGTTAATAAACATATTTTCCTTCATTTTTCATTTTCATATCCATCCCAATTTCCAAAAGTAATTAAGCTGAATCGTCGTTCTGATATGGAGCGATCAACCGATCTGTACCAGTATACGACGGAATCAAATCGTACCAATACAATGTAGTTATTGACGCGACCGGCGAGGGAACTCTTGTAAGTAACCATATAAGTAGTTAGAACTAAGTATGACGGCAGTCGCCAGGAGGCGCTGGAGCAGTTTATAGTTGTGTTGTAACCAGTGAATCATCTTACAACGACGGAATTAAATCATACCAATACAATGTAGTTATTAACGCGGCCCGCGAGGGAACTCTTGTAAGTAACCATATAAGTAGTTAGAACTAAGTATGACGGCAGTTGCCAGGAGACGCTGGAACAGTTTATAGTTGTGTTGTAACCAGTGAGTCATCTTACAACGACGGAATCAAATCCTACCAATATAATGTAGTTATTAACGCGGCCCGCGAGGGAACTCTTGTAAGTAACCAGATAAGTAGTTAGAACTAAGTATGACGGCAGTCTCCAGGAGGCGCTGGAACAGTTTATAGTTGTGTTGTAACCAGTGAGTCATCTTACAACTACGGAATCAAATCATACCAATACAATGTAGTTATTGACGCGGCCCGAGAGGGAACTCTTGTAAGTAACCAGATAAGTAGTTAGAACTAAGTCTTACGGCAGTCTCCAGGAGGCGCTGGAACAGTTTATAGTTGTGTTGTAACCAGTGAATCATCTTACAACGGCGGAATCAAATCGTACGAATACAATGTAGTTATTAACGCGGCCCGCGAGGGAACTCTTGTAAGTAACCAGATAAGTAGTTAGAACTAAGTATGACGGCAGTCTCCAGGAGGCGCAGGAACAGTTTATAGTTGTGTTGTAACCAGTGAGTCATCTTACAACTACGGAATCAAATCGTACCAATACAATGTAGTTATTGACGCGGCCCGCGAGGGAACTCTTGTAAGTAACCAGATAAGTAGTTAGAACTAAGTATGACGGCAGTCTCCAGGAGGCGCTGGAACAGTTTATAGTTGTGTTGTAACCAGTGAGTCATCTTACAACTACGGAATCAAATCGTACCAATACAATGTAGTTATTGACGCGGCCCGCGAGGGAACTCTTGTAAGTAACCAGATAAGTAGTTAGAAAACTCGGAGGCACGTCTGGTATGAACTCGTGAATAATGTGCGTAGGTGAACCGTTGGTGAATTTAGTAACTATTATTTATTTCAAAATTCACGCTTTTATTGCACAATAAAGAACACATTGACGTATTACTATTTGATTCAATTTGTATATCACAGTCTTTAATTTCACTTTTTATAAATTCTTGAATATCAAGTATGTCATAAGAACCATTTGGAATTTTTATTTCATTGATCAAAATTGTCACCATAAACAAATAAGTTATTTCTCTCATTAACATTTGGTATAGCATTATAAACAGAGAAATATAGCAATCCACACTCATAAGGACCATTTAAATTTGAAGGCGGATTAAATAATGTTTCTAATACAGATTTATTGCCTAAAATCGTTAACGTGATGGACATCGTCCTTTAGTAAAGCACAATTTCACAATGACTGAGCTAAAAGGAGTAGGAACACGGTATTTATTTAAAACTATTCTTACACCAAAAACTTTTCAAAAATTTAAGACATAGATGTCCGCAATTGTACGAGTTATTTTTTTGAAAATTGTCATAATTATACACGATCTTGAATTTTGCCATATATTCTATAAATTCTCTCGGAGGTCTCAAATTTCCATAACTATCAAAATATTCAACATAGTTTTTTTTTTTACATATGCTACCCAATGTGACCCAGGATTTTTCGAACAATCTAAATTAATAATGCCACACTCTATAGGTAGAGGATTCTTTGGTAGCTCATCTCTCATAAATACACCTCGAAAATAAGGAATGTGTTTGGCATGAATTAAGATATCAATGTTAGAAAGGGCTCGTTTAGGCAAACGTTGAATTATTGGGCTTCTTTTTTTTTTTGCTAAATATATACCCAAACCATTCCTATAAGGTTTAAAATGCAAACCTTTTCCAATGGATACTCCTATAGTTTTCTGGTTTTTCTTTTTTAATTCGGCAAGATGTTGTTTTGCAGCTTTATATTCATTATATGTTTTAATGAAACCAGATATTCCTCCGGCTAAGCTACCAGCAGCAGACAATCCTGCGAAAATTGGTATTAGAGGAAGAAAACCTCCTGACTTTGGCATAGGTATAATCCGAGGTAGTTGAAAAGGCAGATCTTTAGCCTTTTCCTTAGCAGCTGCAAAAGCCATTTCTATTGCCAATTTTTTACATTTAGGTTTCATTTTACGTATATGTTTCCTAGTATGAGATACAATGTTTTTAAATTTCTTTATTAGTCCTGACCCTGAACTAACTTTAGCTAACATTGCTCTGTTTACTAAAGTAGCAGCAATTTTTTCTCCAACACTGGCATTAGAAGATGATATCCGTTTCTTTGCCATTTTTAGTAAAATTGTATCAGCTTTATGACGATCTTTTAAATTTAAGGATTTATTGTAAGATATATCGTGGTGCTTGCAGAATTCGTCCAATGGATTGATACCCTTATCTCCTCGAGCAAGTCTTTCCTTTAAACGAGTTCCTGGGCCACAGTAATTATATCCTGGTAAATGAAGTTCAAAAGGAAAACAATTAATTAAACTGTTGAGAAGACTATTCTCTTTCATAACTTATAACTGACTGATATAAAATTAGTGTTCAGATTCTTTTATAAAATAGCAGTTTTATCTATCCAACTGTTTTCACTAGATGGAAATCCTAACCATTTAACATAACATTTATTTTTCTTTCTTCTCAAAACTTTTTCTACAAGGTAGACATCTGGATGTTGTGTTTTTTGTAGTTCTTGAATGTAGAATGCTCCAAGTATGGGACGACCTCTAGCGTCTTCCAATAAGTAAGTAATAGGGTTAGTATTTTGAATTTTATTAATTTTAAATATTTCTGTAGACCAATTTGGCGTATAACTTTTTCCAAATGTTCCTTTATATTTACTAATACGAACGAAATCATTAACTTTAAGTTTTTTAGCTTTTTGAGTATGTGACTCATACATATATTTGTATCTGTTCAATAAAAGTACTTTATTGTTTTTATTAACTTGAGCTGGTGTTAAGTCTATTGTTCTATGAACAGTTTGGTTATATGTTTCAACCACTTTGTATAACAAACCATCTGTCGATTTATACGCCCCTTTCAAACTAAACTCCTTGTACAGTTTGAATTTTAGAGTTCTTATGAACCTTTCGACGATTGATGCTTTTTTTGTAGAATATGTAGAATAATGTTTTATTTTGTAGTTATTTAACAATTTCTGAACCTTTTCGTTGTAAAATTCTGTACCTAAGTCAGTTTGTAAATTTTTAGGAATGCGACCTTCGAACGATTGAAAAGCTTGTGCTACACATTCCTTGCTTTTTTGTTTAAGTGGATATACCCATGCAAATTTTGAAAATGTATCAATGATAGCTAAAATGTAATTACAGCCCAAGTTATATTTTGCATAAGATTGCATATCAATTAAATCGGCTTGCCAAAGGTCATCTATGTCTTTCATGATAACATGTCTTCGAGGAAAATTTACCCTAGCGTATTTATGAATTTCATTTACTACGCTTTTTTTGCTCATTTTTATAACGTACAAGGGATTTTTCAAAATTATTAATTTTATTATGTATTTCTGAAATTAAAGCGTCATATGTTAAAATTTTATTTAAAAGATCCTGCAATGATTTGTCAACGTAATCTTTTGTTGCGCTATCATTCAAATCTATAGGATTTTTAAGACTAGAAAGTACCTTGTTTTGACAATCCAGACTTCCACCAATATTTTGTTTCACATTACATATATTTTCCACACAACTTTTTGTCTTTCTTTCGTATTTGTGAACATGGAGTCCAAATTTATTGACGTCTATTTAATACTGAGTGGTTCAAGTAAATGCTGTTCAATTTATCTTTTAAACTTAATTATAGGTCTATATATCTGATCTCATTTGATCTGAAATTTAATCCTTCATTATATCAGCTTCTTTCAATTCTTCAATTATTGATATAATTTCGTTGTCATGATTACTGTTGCCAGCATCTTTTGATGCTATTAGTAGCATAAGCCTTTCAATTAGCTCATTGGGATTATCCCAATAAATAAAATCGGTGTCCTTTTTATATGTTTTTTTAAAAATCGGCAAGCCAAGTTCTTTTTTAATGTTTGAAGCATGCGATTGCTGATTCAAAAAATAAAGGTTTAATTATTCGACAGTACTTCCTTCCCTTGTCCCCTTTAATTTGGCCCATACTTTGAAAATCTCTCTTATTAGCATTCGTGTTGCATAACATTTCTTTATAAACAAGTTTATCTAATTCAGTTACTATTTCTATGTTTGGTTTTTTCTTAAGCAAAAGTTCTTTTAAGCCTGCAGTCATTTCATAATCTTTATCACCGACAGTAATAGTAGGCATATAGGGCTGTCCTGATATTATATCGTTATCGGTTTTGAAAGAAATTGGCAAGTTCCCCATCATCAGTTTATTGTTTTCACGTCGTATTCCAAAAGGAATATTAAACAAATTCAAGTCATCATCAAGTAAATTCTCTTTTGCAATCATCGTCAAAAAAGGAGTATCTAAGTTTGTTACACATCCTTTTCTTTCAATCGACGTTCTTATACCTATATTTTTATCAGGTATAGTAGATACTGTACTTGAACGAGCACTTTCCAAGGAGTCTTCACTTTCACTTTGAAAGTCCTGACCAATTGAATAATCAGATTTTAATTCATTTAAAGATTTGACTTCAAAGTTATTGTGGGCTACTCCCACATTATACATGTAGTTACATATTTAAATATTACATAAATACTGACTACATAATAATATATATTTATTAGACAACAATATATAAATAAGGTCTTACATAATATAATAATATATATTAATATACTTCATACTTTCATACATCACCTTACATATAAACTAATGCATAATAATATATAATAATATGAAACAAACAAAGCACATACTTACCAACACATACCGTTCCGGTATCCGGTTGGTGTACCAACTGGGCGCTCGCCTTCCAGTAGTATGGAACCGCGCACCGCGCCACTAAGCTATAGAAGCCTTTCTATTGTTAATGCGCGCGACCCGAGTGACGTAGGTGATCACGCGCACCACCACGTGCACCGTCTGCCGGCCGGCCGTCGGCCGGTCCGGCGCCGCTAGTTCGTACCTACCTTCGCTATCGAACGCACGCCCGCCGGCTTGAGCTATTTCGCCCGCCTCTCGTATTTTGTTTACGTATTAATAATTGTTGTGTTTGTTGACAATCTTCTTGTTCATTCCTTCTGTACTGTTGTATTAACACGTTCTTGTTGTTTTACCTACAATACCTAAACAAACTTGAATAAGAAGGTACAGGCTGTTCTAAGGGAAGTTAAAAGCTATGAGCATTACATAACTTGTCTTCAAAATTGTCTTGAAGACCAAACGCTGAAATAAAAATTGTAGGTACACATGAAATGGTATCGGTTTATATTTTGGAGGTATTAAAATACGTTCGCACAAATATACAAACATTTGAAATGCGTGGCGAAAATACCAGTCGTAGTATTCGCAACAAAAACGTTTTAGTACCAGTCAAACATAGGTTTAATTTATCAAAGAAAACGCCTAAACTAATTGGTACAAGACTGTATAATAAACTACCGAACGCTATAAAATCTGCAAAAAGTTACAGCACGTTTTGCTTGAATGTAAAATGTCTGTTATTCTCTAAAACTATTTATGGTACCAAAGAATATTTGACGAATGACTATCGTAATTTCAAAGTAAATAATGATTTGGAGTATATCATTGAATGAATTTTATTTCTAATGATGTAATAATTGACTTATACTCTATTATTATTATTTTTCTGTTACATTTTATTTTTATTATTGACGGAGCCCCTTTACAGCGACTTTATTATTTTGATAATCCTGAACGATACTGTTTTAATTTACTCTTGGTTATGCTTAAGCTTAACACTATACTAAGTATTACGAATTATTTTAAGAGACACTGCACCTCTGCCAAATTGCTACGGTGATTGTAATGTTTCATTGTTTTTTTAATGATTTTGTTTGTATTTTGAATTTGTAAAATTAAGATTAATATTAAAAAATGATAAAAAATGTTCAGACGAGTCCATAGATTTGTGCCATTGATTTTTATACACTGTATTAATGCAATGTTTGTACAATCTATGATAATAAAAAAACTGTTCTATTCTATCCTATTTACGATATGACACATTCCTTTGCGATAGGGCACTAGTGCTCTCCTGGCCGCGTGCCTCTTTTGTGCCTCTCCAGAAGCAGTACTTGGTAGTCATTGAAGTCATGTTCGAGACCCTCGGGTGCCTGACAAGCTCTGACAACAGAGGCCAGCACCACGTACCTCAGACAAGCAAGCGAGCGCGGTCAGGTAGTGGTCAAACGATATCCTATACAAATATATTTTCATTTAAAGTACCATTTCTGCGTAGATTCTTGTGCGCTATCAATAAAACTGTCAACTTTTGACTTAGGAGACACTCTCAATAACAACTTCAAGTTTTGATTGGTACTTAGTTTCTGCGTATTGGAGATAAGAACAGATAGGCACGAGCACATTCATAGGCACCTATTTATTGCGCACCACGATGTCATTGCATGTATCATTTGCTGATTTAGCTCTACTCCGATTGACCTTTCAACCTTTTGCTCCGTTTTAGGTAATTCATCACTGGTCTACGTCGACCCACGTTGCCGGGAACATATAATGTGTTTTTTTTAATGAAATAGAACTGATTGAATAAAGGCTGCGTTGAACATTACCTCGCTGACGATTGTCATTATCACGTAGGTATGTATTCTTTTATATATTAAATGCGCAAAAACCTATATATACTTACTTGTTGAGATCTTGATGAATTATTATATGCACTTGTTTTATCCACAGCGTCATATTTTTTTATTAAATTTTGCGTCAGTTTTTTCTATTCGGTGACTGCGGCTTGTGTAGTAATTAATTCCTAAATGTTTTTTTCATGCTGTTAACGGAGACTTTCGGGGATTCATTTCAGACTACAATAATGTTACCGCGATTTTATACGATGTATAAAATCTTACAAAAATATCAAAAAACGATTATTATTTTTTATAAAAAATACAAAAAACCCGACTGCTAACAAAACTATTGAATAAAAAAAATTACAACTCACATGCTATGTAAACTTGCAGAGCGGTGCAGGTGTGGCGCGGGAGGCACGATGGTGCAGGTGTGGCGCGGGAGGCACGATGGTGCAGGTGTGGCGCGGGAGGCACGATGGACACGGCCAATTTTTGCCTAGAATGTACTTTGACAGTAGTTTTTTTTATGTATTTTTGTGAATATTAACAATTGTTAATATTCACAAAAATACATAAAAGTTATGTCACTTATGATGGATGTTATGCATCTCTAGAATTTCTGGGTTTATATAGCAGCTAATAAAAGTAACTTAATTGTTGTATCTGAAAATCAACGACATTTAGAATGTGTTACGTTCCGTTCAACTAAATGTATCTACGATAAACTTATAAATGACAAATGTATCAATAATTAAAGCTAATGCATGTAATGTTTATTAAAAATGCATATTGTAAATAGTTTTTTTTACATTATTATTTGTTTGTTATTTCATACAAATAATACAATACGATTTGCACTTTCACTTAGCTAAACAAACTACTAGAAATGTGAGACATCTGTCGTAAAGTGTAAGATCACATCAAAAAACGTCATGTCACTTGTGAATGCTTTTTCCATTTTGTAGTTATCCATTGTCTCCGTTGCGCATGCATTCGTGTGTACAGTACTATTTAATAATGATTTTGTTATCGCATTCTACAACCCACAACCTTGGCTTTTCTTCCTGGCTGATATCTTCGACAAATATATATCTACCATCACTTGTTATTGCGGACTCAGGTTTGCGCTATGAATAAATACGTCTAAATCTGTTCGGCATTTAAAAGTTATGGTAGAATAAATAAACTCACATACAAACATACATACATATTACATACATAAATGCTAAAAACAATAATCTCCTTTTTTTTGGGCCGTTGTGTAGAAAGTTTGACTACCTAGCAGTGGCAGTAGGTGTAAAATAAAAAAAATGTATAGAAAAGTAACTACCAGTATAATCAATGAAGTGTAGGTATAGTCTCAGGAAGTGAGTTCAAGGAAGTGGTGGTGTTTGAAATATTATCCCTCGTTTTGGGACATGGCTTTGGAGGCGCGCGCAGAAAAGCGTTCGATAGTAAGGGGGATGCAGTATTAGTAAGGATGCAGCAATCGTGGTGAAGATGCAGCAACCGTAGAGGTACAGGAGTGGTACGCAGAGCAGCTTCCGGGGGACAGTTGTCCGCAAATACGTAGTCGCACTCTGGTGGAGGGTTATACCTCTATTCGTAGGTATAAAAAAAAACCCTGGAACGGTAGAAATAGTCGGTTGAGTCCAGGTTCAGTAGTGTTGGCTACCGTACATCACTAGGTTTCCATTCCTTGGGGTCCACAATTCCGAACAAGGCTTCTCTTAGTTAAGCCCCAAGGAAGTAAATGTGGCACTCAGTATTGTATAAAAGATTGACGAAACAGTTAAATACAAATGTAAAAGACCAGAAGGGTTGGGCACAAGATGACAAATATAATAATGCAGCACGTAAAAAGCATAGTTGAACTGTATTTTACCAGTTACAGAACAGTGCAAAGATTTTAAAATAGCGAGACTACAAAAACGGTATAAAAACCGGTACATACTAAAAAGTCAAGTCATTGTAAAAGCATTTGCTGGTATGACTAAATGAAATCAAAATGCAATGAACACGCATTGTTTGACCGTATTTACCTTTGCAATGACTTGCTTAATTTATTGACTACAAGTAAAGTTAAAAATGATCAAAATCAAAATTCTTGCGTGATTGTGTAGAGACTTAAATATAATGACGAGAGTCAACAGCTCCTGAGGATGCCTCGTGTAGGAACACGTGATCACGTGTCGTATTGTCATCAGGCTTATGTGGTAGATAGGAACTTGTGTAGCGTATTTGTATATATGTAATGATATCTAATTTTTTTCTTTAATTTAAAATTCAGATAAAGATTGAATATCAGGTAGGTAATATACAAATTTATGTAGATAAATCTATTCTTTTTACTTCAGTTTTATTGAGATAAGGATTGCTTAGCGCAGGTCGTAGGGGTTAGGTATAACGTATGTTCATCTGTCTGTTTGGCGGACATAGGCTACCTACATATTTTCTCATCGATTATTTTTTAAATACTACATCTATTCTATCTGATTTGCAAAGAGTGGATGCTATCCAAATAAATCACCAACATTTTGGCTGGCTCTTATTTAACTCTAGCATTTCCGCCCGCGACTCCGTCCGTGCGGACTATGGCTTATCGCGAAAAAAGCATCCTATATTCATTAAGGATGTTAAAAATCACCGATGTTCCGATGTTTCAGATATCTGTGTTAAAAACTAATGCAATAGAAGTGCATAAACGCTTTTGATGTTTTTTGACAGACTATTATTATTATTTTGTTTTCATAGCATCCGTTCCTTACAGCGAGTAATCAACATTTTCCAGTTGTCCCGTGGAAACTTACAATTTTCCGACATAATAAGTATCCTATGTTTTCCAGGGTATAAGCTATCTCCATTCCAAAATCCATCAAAATCCGTCCAGCTGTTATCGCGTTAAAACTCCCCAATCAATCAAACAAACAAACAAACAACCAGACAACGTTTCACTTTTATATATTGGAATGGATTTTTGCTGATTGTGTGAGTAAAATTGTTTGTTTGTTTGTCGTGTGAGGTAGTGCTGGCCACTGGTGTCAGAGTTTGTGAGGCATTCCGAAGGTCTCTTACATGGTTAAACGACTGTTAATAATCAATAATAGCCAGACAATACGGCTAAACGTGCCCTATGAAGCCCGAAGTGAAGGAAAATATAACATAGTAAAGCCATTGGTGTGGAGCCAAGGACCGAATCCGGTATCGTTCGTTTGTTGCCCGTGGTACTACCATTATTACTACCAGTAGTATCACGGATAAAAAACCCCCCGTAGAACTACCAAGCGTTCCAGTTGGATTCTTACTCGCACTAGTATACCGCTAGGCTACCATGGCTTAAACGTTCATATCAATATTTTTTATCGGAACTATCAACATAGACTAAGTATTGTTTGATAGAACGGAAGCGTCAGTAGCGAGCCATTCTTACGCATATGTCTGTAACGACTAAGTATTGTTTGATAGAACGGAAGCGTCAGTAGCGAGCCGTTCTTACGCATATGTCTGTAACGACTAAGTATTGTTTGATAGAACGGAAGCGTCAGTAGCGAGCCGTTCTTACGCATATGTCTGTAACGACTAAGTATTGTTTTTGCATTACGCTGTCTTCAAGTCAGTTTTCGAAGCAATTTTTTTTATGACGAACTAAGAAACTTCTTAACCACGATCTCTCCCCATGGAACTGAAGATGGATCACTGGATGGCGATGATGTGGCCGAAGTTATAGTACGCTTCATCGTCATCAGACTATACCATCCACAGCTGGACGTAGGCCTCTCTTATTGAAGGCCACTGAGTTCGATCTTAGATTATCCGCATTCTGTCGCCACTAGCCGTCTTGCACGAGTCATCATTCTACCTGCCAATGAGCGTAAAGCACTACGTTTGCTTAAACGCTGTCTAGAACTCGTTTTTCTCAACGGTTGATGGTTATCCGAGAGATATGACCAGCCCATTCTCACTTCAGCTTTCATATTCTTTGGGCTATGAGAGACAAATAGCAAAGACATGTACAGTAAGACCCCGTCTTTGTGCATCCTTAAGGTACCCATTTAATGTTACTTCATCTCAAATCTCTGTCTTTCTCCGCCGGTGTAGACTGTCCGTGATCTATCAGTCGGTTAGTCGACCAGTGATGTTTTTAGGTATACAATATAAGTATTAAAACTATTCATTTCAACCCTAATCAAAACATTGGGACACAGATAGTGACTGGAATTGCACACGTCATTCATAGATAACAATATTTTTAAAATTGCTATATAACATGTCTGAACTTACTTTGAAAACTGCGGCCAATAGATAAATCCAAACCAATATATAAAAGTGAAACGTTGTCTGTTTGTTTGTTTGTTTGTTTGTTTGTTTGTTTGTATACCTAATTTTGCATTATTTTTTAATATCCTAGAAGAACATAGGATGCTTTTTTTCGTGGTAAACAGTAGACCGCGCGGACGAAGTTGCGGGCGAGATAACTAGTTCCTCATAAAAGATACCACATCAGTACCTGACTACTGCGACGCAAAAAGAAGGGTTATGATTTTGACCGGGATGCATGTGGGTATATCAATATGTTCATCTGTTCCCTCATAACTTCTAAACTACTTATCATAATTTGACAAATGATGTATCTTTGGAAGCATATTGATTGTCCGTTGGTTATGTGACGTTACATAAAATTGAATTAAGCGCCCTCTAGAGGATCTAAAGTCACAATATAAAATAAAAAATCAAAACTTTACGTCCACTAAGAATAGTATTCAGGTTTTAGTTTTAGAGCTTTTGAGTTAACGAAAACGTTGAGCTTTATCTCGCTTTCATTAATTTAGTCGATGTCCATTCCCTGGAAATTCAAACAGTTTGCGAGGAAACCATGTAACGCACATAATTCGATTGTCAGGATGTAGATCGTAGATTTTGCACCTCCGTAGACAGTCCCAGTTCGTCGTCAATACGTTTTAATCAATACACTTTTGAGTAGAGATTTTAATTTGAATGAGAGATGCATTGTAATAGATTGGTTCCAAGGTTAAATGATTTATTTGTTAGATACTTTGTGAAGTGAGGTGTGGTACAGAGAACACGAGAGTCGGTTTTTTTTCTTTTTTCTTAGGATACTTAAGACTTAGCACTCTATTTTTATTAAGAAAGAAAGAAAATACGTTTATTCAACACACACAAAAATAAAAGATACAAATAATTAGAAAAATTAAGTAGGAACAATAGAAAAGGAAAACAAAGAAAAGGTAAAAGTAGATAATTAAAGTGGTGATGAATGGGCCTTAACTCAGCATTAGGCTGTTTGCCGAAGGCACGCAGCGCTGGTTTTCAGCTAAAGTGGTGATGAATGGGCCTTAACTCAGCATTAGGCTGTTTGCCGAAGGCACGCAGCGCTGGTTTTCAGCTAAAGCCCAGAGGGAGCGGAAAAAATAAACATAAGAGTATAAAAAATGAAATAAAATATGAATACATTTATAAATATATATATAATAATAATAATTACATATAAGTAATTTAAATAAACATAGATAAATAAATAAATAAAAAAAGTATATGTAAAATATAGCAACGACAAAGGAATGAATTAATGTAGTCTCTGAATGGTGTCAAATAACTGACGAAGAAAGTGTCGTCAAAATTGCGTAAGAGTACCGCTGACTATTGAGAATACCTCGCACGTGGGTAGCAGCGAAATAACCTCTACTATTACGTGCAACTAATAAGTGAGAAGAAATGAATTTCAAGGAAAAATAATAATAATAATGATAATAATAATAATAATAAGTATATACATCACAAAAACGATATGTCTATATTAATATTGCCATGCTGCCTCTGCTCATCAATTAAATATAAAAGTAAGAAAAAAAAAAAAAAAAAAAACTTAGCCCCCCGATTGGTGGCGGCAGATTATTCCAACACTTGGTCGCAGCATAGCGGAAGCAACCTTTGAAAGACGTAGTACGGTGCCGCGGTATTGACAACTGTTGAGAGCCATGCCTACTAGAATATTTCTTACTATCAGATAACCACTTTATCTTGTCGTACAAATATGAGGGATCCTGGTAACTTACGACACCAAAAAGCAGGCATGCCAGGTGAAACTTACGACGAGATTTCATTTTCAATATATAATGCCGATTTAAAAAAGGAGTAACGTGACTTCGCGGTGGTATTGAAAACAAAATCTCGCACAGGCGTTCTGTATACGCTGAATTAAACGCTCAGTTCGCCTTGGGCCTAAAATTGAACCTTGAGGAACGCCTCTCTTTACAGCTGTGAGGGAAGAGGATAGTGACACACCCGAATTTACATGCATTTCTACGTACTGGTGACGGTTAGAAAGATAGCTATCAAACCACTTAAGCGCAACGGAGTCGAACCCATAAAAACTAAGCTTAGAAAGAAGTAGCGCGGTGTTAATAGCGTCGAAAGCGCGGAAAGGTCTAACAACACTAACAATGTGCACATACCCTCATCCTGATATGCCAAGATATTATCGGTGACGTCCAACAAAGCAGTAGACGTACTTTTACCCTTCCTGTATCCAGACTGGACCTCGGGGAGAATTTTATTGTTCTCAATGAATTCTGTTAATTGCTTGCAAACGACTTTCTCTACTATTTTAGAAATGCATGGAAGTATACTAATGGGCCTGAGGTCTTTAACAAGTATTGGGTTGTTAATCTTAGGCAAAGGACGAACTATTGCTATTTTCTATTGATCTGGAAATATTGAAGTGGCAATTGAGGTATTCACTATCGCAGTCAAAGCCTCTAAAGCATGAGGCAAGGTCATCAATAACATATGCAGTGATATATGATCAAAACCTTCCGCATTAGACTTAAGATCTTTGATGATTTTAAAAATGTTATTAGAACTAGTAGCTTTTATAGTGAAAACGACGTTACTATTAAATTGACTGAACTCAAAATAAGTGAGCTGCGATAACGTTACCTCCGTTTTACCCGGGACATTCAAAAAATGGTTGTTTATTGCATCTGGATCTCGATAATGCGATGGAAGCTCATGGCGTTTATTTGAAGGCAATAGTGTTGATTTTAAATTTTTCCAGAGTATCTTAGGGTCATTTATTTTATTATTAATGTTATATTTATAATACGCTACCTTTTCAAAATATAAAGACTGATTTACCAATGACTTAATACTTTTATAATATAGTTTTTTACCATCCAACTTTGTGTTTCTATAGGCGGTCAAGGCCTCGTTCCGTAAATGCATCATAAACTTAATATTATCAGTTATTCAAGGAAAACTGCTCTATTTAATCGTACATGTCTTCTTGGGTGCGTAGACATCGAACAAACTAAGAACGAAGCAGTTAAATATATGAACCATTTCAGTAACATTACTACATGTAGAAACATAATCCCAAACCACCATCTCTAAATCTCTATTAAATGACTCTGAGCAGATATGTTTAATTGGTCTGCAGGTAACAGAATGAGGAATTAACTTATCTCTCTTCACGTTAAATTCGCAAACAACAAAGGAATGACCACGAAGCAATCCTATAGGCTCAATCAATACTTTTCTAGGTTGCAAATCTGTACAGACTACATCAATAAGCGATTGACTAGAATCTGTAAAGTGCGTAGCTGAAGTGACTATTTGCGCTAAATTCAAGCAACGTAAAGTAGCAGTGAGTATTTTAGTTTTATTGTCATTTAAATTTAACATATTAATATTAAAATCCCCTAAAACTATGATACTGTCGCAATTTGAAACTGAATTTATAGTATCAGACAGAGCATCCAAAAATAATTCCATGTCCAGCCAGGGGGGGGGGGGGGGGGCGGTAAGCTGTCCCAATTAGCAATCTTTTTACAATTTACTTTAATTGGATAGTATAGGGTTTGACTTAACAACTAAAGTACTTGGTATCTCAATTCGGTGACTAGAAGCCGAGCAATTGATAAAAACGTTTTGATGGCTGAAGGAATTTGGATCAAATTATGTTGGTTTATTCGTATTTTAGGTCCTGGAATACATAGATTACTTTTAGCCTAGAGAAATTACCATGCGTGCGAATCCGTGGGTACAGCTATCTATCTGTACCATTTTAAATTGTTTGATCCATAGTTTTCATTGTAAAACTAATGTTTTAACTGTATTCGTTCCCTATAAATATATATATTTACTAGCCGATGCCCGCGGCTTTGCACGCGTGGTTTTTTCTGTAGGTTAAAACTACTCTTTGTGCTATTCCAGGACCTAAAGTACCAATATACCAAAATTTTATCAAAATTCCTTCAGCCGTCAAAAATATTTTTATCGGTTGCTCGGTTTCTAATCATCGGATTGAGATTTAAATTACCCCTGTTTTTAAGTCAAAACATAAGCTATCCAACAATGAAAACTGCATTGCAATCAGTCCAGTACTTTTTACGTGATGCGTGAACAAACAGACTATCAGACAGACATGAATTTTTAATGTTATAAAACAAAAAAAAAGTAGCTCAGTGTTCAGTAGCTTATTTTATGTACCCTAGACCATTTCATATTTAATTATCTTTTGTACAGACTTTTTCTTTCCTATTGCTTAATTATATGTATAGATAATGAATACGGTTAAACTTATTAGATTAGCAATTGAAGCTTAAGTTGAAATTACATTTGAGCTATAGCCGCCAGTAAAATATTAAATCGCGTAAAATATAAAACATTTCTATCTTATACTGTGTAACATACATGTGACTTGAACAGGATCTTTTTCTAGGGTTTACGTTTAACCTAGAGAAATGAGCACGCGTGCGAAGCCGCGGGCACAGCTAGTAACAATATAAGGAACGCTCTTTATACTTCACAACTTCGTAAAATGACGGCTGGTTGGTCTAGTGGCTAGTAACCCTAGGAACGAAATCAAACGGTCGCGGGTTCGAATCCTGCAAGGAGCAATCATTTGTGTGATGAGCAGAAATGTTTGTTTTCGAGTCATGGATGTTGATATTCGTATTTATGTATGTTTACCCGCTATCTTGTGCCCATATTACAGGGTATCCTAGTTTAAGGCCAGGTATTGGTGTGGAATTGTCTGGTAAAAATAAAAAAATATAATAGACATCTAGCGATTCGCCCCAGCTTGGTACGGGTAGCGCTCACACTGCGGTATTTTTATACCCGTCGTAACTTCTAAATTAAAGGTTCGATTCGAATAACTTAAAGAGGAATACATTCATATAATCAACCTTGATTATGAAACTATTTAGTTGGGTAAGGATACGAATGTCATCATCTTTTGATTCTACCCGTGTTTTGACTAATTTTAACAAATAATTGTAATTTAACTATAATAATTAGACATGATATATGGCCTCGCGGACTTTTTGTGGGTTATGATGAGTACTGTTAACATGTAGTAGGTATATTATTTTCGTCATAATCAGCATATACTTGTCCACTGCTGAGCGTAGGCCTCTCCTAATGCACAACACTGAGCTCGGTCTTCAGCTCTCCTCGTACATTTCCTGAAAAAAAAGAAAAAGAAAATGAAATACTTATATTTTGTAACCTTAAAATACATGTGAAATTTAGAACTAGCTATATAACATCAAAAATATCATGCTATAAAAAAGGACGCAACTCAACATAATTCATGATTTCGCTGATTTTCAATTACGACCTTTTCCACAGCGAGTAGTTGCAGCAGTTTTTAATAGTAGAATACAATTTGAAATAAAAATATGAATAATAAATAGGTAATGAATCTAAAACAATACAAAGTCAGTATGTATGTGTCAATAACATATAACAAATAGAAAATGTAACAAAATTACGTCTGGGGGAGTCTAGCCCTATCAGGCTTACATTTGTATAGAGAGTAACATTAATTTAAGTTTCAATCTAAATGTAGCTTTTGATATTGGTTCCCGTAACGGGGGAAGTATATTGTTCCAGTATTTAGTAGACTTTTTTTTCTATCGCTTTTTGCAGGTCGTCGCTCCACCTGGCCACAGAACGTCCTACGCTACGTTTGCAGGTCGTCACTCCACCTGGCCACAGAACGTCCTACGCTAAGTTTGCAGGTCGTCACTCCACCTGGCCACAGAACGTCCTACGCTAAGTTTGCAGGTCGTCACTCCACCTGGCCACAGAACGTCCTACGCTACGTTTGCAGGTCGTCACTCCACCTGGCCACAGAACGTCCTACGCTACGTTTGCAGGTCGTCACTCCACCTGGCCACAGAACGTCCTACGCTAAGTTTGCAGGTCGTCACTCCACCTGGCCACAGAACGTCCTACGCTAAGTTTGCAGGTCGTCACTCCACCTGGCCACAGAACGTCCTACGCTACGTTTGCAGGTCGTCACTCCACCTGGCCACAGAACGTCTTACGCTACGTTTGCAGGTCGTCACTCCACCTGGCCACAGAACGTCCTACGCTACGTTTGCAGGTCGTCACTCCACCTGGCCACAGAACGTCCTACGCTACGTTTGCAGGTCGTCACTCCACCTGGCCACAGAACGTCCTACGCTACGTTTGCAGGTCGTCACTACACCTGGCCACAGAACGTCCTACGCTACGTTTGCAGGTCGTCACTCCACCTGGCCACAGAACGTCCTACGCTACGTTTGCAGGTCGTCACTCCACCTGGCCACAGAACGTCCTACGCTACGTTTGCAGGTCGTCACTCCACCTGGCCACAGAACGTCCTACGCTACGTTTGCATGGTACATTATACCACGTACATTGAGACCACAAAACTAAAAAAAAACAAAGAATAAAGTCCTATTCTGCACTACTAACAAACACTTCTTGTAATTTGGGATGTATTATTGAAATGATTTAAGTTTATTAATCAAATTTGAAAATAGTGCGTAACGACTACTTCATAGAGTAAATTAGATTTTTACCTACGAAAGATTTGTATGCAAGTTATGATTTCCTGTGATTAACTGTGGCGCAGGTCCCGCACTCGTTGCGCGTCCACTTGTTTTTTCTCTTTCGTTGTTTGCCTAGACGTGGTCTCTAGTCGAGAACTCGTCTACCCCAAGATTATCGGGAAATCTGACCAGCCCACTACCAGGTTAGCTTGCTGTGCCTTAGAACTATGTCGGTGATCTTGGTTCTCCGTTGGATATCTTCATTACGAATCTTGTCCTTCAGAGAAACTCCAAACATCTCTCCATAGCTCGCTGAGCGATCTTACATTTGTGGACTAATCTGACATTATAATTATATGATCATTAATGACCGAGCGAGTGCAAAGCGTCTCTATTTCAGCTTGGGCAAAAAATATTTCGTATGTCCGGATGTCTGTCCGGCTGTTCTCCTCTGCAGGTCGCATTTCTCAACCGATCTAGACCAAACTTGGTAGCCAAGTTAAGCGTATTTTAAGGTTTTTTTAACTTCGGAGAATTTTGATTGTGCTACTTCCCCCAAAAATAGGTAAAATGGGGGCTCCTAAAATCTGAACCTTATTAAATCCAATTTCGATGGTTCTTTTTTCAATTGAAAGGTAGTATATTTAAATTAGTTCCTTAAAAAATTTATAAAGATCTGATGATGGTCTTCGGCATTGAGCAGAATAGCTCCTAGGAATGCAGTAATTTTCTCACTTTTAGGTTTCTTCCAGTGGAAACAGCCCTTTACCTACTAAATAGGGATTGATGGAGCACCTTGGTTGTTAATGTTAGTTGTACAATACGGTAACTAGATAGCGCTACGGTGCAACGCTAGATTGTTTGCAATAAAGTTTGTACGCGCGAGGTCTACAGCTCAGAGCCACTAGTATTTTTTATATAATACTAGCTGTACCCGCGGCTTCACACGCGTGGTCATTTCTCTAGGTTAAATACTTTAGTTTCTATTCCAAGACCTAAAATACTAATATACCAACATTTTATCAAAATTTCTTCAGCCGTCAAAAATATTTTATATATTTCTCGGCTTCTACTCATCAGATTGAGATACCAATTACCTCAGTTTGTAAGTCAAACCCTAAGCTGGCCAACAGTAAAAACCGCATCGCAATCGGTCCAATAGTTATTACGTGATGCGCGAAAAAACATACAGACAAACTTACAAACAAACAGACAAACAGACAGACACGATTTAAAAAAAAGGTTATATTCTTGTTCAGTAGCATATGTTATGTAACCTAGGCCATATGTTTTTAAATTTCTTCATTGTACAGACTTTTTAGTTTTTATTGCTTTATTATAAGTATAGATATAGATAAATAGATTGTAAGTACATTATTTTATGTAACATCAATAGTTTTCACAGCATAGGCAAATTTTTAATACCTTGGTTACATTATTACAATTTACGTACGGACCTTTATATTAGAAAAATAAAATATGGCCCATGTTACTCGCTGGTAATGTAGCTTTCCTAATGTAATAGGATTTTTAAAAATGGTAATGTATTTTTTTGAGTTTATGCATTACCCAGAAACAATAATATTGGCCTACCACAGCGTTAGTCTGGTGTTAGTCGGACGGAGCCGCGTCTGCGGGTGCTCTCCCAACACATGCGCGGCAACAAATCTGGTGTTAGTCGGACGGAGCCACGTCTGCGAGTGCCCTCCCAATACATGCGCGGCAACAACTCTGGTGTTAGTCGGACGGAGCCGCGTCTGCGGGTGCCCTCCCAACACATGCGCGGCAACAACTCTGGTGTTAGTCGGACGGAGCTGCGTCTGCGGGTGCCCTCCCAACACATGCGCGGCAACAACTCTGGTGTTAGTCGGACGGAGCCGCGTCTGCGGGTGCCCTCCCAACACATGCGCGGCAACAATTCTGGTATTAGTCGGACGGAGCCGCGTCTGCGGGTGCCCTCCCAACACATGCGCGGCAACAACTCTGGTGTTAGTCGGACGGAGCCGCGTCTGCGGGTGCCCTCCCAACACATGCGCGGCAACAACTCTGGTGTTAGTCGGACGGAGCCGCGTCTGCGGGTGCCCTCCCAACACATGCGCGGCAACAACTCTGGTGTTAGTCGGACGGAGCCGCGTCTGCGGGTGCCCTCCCAACACATGCGCGGCAACAACTCTGGTGTTAGTCGGACGGAGCCGCGTCTGCGGGTGCCCACCCAACACATGCGCGGCAACAACTCTGGTGTTTTGGCACCAATTTTGGCCTATTAGGACTTTTTTGTTTGTTTCAAAAGTATAAACAAAGTTTCTTTTTATTTTTTTTCGTCAAAAAGACTGATTAACTCATTTTTAGTTAAAAAAGTATTATAGTTATAATTTTTAATATGTTATACAAGCATTAGAAAAACTTAGTATTGTAAGTACCAACATAGTATAAAGGTAAAGATTAATAAACGAGATGTGATTTATGATATGTCTTTGTTTTATTGTTACAAACAATGTATTTTTAATATTTGCCCAAGTAAAAGTAGCATGGAGTATTCCTTAATAGGAACATTATATCATTACATTACATTATTATGTCAAAATCACGTCACAAGTGGCACGTTAATTAAACATGGTGGTCACGCGTTTTTCTCTGTTTCTTGTGTTTCATCAATAAAATTTCAGATAAGGACATTTTAGATGAACACAGCTACTCTCGAAAAAATATAAATAAAAATTCGTTTATTTTTACTCATTGATTCTGTATTTTTCATTTCCCTACTATCTCTCTAAAATACTAATGATACAAACTAGCTGTTCCCGCGACTTCATACGAGTCTTGTAATAGGACTTTCATACTTTACGATGGTTATGGCTATGAATGGTATCCTATTCGTATAACACAGGTAATAAGTTGTAATGTGGACGAAATTTTGAAAGCAGACAGGTTTATAATTTAGATTAATATAATTTAAAGCTAAATGTTTTAAAAACAGGAGATCGTAAAAGTCATTACATAAGGCGCGTACGATGTCACGGGTACTACTCAGATACATCTTGAGCTCCCTGATTTTATGGTAGCACAGAATGGGTATTAATGACAACACTTATTTGCACTACTGCCAACATGACGGCATAGGAACTATTCGATGAAACGCACTATAGTTTAAAAGCTAAAAAAACACGTCTGCCCTGCAAAAACACTTATGCAAATAAATTATTAATATTGTTGGAATGTTATCAAGGCCTTCAATTTGATACCCATATTGTAAAATTATCTCTGTTGAGGTATTTATAAGTTATGGTGGAATAAAGAAACTCACATACATACAAACATACATACAATACTACATGAATCCTAAAATAAATAAACTCCTTTTTAGACAGTCGTGTAAAAAACAGACAACTTCAGAACCTCCTCCTTTTAAAAGTCAATTAAAAAGCCAAATAATAGAAGAAGGTAGTACCTACCTATTCGTAGCACATTGACGCGGTGCTACGCCGTAGTTTCACGGCTCACTGCGCGTGGGCATCAGTAGTGGGGATTCGCGGGTTCTGGCTCACTTATTTAAACCTCTATTCTATACTTTAACTCTATTGAACTTTTCCATAGCTCTAGCCCATTTCGAGGGGAAAGCCGACTAAAAAAAAAAGAAAGAAGTTTGGTGTCATTTTATAGGTTTTCGGACACGCCCGATCGAAAAAAAAGTTTTCACTATTAAGATTACTAAAATGCAGAGCAAAATGGACAATGTATTTGTAAAAATATTAAAGCGTTATGGCACGCATGTGTGCGTGCAAAAACTCCAGTAGGTAAGTTGGAAGCAGAGTCTGAACAAATACCTACAACAGGTTTAGTCTAAAGAAATCCTTTTTTGACACTTATCATTCATTTCCCTAAATAACAAAATATATACTTTTTAACTGTAAAATATTTTTTGAAATCGTTATAATAGGCTACATAAACAAACATGTTTATACAACGTAGAAAACAGTTTTCAATAAGTAAGGTTCATTCCTTCGCCACGATGTTCGCCGACTCCAGATAATGTGGCCCCAGGGTTAAGTGACAATGGTTGCAGAATTGTTTACATCACATATATTTTTGTGCCTATGTAGATAGATACCTAGATCAAATGAAACAAATAATAAGAAACTAACAATCGACTGTTAGATTGGTTTTGTAGGTGTCGGCCCTCCGCCGCCGGCACCGCCTTGGTGTGACGCTGACGTACCGGTAGGTACCACGGGTAACTTTACTATGGTTTAGTGTACCTTCACTATGGGCGTACATATATCCGCAAATATAGAATATTAGGAAAAAACATAATGTCAAAATGTCTCAGTATGTGTAAAACGTAACTAGAACAAATAAGTAACATAATTGTTAGGTCTGAGCTGAGGAAGTAACCGCAGGAGGATGCGTGTTGCTCGTAGCTTTTTCTGCCTTGGTGACAAGATTGTCCGCGACGACTTGTTGTTTACGTGATCTATACTTATTGAAGGCGCCGCCTGACACAGGTGCAAAAAAAAGAAAATATTTTAATCGACTTCCTAAAAGGAGACGGTTATACGAGTGTGTAATTTTTTAATTTTTATGTTTTTACACCGATTTCTCCGTCAATAGCGGACGATTTTAAAAAATATTTTTTCGTTAGAAATGACATACTCTCCAGCTGGTCTCATATGAATTTAATCAAAATTGCTCTGTGGCTGTTTTAGTAAATCCATTTGATTGTGTGTTTACATTGCTTCAAATCTATAGAATTTCAAAGCCGATTTGAAATCTTATAGTTGCTATTTTATTCAAAAGAGTATATTTTTAGTGTAGTCCCATATAAACTTCATCAAAATTGGTTCAGTAGTTTTTATTAGAAAATCTATTTGTTTCATAGTTTTCATATCTTGAGATATCTGAATCTGTTGTGTTAATTTGAATCCTGCGCTAAATATATCTTACTAGTTGTATCCGCGGCTTTGCCCGCGTGGTTAACTTTTCTGGGGTAAAAGTATCCTTTATGTTATTCCAGGAACAAAAGTACCTAATAACGCATAGGTTACTTTTAACCCAGGTAAATGAACATGCAGGCAAAGGCGCGGGCTCAGCTAGTATTTAAATAACTATGCAATAAATCTTAAGTATATTAAGCGAGTGAAATGGAAACAGGTAAATTAAATACATAAAATAATGCCTTTCATGCTGTATAGAGCCATCTCACGGTAAAACGTAGAATGGGCTATCACAATGAAATGCGTATACAACATTTCGTGTCTGTTCTGTTAACGGTTGAGGAGACCCCTAGTTAGGACCCAACCCTTTGTGCAGCAACCATGTCATGGTAATACTTGAAACTGACTACCATAATAAAATACGTACACAAAATCCTGTTTTGACTGTTAAAGAGTTCCTAAGCGTGTTAATGTTGATTCAGGTCATGCTTATCATAAAAAATCATTGTCATCGGAACTGAACCAACTTGTAAAAATTCAACTCCGTAGGTCCGTAGGTTGCAGGTCTTCACTCCACCTGTCGATAGTTACTGTTAATAGAAGCTGCAAGCATATGTTTAGGACTGGCGTATGTTGCGTGAAAAAGTTGCGTCATTATTTGGCTAGGATTTCAGAATATGCCTTCATCTCGGTGGACTTTCCAATGATAACATTATTATGTGTAAATGCCCATGTTATCTGTTGTTTGGTTTTAACGTTTAAAGTAAAATATTTTTTCCCAATTATAATGTGAACTTTGGATTATCAAAAGTGAAAGCAATGTCAAGTGATAAAACTTTAAAAACGTCACCGTACATTTTGGATTTTTACGAAAAAAATAAGAAATCATATTTAACATAGGAACCCTCCGTCAGACAGGCAACGCCAGTATAAATTGTATGCAGTCATACACAATCTCGATGCAAGAAGACCCTTTGACTCACATCACGTACCTATTACAAATTTTAATAAGATAAGTTGAGATAAGATAAGTTTATTTTATGGAATCGTGAAGTATGAATAAATTGCCACCTTGCCGTAGGCTGCTTGCTATTTGTCTTATGAGGTAGTGCTGGCCTCCGCTGTCAGAGGTTTTCATGTCACCCGAGGGCCTCTGATATGGTTTAACGACTTTATCAATAACAGCCGCAATCAACAGCGTACAATAACTGTTGCGGTAGAGAGGTTCTCGAATGGCAACGGCGGAAATGCAGACGGAGCTGCGGGTAGCCCCACAAGGTGGACTGACCTGGTGAAACACAGCGAGCCACAACTCGTTTTTGTTTTTCTATGGAGGCTGTTCTGCAGTGGACTTCAGCTGTGATTTCAATTTTTAGATTTCCTTAGACCGTTGTTCTTCCGTCCATCTGTTAAGACAAATTTATTCTACAGTTTTTTAATATGCATCATTTTATATTATCGTGACTGCATTATTCTTGATGAATATTTTCATTTATAGTTAGCCTCATTTACAAGCACTTCCCGATTATCCATTCGGCTGAAACTTTCAGGGTAGCTCACAAATCAATGACAATGCATAAAAAAAAAACCCGTTAAAAGCGTCATATATAAAAAAAAACAAATATGTCAAGATATCGCACAAAAGTTTTTTTTATATTAATTTTTATATGATACTTATGTATTTCGTGTAGATTATTAAGTCGTATTTAAAATTAATCTTTTCAGTGTGAAGTTGTTCATCAATGTTATATTGAATGCATCATACAAGTTAACAAAATGGCTCTACTTAAACTAAAAAGTGCACGGGCAGGACGATCTTAAAAAGTGCACTTCCTGTGCTCCTAATTGTTCCTGAATCCTGACCTTTTGTGTTGTCCACTGAGGCTTGGTCCCTGGGCTGGTGGAGCAAGCCCAAAGCCTGGGACCGCCTCGTCCCAGGCCTCGTGACAAAGTATCTCTTCTTAGGTTCGCAATTCACAAGTTTCTAAATGTAGTTGACATATCACCTTCACAGTTTTGTTATCCCGTCACACACTCACCGATGTTAACATTATAAAATATGTACTCTTCCAGCAGACCAACAAACTCGGGTCACGCACTTGGCCGAATGTTTACATAAAAAAGTACAGCCAAGTGCGTGTCGGACACACATAAGCAAAGGGTTCCGAAGCCAGGGCCCTAAGCTGCTGCTGCTGTGAAAACCGCATTGCAATCGGTCCGTTAGTTTTTATGATATACGCCAACAAAATTGTTTTTACAGTTCGATTATTTCTATCACTATGGAATTTGTTCAGAGTTAACGCCGGCATAAAATAACATTGTCTTGGTTGGATTTCTCTCAAATAAATTCGTTACATGCGCAGTAAACTTGAAAGGGCCGTTGCCCGGCTAAGGAAACGGACCTCCTTCTCAGGTAAAGGCGAGGAATTAAAACAAGATGGTAAATTCAATAACAAAGGGCTTTATTACAAAAAATAGAAAAAGCACACATGAGTTATCGAATATTGGTACTCTCCCCTTTACTGAGGAATTCAAAAAGAAATATTTTACACTTAATTTAGTTTGTTCTGCATCAAAATAATTCTAAACAGCAAGATCTTATAATAGGAAATAACTTAATACTCAAAACTCAAAATTTCTCAAATATGATTACAATTTCATCTAACATATAAATTTTAGTAGATAACTCCGGCCTGTATGATATGAATTTACAATAGTACTGGAGAATCCTAGGCCAGTAAAACTTAGAGAGTCTGTGCTCAGCAGATTAACATGTATTGGTCACAACGCAACGGAATAATCTTGTCTTTGCCATAGAATGTTCTAAATTAAAAGAGAACTAGTGCAAACAGAGTGTGTGTGTATGATTGTGTTTCCCAGAGGGAAATCAAACTCTAAAATAGAAAGTAAACAGAAAATGAACAGAAAGTATCTAGGAAATAAACAGAAAATATCTAGATAATAACAGAAAGTAATCTTGATAATAACAGAAATTAGACAGAAAGTATCTTTCAACAATATTAACACATTAGAAGGCGAAGGCTTCCCTCAACACTGTAGCTCGCTGACTCAAAATGATTTGGAGTGGACCAACCTGGAAGCTTCCTGGGACGCCGTACGGTCGTCTCGCGTACCGCCGCGGAACGCCTCCTTACTCCACTCGATCAGCTCCTACTGCTTGACCACGAACGGTGGTGAAATCTTCTACTGGACAGGTGGTGTGTTGGAGTCCTTCTGGAGTCCCTCGTAGACCGGCTTCTTCCACGAACGGTGGTGAGCCCCGGGTGATCGCGCACAGCAGCTCGCAGTGGTGACGACAATAGCCGACCGTAGATGCACGATATAACCTGAAACCCACGTTCCTTCGTGTTCAAATGTGTCTCGAGATGCCCGCCTTAGATAGACGCGGTGCAAAATCAAATCAGATATTTCGTTGGATCAAAACTGAAGTCACGGGTAAACACACTAACCTGGCTTTTGCACTGGTATACTTATTTCGCCTGTAACAGGGCAGCTTCGTTCTGGACAGCGTGCCTCGGTCGTTTTGTTCACACAAGAGAAACTGCGTATTTTTCTGCCGCCTGCGTCGATCTTAATTACGTGCCAACTATGTAAAGTAAATTCGGTTTTACGTCCGAAATCCAAATCCAATCCACAGGCTTCTCACTTGTATATATACTATCTTGTTTTGCATCTTCGAGTAGCGTTCTACTGAGACCTTGAACTTCCGGTTATCTCGAAAAATCCAGAACTAACTCTGCCATTTGCTTCGTAAAGTAGACCTTGTCGGCCTAGTAATACTGGTCACTGTCCTCTAGCCAGATTTGGTACATATCAGCCAGCATCCGGTGTTTACTCGAAGAAGTCCATACAAAAAAAAGAATTTCTCTGGAACTTTGACGTGATTTTTGCGTTATGTCAAAACCTTCCATGGTGTGACCATCGCAAGCGATTTCTAGATTTAAATTATTTTCGACATATCAAACGCTGCATTCTGTAATTATTATTTGTTAGCCAACTTAAAGATGCGACCTATTCTGGATTTTTAGACAAGCCGTTCCTCTTCCAAAGTTATTCATAGCCCGAAATATTCCTGGAACGTCAATTATTAATAGCAACACTAAGAAGCTCGCTACTTGCCGACAGATACCTCCACTTAGTTTCCACCTTTCTTCTAGTTCACGCCACTTGTAGCTAGCTGTCGCTACGTGGATTAACCATTTTATCTATTTTGAGACAGTAGATGAAAACTTTTCCCTTTCACTCGCAGAGGCCAATTCAACCATTATTTCTTGATTCTTAGATAGGCGAAATTATCAATCTGTCTTCAACAAGAAAAGCTTTCATTATTCCTTTAACGAAGAAAGTGGCGCACGCGCGGTGGAGTTCGGCGTTTTTTACAAACTCGGCGTCTGGTTTTCAGATACGGAGAAAACACAACTTGATCTAATAGAAAAGACGCTGCTCCTCGTCAGATGGCGTTGTACAATATATTCTATTATCGAGATCTATAACAAAATCTAACTTGGAGTATGATTTAACATGTTACAAACTAAGTATTAAAAAACCTTTTCGTGAACTGAAGACATTGAAGAAAAAAATTTTTTTTGTTTAATTATCTCTTTATGTGTCAAAACTATAGGGTTCCTTGTTTTACTACGTTACCTTAAAAATAATCACACAAATCAGTTCAGATATATCCAGAGGGTCGCGACTCGCGCACTGAGGGATCCGTACAAACTTAACTTTGCTGTTGGAAAACTGTATTCCCCATGCATCGAAATAGGCCGCAGTCAAACAAAAAAACAAACAGACAACGTACAGACATGATGTTATAATCTACTGTTTTCGGATTTTCACTTTCTTGTACTATAATAGATTGCTTCTTGCCAAATTTCATGATTCTAGAGTACCCTAGAGGTTTTGACTCCCTTGCGAGTTTCAATACTACGGCATAAACGGCCGTATCTTTTGATTACATTGACTTCGTTTTATTATATTTTTCACATATGCAAAGAACCTAAGTATTTTATATTCATTTAACTTAATAACCTACACGCGTAACTAAAAAAAGAACCTTGACAGACAGACAGACAGACAGACTGATGGAAAACGAAGTGATCCTATGAGGGTTCCTTTTTTCTTTTTGAGGTATGGAACCCTAAAAACAGTTGAATTAAGAACCTCCTCCTTTTTGAAGTTGGTTAAGAAAGTATTCAGTGTGTGTATGTGGATCTTAGTTTGCTTTTTTGTAATGCCTATAAACTGTAAATCTAAATCAAGAATTAACTTTACTAGCACTCTCGTTGTAGGTCGTAGCGCTACGTTTTCATTACACATCGTAGTGGTGCTACGCCATAGCGTCACGGCTCACTGGGCGTAACTCGTATCAGAATTATTATTATTTTTATTCCTGTATAACACCCCCTCGCTCCTTCTGCAGTCGGGGTAAAACGGTACAACTCCGAAGTAACAAACTGTTTACTAATAATACAAGTATCATTCTGACGTCACGATATTCGCCGACACCAGATAATGTGGCCCCGGGGTTAAGTGATAACGGTTGCAGCGTTATAAAAAAATTGTTTTAGTCAATGTATTTATTGTAGCACCTATCTAAGTACCTACGTCAATAGAAACTACGAATTAACCTACACAAAGGGTCAGGCAGGTCTCAGATCTAAGGGAAGTGAAAGAAAAGTAACCGTTCCGTATTGTTCTGTATTTAGTGAACGTCAAACTTTCCAAGTAACGTATACAGAATCATCATCATCATCAGCCTGGTGTTTGTCTACTGCTGGACATAGGCCTCTCCCAATGAACGCTACAAAGCCCGATCTTCGGCTCTTCTCATCCAGTTTCTACTTTCCGCCTTCCACAAGTCGTCACTCTAACTGGCTGGTGCGTCCTACACTACTTTTGCCAAGACGCGGTCTCCACTCAAGGATACAAATAACCCCAGCGGATATTCACCCTGTAACAAAAATGTGACCAGCCTATTGCCACTTCATTTCCTACACTACTTTGCCAAGATGCCTCACCTCTTTTATTACCACGTTAAAGAAACCAATAAATAGCTGTAAGGTTTGTTTTGTATGTACCCACACTCATGCCGCTATAGCGGAACATTCACACACAAACATACATACATAGACTGTTAAATTCATTACCCCTCCCTTGCTTCGCCGTAGGCGGGTATTAAGGAACTAATCACCGTAAAACTAGAAATTACATATCCGTCCCATTTTACAAAAGCTATCAACCGGTCCCGGAGTCCCGCACCGACGGCGACGGTTGGTCGTGTCTGTACCAGCTTATAGTTGCTGTAGTGTAATTGATGAATTATCTTACAACGACGCAATCAAATAGTACCAAATCAAAGTATTTATTCATGCGGGCCCCGAGAGGGGACTGAATGTTACCAGATACATATACTACTTATCTGTTTAAGACTAAGTCTCACAACAGTCGCCATAAGGTGCTTGAGTAGTTTGAATCCACTCTGTGGAGTTCAGGCATCTTTGTCACTAAAATATATAGTCATTAATTTTTATGATACTATATCTACGCCTTTTTAATCTAAACACTTTTCAGTAGAAAAACAGTTTTCAGTTTCACTTTTCTTTTCACTTTTTAGTATTGTCAAACAAGCTCATTATTGTAAAAGAAACATCAGATGTGCATGCTAACATGACGCGCGGCACGGTAAATTTAATGTTACTAATTGTCGCGAGTCATGTTATCGTGGAATATCTAATTTTTTTTATTGTGTTGATTGTTTTTTGTTTGTTTGTTTGCAATAAATACATTTTATTATTATTATTATTATTATTATTATTAGAAATTTGAATTAAATGAAAGTTGCATTCCAATAGATTGTTTCCAAGGTTACAAGATTGCGTTGTTAGATTATGTGCAAAGTGAGGCTTGGGTTGAGAGAAAACAAGAAATTTTGAGTCGGTATTTGCAAAATAGTGTCTCGGCGGCTACAGAGTAGTGTTTTATCATTATTTGTGATTTCAGAATGTTTAAATCACCTATATCTCTGCTGACTTTATTTGTATAAAAACACATCATTAAATTTGTGACATGTTATATCATGACTCCAAGTTAGATTTTTGTTATAGATCTCGATTAAATAAAATATTTTGGGTACAACGCCATCTGGCGAGGAGCAGCGTCTTTTCTATTAGATCAAGTTGTGTTTTCTCCGTATCTGAAAACCAGACGCCGAGTTTGTAAAAACGCCGAACTCCACCACGCGTGCGCCACTTTCTTCGTTGAAGGAATAATGAAAGCTTTTCTTGTTGAAGACAGATTGATAATTTAGCCTATCTAAGAATCAAGAAATAATGTTTGAATTTGCCTCTGTGAGTGAAAGGGAAAAGTTTTCATCTACTGTCTCAAAATAGATAATATGGTTAATCTACGCAGCGACAGCTAGCGACAAGAGGCGTGAACTATAAGGAAGGTGTAAACAAAGAGGTGGACTCTGTTGGCAAGTAGCAGGGCTTCTGAGTGTTGCTATTAATAATTGACGTTCCAGGAATATTTCGGGCTCTGGATAACTTTGGACGAGGAACGGGTTGTTTAAAAATCCAGAATAGGTCGCATCTTTAAGTTGGCTAACAAATAATAAATACAGAAGGCAGCGTTTGATATGTCGAAAATAATTTAAATCTAGAAATCGCTTGCGATGGTCACACCATGGAAGGTTTTGACATAATGTCTAAATCGCATGAAAGTTCCGGAGAGATTTTTTTTTTTTATATGAAATTTTTTGATGTAAACAAGGAACCTGATTGGTATGTACCAGAACTGGCTGGAGGACAGTGACCAGTATTGCTAGGCCGACAAGGTCTGCTTTACGAAGCAAGTTGCAGAGTTCTTTCTAGAGTTTTCTGGATACCAGAAGTTCGAGTTCTCAGTAGAATGCTACTCGAAGTGCAAACCAAAGTTCGTATATATACAAGAGAGAAGCCTGTGGATGGGATTTTGATTTCGGACGTGAAACTGAATTTAGTTTACATAGTTGGCACGTAATTAAGATCGTCGCAGGCAGCAGAAAAACACGCAGTTCTCTTGTGTGAACAAAACGACCGAGGCACGCTGTCCAGAACGAAGCTGCCCTGCTACAGGCGAAATAGGTATACGAGTGCAAAAGCCAGGTTAAATCGTGCATCTACGGTCGGCTATTGTCGTCACCACTGCGAGCTGCTGTGCGCGATCACCCGGGGCTCACCACCGTTCGTGGAAGAAGCCGGTCTACGAGGGACTCCAGAAGGACTCCAACGCACCACCTGTCCAGTAGAAGATACCAGGCACCGTTCGTTGAGAAGCAGTAGGAGCTGATCGAGTGGAGTAAGGAGGCGTTCCGCGGCGGCACGCGAGACTACGGTACGGCGTCCCAGGAAGCTTCCAGGTTGGTCCACTCCAAATCATTTTGAGTCAGCGAGCTACGGTAGTGAGGGAAGCCTTCGCCTTCTAACGTGCTAAGATACTGTTGAAAGATACTTTCTGTCTTATTTTCTGTCTTAGTTTCTGTTTACATTCTGTTTTAGAGTTTAATATCCCTCTGGGAAACACAATCTTACACACACACACACTCTGTTTGCACAAGTTCTCTTTTAATTTAGAACATTCTAAGGCAAAGACAAGATTATTCCGTTGCGTTGTGACCAATACATGTTAATTTCTTGATGACAGACTCTCTAAGTTTTTACTAGCCTAGGATACTGCTTTTCTATTGTAAATTCATATCATACAGGCCGAAGTTATGTACTAAAAATTATATGTTTGAGGAAATTGTAATCATATTTGAGAATTTTGAGTTTTGAGTATTAAGTTAGTAATATTTCCTATTATAAGATCTTGCTGTTTAGAATTATTTTGATGCAGAACAAACTAAATTAAGTGTAAAATATTTCTTTTTCAATTCCTCAGTAAAGGGGAGAGTACCAATATTTGATAACTCATGTGTGCTTTTTCTATTTTTTGTAATAAATCCCTTTGTTATTGAATTTACCATCTTGTTTTAATTCCTCGCCTTTACCTGAGAAGGAGGTCCGTTTCCTTAGCCGGGCAACGGTCTTTTCAAATTAAATTCCAGAATGATTTGTTCTTGTAGCTACGATAACCCTCCGGGTCTTTTGCAATCGGTATTACTGTCAGCGTTATTGGGTTTCCCAGTAACACGGACAGTTAATGTTGGGAGCAAGCAGTGTAATGTAAAGCGTTCTGCCCGCAGCTTCCCTAAAAAAACATCAATACAATCTTTATAAAGACAATTGTAGAATTCATGCAAATAAGTTTCATATTCAGTATATAACCTTGGAGAGTCTCCGTCAGCCAACTTTCAGAGTGTATAGGAACTGAAGCATCTACAGCAACGCTTCTGGTTGGGTTTAACTACACTGGCCTTCAAACCTTATAGAGGTTTTATTAAATTGCTTGGCTCCTACTCATTGGATTCAGATAACAAGATATAATAAGTCAAAACCTATATTGCCACCTATATAACCATATAGTTGAAAACTAAACTATCCAACAATGAAAATCACATCGCAATCAGTAGTTTAACGTAATGCGCGAACAGACGGACATTAAGAGTGTGGTACTAAGTTTTGAGGGCCAGTGTATATGCACATTATCTTTCCAAGAAGACTCTAACTCCATGGCAAACGGGGTTGGGTGCAGGTGTACGGAGTAGCCTGCAGCAACTTCTGTCTATTGCAACCGCTGGGGAACTATCACTTTGATAAGCTATAGTAATGATACTTGTATTTATATCATGTAAGTAATTTTATACAGTTTATCGTGAACAAAGTATTCTATATTCATCTAGTATATTAAAAACTAATGAAAAAGTTTTGCAATAACGCTCTTAATGCTTTTTGACAGACTTGTTATTATTTCGTTTCCGCGGCAACCGTTTTTTACATTGATTAATCATAATTTTCAAGTTATCCCGTGGAAAAAAAACTTTACCATATTTCGGGATGAAAAGTATCCTACGTTGGTTTATATATTGTACAGTACCTACTTATAAAGTTTCATCAAAATCAGATCAGCTGTTTTGACGTGAAAGCTCCCGAAACAATGAAACAAATAAACAAACAGACAATGTTTCACTTTTATATATTGTTTTGGATGATATTTTTTGTTTTAGATCGTTTTAGGAGCGGTGACAACACCTCCTTTGCCATGGAAGCGTCATAAATATATATCAGTTCAATTAAAAGCCTATTTTAGGTCCCCCACTCGATAGGAATTGATGATTTGTATATTGTTTACCGGAGCAATCTAGCATTAGTCTATACACTGCTAGATAGGTAGGTTTCTCCTAATTCACGCTACTGAGCTCAGTCTTCAGCTCTCCGCATCCATTTTCTACAAGTCATTTTTCACAGGTAGTCACTTCACCTGGCCACAGGACGTCTTACGCTACGTTTGCCTAGACGTGGTCTCCACTCAAGAACTCGTTTACCCCAACTGTTATCGATTCTTTGGGAAATGTGACCGGCCCACTGCCACTTTAACTTGCTTATCCTTAGAGCTATGTCGGTAACCTTGGGTCTCTGTCTTAATGTGGACTTGCTTTCGCCCGCGACTTCGTCCTCGCGTACTATATCGGAATATCTGACGCCCAACACATGTCGTGGTGCTACTCAATGAACCTCTACTTTAATTCGCAAATCACAACTTTATTAATATAGTTGGCATAATATCAGCCTTCACAGTTTCGTTATTCCGTCACACACTCATCGATGTTAAATTTATAAAGTACTAGATTTCGGCCGCAAATTCGTCCGCGCAGACTTTGGTTTATCGCGAAAAAAGTTGGCGGCGCTTACTATCACGTGAACGAAGGCACACTGACAAGACACCTGTTTGTCAAGACATACATTATTATAAAAAAATAATAAGAGCATTGCCTTCTAAACAATATCACACGTTTCTAATACTGGGTTCGGTCCTAGGCTCCACACCAATGGTTTTTTTATGTTATACGCGGTTTTTCATCGCCCCATGCTTTGGAGGGCACGTTAAGCTGTTGGTCCCGGCTTTTATTGATTGTAAGCAGTCAATAAGACATGTCAGAGACTATCGGGCGGTCTGAAAAACTCTGGCATCAGACGCTAGCACTACCTCATACGACAAAGGGTCATACCCTAGGGTAAGGCTGAGGCACACCCTATTCTCTAAAAAAATAGTTTTGGAAATCGATCCACAATTGCCGGAGATATCGCGTAACATACACACAAAAAAAGGGTCGAATTGAGAACCTTCTATTGAAATAAAAAAAAACTAACAAAAAATGAACAACGTTTTGTATTAATTAGTGAGCTTGTGCCTAACAAACACATAAACGATAAATTATTCGCTAAAACAATAATCAGCTCAGTAGATAAGTAAAGCAGTTGTAACCATGCCAGAAAAAGTGGTCATATCGCCAGAGAATGAACTTTATCCGATAACCTCTGATAGAGAGGATTTAACGTAACAGCGATGGACAATGGCTTGTTGTTAAAATAGCACATCAACATGTTCACGTAGCGATAAGTCTACTATTGTTGACATTCGATAATTGCACACGAAGCATGATGAGGAAGTTCTGTGAGGCTACTTGTTCACAGTGGTGCAGATTTGTTTGAAACCGGCCAAGTGCGAGTTGGACACGAGACTCAGGATTCCGTAGCCGTGCCAACAACAAAGACTTACAATGAAAACCGCATTGCAACCGATCTAATTTTGACTTGTTTAATAGGAGATGGTTATATGTTCCACAGTATGTATATACTGTTTTTTTTATATGGTATACACTCCAAGTGGTATCAAAAGTAATTCAGTATTTTTTCAAGAATAATTAGTTTTTGTAGTAAATCCATTTGATTTTGTGTTTTATTGCCTCAAATCTATAGGATTTCTAAACCGATTTGGATGGTTGGTATTTTATTCAAAAGGGTATACTTTCAATGTAGTCCCATACACTTCATCAAAAAATGATTCTGTAGTTTTTGTTAGAAAAAAAATTTATTTCCTAGTTTATGTTCTCTAATATCTTGAGGTTTTTGAATTGAATTAGATGATTGAGACCTTGAGTGTGGTTCTGTATAAATTGTGTCAAAATTGGATCAGTAGTTTTTTAAATATTAGTCAATCCATTTTTTGGTCCATGGTATTTTGTACAGCACTTGTACAAAATACCATGCTCGGTAATGCGTTATGCTCGTTATACTCGGGCATTGTGCCCTCATAAGCACAGAGCGATGAAATACCGCACATAACTTTAATTGACGTGGAGCAGAGGATTGAACCCGGTATCGTTGGATTCTAGTAAATGGTTCGGCCAGTACCTATCACTCTGACTGAATTATACAGACCTCTTAGTCTTATGAGTATCCCACACTCACTTTGCCGTTTGTAAGGTTCCATATGTCTGAATGTAAACAAAAAACCCTTACAGGATCACTCGTGTGTTTGTCTATCTGCCTCTCCGTCTATTTATCCGTCTGTCAGAGCCAATTTTCTTCAAAACTATGGGACCGATTAATCAAGTGCGGTGTGTACAGTCCGAAGTTCGTTACGAATATGCTTCAGTCAACATCGCGGATTGTACCGATATCGTTTCATTCCTCACATGGAAATACTTCCAGGAAATGTATACTAACCCACTTATATAACATCAAAATCCGTTCACATTTACGAACGTAGCTAACAAACATACTTACACACATAATTTTGCAATTATAGTAGTGATAAAGACTTATCAAACTATAATATAGGTAGTTAGGTATATTATCCATACATATATTTAACGGAGAGCCATTGATTATAATTATTCTGAAAGTAACCAGAGACCCGTGTCATCATGTGTCCTGCACGTCGCGTTCTTGTTCTGTTAAGTGTATTAGGTTTTGTTGTCGGTATAGTAAATGGCTATAACTTTAATAAGCCCACAACAGATAGCAAGTTGGAATTAGAAGATTATATCAATAAAATATTAATTAAGTGGGAAAGTAAGTTTTTAGACAAAATTATAACGTACATTGATAGCAAAACAGAAACAGTTAACAACAAAATAATACAAACATTGAATTTATCAAATCAGAATATTGAAAAAAAAATAGATGAAACAATTCGAGCAAATGAATCAAACAATAAAAAATATCACATGTTAGAAGTGAAAATATTAGAAACAATGAACACACTGGACAGTGTGAAGAAGGAACTTCTCGAAATAAACCGGACACTAACTAGTAAGTTGAACAATTAATAATTTATTGATTTAATTACTAATTAATGAGGTACTTTATCTCTTATAGCCAGACGTGTTTTACCTGACTTAAAATAAAAGAGGTGTCTCAAAGTGATGTGTATGATGTAATGTAGTTGAAAATTCGTAATATTCAATAAGAAAATGACAACTTTAAAGGAGACTGGCGAGTTCAAGCATAGCCGAAATTAAAATTATCGTGTTACTAAACTAGTATATAAACAAAACTCAGCTAAACGAAGTAATTAAATATAAAAAAACATAGGGAATTTTGAAATAAAAAGCTGTAGAAACACATTTATTAGTGTACTTATTACTTACTTCAAAAAACAAATATATTTGAGTAACTAGAATTTAGTAAGTTGAACTACTTTTATTGAACTATTTACTAAATACTCTATAGATTCCAAGTATTTCCGGCATTATAAAAGTTAAATAAAGCCAGGTACTCAAAAGACGCATCTTATAGTAGAGGTCATCGGGACGCATTGCTAGTTGCCATTTTGAATTATCTCTGGAGATAGTTCAACTAATGAAAGTAGAAAAAAAAACAACGTGGACTAAAATTTGATAAGACAATATAACAGAACAATAAAAAGCGTTTTCATATTGAAGGCATCATTCCATAGGGGCATATGTACAAATGTACATTTTTAGTTGCGTCATTAAAATCTAGAGCTCCGGTTCCATAGACGGGTAAAATACACATATTTTTAGGTATCCTATTTCTTCTTATCCTTATCCTATCTTTTCTTTATATTCATGCAAACCAACAGGCGTACAAACGAACATGTCAGGGCGCACGGAAGTTTTTTGTTTTGAAACGTCTACGCCACGTACAATTTGATACAGTTTTGGAACCCTAACGTTTGCTCTGTGCTTGAATTTATAGTACCGTAGTGAGCTCCTGAACTTCTTTTTTCGATCAGTGTGCAAAATTCTTATTTAGGTACGGACTTTCAGGGCGCAACTTTCAGGAATCAACTAAAGAAAATTTTATAGTGAATAAGTATAAAAATTGGCTCAAAAATCAGACCATTTAAGCAAAACTACTATTAGCTACTGTTGGTAACACGAATGATATTTCTAGATATTTCTTGCGGCAAGCTGCCTCCCCTTCCACATGGGTCTTTTGAGCTGCTCAACGGCACCACAAACCTCGGCAGCGTGGTCCAGTACTCATGTGCCACTAACTACCGGCTGGTGGGGCCCACTCAGAGGATGTGCGCCGAGGACTTCCAGTGGAGCGAGACTGCGCCGTCATGTGAAGGTACTGACTGGACTGGGCGGTTGTTTGAACTTTTGAATACTCTCGTACACAACGAAGAACGTGACTCAACTCTGAATTGCCACATTTCCTTTTTATTCTCAAAGTATAAATATAGTGTATCTATTTTATTGATTAGGTCTAATGATAATATTGAAAAAAAAACCTTGTTTATGATACGTTTGTGGTTATTGACTTGTACCTAGTGCTATAATAATATTGTGTTGCATATTTATACAAATAACTCGCCTCGGCTTTGAATGGGTAGCAGTCAAACAAAACTAAGAACCATCTCAACAACTGCAGTTTTTTCGCATTGCAATCGGTCCACCCGTTTGAGAGTTTTGTTGCCACAAACTTGTAACTTCTATTTTAGCATTGGGTTTGGAGGAAACATTACATTTCTATCAAAGTCTTGTTCCTAATTGTTCACAATTTCTGCTGCTTTGCAACATCTCTGCTCACATCTCATGCAACACGACTGCACGACACATGGCCGATCCATAGTACTATTATTTAGTATATATGTGTGACAGAAGTTGAAACATCGACACGAAGATGTAGAATTTATTAAATCCATAAGGTCTTTTAAGAATGTTACTCAAAGAATGTCCTGTGTTTGATTAGTTTGCCTTTTGTGAAGGGTAAAGCTTGAAAGAGACAACTTTATCTACAGATTACAGTATTTTCAATTAATATGGGTACGTCTAAATTATATTGATGTTTAAGCAAAGATTTTGAATTATACTTACTATGTTCTTCCTCTACGTTTAAGTTAGAAATAACTTTTAAACAAAATGTACGAAACAAAACGAACGAAAGAATACAAACTGACCTATAATCAACTTGTAACCAAAGTTAAATAAAATTTGTTCATGGAAGATAACTTTTAAAGAACATTTGAGTATATGAAACTGTAGAATCTAAAACTATAGTTTTTAGAATTTTTGGCGGTCTGTATGTGACTTCATCACGCAAAAACCACTGGATGCACTTAGATACCATTTACTGAAACCGTTTACTTTTGTTTGTATTCCGTAGAGTCTTGCAGATATTTCTATTTTTGTTTTATCAAAACTTGTTCATCAGAAAAGGAGTTACAGTCATTTTTATTTTTAGTTGCGCCCCAGAATATGTAATATGTAGATACTACCTAAGCAGCACATTAGGTTAGTAAATCAAATAATTATGTCCTATCCACGTAGTAAAATGGTAAATGAAAAATTTGTTATATGCTATAACATAAAATAACTCGTGATATAATCGCTTACACGCATACTTGTTACACGGATCCCCAACGCCATATAGTTTCATATTTGTGTACTAAAAATCCAAGAAATAAGTTTATGTAGATACAGCTAAAAGTATATATACGTAAATAAATTACAACTTACAAGCATATTAAAAAAAATACCGACTGAGGGTTATTTATGTGTTTGGGTTGTATGTATTTATGTTTGTTTGTACGTTTCTTAGGCGCATCCTACAGCCTAAATGACTTGATGTATTTTGATAAATGAGGTATCATTGGATTTGTGTTGATCACCAAAATGCTATACGGTATATGTCAAGAAAACCAAAATAGCGGCTTACAGCTGTTTACAACTGACAGCTGCCATATTGTATATCCGACGGAACATAAAATTACCAAAACCTATCAAGTGAGACGTCAAAATACATGTCATTAAAATAACATTTCAGAAATATTTACTCGTTTTAACGAAACAGTAGTGATAAAGCTTCTTAAAAAAAATATTTGATTATTTAAGTTAATGTATAAATACAATACTCTAATGTTGCAATTGCAAATATTGATGTCAAGTAAAATATGTTAGTAAAAAAGAGACATTAAATTTATATAAATACTAGCTGCACCCCGCTGTTTCACCTGCGTCTCTCAGGAACTAGGATAATAAAAAGTAGCCTATGTGTTTATCCATATTATAGGCTAC
The DNA here is from genome assembly GCA_946251855.1 of Alsophila aescularia. Taxonomy (NCBI): domain Eukaryota; kingdom Metazoa; phylum Arthropoda; class Insecta; order Lepidoptera; family Geometridae; genus Alsophila; species Alsophila aescularia. The sequence continues at coordinate 63,324,352 of OX276374.1, forward strand.
ATCCGTACCAAATTTCATCGAAATCTGTTTATCCGTACAAGCGTGAAGAAGAAACAAACATACACACATACATACCCACTCTTATCTACCTCTTAAATACCTGTGCCTGTTACTCCTTCTCTGATTCACCAGTTTTGATGAAACAGAAAGAAAAACCTCCATAAGATTCCAAAGAATACAGTTCAATAAACATTATCAAAATCCATGCAGTGGTCTTTGCACAATGAAGTTACATACAGACAGACAAAAATTCTTAAAACTATGTATAGTTTTGGATTCTACTAGTTTCAAATACCTACCTACTTAAATTAAAATGTTCTTTCTAAATGTTCTTCCATGAACAAATTTTATTTCAGCTTGGTAACAGTTTTATAATACAACTAGCTGCACCATCTTCCCACGCCTTCCCACGCGTGGACATTTCTCCAGCTTATAAGTACTCAATGTGCTGTTCTAATACCTTAAATACCAATATATCAATATTTGATCAAAATTTCTTCAGCCGTCTAAAAGATTTTTGTCGATTTCATGGTTTCTACTTATCGGATCTAGATACCAATTACAACAGTTTTTGAAGTATACCTTGATCTATCCCAGTGAAAACCGCATCGCAATCGATTCAGTAGTTTTTACGTGATGCGCAAACAAACAAACACATAGACAGACATGTTTTAAATATATGTTATATATTGTTCAGTAGCTTATTTTAAGTACCCAAGACCATTTTTTTAAATCTTCTTTGTGCAGACTTTTCTTCACTTATTGTTTTAATACATATATAAAGATATTTATGATATCAAAATTAATATAACTTTGGACCCATATCCCGCAGGAACCCTTTCTTGTTTTCGGAATAAAATGTATTCTTAATTTAAACACATCATTTAAACAATGACTGTGCAAAATTGCATCAAAATCCATGCAGTAGCTTCAGCGTGGTACTGTTCTATTCAATAACTTTCAAACCTTATCCTGCGGGAACCCTTTAACTTTTAGGGATGAAAAGTATCCTATGTCCTATGGCGTGATGCGCGGCCAAGATACAGACAGACAGACAATAATAAGAATAAAAACAGTTTTGGCTTCAGTATCGAATATAGAGTAAACTCAAAAAAAAAAAAACTTCTATGTACAGAATTGGACCTGTTACAGTTTAATTATAAGAATAGTTATAAGTATAGTTATAGATGCATGATACTCGTATATATAGATTCAAGAATAAACTACAGAAGCCTGACAGGCGTGGTTCTCTTCGTTAGTGGGCCTCTGGTTGGAGGACCCCCTCCAACCAGAGGCCCACCAACACACCCCGTTGGTGGTGTTAACGAGAGGTTTGGGGAGACGGGTGCAAAACTTGAACGTGGAGAAATCCTCGGGGCGCAGCTAGTTCACAATACACTAGGTAGTTTGGTTTGATTTGATCGTACGTCGTGGAACCGACTGACCAACTCGCTTTACAAATGAGTATGACGAGAAATTAATGCCATTTCTAGTGGACTGCGGCAAGCTGCCTCTCCTCCCGCACGGGTCGGCTGAGCTGCTCAATGGAACCACGCACCTCGGCAGCGTGGTGCAGTACTCGTGCGCTACTAACTACCGGCTGGTGGGGCCCGCTCGGAGGACGTGCGCTGAGGACTTCCAGTGGAGCGAGACTGCACCGACATGCGAAGGTATCTAGGAATCATAAAGAACAGTTTCATATTTGCTACATATATGAAAGTGAAGATAAAAAAAATGTTAACTTATGAGAGGTCTCGTTGAATAGGTATTTTAATAGTAGATTCTTGCATCGAGTTGAAAGTGACTTCTTGCTGCACGGAATGATAGATTCGGCTCTAAACAACACGATTGCAGATAGAAGTCACTCGAACGAGTGTCAAAATTTAAGTCTCGTTCCACTACAACGAAAACACAACAAGAGTTTAATCTATCTCATGCAAAAAGACTTTTTAATTCGCGCATATTTCATCAAGCTCATATATAAAAAAGACTTTTTAATTCGCGCATATTTCATCAAGCTCATATATAAAAATACTTTTTATTTCGCGCATATTTCATCAAGGTCATATATAAAAAACTTAATGGCTAGTGGGTACATTCTATTTTAAAGTCTTTATTTAGACGTATGCATTGTTTTTCAACACTAGCTGCGCCCCGCGGTTTCACCCGCGTGAGTGATGATGATGATCATAATGAAAAGTATTCAATGTATTATTCCAGGGTATACCCTATCTCCATTCCTAATTTCATCAAAATCCGTTCAGCTTTTGAGTGGGAAGGAGTAACAAATATATGCAAATATATGTTTTGATCTGACAAAACTAATCACACTTTTTCTGTAGCCTCGCACTAAGTTAAACAAATAAAAACAAAACTAGGATACAACCGAAAATTTCAAAAATGACTGTGCGGTAATGGATTTCCTTATTTACTTTCTTCACTGTTTTTATTATGAATATAAACAAGGTGCTTTCTGCTTATGGTTTATGTGAACATTTGTGCTATTACTTTGCAGTGGGAAGAAAATTATTTTTTACGTTTCTTTCATATTGTTGTTCGGCTCTAAATTGACCTTTTGGCTTGAATTCTATGTTGAGGACAAGCACAATGTACCTAGCTGCGTCCATCCTCACTCCTGCGGTACTTCTCCTGTCGGCTGACGTGTATTCGTTTATTTGTTTTTAATAGGGATGTGACAAATCTGATCAATAATAGATTTATACTCGTTTCTTATAAATCTTTTTAGAAATAAAACTTGGCAAGTGCGTGTCGGACACATATTAAGGGTTCCGTATCCAGGATTCTAAGCAACCTTATTATGACAAGTGCTGTACAATATACCATGGCACAAAAAATTGACTTCAAATGGATTAACATCATAATAACTAAAAAAAAACTGCTTAACCAATTTTGATGAATTTTACATGGGACAGCACTGAAAGTCTACCCTTATAAATAAATTAACAACCAACCAAATCGGTTTGGAAATCTTAGAAATTTGAGGCAATATAAACACAAAATCAAAAAAAAACTAAAAATTCTATTTATACTCGAAAAAACATTAAACGAATTTTGATACAATTTTTATGTGACCACTTGTAAAGTATACACTATAAAACAAAAATATTTTTTTCAAAATCGGTCTTCAGTTGACGGAGACATCGGTGTACATAAATTAAAAAAACGTACATGTAATCAAACATATATCCGTCTCCTTTTGTGAAGTCGATTAAAAACCGCATTGTTATCAGTCCAGTAGTTTTTCCGTGATACGGCAACAACAAAAAAACTTCTGATTCTGTCTCTCAGTACCTATGGAAATTGTTCAGATTGACGAGCCACGGACCTTACTACCACGTAACTTCTCAACCTCACTCAACTTAAAAGTATTCGTCCAATTTATGTTTTAAGACCAATCATTCATTTTTTTATTATAATTTAATAAGGGAAGCATCAATGGATAAGGCCCCGCCACCGCCATTATCAGTGATCTCGTCTCCGTACGGGCCAACCTCCTATGCTTTCTTATTGAGATTTTGTAAGATCAATTTACATTAATTAATCGTCCATTGTCACTAGTATGTCTTAGGTATGTCGCAAAAACAAAGAGGGACAAGAGGGCATAATTTTTTATCAAAATGTAATGTACGTAAGTTTGTCAACACATTCAAGGAAACTTTACTTTAAAATATAATTATAAAATCCAAATCCTCGCTGTTCAAAACAGATGCGACTCAATAAAACGCATTTTACCTGTTTGAACCACATACTTCATCGCCTATGTGTTTTCATTTCGGAATTTTCCCAAACCTCCCAGATTTAGGAAAATTCCTATTCCCCAAAACTATTGTAACCGAAACCTATTTATTATACTAGATTATATAATATGAACTAAATTCCTTATAGCCGGGCTGTGATCGTCAAGGATGCTCCATACGTTATCCATATAACCCTTTGGTCCTTTTAGAGGTACGTATTGAGATATAATAGTTCCTTTATATATAATTTTATAGTCAATTTTAAATTAGGTTAAGCTGAAATCAGTACAATTTCAAGATAGGTACTTTAACTGCCAGATAAGTTAATCATGAAACACATCTAACACAGAGATATATTGAGATCTGTACCCAAGGTACTTGCAACATCAAACAATGTACAAGGGTACAAAATATTTGAATCGAAAATTTAATAAAATAATAATAAATAACTTTGACATAGCATGTACTTGCTAGTACATAACTAGATCAGTGAATAAAATGAACCTGCCAAAGTAGGCATAAATGTTGTACAGTGTACAAACAATGTATATGGTAAAGTAACTCCTGACATGAAGTATACTGTAAATTGTACTAGGTACAAATAATATAAATAATAGATTTTATTCAAAATCTATCGAATAGCTTTGAGTTAGTGCGTACTTGATAGTACGTTAACTAAATTAGTGAATAAAGTGAATCTACCAAAGTAGGTATAGGTAAATGTTGTACTGCGTACAAACAATGCTTTGATCCAAATTAAACCCATCCACAATATTTGATGGTGATATAATTACTCACAAGTGAATACTCATCAATGAAATTACTTGTTCAAGTATATTTATCCTTAAATAAGGAATGTGAGTATTAGGTAAGTAAGTGTACATTTACTCAGGCTACTATATTAGTAAACCTAGTTCATCCAACTTAGTTTTGTTGAATATTATAATATTTAGACAGGTAATGTTAATTGCAAGAACTGTCGACCTAACTCCCAATAGAATCCGACAAGGAAAGCTAAGCCAAAGGTTGAATCAAAATTGAAACAACAGCAAAATTAGTCGTGCAATCTCAATAACCTACTCCTGCTGACCAAAGACCAAACAGGGATCCAGCATTAAGAAGCATTCCCAATTTCCTCTCCACCGGACTGTAATTAGGTATCGAAAGCCTGTTCAGATGTTTGCAAAACGACACTGCCAAATACCATAATAGGTATATGTTTATAGATAAATATGAAAAGCTTTGCATGAGCCAAGCTCGCCAACATAGCAGCCAGGTCCTTTTTTCATACTTCAAAGGTTCAAAGTAGATATTAATTTCTTAAACTTGCACTTAGGCCAAACAAGGTAACTTCATTGACTAATGAATGACTTGGGTTCAGTTATAAGAAATACCTATTTAATTTGAATCAAACCAACAACATCTATATTGGAATACTAGGTATTCCGTTAAGTACTCAAAACATGTATCTACCAGTCAGTTCAATAGTCAAGTTATATTAGATCCGAGATCACGGAATAAAACGCCTGTAGGTACAAACGATGTGTTAGAATTTCATTTTAAAACTCCAAATAATAAACCTAATTGCAATTCTATTTTGTATTACCTCTGTAATTCGTTAATAAATTGTCAACATACTTTTAATCATGAAGATCAAAGGACCTAAATAAATGTATGATAGGTACAACTTAGTTTCATTAACGCCTACATAAGTCATATATGCAAAAAGAGAACATTAGTTCACGCAATGGAAGTGTTTATTTTAGGCATTTACGCATCTATCTCTATAACCTGAAGAATAGACTGTTATACCTAATGTTAAATGAGTATATCTATAATATTATATAAATAATAATATATTGTTTTCGGGACAATTCTACACCCAGTCCCAAACCAGGACATCCCGCACCATGGGCACCGGACAACGGACAAACGCACACCAATACGAAAATTACACCATGACCAGGAAACCAACACTTGCGCTCATCACACAAATGATTGATCCCTGCAGGATTCGAACCCGCGACCGTTCTACTTCGCGCACAGGGTCTCCAGTCACTAGACCAACCATCCGTCTACCGGTTGGCTTGTCTACGTAATAGGCTATCATTCCTAATGTTAAATAAGTGTATCTATAATATTAAATAAATACTATTCGGGACCATGTCACACCAATTACCTAGTCCAACCAGGACACCCTGCACTATGGGCACCAGATAACGGATAAACACATAAATACGAACATCGCCTCCATGACTCGGAAACAAACACCTCCCATCACACAAAAGACTGCACCTTGCAGGACTCGAACCCGCGACCGCTCGATTTCGCCCCCAGGGTCTCCAGTTACTAGACCAACCATCCGTCTACCGGTTGGCTTGTCTACGTAATAGACTGTCATTGCTAATGTTAAATAAGTGTATCTATAATATTAAATAAATACTATTCGGGACCATTTCACACTAATTACCTAGTCCAACCAGGACACCCTGCACTATGGGCTCCAGACAACGAATAAACACATAAATACGAACATCGCCTCCATGACTCGGAAACAAATACCTCCCATCACACAAAAGACCGCACCCTGCAGGACTCGAACCCGCGACCGCTCGATTTCGCCCCCAGGGTCTCCAGTTACTAGACCAACCATCCGTCTACCGGTTGGCTTGTCTACGTAATAGACTGTCATTGCTAATGTTAAATAAGTGTATCTATAATATTAAATAAATACTATTCGGGACCATTTCACACTAATTACCTAGTCCAACCAGGACACCCTGCACTATGGGCTCCAGACAACGAATAAACACATAAATACGAACATCGCCTCCATGACTCGGAAACAAATACCTCCCATCACACAAAAGACCGCACCCTGCAGGACTCGAACCCGCGACCGCTCGATTTCGCCCCCAGGGTCTCCAGTTACTAGACCAACCATCCGTCTACCGGTTGGCTTGTCTACGTAATAGACTGTCATTGCTAATGTTAAATAAGTGTATCTATAATATTAAATAAATACTATTCGGGACCATTTCACACTAATTACCTAGTCCAACCAGGACACCCTGCACTGTGGGCTCCAGACAACGAATAAACACATAAATACGAACATCGCCTCCATGACTCGGAAACAAACATTTCCCATCACACAAAAGACTGCACCTTGCAGGATTCGAACCCGCGACACTATGATTTCGCTCCCAGGGTTCTCCAGTTACTAGACCAACCGATCTAGATCTACTTATATGTGTCTCTTGTGGCTATTCATCTCCACATGCATTGAAAGCACTTCAATGCTGAAGTCCCAGCTGCCACCATTCACCAGCAGTCGCCAGTAGATTCAGATATCCCGTCAACCTCCGACACCAGAGGTCAACACCAACACACACGACAACAAACATCTATTTCTCTTCGATCAGTTCAGTAGCCATGTTTACATACATAAATACAATATCTCATAAAATGTCTATACGACATCAAAGACAAATTTCATCCCATTTTGACACTTGCTAATAATAAATATTTTAGGACAAATCCACACCAACTGCCCTGCCTAATCTAGGTCATCTAGTGCCACGGCACCAGATAACGGATAACCATACCTAGACAAAAATATCACATCCATGTCCCGGAAACACGTACTTCCGCTCTTCACACATGCCACTGAATTCTGTAGGACTCCAACCCGCAACCGTCCAACCGGTTGTTATAGACTACTCATAATTCGGTTGACGCCAACTCTAAACTTACAGAACAAGACTGGACTTATTAAATTATAGTTCAACGTATAATTTTTCGCCCTCAACTGATTAAAAATACCGCAGGAATTGAACCCGCTCCAAAGGCCTTCTAACCCATGACGCCTTAGTGTGATAAATAAATGACGAAACTAACAAACTTCTACCTATATAGAATCAGAGAAAGCTACCTAGGTATACACATTTATAGTCGGGTTGACGCCTACATAAAGAGCTAAAAGCATAAATGGACATACCTACCTATAATTTGCGCCCTCAACTGTTTAAAGATTCCACAGGAATTGAACCTGCATAAAAGGTTTTGTTCTATTGATTTAGTATGACTAATAAAAACAAATTAACAAGTTTATACGTATAGATATATAATCAATAAAAGTAACATAGACCTATACCACAGAATAAATCATAGTGCATGTACCTATACTCTTTGGATCGACGCCCTCACGGAAATCTGTTGCAATGAAATAGTTTTATCACACCTTTATCTACACATAATACCTACCTAGTTACGATGTTGAAAGCAAAACAATGTTTAATTTTCGTCCTTTCTTTAAACACCCTGAAGGATAAGTAATTTGTTATAATTTACGACTTGCTCTATACTGATTCATGATTCTGCAGGAATTGAACCTGCTCCAAATGCAGTCTAACCCATGATGCTTTAGTGTGACAAATAAATAAATAAACTAACACACTTCTACCTATATGGTGAAATTTTATTATGCTTATCTAGGAGATCTAGATCTAGATCTAGATCTAGATCTAATACCTAAACCGTGTTGTTTATCAATAAGTTTAATAGTCATGTCGAAATATCTAAGTAAAAATCGTATTCCCAAAACGTCTGTAAAATAATGTAGGTATTAAGGTTTTATCTTGTTTTGATATTATTTGCTCTCCACTGATTAATAATCCCACAGGAATTGAACCTGACTCAAAGGCTTATTCTAAGCCTATGCACTAGTGTGTCAAATACATAGCGATTATTATAACTGAAAGTGACCAGCACTAACTACCTCATAACTAATAATCAATACCTACTTAAGTATATTATATCTTTTGATATGAAAATTTCAGCACGTAAGTATACATATTTATTTATTAAAAGAACCTATGTAATCCTATTTTTAGTCTTGTTGACGTAACCCTGTACACAATTTACACGACCATTCTTTCCCAAAATCTAGTGAAGTGACTTTGAATAATAATAAAACAATTATTACCTAATAATCACAATTTAAATTTAATATTACACATCACAACCTAACCATTACTAATCATTTATGTATCTTCAAGGGCCTATAAAAAAAATATCCAATACTAGTTAACTAACCAAAAAGTTTAAAAATTTCCCGGTTAAAATGACCTTAAAGTTCACGAATGAAACGCTTGCGTGTTTCAGGTACTTGCAACGCCATCTAGTTCAATTTGGTGAACCATACAAGACAATGTCACTTTAGTAAAGGCAAAGACAATGCAAGCTTTGTCTATTCGTTATAGATTTACTCTTGGAACAAGGAGAAGCAATTAAAGTGTCAATACGCTTTAAAATTACATTATTTCTCAAATGCCTTTCTAAATACAAAAAGGAAATTTACGGAATAATCATAAGTTTCATATAAATACCTACCTGCCTACAATGACTGATTTATCAAATTGGATACCTACTCACATCAATACTTTAGCTTGAAGTCATATTGGGCCTAGATTATTATTTTTTTATTGTTTTTTTTTTGTAATATAAAAGTGGGTTCATAATTTACGATCAGGAATTAGATAGGTACGTCAAGTAAAATTATATACCTACTTTGTCTTATATTAAATCCATTTAGCATTTTATATAACCTAGGTACCGATAAATAGGTACACTTTATGTAAATAAAAAAAAAAAACCTGAATTACCATAAAATACACCAGTTATCACCAACATTCTACCTCACTTCAATGGACCTTCTTGGAAACAAGTAAGTTTCTTTAAAAATCCCTGAAGGTACTCATACAGGTACAAAGACACTTTAATTACCGTACCCTAATATTTTCTAGCATGAATCCAAAACCTATAAAAATAAAATTCGTTCAAGATAAACAAGACAATATCGCACAGCAATGTATATTAGACATAGACCCATCAACGTACCTACCTATAACCTAATAGTGTCTAGCATGAATCCTAAACCCTAAAAGCCTATGAAAATATTGAAATTCATTCAAGATCGCACAGCATTTTAAAAAATCCTAACCACAAAAAACCCAATACCAGCCGAAATCTGTCCAATAACTAGATAATGTCTGCATGTTATGGAATTACTTAGGTACCTAGGTACTTGGACAAAATATAAAGTATCAACCCAAGCGAACATTAATTAAATATTTATTCAGATTCTTGGACAAAAATTTGCTGGTAGTGATGTCTTTATTCCTAACCCTTTTGAGAAAAACCACTCTACTTACGTGCCTCGAAGAATAAACCTTACTCAATTATTCACAGACACAATCACAAACAGGCCATAGAAGTCACTGAAATTAAATAAAACTTGAACTGAAGCTACACCTATATAAAACAAACTACGGTTTATGGTATATTACGAAACATCTGATTTTATTTTATTGCGACACTTTAAACTAGACTCTAGTAATCTTATAACAGAAGATTAACAAATACGCGCCCTATCAGATGTTTTAAACTTAAGTAGGTAGGTATATTCCGATCAGCAGTGGCGGTAGTCGCTTAAAGTCCAGCTGTTAAATTCGCGTAGCTACGGTAGATGCCCTATACTAAGGACCCGGGAACCAGCCATGTGATTCCTGAACAAGGTCAATGAACTTTCAGGCACAACCGACTTTTTACAGTCAGCTGGAACCTTCCAGTTCTGGGAAGAGCCAGCAGTCTTACGACCAGCTGTTTACAACTCGACCCGATGTGTGCTTAGGGCCCATTGACCTTTCGGACAACGGGTGGAAACCCTGAGACTTGATATAGATGGCAAACCATTACTTGATTTTCGACCACCCCGTACGCGCACTTGTTCACTTTTCCGAAGATAAAATTATACTGTCCCGAATTTCTTTGAGTTCTGAGTTTTATATCGTTCCTAGATACTCTCGAACAATGGGAATTTGGGAGGGGAACTTAGGCATGGAAAGTCACAAAGGATCTTTCTGTACCGATTCCAGGTTCATTTTTAGGTTTCGACTTTTTACTCAACAATTTTATGTTTAAAAACACGAATTTATTTTCAAGAACTGTAGCCAAATTGGCCTGGCTTCATATTCCAGTATTTGTAATTATAGATTCAAGTCCCGTTTATTAAATAACGCCTAGGGCTTTGTATACACAGTAACCATATACTAAAAAAAACACACTTTTCACATCTCTAGTAGTTTTTACAAGGATTTTTCGAGTATACCAACTTATAAAGTTTTACCCTATTTTTTAGGGAACTTAATGTTTAAAAAAAAACCCGATTCATTTTATTATTCTTATTATGTTTATGTTAAAAAAAAAACCCCGAGTATAATTTACCCCAAGAATCCAATAATAACCTCTCTTGTATATTTTTTTTTTAAATAAAAATCGCAAATTATCCCCTCTTCTCCCAATTTAAGTTAGAGTGTGTTATTCCATCAATTAGGCAGAAAATAATCATTGAATAAAAAATCTGACGTATAATTCCCGCTTAGTAATGTATTTATTTTAAAATTAAAGGCCTCTGAATTATTTCGCTCGGTGTAAAATCAGCCCAGTAATTTAGTACTTTGTGTGTATTTCCCCTGGTATATAGAAAAATATATTTTAATCTATTCTCTGATGTATCAATTTAGTTATTTAACACAAGATAACCTAATTCTAATAAAAATAATATATTTCAATTTGCAATTTCAGTTAGCTTTGATAATACGTATGGCGACATTTAATCTTCCATACTTAACCTAACAAAACGTTTGTTCAGTTGTAATTTTTGTTAAATAATATTACAACATTAGCTCTATTTCTCCATCTCCGAATCATTGCTGACAAGTGACCATCTACCTGTTCCGATGGAAATCGAAGACACAAACACCCCTAGTTTATGCGGAACGGCTTCTGTAGAATTTGTATATACCTTTCGCCTGCTTTCGTTCTACCTCAAGCAAAATCAAGGTATTTACCCATATACTGTGAAACCATACTCTAACTCAAGCTACATCAAAGTATTTACCCATTTCAATGAACTTGACATGTAACAGGTGTTTACCTATCTAGGCATGTTTTACATAATCATGCAACTATTTATAAATTATGAACTTACATACTTTCCTATTTTCAGTTCTGCGGTGAATTCAAATGTGAAACAACATTTTACCTTCTTCAGTACATATTATGGTATAAGACCTTGGTATAATTGAATGAAATGTAGCAGGTACTTATCTATCTAAACACATCTCCCTTAATCGTTCAAATCTTTATAAATTTAGTAATTTTATCAATTTTCTTTATTCCAGCTCTGCGGTGAATTCAAATGTGAAACAATATTTTACCTTCTTCTGTACATATTATGGTACAAGAGCTTGGTGTAATTGAATAAAATGTAGCAGGTACTTATCTATCTAAACACATCTCCTTTAATCGTTCAAATCTTTATAAATTTACTAATTTTATCAATTTTCTTAATTCCAGCTCTGCGGTGAATTCAAATGTGAAACAATATTTTACCTTCTTCTGTACATATTATGGTACAAGAGCTTGGTGTAATTGAATAAAATGTAGCAGGTACTTATCTATCTAAACACATCTCACTTAATCGTTCAAATCTTTATAAATTTAGTAATTTTATCAATTTTTCTATTTCCAGTTCTGCGGCAAACCAAAACTGTGAAAATATACCTAACCAAATGTGAAATCATTCAGCACATAGCATGGTATAAGACCTTGGAGCACCTGAATTAAGGAGTAACCCTTTGAAATAAAACTGGATGATGCAAAACACATTTTTATGTGTTTTCCACTTTTTCTACTCCGCATTTCAACTAAATATGATAAAATGTTATGTAATTTATTTGTGTGAAAATCTGCATTTTAGTCTAACAATAAAGAAAAGTATTTTTTCCATTTCTTCTGGCTCACATACAAACAATTACAAGATAAGGATTTCTTTTCGTTTAAAAAGTATTATTGTATTTCTATACTGATATGGCAAAATGAATGGAATCTGTCTGTTTGTCATTTTAATGCAATCAAAATTTAGCACATAGGTATTTAAATTCCTGTATTTTTTTTATATATTATTTTCCTCATAATTACCTACTTTGCTTTTGCAAGCAAAGCTATACTAATCTCTTAGTATTATTTCAAACCATTAAATTGTAACAGAGCCATCTGCTGGGCCTTCTTAAAACTAATTAGTTAATGATAAGTCATCGATTTAGTGAACCAACATGATTCAGATCAATTCGCATAGGTGGCGCTAATCCTAACCAATTCACGCAATCGTTAGAGATTCTACTATACACGGATAGGTGGTGCTTACTTAAAATTAAAACCATACTTTGTTATGTTACACACAGTACATATAGAGTCCTAGGACTCTATATATTATAGGATTATCTTCCACGAACCGATGCGCCTCCTCCAAGCTGTCTCTCCACCGCTCTGATGTTGTCACTGACGTCAGAGCGACCATGCCACGCCTACTTATAGGATGATCTTCCACGAACCGATGCGCCTCCTTCAAGCTGTCTCTCCACCGCTCTGATGTTGTCACTAACGTCAGAGCGACCATGCCACGCCTACTTATAGGATTATCTTCCACGAACCGATGCGCCTCCTCCAAGCTGTCTCTCCACCGCTCTGATGTTGTCACTAACGTCAGAGCGACCATGCCACGCCTACTTATAGGATTATCTTCCACGAACCGATGCGCCTCCTCCAAGCTGTCTCTCCACCGCTCTGATGTTGTCACTGACGTCAAAGCGACCATGCCACGCCTACTTATAGGATTATCTTCCACGAAGCGATGCGCCTCCTCCAAGCTGTCTCTCCACCGCTCTGATGTTGTCACTGACGTCAGAGCGACCATGCCACGCCTACTTATAAGATTAACTTCCACGAACCGATGAGCCTCCTCCAAGCTGTCTCTCCACCGCTCTGATGTTGTCACTGACGTCAGAGCGACCATGCCACGCCTACTTATAAGATTAACTTCCACGAACCGATGCGCCTCCTCCAAGCTGTCTGTCCACCGCTCTGATGTTGTCACTGACGTCAGAGCGACCATGCCACGCCTTCTTATAGGATTATCTTCCACGAACCGATGCGCCCCCTCCAAGCTGTCTGTCCACCGCTCTGATGTTGTCACTGACGTCAGAGCGACCATGCCACGCCTACTTATAAGATTAACTTCCACGAACCGATGAGCCTCCTCCAAGCTGTCTCTCCACCGCTCTGATGTTGTCACTGACGTCAGAGCGACCATGCCACGCCTACTTATAAGATTAACTTCCACGAACCGATGCGCCTCCTCCAAGCTGTCTGTCCACCGCTCTGATGTTGTCACTGACGTCAGAGCGACCATGCCACGCCTTCTTATAGGATTATCTTCCACGAACCGATGCGCCCCCTCCAAGCTGTCTGTCCACCGCTCTGATGCTGTCACTGACGTCAGAGCGACCATGCCACGCCTTCTTATAGGATTATCTTCCACGAACCGATGCGCCCCCTCCAAGCTGTCTGTCCACTGCTCTGATGTTGTCACTGACGTCAGTGATGTGCTGCCAATGATTTTGAATTACGCTTACTAGCGTGTTGCTGCTTTACTTTTGCATTGGTTTTTAATTTTTTAAATATGATACATAAAATAAAATACTACGTGCTTATATCCACAAAACAACAGAAACAAAAGAGGCCACGAAGCTATATGTCCAACTATTATAGTTGTGGCCAGGCTCCAAGGTTACCTTTTCCACTCCCCACTCCCCTGTTATAGCGATGGTGGCCTTACTACCTACCTTCTATAGTGCAATTTAGGATCCTACAATACCGGGTTCAAAACCTAGGCTCCGCACCAATGACTTTTCTGATTTATGTGCGGTTTTCCTTTGCTCCATGCTTCGGAGGGCACGTTAAGTTGTCGGTCCCGGCTGTTATTGATTAAAAGCAGTCGTTAAGCCATGTCAGATGCCCTCGGGTGGCCTGAAAAACTCTGACACAAGAAGCCAGCACTACTTCGTTCGACAAACAAACAAACTACTCCCCTGCCTAACCCTAAACTCTGCCACCCGCTACCCACAGCAAGCACTAAGTACCTGCGTAACAAGGTTGAATATCGCGAGCGATGTTTGAACACACAATTTAGCTCGGAACTAAATGACTCAAAAGATATTTATTTAATTGGCAGGCTAAGGCCCACTTGCGTCAAACAGTGGGTTAAATGAATAATTAAAGAGTTAAGTAACTCTGGGTTAAATGTGTAAATCGTTAAGGCCCACTTGTGTCGTATAGGATTAGCGTAACAAGGTTGAATATCGCGAGCGATGTTTGAACACACAATTTAGCTCGGAAATAAATGACGTATGTCTCAAAAGATATTTATTTTATTGGCAGGCTAAGGTCCACTTGCGTCAAACAGTGGGTTAAATGAATAATTAAAGAGTTAAGTAACTCTGGGTTAAATGTGTAAATCGTTAAGGCCCACTTGCGTCATATAGGGTTAGCGTAATTAACTCTGAGTTAATGAGTACCTCAGCGTTAAATAGATAACTTGCCTTGCACCACCGTGAGTTAAGTGTTAACTCTAGGTTAAAAGTTTAAATATTTAACTCGCTAATTTTGGTGGGTTAAGCGGTTAACTCTGACTTTGACATATTATTTCTGCGGATATCTATTCATCACATCAGTTACCCACGTATTTATTTTGCAGTGTATCTCTTTATTATACCTTTAATTTTGGTCTCTGAGTTTCGCTATGGATAGTGATATAATACTCGATGATTTATTTTCTGATAACACAATTTTTTTCGACAGAAGAGTTGAAACACGATAACATTATTTTAATTCGATGACAGAAAAGGATTTCCACAGAAGATTCAGGCTTCAAAAAACAGTGGTTTTGGTTTTTCTACAAACTTTGTCTAAAAGTGCATCACTTTTAGGCAGTTTTGATGGTCCACCACCTGTAGAAAATGAAGCAAATTGAAAAATAAGCTAAAATTATCTTAAATAATAGTTGGGGTACTGACACAATAGGTAATAATAGTGAACAGTAAGTGAATATGGGTTCATGAGGTGTATGAGATGTGTTTATACATACCTGTACCTAATATATCTTTTTTTGAGTCAATTTCATGCTTTTTTGCCAGTTTTTTTAATAATGTAAATTCATCTTGGCATATCTCTTGGGATACACCAATGGATTCTGATATTTTAGCCAGTTTTTTTAACAATGTAAATTCATCTTGGCATATCTCTTGGGATACACCAATGGATTCTGATATTTAATAATGTAAATTCATCTTGGCATATCTCTTGGGATACACCAATGGATTCTGATATTTAATAATGTAAATTCATCTTGGCATATCTCTTGGGATACACCAATGGATTCTGATATTGAATAATGTAAATTCATCTTGGCCTATCTCTTGGGATACACCAATGGATTCTGATATTTTCAGCCAATCACCAGAACCATGCTTTTCAATGGTATCTACGAACAATTTCATGCTTTTTAGCCAGTTTTTTTAATAATGTAAATTCATCTTAGCATATCTCTTGGGATACACCAATGGATTCTGATATTTTCAGCCAATCACCAGAACCATGCTGTTCAATGGTATCTACAAACAATTTCATGCTTTTTTAGCCAGTTTTTTTAATAATGTAAATTCATCTTGGCATATCTCTTGGGATACACCAATGAATTCTGATATTTTCAGCCAATCACCTGAATCATACTGTTCAATGGTATCTTCGAGCAATTTTCTGTCCAATGCCACTGTAATAAAACGGATAAATAGTTGTTGGTAAATCAGTGTAAAATGGAATCATTTATTATGGTTTAAATTTTTACATTAGAATGAATCTTAAAGAGAAGTTGTTTCTTTTGGTATGAAATTAAGTTACACAAATGTAATAATTTATTTTGCTTACCTGGGATGCTCATTGTTGATGCAGAATGTTGTTTTTTGGCTTTCTTCTTAATGTTTTTATAACATTGCATCAGTCTTTCCAAGGCTCTAGTGTACGAAGTTGTCGTGGAGTTATACTCCTCAACCACCTATAGCCATGCCTTTTGCTTGTCTTGCAAGTTTTCACTATCAGTTTTTTTATTCTCGATAATGTTTTTATATATCACATAGATGAATACATTCAGCTGTTGTGAAGTTAGGTGCTCTTATGCGAGTTTTCTTTGTATTGCTATCCATTGCTGACGAACGTTATCACAAACTTGTATACTATATTCACCAATCACCACAAGAAACGATAAAATACCACACTAAAAAATAAAATTCTGTGTGACAATCAATATGGTTTTAGGGAGAAAAAATCAACAGAAGACGCGGTCTTAAAGCTTACCACACTTATAACTAACTACCTAGATAATGGCGAACGATGTGTAGGAGTATTCCTAGACCTTCAAAAAGCCTTTGATACTGTGTCAGTTCCAATTATTTTAACCAGAATTGAGAATGCAGGAATCAGAGGGGTGGCCTTGAAATGGCTTGCGGGTTACCTTACCGATCGACAACAGAGTGTTAAAGTTAATGAATATGAAAGTGACGTTGGATTCAGCAAATTTGGCGTCCCGCAAGGAAGTACGCTTAGTCCATCTTTATTTCTTATTTATATTAACGAACTCTGTAAAAAAACTCTTCCAGGAATGGAACTTTTGATGTTTGCTGATGACACAGTCCTTCTTTTTCATGAAAAGTCTTGGCAGGCGGTTGCTGCTTTGGCTGAGTCTGGTCTTTCTAAAGTTACTTCTTGGCTTGAAGACAGTCTTCTGTCTCTAAATACTACCAAGACAAAATATTTATGCTTTAGCAAGGCAGCTTCGGCCGTTCCAGCCACTGATTTTTGCCTAACCATTCATACATTCCCCTGTAATCGTCTTATCAATCACTCAAATGTGAACTGTTGCTGTGACAAGTTGGCTCGAGTTGATAGTATTAAGTACTTGGGTCTAATGGTGGATTCGAAACTTACTTGGAGCTTACACACGACAACACTTGCATCAAGGGTGAGAAAAATAATCTACATCTTTAAAAACCTTCGAGCAGTTGCTAATCATACATTATTAATACAAACCTATAATGCATTATGCGAATGCATTATAAACCATTTGCATTTGGGGCAACGCTGCTAAAACTCATCTCATCGTTGTGGAAAGAGCACAAAGGGCTGTGCTTAAAGTTCTTATGTACTTACCTTACAGACACTCTCTACAGGTGCTCTCTGTAAGAAAACTTTTTATTTACCAAACTATAAGACGGTACCACAGAAGTGTAGTGCCCCACTTACCTATTACAAATAAACGAGTTGATCGATGTCCTGTTCCGCGTGCTCGTAGTAAGTTTGCTCATAAACACTTTGATGTTGTAGCTCCTCATCTTTATAATAAACTAGTTGGGGAGTGTAAAATTAGGAAATACTCAAATAAAAGTCTCAAAAAAGTAATACTCACATCAGCAGCTCAGCAGACTTGATTATGAGAACGTTGAAAGTTTGCTATCTAATTTTTAGAAAAAAATCTAGAACACGCACCCAATCCATTTTTTTTATCCTTTCACGTGCGTGCACACACACACACGCACACACCACACACACGCACACACCCTCAAACACAAAAACACACCCTGACACACACGCACATACACACACACACACACACACACTTTTCTATTATTTTTTGTTTTTTTTTTCGAATTATTGCATTGTCATCGGTCTTTGACAGGTGTGCAAAATTTGAATGAAATCTGACTGTTTAAAGTGGGTCAAAATAGCGTCCAAAGGAGTCGGTTACAAACATACAAGTGAAGCTAATATAAAGCGTATAATAAAAAGGAGATACAGCGTCAGACGGACTGATTTTCACAAACTTCAAACTTGAAGTATATTTTACACAGTATTATCCTTTCAAAACTTGAACGGAACGCATATCCACAGACCATGAGACAACTATACTAATGCACTGTAGTGTAAGTGAGACAGGTACATAGGGTTCATTCAATAGCATTTCTTTTAATTTTTGTTTTGTAATACACGAACGAACCAATAAAAAGAAAAAATGAATTTTGCCTATGGCACATCCCATGATGTTGGCGGCTCTGGCGAGGTTATCTAACCCAGGGGCAGTTTAGGTAGACGCAAGAGAAAGGATGAGTTAATAATTTACACATTTAACCCAGAGTTACTAAACTCTAGAGTTACTCATTTAACCCCCTGATTGACGCAAGTGGGCCTTACTCATCCTTTCTCTTGCGTCTACCTAAACTGCCCCTGGGTTAGGTAACCTCGCCAGAGCCGCCAACATAATGGGATGTGCCACAGGCAAAATACATTTTTTCGTTTTATTGGTACATGTATTACACAACAAAAATTAAAAGATATGCTATTGAATAGACCCAATGTACCCGTCTCACTTACACCACAGCGCTTTAGTATTAGTTGTCTCATGACCTGTGAATATGCGTTCCCTTCAAGTTTTGAATGGATTATACTGAGTAAAAGCTCCTTCTTAGTTTGTGAAAATCAGTCAGTCAGTACCCTATTTCATAAAGCGACAAATCATAATAAAACTACAAATGTCAGTCAAATACGCCAAACCTGCGTTTCATATAACAAACAATCACGACAGGACTGATGATTGTCAGTTATATTGCATTTCACAATGCCAGTCATAGTAGTGTGTTGGGTAAAGCTTCGGTTGTCACAATTGTCACGACAATTCTACAAATCGTGGTAATTTTTGAGCAACCGCCGTTTCATAAAACGTTTTTCTATTGACATTTGTTAGACAATTGTCCGTTGACTGCCGGTCACTACTAATGTTTTATGAAACACATTTAGTAATATTTTGACAATTCATTGAATGAATTGTCGGGTTTTTATGAAACGCATTTCGGTAGTTTGACTGACATTTGTCGATTGACACTTGTCAGTCTACTATAGTTTTATGAAATAGGGCCCAGGTCAGCCTGACTTTACTCTATGCTGACGCGCCTCGCAGGTAGTCGCTAGAATTATATTGTTTCGTATTTTTGTGTCAAGCTAGTCTGGTATTTTCTTGTTTCTTGTGTTGATTGGTAAATATAATATATAGGTTTGTGATAACGTTCGTCAGAAATGGATAGTAATACAAAGAAAACTCACTTAAGAGCACCGAACTTCACAACAGCTGTATGTATTCATGTTTGTGATATACTGGAAAAGTATAAAAATATAATTGAGAATAAAAACTGATGGTGCACACTTGCAAGACAAGCAAAATGCATGGCTAAAGGTTGTTGAGGAGTATAACTCCACGACAACTTCATACACCAGAGCCTTGGAAAGCCAGATGCAATGTTATAAAAACTGGAGCTGGAAAATTTATACAAGAAATAAAACCTGTTGTTATATTTTAGACTAGCTGTGCTCGTGGCTTTGCCCGCGAGGTCATTTGCTGGGATATAAGGATCCTGTGATATTCCTGTTGTTATATTTTAGACTAGCTGTGCTCGTGGCTTTGCCCGCGAGGTCATTTGCTGGGATATAAGGATCCTGTGATATTCCTGCTGTAATATTTTAGACTAGCTGTGCTCGTGGCTTTGCCCGCGTGGTCATTTGCTGGGATATAAGGATCCTGTGATATTCCTGTTGTTATATTTTAGACTAGCTGTGCTCGTGGCTTTGCCCGCGAGGTCATTTGCTGGGATATAAGGATCCTGTGATATTCCTGTTTTTTTATTTTTTACTAGCTGTGCTCGTGGCTTTGCCCGCGAGGTCATTTGCTGGGATATAAGGATCCTGTGATATTCCTGTTGTTATATTTTTTACTAGCTGTGCTCGTGGCTTTGCCCGCGAGGTCATTTGCTGGGATATAAGGATCCTGTGATATTCCTGTTGTTATATTTTAGACTAGCTGTGCTCGTGGCTTTGCCCGCCAGGTCATTTGCTGGGATATAAGGATCCTGTGATATTCCTGTTGTTATATTTTAGACTAGCTGTGCTCGTGGCTTTGCCCGCGAGGTCATTTGCTGGGATATAAGGATCCTGTGATATTCCTGTTGTTATATTTTAGACTAGCTGTGCTCGTGGCTTTGCCCGCGAGGTCATTTGCTGGGATATTAAGATCCTGTGATATTCCTGTTGTTATATTTTAGACTAGCTGTGCTCGTGGCTTTGCCCGCGAGGTCATTTGCTGGGATATAAGGATCCTGTGATATTCCTGTTGTTATATTTTAGACTAGCTGTGCTCGTGGCTTTGCCCGCGAGGTCATTTGCTGGGATATTAAGATCCTGTGATATTCCTGTTGTTATATTTTAGACTAGCTGTGCTCGTGGCTTTGCCCGCGAGGTCATTTGCTGGGATATAAGGATCCTGTGATATTCCTGTTGTTATATTTTAGACTAGCTGTGCTCGTGGCTTTGCCCGCGAGGTCATTTGCTGGGATATAAGGATCCTGTGATATTCCTGTTTTTTTATTTTTTACTAGCTGTGCTCGTGGCTTTGCCCGCGAGGTCATTTGCTGGGATATAAGGATCCTGTGATATTCCTGTTGTTATATTTTAGACTAGCTGTGCTCGTGGCTTTGCCCGCCAGGTCATTTGCTGGGATATAAGGATCCTGTGATATTCCTGTTGTTATATTTTAGACTAGCTGTGCTCGTGGCTTTGCCCGCGAGGTCATTTGCTGGGATATAAGGATCCTGTGATATTCCTGTTGTTATATTTTAGACTAGCTGTGCTCGTGGCTTTGCCCGCGAGGTCATTTGCTGGGATATAAAGATCCTGTGATATTCCTGTTGTTATATTTTAGACTAGCTGTGCTCGTGGCTTTGCCCGCGAGGTCATTTGCTGGGATATAAGGATCCTGTGATATTCCTGTTGTTATATTTTAGACTAGCTGTGCTCGTGGCTTTGCCCGCGAGGTCATTTGCTGGGATATAAGGATCCTGTGATATTCCTGTTGTTATATTTTAGACTAGCTGTGCTCGTGGCTTTGCCCGCGTGGTCATTTGCTGGGATATAAGGATCCTGTGATATTCCTGTTGTTATATTTTAGACTAGCTGTGCTCGTGGCTTTGCCCGCGAGGTCATTTGCTGGGATATAAGGATCCTGTGATATTCCTGTTTTTTTATTTTTTACTAGCTGTGCTCGTGGCTTTGCCCGCGAGGTCATTTGCTGGGATATAAGGATCCTGTGATATTCCTGTTGTTATATTTTTTACTAGCTGTGCTCGTGGCTTTGCCCGCGAGGTCATTTGCTGGGATATAAGGATCCTGTGATATTCCTGTTGTTATATTTTAGACTAGCTGTGCTCGTGGCTTTGCCCGCGAGGTCATTTGCTGAGATATAAGGATCCTGTGATATTCCAGAACCTAAATTACCTAAACTTCAAATATATTTTTAAAGATTGCTCGAATTCTACTCCTCAGGTTGAGATACCAAGTACATCAGTTTTTAAGCCAAACCCTAGGCTATCCAACAGTCAAAACCGCATCGCAATAAGTCCAGTAGTTTTTACGCGATGCGCGAACAAACATACAGACATACAGACTTTTGTTTAAATTAACTTCTTAGTACATACTTTTTCGTTCCTATTGCTTTATTATAAGTATCGATGTCATGTGGAAATAAAACTCTGTTCATTTAAATGTTTATATTTTATTTATGCAATACATCGTTTAGCATTTACAGTTGACCAAAATGTTGTTCAATAAACGCTTGAAGTGATCGATTGGAAGGAGATTTGAAACAACTCCTTCATCATCAAATATCGGAGGGTACTCAGGATCTAAGGGAGGCTCCATGGGTTTCCATGTCGTTGTGCAAGGTTATGAAGAACACAAGTTGCAATAATAATTCCTGGAATTCTGCTCAAGTGCACTTGTAAACTTCTTGGTATGGGAAATCTTCGTTTCCACACTCCAAATGTTCTTTCCATAACATTTCTGGTTCTTATTTGAGATTAATTGTAAAAAGGTTGGCTTTGGATGTTAACTCTTGCCAATAGGGTCATCATAAAAGTGGTTTGTCCATATCGACTATCTCCAACTAACAAGTAATCCCCATAAACACCTTGTAAAAAGTTCCTTCTTTGATTACTGTTGCCCCAAATATGTGAGTCATGGGCCATGCCATCTTGAAACTACATCATTAAACAACATTTGGGACGAACATATCGCCTGAACGTTGAGTGAAAAATAGCCTTTTCTGTATCGATATATCTCAGCGTGATCACAAATAAAATGTCAAAGTCAGAGTTAACCACTTAACCCACCAAAATCAGCGAGTTAAATAGTTAAACTTTCAACCTAGAGTTAACACTTAACTCACGGTGGCGCAAGGCAAGTTATCTAATTAACCCTGAGGTACTAGTTAACTCAGAGTTAATTACGCTAACCCTATATGACGCAAGTGGGCCTAATAGTTTTATTTTATTGGCAGGCTAATAGTTTAGGTAAATTTTGTGTAAACATTAGATGATAAACTATATTTTCTTTCTGTGAGACTTAAATTTAGAGATGAAACTTAAGCCGTTGAGTAGCAATAAGTAAATATTACTCAAAATAACGTAATTTTTGATAAGAAAATGTATCGAAAAGTCTTAGAGAGAAAGATCTCAAAAACATATATGTTAAGTTTCACATTTATCAGGTTTGTGGTTGACCCAGCATATTTAATTTAAAAAAACCCTTAAAAAGCAGAGTCTGGTTACAAATTTGTCCAAACGCTGTGTAACAACGTGTTAAACCCCTGTTTTTAATCGACTTCACAAAAGGAGACTATTGCTGTATTCGTGTCAATCGGTTTGTGAACGTGTGAATGTCAAAATCTGCTCGTGTGAGCCTCTTGTTTTGTCTCTTCTGCGTTTCGTGTTTTGTATGAGGGTGCGTCATAGACAACAGCTTATTACTTCGTACGTAGATAAGAATGTATTAATTTTGTAAAGATATTAGATTTAAATGATGCCTGGGTTTGGCACCGCCTTCAAAAAACTCTTTCTTATCTTATGTTGTATTTATGCATTATTATTACGTTGGTAATTTCGAAAAAGTCATATTGTTCTGACTCAATTGTAATTATTTCATTCGTTTTAGTGGTTGTTTACAAAATAACATATTTATTATGAAGTCGTTTTTTTTTTTGGAAAAATATTTTATAATTACGTTTAATGATAATGCTTTTATAATTACGTTTAATGATTAAGCTGCACCGCTTAACATTAAATTAATTTAATGTTAAGCGGTGCAGCTTAAAATGAATTGTTATGATGTTTAAATTACATTAAAAGAAATAGAGTCTAGTTTAGTTTAAAGGAGTGTTATGTCCGAATAGTTGCACATAACTGTTTTTGTTCAAATTGGTTACACGGGTAAAATCGTGTACAAATAACCCTTAGCTACCCGTGCTAGGCCGGGTCAAGTCACTAGTTTATCATATAATACGACCGGTTGGTCTAGTGGCTAGAGATCTTACTACGAAATCAAACAGTCGTGGGTTCGAATCCCGCATAGTGCAATTATTTGTGTGATGAGCAGAAATGATTGTTTCCGAGTTATGGATGTAATTTTCGTATCTTTATGCGTTGTCTTATTAACTTGTTTTCCCGCCCGCGACTTCGTACGCGCGGACTACTGTTTATCGCGAAATAAGCAGCTTCTAGGATATTAAAACCAATACAAAAGTAGGTATAGCTTGATATTTTTTGACAGACTTGTTATTTCGTTTCCATGGCAACCACAGAACATTCTGGGATGGCAACCGCTCCTTACAGTGAGTTTTCAACCTTTTGCCAGTTTCCCCGTGAAAACTTACAATTTTACGGGATAAAAACTATTCCATGTTTTATTCCAGGGTATAAACTATCTTCATTGTAAATTTCATTAAAATCCGTGTAGCCATTCTCGCGTGGAAGCTCCCCAAATAAACAAACAAACAGACAACGTTTCACTTTTATATATTGGTATGGATAAGAAAACGGTTCAGTTGTTACGAATATGACACTCTGGTTATTCTTACACAAAGTTATCGCATTATTATAATACTAGCTGTACCCGCGGCTTCGCACGCTTGCTCATTTCTTTGAGTCAAAAGTACATGTACTACTCCAAGACCTAACATACCAATATACCAACATTTGATCAAAATTTCTTCAGTCTTCAAAAATTGTATATCATTTGCTTGGCTTCTACTCATCGGATTGAGATACCAAGTACACCAGTTTTTGTGTCAAACCATAATCTATCTGACAATGAAAAATGCATCGCTATCGGTCCAGTAGTTTTTACTGATGCACGAACAAACAAACAGAGAAACAGACAGACAGTCAAACAGACATACACGATTTAAAAAACCTGTTCAGTAGTTTATTTTAAGTAACCTTGACTTTTTTTAAATTAATTTAATTAGATTTTAGAATGTTTGGTTCATATTGCTTTGTTTTATGTAAAGATAACTTAATTGTAACACTGGGTACGCATCACCTCACCCTCCTGCAGATAGCGCAATCAGTTGAATGCCTCTCCACAAGAGAAGACAGCTTTCTGGCATCATCTGCAAGTGGCTCTGCTAATATACTCTCACATCTACTTGTATCTGTCACATTACAATGATGTCTAATTTTATTCCGGCACATTCCGTCAGCATGTAGTACGTCATCAACACGATTCAGTCTTGCGCATCAAGTAGGATAATGTATTGCATAGAATGTGTCCGGATCTTAATATTACAAGTTCTTTTATTGACCTGTCATGCACTTGTAAGTAACACCTAATAGAGTACGTACCTAGTAGAGTAAGTAGTACAATTTTATAACATTTTGTATTTCTCCACACCACTGTACAGCAGTACTCTACCACTCGTAGTAGAGAAGCCTAAACCGTTGTAACTAATATTGAATCTGTGAACTTGTTAACACACGTGTGTTACACCCGCTCTACTTTACTTGAACCACGTGCGAGTAGAGTAGCAGTACAGTAACGGTAGAGTAAAGTGCACTAGCGCACCGTTGCTTACTATCCACTATTATAGTACTCTACGGCTATTGTCTCAAGGAGCTTGCAGTATACTAGTAGGTACTGAGTTAGTACTCACTCTACTGTCGTACTCTACTACTGGCTCTACTAATGTAACGTACTTATGTACTGATGCAGCAACCACAGAATGCTACATACTACTCCACACATGGTTGAAGTACACACACACACCGCGCGCTCCTACGAAGTAGGTAGAGCCGACGTCTGCTGCCAGTTCGTCGCCGCCCGCGGACCTCCGGTGAGGGTTCACGACTACTGTCTATTGTGCCGGCTGACGTGCCTCCGGAGCACGAAGGGGTCGCACATCTGTACATAACTAAGTCATTAATACAGACAAGGATCGATCCCGCTGTCATGAGATTAAAACACGCACAATTGTAAATGCTTTTAAAAAAGCTATAAGCGCGGCCGAGGTAAGAACCCGGTGTCAATGGATTGCAAAAGTTACAATTGTTAGCGCTCGGATAACATGGCTCTAAAAAAGTAATTAGCGTGACTGAGGATCGAACCCAGTGTCGTTGGATTAAAACGAATACAATTGTTAGTGCTTGGATACTATCGCTCTTGCAGAGTAATTAGTGTGACAGAGGATCGAACCCGGTGTCGTTAGATTGCAAGGGATACAATAAGTGCTCGGACCCTATCGCTCTAACAAAGCGCTCAACAACAGTGTTTACAAAATTTGTAGAGTGTAGTTTTGTGGAGGGAATATGCTGCGACAAAAAAACAGACAGACTCACATACACACCCTCATACCGTCTCACACACCCCACCCCATGTGAATCGCATAACACCGCTACTTTTCAGTGGGGGATTTAAATACTGAATAGTTATTATTAGCATGTAACAACCTGGTAACAGTACCTAAACAGTCCAAATTTTAACTGCTGAACCGGTTTTGATAAAACTTGCACAAGTCCCTATTTAAATTAAACATATACTGAAACCAAAACAAAAAGAGTTAGCAATCAGATTTATAGTTATTCAAAAAGACGTGAAATATACATAAATAAGTACACACATACACACATACACACATTTACGAAAAGATTATTTGTTAAGATGCTTTAGAGCAACATTATGGATATAACGCATTTTTAATATTCATATTTACATACAAAAAGGTTTAATAAGAGCCTTCCGACTGATCGGCATAACATGGTGTACTTACACACACTTGTGTGCGTGAGGCTTGTGTATACGAGCAGAACGGCATATCTATGGTGCTTCACTTTTGTTCTGGCGGTGTATAATTCTTCATTTTTAAAACATTTTTGGCTACATACAGGTCTACTTGAGAACCTCTTCGTTTAGAAGTTGTCAAAAGAGAGAATTTCATTATAATATAATTTATCTATTTGACTATAATGACAGAAATATGTATTTGTTTCCAGTGTTGCCTTGTAAGGAGCAGACAGTTGCCCGGAACGACGTCACTCCGGACTACTGGCTGGACGCCGTGTCTCTCCACTACGGCACGCTGCGGAGAGACTCCGCCGGACGCCGCGCGCACTTTGAGCTGCACTTCGCTCTACAAGCTGACGGACGCGTGGATGTCGACCTGTCGGAGAGAGAACACTACTCGGGTAACCGATACTCACTAAGTAAGTACATACACCCACGTGATAACACTATTGCTAGAATCAATAAATCAAATAGAAGAATGTGGTTACAAACCAACCGTGTTTGTACATTACTAGCTGCGGGCCCGCGGCTTCACCCGCGACAATGATGACAAGTATTTTATTACACCATGTTTCATCAAAATCAGTTCAGCCATTTCAGAGCTGATTGGCAACAAACATCCATACCAATATATAAAAGTGAAACGTTGTCTGTTTGTTTGTTTCTTTGGGGAGTTTTAACGCAATACCGGCTGGGCGGATTTTGATGAAATTTGGAATAGCTTATACCCTGAAATAACTCATAGGATACTTTTTCTCATCATAATCATCCTTTACGCTCAAACGGCCGAACGGATTTTCATGAAATTTGTTTTGGAGATAGCTTATACCCTGGAATAACACATAGGATACTATTAATCATCATCATCAACATGATCATTATAATTCACTTTTAAACGGCTGAACGGATTTTGATGAAATTTGAAATAGCTTATACCCTGAAATAACACATAGCATACTTTTCCTCATCATAATCATTATTATCAGCATCATCATCTATAACGCTCAAACGGCTGAACGGATTTTGATGAAATTTCGTTCGTAGATAGCTTATACCCTGGAATAACACACATTATTCAATAAATTATTCATCATCATCTTCAACATGATCATTATAATTCACTCTCAAACGGCTGAACGGATTTTGATGAAATTTCGTTCGTAGATAGCTTATACCCTGGAATAACACACATTATTCAATAAATTATTCATCATCATCTTCAACATGATCATTATAATTCACTCTCAAACGGCTGAACGGATTTTGATGAAATTTGGTTTGGAGATAGCCTATGCCCTGGAATAACACATAGGATACTATTCATCATCATCATCCCTCACGCAAGTGAAACCGTGGAGCGCAGCTAGTACTTCATACATTATACTTGTACACTCATACTTGTGCATTAATAGTAATTATTAACACTCGGATGATATTAAGTAACAGCTTGTTGTGTGATTATTGTCAACAGCGGTTGGATGGGACAGTAACCAACGCACGGGGTTGTGGTATAATGGCGACACAGTTCAGTACATCTCCACTCCCGACATACTTTCCGCGACTGAGTTCCGGTCGTTTTATATTAAACTAGATGACGGTAAGTTGCACCTGTTCTTAAATGTTTGTGTGCAAATCTATCTATACTTATAATAAAACAATAGTAACAACGAAATAGTTTGTACTACTGGACCGATTGGGATGCGGTTTTCACTGTTCGATAGCTTGTTTGACTTAAAAACATGTGTACTTGGTATCTCAACCCAATGAGGAGAAGCTGAGCAATTGATAAAACCTTTTTGACGGCTGAAGGAATTTTGATCAAATGTTGGTGTATTGGTATTTTAGGTCTTGGACATAGCACATAGCGTACTCTTAACCTAGAGAAATGAGCACGCGTGCGAAGCCGCGGGTACAGCTAGTAAATAATAATTAATCTAAGCTAGAACTACTCTACAAAGTCCTCCCTGGAGCTTGCATGCACAGTACATAAAGTATTCTAAATTTAAAGTGTTAATGCTTCACTCGTTTGTTAAGAGGTGTAGAATACGTATTTTTTAAACCTTCTTGGCCGTCAGACAGTTTTAAATCGATTGCTCGCTTTCGAATCATCGGATTAAGATACCAAGTACTCCAGTTATTAAGTCAAAATCTAATCTATCCAACATGCAAAACCGCATTGCATTCAGTTCAGTATTTTTTATGTGATGCGTCAACAAACAGACAAACAAACAAACAATTAGACAGACTGACACTATTTAAAAAGATGTTATGTTCGTGTTCAGTAGCTTATTCAAAGTCCCAAGAACATATTGTTGTAATTATGTTCACTGTACAGACATGTTGTAACATACTGCTGTGCTATAAGTACAGTTATATAGAGAAGTCGGTGCCGATATGTACAGACATGCTGTGACATACTGCTGTACTATAAGTACAGTTATATAGAGAAGTCGGTGCCGATATGTACAGACATGTTGTAACATACTGCTGTACTATAAGTACAGTTATATAGAGAAGCCGGTGCCGATATGTACAGACATGTTGTGACATACTGCTGTACTATAAGTACAGTTATATAGAGAAGCCGGTGCCGATATGTACAGACATGTTGTGATATACTGCTGTACTATAAGTACAGTTATATAGAGAAGCCGGTGCCGATATATACAGACATGTTGTGACATACTGCTGTACTATAAGTACAGTTATATACAGAAGTCGGTGCCGATATGTACAGACATGTTGTAACATACTGCTGTACTATAAGTACAGTTATATAGAGAAGTCGGTGCCGATATGTACAGACATGTTGTATCATACTGCTGTACTATAAGTACAGTTATATAGAGAAGTTGGTGCCGATATGTACAGACATGTTGTAACATACTGCTGTACTATAAGTACAGTTATATAGAGAAGTCGGTGCCGATATGTACAGACATGTTGTAACATACTGCTGTACTATAAGTACAGTTATATAGAGAAGTCGGTGCCGATATGAAACTCAACCGAGACATAAGTTCAAAAACTAAAAGTAAGGTGAAACAGTATCTCACACGCTTGCGATGAAGACGAATCTATTGATACGGACCAAGTTTTTAGCTTAACCACATAACCCTTCCTTTGCTTCACCATACTTGGGTAAATCAGACTAATAGTTATTTATTATGTTATAATAAGCGCAACGCTATGGTGGAACATCCACATATATACATATTATTTAGACTGATAAACTTATTACCCTTCCTTTTCTTCGCTGTATTCGGGTAAAAATACATAGTGTCAAAAACTAAAACCTGACTAGGGTCGGGTCAAAATAGTCTAAGTCACTTCAATGAAACGGAATAGATTGATACCTCACTTGTTAAAATTGGACCAAGTTTTAATATTAATGACATAACTTTTCACTTGCTTCCCCTTCGGGTAAAATAACGGAGACCACACTGCCAAGCAAACGAGTGAAGCAAAATAAATGGCAACTGCGTACGTGTGCGTTAGTGGATAATTTGTGTTTTTTGTGGTTGATACACAATTTCATTACAAAAGACTGTATTGTTAGTGTTTTTTCGTGGTAGCTTGGCAGAATTAACTGTTAATAAAGTCGAAATCTTGCTGAGCTGTGGCGGCCGAGCGGCATAACTTGGTGTAAGTGTGTGCGTGAAGGTTATGCATGTGAGCGGATCGGCATATCTTTGGTGCTTCACTTTCTGTTTGGCAGTGTCTCCATATTTTTTTAACTTTCTTTATACTAATTATGATATTAATTTACTAGCTGTTCCCGCGGCTCTGCCCGCAGGTTGTTTGTTCTAAAGTTTCCTGTGTGCTATTCCAGGACCAAAAGATCTTATAATATACAAAGTACCAAATTTATTTTAGTTGTCAAATGGGTGTTTATCGATTGCTCGACTTTTTCTCGTCAGATTGAGATATCAAAAACATTTTATTTTAATTTTAAAAGCTATTTAACCTTGAAAACTGCATCGCAATCAGTTCAGTAGTTTTATATGTTGCGCGAAATGATAAACATTTTAATAAAATGTGATTTCTTGTTCAGTCGCTTATTTTAATAACTAGACCTTTTTTTAATCATCTTCATTGTACAGACTTGTTGTTGCTTACGGATTTATTATAAGTAATAATAATAGATTATAAAGATCAAAAATTGATGAAATTCATAAAAGAGATTACGTCTTATATGCGAGAATTGCCTTCCCCTCCCCCTCCCCTCCTACACCCCCACCCCCCCCACCCCCCCCCCCCCACCCTCCCTTGTTCTTGTTCTAATATTAACATTAATCATTCAGGTAAACTGCAGTTCGGCAAGGAAGGTGACCCTCCACTTATCTCACACTCTGGCGTTTACCTTAATTCACTAAATTTCTATCGATTTGATGCGTACGGCGGACCAACAAGTATACGTTTCTGTCCTGTTGCTGCTGAAGGTAATTATTATACAAATAGTTCAGTTACTGTAATTGCATCCTGTAATGTAAATATTGAATGTGAATTAGAAACAAATAATAGGAACAATAATTATACTGGCCAAGTGCGTGTCGCACTACACACAGTGTAGGGTTCCGTAGACAGATTTTCTTACATAACTGAAAACGGTTCATCTCAAAATAAGGCAGATGAAAAAATGTATGAAAACGATAATTCCTTTAACCTGCCACTTGTGTAGTGCATTCTACTTACATATTTGGTGCCACTCGTGCCAGTTCTACTTACATAATATTTGGTGCCGCTCGTGCCAGTTCTACTTACATAATATTTGGTGCCGCTCGCGCCAGTTCTACTTACCTAATATTTGGTGCCGCTCGCGCCAGTTCTACTTACATAATATTTGGTGCCGCTCGCGCCAGTTCTACTTACATAATATTTGGTGCCACTCGCGCCAGTTCTACTTACATAATATTTGGTGCCGCTCGCGCCAGTTCTACTTACATAATATTTGGTGCCACTCGCGCCAGTTCTACGCACCGAGTTATTCAACCTAAGATTTAAATAATAAGGAATATTACATGCTACATTTAATTACTTGAACAAATTTTAATAGGACATGATTTAATAAACATAAATCAAATATCCGTACCAATATATAAAAAGTCTGAAACGATGTCTGTTTGTTTGTTTGGCGAGCTTTCTCGCGATAAATTTAGAATGGAGGTTAACTTACACCCTGGAATAAAACATAGAATATATATTTTTCCCGGAAAATTGTAAGTTTGCAAGGGAAACCTGAGAAATTTGATTATTCGCTGTAAGGAACGGTTGCCATGGAAACGAAATAAAAAGTCTGTCAAAAAACATCAAGAGCATTGGGGTTATACCTACTTTTGCATTGGTTTTAAATATCCTAGAAGAACATAGGATGTTTTTTTTGCGATATACAGTAATCCGCGCGGACGTAGTCTCGGGCAGGAAAACTAGTATAAAATAAATTACATCTCGTTTATTAATCTTTACACTTATGTACTTAGAACTCCAGAAATTACCAAGTTTTTCTAATGCTTATTCTATTATATCAAAATAAAAATAACATACTTTTTGTAACTAAACTAGCTGTACCCGCGGATTTGCCCGCGTGGTAAAATTTAATATAAAAATAGCCTACATGTGTTATTCTAGGACCAAAAGTACCTATAATGTACAAAATATTTGAATTTTTTCAAAATTCGTTCAGCCGTCATATAGTTTTTTATTGATTGCTCGGCTTCTACTCTTCGGATTGATTCCACTAATATCGCAATCCGTTTCCACTCACATCGAGTCGTTTCCACTAATATCGCGATCCGTTTCCACTCACATCGAGTCGTTTCCACTAATATCGCGATCCGTTTCCACTCACATCGAGTCGTTTCCACTAATATCGCGATCCGTTTCCACTCACATCGAGTCGTTTCCACTAATATCGCGATCCGTTTCCACTCACATAAATAAAATAAAAATAAGTATATAAATATATTCGGAACCATTCCACACCAATTATCTAGCCCCAAACTAGGATACCCTGTAATATGGGCACTAGAAAACGGAAAAACAAAACATACATAAACATACATAAACAATGAGTATTACATGGAGTCGTACCCACTGATATCGCGATCCGTTTCCACTCACATGGAGTCGTATCCACTGATATTGCGATCCGTTTACACTCAGAATTCATTTAAATATTTTATTCTACCGGATCGCGCTATCGAATATAATAGAAATATTATCCCCACTAAATAAAAGTACTTTTTTGTAGCTAGTTATGAAAAATAATTATGAAAACGGCAGAAGGGAATAAAAAAGTTATTCGAGTTTTTCGAACCAAATTTCGGTCTTACAGATGTATACGTCACAAATGGCGATTTAAAAAGAGGTAGGTCATGTATTCAACGTCGGTGGCTACATACGGTAAATTGTGAGCTCTACAATCTGACGGTGCCTGGTTCGGACCTCAGCCAATAACTCATCAGTATCTAGTTAAAGTGATGAGTTATCACTGTACATAAATAATTATAAGGTTAGGTAGCCACCAAACGTATATGTCATATATTCATAAAATATCATAAATTACTAGACTTTTTCCGGTTTTCACCAAAGCGTAGGTTGATTTCCTGGATGTTTACGATGTTGTTGACAAGAAAACAAAAAGCAGTAATTTGAGCAGTACTGTCGGAGTTGAATTAATCTTATGTGATTTTTATAAAATATGTCCATCTAGGAAGATGATTACAGTCATGTTAACGACCGGTTGGCCTCGTGGCTAGTGATCCTAGGTACGTAATCAAACAGTCGCGGGTTCGAATCCTGCAAGGTGCAATCATTTGTGTGATGAGCAGAAATGTTTGTTTCCGAGTCATGGATGTTATAATATTCGTATATATGTATGTTTATGCGTTATCTAGTACCATAGTACAGGGTATCCTAGTTTGGGGTTAGTTTAAATGGTGTGGAATTTTCCCGAATATATTTATTTATTTATATTTATGTCTTTAGTAGCAATTGCAAGATTCTAAATTGGTCTACGCGTTTGGTCTATATAGTGCCACAAAGGAAAATGCATAAATAAATACATAGGCTGATAAACACAATACCTTCCGCTCAGTCGGGTAATAAAAAACTATTCACCTCGTTCTTTCTTGCTATCTTCTACTAGCTTCCCGCCCGCGACTACATCCGCGCGGACTACTCTTTATCGCCAAGAGAAGCATCCTATGTTCATCTAGGATATTAAAAACTATCGACCTCGTTCTTTCTTCCTATCTTCTACTAGCTTCCCGCCCGCGACTACATCCGCGCGGACTACTCTTTATCGCCAAGAGAAGCATCCTATGTTCATCTAGGATATTAAAAACTATCGACCTCGTTCTTTCTTCCTATCTTCTACTAGCTTCCCGCCCGCGACTACATCCGCGCGGACTATTCTTTATCGCCAAGAGAAGCATCCTATGTTCATCTAGGATATTAAAAACTATCCACCTCGTTCTTTCTTCCTATCTTCTACTAGCTTCCCGCCCGCGACTACATCCGCGCGGACTACTCTTTATCGCCAAGAGAAGCATCCTATGTTCATCTAGGATATTAAAAACTATCGACCTCGTTCTTTCTTCCTATCTTCTACTAGCTTCCCGCCCGCGACTACATCCGCGCGGACTATTCTTTATCGCCAAGAGAAGCATCCTATGTTCATCTAGGATATTAAAAACTATCCACCTCGTTCTTTCTTCCTATCTTCTACTAGCTTCCCGCCCGCGACTACATCCGCGCGGACTACTCTTTATCGCCAAGAGAAGCATCCTATGTTCATCTAGGATATTAAAAACTATCCACCTCGTTCTTTCTTCCTATCTTCTACTAGCTTCCCGCCCGCGACTTCATCCGCGCGGACTACTCTTTATCGCCAAGAGAAGCATCCTATGTTCATCTAGGATATTAAAAACTATCGACCTCGTTCTTTCTTCCTATCTTCTACTAGCTTCCCGCCCGCGACTACATCCACGCGGACTACTCTTTATCGCCAAGAGAAGCATCCTATGTTCATCTAGGATATTAAAAACTATCCACCTCGTTCTTTCTTCCTATCTTCTACTAGCTTCCCGCCCGCGACTACATCCGCGCGGACTGCTCTTTATCGCCAAGAGAAGCATCCTATGTTCATCTAGGATATTAAAAACTATCCACCTCGTTCTTTCTTCCTATCTTCTACTAGCTTCCCGCCCGCGACTACATCCGCGCGGACTACTCTTTATCGCCAAGAGAAGCATCCTATGTTCATCTAGGATATTAAAAACTATCGACCTCGTTCTTTCTTCCTATCTTCTACTAGCTTCCCGCCCGCGACTACATCCGCGCGGACTATTCTTTATCGCCAAGAGAAGCATCCTATGTTCATCTAGGATATTAAAA
Source organism: Alsophila aescularia (assembly GCA_946251855.1). NCBI lineage: Eukaryota > Metazoa > Arthropoda > Insecta > Lepidoptera > Geometridae > Alsophila > Alsophila aescularia. The sequence goes on from OX276374.1 coordinate 63,359,673, forward strand.
ACTATCCACCTTGTTCTTTCTTCCTATCTTCTACTAGCTTCCCGCCCGCGACTACATCCGCGCGGACTACTCCTTATCGCCAAGAGAAGCATCCTATGTTCATCTAGGATATTAAAAACTATCCACCTCGTTCTTTCTTCCTATCTTCTACTAGCTTCCCGCCCGCGACTACATCCGCGCGGACTACTCCTTATCGCCAAGAGAAGCATCCTATGTTCATCTAGGATATTAAAAACTATCCACCTCGTTCTTTCTTCTTATCTTCTACTAGCTTCCCGCCCGCGACTACATCCGCGCGGACTACTCTTTATCGCCAAGAGAAGCATCCTATGTTCATCTAGGATATTAAAAACTATCCACCTCGTTCTTTCTTCCTATCTTCTACTAGCTTCCCGCCCGCGACTACATCCGCGCGGACTATTCTTTATCGCCAAGAGAAGCATCCTATTTTCATCTAGGATATTAAAAACTATCCACCTCGTTCTTTCTTCCTATCTTCTACTAGCTTCTCGCCCGCGACTACATCCGCGCGGACTACTCTTTATCGCCAAGAGAAGCATCCTATGTTCATCTAGGATATGAAAAACTAATTCAAAAGTAGGTATAGCACCAATCCTCTCGATATTTTTTGACATACTTGTTATTTCGTTTCCATGGCAACCGTTTCTTACAGCAAGTAATCAACATTTTTCCGGTTTTTCCAGTTTTCCCGAGAAAACTTACAATTTTTCGGAATAAAAAGTATTCTATGTTATATTCCAGGGTATATACTATATTTATTCCAAATTTCAGCAAAATCCGTTCAGCCGTTATCCCGTGGAAGCTCCCCAAACAAGCAAACAAACAAACAGACAACGTTTCACCGGCAAGTGCAAGAGCTTCACAAGTCAAAGACACGTGACGTCACCAAATCTCACTCCCTCTGAATGAGAAGCCTCAAAGAAGCTCTTTGTCTCAGCAGTTGGAACTTAACAGACAGATGATTAAGTTTCAAGGAACACCAAAAAATTAGGAGTAAATTCACTAATAAATAATTTAAACCTTCTTGACAAGTACGAATAGGAACATGAATTTAAATGCAAGAGCATTGTTTTTTTTTAATTGAGGGCTTTAAGCGCATTTGTGCTGAGGTCTATTTTTATTTCATAATTCAAGAAGTTGTGACGCTGTGACGGACATTACATAGACGGACAGACCAGGTGATCTTAATCGAATACGGAACCTTAAAAACGAAGCACATGGCATAGTCTATAAATATTTATATATTTTCAGGGTCTTCATAAACAATTATTAAATTGTTTATGTCGTCATCCAATACAACGCTTCCGACTATTCGCTGGCCCTCGCGGTGCATCGTGCAGCTACTGACATATCACGCCGTATTGGATTACTCATAATGTTGATCATAGTCAAACAATATATATTTAATAAGTACCTTCTTTAACTGTTTTGTTTGGTTTTTATTTAGATCCATTTATTGTTTAACTGTAGCAGATGAAGAGCCATGGGCCGACTATACAATATGAGATCAGTAAAATATAAGAATCAGTCTTAACAGACCGAAAACGCGTGACGTACCTATTACCACTCCCAGCATTAGCTATTTTGTTTGTTGATCTCTAAAAGTTTGAAATTATATGTAGATATTGTAGGTCCTCGTGCTATGTCCTGATACTAAAGTTAGCATATACCTAAGTAGGGCCAACTGCGAGGTAATTTGTGGTAGTAGCAGTAGTGAAATTATGACCACCACTCCGACCGCAGCTGGCAACCTGAAATAAGAAACCCGAAGAAAGTACTGTCCACATTTGAAGAAAGAAAAATTATTGTTTTTATTAATACCCGATACGACATCACAGTTTGTGGTCCTGGCGTCACTGGCCAACAAGAATTGAATAAACACCTTGGACCTCGTCGTAATGATGGATCATCGTGTCAAGACGCATACTTTGGTGCAGTGAAGGACTAGTGAGAGAGCAGTGTCTACTTGATGATTACCCAAAGGTACAACCGCGACGTGTTGATCGAGTTCAAATCGAGAATTATTATTATGTGAATTAAAATGGAAGTATGACAAATGAAAAGGAAGACTTCAAGAAAACATTAATCCAAAGAGAACCTGGAAGAAGGAGAAGAGTGACACGAAAACTGTTGATGAGCAAGAAAAATCAACCAGCCGCAACGCTTACAATTTTGGTTCGATATTGACGCACTGGGTATCTCAATCGAGCGAAAGCCTTGATCAAGTGACATTCAAGGGAGTTAACGGTCGATTTGAAGTAGATCTGTAAATAATGACGTCACGATACTACCAAGCAAAAAGATTGCCATGTGATGACTACGAGGAATCTAACGGAAGATCAATGGATGGCAAAACTGCATACACAGAATATGAACAAAGTTTCTGGGAAAAGGATACACAATAAGAAGCCAGATGCACATTGCGGCGACAAATCCCAACAAGCCGAAGCACGTCAGGATGGTAATTGACACAAAAGCACGTGCAAACGATGATTGACTGAAAGATGCACTGCTTGACGAGTCAGACTTTCCAAATTCTACATGGAATCTTGTTCCGAATCAAAAAGAAGCCGATCACTGTCACCACTAGTGTAATAGCGATGTTGTTACAAGTGAAGATCAGCAGAGACCGCGGAAGTACTCCATGACTAGGAGGCAAACTCACAACTACAGAGAGTTGCAGCTGCTTGCGTTCAGTGCATGACACATAACCACTACTTGGATACTGGGTGGATAGCTTCGAAAACGAGGAATTAAATGCGCTACAATACCCAAAGTGCAAGAAGTGTAACAGAGCAAGTATCGAACGAGGAAGTTGGAGTTCGATCCACACTCATCTTCTTATGAGATTAGGCAAGCTAAAGATTTCGATGTTAATGCAAATTCGATGGGAGTAATTTGATGGATTGCGATGGAAACTGGCTCCAGATGAACTCGTTTTAAACTAGTTTTTAACACAGCTATGCATCGCGTTTCTGAAGACTTAAGGAAAACGTCTTGAATGCCGACCACACGAAAGGCATTAGGGGCAGTGATGTATGGGGTTGGTTTGCTGAGTACGTGCACGATCATCGGTAGATCATGCTGCAGGAGCTGTAGAAAAAAAGCGTATGTTGGAATGAACTACTACTGCCTGAGGATGTGACCACTTTCAACAAATAGCAAGTGGACTTGAGATACATAGTCGGTCTACTCCCCTTGTGATGCTGCAATACTACTAGTAAAAAACACTAACACCAGCGAATAAGCATTCCATATGGCCAAATTTAACGTAATAATATCGTAGTCACAGGAAAGGACAAAATCGTGCTTTAAAAGATATGAATATCCCTTGAATGGAACTTTAAACCCTTCTTATTCGTGCCCAACTTGCCGTGAATATTGCCAAGGGACTGCAAATGAAACCCGAAGTGGTATTATGGAGAAACAACAAAAACCGTATAACACTGCATAATCTCTTCTTAAATACACTTTATATATGTCCATAAACTTTGCGATATGGCAGAGCTATCTCAAGTAGAACAATAGTGTTGAGTGCCTATGATACAAAATGTAGCCAACGATACTACTCACGCAAAAAACACCCTTTTCCGAAGCAATGTCTGTGGTTTTGGATCCAACGTTTCTTTACGAAACGGCATACTGTTGCCCAAAGAAGAAGAAACGAGAACAAAACATGTTAGAGAGAATATGAATATGAGAGAGAGTATGAACAACTCGCATGAGCATACGCCTACATGCTTACTTTCATCGACAAATTTCGGCAACGGCTAGAATGATGACAAAACATAAATAATTTTCCTCTAAAAAATATCAATTTTGAATTAAAAAATAGACCTCATAATGAGTTCTACCTTTTTAAACATTTTGTTTTTTGAACTAAATTGGTTCAGCAGTTTTAGAGATATGAGGCAACAAACAAATAAAAATAGCAACGACTTGAGAACCTCCTTCTTTTAAAAACTCGATTACTAGAAGAGAACAAATGCCAACTCTTCAGGAACACAATAATATGTACCCACATATTGTGAACAATCTACGACAGCGGTACTGGATACTGCAATTTCTCTCGTCGGTCCAAAATGTTTGGCACGAGTGTAAGTGGTGCAAAGTAAGGAGAGCAAACCCGGCAATACCCGCGCAAGGAACCCCATGCTTGGATTAATACTCCCACGAGGCCAGTCGTGCATTATGGAGTCGACTACTTTGGCCCAGTTGTACTATTGGAAGGCGCAAGGGGAAGCCATGGAGAATGTTATTCCCTTGCCTCGTCACGAGAGCGGTTCACATGGAGGCCATCGCTACTCTAAGCACGGACTCAGCCATCATGCCTGTGACAAATGGCTGCGCGTGCGCACCGCGTCAGTACTAAATATAAATATTTGCCTAAAGTGCTGTACTACGAAGTTACTTTGGTTTGTATATTGAAAAACTAGTGTATTCCAAGTTTAAAAGTGAAATGATTTATAAAAAATACCGGTTAAGTGCGTGTTAGACACGCATAGACGGATACGTAGCCACCCAACTTTGAAAATAGCATCGGTCCAATAGTTTTTAGTTATACACAAACAATTTTTTTTTACTGTAAGATTATTTAGACTCACTATGGAATTTGTTTCGAGTTCACGCGGACATCAAATGCGTTATCTTTCTCGGCTATATTTCCAAGACTTTGTTTCAGAATGTCCGATTAAAGTTCCGGTTAAGCTTATATGAACTAAACTGTTAAATAAACTCTGTTCTTGCTTTTCTCAATCAGTGAACAGGCTTACATAAAGTTACATAAAGTTTCTACTATTTTATATGGCAGATCAAGTGGTCACTAAAATTGTATTAGTTGGTTAGGCAGTTTAACTGCTGATGTTTTGTATGAATGTGACGTTGCCATTCCGCTGTCCGAGTATCTTACGACTAATTATATGGAGGGAAAAATAGATTGTCAAGCGCGATGTTAGATAACCGAGGGTTTTATCTTCCACTTAATTTGTGTCATGGATAACAACGAGGTGCTTTAATAGCACATTCTGAAACAAAATCTAAGGCAAAATGTTAATTTTAATAATTTTAATTTATTTTAAATAAAAGGTCAATTTACTTGTTATATTATTTCATTGTATTATACTGGGTACAGTATTGTAGGTACCTAATACGCTTTATTCTGTTACTAGCTATACCCGTGGCTTCGCACGCATGGTCATTTCTTTAGGTTATCAGTACCATAAGTGTGCTATTCCAGGACCTAAAATACCAATAAACCAATATTTGATCTAAATTTCTTCAGCCATCAAAAATATGTTTATCAATTGCTTGGCTTCCACTTATCTGATTGAGATATCAATTACATCAGTTTTAAAGTCAAACCCTAAGCTATCTAACAATGAAAACTGCAAAGCAATCGGTCCAGTAGTTTTTACGTGAGGCGTTAACAAAAATACAGACAAACAGAAAAAAAGACACGAATTAAAAAAAAATGTTCTGTAGCTTATTTTAAGAACCCTCGATCAATTTTTTATTTGACTTCCTTATCCTTGTGTTTACTATTGCTTTATTACATGTATAGATAGAGGACTGTGCCAAGTTGCATCAAAATCCATCTAGTAGTTTCAAGATACGTGTTCTTTTAAATAACTTTCAACCTCTATCCTGCGGGAACAGTTTAATTTTTCGGGATGAAATGTATCCAATGTCCTACCTTGTAGTATGAACTTAAATCATACCAAGTTTCATTTGAATTTATTTAGTGGTTTCGACGTGATGCACGGTCAAGATACAGACAGACAGACTGACAGAAATAATGAGAAAAGAGAACAGTTTTGGCTTCAGTGTCAACATGGTATATACTCGTACCATTGATTACGTCAAAATTAACACTACTTACTTTGGACCCCTATCCTGCAGGAACCCTTATTTTTTTTTTTGAATAAAATGTATCCTCAATTAAAATTTAGGATACTCATCATATAAACTATAACTATGCATCAAAATCTGTCCAGTATTTTCAGCGTAGTAAGTGTTCTTTTAAATAACTTTCAACCTCTATCCTGCGGGAACCTAAAATTAAATGCGGGGAAATTAACTTTTCGGGACGAAATGTATCCAATGTCCTACCTCGTAGTATAAACTCAAAACATACTATATTTCATTTGAATTCATTTAGTAGTTTTGGCAGCGTGATGGCGGCCAAGATACAGACGAAGAGACAAATTTAAAAAATACTGCTTTAGCTTCAGTATAGAATACAGAGAAATATCCAAAAAAAAAACAAAATGTCTTCAATGTACAGAATTTCAATCCATATCCCGCAGGAACACCTTTTTTTTCGAGATATAACGTATTTTTATTTTTTATCCATCATATAAGCTATGATTGTGCCAAGTTGTATCAAAATCGGTCCAGTAGTTTCAGCGTGATACGTGTTATTTAAAATAACTTTCCACCCCTATCCTTATCTAATGTCCTACCTCGATGTATGAAATTAAATCATACCAAGTTTCATTTGAATTCATTGAGTAGTTTTGGCGTGATGGGCTGTCAAGATAATGACAGACAGACGCACAAACAGACATACAAACAAAAATGAAATAAAAAACTGTTTTGGATGAAGTACCGCATATAGAAAAGCCTGCAAAAAAAATAAATATCTTCAATGTACAGAATTTAACCTGTTACAGTTTTATTATCTATATAGATAGATTTTAGATAACACTCTTTGAGATTCTAACCTCTCTCAATCCTACTCCCGTTCCTGTTAGCGCAGACTTAGGGTCAGAGCAGACTTAACGCCCCAGAAACGGATCGGCACCGGGACGCCTCGCTTACGGCTGGTTGACGGCTAGGCGTCCACCCGGCTACGGCGTAGCGACGCCTCCCATAGGGCAAGGCGGTCTGGCTGACTTCTAGACTTGGTGTATTCCCAGTAGTCCCGCTATGGTTGTTCAGCATGTTTTTTTGTAGTTTTTTTGGGGGGATTTTAATTCCCTAAATTTAAATCCCTGATTAATGATGCAAAGAAGCACAAACGTATAATTTGGTACAAATATGTAGCTAAATTTATATATTAAATCCTCATTTATGATACTTATTAATTTTGTGTGATTTTAATTAATTTTTCAGACTCCTATATATATAAGCCTTTATTTATAAGCCTTTATTTATTTTATTTGAACATAATAGCCTAATTGAAAATAAATTAGGAGTTCGCGCATTGTTTATCTGATTAATATATATATTAATGTTAATATTTTTACAAAGCCTCAAAATATTTTGTATGCGTTTAAAAGTTTCAGACAATCATTTTCGACCTTTTTGACATGGACTTATTTTTTAACGCATTGTGACTAAATGAACACAGTAAATGCAGAATCTGACTAAATCTGATTAATATTGAAAGACCGTTTGCCCGGCTTGGAAACGGTCCTCCTTCTCAGGTAAAGGCGAGGTAATTTAAACAAGATGGTTAATTCAATAACAAACGGCTTTATTACAGTAAAAATATACACATATGTTATCAAAGCTTAGTTCTCTCCCCTGTACTGAGGAATTCTAAAAGTATTTTTCACTTAACAAAGTTTGTTCTGCATCATAAATGTGACCTACACAGCTAATTTTATCTTACGATTCAAATAATAAAACTATGATTACAAAACTCTCATACATAAATAGTACATAAATTTGGCCTGTACGATATGAATTTACATTAGAACTGCAGAATCCTAGACTAGTAAAAACTTAGAGAGACAGTGGTCAGCAGTTCATCATATACCGGTCACAACGCAACGGAATGCCGTCTATGCCTAAGCACGTTCTAAATCAAATGTATTTGTGCAAACAGGAGTGTGTGTGTGTGTGTGTGTAAGGTTGAGTTTCCCAGAGGGATGTAAATCTTTGAAACAGAAAGTATCTTTCAAACTATATCCTAACACGCAACAAGACGAAGGCTTCCTTCACTACTGCAGCTCGCTGACTCGAAATGATTTGGAATGAACCAACCTGGAAGCTTCCCGGGTCGACGTACTGTCGACTCGCGTGCCGCCGCGGACCGCCTCCTTTACTCCACTCGTTCAGCTCCTCGTACTCTCCACGAACGGTGCCTTCCGCTCCTCTCGAATTGTTTCTGCGTCTCCCACAGTCGGCGTCTGGTGTCTCTCACGTTCGGTGTCTTCCATGGGACAGATGGAGCTCCCGCACTATCGGCTGGTGACCCCCGGAGATCGGCGCAACGGCAGCTTGCAGTGATGATGGCAGCGCGGTCGTCCGACGATGCTCGGCTACTTCCTGAAACCCACGTTCCTCTGTGTTTAAATGGTGCCTCGCGGTGCCCGCCTTAGATAGTCGCGGCACAAAATCAAAACAGATATTTCGTTAGAACACTCCTTGAACCACGGGATATCTCACTAACCTGGTTTTTGCTCTCGCATACTTATTTCGCTGGTTACCAAGTAGTCACGGTTTCCGCGCTTCGTTCTGTACGCTCCTCACTGCGTATCTCGGTCGCTCCGTTCACATAAAAGACTGCGTGCCCGCTGCTGGCTGCGAATTAAGACCCATAAACACAATGTCGATTTCGCACAGAACATCTTACAGAACCCAGGAACAAACAAATTTCTAACCTGCGCCGATCTCCATCACGTGAGTGTTAATAGGCACTGCAGAAGTGGTCTTGATATCATGTGAAATGGCGTTGGTGAAGGACAACTTGTCTCCGGGCAAATAGAATATATCTAAGAATTTCGCACATACTTCGTGTAAGGTTTGTGTTTCTTCTTGATTCAAATGAGACACGCGGAGTTGGTCAAGTACTTGATTTGTTCGTGAATGTGCATTAGGGGTAGTATTTTCATTACAATAGGATACTGTTTCAACTTCGCAAGTTGTTAAGTCGTTTGCTATAAGGGGGACGAGATTGAGTTTTAATGTGGAATCAATTGTAATGGGGTGTTCTGCGGTATTAACTACTGAGATGTTAACGCGTAAATTGGATTTTACTTTGACTATACAATTGGCGACTAACAAAGATTCAATAGGTTTCTGGTCGATGATAAGACCTTCCTTAAGCTCGGGATTGGAAAAACAACATTCAATTACTGTTTCAGTTCTTGGAGGAATAGTGTACACGCGCTCGTTACATATGATGTGAAATTTAGCATCATTAATTTTCAGGATACTTTTGACGTAATCTATATTACTTTGTTGGTTAGATAGCAGGTCGTTTCCTATTATTCCATCGTAAGGTAGTTCAAGGTCGGGAATGACATGAAAATGATGATTAGTTGTAACATCATTAGATAAATATGTGATAGGAATGTGTCCTAGTGTCATAATACAATTATCATTTGTTGAGTCTATACCTTTTATTTGAATTTTATGTTCAATGATTCTAGGCATTTTATTCATTGCAGATATTTTTACTAGGCTTATAGTAGCGCCTGTGTCGACTAAGAAAGTCAGTCATAGGTTTGAAGAAACTGAAGTTGGAAGCTTGATATAAGGTAAGTATCGCTTTTTTGTATATTTTGAAATTTCATATATATAATCAAGTTTATTTTTTGTTTCATGACCATTTGAATCATCACTGTGGGTGAGATTTTCAACTTTCGCATCGCATTCGCAAGATTTGGAAGGTTTATTTATTAGAAAACTGTCAGTTTGGGGCTGGTTACCCTGTCGGTGAGTTTCCGGAATTACAATGTTAGTATTGCGTTCACAGGATTTAGTGTGTTTAATTGGGAAACTGTCGGTTTGGGGCTCGTTAACCTGTCGGTTAGTTTCTGGAACTGGGATATCTGTATCGCGTTTACAGGACTTAGTATATTTAATTGGGAAACTGTCAGTTTGGGGCTGGTTACCCTGTCGGTTAGTTTTTAAAACTGGGACATTAGTATCGCGATCACAGGATTTAGTATTTTTAATTAGGAAACTGTCGGTTTGGGGCTGGTTACCCTGTCGGTTAGTTTCTGGAAATGGAACATTAGTAGCGCGTTTACAAGATTTGGATACGGTGAGATTCAGTGAATTCGTAGGAATCAGCGTTTTTGATTGAGTCATATCAATTTTCCTTTCTAATTTTCCCGCACGATACCGGTCGGGAAAGCCTGTTCGTTTAAATTATCATGATAGTTGAACTCGAGACCTTCTGTGTCCGGTGAATTGATGGAGTTTGTGGGTTGGATTTGCCTCTGGAAATTATTTGGAGGTTGGCGACTTATGCTTTGTTGGTTTTGGGACTAGTTAGGTTTTCTGTTGTTGTTGTATTCCCGTTTTCTGCAGTTTTCAATTTTGTGACCTATGTTTTTGCAATACCTGCAGACGGGAGCATTGAAATTCGGTCTGGGTTGGACTTGGTCTTGAAACGGCGGCCTTGAGTATGGTATGGGATTGTAACTTTTAAACTTTCGCGATTCGAACACATACTTAAATATTTAAACGGGACGTAATCGCGCTGAAAACTTAATATTTATTTACCTCGACGTTTCGATCAAGTTGCATTGATCGTGGTCACGAGAAGACTGAAGTAGCGGGTGTCAGCGTCGAGAAGGGCGAGCGTTGTCTCCAACTACCCGCATTTGGTTTTGTAAAACTGGGATGGTTTTCTAATGTTTTGTTTTGGTATGGGATTATTATACTGCCTGCATTGTACAGGACGATTGGTGTTAAATATACTTGTAGACTGTCCTACATTTGTTCTGTTTATTATGCCTACAATTTTTTCTTCGGCTGTGGCGAGGTTTATGGCCTCGTTCAAAGTGTAAGGGTCCCTGCATCTGACAACTGTTGACAACTGCGGTTGGAGACCAATCGTGAATACGTTGAGAGCTAAGTCCTGCATAGCGGCTACACGGCCAATAAGTTCGTCCTTCTTTGTAGTGGGAATTGAAATATTTATTTCAGTTAGAAGTTTAGCCAGACAAGCCTCTACTCTAAGAGAGTAGTGGCTAACAGACTCGTTGCGACCCGGTTTGCATTCCTGAAGGTCTGACAGTAAATATGCGTAATGTTTCGCGTCACCAAATTGAATTTTCAGGAACTCCTCGAGCTGGGACCATTCGGTGAAATTCTTAACGGCGCATACCGTCTCGGCTTTACCTTCTAGACTTTTCAAAATGAACTTAAAGAGAATATCTGTTTGGGAGTCTGATGCAAAGTTAATTGCATTGCGGCAATTATTCAGAAATGGAGTTAATTTTTCCCGAGAACCGTCAAATTTTCCAATAAATTGTAATAAAACTGATAAGTTGACGTCTGCCATTTGATAATGAGAACTTTCGTCTTTTACGCCGTCGGTGTCGGACATGGATAAACAATCTTGAAAGCAAAAGTCCGTAGTCTAAATGTAAATCACACAATACAAGGTTATAACTCTATAAAATAAAGAAGCTTAAAAACGGTACAGAGGCAGTGCGAGCCAGTCGCTTATCAGTTCTGAGAAATTTTCCTTGAATATAAGGCACTCATTACACTCTAGATATTTGTTAACCAGTTAGATGCTAAATGAAAATATGGGTTATGATTTTTGAAGCACAATATAATATGTAAGTTTGTAGATATCATTTTCTTCCAGAATAGCAGTCAAAAGTCATAGGAATTAAAATAACTCACAGGCTTAGCAGGAACAGGAGCGTATTTTGACCTTGTAGGATGCAGCGAGCTGGAGGTAAGTGTGGACTTCTGTCTTGAGATTTAGCAGCTGAGTTGTACCAGGCGCTCCAGGACGTTGAGATGCAGATGATGCGAGTTGACGACGAAGTCAGGATTTCCAGGATTTCCAGAATTTCCAGGACACGGCGAAAGAAGTAAGTTGACGAAGTAGTTTTCTCCTTTTCTAGATTTAAGGGATGCAGCGGGAACTTCAGTGGAAGAGAATTCCAGTTCTTCAGGATTCGGTGATGGTAAGTGTGCGGCGACACTTATTTCCTCAGGATACAGAGTCCAGTTTTTTTTAAAATTTAGAACTTTGCACAGATTTAGAACTTTTTGCACTGTTTTTTTTTGTAGTCCGGGGATTTTATATCCCTTTACGCTGCCACCATTTGTTATCCGGGATCATGGATTTAATGTTTTAAAAAAGAAAACTTTGAATCACAAAAAAATAAATTGTATTATTTCAAATAAATTACAAATTAAATTGGATTTAGAAAAAGGACGAGTACTCTGTGAAAAGGTTTTAGATCGTCTGACTGTGATGAATAATGAACTGATGACCTACTATTGCAAATATGCTAATGAAGCACCTTTCATCTATTATTGCATACAAAAGTAAGGGTATAACAGTGCGCTCGATGAGTCGCGCGCCGTGTGCTTAACGATAAAGTACATACTTACGTAAAGTTTTTGTCAAATTTTATTCTTTTCTTAATTATGAATACCAAGGGGAAAACTAGAAGGTACTGCATAGCATTTGGTCTGACCAATCTCGTAAAATACCTACATACTGTAACATAACAAAGTATGGTTTTAATTTTAAGTAAGCACCACCTATCCATGTATAGTAGAATCTCTAACGATTGCGTGAATTGGTTAGGATTAGCGCCATCTATGCGAATTGATCTGAATTATGTTGATTCACTAAATCGATGACTTATCATTAACTAATTAGTTTTAAGAAGGCCCAGCAGATGGCTCTGTTACAAATTAATGGTTTGAAATAATACTAAGAAATTAGTATAGCTTGCTTTCAAGAGCAAAGTAGGTAATTATGAGGAAAATAATATATAAAGAAAATTACAGGAATTTAGTTGCCTATGTGCTAAATTTTGATTGCATTAAAATAACAAACAGAGAGATTCCATTCATTTTGCCCATACAGTATGGAAATACAATAATACCTTTTAAACGAAAAGAAATCCTTATCTTGTAATTGTTTGTATGTGAGCCAGAAGAAATGAAAAAAATACTTTTCTTTATTGTTAGACTAAAATGCAGATTTTCACACAAATAAATTACATAACATTTTATCATATTTAGTTGAAATGCGGAGTAGAAAAAGTGGAAAACACATAAAAATGTGTTTTGCATCATCCAGTTGTATTTCAAAGGGTTACTCCTTAATTCAGGTGCCCCAAGGTCTTATACCATGCTATGTGCTGAATGATTTCACATTTGGTTAGGTATATTTTCACAGTTTTGGTTTGCCGCAGAGCTGGAATAAAGAAAATTGATAAAATTACTAAATTATAAAGATTTGAACGATTATGTGAGATTTGTTTAGATAGATAGGTACCTGCTACATTTTATTCAATTACACCAAGCTGTTGTACCATAATATGTACAGAAGAAGGTAAAATATTGTTTCACATTTGAATTCACCGCAGAGCTGGAATAAAGAAATAGATAGGTAAACACCTGTTACATGTCAAGTTCATTGAAATGGGTAAATACTTTGATGTAGCTTGAGTTAGAGTATGGTTTCACAGTATATGGGTGTTTACCCATATACTGTGAATATATGGGTAAATACCCATGTGGTATACCTTGATTTTGCTTGAGGTAGAACGAAAGCAGGCGAAAGGTATATACAAATTCTACAGAAGCCGTTCCGCATAAACTAGGGGTGTTTGTGTCTTCGATTTCCATCGGAACAGGTAGATGGTCACTTGTCAGCAATGATTCGGAGATGGAGAAATAGATCTAATGTTGAAATATTATTAAACATTAAAATTACAACTGAACAAACGTTTTGTTAGGTTAAGTATGGAAGATTAAAATGTTGCCATACGTATTATCAAAGCTAACTGAAATTGCAAATTGAAATATATTATTTTTATTAGAATTAGGTTATCTTGTATTAAATAACTAAATTGATGCATCAGAGAATAGATTAAAATATATTTTTCTATATACCAGGGGAAATACACACAAAGTACTAAATTACTGGGCTGATTTTACACCGAGCGAGCCTTTAATTTTGAAATAAATACATTATTAAGCCGGAATTATATGTCAGATTTTTTATTCGATGATTATTTTCTGCCTAATTGATGGAATAACACACTGTAACTTAAATTGGGAGAAGATGGGATAATTTGCGATTTTTATTTATAAAAAAAAAAAATATACAGGAGAGGTTATTATCGGATTCTTGGAGTAAATTATACTCGGGGTTTTTTTAACATAAACATAATAAGAATAATAAAATGAATCGGGTTTTTTTTTTTTTTTACATTAATTTCCCAAAAAAATAGGGTAAAACTTCATAAGTTGGTATACTCGAAAAATTCTTGTAAAAACTACTAGAGATGTGAAAAGTGTGTTTTTTTTTAGGATATGGTTAGTGTGTATACAAAGCCCTAGGCGTTATTTAATAAACGGGACTTGAATCTATAATTACAAATACTGGAATATGAAGCCAGGCCAATTTGACTACAGTTCTTGAAAAGAAATTAGGTTGTTATAGATAAAATTGTTGAGTAAAAAGTCGAAACCTAAAAATTAACCTGGGATCGGCACAGAAAGATCTTTTGCGACTTTCCATCGCTAAAATTCTCCCTCCAAATTCCCATTGTTCGAGAGTGTCTAGGAACCTTATAAAAGTCAGAACTCAAAGAAATTCGGGACAGTATAATTTTATCTTCGGAAAAGTGAACAAGTGCGCGTACGGGGTGGTCGAAAATCAAGTAATGGTTTGCCATCTATACCAAGTCTCAGGGTGTCAACCCGTTGACCGAAAGGTCAATGGGCCCTAAGCACACATCGGGTCGAGTTGTAAACAGCTGGTCGTAAGACTGCTGGCTCTTCCCAGAACTGGAAGGTTCCAGCTGACTGTAAAAAGTCGGTTGTGCCTGAAAGTTCATTGACCTTGTTCAGGAACCACATGGCTGGTTCCCGGGTCGTTAGTACCTATAGGGCATCTACCGTAGCTACGCGAATTTAACAGCTGGACTTTAAGCGACTACCGCCACTGCTGATCGGAATATACCTACCTACTTAAGTTTAAAACATCTGATAGGGCGCGTATTTGTTAATCTTCTGTTATAAGATTACTAGAGTCTAGTTTAAAGTGTCGCAATAAAATAAAATCAGATGTTTCGTAATATACCATAAACCGTAGTTTGTTTTATATAGGTGTAGCTTCAGTTCAAGTTTTATTTAATTTCAGTGACTTCTATGGCCTTTTTGTGTTTGTGTCTGTGAATAATCGAGTGAGGTTTATTCTTCGAGGCACGTAAGTAGAGTGGTTTTTCTCAAAAGGGTTAGGAATAAAGACTTCACTACCAGCAAATTTTTGTCCAAGAATCTGAATGAATATTTAATTAATGATACTTTATATTTTGTCCAAGTACCTAGGTACCTAAGTAATTCCATAACAAGCAGACACTACCTAGTTATTGGACAGATTTTGGCTGGTATTGGGTTTTTTTGTGGTTAGGATTTTTAAAATGCTGTGCGATCTTGAATGAATTTTAATATTTTCATAGGCTTTTAGGGTTTAGGATTCATGCTAGACACTATTAGGTTATAGGTAGGTACGTTGATGGGTCTATGTCTAATATAAATTGCTGTGCGATATTGTCTTGTTTATCTTGAACGAATTTTATTTTTTATAAGGTTTTGGATTCATGCTAGAAAATATTAGGGTACGGTAATTAAAGTGTCTTTGTACCTGTATGAGTAGCTTCAGGGATTTTTAAAGAAACTTACTTGTTTCCAAGAAGGTCCATTGAAGTGAGGTAGAATGTGGTGATAACTGGTGTACTTTATGGTAATTCGGGTATTTGGAAAGAAACTTACGTGTTGTTCCAGATTCATGAAATTAATAATTTTATTTACATAAAGTGTACCTATTTGTCGGTACCTAGGTTATATAAAATGCTAAATGGATTTAATATAAGACAAAGTAGGTATATAATTTTACTTGACGTACCTATCTAATTCCTGATCGTAAATAATGAACCCACTTTTATATTACAAAAAAAAAAACAAAAATAAATATAGGCCCAATATGACTTCAAGCTAAGTATTGTTGTGAGTAGGTACCCAATTTGATAAATCAGTCATTGTAGGCAGGTAGGTATTTATATGAAACTTATGATTATTCCGTAAATTTCCTTTTTGTATTTAGAAAGGCATTTGAGAAATAATGTAATTTTAAAGCGTATTGACATCTGAATTGCTTCTCCTTGTTCCAAGAGTAAATCTACAACGAATAGACAAAACTTGCATTGTCTTTGCTTTTACTAAAGCGACATTGTCTTGTATGGTTCACCAAGTTGAACTAGATGGCGTTGCAAGTACCTAAAACACGCAAGCGTTTCATTCGTGAACTTTAAGGTCATTTTAACCGGGAATTTTTTAAACTTTTTGGTTAGGTAACTAGTATTGGATATTTTTTTTATAGGCCCTTGAAGATACATAAATGATTAGTAATGATTAGGTTGTGATGTGTAATATTAAATTTAAATTGTGATTATTAGGTAATAATTGTTTTATTATTATTCAAAGTCACTTCACTACATTTTGGGAAAAAATGGTCGTGTAAATTGTGTACAGGGTTACGTCAACAAGACTAAAAATAGGATTACATAGGTTCTTTAATAAATAAATATGTATACTTACGTGCTGAAATTTTCATATCAAAAGATATAATATACTTAAGTAGGTATTGATTATTAGTTATGAGGTAGTTAGTGCTGGTCACTTTCAGTTATAATAATCGCTATGTATTTGACACACTAATGCATAGGCTTAGAATAAGCCTTTGAGTCAGGTTCAATTCCTGTGGGATTATTAGTCAGTGGAGAGCAAATAATATCAAAACAAGATAAAACCTTAATTCCTACATTGTTTTACAGACGTTTTGGGAATACGATTTTTACTTAGATATTTCGACATGACTATTAAACTTATTGATAAACAACACGGTTTAGGTATTCAACAGAATTTCTAGTATTCAAAGGTTCCCCAACCTAGATAAATCTAGATCTCCTAGATAAGCATAATAAAATATCACCGAGTAACTCCTTTCATAATTATTATAGATGGGCCTGTATGTTTACTTTTTGTTGCTTTAACTTTTATGTAGGCGTCAACCCAACTATAAATATGTCTATCTATGGGAATACGATTTTTACTTAGATATTTCAACATGACTATTAAACTTATTGATAAACAACACGGTTTAGGTATTCAACAGAATTTCTAGTATTCAAAGGTTCCCCAACCTAGATAAATCTAGATCTCTTAGATAAGCATAATAAAATATCACCGAGTAACTCCTTTCATAATTATTATAGATGGGCCTGTATGTTTACTTCTTGTTGCTTTAACTTTTTATGTAGGCGTCAACCCAACTATAAATATGTCTATCTATGTAGTTCCCTATGAATCTATATAGGTAGAAGTGTGTTAGTTTATTTATTTATTTGTCACACTAAAGCATCATGGGTTAGACTGCATTTGGAGCAGGTTCAATTCCTGCGGAATCATGAATCAGTATAGAGGGAGTCGTAAATTATAACAAATTACTTATCCTTCAGGGTGTTTAAAGGAAGGAAGAAAATTAAACATTGTTTTGCTTTCAACATCATAACTAGGTAGGTATTATGTGTAAATAAGGTGTGATAAAACTATTTCATTGCAACAACTTTCCGTGAGGGCGTCGATCCAAAGAGTATAGGTACATGTACTATTATTTATTCTGTGGTATAAGTCTTATGTTACTTTGATTATATACATATAGGTATAAACGTGTTAACTTTGTTACTATTAGTCATACTAAAACCATAGAATAATCCCTTTAAGCAGGTTCAATTCCTGCGGAATCTCTAATCAGGCGAGGGCGCAAATCATATAAGTTCATTTATGCTTTTAGCTTTTATGTAGGCGACAACCCAACTATAAATATGTCTACCTATGAAGCTTTCTTTGATTCTATTTAGGCAGAAGTGTATTAGTTTATTTTTTATTTTGTCACACTAAAGCATCATGGGTTAGACTGCATTTGGAGCAGGTTCAATTCCTGCGGAATCATGAATCAGTATAGAGGGAGTCGTCAATTATAACAAATTACTTATCCTTCAGGGTGTTTAAAGGAAGGAAGAAAATTAAACATTGTTTTGCTTTCAACATCGTAACTAGGTAGGTATTATGTGTAGATAAGGTGTGATAAAATAATTTCATTGCAACAACTTTCCGTGTAGGCGTCGACCCAATTATGAGTATAGGTACATGTGCTATTATTTATTCTATGGTATAGGTCTATGTTACTTTATTTGATTATATATCTATACGTATAAACTTGTTAACTTGTTTTTTTATTAGTCATACTAAATCAATAGAACAAAACCTTTTATGCAGGTTCAATTCCTGTGGAATCCTTAAACAGTTGAGGGCGCAAATTATAGGTAGGTATGTCCATTTATGCTTTTAGATCTTTATGTAGGCGTCAACCCGACTATAAATGTGTCTACCTAGGTAGCTTTCTCTGATTCTATATAGGTAGAAGCTTGTTAGTTTCGTCATTTATTTATCACACTAAGGCGTCATGGGTTAGAAGGCCTTTGGAGCGGGTTCAATTCCTGCGGTATTTTTAATCAGTTGAGGGCGAAAAATTATATGTTGAACTATAATCTAATAAGTCCAGTCTGTAAGTTTAGAGTTGGCGTCAACCGAATTATGAGTAGTCTATAACAACCGGTTGGACGGTTGCGGGTTCGAGTCCTGCAGAATTCAGTGGCATGTGTGAAGAGCGGAAGTACGTGTTTCCGGGACATGGATGTGATATTTTTGTCTAGGTATGGTTATCCGTTATCTGGTGCCGTGGCACTAGATGACCTAGGTTAGGCAGGGCAGTTGGTGTGGATTTGTCCTAAATATTTATTATTAGCAAGTGTCAAAATGGGATGAAATTTGTCTTTGATGTCGTATAGACATTTTATGAGATATTGTATTTATGTATGTAAACATGGCTACTGAACTGATCGAAGAGAAATAGATGTTTGTTGTCGTGTGTGTTGGTGCTGACCTCTGGTGTCGGAGGTTGACGGGATATCTGAATCTACTGGCGACTGCTGGAGAATGGTGGCAGCTGGGTCTACAGCATTGAAGTGCTTTCAATGCATGTGGAGATGAATAGCCACAAGAAACACATATTAGTAGATCTATATCGGTTGTTCTAGTAACTAGAGAACCCTGGGGGCGAAATCGAGCGGTCGCGGGTTCGAGTCCTGCAGGGTGCGGTCTTTTGTGTGATGGGAAATGTTTGTTTCCGAGTCATGGAGGCGATGTTCGTATTTATGTGTTTATCCGTTATCTGGTGCCCGTAGTGCAGGGTGTCCTGGTTGGACTAGGTAATTGGTGTGACATGGTCCCGAATAGTATTTATTTAATATTATAGATACACTTATTTAACATTAGCAATGACAGTCTATTACGTAGACAAGCCAACCGGTAGACGGATGGTTGGTCTAGTAACTGGAGACCCTGGGGGCGAAATCGAGCGGTCGCGGGTTCAATTCCTGCAAGGTGCAGTCTTTTGTGTGATGGGAAATGTTTGTTTCCGAGTCATGGAGGCGATGTTCGTATTTATGTGTTTATCCGTTATCTGGTGCCCATAGTGCAGGGTGTCCTGGTTGGACTAGGTAATTGGTGTGACATGGTCCCGAATAGTATTTATTTAATATTATAGATACACTTATTTAACATTAGGAATGACAGCCTATTACGTAGACAAGCCAACCGGTAGACGGATGGTTGGTCTAGTGGCTGGAGACCCTGTGCGCGGAGTAGGGCGGTCGCGGGTTCGAATCCTGCGGGGGTCAATCATTTGTGTGATGAGCACAAGTGTTGGTTTCCGGGTCATGGTGTAGTTTGTCCTGGTTTGGGACTGGGTGTAGAATTGTCCCGAAAACAATATATTATTATTTATATAATATTATAGATACACTCATTTAACATTAGGTATAACAGTCTATTCTTCAGGTTATAGAGATAGATGCGTAAATACCTAAAATAAACACTTCCATTGCGTGAACTAATGTTCTATTTTTGCATATATGACTTATGTAGGCGTTAATGAAACTAAGTTGTACCTATCATACATTTATTTAGGTCCTTTGATCTTCATGATTAAAAGTATGTTGACAATTTATTAACGAATTACAGAGGTAATACAAAATAGAATTGCAATTAGATTTATTATTTGGAGTTTTAAAATGAAATTCTAACACATCGTTTGTACCTACAGGCGTTTTATTCCGTGATCTCGGATCTAATATAACTTGACTATTGAACTGATTGGTAGATACATGTTTTGAGTACTTAACGAATACCTAGTATTCCAATATAGATGTTGTTGGTTTGATTCAAATTAAATAGGTATTTCTATAACAGAACCCAAGTCATTCATTAGTCAATGAAGTTACCTTGTTTGGCCTAAGTGCAAGTTTATGAAATTAATATCCACTTTGAACTTATCCTTTGAAGTATGAAAAAAGGACCGGGCTGCTATGTTGGCGAGCTTGGCTCATGCAAAGCTTTTCATATTTATCTATAAACATATACCTATTATGGTATTTGGCAGTGTCGTTTTGCAAACATCTGAACAGGCTTTCGATACCTAATTACAGTCCGGTGGAGAGGAAATTGGGAATGCTTCTTAATGCTGGATCCCTGTTTGGTCTTTGGTCAGCAGGAGTAGGTTATTGAGATTGCACGACTAATTTTGCTGTTGTTTCAATTTTGATTCAACCTTTGGCTTAGCTTTCCTTGTCGGATTCTATTGGGAGTTAGGTCGACAGTTCTTGCAATTAACATTATTACCTGTCTAAATATTATAATATTCAACAAAACTAAGTTGGATGAACTAGGTTTACTAATATAGTAGCCTGAGTAAATGTACACTTACTTACCTAATACTCACATTCCTTATTTAAGGATAAATATACTTGAACAAGTAATTTCATTGATGAGTATTCACTTGTGAGTAATTATATCACCATCAAATATTGTGGATGGGTTTAATTTGGATCAAAGCATTGTTTGTACGCAGTACAACATTTACCTATACCTACTTTGGTAGATTCACTTTATTCACTAATTTAGTTAACGTACTATCAAGTACGCACTAACTCAAAGCTATTCGATAGATTTTGAATAAAATCTATTATTTATATTATTTGTACCTAGTACAATTTACAGTATACTTCATGTCAGGAGTTACTTTACCATATACATTGTTTGTACACTGTACAACATTTATGCCTACTTTGGCAGGTTCATTTTATTCACTGATCTAGTTATGTACTAGCAAGTACATGCTATGTCAAAGTTATTTATTATTATTTTATTAAATTTTCGATTCAAATATTTTGTACCCTTGTACATTGTTTGATGTTGCAAGTACCTTGGGTACAGATCTCAATATATCTCTGTGTTAGATGTGTTTCATGATTAACTTATCTGGCAGTTAAAGTACCTATCTTGAAATTGTACTGATTTCAGCTTAACCTAATTTAAAATTGACTATAAAATTATATATAAAGGAACTATTATATCTCAATACGTACCTCTAAAAGGACCAAAGGGTTATATGGATAACGTATGGAGCATCCTTGACGATCACAGCCCGGCTATAAGGAACTTAGTTCATATTATATAATCTAGTATAATAAATAGGTTTAGGTTACAATAGTTTTGGGGAATAGGAATTTTCCTAAATCTGGGAGGTTTGGGAAAATTCCGAAATGAAAACACATAGGCGATGAAGTATGTGGTTCAAACAGGTAAAATGCGTTTTATTGAGTCACATCTGTTTTGAACAGCGAGGACTTGGATTTTATAATTATATTTTAAAGTAAAGTTTCCTTGAATGTGTTGACAAACTTACGTACATTACATTTTGATAAAAGATTATGCCCTCTTGTCCCTCTTTGTTTTTGCGACCTACCTAAGACATACTAGTGACAATGGACGATTAATTAATGTAAATTGATCTTACAAAATCTCAATAAGAAAGCATAGGAGGTTGGCCCGTACGGAGACGAGACCACTGGTAATGGCGGTGGCGGGGCCTTATCCATTGATGCTTCCCTTATTAAATTATAATAAAAAAAAAAATGAATGATTGGTCTTAAAACATAAATTGGACGAAGATTTTAAGTTGAGTGAGGTTGTGAAGTTACAAGCTCCAAACCGTACTTTTAGCCGCGGCAGAATTCTTGCATAGATGGAGTTACAAATTATTTTATTTTCGTTACCTAGTAGTCACATTCTAGTAGTTCTGCTTACAAGTCTAATAGGATTTTTATATTTTGATTGTTGTTTGAAGCCATACATGCTTATGCATGTTTATGTGTTTGGTAAAGATTTATACATCTTATAATGCTTGTAAAGCAAGTCAAGGTTGGACTGTTTAATGCAGGCTCACTGGGAACGCGGCATGATGAATTTATTGTGGCCATGGAGAGAACTGCTGTCCATATCATGGCAGTCAATGAAACATGGTTAAGAGAAAATCAAAGCGGACGTGCGCCTGTCGTGCCCGGTTACCGGCTGCGGCACACGCTGAGGCCGGCGGCCGTGCGCGGTGGACGCGGAGGCGGAGTCGGCTTTTACATAAAGCGTGGAGTGAATGTTCGAGCATGTCCTCATCCTCGTACTGCGTCTGTTGAGCAGATGTGGCTGAGCCTGAAGGTCAACCCGAAAAAAAAAATTGTTGGTACAGCGTATCGTCCGCCTTGGCTTGATGTTAATATATTTCTAGATGTATTGCTATGCTAGCTACCGACTGGGTAGTCGGTAGCTAGCTTTGCTGATTATGATCATATCGCAATTCTTGGAGATTTCAATATAAACTTTACTAATTGCATCAGAAAACAAAAGTAAACTATTGCTAACATTTTTAAACTATACCAATCTTAAGCAATTAGTAACGGAACCGACTCATTTTACCGATCACAGCGAAACTCTAATAGACTTAGTGTGTACTGATATTAAGGCACGATCAATTAATGTTCAGCGTATCCCTGACTTGGGTAACCATGCAATGGTATCTATAACATTTAATATTAAGGCAGAAAAATCTACCCCACATTTTATTGTATACAGGCCACTTAGGGATATACTTTTGGAGCATTTTAATAAAGATTTATGTTTGATTAATTGGCAAAATTTTGCAAACACCAGTAATGTAAATGATTTGGTATCTCTTTTTAATCAGTATATTTTGTTTCTTTTTGATTTGCATGCACCAGAGAAGACAATATTTATTAAAAAAAGATCTTATCCCTGGCTTACTGACACCGTTAAGGAAATGATGCGCCTACATGACCATTATCATGGTCAGTTTAAAGTATCAAAAAGTGATTCACATAGGCAATTGTATAGAGATATGAAACATGTAGTAATTCATGCAATGTATCAAGAAAAAAAAGTATATTTTGATAACCATATTAATCAGAATATATATAATCCCAAAAAACTATGGAAAAACCTCAAGTCAACAATTATTCCAAATGATAAACATAACTTTGAAATACCAAGTTTCTGTGGTGGCCCAGATGCAATAAATAAACATTTTCTCGATGTCCCTGGAAAAGATTTTGTAAGTATCTCAGATCTCACCTATTTTGAGTATAATCGTTTTAGCTTATCTGTTTTTAAACTTGAAACAGTCAGTGAGGATGCAGTAGCAAGTATAATAAATGGGTTTTCTTATAACGCCGAGGGTTTTGATCATATCACATTAAAAATGATTTTATTATCTTTGCCAACCACACTAAGCATCATTACAAAAATAGTGAACTTGTCCATAATAACATGTACATTTCCTGATGTCTGGAAAATTTCTGTTATTAGACCTATTCCAAAAAAACTAAATATTGTATCAGTTAAAGACTTGCGACCTATAAGCATCTTGCCCTGTCTATCAAAAATATTGGAGAAAGTGGTTTGAAATCAGATGGTAAAATACCTGGAAGTTGAAGAAATATTGCCTCAAACACAGTCAGGCTTTCGCAAAAAAAGAAGTACCGCAACAGCATTGCTTGATGTTGTTGACAATGTGCTTGCAGCACAGGATCGTGGAATGGGAACAATACTGGTGCTACTCGATTTTTCTCGTGCTTTTGATGCCATAAATATTTCACTTCTTTTATCCAAATTATCATATTACGGGTTTGATGTTGACACAATAAAATGGTTTGATAGTTACTTGCACTTAAGATCTCAAATTGTAGAGGTCACTGGTACAGATGGCAAGACAGCATCTTCCTCTTCCACTTATAACCTTAGAGGCATTCCACAAGGATCAATTCTTGGGCCAATCCTTTTCATTTTGTACAGTGCTGATATTGTTAATAGCATTAAGCATTGCCAGTATCACATCTATGCCGATGACTTGCAGGTTTATTTGAGTTTCCATCAAAAAGACACAGGTCTGGCTGTAACAAAAATAAATGAAGACTTAGACAGGTTAGCGATGTGGTACATGACAAATTGTATGGTATTAAACCCAAATAAAACAAAATTTTTAGTAATGGGGTCCAAAAGTCAAGTAGCAAACATAATGAACCATAGCCCTAAGGTCGCCATTCTAAATTAGCCCATAGAGTGTGTTTCTGAGGCCCGCAATCTGGGTTTGATAATGGATAGTCATCTTCACTTTGAACGCCATGTGCAAGAAGCTGTATGTAATTGTTTTTACAGATTGAAGGTGCTATATAAAGTCAGACCTTACCTCAGTGTGGACCTCAGGATAACATTATGTGAATCTCTCATCCTGTGTAAGCTTAATTATGCGGATGTTGTCTATGGAACATGCCTTTTATCAAGAACTGAACGATTGATACAAAGAGTACAAAACGCCTGTGCTCGTTTTTGTTTCAATGTTCCCGCTCGTGCACATATTACTCCTTTTCTCAATGAAGCCAAGCTTATGACAATGAAGGCCCGTAGGCAGCTGCACTTTGCTACTTTGCTATTTGGAATGATTAAGGCAAAAGACCAGAATACTTACTGTGTAAGTTGACTTGGGCCCATGTGAAGCGCAGGTACCATACTAGAGCTTCTGCCTATCTGATCTTAACACCGGTTCACAAGACTGTTGCATTTCGTGGTAGCTTTAGATTTGCAGCGAGCAAGTGCTGGAATGATCTGCCACCGCCATTTCGAGACCTGAAAACAATAAAAACATTTCTTAGGCATTTTAAACTGCACTTACTGCGAAATCAGTTCATAGAGTAGATAACCAATACAGGATAGGTACATTTATTAACTTTCTTCCTACAGCACAAAGTGCAGTCAAGATAAAAATGCCTCTTTTTTTAGTTTAATTAGGTATTTATATTGTAAAATTGTACTTACTATTTGTTTATGCTCGTTCTGCTATGGTGGTTTAATAACGCTTTCTCTTTTGCTTCTGTTTCTTCTCTTTGTTTTGATTGCATGTAGTTAATGTACAAGCTGTCAAGTATCGCGGAATAGCGTATGCTATTTTAAGCCTTACTCGTCGGCTAGTCACTAGATTAAATAGAAAGGTATTATTATTCATGTGTAAAAGTTACTAATAACGTTATTTCTATTGTATTTTAATTGTCAGATCACGTGTTTTGGTTATGATGATCACGTGACGTGTGTTCTTTACCTTTGTTATTGTTACGTGGCATGCCATGCCAAAGACCACAGAGGAACTAGCTAGCTGTCATTTCACCCGTCAATGAGACTGTCGAAGGCTAAGTTCGGATTGGCATTATGGCGTTTTGGAGATGGCCGTTATGGTTTTTGCAGATATTTGTCACTAACGATCCTTCCCAAGCCGAATGACGGATGACTTTCTTGAAGTTTCCTCTATAAAGTGGCATTTCAGAAGTCATTTATTTTTTATTTTTTACTGTAAATTTTATTGTTTTATTTCTAAGTATGTTCGTTTAATTATTATTTTTTGTGTTTATATTATTGTGCCACTCTGCGTTCGTGATGTCACGAATAGGTTCCGACAGAAAATCGGTGCCAAGGCCTTGGCCTTTGCGTTTGCTGAGTCGGGACCTGTTTGTTACAACACACAGCATTAATTTTTGTTTGTTTGTCTAATTTCCTAATTATTATTTTTCTTCTTGTTAATGTTTAATGTTGTGTGTTGTCAGAAATAAATGTATTTTCTTTCTTTCTTTCTTTCTATATGAAAATAAAATAAATTGTAACTCCATCTATGCAAGAATTCTACCGCGGCTAAATGTACGGTTTGGAGCTGAGGTATGAATACCTATAGGAAAAATAGTACAAAAAAACATACTTTTTAGGTAACGTCTGGCAACTCATAGCAGTAGAGATGTAAGTCACTCCACAGATCATAATATACTTTTTTGTCAGCCGCTATCGCTATGTGCATGCGTGAACGTCAAAAGTAGACTTGTATTCATATATGCCACACTCGGAAGACTACAATTGACCCTTTCAACAGCCGTTATGTGCATGCGTGACCGTCGAAACATAACCAGTTTTCCGGATCGTTAATGTATTCGTTTCTTTGAAAAACCGGATGGGGCATTTTAGAAAACTCTGTCGAGGCGCACGGCCGTTTGTTTATCGTGATAAGTTTACGCCACGTACAATTTGGTCTGGTCCTGAAACCCTCTCGTTCGCTCTGTGTTGAAGGTTAGGGTATCGCTGTGAGCTCCAGAACTGCTTCTTTCTAACAATGTGCTTTATTTCAATTTTTGTACGGTCTGTCCGAGCGCTGCAGCCTCTTTTGTGATTTTTACTTATATTGCATATATTGCATTTACATATACTTAAGTAGACTTTTGTAAACTTTTTCATAATGAATAGTTTTTTTATTGAGATATTTACAAAAACACCCCAATAAATATGCAGCTTTAGCTAAATCGCAAGTTATAATGAATCAAAGAACACAAAAAAAAAATGTAATGTGGTGTAATTTTTGTCAGAAGACAATAACTAGTACATCATCAAGCTGACCATATAATGTTAAAAATAATGACACCAAAATTAAATATTTGGAGACTATAGTTGCAGAGTTATAAAGGCGAGACGATGTAGCTCTTATCGTGACGGTCCACTGTTAAAACCTGGTACACGTATGTTTTTGATTTTAAAGACGTTTACTTCGAAACTCTCACACTGTTTGAAACAATCGATCGCTCATACACATAGAGAATACTGGAAAAGTGTTTACAAATGGCTAAAAACCACAAATCAAAACTAACGATTACATTCGTTTATTATTGTAATGTGACACGACTAACAATTAAATTCAGTAGTTGTCAAAATCAAATCAGTCCTGTCACAATGATGTCCTAATTTAGTTGGAATAAATATGTAACTGATTTAGTTTTAGTTAGAATAACTAAAATAAATTAAATTCAGCTTTAGTTTAGATTAGTGTGTTGAACAACAGACTTGGTGCCAATATTCTACTTATTAATTTTTCAGGTAAACTGCAGTTTGGCAAGGAAGGTGACGCACCACTCATATCCTATCCCGCTGATAACCTTAGTTCACTTAACTCCTATCAATTTTTTGCAAACCAACACGCAAAGCTCCGTTTCTGCTCTACTGTTATTGAAGGTATGTTAATAGTTAAAATAATTTTAGTCCTGTAATGTAAATACTGAATGTGAATTAGAAACAAATAATAGGAACACATTCAATAAACTGGCCAAATGCTTGTCGCAGTACGCATAGTGTAATCGACCCACATTTGACAGAGATATCGCGTCATAAAAAGGGTGAATTAAAATAAATTTTTCTTCCCTATGAAATGGAATATTTTTATTAAATTACCCTTGAGACAATCCTTAAACTTTTTTTTTTAAATCTGTCCACTATTGCCGGAGATATCGCGTAACATATATACAAAAAAACATACGGGTCGAATTGAGAACTTCCTCTTGATGTCGGTTAAAAATCCCGTTCTTCCTGTCTCATCTAATATTAGTTATTCTGTGGTGCCATAGTGCAACGACGCGGGTGCGGTTGCGGGCGGGTCGTGGGTGCAGGTGCTCAACGTAACGTTTTGTGCAAAGAAATATTTAAGTCAAACCCTTCAAAGCCGGGGCAGGGCGCTAAGCTTTATTATGTTAATGTTAGGATTTTGATTTGATCACTCAAAATCTGAGCAGAACATCGTGAGGAAGCCGGCTATTGCAAAAGCTTTACAAGCCCAGGACCCGTGACGTCACCAAATCTCACTCTCTCTGAATGAAAAGCCTGGGCCCTATTTTATAAATTTGTAATTTTTCAGGTTTTATAGTTTTATTAAATAGGGCCCTGAAAGAAGCTCTAATGTCTCAGCAGCTGGAACTTAACACGCTGATGACAAAGTTTCAGTTACCACCAAAAATAAGGAGAAGATTCACAAGCAAATAATTCAACCCTTTTTACACATACCTATAGAGAACATTTGAAATTGAGTTATATTAGAGCATTTGTGTCTAGGTGCATTTGTGAGCAATTCATTCCATATTGTTCTAAAAGTTGTGACGCTGTGATGGACATTATATAGATGGACAGACCAGGTGTTCTTATACGAATAGAGTACCTTAAAAACCATGCTCTGCCTATCATACAAATATTTATATATTTTTCAGGGACTTAATGAACAATCTTAATTGTTCACGTATCGTCATCCGACACAACGCGTCTGACTTGTCTCCGGCCCTCGCGGTGCATCGTGCTGCAGCTACTGACATATCACGCCGTATTGGATGACTCATAATTTTGATGACAGTCAAACAATTTTTTATTTAATAAGCCTTCTTTTTTGCTTCGTTCTGTTTAAATTTAAAAACATTACATTGTGATACTATTGTGGATGATCAACTGTCACTCTGAAACCTGCTGGCAACCTGAAACCAGAAGAAAGTTGTCCACAATAAAGAACACAAAACTGATGGCGCTTTTTTTTAATTTAAATCCGATACGTTACCGACCCACAATTTTTGATCCTGTCGTCGCCAGCTAAACAGAGTCAAATAAACCTTAGAAGCCCGTCGGACTGATGAATGGCAAGCAGATTTTAGACACATAATTGATCTACGGCTCCTGCGATGCTACGACACTAGCAATGAACACTGACACAAGCGGACAAGCATTCATTACGGCTGAAGTCAACATAGTTCTAATCGGAGGAAAGAACAAAGTCGTGCCGATAAAAGAGCTGAGTATCCCGCGAACGGAACTTCAAGCCAGTCTTATTTGCTCACAACTCACCGTGAATATCGCTAAGGGGCTGGAAACGAAACCTTAAGTGGTATTTATTGTGCAGCAACTAAAAAAAAACGTATAACACTGGATCAATATGTATGCATACATTTAGCGAGATAGCGGAGCTCACTCGATTCACAGAATAAATAATAGTAATTTGTACTCAAGTAGAACAATGGCGATGTGTACTTACGATACAAAATGTAGCCAACGATACTACTCACGCAGGAAACACCTGTTTGCGAAGCAAAGACTGTGGGTAATTGGGTCCAGCATTTAGATATGAAACGGAAGATTACTACCCAAAAAATATGAAACGAGAACATTATAAGTACGACAAAACATTAGTGGAACATAAGGGAGATAAATTTACTGAGTATAGTGACCTGATTTTCAGCGTATGACCGACTCGCACGAGCGGTTGTCTACGTGCTTATTCATCGATAAATGTAGACAATGAGTTCGAACTCAGAAATTGTGAAGGAGGCTGAGTGCCTGCTCATTAGAATTGGTAATCTTTGTTTTTTTTAAGGTTCTTCAGCTAATATCTGTCTACTGCTTTCCTAATGCACGCACTGAGCTCGGTCTTCAGCTCTCCTCTCCTCTCCACTTTGAAGGATACCTAGTTTCATCTTTCATTTCACGTACAGACATGATACGTATTTTAAAATTTTAAAACAGTTAGTTTCTAATAATAATATATTTGTCATGCTAAATAATTTAGCAAAATGTACATAATCACAGAACGAGGCGAGATCTTTACTGAACTTGACTTGTTTGTATGTTATTGGTAAAGCGTATGACTGGATTAAAAGTTACAAATGTTATATAATATATTGAAGTTTAGAAACAATACCATTCATGGGGGCTACAACAAAAGTCGTTTCTCTCAGTACCGCCGTGTGGTGTTCCACACTAGAGGGCGCCCCATCTTCTAATATATAAGGGGCATATTCAATATTTTGTCCGCGATAATTAGTCTACAGAATAATAATTACTTATTTCTATACATATTATTTTTTGTGAAAAGAAATAATATATTGATAGAAGCCGTGTTTTTTTTTAAATATTTATTCCATCATGAAGGATTAAAATGTTTCATTATACTACTGAATGCAGTATTGTTATGCGCTGTTCTCCATATTTTTATTTCGCATAGCCCTCTTTGAGATTTTAACCGACTCAAAATAAAAGAGTGATAGTTATTAAATACCAGCTTGCCCGCGACTTTGTCCACGCGGACTACAGTTTATCGCGAAAAAGCATCCTTCGTTTTTTAGGATATTAAAAACCAATGCAAAAGTAGACTTAGACTTCTTGGTTATGGCCTCTGTGGCTTGTTGTTGGTGTCTGTTGTCTGTGGCATTAACTACTTAATCTGTGGCACATATGCTCTTGATGATTTTTGACAGACTTGTTATTTCGTTTCCATGGCAACCGTTCCTTACAGAGAGTATTCAACATGTTCCAGTTTCTTCGTGGAAATTTTCCGGGATAAAAAGTATCCTATGTTTTATTCTAGGGTATAAGCTATCTCCATTCCAAATTTCATCAAAATCCGTCCAGCGGTTATCGCGTGAAAGCTCCCCAGATAAACAAACAAACAAACAAACAAACAGATAACGTTTCACTTCTATATATTGGTGAAATTAAATGAAAAATTAATTTATTGCCACTATCATAAATACATAATAATCCATTATATGAAAGTACAATAGAAAAAAAAAAAAAAAAATATATATATATATATATATATATGCGTCCAGCTACAAACATCGACGACAATAGGGCAATTGGGTATCTTCAGCTTGCGCTGCGTTCACATTTTCATGTGTCCGCAGCGCTGTTTTTAAATATACCCCTTTTTCGGATTGAGGTATTTGCCGAAATATGAGCAATGTGGGTTACATTACAACTAGGTTAACATAATTATAAAAATAAAACAGTGAAAATAATACACAAAAAAAAAAAAAAAAACTGCCGCGGCTAAAAGTACGGTTTGGAGCTGAGGTATGAATACCTATACGAAAATAAAATAATTTGTAACTCCATCTATGCAAGATTTCTGCCGCGGCTAAAAGTACGGTTTGGAGCTGAGGTATGAATACCTATACGAAAATAAAATAATTTGTAACTCCATCTATGCAAGAATTCTGCCGCGGCTAAAAGTACGGTTTGGAGCTGAGGTATGAATACCTATACGAAAATGAAATAATTTGTAACTCCATCTATGCAAGATTTCTGCCGCGGCTAAAAGTACGGTTTTGAGCTGAGGTATGAATACCTATACGAAAATAAAATAATTTGTAACTCCATCTATGCAAGAGTTCTGCCGCGGCTAAAAGTACGGTTTGGAGCTGAGGTATGAATACCTATACGAAAATAAAATAATTTGTAACTCCATCAATGCAAGATTTTTGCCGCGGCTAAAAGTACGGTTTGGAGCTGAGGTATGAATACCTATATTAGATAGATTGACGTCACGAACGTCAGTGGCGACAGTTGGACTCTGTGTACGTCTCCCTTTTTTAAATAGAAAAAAAAACCATAGATTCTTTGCAAAAGTTCAAGTCTTGTGTAAAAGTGTTTCTGTAGTGATTGTGTAGTGTTGTATGGTTTGGGAAATTGGGAAACCATGCAATAAATAGGACGACGTATGAATACCTATACGAAAATAAAATAATTTGTAGCTCCATCTATGCAAGATTTCTGCCGCGGCTAAAAGTACGGTTTGGAGCTGAGGTATGAATACCTATACGAAAATAAAATAATTTGTAGCTCCATCTATGCAAGATTTCTGTCGCGGCTTAAAGTACGGTTTGGAGCTGAGGTATGATACCTATACGAAAATAAAATAATTTGTAGCTCCCTCTATGCAAGATTTCTGCCGCGGCTTAAAGTACGGTTTGGAGCTGAGGTATGATACCTATACGAAAATAAAATAATTTGTAGCTCCATCTATGCAAGATTTCTGCCGCGGCTTAAAGTACGGTTTGGAGCTGAGGTATGATACCTATACGAAAATGAAATAATTTGTAGCTCCATCTATGCAAGATTTCTGCCGCGGCTTAAAGTACGGTTTGGAGCTGAGGTATGATACCTATACGAAAATAAAATAATTTGTAGCTCCATCTATGAAAGATTTCGGCCGCGGCTTAAAGTACGGTTTGGAGCTGAGGTATGAATACCTATACGAAAATAAAATAATTTGTAACTCCATCTATGCAAGAATTCTGCCGCGGCTAAAAGTACGGTTTGGAGCTGAGGTATGAATACCTATACGAAAATAAAATAATTTGTTAACTCCATCTATGCAAGATTTCTGCCGCGGCTTAAAGTACGGTTTGGAGCTGAGGTATGAATACCTATACGAAAATAAAATAATTTGTCACTCCATCTATGCAAGATTTCTGCCGCGGCTTAAAGTACGGTTTGGAGCTGAGGTATGAATACCTATACGAAAATAAAATAATTTGTAACTCCATCTATGCAAGAATTCTGTCGCGGCTAAAAGTACGGTTTGGAGCTGAGGTATGAATACCTATACGAAAATAAAATAATTTGTACCTCCATCTATGCAAGAATTCTGCCGCGGCTAAAAGTACGGTTTGGAGCTGAGGTATGAATACCTATACGAAAATAAAATAATTTGTCACTCCATCTATGCAAGATTTCTGCCGCGGCTTAAAGTACGGTTTGGAGCTGAGGTATGAATACCTATACGACAATGAAATAATTTGTAACTCCATCTATGCAAGATTTCTGCCGCGGCTAAAAGTACGGTTTGGAGCTGAGGTATGAATACCTATACGAAAATAAAATAATTTGTAACTCCATCTATGCAAGATTTCTGCCGCGGCTAAAAGTACGGTTTGGAGCTGAGGTATGAATACCTATACGAAAATAAAATAATTTGTAACTCCATCTATGCAAGAATTCTGCCGCGGCTAAAAGTACGGTTTGGAGCTGAGGTATGAATACCTATACGAAAATGAAATAATTTGTAACTCCATCTATGCAAGATTTCTGCCGCGGCTAAAAGTACGGTTTTGAGCTGAGGTATGAATACCTATACGAAAATAAAATAATTTGTAACTCCATCTATGCAAGAATTCTGCCGCGGCTAAAAGTACGGTTTGGAGCTGAGGTATGAATACCTATACGAAAATAAAATAATTTGTAACTCCATCTATGCAAGAATTCTGCCGCGGCTAAAAGTACGGTTTGGAGCTGAGGTATGAATACCTATACGAAAATAAAATAATTAGTAACTCCATCTATGCAAGAATTCAGTCGCGGCTAAAAGTACGGTTTGGAGCTGAGGTATGAATACCTATACGAAAATAAAATAATTTGTAACTCCATCAATGCAAGATTTCTGCCGCGGCTAAAAGTACGGTTTGGAGCTGAGGTATGAATACCTATACGAAAATAAAATAATTTGTAACTCCATCTATGCAAGATTTCTGCCGCGGCTAAAAGTACGGTTTGGAGCTGAGGTATGAATACCTATACGAAAATAAAATAATTTGTAACTCCATCTATGCAAGATTTCTGCCGCGGCTAAAAGTACGGTTTGGAGCTGAGGTATGAATACCTATACGAAAATAAAATAATTTGTAACTCCATCTATGCAAGAATTCTGCCGCGGCTAAAAGTACGGTTTGGAGCTGAGGTATGAATACCTATACGAAAATGAAATAATTTGTAACTCCATCTATGCAAGATTTCTGCCGCGGCTAAAAGTACGGTTTTGAGCTGAGGTATGAATACCTATACGAAAATAAAATAATTTGTAACTCCATCTATGCAAGAATTCTGCCGCGGCTAAAAGTACGGTTTGGAGCTGAGGTATGAATACCTATATGAAAATAAAATAATTTGTAACTCCATCTATGCAAGAATTCTGCCGCGGCTAAAAGTACGGTTTGGAGCTGAGGTATGAATACCTATACGAAAATAAAATAATTAGTAACTCCATCTATGCAAGAATTCAGTCGCGGCTAAAAGTACGGTTTGGAGCTGAGGTATGAATACCTATACGAAAATAAAATAATTTGTAACTCCATCAATGCAAGATTTCTGCCGCGGCTAAAAGTACGGTTTGGAGCTGAGGTATGAATACCTATACGAAAATAAAATAATTTGTAACTCCATCTATGCAAGAATTCTGCCGCGGCTAAAAGTACGGTTTGGAGCTGAGGTATGAATACCTATACGAAAATAAAATAATTTGTAACTCCATCAATGCAAGATTTTTGCCGCGGCTAAAAGTACGGTTTGGAGCTGAGGTATGAATACCTATATTAGATAGATTGACGTCACGAACGTCAGTGGCGACAGTTGGACTCTGTGTACGTCTCCCTTTTTTAAATAGAAAAAAAAACCATAGATTCTTTGCAAAAGTTCAAGTCTTGTGTAAAAGTGTTTCTGTAGTGATTGTGTAGTGTTGTATGGTTTGGGAAATTGGGAAACCATGCAATAAATAATAAAAAAACTTTTTTTGCACATCCTCGACTGTCGACTGGACATGTGATACCCTCAGTTCATCATTTAATTAAAAAATCGTTTTTGTAACAGTGTATTAGTGATAACGATCAGTGGAACCTAATTAAACCAGAATATCTTACAACTATATTCACATATTTTATCAGCCATAAAACAGAGTTGTTTTTTTATAACATCTTATTAGCGCCATCTGTGGAAGCTCATTCGAATCACGCAGTGTAAATCAATCTTACGCTAGATAATTAACATGGCTAAGTGTTCTGGGTGTGGGCGTTTTGCTACCCCGGCAGAGGGCGTAAAATGCACCAAATGCGTAGGCTTTTTCCACCGTGCCTGTGTAAACATCCCGCACGATGTAAAGCTCGCAACGTCATGTCTTTGTCCAGGTTGCAAAGCTAGTACCCCCAAAAAGGAAAACACTGATAATCCAGTGCGAGGAATGGGAGCTGACTATCTGACTCCACAGGCACTCCCCTCTGATGTCACTGTCGCCCCACAGGAGATCCTCACAAATGTGACTGCTGTAGATCTCATGGGTGAAATGAAACTCATGCATCAAGAGATGAGGTCATTTCGGGGGGATTTCAATGCAATGCGGGAAGAGATAGCATTGGTTAGGACCACCGTGGCGAGCTTTGGAGGGCGTATGGACGGCATGGAGGCTCGATTAATTGGCCTCGAGGACAAGTACCTTGAGCTGCAAGCCCGTCCCGAGATCGATGAGTTGGTTGTCACCATTGAACGGCTTAAGGTTGATCTCAACGAACGGGATCAGAATTCGTTACTGAACGACATAGAGATCACTGGTGTCCCTGAGGAGCAAGGAGAAAATGTCGATAGTCTCGTGAACCTCATCGCCGGCAAGTTGGGTGTAGTCTGTGAGTAGCGCGACTTCGTCTCGGTGGAGCGGTCAGGCCTGCGCCGCGTGCCCTTGGGCGGCGGCGAGCAGGCGGTGCCGCGCCCGCGGCCGATTCTCGTGCGGTTAGCGCGGAGACAGCTGCGCGACGCCTTTCTGCAGAGTGCGCGCGTACGCTGCCGCGTCACTACGGAGGGGCTCGGCCTCGGCGCATCGCCGACTACATTCTACGTGAACGAGCGCCTCACGAGGCAGTACAAAATGTTGTTCCATAGGGTGCGCGAGGAGAGCCGACGTCAGGGCTGGAGGTATGCCTGGACCAAGGGCAGACGAATCCTCGTTCGTCGTGAGTCAGGGAAGGCATCCTTCCGGGTGCGGTCGGAATCTGAATTTAAGTTTTTTTTTGGGCTAGATGTAGTTGGACTGCGACAGACTCAGGATGTAGTTGGACTGCGCCAGACTCAGGATGTAGTTGGACTGCGCCAGACTCAGGATGTAGTTGGACTGCGCCAGACTCAGGATGTAGTTGGACTGCGCCAGACTCAGGATGTAGTTGGACTGCGCCAGACTCAGGATCAAGGTGTTTTGTTAGAGCAGAAAAAGTAATACAAGTTATTATTTACTACATCGTGTGTGTTTATGTTTTGCTTGTACAATTTGTGATAATTTTAAAAGTACTGATGTCCCGTTGCTTAAGCTACTACAGTTTATATTCCTGTTATTGTTATTTTTTCAAAATTTTGTCTTACTCGTTTTACTGTAATGATTCTAAATTAAGTCTTAAGTTACCTAGTAGTCACATTCTAGTAGTTCTGCTTACAAGTCTAATAGGATTTTTATATTTTGATTGTTGTTTGAAGCCATACATGCTTATGCATGTTTATGTGTTTGGTAAAGATTTATACATCTTATAATGCTTGTAAAGCAAGTCAAGGTTGGACTGTTTAATGCAGGCTCACTGGGAACGCGGCATGCTGAATTTATTGTGGCCATGGAGAGAACTGCTGTCCATATCATGGCAGTCAATGAAACATGGTTAAGAGAAAATCAAAGCGGACGTGCGCCTGTCGTGCCCGGTTACCGGCTGCGGCACACGCTGAGGCCGGCGGCCGTGCGCGGTGGACGCGGAGGCGGAGTCGGCTTTTACATAAAGCGTGGAGTGAATGTTCGAGCATGTCCTCATCCTCGTACTGCGTCTGTTGAGCAGATGTGGCTGAGCCTGAAGGTCAACTCGAAAAAAAATATTGTTGGTACAGCGTATCGTCCGCCTTGGCTTGATGTTAATATATTTCTAGATGTATTGACCCAGTCGGTAGCTAGCTTTGCTGATTATGATCATATCGCAATTCTTGGAGATTTCAATATAAACTTTACTAATTGCATCAGAAAACAAAAGTAAACTATTGCTAACATTTTTAAACTATACCAATCTTAAGCAATTAGTAACGGAACCGACTCATTTTACCGATCACAGCGAAACTCTAATAGACTTAGTGTGTACTGATATTAAGGCACGATCAATTAATGTTCAGCGTATCCCTGACTTGGGTAACCATGCAATGGTATCTATAACATTTAATATTAAGGCAGAAAAATCTACCCCACATTTTATTGTATACAGGCCACTTAGGGATATACTTTTGGAGCATTTTAATAAAGATTTATGTTTGATTAATTGGCAAAATTTTGCAAACACCAGTAATGTAAATGATTTGGTATCTCTTTTTAATCAGTATATTTTGTTTCTTTTTGATTTGCATGCACCAGAGAAGACAATATTTATTAAAAAAAGATCTTATCCCTGGCTTACTGACACCGTTAAGGAAATGATGCGCCTACATGACCATTATCATGGTCAGTTTAAAGTATCAAAAAGTGATTCACATAGGCAATTGTATAGAGATATGAAACATGTAGTAATTCATGCAATGTATCAAGAAAAAAAAGTATATTTTGATAACCATATTAATCAGAATATATATAATCCCAAAAAACTATGGAAAAACCTCAAGTCAACAATTATTCCAAATGATAAACATAACTTTGAAATACCAAGTTTCTGTGGTGGCCCAGATGCAATAAATAAACATTTTCTCGATGTCCCTGGAAAAGATTTTGTAAGTATCTCAGATCTCACCTATTTTGAGTATAATCGTTTTAGCTTATCTGTTTTTAAACTTGAAACAGTCAGTGAGGATGCAGTAGCAAGTATAATAAATGGGTTTTCTTATAACGCCGAGGGTTTTGATCATATCACATTAAAAATGATTTTATTATCTTTGCCAACCACACTAAGCATCATTACAAAAATAGTGAACTTGTCCATAATAACATGTACATTTCCTGATGTCTGGAAAATTTCTGTTATTAGACCTATTCCAAAAAACTAAATATTGTATCAGTTAAAGACTTGCGACCTATAAGCATCTTGCCCTGTCTATCAAAAATATTGGAGAAAGTGGTTTGAAATCAGATGGTAAAATACCTGAAAGTTGAAGAAATATTGCCTCAAACACAGTCAGGCTTTCGCAAAAAAAGAAGTACCGCAACAGCATTGCTTGATGTTGTTGACAATGTGCTTGCAGCACAGGATCGTGGAATGGGAACAATACTGGTGCTACTCGATTTTTCTCGTGCTTTTGATGCCATAAATATTTCACTTCTTTTATCCAAATTATCATATTACGGGTTTGATGTTGACACAATAAAATGGTTTGATAGTTACTTGCACTTAAGATCTCAAATTGTAGAGGTCACTGGTACAGATGGCAAGACAGCATCTTCCTCTTCCACTTATAACCTTAGAGGCATTCCACAAGGATCAATTCTTGGGCCAATCCTTTTCATTTTGTACAGTGCTGATATTGTTAATAGCATTAAGCATTGCCAGTATCACATCTATGCCGATGACTTGCAGGTTTATTTGAGTTTCCATCAAAAAGACACAGGTCTGGCTGTAACAAAAATAAATGAAGACTTAGACAGGTTAGCGATGTGGTACATGACAAATTGTATGGTATTAAACCCAAATAAAACAAAATTTTTAGTAATGGGGTCCAAAAGTCAAGTAGCAAACATAATGAACCATAGCCCTAAGGTCGCCATTCTAAATTAGCCCATAGAGTGTGTTTCTGAGGCCCGCAATCTGGGTTTGATAATGGATAGTCATCTTCACTTTGAACGCCATGTGCAAGAAGCTGTATGTAATTGTTTTTACAGATTGAAGGTGCTATATAAAGTCAGACCTTACCTCAGTGTGGACCTCAGGATAACATTATGTGAATCTCTCATCCTGTGTAAGCTTAATTATGCGGATGTTGTCTATGGAACATGCCTTTTATCAAGAACTGAACGATTGATACAAAGAGTACAAAACGCCTGTGCTCGTTTTTGTTTCAATGTTCCCGCTCGTGCACATATTACTCCTTTTCTCAATGAAGCCAAGCTTATGACAATGAAGGCCCGTAGGCAGCTGCACTTTGCTACTTTGCTATTTGGAATGATTAAGGCAAAAGACCAGAATACTTACTGTGTAAGTTGACTTGGGCCCATGTGAAGCGCAGGTACCATACTAGAGCTTCTGCCTATCTGATCTTAACACCGGTTCACAAGACTGTTGCATTTCGTGGTAGCTTTAGATTTGCAGCGAGCAAGTGCTGGAATGATCTGCCACCGCCATTTCGAGACCTGAAAACAATAAAAACATTTCTTAGGCATTTTAAACTGCACTTACTGCGAAATCAGTTCATAGAGTAGATAACCAATACAGGATAGGTACATTTATTAACTTTCTTCCTACAGCACAAAGTGCAGTCAAGATAAAAATGCCTCTTTTTTTAGTTTAATTAGGTATTTATATTGTAAAATTGTACTTACTATTTGTTTATGCTCGTTCTGCTATGGTGGTTTAATAACGCTTTCTCTTTTGCTTCTGTTTCTTCTCTTTGTTTTGATTGCATGTAGTTAATGTACAAGCTGTCAAGTATCGCGGAATAGCGTATGCTATTTTAAGCCTTACTCGTCGGCTAGTCACTAGATTAAATAGAAAGGTATTATTATTCATGTGTAAAAGTTACTAATAACGTTATTTCTATTGTATTTTAATTGTCAGATCACGTGTTTTGGTTATGATGATCACGTGACGTGTGTTCTTTACCTTTGTTATTGTTACGTGGCATGCCATGCCAAAGACCACAGAGGAACTAGCTAGCTGTCATTTCACCCGTCAATGAGACTGTCGAAGGCTAAGTTCGGATTGGCATTATGGCGTTTTGGAGATGGCCGTTATGGTTTTTGCAGATATTTGTCACTAACGATCCTTCCCAAGCCGAATGACGGATGACTTTCTTGAAGTTTCCTCTATAAAGTGGCATTTCAGAAGTCATTTATTTTTTATTTTTTACTGTAAATTTTATTGTTTTATTTCTAAGTATGTTCGTTTAATTATTATTTTTTGTGTTTATATTATTGTGCCACTCTGCGTTCGTGATGTCACGAATAGGTTCCGACAGAAAATCGGTGCCAAGGCCTTGGCCTTTGCGTTTGCTGAGTCGGGACCTGTTTGTTACAACACACAGCATTAATTTTTGTTTGTTTGTCTAATTTCCTAATTATTATTTTTCTTCTTGTTAATGTTTAATGTTGTGTGTTGTCAGAAATAAATGTATTTTCTTTCTTTCTTTCTTTCTATATGAAAATAAAATAAATTGTAACTCCATCTATGCAAGAATTCTACCGCGGCTAAATGTACGGTTTGGAGCTGAGGTATGAATACCTATAGGAAAAATAGTACAAAAAAACATACTTTTTAGGTAACGTCTGGCAACTCATAGCAGTAGAGATGTAAGTCACTCCACAGATCATAATATACTTTTTTGTCAGCCGCTATCGCTATGTGCATGCGTGAACGTCAAAAGTAGACTTGTATTCATATATGCCACACTCGGAAGACTACAATTGACCCTTTCAACAGCCGTTATGTGCATGCGTGACCGTCGAAACATAACCAGTTTTCCGGATCGTTAATGTATTCGTTTCTTTGAAAAACCGGATGGGGCATTTTAGAAAACTCTGTCGAGGCGCACGGCCGTTTGTTTATCGTGATAAGTTTACGCCACGTACAATTTGGTCTGGTCCTGAAACCCTCTCGTTCGCTCTGTGTTGAAGGTTAGGGTATCGCTGTGAGCTCCAGAACTGCTTCTTTCTAACAATGTGCTTTATTTCAATTTTTGTACGGTCTGTCCGAGCGCTGCAGCCTCTTTTGTGATTTTTACTTATATTGCATATATTGCATTTACATATACTTAAGTAGACTTTTGTAAACTTTTTCATAATGAATAGTTTTTTTATTGAGATATTTACAAAAACACCCCAATAAATATGCAGCTTTAGCTAAATCGCAAGTTATAATGAATCAAAGAAAACAAAAAAAAAATGTAATGTGGTGTAATTTTTGTCAGAAGACAATAACTAGTACATCATCAAGCTGACCATATAATGTTAAAAATAATGACACCAAAATTAAATATTTGGAGACTATAGTTGCAGAGTTATAAAGGCGAGACGATGTAGCTCTTATCGTGACGGTCCACTGTCAAAACCTGGTACACGTATGTTTTTGATTTTAAAGACGTTTACTTCGAAACTCTCACACTGTTTGAAACAATCGATCGCTCATACACATAGAGAATACTGGAAAAGTGTTTACAAATGGCTAAAAACCACAAATCAAAACTAACGATTACATTCGTTTATTATTGTAATGTGACACGACTAACAATTAAATTCAGTAGTTGTCAAAATCAAATCAGTCCTGTCACAATGATGTCCTAATTTAGTTGGAATAAATATGTAACTGATTTAGTTTTAGTTAGAATAACTAAAATAAATTAAATTCAGCTTTAGTTTAGATTAGTGTGTTGAACAACAGACTTGGTGCCAATATTCTACTTATTAATTTTTCAGGTAAACTGCAGTTTGGCAAGGAAGGTGACGCACCACTCATATCCTATCCCGCTGATAACCTTAGTTCACTTAACTCCTATCAATTTTTTGCAAACCAACACGCAAAGCTCCGTTTCTGCTCTACTGTTATTGAAAGTATGTTAATAGTTAAAATAATTTTAGTCCTGTAATGTAAATACTGAATGTGAATTAGAAACAAATAATAGGAACACATTCAATAAACTGGCCAAATGCTTGTCGCAGTACGCATAGTGTAATCGACCCACATTTGACAGAGATATCGCGTCATAAAAAGGGTGAATTAAAATAAATTTTTCTTCCCTATGAAATGGAATATTTTTATTAAATTACCCTTGAGACAATCCTTAAACTTTTTTTTTTAAATCTGTCCACTATTGCCGGAGATATCGCGTAACATATATACAAAAAAACATACGGGTCGAATTGAGAACTTCCTCTTGATGTCGGTTAAAAATCCCGTTCTTCCTGTCTCATCTAATATTAGTTATTCTGTGGTGCCATAGTGCAACGACGCGGGTGCGGTTGCGGGCGGGTCGTGGGTGCAGGTGCTCAACGTAACGTTTTGTGCAAAGAAATATTTAAGTCAAACCCTTCAAAGCCGGGGCAGGGCACTAAGCTTTATTATGTTAATGTTAGGATTTTGATTTGATCACTCAAAATCTGAGCAGAACATCGTGAGGAAGCCGGCTATTGCAAAAGCTTTACAAGCCCAGGACCCGTGACGTCACCAAATCTCACTCTCTCTGAATGAAAAGCCTGGGCCCTATTTTATAAATTTGTAATTTTTCAGGTTTTATAGTTTTATTAAATAGGGCCCTGAAAGAAGCTCTAATGTCTCAGCAGCTGGAACTTAACACGCTGATGACAAAGTTTCAGTTACCACCAAAAATAAGGAGAAGATTCACAAGCAAATAATTCAACCCTTTTTACACATACCTATAGAGAACATTTGAAATTGAGTTATATTAGAGCATTTGTGTCTAGGTGCATTTGTGAGCAATTCATTCCATATTGTTCTAAAAGTTGTGACGCTGTGATGGACATTATATAGATGGACAGACCAGGTGTTCTTATACGAATAGAGTACCTTAAAAACCATGCTCTGCCTATCATACAAATATTTATATATTTTTCAGGGACTTAATGAACAATCTTAATTGTTCACGTATCGTCATCCGACACAACGCGTCTGACTTGTCTCCGGCCCTCGCGGTGCATCGTGCTGCAGCTACTGACATATCACGCCGTATTGGATGACTCATAATTTTGATGACAGTCAAACAATTTTTTATTTAATAAGCCTTCTTTTTTGCTTCGTTCTGTTTAAATTTAAAAACATTACATTGTGATACTATTGTGGATGATCAACTGTCACTCTGAAACCTGCTGGCAACCTGAAACCAGAAGAAAGTTGTCCACAATAAAGAACACAAAACTGATGGCGCTTTTTTTTAATTTAAATCCGATACGTTACCGACCCACAATTTTTGATCCTGTCGTCGCCAGCTAAACAGAGTCAAATAAACCTTAGAAGCCCGTCGGACTGATGAATGGCAAGCAGATTTTAGACACATAATTGATCTACGGCTCCTGCGATGCTACGACACTAGCAATGAACACTGACACAAGCGGACAAGCATTCATTACGGCTGAAGTCAACATAGTTCTAATCGGAGGAAAGAACAAAGTCGTGCCGATAAAAGAGCTGAGTATCCCGCGAACGGAACTTCAAGCCAGTCTTATTTGCTCACAACTCACCGTGAATATCGCTAAGGGGCTGGAAACGAAACCTTAAGTGGTATTTATTGTGCAGCAACTAAAAAAAAACGTATAACACTGGATCAATATGTATGCATACATTTAGCGAGATAGCGGAGCTCACTCGATTCACAGAATAAATAATAGTAATTTGTACTCAAGTAGAACAATGGCGATGTGTACTTACGATACAAAATGTAGCCAACGATACTACTCACGCAGGAAACACCTGTTTGCGAAGCAAAGACTGTGGGTAATTGGGTCCAGCATTTAGATATGAAACGGAAGATTACTACCCAAAAAATATGAAACGAGAACATTATAAGTACGACAAAACATTAGTGGAACATAAGGGAGATAAATTTACTGAGTATAGTGACCTGATTTTCAGCGTATGACCGACTCGCACGAGCGGTTGTCTACGTGCTTATTCATCGATAAATGTAGACAATGAGTTCGAACTCAGAAATTGTGAAGGAGGCTGAGTGCCTGCTCATTAGAATTGGTAATCTTTGTTTTTTTTAAGGTTCTTCAGCTAATATCTGTCTACTGCTTTCCTAATGCACGCACTGAGCTCGGTCTTCAGCTCTCCTCTCCTCTCCACTTTGAAGGATACCTAGTTTCATCTTTCATTTCACGTACAGACATGATACGTATTTTAAAATTTTAAAACAGTTAGTTTCTAATAATAATATATTTGTCATGCTAAATAATTTAGCAAAATGTACATAATCACAGAACGAGGCGAGATCTTTACTGAACTTGACTTGTTTGTATGTTATTGGTAAAGCGTATGACTGGATTAAAAGTTACAAATGTTATATAATATATTGAAGTTTAGAAACAATACCATTCATGGGGGCTACAACAAAAGTCGTTTCTCTCAGTACCGCCGTGTGGTGTTCCACACTAGAGGGCGCCCCATCTTCTAATATATAAGGGGCATATTCAATATTTTGTCCGCGATAATTAGTCTACAGAATAATAATTACTTATTTCTATACATATTATTTTTTGTGAAAAGAAATAATATATTGATAGAAGCCGTGTTTTTTTTTAAATATTTATTCCATCATGAAGGATTAAAATGTTTCATTATACTACTGAATGCAGTATTGTTATGCGCTGTTCTCCATATTTTTATTTCGCATAGCCCTCTTTGAGATTTTAACCGACTCAAAATAAAAGAGTGATAGTTATTAAATACCAGCTTGCCCGCGACTTTGTCCACGCGGACTACAGTTTATCGCGAAAAAGCATCCTTCGTTTTTTAGGATATTAAAAACCAATGCAAAAGTAGACTTAGACTTCTTGGTTATGGCCTCTGTGGCTTGTTGTTGGTATAGCATTAACTACTTAATCTGTGGCACATATGCTCTTGATGATTTTTGACAGACTTGTTATTTCGTTTCCATGGCAACCGTTCCTTACAGAGAGTATTCAACATGTTCCAGTTTCTTCGTGGAAATTTTCCGGGATAAAAAGTATCCTATGTTTTATTCTAGGGTATAAGCTATCTCCATTCCAAATTTCATCAAAATCCGTCCAGCGGTTATCGCGTGAAAGCTC
Organism: Alsophila aescularia; assembly: GCA_946251855.1. NCBI lineage: Eukaryota > Metazoa > Arthropoda > Insecta > Lepidoptera > Geometridae > Alsophila > Alsophila aescularia. The sequence continues at coordinate 63,404,524 of OX276374.1, forward strand.
CCCAGATAAACAAACAAACAAACAAACAAACAGACAACGTTTCACTTCTATATATTGGTGAAATGAAATGAAAAATTAATTTATTGCCACTATCATAAATACATAATAATCCATTATATGAAAGTACAATAGAAAAATATATATATATATATATATATATATATGCGTCCAGCTACAAACATCGACGACAATAGGGCAATTGGGTATCTTCAGCTTGCGCTGCGTTCACATTTTCATGTGTCCGCAGCGCTGTTTTTAAATATACCCCTTTTTCGGATTAAGGTATTTGCCGAAATATGAGCAATGCGGGTTACATTACAACTAGGTTAACATAATTATAAAAATAAAACAGTGAAAATAATACACAAAAAAAAAAAAATGCCACCGACTCAAAACAAATTCAAAACTGTGTAAGTACCTATGTAGAGGTGTGTGTTTGTGAGGGTGTATGTGAGGGTGCGTATGAGTGTGTATATATATATATACTAATAGGTTTAATTTCAGTATAGTTTTAAAAGAACTAATACAATTTTTTTTCCTCAAAGGTGGCGGGAGGTTATTCCAGATTTTAGAGGCACTATATTTGAAAGAACCCCTAAAACCCTTGCTATTGTGTTTGGGGATGGCTAGACTATTATGGAACTTAGAGCGTGTGTTTAATTGATGAACATCCTTGATCCATGTAAATTTTTCAAAAAGATATTCTGGCTTCCCATTCCAAATAATCTTTTGAATCGTACATGCTAAATGAAGCTCTCTTCTGGACTTCATATTAAGTATGCCTTTTTTAATTAAGTAGAGTGTAACATGCTCTCTCCTAGGTATACTAAAACAGAACCGAGCGCATGCATTTTGCACTGGTGGTGGTGGTATGGATGTAAGACGACCGGTTGGCCAAGTGGTTAGTGATCCTGACTGCGAAGTCAACCAACGCTCGTGGGTTTGAATCCCGCAAGGTTAAATCATTTGTGTGATGACCATGTTTATTTCTGTTTGTTTATTCGCATCTTCGTAAGTTTATCCGTTTTCTTGTTCCCAATGTATAGGGTATCCTAGTTTGGGGCTAGGTAATTGGTGTGAATTGTCCCGAATATAATAATAATATAGTATTCTTTGTCGCAGGCTTGTATTAAAGACTAGTTGAGCCCGCGCGGCGTTGCCTTGCTCGGTAGTTCAAAGATTGTCCGTTTTAACTGTCGATCTCACTAGGTACCTGCTATCGTTCCCGGGATAAGTAGGTACAACTGGCTTTGCTAACTGTTACTTGCCACATACTGCATGTATGTAAAATATAAAGTTTTAAATGTTAAGTGTTTGAGTTACTTTCACGTAGAAACTGTAGAGTAGATTTAAATTCAGTTTTCTGAAATGGATTTTATGGCTTCCTGATTTTTGTCTTTGTGTCTGTCTATCCGTCTGTCTCTCTGTACCTTGGAAGTGCATCACGCCAGAAATACTCAATGATTTGAGTTCACACTTTCAGGTAGGACTAACCATCCCGAAAAATTTAAGGGTTCCTGCAGGATAGGGGTGGAATATTATTTAAAAGAACACTTAGCACGCTGAAACTATTGGACAGATGTTGATGCAACTTGGCACAGACATAGTTTATTATAGATAGGTGAAAATTACGTCCCGATTTATGTCATTTTGTCCCGAAAAAATAAATGGTTCCTGTGGGATATGGGTCCAAATTCTGTACATTAAAAATATAGTGTTTTTTTTTGGAAATTTCTCTATATTCGATTATGAAGCCTAAACTGTATGTTTTTTTCATCGGAACTACTGGATGAATTCAAAAGAAACTTGGTATGATTTGAGTTTGTACTACGAGGTAGGACATAGGATACTTTACATATTGAAAAAATTATGGGTTATTATTTAGGGGTTGAAACTTATTTAAAAGAACACGTACCACGCTGAAAGTAATGGACAGGTTTTGATGCAACTTGGCACTGTCTTAAGTTATATAATGGGTTAAAATTGAGGACACGTTTTATCCCGAAAAAGTAAAGGGTTTCTGCGGAAAGGGTATAAGGGTCCAAAGTTCTGTTAATAATTAAGTAATAAAAATATTGTTTGGATTGTTCTCTGTATTCGATACTGAATCCAAACTGTTTCACTTTTTAATTTTGTCTGTCTGTTTGTCCGTATCTCGACCGCGCATCGCACTCAAAATACTAAATGAATTCAAATGAAAAAAATACTCTTGGGTGCTTAAAATAGGTATAATTTTTTTTTATATTAATCTTATTTTTCTTTCTGTTTGTCTGTATGTTTGTTTGTTCACGCATCACGTAAAAACTACTGAACCGATTGCGATGCGGTTTTCATTGTTAGATACCTTAGGATTTGATTTAAATCTGGTGTAATTGGTATCTCAATCCGGTGAGTAAGAAGCCGAGCAATTGATAAAGTATTTTGACGTCTGAAGAAATTTTATTCAAATGTTGGTATATTGGTTCTGGAATAGCACATTATGGTACTTTGAACCTAAAGAAAAGACCACGCGTGCGAAGCCGCGGGTACAGCTAGTATTATATAAATATATGGGGTAAGAAATTCACACTGAAGACGGATCAGAAGCCTTTGAATTCTATATTCGGCACCAAAGTTGGTATACCTGTAATGGCAGCCAGCCAAATGCAGAGATGGGGGGGGGGGGGGGGGGTGTTTACTATCGGGATATAACTATGACATAGAATTTGTGCCATCAGCAAAAAACTGCGCTCATGCTCTTTTGCGTTTGCCATTGGGTAATTGTCATGGTGACACGTCGGAGGTCACCTATATTAAATTTGTTTTCTTACCAACTGCACATAGCTATGTCCGGAAGGCTACGGTCACACTAATTAGAACACTGCTAAGTAAAATACTTTGGTATATTCAGTCAGGTTGGCCAGAGTCCTGTACAGATGAGGATGTAAAACCATATTATTGTAGACGTAACGAGTTATAATTCGGAGGCAAACTATCATGTGGAGTTACCGCACTATAATTCCGTTGTCATTGCGGCCTCAAATTTTAAAATAGCTGCACAACAGTCACATGGGTATAGTCAAAACTAAATCGTGTGCTCGAAGTTATGTGTGGTGGCCCAATATAGATGCCGATATAGAGAACATGTGCCAACGATGTGAGACCTGCGCACAAGAGATGCCAACGCTGCCACTCGCGCAGCCTCAGCCCTGGCCCTACATATCACAACCTTGGTCTAGACTACATATCGACTTTTTAGGCCCTTACCATAGTTCAACGTTCTTATTAGTCATAGACGTGACATCAAAGTGGATTGAGGTATTTGAAATGCCTCGTACCACAGCCGCAGCGGTAATAAAAACGCTACGAAGCTTATCTGCTAGGTTCGGTTTGCCTCTTGTTGTTTCAGATCAAGATCCTCCTTTTACCAGCGTAGATTTTGGGGAATTTCTTAAAAACAATGGCATTAGACAATCATTTTCCCCTGCATATCATCCAGCGTCTAACGGAGCGGCTGAAAGCGCAGTAATTCTGTGAAAGAGGGCAATTAAAAAAGCAATAACGGATAAAGTTGATGTGGACGCGGCTTTACAGACGTTTCTATTGGCTTATCGAAACTCCACACATAGCACCACGGGAGACACCTTCGCATCGATCTTACAACATCGTCCGCTTCGCACTCGACTAGATTTACTGCGTAACGACAGGGCTGTACTCAGTTGAGTAAACGAGGCTCAAAGTAAGCAAGTGGAATATGCGGGTGGAAAGCGGCGTCAATTTGGACCAGGCGAACAGGTGTGATTTAGGAACTACAGAGGGCGCGAGAAGTGGGACAAGGGCACCGCGGTAACTTAAATGGGGTCCCGCAGGTTGCACATAAGGGATGATAACGGTCGACAAACTACAAAACATGTAGATCAAATACGTCACAGGTCACGCCTGTCTGATGTTTCATGTCCGGGTGAGGTCGGAGTGGAACCGGTTGTTATGAGAGATAATTTATCTGAGGTGGCAGAAGATGACAATACAATAAAAATATACGAGGCACCTAAAGTAGCCACAGTCGTCACAGACGTCGACGTGTTCATTACGCCGAAACCGGCGTCGCCACACTCCCGCAGCCGGGCTCGTGCGAACCCGGCTCGCCTCATTTAAGCCGGAACCGCCGCCGTCGGAGCCGCCTGTGAACCGTTCCAAAGGGCTGCGTTAGCCAGTAAGTAGGATGCAAATGGAAAAAGCAATAGATTATGTATTCAACTCGTATTTTCATTAGACTTACCTGTTTTCCTATGTTTATGTTCTTACATGTTACTATAATTTCATGCTATTATTATAGCTTACATTGTACTAGTTTTAACGTCATTAAGGTATGTATAAGGGTAGAGGTGTGAGGTATTTAGCTTTTAATTATAAAATGTGGGTAAGTACTTAGATTTGGTCTGTCACAAAATAAACTACAATTCGATCGCACGTTGTCCGTTTTATTTACCGAATCTGATAGGAAATATCACAGTTTGATAAAAAGCAGGCTAAGCAGGTATTAATAACATTACATAAATATAATTTGAGTGCTATGGAAAGATCTATGCTTGGAGCCTCTTTGGAAGATAAAATCAGGAAGGAAGACATCTTACCGATATACGAGTAGCAGTAAGAATAAGTAATTGAAGTGGCAATGAGCACACCACATAGCTCGAAGCATCGATAACCATTAGAGAATAAATGTTCTCTAATAGCAAATCAAATCAAATCAAATAATTTATTTAAGTATAAGAATATTGTAAATACAGATGTTTATAGTTCATTAGATCAATATTCAACCGTAATTATTTTATAACAAACACATGGAAATAAGATTAATCATGCAATTAAAAAAAAAACAGAATGTCACAAATACAATTGAATATAAAATAATGAATAAAATTGAATTAATTATGTTTGAATAAAATTGGGTAAAATGTCAGACAACTTAAAAATACATTACAATTTATCATCTATGAATTCCCTAACTGAATAATAGCATTCCTGTTTCAAAAAATTTAAGAGTTGGCATTTAAACATATTATAATTTAACTCTTTGTAACTGTTTATTGTAAAGGCGTATTGCCATACAGTAAACAATGCAAATTTCATATATATAGAGACAGGGTAAGGGCAATATATTTTTATCTTTAAACAATGGCTTACAGCTGTCTAAGGGCTTTGCTTGGCACAATGCTCTCAGACACTTCTTTTGTGTTATGAAGGCTCTCCCTGCGTCCACAGAATTGCCCCACATTATGATACCGTAGCGAAGACGTGAGGATACGTAACCATGGTAGGCGCTAATTGCAGCCTCCATTGTGGCTACATGTCTTAAGCGATAAAGCACATACACAAATCTTTCCAGTTTTGCACATAAACTGTCTACATGTTCTTTCCAGTTGCAGTGATTATCAATTGTTATTCCCAGAAACAAAGTTGATTTCACCTCATCTACTACATTGTCACCATATTTAATATTAAATTTAATAGGATTGCTGTTGTAAGTCTGAAATTGGATCATCTTGGTCTTGTTAATATTTACGTGTAAATTATTGTACGTAAGCCAATTTATAATAGAATTAAGTGCTGTATTAATTTCGGACTCAAATTTACTTATATCTCTACCTTTTATAACAAGGGTTAGTATCATCGGCGTATAGTACACACTTATGTTCAATAATGTTAGGCATGTCATTTATATAAATCAGAAATAGGAGCGGTCCTAGAATACTCCCTTGGGGAACTCCACATCGATTGACACTATAATTTGACCTGTTAACAATCTTACTGGACCCTGAAAAACTACAAATTTCAACACACTGACGGCGAAAACTTAAATAGCTTTCCAGCCAGTCTAGCGCTGTTCCTCTCATTCCATACTTCTCAAGTTTGAACAAAAGCAATTTATGATTAACAAAGTCAAATGCTTTAGACATATCAAGAAATATAGAGATGACTGGTATTTTATTATTCAAACATTCAGTAATAAGTCTAGTTAATAAAAAACAAGCTGAGGATGTTGAGCAATTCTTCCTGAAACCAAACTGCTCAGGTTTAAGGATTTCATATTTAGTAATGAAATTATAAATCTTGGTATACATAACCTTTTCAAAAATCTTTGAGATTACTGCGATTAGAGTGATTGGTCTATAGTTATTCATATTTTTATGGTCACCCTTTTTATGTAACGGTTTGACCAACGAGAGCTTTAATCGTTCGGGAAATGTTCCTTGTGAAAATGATAAATTAACAAGGTGAGACAATGGATCTGACACAAATTTCGCACACTTTTTTAGCATTTTCGTATTAATGTCATCGAAACCAGTCGCATTTGTGTGTTTCAGTGAGTTAATAATTCTATAAATGTCATAAGGATCAGTTGGGGTCAAAAAAATTGTATTTATATTATTAGCTATATGATTGGGATAGTCAAGATAATTTACACGTTGCGAGTCAATATTTTTATTGGTTATGTCAATGAAAAATCTATTAAATATTTCGGCAATCCGATGGGGGTCATCATAGTCTTCATTATTAATAGAAATAGTACTTATCACATGGGAGATATCATCTGCATCAACGTTATCTTTAATTATTTTCCACGCTGCTTTGCTGCAGTTATCAGCGTTCATTATATAACGCGTGTTTTCAATTTTCTGCGCCTGTGAGATACATTTTTTAAGAATTCTATTATAATTTTTAAATCTATTTTTAATGATACCTTTATTTGCGGGATACAACCGATATTGTAAATATAGATGGCGCTTAAAAAATGTGGATTTTTTAAGTCCCTTAGTAATCCATCTGTTCTTTATTGGCTTATTTGTATTTTTGACACTTATAACCGGGAAACATAAGTTGTAAAACAGTACAAACAGCTCATGGAAGCAGTTAAATGCCACGTTGATTTCGTCACTGTCATAGACTTCTTCAAATGATAAAACTGAAAGGCTTGTTATGAATTTACGAACGTTGTCCTCGCTGAAGTCTCTTTTTTTAACGAACCAGAACTTAAGTTTTTTGTGTCTCACTTTAGTAATTTCAAGCTCAAAATCAATAATTTGTGCTGTTTCGTGGTCCGATAAAGCAAGATGCTGCAGACTACACTGTATATTCATAAGGTTGCTTGCAATCAAATCAATACAAGCTGCTTTTCTTGTGGGTCTCGTTACGTGTATATTTATATTGTAATTGCTTAGTGTCGAGGTAAGATCTTTAGTAATATTATTGTTCTTAAGAGTGTCTATATTCCAGTCCCCACAAATAATAATTCTTTTATTCTTTTTGGAAAGTTTATTGAGCAACTCATTTAGTTTTGAAATAAAAATTGCTGTGTTTGATTTAGGTATTCTGTAAATACAAACAATAAAGAGCTGTTGGGTAATTATTTCTGTGGCACAGTATTCAAAATGATAAAGGACAGGCTCTACTAAGTTATTGATACTTTTGCAATCCAATTCAGTTTTTGCCAAGATACAAGAACCTCCTCTCCGTTGGTTCGATCTTGAAAAACATGAGACAAGTTTGTAGGTTTTAAGCTTAAGATTTGATTCCGTTCCCCTCCTCATAAAGGTTTCAGTAAGACAAATTATATCTACCGTGATATTTTTAGTACGTAACTCTCCTAAAGTTATTTCAAGCAAGTCTTTTTTATTCAGAACTCCTGCTATATTTTGGTGAAAAAGTGTGAAATGTTCGGTATTGTGTGCACTCGTATTAACGAAAAAACTTTGAATCCGTTGTTTTTTCACTAATTAGTTCAGTGTTCTTAAAACTCCTCTTTGAAAAGAGATACGGGATTGTTCCTTTTTTGAGTTCTGATGCTGAATCTAGACGCAGCTGATCCTTACGTTTTTGCACGGTAAAATAATATGGAATAGTTCCTTTTTTGGCTTTGGTAACATTACGTAGTTTGCTTCTGGATGGCATAGAGGTATGTTTACTATTTAGCAGTTTAAATTCTTAATCTATCAGCTTCTTAAAATTAATATTGTCAATTTCAATGTTCAGTTTCATACATATTATTTTTTTATTATTAGAAGTAAAATCTCTAGTATCGATTACATTACAGTTTGGGAAGGTTTTTGCGAAAAGTTTTATATTTTGGTTTAACAAGGACACATTTAAATAGCGGTTTTTAAGTACATTAATAATAAAAACTTTGTTATTTTTAAGCTTATGTAGGGCACTACACAACTCGCTGATCAATAAATAGGGGTTTTCATCATTAGCTCCAAGTCCAAGAACTATTACATCATTTTCCTGCAAGCCTTTCGCAATCTCTTCACAATCATTAAGTATTTGCTTCGATGTTGCATTGGGCATAACAATTCCACTAGCTGTATAAATGTTATTCCATTTGTTGGCATCCCTTTGTTGAATGATTTTCCGTGCAAAGCCCTGCACTTGCTGGTCTCCTAGAATTAGAATTTTTGGGATCCTATTCTTCATTAGGTTATCTTTATTTTCCGGGCATACTGAGTTAGTAGTCTTTTGTACACTCGGTACTCCAAAGTTGTTAGCCAAGTTGGTTGAAACTACAGATTCTGGATGCGTTGGTCTGTAAACTTCAATTTGCCTAGCGATCGTATTTGTTGAATGAAGTGGTGAAACTCTAGGTGTCCTTAAATTAATATTTATTATCCTTTTACTGATGGGAGTTGATAAAGTTTGCTTTCTAAGTGGCGTATTACATTTGCTCGTACCTGATGTAATTTTTTTCAGTAGTTCTATTTTTGTTTCCTTTTCCAGTAATGCTTTCTTTAGATCTGTTATTTCAGAGTTCAGACTAGAAATTTCTACATGCGCTGAGCAAAGCTCTGAATCTTTTTCCAGTACCTGTTGCTTCAGGTTAACAATTACGGAAGTGTCAGCGTTCAAAGGCATCGGTTCACTCTGAGCCGTCAGGTCCAACATTGTGGAATTAATCATTGATGTACTAGATTGTATGATGGAGATGTCATGCTCTGAACGGTCTCTTCTATGCCTTCGTACAGTTATGTTCTCCATTTTATTAAGGAAACCAAGGAAACGTGGAGAAAGCCCCGCACGAGGCAGACCGCCGAACTGGAGAGAGTTGTTAAGAACCGCTGGCACACTGCTAACCACTGGTTGTTGTGGCATGCTATAGGTGAGGCCTAAGTCATCAGCTTGAGGCATTTGTTTTTAAGTGTCAAATTCCCAGTGAAACAGTGCCCTTCAAATTGGAATGCAGTTAAGTTTGCACGCGACTGCTTAGTGGTTGAATATCTAGCAATAATATCGTAGGTAGATAGGAAAACCACCAGAAAACTTGGAAATAGTGTGCCTAACCCGGACGAGGCTGTAGAAAGCTTCACACCAGTGCAATTAGGCTTTTAAGCAGTAGTTTAAGAAATCTTTACATGAGGAATCACCACTTGAGAGTGCTGCTCCCTCTGTGAGTCGACTCTCCCTACAGGCGCAGTCGGATCTGGTAACAGTGGTTCTTTCCCTCCGCAGCAAGGTTTTCCAGTCGCGTGCTGTTACTTGTGATCGGCACGCTGCAGCGTTGACAAAACGCTACTTAAATAAAAAAAACAATAAACCTATAACTAGCAATGCAAAGCAGCAATTCGACAAGTAAAAGTAGGAATAATATAGTTCAATTGATGAACACGGAGACAGGCGGTGACATCTACCGGAAATTTTACTTATCTTTGCATCGATTAGCTGTCAAAGCAAAAGGGCGCGTTCCGTTGTTCGGCACGGCCCAGCAATGTCAGCAAATAGAAATAAATTAAACAAAGCAATTAAATGCAACAAATGCAAAATTTAGGAACGTAGTTTTTTTCCAAAGCAAACCCATACAATATCATAATTTAATAGTCACGATATATAGTTTTACGAGGATAGGACGGTGGCGGATCAAAGAAACCGCGTTCCGTACCTTTCGTCTAAAACGGAACGTTTTTATAGAATATATTTTAAAACAATTCTTGACGTTTGGCAGTTGTTTAGCTGTCAAAACTAGTTGAAGAAACGATAAATAAACAAATGTGATTTCTAGGGTGAGAAATTTGAAAATGAAAATAAAACCCGATTATTTGTCCAAAGTCAATGTGTAAACGCCGATAGGCTTCCTGGTGAAACGAAATGTATCCCCGATAGATTTCGTTAAGAAAAAAAACTAGATCCGGCGAGACAGAAAGAAACCGGCAATGGAGACGTGTCATTTCTTTTTCGTGCTGAAGATCCTAACAGGACTGACAGGATTTTTCCCTGCATATTTTAAGACCCGTAAAAAAGCGGGTTCCCCCCCCCCCCCCGGGATTGATAAATACCACGAAGGAGGCTTCTTCCCCCGGATTTAAGTTGAAAAGGCGCCGCGTCGCGGTACAATACGTCGCGACACGCCGATATTATATCCAACGATTCCTGCCACGTTCTTGGAATGCGGTATCGTATTTTATCCATATATTTCATTAACCGGAGTGTTGAACTTTGGTTCCCCACTGACCTGCTGGACACCTGCAACGCCTGAGGGGTCTAGCCTGGCTACCTCTCACGCGAATTGGACATTGCTGAAACGTCGAATGGAGAATTACCTTCACCAACATAACGGCTAAACCCTATAGAAAAAGGTAAATAAGTAGACTATACTGCCGGCCGGCAAATTCATCAATGTTCTGTTAGAGTAAATGCTTAATTTTGTAAATCCTATATCGACCCTAATTATAGCAGGGTAATCTTAGATCTTGGTATTTCTTGGCTGCTGAGTTGGATCTGCAGGCTAGGATTATTTGCACCTTAAGTAAATAAGCAAGGTTAAACCAAGCATAATAAATATTGTATTGGAGAATTTAAATTGCATGTTTTGTCTTCAACTTTACATGCTAGCTTGAGTGACCGTCCGACGTACCTACGGTACGGTTCCTTAGATTTTAAGTAAGTAAGCAGAATTATAACCAAGGTTAATAAATATTGTATTGGAGAATTTAAATTGCATGTTTTGTCCTCAACTTTACATGCTAGCTTGAGTGACCGTTCAACGTACCGACGGCACGGTTCCTTAGATTTTAAGTACATGAGCAATATTAAACCAAGGTAATAAAGATTATATTGGTGAATTTGAGTTGTATGTTTTATCTTCCACTATAGTACCCACTAGCTAGTACATTACCGAACGGTCTTGATCCAATAGTTCTTGAAGCTCGTTCCGGTCTAAGTTTATCCAGGTAATTTTATTAATTTCAAAATAGTAACGAGTATTTTTAGTTTCGAGTGATTCTGAGGAAAGGTATAGTGTCCTCGCGTACAGAGCGACCGAATGGGGCAAGAATCCCGACTCACCCCACTTTTGGTCTGACTTGCCCCAATTTATTTTTTATTACCTTTACTTTCAGAAATCACCGTTACACCGTTTATAGTGTTACAACACCCTAATTATCGTTACAATATGGCGCCCGAACAAATTTGTACTAACTAGTGGTTTTTATAGAGAAAAAATTATATATGTGGAAATGAACAAATAAATTTGTGATACAACATAATAATTACACTTGTTGAATATAAAAACTATAGTGTACTTTAGCATTATTTAAGCGAAATAAAATTGTAAAAAAGGTCAATTTTGGTAATATCAGTTTGGAACTGATCCAGCATTAAAGTATATATAAATTTAAAAATTTCACATATCGACAATGTCGGATCCTATTGAACCTCGTTCACATGAAGAATTATGTTACGCTTCACCACGACGTTTTAGTAATGTCACAGATCCAGAGGCCGGTATTCCACAGGAAGTTTACACTCCTGTCAACGCGGTCAACACTCAGCGACGAGTTAACCTAAACATTTCTACAAATAATCTTGTCCCTACAAATGTTGGTCAGCAAACTTCCCCATCAATGCAGACTATTGCTCACACTAGCGCCGCATCGCCGTTTACACATGGACAATACGCGGATAAAATAAATTTTGAGTAGGAAACAACAAATAGAAATAAAACAGAATATAGGAAGTTTACATTGATAGTTTTTTACAAATTAAGCTGATTCAAAATGACGATTCAGGCATATACAGCATATATTTAAATTGTTTATTTGCATATTTTAAAATTAATATCGACGTTTTTTTTGGAATACAAACCGAAGAGAATAATCCTTATTTTACAAAACTAATGGTTTTGGTTTTCAATAACCTCTTTTTTTTCTTCTCTTCCTAGTAAATCTTGTTCGAAAGTCCAGTTAACAAAGCCACTGGATACGCTCTTTAATTTCTTGCTACAGAACGGAGTGTTATTACTGGAGGCACATACCTTTCAATTATGAGGAATGTACCATTGCCAGGAAGTAACATCACGATTGGGGATAGGATTATGGAAACTTCGGCGTTGACTGTACTATTTGCTACTGTTTATTGGAAAATTTTTGATTGGAGGCGGTTTTCTTTGATTTTCTTTATAATTTCTAGGAAAAATAAGTTTGATAGAATACAGTATATTTTAAGAATGCAGAGGATTAATGTGAGAGGATTACAGTGGATAGAATGAAAGTTAGTTTGAATAGAGAGAACAAGGTAAATATGAATGTAGAGTGTAGAATATAATAGTTAATAGGTGTATGTAAGGTTCAAAAATGTATAAAACAAGTAAAATATGAAGAATAATAGAAAGGAAACAGCGCAGAATGATTGTAGGCAAACTTATCACCCAAATAAAAACTAACGGAGTCAGAAAATCACCAGTACATTCAGAAACCTTTATTTGGAAAAAGTTTTTTTACGCTGAACAACCTCTTGTGGGTGTTTTTATGGTACGGTTGTTTCAGCTAACTTAGTCGTGCAACCTTTTTTGATTGGATTTGGTAGTACGGTTGTCACGACTAACTATTGGTTAACGTAGTATTCTAGTCAACCAACCTCTTTGCACGGTTGTTTTGATATATTTTTTTGCCGTTACCTGCTATGTTTCGGTTAACTGCGTTAACCTCTTTTTCCGAAAAAGGGGGTATTGTAGCGTTGACAAAACGCTACTTAAATAAAAAAACAAAAAACCTATAACTAGCAATGCAAAGCAGCAGTTCGACAAGTAAAAGTAGGAATAATAAAGTTCAATTGATGAACACGGAGACAGGTGGTGACATCTACCGGAAAGTTTACTTATCTTTGCATCAATTAGCTGTCAAAGCAAAAGAGCGCGTTCCGTTGTTCGGCACGGCCCCGCAATGTCAGCAAATAGAAATAAATTAAACAAAGCAATTAAATGCATCAAATGCTAAATTTAGGAACGTAGATATTTTCCAAAGCAAACCCATACAATATCATAATTTAATAGTCACGATATATAGTTTTACGAGGATAGGACGGTGGCGGAGCAAAGAAACCGCGTTCCGTACCTTTCGTCTGAAACGGAACGTTTTTATAGAATATAGTTTATAACAATTCTTGACGTTTGTTTAGCTGTCAAAAGTAGTTGAAGAAACGATAAATAAACAAATGTGATTTCTAGGGTGAGAAATTTGAAAATAAAAATAAAACCCGATTATTTGTCCAAAGTCAATGTGTAAACGCCGATAGGCTTCCTGGTGAAACGAAATGTATCCCCGATAGATTTCGTAAAGAAAAAAAACTAGATCCGGCGAGACAGAAAGAAACCGGCAATGGAGACGTGTCATTTCTTTTTCGTGCTGAAGATCCTAACAGGACTGACAGGATTTTTCCCTGCATATTTTAAGACCCGTAAAAAAGCGGGTTCCCCCCCCCCCCCCGGGATTGATAAATACCACGAAGGAGGCTTCTTCCCCCGGATTTAAGTTGAAAAGGCGCCGCGTCGCGGTACAATACGTCGCGACACGCCGATATTATATCCAACGATTCCTGCCACGTTCTTGGAATGCGGTATCGTATTTTATCCATATATTTCATTAACCGGAGTGTTGAACTTTGGTTCCCCACCGACCTGCTGGACACCTGCAACGCCTGAGGGGTCTAGCTTGGCTACCTCTCACGCAAATTGGACATTGCTGAAACGTCGAATGTAGAATTACCTTCACCAACATAACGGCTAAACCCTATAGAAAAAGGTAAATAAGTAGACTATACTGCCGGCCGGCAAATTCATCAATGTTCTGTTAGAGTAAATGCTTAATTTTGTAAATCCTATATCGACCCTAATTATAGCAGGGTAATCTTAGATCTTGGTATTTCTTGGCTGCTGAGTTGGATCTGCAGGCTAGGATTATTTGCACCTTAAGTAAATAAGCAAGATTAAACCAAGCATAATAAATATTGTATTGGAGAATTTAAATTGCATGTTTTGTCCTCAACTTTACATGCTAGCTTGAGTGACCGTTCAACGTACCGACGGCACGGTTCCTTAGATTTTAAGTACATGAGCAATATTAAACCAAGGTAATAAAGATTATATTGGTGAATTTGAGTTGTATGTTTTATCTTCCACTATAGTCCCCACTAGCTAGTACATTACCGAACGGTCTTGATCCAATAGTTCTTGAAGCTCGTTCCGGTCTAAGTTTATCCAGGTAATTTTATTAATTTCAAAATAGTAACGAGTATTTTTAGTTTCGAGCGATTCTGAGGAAAGGTATAGTGTCCTCGCGTACAGAGCGACCGAATGGGGCAAGAATCCCGACTCACCCCACTTTTGGTCTGACTTGCCCCAATTTATTTTTTATTACCTTTACTTTCAGAAATCACCGTTACACCGTTTTATAGTGTCAACACCCTAATTATCGTTACAACGCGTAATGAGATACGCTCAACATTCTGAAAGTATCTCATATACCTCGCCTATTGTTACCTTAACTTTATTTCAGAACTTAAGGAACCTGGGACGAATATGGCCAGCCGATTTATATGACCTCTAGCATGTATGTGGTGTATATACCTACCTACCTACCTACCTACCGAACCTTAAACGTGTCTACAGACGTCACGTGAGCTGTGTCGGCTGTTTCCTTTGCTTCCGGTTTGGTACTTGTTATAATAATAAAGCATTATTTAATTCCATACAAAAACAATTACAATAAATACAATATACAATTAATTTAGCAATATTTGAAAATTTATATTAAATATTAATTAATGGTGATTAAATATAATTATAAAAAAAAGCTATTTAATTTTAATTTTGTATGGACCCATTTAGGGCAAAAGCCTCCTCCAAGGAATTCCACTTTTTCCTGTCTTTTGCAGTCTCCAGCCAACTTCGGCCCGCCACCTCCGCTATTTCGTCTGCCCATCTTGCGCAAGGCCGACCTCTCGCTCTGGAGCCTTGCGGTCCCAGCCATTTTATTATTCGTTGTGTCCATCTGTCGTCGGTGTACCTGGTCACGTGCCCTGCCCATTTCCACTTTCTTTGAAGGGAGAAAGTAAGTGCATCTGTTATTTTTGTTTTCTTGCGGATGTCTGCGTTTCTCACTTTGTCTTTTATTTTTAAACCTAGGCAACTTCTCTCCATTCTTTGAGTAGTTTGGATTTTGTTTTTAGTTTTTAGATCGAACGTCCAGGTTTGGCAACCGTAGGTGAGGCATGGTAGAATTTCAGAGTCCATAACTATCTTCTTGGCAGGCAACGGAAGCTGCGATTTGAATATTTCTTTATGAGCCCAGTACTTTTTCCAGGTGATCGCTACTCTTTTATTTACTTCTTCAACACCTCTTGCTTTGCTAAAAGAGATCTGTTTACCTAGGTAGACGTATTTTTCTACGAACTCGATAGGGATATTATTTACCGAGATGGGAATCGTGCGGTGGTTAGTCATGGCTTTCGTTTTATCAAAGTTCATTTCTAATCCAACTCTTGTACTAGCTGCCCTGGAAACTGTTTGGACCCGGTAACGCAGGTGTCCAACAGGCCAATCTCTACCTTCGCAGCTATCACCAGCCGTCGCTGTGATTAGAATGCCGAAGAAACCGCAGCGTGACGCTTATGGGCAGTTCACAAAAGGCCCTTCTCAGGGCCACTTCCCAGAGGCCCCCGTTGATTATGACGTAGTGGATAGAGACGTGGAAGTCTCGGCTCCAGAAATGGAGGTGTTCCGTAGTGCGGAGACTGCGGATGGACGGGACAACCGTCGGAAACGGCCGTCTACTCCATTTGTCGAGTCTGGGCTTTCAGACTCGGACACGGAAACCGAAGCAACAGCGGCTGCTAAGGTCAATACGGCCAGACGAGGAAGAGGTAGGACCACGAAAGCAGGTTCTTCCAGGGAAGCTTTCCTGAAGTGCCAGGCGTCGTCGGATGGAGAACTGGAGGAAGTCCTGCGAAGCAGGCAATTTAGGAAGAGGTGTGGTGCTCTCACTGACACCGGTAGTGATACCGATGCAATGGCTGGTGACATCACCACGCTGAACGCACAAGAGCTGAGGGCGCAGGTGGGCGAAAAGCTCGTTGATATTTTGGACGTTGCTAGGAACTCGGGCAACCTCAAAGGCGAGTACGTCGGCCGCCTGAAGAGGTCTACGTCGACCCTGAGGGAAGTGGTAGATGCTTTAGCCAGCAGGAGCGAAGCCGAGGAGACGCGACGTCTTAGGGCGGATAATGGCCGTCTAAAGCTGGAGGTGGAGGCGATGAAGGCGGAGGTAAAAGCGCTACGTCGCGGCTTCACTGAGGCTAAGACAGCCGCTGCCACCGCTGCAACCACCGCCGCCACTGCCACGGCTGCCGCCGCCGCTGCGGAGACGCGAGCTCCTCCCACTTCTCCGTGGGGGGCTGACGACCTCCTTGAGGAGCTGAAACGCTCCTTAACTATAACTTTCGGGACGATGTTGAACGCCCGACTCGCGGGGTTCGAGGACAGGCTCTTGCCAGCCCCGACGGTACGCCCACCCCTAAGGGCGGATGCTAAGAAGGCGGCAACGGTAGCCGCTGCCTCAGTGCCTCCGACTCCTCTGGTGCGGGCAAGCAAGCCCGTTAAGACAGTCACCACCACAGTGGCACCAGCTTTGACCCCCTCCACGTCGAGGGGGACCCAAGGCACCAGCCAGGCTGCTCCTGAAGAGCAGGCCTGGGTCACAGTGGTGGGAAAGGGGAAGGGCAAGGGAAAGGGTAAGGGGAAGGGAAAGTCTTCTCTTCCCACCCCTTTGCCTACAACTATCCCCTTGGTCAAGGCTCCTGCCAAAACTAGGCAGACAGCCGGTAAAGCCAAGGCGGCGCTGAAATCCCCCAATTCCGCGGCGGTTGTGCTGTCGTTGCAGCCTCAAGCCGCGGAGAAAGGGGTGTCCTACAGCGCCGTCCTTAAAATGGCACAGGAGAAGGTAGATCTCCAGGAGCTGGGGATAGACCAGCTCCGCTTCCGCCAGACGGCCACGGGAGCCAGAATGCTGGAAATTCCTGGCTCCCAAAACACAGAAAAGGCGGATCGACTTGCGGAAAAGCTCCGCGGGGTCCTTTCGGAGGTGGCCAACATCGCCAGGCCCATTAAATCCGCTGATCTACGGATCACGGGCTTGGACGATGCGGCCACGAAAGAGAAGGTGGCGAAGGCGGTCGCTGAGGCAGGAGGCTGCAACGTGCAGCTGGTAAAAACCCGGGAGATCAACCCGGGTTTTAATGGTACTGGCTCCATCCTGGTGTCTTGCCCAGTTTCGGCAGCACAAGTGCTGTCGAAGAAGGGCAGACTCCTGGTCGGGTGGAGTTCAGTGCGAGTGGTGGCACTGGGAGCGCGTCCTATGCGGTGCTTCAGGTGCTTGGGGCTTGGGCATACGCGCCCCCAGTGTCCAGGGTCAGTCGATAGGGGTAACCTGTGTTTCCGGTGTGGAGGCGCAGGTCATCGGGCAGCCAGCTGCGGGAAGGCTGAACCACGATGCGCGATATGCGCGGAGTCGGGGAAGCCTTCCGGGCACGTAATGGGGGGACGCAACTGTGCCCCTCCAAAGACGAAGGGTAAGGCCACCAGGACCCAGGCCAACCCTGTGGCCACAAAAAAGGCCACCCCCGAAGCAGACCGCCAAGCGGTGGTCGAGGTGGTTGTGATGACTGATTGATGGATCAGGTCCAGCATCACAACCTCCTCCAGACGAATCTAAACCACTGCGCTGGGGCTCAATATCTTCTCATGCAGATCCTGGCGCAGTGGCAAATAGATTTGGCGGTTGCCGCGGAGCCGTATTACGTTCCCCCTGACCCCCATCCCTGCTGGGCTGGGGATCTTGACGGCTCCGTGGCTATTATACTGCGGTCGGGTTGTGTTCTTCCCCTCTCAGTCGAAGAGAGGGGTTCGGGGTACGTGGTGGCCAATTGGGGGGAGTATGCCATCATCGGGGTATACTTCTCCCCCAATAGACCCGCTGCGGAACTGGAGGTCTTTATGGACCTCCTTGCCGCAGCGGTTAGACGACAGGCGCCACGTCAGATCCTCCTTATGGGGGACCTGAACGCCAAGGCCCGGGACTGGGGTAACCGCTCTACTGACTCTCGCGGGGAGATTGTTAGGGAGTGGGCGGTTGCCACAGGACTGACCCTGCTCAATAGAGGGTCGGTCTACACTTGCGTGCAACATAACGGGGGGTCCGTGGTGGACCTATCGTTCGCCACCCCGGCTGTTGCAGCACGTGTCCGGGCCTGGAGGGTGTTGTCGGAGGTGGAGAATCTCTCTAATCATAAATATATTAGGTTCGAGATTCTCCCCTCCCACATTCGAGGAGGGTCTGCGGGCGTAGTGCGCGCGGATTTCCCATGCTGGACGATGTCTCGCCTTGACGCTGAACTAGCAGAGGAGGCGGCTATCGTTCAGTCGTGGTCTGCCGTCCAGTGCATCCGGAAGTGGACGTCGCGGCAGGCGACTTCCGAGAGGCGGTGACGGCGGTGTGTGACGCAGCCATGCCGAGGTCCCTTCGTTGCCCCGATCGCCACCAGGTTTACTGGTGGTGCTCGGGGATTGAGGACATCCGGTGCGCTTGCTCGGTGGCGCGGCGAGCCTACACCCGCCGTAGGAGGTCACGTCATGGCCGGACCGACGACCAGCTGTCGGCTGAGGAGCTGGAGTCTGAGCGCCGGCTGCACGGCTTATACCGCGACGCTAAGTGGGAGCTGCAGCTGGCTATCAGTCGGGCCAAGTCTCGGGCCTGGGGCGAGGCCCTGGAGGGTCTCGACAGGGACCCTTGGGGGCGGCCATATAGGGGCGCCCGGAAAAAGTTCCGGGGCCAAACGACCCCTATTGCGGAGTCGCTGGAGCCTGAGCTCCTGGGCAGGGTGTTGGAGGGCCTATTCCCTGTCTCCCACCACCACACCCCTCCGACGATGGTCTCCTCCACCCCCGAGGAACTGAACCCAGCCTCCATTCCGCCTGTGTCCGAGGTGGAGATGGAGGTGGCAGTCGGCCGCCTACGGGGCAAAAGGACCGCACCGGGTCCAGACGGGATCCCGGGGCGGGTCCTTAGGATAGCCCTAAGGCAGATGGGCGACAGGCTTCGGGGACTGTTCGATGCGTGCCTGACGTCGGGGCAGTTCCCGAAGCTTTGGAAGGACGGCCGGCTGTGCCTGCTACGGAAGGAGGGTCGACCTGCCGACTTGCCTTCCGGGTACAGGCCCATAGTGTTGCTGGATGATACGGGTAAGCTCCTGGAGAGAGTTGTGGCCTCCCGTGTCATCCGGCACCTGGAGACTGGTCCTGGTCTGTCGGAGGCCCAGTACGGGTTCAGAGCGGGGCGGTCTACAATAGACGCCCTGCTCTGGCTCAAACGGTGGACGCAGGATGCGGTCGGCGAGGGTCAAAAGGCGTTGGCTGTCTCGCTTGACATTGCCAACGCCTTCAACAGCCTCCCGCACGGAACAATACAGGAGGCGCTCCGGTTCATGGAGTGCCTCTGTATCTGCGGAGGCTGTTAGCCGACTACCTCCGGGACCGCGAGGTCCTTGTGGAGGAACGTGACGGTTTGAGGCGCCGTCGCGTCTCCTGCGGGGTTCCACAGGGGTCGGTACTGGGACCGCTCCTGTGGAACGTAGGCTACGACTGGGTGCTCCGCGGCACGCTTCCTGCAAGTATGCGGGTCGCGTGCTACGCGGACGACACCCTAGTCGTAGTCAAGGGGAGGGACCTCAGGGAGACGGTGCGGTTGGCCACGGTGGGCACAACCCTCGTGGTTGACCGCATACGCGCCCTGGGACTGGAGGTCGCCCTCTCCAAGACCGAGGCCCTATTGTTCCATGGGCCTCGGGGGGGACCCCCTCAAGGAACGCGGGTGGTTCTGGATGGGGTTTTGTGTGGTCCGGGTTGGGATCCAGATGAAATATCTGGGTCTCATCCTGGACGGGAGGTGGGCATTTGAGCCCCACTTTGCCCAGATGGCCCCGAGAGTGGTGGGAGCGGCAGCCGCCTTGGGAAGGCTGCTGCCCAACGTGGGTGGCCCGAGCGCCAACTGCCGTAGACTATACTCCGGAGTGGTCCGGAGTATGGCCCTGTATGGGGCATCGGTCTGGGTGGACGCCCTCAACCGCAGGACCAAAACCCTGCTGCGACGTCCGCAGCGGGTGATTGCAACGAGGGCGATACGCGGATACCGGATGGTGTCCTGGACGGCAGGGTGCGTGTTGGCCGGTGATCCCCCCTGGGAGCTCCAAGCGGAGATCCTCGCCGAAGTTTACCACTTCGTGGCGGAGAGGAGATCCCGCGGAGACCCCCCAGCGTGGGAGGAGGTCACGCGCATGCGGCGGCAGGCGAGGGCTGCCATGTTGCGGCGGTGGACGGAGGACCTGGCTCCACCGGTCCCTGGGCAGTGGACGGTGGAGGCTATCCGCCCGGTCCTTCGGAGGTGGGTGAGGCGGCAGCATGGGCCGCTGACCTTCCGATTGGTGCAGGTGCTTTCCGGACACGGATGTTTCGGGAAGTACCTGCACCACATCGCAAGACGGGAGGTGACTCCGGTGTGTCACGAGTGTGGGGCACCGGAGGATACGGCGCTTCACACGCTGGAAGCGTGTGCCGCATGGGGCCCGCAGCGGCACACGCTTTCAATGATGATCTCTCTCTGCCAAGCGTAGTAAACGCTATGCTTGGCAGCGAGAGATCGTGGCAGGCGATGGTCTCCTTCTGCGAAGCCGTAATGGTGCAGAAGGAGACCGCGGAGCGGGCCCGGGAGACGGACGCTGGAGCGGTCGCGCTCCGGCGCAGGAGACCAGGTGGGAGGAGGAGGCGTTTTGCCCACCTCCTCCCTCCTCCGTAGTGGGGTCACCGGTGGAGTGTCGGGGGACGCTTCACCGGCTTGCACGGCCCCACATGTCTGAGGGGTGACCTTTGTGAGCAAGGTTGCCCCTCCAAGGGTGGAGAGACCCGATAAGGGTCGCCACTGGGGCAAGATGGTAGAATGCTACCACGACCCCATCTTGCCCCACCTCGATGGCGGACGGCTCACGGGGGGGTTTTAGTGGGTGCGAGCCCCACATACCCCCTTCCATCACCCCCGTGGTGGAAGGGAAGTGCGTAGGCATTTCCCCCGCTCCAAAAAAAAAAAAAAAAGGTCGTTTATCATATTTTCCAGTTTTTGTGCAGATTCCGAGAACAGAATAATGTCATCGGCGAACCTGAGATGGCTCAAAAAATTCCCGTTTATGCTGATGCCCCGCGTTGACCATGGTAAGTTTTCCATAATATATTGTAAGACCGCTATGAATATCTTTGGAGATATTGGGTCACCCTCTTTATATAGATTGTTTCCCCAACTCTATCTAGTTTGACTCTACTTGTACTATTGGCATAGATGTTTTTGAGGATATTTATGTATTTTTCTTTTACATTTTGTGATCTCAATGCTTCCCAGATGCTGAAATGTGATATAGAATCAAAGGCTTTTTTATAATCTATAAAAGCTACATATAAGGTACTTGTTATACCTATATATATATATATCAAAGTATCTATGAAACAGTACAGTATAAAAAAGCCGCATATGTTATGCGTGGCGATCGTGTAGTAACGACACACCCGTTATCCTCCCGCGCAGATCAACAGTCGGCCAAAATTCGTTATAACCGAACGTCATGTCGCTGCTGCAAAATAGACATTCAAGTTCTGCTATAGGCAAAGATCTTGAATACTACCGAAATTCTAGAATCTATGGCTATAGGTACGTTATTGTTTATTTCGGTTTGATAACGATTATAGTATCATATCATACTTGCGTAATAAAAAAGTTTTTGACATTATTGTGTGTCATTATGACATTATGTTCCGTGCCAAAAAAGGAACTTTTCAACAACGTGTAAAAATTATTGTTATAAAACAAAAAAACCCGACTGCGAGCATAACTGTTGAATAAATTTTAATATAAGTAAGTAGATTGAAGGACAATTTGCAAGTCTAAGGTAAAAAAAAACATTTGGAGTGTTGTGACCTTTTGATATCACTCGATAGGTTTTGGTCATATATTTTTGGAATACAATATATATTAGTTTTATTGGCACTCTGGTGATTAAAACGAATCTAATGATACCTCATTATACAAAATCCATCAAGATGTTAAGGCCCGTGGTTTAGGCTATAGGATGCGCCTAAGAAACGTACAAACAAACATACATACAACCCAAACCCACAACCCTCCTCAGTAGGTTAAAAATAAAAGCCTTTGTCACTCAGGATGATGTACGGATTCTCACTGGGGTATAGTTAAAGTGTACATCCAAATTCGTTCAGGCATTTAAAACTTATGGTGGAACAAAGAAACTGACATACATACACACATATACATAAAATATATGGTTAAATGAATCCATAATACATAACTCTCCTTTTTTGGGCAGTCGTATAATAAAGAACTCACATTCATACAAACCCTGAAAACAATACACTCCCTTTTTGGAAAGTAGTGCAATAAAAATACGTGTCCATAAACAAGGGCAGCATCTGGGCACATTTATTCTGTACTTATAATAAAGCAATTGGAACAAAAAAGTCTATACAAATATAATTTAAAAAAACATAGTCTAGGGTACATAAAATAAGCTACTGAACAAGAATAGAACATTTTTTTAAATCATGTCCGTCTGTTTGTTAGTTTGTTTGTCAGTACGTTTGTTCGCACATCACGTAAAAACTACTGTACCGATTGCGATGAGGTTTTCACTGTTAGATAACTTCGGGGTTCGACTTAAAAACTGGGGTACATGGTATCTCAATTTGATGAGTAGAAGCTGAGCAATCGATAAAACTTATTGACTGCTGAAAGAATTTTAATCAAATATTGGTAAATTGGTATTTTAGGTATTGGAATGGTACATTAGTACTTTTAACCCATAGTTAAAAGTACTAATGTAGGTTTGGCGTATAATTGCACACAAAAGATCTCAACAGCATAAACAACGACGCTGAATTCTTTTTTTTTGTGTTGAATATTTGGCAATCGTCTGAGTTCAATCTCACTTAATGCAAAGCGACGATGTGTCCGGAGATGTAGCACGCTTGTCTAGTATATTCACTGCTGACTTTTAGAACCAGGGTTGTATTGTATTTCGGCATCTACTGCAATGCTTCTTTAACAAATGCAAATAAAAATAGTTAACCTGAGGGAGGGCACGGTAAGCTGTCGGTCCCGGCTGTTATTGATTAATAGCAGTCATTAAGTTTCGGTCGGCCTGACAAACTCTGCGACCAGAGGCCAGCTCATACAACAAACAAACTAACATAATTAACAAATGGACAGATTCTGTTTTATCTGACTACCCAACCTATCAGAGAATTCAATGAACTTCTACGTAATACAGTTGTGTATTTAAATTAACTACTAATTGTTTGCGTACTGTTGGGTACTCCCTGCCTACTCCTAGTGGTAGCTGGCGGGATTGTTTGCGTACTGTTGGGTACTCCCTGCCTACTCCTAGTGGTAGCTGGCGGGATTGTTTGCGTACTGTTGGTACTCCCTGCCTACTCCTAGTGGTAGCTGGCGGGATTGTTTGCGTATTGTTGGGTACTCCCTGCCTACTCCTAGTGGTAGCTGGCGGGATTGTTTGCGTACTGTTGGGTACTCCCTGCCTACTCCTAGTGGTAGCTGGCGGGATTGTTTGCGTACTGTTGGGTACTCCCTGCCTACTCCTAGTGGTAGCTGGCGGAATTGTTTGCGTACTGTTGGGTACTCCCTGCCTACTTCTAGTGGTAGCTGGCGGGATTGTTTGCGTACTGTTGGTACTCCCTGCCTACTCCTAGTGGTAGCTGGCGGAATTGTTTGCGTACTGTTGGTACTCCCTGCCTACTCCTAGTGGTAGCTGGCGGAATTGTTTGCGTACTGTTGGGTACTCCCTGCCTACTCCTAGTGGTAGCTGGCGGGAATGTTTGCGTACTGTTGGGTACTCCCTGCCTACTCCTAGTGGTAGCTGGCGGGATTGTTTGCGTACTGTTGTGTACTCCCTGCCTACTCCTAGTGGTAGCTGGCGGAATTGTTTGCGTACTGTTGGGTACTCCCTGCCTACTCCTAGTGGTAGCTGGCGGAATTGTTTGCGTACTGTTGGTACTCCCTGCCTACTCCTAGTGGTAGCTGGCGGAATTGCTCGTTTTAATTGCAATGCTAATTAAATGAGCCAAATTATTAATTGCATTTTCGTCACGCGCCGCATTGTACAGTCGTGGGTCCCCATGGTCCCAAAGTGTACCGAAGCGGAGTAAAGGTCGAGTGTGCGAGTACTAAATTTTTCACCTATTTTTTTTTTATTTCTCCCGTGCGTAGCCTGGGCGGGTCACTAGTATACTATAATTTGTAGTAATCAAGTCTTTAGCTAATGACACCATCTCTTCCAATTTATATACCCAGGCTAGCAGATGTACTTCTCCTGGGTACAGACCGTTTCTTCGCTGTGCATCCAGTCAGCGGGATGATTGCCGCTGTGGTAGGTACTAGGTACCACAGTACCATAATATCTTACGGACAGTACAGAAAAGAGGCATTGTTTTTGAGTTTAATGCCAACTGTGAGCTGACTCACGGTTGCCACTGGCGGATTTAACCCGAGTAATTACGAAAAAGGAGGGTTATAATTATAGCAGCGTATGTAGATACGAAATGTATGACTTATAAAGTACCTACCTTCAATATAAAAGCTAGCGCAAACTTTACTCAAATGATTAAATGGTTTATTTAAAAAGTGCGTAAACATATTTTAAAACATTTTGAAAAGTAGTTTTCTCAGTCGAGAATCGATCCTGCACAACCGCAATAAAATAACATCACGGCTTTTACCAATCGATAGAATCATACATAAGGATCAAATCCATATAATCAATCATCATAAATCCATATATCGCATCTCATATCAAGTGAAGATCGTGAAATATAAAAATCCCCAACCCCACTAATAGATATATATAGAAGAACGAAGGTTACCGACATAGCTCCCAGAGTTTGCAAGTTGAAGTGGCAATGGGCAGGCCATATAAGTCGCAGAACCGACAACCATTGGGGAATAAAGGTTCTCGAATGGCGACCACGAACAAGCAAGCGAAGTGTGGGGAGACCCACACGATGGACCGACGACGTTGTAGCTATTGCAGGAAGTCGGTGGATGGAGGTGGCACAAGATCGCTCGTCATGGCGCTCTTTGGGGAGGCCTATGTTCAGCAGTGGACTTCTAAAGACTGACATGATGACTAATAGTTATAAGTGAAACTTTGTCTCTTTGTGTGTTGGTTTATTTCATTGTTTGCGGAGCTTTCACGCGATAACGGCTAGACCGAATCTAATGAAATTTTGTATGTAGATGCTGTATACCATAGAGATAACAAATAATAACTTTTTATCACAATCAAATAACCACGTGGGTATAACCGCGCGATTCAGCTAGTAACTTACAAATTCAATGGTGGTCTAGTGTTAATGAGAAAGTTTTCTCATGAACACTGCTGATGATGGTAATGCAAATAAATTATTCTTTCACTTCTGGTTATGGTACGGTGCCAAAAATCGAACCCGCTACTCCAACTATTATCTAAGTATTATCTTGGTGTTGTGATTCCAGTAAACATTTGCTCGCAAATATTTCACCGTTCTTGGACCGTTCCTTTATAATAAAATAAATAAATGTAATAAGATATACTATTTGACTGCGTTTGAAGTTAAAAAAATACTGTTCAACAAATTAAATATATTAAACTACAATGAGACTGAAAATTTATTTATTACACTGAAATAATGTTTTGGATTAATTAAAGTACTTGTATACCATTTACCCTCAATTATACTATTCTCATACATTCACACACACGCCTCTAAAAGATTTCTTTTTATGTATAAATTCATAGAATTTAGGTATCTTATTTTTGTGTATAAGTAGGCAATTATGTGTTGTGCTCCGATGAAAGAGGCCTGGGACCTATCGTACGGGTTTCGAATCTAGTTTAGGACCCAGGTGCTCCATTGAACATAAATGTACCTTTTGCCTTTATCCCAAATAAAAGATTTATTATTATTATTAAGTAGGTAAGTTTCTATAGATACCTGTACTATTATTTATTCTGTGCAACTGTTATATATCTAGGTTGTTATTGGTTTCGTTTTTAATTCTAATGCGGGGAATTATACTACACTCTTTGAAATTCTACTCTCGGTGTCGAGTATCGAACCCTGGTTATAAGTAACTAGGTTCATAAATATTTATTAAGATGGTATCTCTCACATATCTATGGAGTGCGAAAGTAACTTTGTCTCCCTGTCTGTTTGTTTACTTATCACTATTAAGCGGCTAACCTGATCTTGATACAATTCGACAAAGAAATACTGTGCATCGTTAGGAACGTTATAAGTTACTCCATACCAATATTTAAAAGTGAAGCGTTGTTTGTTTAGGGAGCTTTTACGCGATAAAGGCTGGACGGATTTTGATGAAATTTGGAATGTAGATAGCTTTTACACTAGTGTAAAACATAGAGTACTTTATATCCCGGCAAATTGTAAGTTTCCATGGGAAAACTGGAAAATGTTGATTACTCGCTGTTTGGAACGGTTTCCAAGGAAAAGAAAAAACAAATCCGTCAAAAACCATCAAGAGCATTGCTGCTATACCTACTTTTGCTGGTTTTTAATATCCTAGAAGAATATAGGATGCATTTTTTTTGCGATAAACAGTAGAAGTCGCGGGCGGGAGAGCTAGTTATGAATAAACAGTAGAAGTCGCGGGCGGGAGAGCTAGTTATGAATAAACAGTAGAAGTCGCGGGCGGGAGAGCTAGTTATGAATAAACAGTAGAAGTCGCGGGCGGGAGAGCTAGTTATGAATAAACAGTAGAAATCGCGGGCGGGAGAGCTAGTTATGAATAAACAGTAGAAGTCGCGGGCGGGAGAGCTAGTTATGAATAAACAGTAGAAGTCGCGGGCGGGAGAGCTAGTTATGAATAAACAGTAGAAGTCGCGGGCGGGAGAGCTAGTTATGAATAAACAGTAGAATTCGCGGGCGGGAGAGCTAGTTATGAATAAACAGTAGAAGTCGCGGGCGGGAGAGCTAGTTATGAATAAACAGTAGAAGTCGCGGGCGGGAGAGCTAGTTATGAATAAACAGTAGAAGTCGCGGGCGGGAGAGCTAGTTATGAATAAACAGTAGAAGTCGCGGGCGGGAGAGCTAGTTATGAATAAACAGTAGAAGTCACGGGCGGGAGAGCTAGTTATGAATAAAACCCTCGCAGGCGCCTACTAAAGATACAGCAGCAATACGTTACTGTGTCAACGTCTCACTCTCAGCAAAGAAGTAGGGGTTTAGGCGCGTTCTTTTTACACGACACGACATATAGCATGGAGTAATAATGTTTTACTTATACCTGTGGCAGTGAGTACTCGTAGTTATTGTGTGACGAATAGTCATCGTAACCTCATTTTTACTGTATGTTAAATTTTGATACTAATAAGTAACTGCAGTTATCAGAAACACGCGCGGAGCGTCGCGTGGCGTGATCGTTAGTATGTCAGGGGTCAAGCAGCTCATGTTGATAAAAATATGGAGCAAACATAGTCACAACATGTTAAAAAAAAGACGGATACCGCACTGCCAAATCGAAAGTGAAGTAACCAATATATGCCGATCTGCTCGTACGTACAAACCTCACGCAAACACACCAGTTAGTAGTTGTGCCGATCAGCCGTCACATCGAAGTAAGATCTCGACCTTATTAGTCGTGTTAATTTTGTCACATTCTTACGGAAAATCAAAGAGACTGCAGTTTTTTGTGATGAAATTATGTCATCATGATCATCATTATCAGCGCGCATCAATCCATATACACAATTGTGTATATCAACCTCAAATTATCAATTCACACATACATACGCAGGTGTCATGTACTTCACTCGTTTGTTTGCCAGTGTAGACTCCGTATTTTTTTAACTTTCTTGGTTACATCCTGTTGATGAGATGCTTGTATGACGCCGCAACTATGTCCGTACAAGATCAGAATCAGCCGACTAAGTATATCCAGCTTCGTATACGGTAGGGAGACAGGGGGATGTTACGAGGAGACAGGGGGATGTTACGAGGAGACAGGGGGATGTTACGAGTAGGTACTTCCCCGAAACTGTTCACTAACGCCCTGGAAGATGTGTTTATGAAACTTGACTGGAAAAGTAAAGAAATAAATGTAAAGTATTTAATGCGTGCGTCCTACCAGTCATGTATTACAGTGGCAAAATTTCCATCGCTCCGTGCTTCGGAGGACACGTTAAGCTATTGATTAATAGCAGTCGATAAGCCATGTCAGAGGCCCTTGGGCGGCCTGACAAACTCTGATATCAGAGGCCAGCACTACCTCATACGACAAACAAAACAAAACAGTGGCAAAACGTTGAAACTCTGATAAGATTGGTTCATAGGTTATAGCTGGTTGCTCAGAGAGCTATGGAAAGAGCTATGTTTGGTATTTCTACGCATATTCATACTCCGTATTCATACCGATTTCGGCTATGACAAGGTCAGAAATGAGGTGATCTGGCTACCTGCCACCAATGTTACCGAGAGCTCAAAGAATTAGCAAGCTGAAAATCAATTGTCAATAGGCTGGTCACATCTCTCGAAGAACTGACAACCGTGGGAGTAGACGAGTGCTGGAGTGGAAACTGCTTTTACGCAAACGTAATGTAGGGCGCCCGCTGGCAGGTGGAGTAACGACTTGCAAAAAGCGGCCGGCAAGAACTGGATATGAAAAAACGACGATCGGGCTCAGTGGCATTCTCTAGGAGAGGCCTACGTCCAGCAGTAGACTCATATATGCTGATAATGCTGATGATGATGTTGGCCGCACTTTATTATATTTCTTGAGCAAGTTTGGCCGTATTATTATTAGTTTGATTTTTAATCGACTTCACAAAAGGGGGATGGTTCTATGTTTGACTGTTTTATGTTTTTTTTTTTGTTTATGTGCACCGATTTCTCCGTCAATTGCGGCCCGTTTTTTTATATTGGTATACTCTCTAGGTGGTCCCATTTTTTTTTTACAAAAGTTGGTTCCGCAGGCTTTTATTGACAAAATAAGAATTTGGGATTATGAGGATCTAGGAATTATGACAAACAAGGTATCAAAGTTCTAAGTGGAACTGCAACTGTTACGGGCAGCGTGACGCTTACCATCAGGCGAGCGACCTGCTCGTCTCTTCACTCATCCGAATAAAAATGCTACTGAAATTAAGGCGCTTTTAAAACAAGTTACTGAATGTAAGACGCGTTCCAATAGATCGCTTCCAAGGTTAAATGATATCGTTGTTATGAGTAGATACTTTGCGAAGCGGAGCGCGGGCAGAGAGAGAACACCAGACATTTTGAATTGAATTTTGCAACAATTTATGTAGGTGGTACAGAGTAGGTACTATGCTAGTACTATGCTAGTACTATGCTAGTACTATGCTAGTAATGGCAGTTTCGTCAATCTTTTGAGCTTTGCTGACTTTATTTTTATAAAAAACCACCATCATCACGTAAAATGCGACGATGTGTTTAGACTTTTGTGATCTGTATTGTTGCCCGAGTTAGCTGCAGTGCTGCACTTTTGATGATAAGAAGTGTAAGCCGTGTCATGTGATACATACCTTTGCGAGCGCAGCTTTGCCATGTACCTAAAAAAACAGAATATCTATTCTATACATATTATAAAGCAATAGGAATGAAAAAGTCTATACAAAGAAGATAATTAAAAAAGAAATGGTCTAGAGTACATAAAATAAGCTACTGAACATGAATATAACATTTTATAAATTCGTGTCTTTGTGTTTGTCTGTCTGTAAGTTTGTTCGCGCATCACGTAAAAACTACTAGACCGATTGCGATGCGGTTTTTACTGATGGATAGCTTATGTTTGACTTAAAAACTAGGGTACTTTATATCTTAATCTAATGAGTAGAATGCTCGATTAAAATATTTTTGACGCCTGAGTGAATTTTGATGAAATGTTGGTATATTGGTATTTTCGGTCCTGGAATAGCACAAAGAGTACTTTTTACCTACATAAATTACCACGTGTGCGAAGCCACGGGGATCAGCTATCAAAATTATTTCTATCGATTGCTCGGCTTCTACTCATCGGATTGAGATACCAACTACCCCAGTTTTTAAGTCAAACGCTAAGCTCTCCAACAGTGCAAACCAGATAGCAATCGGTTATGTAGTTATGACGTGGTGTGCGTACAAATATACAGACAACAAACTAACAAACAAACAGACAGACACGAACGAAAAAAATGATCTATTCTTGTTTAGTAGCTTATTTTAAGCTAGAGCTTTTTTTCCAAATTATTTTCTTTGTGCATTATTTCGTTCCTATTCCTTTATTATAAGTTAAGACATATTTTAAAAGTTATAAATTTAGGAATTCATTTCAATTCATATCTCTTTATTTCCATTTTAATGTCCATTTCTCGAGTACGAGACTGGCAGAAAATGCTGTCATAGCATTAAGTCTTCCTCTGTACACTGTTTTTGTGCATAAAGTATTAAATAAATAAATAAATTACGTAGTAAAGTTTAAGCAATATATATTATTGTTGAACACTCTATAACTAGTTTACACTCAGCTATCGAATATAAACTTTGTTTTTTATAAACACTAGCAACAAAATACAAAACCAAATGCGGGTAGTTGGAGACAACGCTCGCCTTCTCGACGCTGACACCCACTACTTCAGTCTTCTCGTGACCACGATCAATGCAACTTGATCCAAACGTCGAGGTAAATGAAAATTAAGTTTTCAGTGCGATTAAGTCCTGTAAATATATAACTATGTGTACGAATCGCGAAAGTTTAAAAGTTGCAACACTAGTAACATCAACAACGTCCATCCAGCAGATTTTAACGTTGCATACTTATCAAATAATCAAAAACAGCAAAAATTATAATAAAAAAAAACAAAAATCCTGACTGCAAACAAAACTATTGATTGAAGTTTTATACAACTCACGTGCTATGTCGGGTTTTTGCTTTTTAGCGGACGGACGAAATGCAAGCTGACTGCTCCTAGATGTATCGCCAGGCAACTTGACACCGCTGCAAAGGCTCCAGAACCGCCCAGGTTTCAACAGTATCAAGGAAGTATCAGTAGTAATAACCCCTATCTTCGGCCATTGAGGTATTCTTCAGCCTTGCCTCAATTGTAGAAACATTTATATTATGGTCACGCGGAACTAACAGTAATGACAAGGACTAATGTTTCAAGTTCAACCTGAAGCAGATAGCATACCATGTGGCGTCATGTTCAAATATCATCTCTTTCAATAAATAAGTAACTACATTCCTTGACGTACTTTTGATGTATTGTATGGTGTCAGCTTTACCTTCTGTTGAAGCCGCGTAGTGATTTCTAACGTTTTTTCACGCTTTATTGTTAACATTACGATGTTATTGAAAATACAAATAGTCGACCATTTCGAGGGTAGTTTGTGTAAAATCATTAATTTTTGTTGATTTTTTGTGTCCAGTGAGGGTAGTTTATAGTTGTAATGCTGCTCGCTGGTACACCCGCCAATTCTCAACCTACGTCGAACTGAAACGCACGCAAACAGTTCTCAAGATCCTCGCAGCGACCTATCTCGAAGGTCGTAGCCCCATCGGTAAAGGGAACCGTCGGTGGTCAGCTATATCCAGAACAATTGAGTTTGGACACAGTTTTGTGTGAAACCTTTGAATTGTAATTTGGACATACAAAATTGAAGGCGAAAACCCAAGCTGGAAATCTGTGAGTGAACTTGTGACTTTATTATTTCTACACTGAGCTATCGAATCTAATTTATTTGTTGGTACATCGCATTTGGCAGCCCAATGTACATATATTTATATATATATTGCTCCTTCGACTCGCGGAGAAACAAACATATTGGTCCGTCGACCGGGACCCTCTCCGTGCTGAGGAACAGCAGACCTGTCTCGTCACCAGGAGTGGTAATAAAATCACGCGTACTCGTAAACTGTCAATAACTTATCATCGTACGTAGTCGTCGTGTAGTAAATAGTAGGTAGGAATATCTTTTTGGACGCTTATTTATTAGTAGCTTTCCTGCCCGCGACTTCGTCCGCGAGAACTACTTGCTGTTTATCGCGCAAAAAAGCATCCTTTGTTCTTCTTGGATATTAGAAACCAATGCAAATGTAGTTATAGCACCAATACTCTTCAAGCAAAGATAATGTAAATACTACGTAATATCTTGAAGTTTTTGACACTTGTTATTTCGTTTCCATGGCAACCGTTCTTTACAGCGAGTAATCTACATTTTCCAGTTTTCCGGGATAAAAAGATATTCCATGTTTTATTCTACGGTATAAACTATCTCCATTCCAAATTTCATCAAAATCCATCCAGTCGATATCGCGTGAAAGCTCCCCAAACAAACAAACAAACAGACAACGTTTCAATTTTATATTGGTAAGGACTATCTTGCCACCCGCGATTTCATCTGCGCGGACTACAGTTTATCGCGAAAAAAAAGCATCCTATGTTCTTCTAAGATATTAAAAACCAATGCAAAAAAGTAGGTATAATGTTTTTAATTTCTTGAACGTACTTGTTATTTCGTTTCCATGGCAACCCTTCCTTACAGTGAGTATTCAACATTTTCCAGTTTTCCCGTAGAAGCTTTCAATTTTCCGGGATAAAAAAAATTCTTGAAATAATCCTTTGTTTTATTCCAGGGTACGAGCTATCTTCTTTTCAAATTTCATCAAACTCCGTCCAGACGTTATCGCGTGAAAGCTCCCCAAGCAAACAAACAAACAGACAACGTTTCACTTTTATATATTGGTATGGACTCGTATTGGTCGTGTCATTTTATTTAAATGTAGCCGGTACGTGTTATTCGAAGATCAAAAGAACCTATAAAGTACTACTTAACTAAACAAATAGTTTAGCAGTCAAATAGATTTGTATCAATTGCTCGGAATCTAATCATCGGATGAAGATACCAAGTACCACAGTTTGTAAGTCAAACCCGAAGCTATCCAACAGTGAAAACTACATCGTTATCGGTTCAGCAGATTTTACGTGATGCGCGAACAAACATACAGACAAACTAACAAACAAACAGACAGATACGATTTTTAAAAATGTTCCATTCTTGTTCAGTAGCTTATTTTAAGTAACCTCGACCTTTTTTATATTATCTTTATTGTGCAGACTTTTTCGTTGTTATTACTTTAGTAGCTATAGCAAAATTTTCTTTCTTCAGCCGTCAAAAATATTTTTATGGATTGCTTGGCTTATACTCATCATATTGAGATGCGAAGTACCTCAGTTTTTAAGTCAAATCCTAAGCTATCCAACAGTAAAATCTGCATCGCAATCGGTCTCGTAAGTTTTACTTGATATTCGAACAAAACTACAGACAATCTAACAAACAAACAGACAAACAGACAAACAGAAAGACACCATTGAAAAAAGTTCAGTAGCTTATTTTAAGTAACCTACACCATTTTTTAAAATTATCTTCTTTATACAGACTTTTTCTATCATAATGCATTATTATAAGTAAAGATAGATTAAAAGTTTACATAGATATTATATGTATAGATTCCTTTGCGATAGGGCACATAGGAGTCATGTCCGAGTCCCTTGGGCGCCTGACAAGCTCTGACAACAGAGGCCAGTACCACGTACCTCATACGAAAAGCAAGCGAGCAAGTTCAGGTAGTGGTTAAACGAATTATGCTGTACGAATATATTTTCATTTCACGTACCATTTCTGCGTACAATCTTGTGTGCTATCAATAAAACTGTGAACTTTTGACCTATGAGACACTCTCATTACCAACTTATAGTTTAATTGGTACTTAGTTTCTGCATATAAGGTAATAATAGATAGGCACGGGTACTTTCATAAGCACCTATTTATTACGCACCACAATGTCACTGCATGTATCCCTTGCTGACTCAGCTCGACTCCGATTGACGCTTCAACCTTTTGCTCCGTTTTAGGTAATTCATTACGACCGGTATACGTCGACCCACATTGCTATGAACATGTAATGTGTTATTTTATTTTATGGAAAAGAACTGAAAGAATTTAGGCTTCTTTGAACATTATTTCGTTCGAAGATTGTGAAGTAATCAGATTCACTCGTAACTTGATCACGCCGGTTATCGCCAGCTGCTTGAAGACTGGTTGATGTTCCCTGATCCTCGTAGCAGATATTATCACGTAGATATGTATTTATTTTTCAATATATACATTACATCTCATCACAGTAGGTGTAATTTTGTCGACCCAAGCGCCGTGCGTAGGGGCTTTTGACAAAAAACACGCGGTCAAAAGTTTAAAAGATAACTGATCCCTGTGCCCGCGGCATTGACACTTGCTCATTTCTCTAGGTTATGATTGATTACCTTATGTGCTATTCTAGTACATAAAAACCAATACTCAAAACTCCTTTAGCTGTAAAATAATTTATCGTTTGCTGGGATTCTACTCATCTGATTAAGATACCAATCAACAGTGAAAACTGCATCACAATCAAGTCCAGTAGTTTTTACGTGACGCACGAATAGACAGACAGAAACGATTTTTAAAAACGTTAAATTCTTGCTGAGTTGCTTATTTGAAGTCTCCGAGACATATTTTTTATTATCTTCTTTGTATAATATTTTGTGCTTACTACTTTAATAAATGTACAGTAAGTTGTTTTTCATTTTATTTAAACAATAAAGTCTTTTGTGATTAAATTAAGTATCAACCACAAAAAAAAACACAAATTATTCACTCATGCATATATATATACGCAGCTGCCATTTTCTTTGATTCACTCATTTGTTTGGGGTGTGGAATCCGTCTTGACCACTAAGTACGTACTTACCTATCGCGGAGTATTAAATAATAAGTTAAAAAAAAACTGGACAATTCCACAGCAATTACCTAGCCCCAAACTAGGATTTTCTATACTATGGGCACTAGATAACGGATAAACATACATACGAGTAGATACCAATATTACATCCAAGACTCGGAAAAAAACATTTCTGCTCGTCACATAAATGATTGCACCTAGCGAGATTCGAACCCGCGACCGTTTGGTTTCGTTCCAGTCACTAACTCAACCAGTCTTCATTATCTCAATAGAGTTGTTTTTTGGTATTAATTTATGTGTGGAGTATTTTTTCTTTGTTTGACGAGACGGGCTGGTCACTCACCCGATGGTAAGCGTCAAGCCTGCCCATAACAGTGGCAGTGCCACCCGGAACATTGGTTACAAAATCTTGCGCGTCACTGTACTGCGCTCGTCACCTTGAGACATTGATTGTTATGTCTCATTGCCCAGTAATTTCGCTGGAAACATTGCCCTTCGAACCAAAACACTGAAATGTTTGCACACTACTGCTTGCCGGTTGAAAATCCGAAAGAGGTGTTACTTCCCCAGGCGGAGTCTTGCGTAAGAGGTTTACCGCTACAAATTTTTTGCCCGTTCATCTGTTTATAAACGACTTCCAAAAGGAGCAGATACTCAATACGTCAGTTATTTTTAGGGTTCAGTAGTTGAAAAATATCTTTTATTAAAGTTTCACCATGTTCGTTTGTCCCTCTGTCATCTTTCTGTATGTAACAGCCATTTTATTTGGGCACCATTTTATTCAACGGGTTTTCCATCGCTCCGTGCTTCGGAGGGCACGAAACTATCGGTCTCGGCTGCTATTGATTAAAAGCAGTCGTTAAGCCATGCCAGAGGCCCTCGGGCGACCTGACAAACTCTGGCACCAGAGGTCAGCACTACCTTATACGACAAATAAACAAACAAAATTCTGTCACTATTAACACTAACTAACAAGGAAGGCGCAGTGACTCCAAATCAATCTTTGTATAGTAGTCTGATGCTACAACTCTCTACTTCTCTCTGTCTTACGCAACTTCGTCTCACTGCTGAGGCAGGAAGGAGTTCTTGCAAATCTTTCCACTTAGTCCTTCCAGCGATATTGTGGGGCGGCCGACCGGTAAGCCGCCCCAGGTACTCTCGCTGTACTGCCGATCCTCACCCATTCTCTGGACGTGACTGTACCAGCGTAGTAACGTCTGTGGGATTTAATCTTGTCGACGATATTTGCCTCAGCCGCCATCTGCACTCTTTCTCTATTCTTCCTTAACCATCCTCCCTTCTAACTGGTCTCGGAATCTCTCGTAGTATTTTGCGCTCCGTTACAAGAAGTTTTGTTTTTATCAGACCGATAATCCATACCTATAAAATTATATAAAATGGTATCTCGCGTGGTATTATCTGCGTGGTTATTTGATTGTGATAAAAAGTATTATATGTCGATCACTATGGTATACAGCATCTACATACAACATTTTATTAGATTCGGTCCAGCCGTTATCACATGAAAGCGCCCCAAACAATTAAACAAATCTACCAACAAACAGACAACGCTTCACTCATATATATTAGTGGGGATGGGGATTGTTAGATTTCATGAATTTCACTTAAAATGCAACATCGAGTAGTCGGATTTGATCCTATGACTGATCCTAACTATTAGTAAAACACATGATCTATTTTCTCGCATTTGTACCGGTTCGATTCCCCACTGAGATAAGAAACTTTTCAAAATGTTTTCAAATATTTTAACTTACTTATTACCCGACTATGGCGAAGCAAGGGAGGGGTAATGAGTTTAACAGTCTATGTATATATGTATGTATACATGTATGTGGATTTGCGGATGTTCCATTTAGTGTCAGTCCTGTTGATTAGATTTTGTCAATCGAGGTGTCAATCAGGCACAGTGACAGGATTGTTTAGACATTCAGTGAGTTTTTTCAATTTCATCTGAATTGGTACAGCAGTTTTTTTAAGTACCGAATCCATTTGAGCTCGATTTTTTGTACCATGCTATTTTGTTCAGCACTAAGTACAGGAACCGGATGTCACTCGCGAGAAGCCTTTTAGGGATCCATTGTCAAACAAGGAACCCTTATAGTGTCGCCATGTCCATCTGTCGGTCCGTATGTCACAGCCATTTTATTCATAAACTAATTACACTATACAACTAATTACAACTATAGAGATAAAATTTAGCACATGTATAGATATACATATAATATAACTACATACTTGTATAAAAACATGAAAAATATATTTTGTTTGTGCGGCTGCTTCCATACATGAACAGTGAAGATGTTTGTTCCCTTCGAGTGGGTCTCGTTGTACAGCTATTTTAACATTTTACTAATACTACTTTTACAGTTATTTTCCATTTAGTCCTGTACACGAAATATTTGGCTGTATTTTTGCTTGAGTTGCAAGTCCCCGCTAACTCATAAAGTAAAGAAGTAAATAAAGTACGGCACTAGTGCACCGGGTGCTACGCCGTAGCGACATGACTCAGTGTGTAGCTCGTAGCAGGAATGTTCCCGTATTACGCATAACACTCCTCGATTTTTGGTAGTCGGGGTAAAACGGTAAAACTTAGAAGTAACGAACTGTTTCCTAGAAATAAGTGTCTCTATACGCCTTACGTTCGCCGAAACCAGATAATGTGACCCCAGGGTCGAGTGACAACGGTTGCAGAGTTATAAAAGAGACTCTTGTAAAAGGAACTAAGAAACTTCAAATAAGGAGTGTGAAATACGAATACCTTGAGTACATTGTACGAATTTATTTTCCAAACATTCTGCATCACTTGCTCTCGCTTTGCTCGAGCAGCGATGCAAAACCGCCCAATAAACAGCGAGATGCAAATCCGATCAATTCTACTTTCCTACATATCTGAAGCAGATCTTACTGACCACTGCATGTTTTAACCTAAGCGGTATAATTGACACTCACTTCGTTGGAGTGTGTGATGCAAAAACCGTCTAATGCCACTTTATTGATAATCCTGAAGCAGTTCACTCTGACCATACAATGTTTTAACATCGGCTCCAAAACTATTAACGAGTCTTAAATTAAATGTAGTATGTAATATTATGTTAAGATATACAACCATCATTTTTTATTTCAAAAACATATTTTATTTTCAAGAATCCATTTTTGTATACATTTACATTTTTCAAAGCACATACACTAGAATGATACACGCATTGATAAACTTCTAAACAAGTCTTATACTTATCATACAAACTTAATATGCTAGGACAACCAAAATCATCTAAATTACAAAAAAAGTTGCTGGTCGTTATCTGTGGTACCCAATATATTTTTTATCCAGTTAATTTTTTCCAGACCCTTCACATATATATTTTTATCTCTCAAAATGTTCTTAATATACATTTTATGCTCATGGTAGGGTACAAATCCTTCTATCCAAAATATTTTTCTATTTCTTTCAATCCAGCATACTTGTCTTCTTTCTGTTTCAGTTAATTCATAAAACGGGAAAGGCGGCTTAAATAGTAAAACTATTATTTGCGTCCCAGATTTTAATGCTAATTCTTTTAATATGAATTCATTAGAATCGGTTTTAAATCCTTGCAAATCCAATATGACATTCATGATAATTTACGTGTAATGTTAGTTAGAGGCTTGTATTCTACAAGTCTATCGTTCACAATCAGACAATAAGCGGCTGTATTATCTGGTATATCTTGAGAAGATTCTATTTCTAAGCGCACATCCACGGGTCCGGACTTTAAATTTTCATGTTGTCTCGAGCAGTCTATTATAAACAAAGGAGCTTTTTCTTTAAAATCGTTAAACTCAAGCAATGGATCTGCTGCGATGTTGAAGTATGACTGACGAAACTTGGCATACAATTCATATAATATACTGTGTTTGTTCTCATCAAACCTTACATTTAATGAGTTATATGGATAATTTTGAGAATTTAAAAATAGCGTTACGTTTGTCAAATTACAATGATCAAAAACAGAGCTTAGTAAAATTGTATCAGCTTTATGACGATCTTTTAAATTTAAGGATTTATTGTAAGATATATCGTGGTGCTTGCAGAATTCGTCCAATGGATTGATACCCTTATCTCCTCGAGCAAGTCTTTCCTTTAAACGAGTTCCTGGGCCACAGTAATTATATCCTGGTAAATGAAGTTCAAAAGGAAAACAATTAATTAAACTGTTGAGAAGACTATTCTCTTTCATAACTTATAACTGACTGATATAAAATTAGTGTTCAGATTCTTTTATAAAATAGCAGTTTTATCTATCCAACTGTTTTCACTAGATGGAAATCCTAACCATTTAACATAACATTTATTTTTCTTTCTTCTCAAAACTTTTTCTACAAGGTAGACATCTGGATGTTGTGTTTTTTGTAGTTCTTGAATGTAGAATGCTCCAAGTAT
The DNA here is from genome assembly GCA_946251855.1 of Alsophila aescularia. Taxonomy (NCBI): domain Eukaryota; kingdom Metazoa; phylum Arthropoda; class Insecta; order Lepidoptera; family Geometridae; genus Alsophila; species Alsophila aescularia. Next base: position 63,444,163 of record OX276374.1, read on the forward strand.
GGGACGACCTCTAGCGTCTTCCAATAAGTAAGTAATAGGGTTAGTATTTTGAATTTTATTAATTTTAAATATTTCTGTAGACCAATTTGGCGTATAACTTTTTCCAAATGTTCCTTTATATTTACTAATACGAACGAAATCATTAACTTTAAGTTTTTTAGCTTTTTGAGTATGTGACTCATACATATATTTGTATCTGTTCAATAAAAGTACTTTATTGTTTTTATTAACTTGAGCTGGTGTTAAGTCTATTGTTCTATGAACAGTTTGGTTATATGTTTCAAGCACTTTGTATAACAAACCATCTGTCGATTTATACGCCCCTTTCAAACTAAACTCCTTGTACAGTTTGAATTTTAGAGTTCTTATGAACCTTTCGACGATTGATGCTTGTTTTGTAGAATATGTAGAATAATGTTTTATTTTGTAGTTATTTAACAATTTCTGAACCTTTTCGTTGTAAAATTCTGTACCTAAGTCAGTTTGTAAATTTTTAGGAATGCGTTCTTCGAACGATTGAAAAGCTTGTGCTACACATTCCTTGCTTTTTTGTTTAAGTGGATATACCCATGCAAATTTTGAAAATGTATCAATGATAGCTAAAATGTAATTATAGCCCAAGTTATATTTTGCATAAGATTGCATATCAATTAAATCGGCTTGCCAAAGGTCATCTATGTCTTTCATGATAACATATCTTCGAGGAAAATTTACCCTAGCGTATTTATGAATTTCATTTACTACGCTTTTTTTGCTCATTTTTATAACGTACAAGAGATTTTTCAAAATTATTATTTTTATTATGTATTTCTGAAATTAAAGCGTCATATGTTAAAATTTTATTTAAAAGATCCTGCAATGATTTGTCAACGTAATCTTTTGTTGCGCTATCATTCAAATATAGGACTAGAAAGTACCTTGTTTTGACAATCCAGACTTCCACCAATATTTTGTTTCAAATTACATATATTTTCCACACAACTTTTTGTCTTTCTTTCGTATTTGTGAACATGGAGTCCAAATTTATTGACGTTCATATTTGAACAACGTCTATTTAATACTGAGTGGTTCAAGTAAATGCTGTTCAATTTATCTTTTAAACTTAATTATAGGTCTATATATCTGATCTCATTTGATCTGAAATTTAATCCTTAATTATATCAGCTTCTTTCAATTCTTCAATTATTGATATAATTTCGTTGTCATGATTACTGTTGCCAGCATCTTTTGATGCTATTAGTAGCATAAGCCTTTCAATTAGCTCATTGGGATTATCCCAATAAATAAAATTGGTGTCCTTTTTATATGTTTTTTTAAAAATCGGCAAGCCAAGTCCTTTTTTAATGTTTGAAGCATGCGATTGCTCTGATTCAAAAAATAAAGGTTTAATTATTCGACAGTACTTCCTTCCCTTGTCCCCTTTAATTTGGCCCATACTTTGAAAATCTCTCTTATGAGCATTCGTGTTGCATAACATTTCTTTATAAACAAGTTTATCTAATTCAGTTACTATTTCTATGTTTGGTTTTTTCTTAAGCAACAGTTCTTTTAAGCCTGCAGTCATTTCATAATCTTTATCACCAACAGTAATAGTAGACATATAGGGCTGTCCAGATATTATATCGTTATCGGTTTTGAAAGAAATTGGCAAGTTCCCCATCATCAGTTTATTGTTTTCACGTCGTATTCCAAAAGGAATATTAAACAAATTGAAGTCATCATCAAGTAAATTCTCTTTTGCAATCATCGTCAAAAAAGGAGTATCTAAGTTTGTTACACATCCTTTTCTTTCAATCGACGTTCTTATACCTATATTTTTATCAGGTATAGTAGATACTGTACTTGAACGAGCACTTTCCAAGGAGTCTTCACTTTCACTTTGAAAGTCCTGACCAATTGAATAATCAGATTTTAATTCATTTAAAGATTTGACTTCAAAGTTATTGTGGGCTACTCCCACATTATACATGTAGTTACATATTTAAATATTACATAAATACTGACTACATAATAATATATATTTATTAGACAACAATATATAAATAAGGTCTTACATAATATAATAATATATATTAATATACTTCATACTTTCATACATCACCTTACATATAAACTAATACATAATAATATATAATAATATGAAACAAACAAAGCACATACTTACCAACACATACCGTTCCGGTATCCGGTTGGTGTACCAACTGGGCGCTCGCCTTCCAGTAGTATGGAACCGCGCACCGCGCCACTAAGCTATAGAAGCCTTTCTATTGTTAATGTGCGCGACCCGAGTGACGTAGGTGATCACGCGCACCACCACATGCACCGTCTGCCGGCCGGCCATCGGCCGGTCCGGCGCCGCTAGTTCGTACCTACCTTCGCTATCGAACGCACGCCCGCCTCTCGTATTTTGTTTACGTATTAATACGTGTTGTGTTTGTTGACAATCTTCTTGTTCATTCCTTCTGTATCTAATTAAAAATGTGCCGTGTATGAATTGTAATATATCAGTCAACCTAGTGCCAACGTCTGGACTTTCATTTACTCCAATAACCAGCTAAGTACCACCTTCGTTGACCACACCATTACACACCCCGCCACATGGCTAAATTATTGTCATTATCATCGGAATCATATTTTGCATTATTTTTTTACCTAATTCAACTATTTCTTTCAAGGGTAAAGTAAGAGGTTCAAATACTCGTTTCAAATTTAAGTTCGTCGTGTCGTCTTCATCTTTCATTTGTTTTATTTTACTCTTAATAGCATTAACAGATTTAATTATTTGTTCTTTTATTGAACGCTCCATTTTTTTTGTCTACTGTGTTACGTTAACAACCGTTGACATGTAATAAAGAAACTTGAATGAATGTCAAAATACCTCTGTTTGGCTTTTAAATACCAAATTTAATCAAAATTGATGAAAGTATCGAAACCTGCTCTGTACCTACCATTGTTTAATTCACAGTCTTTGTTAATAATTAAAAACGTATGAGGATCTTTCCATGTTTCTGAACACATTTGTTTAAATTGTACCCAAATCATATCAGAATTAACATGTTCGTTGTATATATGTTTTAAATTTATCTCATCTTGTTTGAAAATAATTAAAAAGTTAGAATTATCTCGAATTAGTTGTTTTGGTATTTTAGAATATGTTTGGGACAAATAAAAACAATCTATGTTTTTATGTCTACCCATAGAAAAGTAATTGCGAATGTTCGTTTGATTTTCACATACTATATCATCAAAAATAAATACAGAATCTGGCAACGTATTTTCAGCAGGAATTACATCTTTATTATTATTAAACATAGAAAATTTAACATTTGGAATATTATGAAATACTTCATTTAAAAAGCAATATTTTGGTTGAAAAATTGTTTTTGAATACAAATAAACGTTTCTAAATTTAAGACCATTTTTATGCAATAATAAACTAATCATTACGTTTATTTTCCCACAGTTAGAGGGCCCGCAAATAATACAACGAATTGTATTAGGTAACAATATGCTATGCCTGACAGGGTTTTTAGGTGTTTTTATATCTATATTATTTATTTCTAGTAATGTGGGTTGCTTGATCAACTTCATGATGAATACTAACATATTTTAACGTTTGCATTGAAGTTAAATAGGTTATATTACATATGATCAACAGCTTTTAAGTAATCTTAAACCATTTTTGAGCTATGTTTTTAGACTTAAAATATTAAGCTTTAGAACAAATTTATATACAATGCTTTTTTTTGTAATGTATTTTTCATTACTCTTGTTTGTCCTTTGTATATTTAGATTGTAGATACGTGAAAGTTAACATGGTCAGTATGTTAATGAATTCGTGTTCTAACATGTTAGAACATGCTTTTTTACTTGACCGGTCGCTTCTTATTTCTGTTGATTCTGACACTTGAAACCATTTGACTCAGCAAATAAAAAGCCTGTTATAACATGTTCAATTCACTGTATTGATATTATTTTGTTTATACGACAAATATACTTATTTCATTAAGATAGCATCTTTCAAAGTTGCCGCACGTCTTATATATCATCATTTCTGTTCAGTCGGCAAGTTACTTATTAATTTACCTGTCAGTAAATTATTATACATAGTATACCATGGTTGTTAAATTGTATTTGTTATTAATTTTATTTTATTGTTATTGTTGCAGAATATGTCTCTCTATGGTAATGACGACGAAGCAAATCCAATATTAAATCCGTTCTACTACGCACAACTACAAGATATGACTGAGTATCTCGAAAAAAAAGATGCACAACCACTTAATGCAGCCAGTACGAGCAAATCCAAGGAGGAGCAGCTGTCTAAATTAAAGAAAACATCGAAAAAAATAAAATCCACTACTTCGGCGCTAACAACATACATAATTCATCGGACTGGCTTACGCAGAGGGCAAAGACTAATCAAAATAAATATCTATGAAGTTAAGGATCCTGAAGATGATAATTATAGTGACAGTGAAAGTGCCATTGTTAATGCTCAGTATGCAGCAGATGAAAATAATAATTATGATATTATTTTGGATGCTACAAATGATCTTATTAAAAAAATAGGTCAAAAGTTGTACGACTTAGACTAATTATAATTTTAAAATTAAACCTATTATAAATATTTCGTTGTTTTATTTGTTTGTATATTATAGTACTATTCTATTATTAACGTTCGCGTTCGACCCAACACATAGTTATTGTTTAAACAATGAACCGTTAACTTTACATAACTATACATTTATTCAAATTGTGTTCATTTAAACAATGATTATTTGTTGATAAACTCGAACCATTGTTGATTGATTTTTGGTAGTCGGGGTAAAACGGTAAAACTTAGAAGTAACGAACTGTTTCCTAGAAATAAGTGTCTCTATACGCCTTACGTTCGCCGAAACCAGATAATGTGACCCCAGGGTCGAGTGACAACGGTTGCAGAGTTATAAAAGAGACTCTTGTAAAAGGAACTAAGAAACTTCAAATAAGGAGTGTGAAATACGAATACCTTGAGTACATTGTACGAATTTATTTTCCAAACATTCTGCATCACTTGCTCTCGCTTTGCTCGAGCAGCGATGCAAAACCGCCCAATAAACAGCGAGATGCAAATCCGATCAATTCTACTTTCCTACATATCTGAAGCAGATCTTACTGACCACTGCATGTTTTAACCTAAGCGGTATAATTGACACTCACTTCGTTGGAGTGTGTGATGCAAAAACCGTCTAATGCCACTTTATTGATAATCCTGAAGCAGTTCACTCTGACCATACAATGTTTTAACATCGGCTCCAAAACTATTAACGAGTCTTAAATTAAATGTAGTATGTAATATTATGTTAAGATATACAACCATCATTTTTTATTTCAAAAACATATTTTATTTTCAAGAATCCATTTTTGTATACATTTACATTTTTCAAAGCACATACACTAGAATGATACACGCATTGATAAACTTCTAAACAAGTCTTATACTTATCATACAAACTTAATATGCTAGGACAACCAAAATCATCTAAATTACAAAAAAAGTTGCTGGTCGTTATCTGTGGTACCCAATATATTTTTTATCCAGTTAATTTTTTCCAGACCCTTCACATATATATTTTTATCTCTCAAAATGTTCTTAATATACATTTTATGCTCATGGTAGGGTACAAATCCTTCTATCCAAAATATTTTTCTATTTCTTTCAATCCAGCATACTTGTCTTCTTTCTGTTTCAGTTAATTCATAAAACGGGAAAGGCGGCTTAAATAGTAAAACTATTATTTGCGTCCCAGATTTTAATGCTAATTCTTTTAATATGAATTCATTAGAATCGGTTTTAAATCCTTGCAAATCCAATATGACATTCATGATAATTTACGTGTAATGTTAGTTAGAGGCTTGTATTCTACAAGTCTATCGTTCACAATCAGACAATAAGCGGCTGTATTATCTGGTATATCTTGAGAAGATTCTATTTCTAAGCGCACATCCACGGGTCCGGACTTTAAATTTTCATGTTGTCTCGAGCAGTCTATTATAAACAAAGGAGCTTTTTCTTTAAAATCGTTAAACTCAAGCAATGGATCTGCTGCGATGTTGAAGTATGACTGACGAAACTTGGCATACAATTCATATAATATACTGTGTTTGTTCTCATCAAACCTTACATTTAATGAGTTATATGGATAATTTTGAGAATTTAAAAATAGCGTTACGTTTGTCAAATTACAATGATCAAAAACAGAGCTTAGTAAAATTGTATCAGCTTTATGACGATCTTTTAAATTTAAGGATTTATTGTAAGATATATCGTGGTGCTTGCAGAATTCGTCCAATGGATTGATACCCTTATCTCCTCGAGCAAGTCTTTCCTTTAAACGAGTTCCTGGGCCACAGTAATTATATCCTGGTAAATGAAGTTCAAAAGGAAAACAATTAATTAAACTGTTGAGAAGACTATTCTCTTTCATAACTTATAACTGACTGATATAAAATTAGTGTTCAGATTCTTTTATAAAATAGCAGTTTTATCTATCCAACTGTTTTCACTAGATGGAAATCCTAACCATTTAACATAACATTTATTTTTCTTTCTTCTCAAAACTTTTTCTACAAGGTAGACATCTGGATGTTGTGTTTTTTGTAGTTCTTGAATGTAGAATGCTCCAAGTATGGGACGACCTCTAGCGTCTTCCAATAAGTAAGTAATAGGGTTAGTATTTTGAATTTTATTAATTTTAAATATTTCTGTAGACCAATTTGGCGTATAACTTTTTCCAAATGTTCCTTTATATTTACTAATACGAACGAAATCATTAACTTTAAGTTTTTTAGCTTTTTGAGTATGTGACTCATACATATATTTGTATCTGTTCAATAAAAGTACTTTATTGTTTTTATTAACTTGAGCTGGTGTTAAGTCTATTGTTCTATGAACAGTTTGGTTATATGTTTCAACCACTTTGTATAACAAACCATCTGTCGATTTATACGCCCCTTTCAAACTAAACTCCTTGTACAGTTTGAATTTTAGAGTTCTTATGAACCTTTCGACGATTGATGCTTGTTTTGTAGAATATGTAGAATAATGTTTTATTTTGTAGTTATTTAACAATTTCTGAACCTTTTCGTTGTAAAATTCTGTACCTAAGTCAGTTTGTAAATTTTTAGGAATGCGTTCTTCGAACGATTGAAAAGCTTGTGCTACACATTCCTTGCTTTTTTGTTTAAGTGGATATACCCATGCAAATTTTGAAAATGTATCAATGATAGCTAAAATGTAATTATAGCCCAAGTTATATTTTGCATAAGATTGCATATCAATTAAATCGGCTTGCCAAAGGTCATCTATGTCTTTCATGATAACATATCTTCGAGGAAAATTTACCCTAGCGTATTTATGAATTTCATTTACTACGCTTTTTTTGCTCATTTTTATAACGTACAAGAGATTTTTCAAAATTATTATTTTTATTATGTATTTCTGAAATTAAAGCGTCATATGTTAAAATTTTATTTAAAAGATCCTGCAATGATTTGTCAACGTAATCTTTTGTTGCGCTATCATTCAAATATAGGACTAGAAAGTACCTTGTTTTGACAATCCAGACTTCCACCAATATTTTGTTTCAAATTACATATATTTTCCACACAACTTTTTGTCTTTCTTTCGTATTTGTGAACATGGAGTCCAAATTTATTGACGTTCATATTTGAACAACGTCTATTTAATACTGAGTGGTTCAAGTAAATGCTGTTCAATTTATCTTTTAAACTTAATTATAGGTCTATATATCTGATCTCATTTGATCTGAAATTTAATCCTTAATTATATCAGCTTCTTTCAATTCTTCAATTATTGATATAATTTCGTTGTCATGATTACTGTTGCCAGCATCTTTTGATGCTATTAGTAGCATAAGCCTTTCAATTAGCTCATTGGGATTATCCCAATAAATAAAATTGGTGTCCTTTTTATATGTTTTTTTAAAAATCGGCAAGCCAAGTCCTTTTTTAATGTTTGAAGCATGCGATTGCTCTGATTCAAAAAATAAAGGTTTAATTATTCGACAGTACTTCCTTCCCTTGTCCCCTTTAATTTGGCCCATACTTTGAAAATCTCTCTTATGAGCATTCGTGTTGCATAACATTTCTTTATAAACAAGTTTATCTAATTCAGTTACTATTTCTATGTTTGGTTTTTTCTTAAGCAACAGTTCTTTTAAGCCTGCAGTCATTTCATAATCTTTATCACCAACAGTAATAGTAGACATATAGGGCTGTCCAGATATTATATCGTTATCGGTTTTGAAAGAAATTGGCAAGTTCCCCATCATCAGTTTATTGTTTTCACGTCGTATTCCAAAAGGAATATTAAACAAATTGAAGTCATCATCAAGTAAATTCTCTTTTGCAATCATCGTCAAAAAAGGAGTATCTAAGTTTGTTACACATCCTTTTCTTTCAATCGACGTTCTTATACCTATATTTTTATCAGGTATAGTAGATACTGTACTTGAACGAGCACTTTCCAAGGAGTCTTCACTTTCACTTTGAAAGTCCTGACCAATTGAATAATCAGATTTTAATTCATTTAAAGATTTGACTTCAAAGTTATTGTGGGCTACTCCCACATTATACATGTAGTTACATATTTAAATATTACATAAATACTGACTACATAATAATATATATTTATTAGACAACAATATATAAATAAGGTCTTACATAATATAATAATATATATTAATATACTTCATACTTTCATACATCACCTTACATATAAACTAATACATAATAATATATAATAATATGAAACAAACAAAGCACATACTTACCAACACATACCGTTCCGGTATCCGGTTGGTGTACCAACTGGGCGCTCGCCTTCCAGTAGTATGGAACCGCGCACCGCGCCACTAAGCTATAGAAGCCTTTCTATTGTTAATGTGCGCGACCCGAGTGACGTAGGTGATCACGCGCACCACCACATGCACCGTCTGCCGGCCGGCCATCGGCCGGTCCGGCGCCGCTAGTTCGTACCTACCTTCGCTATCGAACGCACGCCCGCCTCTCGTATTTTGTTTACGTATTAATACGTGTTGTGTTTGTTGACAATCTTCTTGTTCATTCCTTCTGTATCTAATTAAAAATGTGCCGTGTATGAATTGTAATATATCAGTCAACCTAGTGCCAACGTCTGGACTTTCATTTACTCCAATAACCAGCTAAGTACCACCTTCGTTGACCACACCATTACACACCCCGCCACATGGCTAAATTATTGTCATTATCATCGGAATCATATTTTGCATTATTTTTTTACCTAATTCAACTATTTCTTTCAAGGGTAAAGTAAGAGGTTCAAATACTCGTTTCAAATTTAAGTTCGTCGTGTCGTCTTCATCTTTCATTTGTTTTATTTTACTCTTAATAGCATTAACAGATTTAATTATTTGTTCTTTTATTGAACGCTCCATTTTTTTTGTCTACTGTGTTACGTTAACAACCGTTGACATGTAATAAAGAAACTTGAATGAATGTCAAAATATCTCTGTTTGGCTTTTAAATACCAAATTTAATCAAAATTGATGAAAGTATCGAAACCTGCTCTGTACCTACCATTGTTTAATTCACAGTCTTTGTTAATAATTAAAAACGTATGAGGATCTTTCCATGTTTCTGAACACATTTGTTTAAATTGTACCCAAATCATATCAGAATTAACATGTTCGTTGTATATATGTTTTAAATTTATCTCATCTTGTTTGAAAATAATTAAAAAGTTAGAATTATCTCGAATTAGTTGTTTTGGTATTTTAGAATATGTTTGGGACAAATAAAAACAATCTATGTTTTTATGTCTACCCATAGAAAAGTAATTGCGAATGTTCGTTTGATTTTCACATACTATATCATCAAAAATAAATACAGAATCTGGCAACGTATTTTCAGCAGGAATTACATCTTTATTATTATTAAACATAGAAAATTTAACATTTGGAATATTATGAAATACTTCATTTAAAAAGCAATATTTTGGTTGAAAAATTGTTTTTGAATACAAATAAACGTTTCTAAATTTAAGACCATTTTTATGCAATAATAAACTAATCATTACGTTTATTTTCCCACAGTTAGAGGGCCCGCAAATAATACAACGAATTGTATTAGGTAACAATATGCTATGCCTGACAGGGTTTTTAGGTGTTTTTATATCTATATTATTTATTTCTAGTAATGTGGGTTGCTTGATCAACTTCATGATGAATACTAACATATTTTAACGTTTGCATTGAAGTTAAATAGGTTATATTACATATGATCAACAGCTTTTAAGTAATCTTAAACCATTTTTGAGCTATGTTTTTAGACTTAAAATATTAAGCTTTAGAACAAATTTATATACAATGCTTTTTTTTGTAATGTATTTTTCATTACTCTTGTTTGTCCTTTGTATATTTAGATTGTAGATACGTGAAAGTTAACATGGTCAGTATGTTAATGAATTCGTGTTCTAACATGTTAGAACATGCTTTTTTACTTGACCGGTCGCTTCTTATTTCTGTTGATTCTGACACTTGAAACCATTTGACTCAGCAAATAAAAAGCCTGTTATAACATGTTCAATTCACTGTATTGATATTATTTTGTTTATACGACAAATATACTTATTTCATTAAGATAGCATCTTTCAAAGTTGCCGCACGTCTTATATATCATCATTTCTGTTCAGTCGGCAAGTTACTTATTAATTTACCTGTCAGTAAATTATTATACATAGTATACCATGGTTGTTAAATTGTATTTGTTATTAATTTTATTTTATTGTTATTGTTGCAGAATATGTCTCTCTATGGTAATGACGACGAAGCAAATCCAATATTAAATCCGTTCTACTACGCACAACTACAAGATATGACTGAGTATCTCGAAAAAAAAGATGCACAACCACTTAATGCAGCCAGTACGAGCAAATCCAAGGAGGAGCAGCTGTCTAAATTAAAGAAAACATCGAAAAAAATAAAATCCACTACTTCGGCGCTAACAACATACATAATTCATCGGACTGGCTTACGCAGAGGGCAAAGACTAATCAAAATAAATATCTATGAAGTTAAGGATCCTGAAGATGATAATTATAGTGACAGTGAAAGTGCCATTGTTAATGCTCAGTATGCAGCAGATGAAAATAATAATTATGATATTATTTTGGATGCTACAAATGATCTTATTAAAAAAATAGGTCAAAAGTTGTACGACTTAGACTAATTATAATTTTAAAATTAAACCTATTATAAATATTTCGTTGTTTTATTTGTTTGTATATTATAGTACTATTCTATTATTAACGTTCGCGTTCGACCCAACACATAGTTATTGTTTAAACAATGAACCGTTAACTTTACATAACTATACATTTATTCAAATTGTGTTCATTTAAACAATGATTATTTGTTGATAAACTCGAACCATTGTAGGATTTGTAAAAATAAAAGAAAATGCATTTCAAATTTTAGAAATTTATTTTAAAGATTTATTACACATTGGGTACACTATACACAGTTTAAATTATAATTGTTGTTTAATTACATTTGTATGAAAAAATAACTAAAATTAATATGAGAATTAGCGTGATATTTTATTGTTATTGTATCATACTAATGATACAATAACAATAAAATATCACGCTAATTCTCATATTATATATTCTATTCTTAAAATAATAAAATACAGGTCATATAATGAAATTTTAATACACATTTCATTTCTATTAAAATACAGTTTTATAATGTCCCCAAGGCAATGATGAGCAACCGTCGACCATTATTTGTCTCTTGTCATCGTCTCTGCTAAGTACAAGTTTATTAATTTTTTGGGTAAAAATATTGTGTTGTTTCGATCTAATGATACACATATTTTCCCTCATACATTCAAATCGTAAAGCTCTTTTATAATTTAGTATATCAAGTTTTTTTGAGACAGACTTTTTTATTCCTTTAGCTTTTTTTATTGAAGAGGCGATCGAGTCTATGTAATACAGTTTTGCTCTTAAACCTACAAATTTAGCTATTACATCACCACCCATTTCATCTTTGAAATATCCTGGTATTTTGCAATTTACTTAAGGTATACCATATCAGTTTCCATGCTGAAAGTTACTTGTATCAAAGTATTTTAAATTGTTTTTCATATCCTCATAAAAGTCATCAGTATATATTAAATATAAGAGACTATCCGTATCGGTATAACAAAGTTTAATATCGTCTTTGTACATTTTTTCATCACGGAGTAGTGAAACCGATACAAATGACTCTTGGCTAACTCCAAAGTCGTGAATCCGATATAAATAGGTCGGTCAAGTACGATTTTCGTTTGTTGTAACTGAATAGCAACTAAGGATTCTGATAAGACGGACAAATTCTTAAAGTTAGGAGCGCTTATATATTTTTCTGCCCCACAAACTTTATTTGTTCTATTTGAGACATCCTTCCAAACATTAACTAATTTAACATCTACTTGTTTTCTCTTGTTCTCGATTGTTTTGCCGAATATAGAATTATTTTGCTTCTTAAAAAAGTCTCTCTCGAAATCGGAAGTTGCTTTTTGTCTGAGCTCCGTATTTAACATAATATATGGAGCTAAAAATGATTTTTGGTCAAATGCTAGTATCCTATAAACCTTGAGTAAAATAATACCTTTTTTCAGACATTCTTTTAGATGACCATAATGAATAACATATTTATGTTTGTCATTTAAATTTGCAAGTAGTTTTTTGTTTTTACTACCGGGAGAGACATATTTTTCAACAGCATATGGTAAATTAGAATGTAAATCATGAAGTTCTGGAGGATAGTGTAAATCAACTTCCAGAATAAATCCTGTACTACTATCAATCATAGTTTTCATCGCATCAAAATGTTGTACTTCAAATTCATTTAGAAACCTAAAGTTTCCGATTGGCATCTTCTGCATCATTGCAAAACCATAAAGATTTACACAATCTAAGAAAATTAAATAACTGTCTGGTTTCTGCTCATCATAGTTAGGAAGATATTTATTATTCGCTTTTGCTAATCTCAAGGAGCATTGTGCCAAACCTCCTCGTATTCCTTTTTCTAACATTTGATATATTTCAATGTCTGAAATGAGATACAAATTAATATGCGTATATAATAACATGGCATACCAACTCAATGATGGTGACGACACATAAAAACATGGGTCTAGGTTATAAAATTTTAAACTCATAGTGCGAAATTTTTCAAAAACATCACATAAGAGAAGTACGTCACATGTGAGATATAAATCTGTATATTTTCCTAAATTAGAAATTTCAAAAGCATTCCAAACATCTGTAGCATGTTCATAATGTTTATCTGAAACAGGTTCAGATGTAAGTTTATTATAAAAATGCGTTCGGTTAGGTAATTCTGTATCTTTATAGCGCTCGAATGAATCTATATAGTCATAGCAGTATACCCCTTCTTTGCTGAATAAATCAAATAATTTTTTATCTCTAAAAAATTTGTGCATAGTTTTTAAGTTTTCAGGTCTCATTGATTTTACTAAATTATCCAGACTGGAGCTCAGAAAATTAAAAGAGTCAATAAATTTTAGCTGAGCCACATTTTTTTCGTCAATAGATATACTTTTCTTTATTTTTTGGAATTAGATTAATACGTCCACAAACAGCTGCAAGTTCTTTTATAAACAAATGACAGTCATATTATGACTTATGCCTGACAGATTATGAAAAATGATCGGGATATATGATTTTTTTTTGGGTTTAAATTGCATTTTTGGTGCGTTGCTCCAATAAAGGAAGCTGAAAAATGATCATGATGGGCTACAATTATATCTGTATTAGTAAACTCCTTTTTACATATGTGTCATATTTTAGCATTTTGAAAAGACTTAAGCTCATTTTCACTCATAATCAAAGGCTTTATCTCCGACATACAATTATAAAGCCTTTTTACATCTTTGCTAATGGAATCAATGAATTTTTTGGAACAGCTTGGACCTCTATATGATACAAATTTATTTAGCTCAGGCTTCGATTCACAATATATGTAGTACGCAAAACAACTTGCTTCATGAATTTGTATATTTTCAACGTGTGCGGTTCGCTTTTTATCTGAATATTCTCTTAACAAGCTTTCAAAATCACCATAAATAACGATAGGGATCCGTTGCGTTCTCTCAAAATTCGAAAAACAGAGTTTTGTATTTTCTTTAGGTAACACAGTTTGAACTCTTGCACAACTATGATTAATAAGTTTTTCTAAAGAGTCGAAATATGTGAAACATTCATCGCATAAATGTATTTTAGACCTATGTTTGGTAAGTTGTTTGTGTACCAGTTTATTGACATTTTTTATTAGGCAGAAATGACTTTTGTCACCCTTTTTTACGCAAAGTAAGTTGATATGCGTTAATTTCCGTTTCAAAGTTTTATATAATGGCCCCGTCACTTGATTTTTACTGTCTAATCCATAAATATTAACAATTAAAGTTGGATTCAAGCCTCCAAATAACTTTATATCGTCCAAACTCGGAGGAAAAGTCATGTTCGATGATTTCAAGACGTTAGAATAATGTGGATATGAATTTATTCTATTGGGATTTCTTTTAGCGGGGTATAAATGTGCTAAATGCTCCATAGAAAACAATGACTGTCCTCGTTTTTTAGATTTAAACATGATTTAGTTTTTTTTATCTTTTCTGGCAACGGTATAAATGAACCGGATCTTAAAGGACAATATTTAGCAATATTAATTTCTAAATGACTTATCGACTCGATTGTCCATCCAGATTCGCAAAGCTCAAATTCGGAACATTTAGTAATCATTTTTTCTACTAATGTTGTATAAATGGCATTTATATCAGAACTTTGAACTAAAATATCATATTTTGTGTTAAACGATTTAAGATTTGTTTCATCATTCTTAGGTAAAGCATAGAAAACAAATAATTCTAAATTAACTTTAAATTAAGCATGTTTTTTCAATGATTCTTTAATAAGTGAACAAGATGTGTCTGAAACATTTGATAAAAATAATTCTGGCGAAATAGTAAAACTCTCTGGATTTATTCTGTAACTAACTATTTTGTTTTTAAAAGCGCAATTTTTAAAAGCGCAAACAATGCGAACTTTACTAAACTCAGTTGGTAACAAAGAGTTAGATTTATGGATATTGGACTTTTTATGAGCAGAAAAATTGTTCACATTTAAATTACAAGCTTGACAAAAAAACATGTTTAAGTAGAATCTACTAAATTCATTTATTCATCTTTATTTTTTATGTGGAAATGTATATTCTTTTCTACTTGATATATGCATTAATTATTGATAAGTGCTAATATAAATTTAAATATTGTAATTGTCTAATATAAAGTA
Source organism: Alsophila aescularia (assembly GCA_946251855.1). Taxonomy (NCBI): domain Eukaryota; kingdom Metazoa; phylum Arthropoda; class Insecta; order Lepidoptera; family Geometridae; genus Alsophila; species Alsophila aescularia. Next base: position 63,459,566 of record OX276374.1, read on the forward strand.
CCTATTTGGTACAATTATTTGATTCAATAGTTTTGATATTTCGAATTGGAATATTTATATTAAATTTTATCTACGAAGTAGATTCTGTAAGGAAAAATATTCAGGTTAAAGAATCAGAAAAAAATGGGTGCTTTCAAATTCCATGTAATTTATCATTTCAAGATTCATTTTATGATTTCATATTCATATTTTATCTACTAAGTAGATTCTGTAAGGAATAAAAACAATCCAAATAAAATATTCAGGTTAAACATTCAAATAAATGGGTGCTTTCAAATTCAATGTAATTTATCATTTCAAGATTCATTTTATGATTTCATATTCATATTTTATCTACTGAGTAGATTCTGTAAGGAATAAAAACAATCCAAATAAAATATTCAGGTTAAACATTCAAATAAATGTGTGCTTTGAAATTCAATGTAATTTATCAGTTCATGTTTCATTTATGATTTCATAATTTATATTTTATCTACTAAGTAGATTCTGTAAGGAATAAAAACAATCAAATTAAAATATTCACGTTAAAGAAATCAGTTCATCATGTTAGATAATAATTAACTTAATATAAAGGTAAAAATATAGAGATAAACCAAAGACAATATTAGACGAGAATAAATCTGTGAAATACAAAAATAAATAAGGTAGGTATGTACTTAATCAAAAAACCTCAAGCATTATTTTGACTGTATAGTATTGGACGAATACCACGATAATCATTCTTGACAGCCGTCACCAGCTGTTCCACCGCTTTCCAGGTTGGAGTGGTATCGTCCACAGCCGTTTTTATGCTGAGGAGGGAGTGCTTCCACCTGTTAGAGTCAAGCGCCTCCAACTCTTGACTATTGGAGACACGCACCTCTATGTAAAAGTTTCCATGCTTAGTAGGATCACTTTGAATAGTATATCCTGATCCTACTCGGCGTGAAAAGTAGGTCTTCATTTTGGCAGCCTTTATAGGTTCGTCTTCCTGAAACAATGTTAAAAATCTCTATTAGGAAACTATCATGTTTAAAAGCATAGAGCAATACCTAAACTCAATTATTATTGAACAATAACATAAGCAACTAAACGAATATCGTACTCAACATACAAAACTTATGTATGTTTCTATAGCCGTCGCTATATAAAACGTAAACAATCAACTCGCAGACTTCATGTCGCCATAAGCGAACGAATTGCATAAGATTCTAAGTAACTGCGATGAATATTTTTACCTATAAAAACATTTTCTAAAAGTATTATACAAAAAAAAAAGTAGTTTACTAATATATTATGTTCAAAAGTTTGTATTAGCTGAAGATATTACGTATTCGAGTCATTAATGAGTAGAGTAGGGGTCTTCTAGACAATGTGTTATATTGTACACTGCATTGTCACATAATATCAGTACAGAAAGTGGTCAGCTATTTTGTAAAAAAAGTTGCATTCTGTATTTCGACATACCTCTGAATCTGGGAAAACTTGAAGTTTCCTTTTTTTCTTGATGCCACAGCCACAGCCGCCGTAGTAGGCTCGTCGTTTTCAGATTCTGACCCAAATAAAGGCGCAGGCGTTGGTTTCTTGCTCGACGGTTTCGATCGAGATTTTTTCGCAGTCTGCTGCTTAGTAGTTTTCTTCCGCTGTGAAGTTGACGGTACCTCACTGTCCGACTCGAACGGATTGTTGGAAAACCTGACAACAAAAAGGTAAGTGTCATTATTTACTAATCATTATATCAATTATTTATAAAGACATAAAGAATAAGGCTGTTGATACTTAGAACAAGTTGCTTCACATTATTAACTCAGAGTATCCACAACCCAGTACTGAATTATATATATATATATATATATATATATATATATTTATTATTATATAATATGTTGTTACTTACATACTTTTATCGGTCTTTGAAGATAATCTCTAGTGGAGGAATGATCACTGCTGGCTGCTGTTAAAATAACTGATGGTGATTTATTGAGATCGGGACTATTTATAATGCTAAATTTGTAAAGCTAAGATCATACCACGTATTAAATAATTAATGTGAAAATAATCAAGTTGATTGGTGGAACACTATAACCCCTATGTTCAGTGCTTATAAGATTTATAATTCCTTGTCTTCTAAATATTATCCCCAATCAATATGTGACCAATACCTTACTCACATTTTTTAGGGATCCTATGACAGGCGCCGCGATGTCGCTATCATTTGAGACGAAATTTTTATATGGTCATCCTATGTACTGTGCAATCAACTAGTCATTGTTAGTGATGTTTCATGTTATATTGGTTATATACGGTATCTTAACATAGATCTAATAAAAACAGAGCTATGCTAAAATCTAAAAACCAATATATTAAATAAAATAGGTTATTATTGGACTAATACGGTAAGTAATTTGATTTATCACAATTTTTGATTTCGTACATAATGCAATATAAATAATTATTGTTTAATTAAAGTAAGTATCCGTAACCAATAAGTCTTATAGACATTTCCGTGTTTATTTATGGACGCTTACAAACTTAAAATCAAATAATATTATAAAATCAAACTAAACTATTTCTATTTTATACTTACAATCTTACTAATTTAGCTTATAGTTCAGTACTTTACTAGTGTTAGCAAAAGTTTTTCAACTAAGTTAAGTATATTGTAAAAATTGTGCCCTACTATCTTCAATAACGAAATAAATCCCCCCCCCCCCCCCCTCAAGGTTTTCAATTATTTAGGGAAGTGGTGACTAATTGTTATTCCATTTTAGTCAATAAAATTGACTAATGAGGTTAGTATATATTTTACGGTGATAAATTCTAACATAATGTAGGTAAGGTACTCGAGAGTATAACTAATAGTAGAGATTAAATTTAATATTAGATGCGTATTTCATACGGACCTATATTTTGTAAGTTATCGAATAAATTCATGCGTTATATTAGTCAACCTATAAAATATAATAAAAAAGGTTTGTTGTTTAATTACAGATGTTTGCTAATGATGTGATAAATCTCAAACAAGCTGCTCACCCTCAATTTGCCTTGGAAACACTACGTTTCCAAAGTTTCAACACATGGCCTCGAGAAATGACCCAAAAACCTGAAGAAATGGCAGATGCGGGGTTTTTTTATGTAGGGGAAAAAGACAAAGTTTTATGTTACTTTTGCGGTGGAGGCTTAAAAGATTGGGGCCTCAAGAATGTACCAGCGGAAGAACACGCTCGTTGCTTTCAAGATTGTACATATATTATACTAACCAGAGAAAAAACCATCAGCTCCGAAACGTTGTACCTTCTCCGACTCGAGATGCTAATTCAATTATTAATACAAATAGTATAACAAATATATTGAATTGTAAAATTTGTTTAACAAGACAGTTGTGTATTTGTTTTATACCTTGTGGGCACGCTATAAGCTATGCAAAATGTGCTTTATCATTAAATAACAAGTGCCCTATTTGCCGAAAACATTTTTTCAAATTAATAAAATTATTCTTTTAATATTAATATTTACCTACGAATTTTATTTCATTATTCTTATAATACAACTCCGTCAGTGAATTTCAATGACACTGTCATGAAACAATATATTTATTTGTTTACATTTAAAGTGTCCGTTGATATGCATAAAATAATGAGCAGCGTTGTGAACCTAATTATTTAGAGGATCGTACCATACACTAGGAAACAAAAGAAGGTCGTATAAATACGATTTAGATCGTACGGTTGCAACGGTGGCGCGGGGAGCGGCGCGCGCATCAAGTACCAATACCGTTGTTCGTAGACATTGAGATAATAAATTGAATTCTTTATGGGCGTCTCGCTTAGAGAGGATGATAGAGACCGCATTTTGTTTACAATACCATATATATATAGTTCATTTAATGAAGAGACAAGCACTAGTCTGCACGCCTGATCTGGCGCAAAAATAACAATACGATATTAATAGCCATGTTATAAAATGTAAGTCGCTACCAGAGCATAAATCGTCTACGTACTAGCGTTGTTTACGAATTCGATGTCACGTTTTAAGAGATCAAGTAACTGATCTCAGTCATGCATGAGTCGCGATAGTTAGATTAATCGGAATGAACACTTCGCATTTTTGTATTCAGTATGAAGTGCTTGCATTTAGAATGGCTCGCTCGCCACTCCAACTGATCGGATTTGCATCTCGCTGTTTATTGGGCTGTTTTGCATCGCTGCTCGAGCAAAGCGAGAGCAAGTGATGCAGAAGCTCCAATAATACCCTACTCGTAGTACTGAGCGCATACATGCGCGTGCGCGCGTGGCAAGCAACTGGACTGGAAAATACCAATATTTGATCAAAATTCCTTCAGCGTTCAAAAAGGTTTTAACGTTTGTTCGGCTACCTACTCATCGGATTGAGATACCAAGTACCCCAGTTTTTAAATCATATCCAAAGCTATCCAACACTTTAATACCTAGCCCTTAAGTAGGATAAGCTGTACTATGGATACTAAACAACAGCTAAACATACATACTTACGAATATTACATCCATGACGCGGAAACAAACATTTTTGCTCATACACAAATGTGCTCATGCACCTAGTGGGATTTGAACCAGCAACCGTTTGGGTAGACTTCACACTCAGGGTTACTAATCACTCAGCCAACCGGTCTCTGTCTCAGGGAGGCCTTGACAACATTAGTGGCATAAGTAAACGTCCGCCATTTGGAAATGTATCCAAAGTCGCGGCCACTGATCCAATCTTATTAAATCGATAGCGAACTGCAATACAATCAATAAAGTTTATACACTAGTATCCATAGGTGTCGCTTTTCTGAGATATTGAAGCTCAAACATAGCACATGATCAACCTAGCTCTTTCTGAAATCTATACTTATATTAAAGCAATATGATCGAAATAGTCCGTACAAACAAGATAATTTAAAAAAAAGCTCTAGTCAAATGTGTCGCCAGGCTACCGATTCCATAACTTGGCTACAATCGGATTATCACTTTTTTCATAGCAAATTCGACTCTATCGCAAGGCATTAGTGGCTGCGATACTGAGAATTCGATTGAAGCCAAGTTATGGAATCGGGCTGCTGATGTGTCGCGTCGACCTTCTTTTTTTTGTGGGTTGACCATCAAGTACCTGCAGTGCGATTACGTAATGTTGATCATGACAGTTTCAAGCAGTCAAATTCAATAATGCTTTGCGATAGAGTCGATTTTGCTATGAAAAAAGTGACAATCCGATTGTAGCCAACTTCTGTAATTGGGCCACTGTAGTCTCAACGCATATACAATCAATTACCAGTTTGAGGTTAGATGTGTCGCGTCGGCCATATTTTTTTTGGGTTATCAGTTTGGTCCTGCCGCGTGCAAAGAGTATATAAATACAACGTAAGAAGAGACGGGACTGACGTATATTGGAACGGATGTTGTGAATTTTTAAAACGTGCGCTGAGAATAAGTGCAACATAACAAAACTAATGACCATAGGTAATAACACTCTATAGCGAGCATGTTAGCCAACATGACAAATAGAAAAGGATGTCTGGAAACATAGCACATTTTTATCGATATTTTGAGAAAAAAAAACGTACTAGGACTATTTTAATTTATATGGGGTTTATAATAATAATATGTTTTTTTCTAAGCATGTGGTTTTTATTACATACGAAAATAATACATTATGTAGTACACAACACAATTTGTGTCTTTTTCCCTTAAAATAATGTATAATCTTCCTTACTCCTTACTTAATATTACAGATATTACAGATTAGCAGTGGTCCGTGATTAATAGCAGTTAAGGAGTAGCAATTTTGTTTTAAATTGAGTTGTTTCTTTTTGTAGTCGGTGTTTTGAAAATGTTTGCAGCTTTTCGATCGGTATGTATGTCAAATCCTCTTTATTCTTCATTTGTATCCAGTTTTTGCACCTGAAAATAAGTTTTTAATGAAAATTAGAAGATTTAGCGGTTTTAGGCTACGCGACATTAGGTATGCTAAATTTATACTTTTACTTCGTTTACTATTATATAGCATGGAATGCAGAAGGACTTAGAATAAGATTAGGAACCAAATGTCGAATAACGGGTTAGAAAAAAATATCGATAACACCGGCACCGCACTAGTGCTAGCAAGGCTATGTTATTTTGTTGATTATTATGAAAGAAAAATCATTATTTTCTCGTACCTAATAGATTACCGAATAGATTTACCACTTACCTATCTTTATTCAGTGAAAATTTAGCCATAAATGTTCGTTTTTGACCCATCGCTCTAACAGATCGCAAACCACAAATTTCGCAAGTTTTATAGCTCATTGCATAGAAAACTTTCAAACTCAATCACACTATTATTTATTTAATGTAGAAACAAACACCTTCAAAGCATTAAATACATCAACAGACGGTAATTATCACAAAAGCAACTTGCCTAATAATTTTGTAAACAAAGTTAAACCACAGAACACATATTCATAGCGAAGGCGTGCAAGAATGTCATGCATATAGTGAAGTAGAAAAGATAGCCGCCATAGAAATTAGCTCACGTTTGATACAACAGTTATGAACAGTTTTTTATTAGGCTGTTTCGCCTGACTGGCCGCGTGGACAACCGAGCGGATACAATCACAATCAGTGTTCTAGAATGCACAGACTACTCAAAGCAGTGTGACCATCTCATTATTGGCGAATCTGCCACAGACTGGGTAAAAAATCTGCCACACTTGAAGCCAAAAATGCCAAAAATATGCCTTCATGGAAACGAAAAAGCAAACATAACGAATTCCATGGAATGTCAAAAATCAACATAAATATTTTCACAATTTTCTTATACCTATACTACTTACTCTCCGTATCAATATTTGCCTCCAAATTTTCGTCTTCATTTTCCATGTATATACATAGATTTTGAAGAAATATTTTTGATCATGTTTTTAGTTGGTTTAAAGGAGACACAGTCTCCATGTTCTTTTATTCTGCAGTCCTATTATATATCTTGGTTTCAATCCGAGTTTCAATGTCACTATCACTAATGCGTTGCGATAGAGTCGAGATTGCTATGAAAAAAGAAACAATCTGATTGAAACCAAGTTCTGTGGTCTGCACTGCGCAATATTGATCATATCGGTTTCAATACGTTAATTCACTAATGCGTTGCAATAGAGACGAAATTGCTATGAAGAAAGTGACAATCTGATTGAAACCAAGATACGGAGTCGCACTGCTGTAGTCCTATTAGCTAACCTGGTTTCAATCAGATAATCATTATCACTATCACTAATGCTGTGCGATAGAGTCGAAATTGCTATGAAATATTGCTTTTTGTTTATTGAAACAAGGTAGGTAATTGCTCTGCGGGGCCCTAACAGAAGCTGACAGTTCGATAAAATTATTTGTAATCTAATTATAAATTATACCTAATGTAATAACTTGTAAAAAAAAGATGTCTTCATTGAAAATTCAAATTAAGTAATATGTTTTTTTTTAGAATTTTTAAATCTGGTAAAACCTGCCACTTTTGTAAATCGTCAGCATGATCTGCCACAGACAAAATTTAGAAGCGAAATCTGCCACAAATGGTCACACTGACTCAAAGATACTACGTACTCGAATGTCAAAATGTGAAATCGGTAGAATTGCCATCAAAAATCGTTAAATTTGTACATAAAATCGGTATATAGGAAAAAATACAATATAATTTTATTAAAATTTTAATATATGTTGAAAATTGGAAATTTTTTAAGTAAAATATTTACTTACAGAACAGCACAGCTATTATTATTACGCAATATTGATCATATCGGTTTCAATCCGTCAAATTCATTAATGCGTTGCGATGGAGTTGAAATTGCTATGAAGAAAGTGACAATCTAATTGAAACAAGTGACAATCTGATTGAAACCAAGACACGGAATCGCACTGCAGCTGGGATTAGTTATGAATCAGACAGTTTTTATCTTTTAACTGACTGCGCCAATGGCCGATTTCTGATTAAAATTCACAGTAGTTGATTATTTCAAACCTCATTTGTGGATCACTAATTGATCCACTGACAGATGACAGATTAGTATTGAATACAATACAAACCAGTGTTGCAGTGCTGCCAACTCATGTAAGCAAAAACGCGCTGTCTGCTCTTTAAAAAAGCGCAAGAACGTGCTAAATGACAGCTGGCAAAAAAGCGCTATATTTGGCACCAAATTCAATCATGACACCTAATACCTAATGTGATATTAGGGATTTAGTACCGTTTTTCGCTGAAACGAGTACTTAAATATGACATATTAAATGCATTCTTAATAACTCAAAAATAAATTCATATTACAATATGGAACTTTTATTGGTTAAATGATTAATTCCCGTTTACAACATTGAGCTTTTGTTATATGTCCAGGCACAGATTTTAACCAGAATTTATATTGAAACAAATACAAAATAGCTGGGAATCCCAACTCATAGACTAACTACGAAACATATCAGTATTTCAGTGTTGCTAACTCCAAAAAGTTAAAAATTATTCGTTCTGTTTTACACATTTAATATTATTTCAAAAAGCGCTAGATTTAGCGATAGGAGCTAAAACGCGCTGTAAGCCAAAAAAAGCGCTAGATCTGGCGCTCAAAGTGCTAAGTTGGCAGCACAACCAACCAAACACAAACAATGAGATGAGATGAGGTGAGGCATGAAGGTGAAGGAAGGAAGAGAAAAATGCTTGACTTGATCTCGAAAAGTATCACTTCTGGCGTTTACTTACTACGCTCGAGGACGCACGGATTACCCGCGCGATCACTCGAAATCATTGATGGTGTCGTCGAGCGTACGCCTGGGTCACCCGAAAAATAGTAGGGGAGGGGAGGAATACTATGAAACAGACACTTGACAGTTGCCAGTTCTATGTAGACGTCCAATACCGTTCACTAACTCTAGATGATCGAGAGATATTCGCACGGGTGATTCGAGCATAGTAAGTAAACGCACCCCTGGGTCACCCGAAAAATAGTAGGGGAGGGGAGGAATAGTATGAAACTGACACTTGACAGTTGTCAGTTCTATGTAGACGTCCAATACCGTTCACTAACTCTAGATGATCGAGAGATATTCGCACGGGTGATTCGAGCATAGTAAGTAAACGCACCCCTGGGTCACCCGAAAAATAGTAGGGGAGGGGAGGAATGGTATGAAACTGACACTTGACAGTTGTCAGTTCTATGTGGACGTCCAAAGCCGTTCATTAACTCTAGATGATCTGTTGGGGACGATGTGGTGAGGATTTTGGGAATAATCCCTCTTTGTTATGCTGCTTACATTTCAAATATCAGCCCTTAATTTTTGAGTTCATCTGCTGAATGTGAAACACATTCGTTATTGGTAAAACTATAGATATCCGGTACCGGCGTAGAGAGGTGGGACAAGGGGGAAAAGGAAGGGAGGGGGGGAAGCCTCCCCCTGCCGAAGAGATGTATAGTTTTTGAGTTATGATTTACTTAGTTGTAAAATTTCCCACAATTAACGATATCCGGTACCGGTGTTGAGGGGGTAGGGGAAGGGTGGGAAGGGAAGTCCCACTTTTTTGCAAAAAAAAATATTTCTGCACAATAGCGCCATCTAGTTACCTTATTGTACAACTAACATTAAAAACCAAGGTGCTCCATCAATCCCTACCTAGGGTGCATTCCGATTCACGATAATATCGCTGTGAGCGATCACAGTGCTAATTTGCGTTCAGATTCAGATATCGCGCTCACGGCAGTTAAGTGCTGCAGTTGATTCGGAACGCTCGTGAGCGTGATTACAAGATCACAACAACAACATAACCTCAAAATTTCTCAAAATACAAAAAATTACTCGTGAGCAAAGTAGTCTGTCTAAAAATTGGTCAATTGTCTGTAGTAATATTTGGAAAACTGTACGAAAATCACACACAAATGAATTCAAACAACAGTTTTCTTTGTAAACAACCGTCAGTCTGTCACTTTGACAGTAGCGCTCACGGCGATATCGGTTTGGGGCATGGTCGGTGTAATCGCAAAATGGCGGATGTAATGACGTAATCTGTGACGTCACAAGGGATATCGTTGTTGCGCTCACGATGACTCGGTACGCGTTTTAGCGCGATAATATTGATTTTATCGATATTTGCGCGTCTCGGAATGCACCCCTAGTAGGTAAAGACACAGAATAAATAATAGTACAAGTACAGACGGATAACTGAGTAAAGTAATTTAACCCCTAAATACATGTTGGCACATTTGTTGCCAAAATCCCCGGACCTCCGATACATTTTGTCACAATTGTGACATTTTTGAAAACGTGCCGATGCACTTGAGGCGTTCACCCATTGCGTGCAGGCTAGAATGTACCGTATCATAACGCGCGAGAGCTTCCATTGCTCTAACAGTTTCAGAATCGCTGTCACTTTTTCGCTCGGCAGGGTTGTATCACAGGGTTGTATGCAAGAAGTTTGGGGGAAGGTGGGGTAGGTTGGGAAAATGTGAGGAGAGGCTGGTATAAGTCAGGGGTGGGTTAGGGGCAGGGAGGGGAGGGTGAGGAAAGTCGGGAAGAAGTGAGAGGAGTGAGGGGTGAATCAGGAAAAAATGAGAGGACGATGGGGTACGTCGGGAGAGGGTTGGAAGAAGTGAGGGGAGGGTGGGGGAAGTATGAAAAATGTGAGGGGAGGATGGGGTAAGTTAGTTGAGAGTTGGAAGAATTGAGGTGAGTGTGAGGGAAGTATGAAAAATGTGAAGGGAGGATGGGGTAAGTCGGGAGAGGGTTGGAAGAAGTGAGGTGAGGGTGGGGGAAGTTTGAAAAAGGATGGGGTCAGGTGGAAAAAAGGTGGGGGGAGTGGGGTCAGATTGAAAAAGTGAGGGGAGGATGAGGTAAGTAAGGAAAAAGTGAAGGGTGGATGAGGTAAAATCGAAAAAAATGGCGAGGGGGAGTGGGGTAAGTTTGAAAAAACCCTCTTTTTTGATGAGGAAGTGATGGGAGAGAAAGGCCTTCACTTTTGGAAAACTTACCCCACCCTCCCCTCACATTTTTTATTTTGTCACACTCTAAAAAACTAATTTTAAATATCTAATTATAATTAAGGTTTAGAGAATTCCTATTTTGGGATGTCACCTGAACAACATTAAAAATGTGTCTTCACATTTCTAAAAGTCCTAAAAGTTGATTATTTAATTATACAACTAAACAATACTTACCTACTTGTTTTATTTGATTCCTTCAAATAGCACTTCCAACTATGAAACAAAGCACAGAAAGATAGGTAAAAACTATATTTGTTTTCTTTCTTCTTCCGAGTAAACAACTTCCGAAAATATTGTTGAAATACTTGACAATGACAATTGACATCTTTAAATAGTGATGCACCGTAGTAACTTTTGCAATCGATCATCGATTGCAAAAGTAGTACGTAGTATTTTATAGTACTAATGGCAATCCCTAAACGTTTTGAGTTTGGTTTTCCTTTGGTAACGTTTGCATAACATAAACGATTTTGTCGTTCAGTGAAAATAGCGCGATACCATTTTTTACATCGGCTGAACCAAATCCAAACCACAACCAAAAACGTTTCGTTCCAACGGTAAATACGTTGAGAAATAGCGCAATTGGCCTGCAGGTTAGAATGCACCGTATCACAACGCGCGAGAACTTCCATTGCTCTAACCGTTTCAGAATCGCTCTGTCCCTTTTTCGCTCGGTAGGGTTGTATTAAGATATGACTAGGTACTTGTACTACTAATTATTCTGTGATATGTTATGACTTAGATATTGTAACAGAATAAATAATGTATTATGTTATTACTTATTATTATAAATTAAAATAGTTCTTTTACTTACAATGACATTCTTATCAGAATAGACCGACTACCTCATTTTTACTACCTACCTATCCCGTTTTCAGAACGCCGATAAGTTTAGTGAGGTACCTACCTACGTGTCGTTGGTTGATTATGATTATATCCTATAGGTCACTTTGATGAATAAAGGTGCCTGTCTGAATTCCATGCTTTTTAATGAGTGAAAAATAAATTGCTACCTACGTAATAAAAGGTATTAAAAGTAGGTAGGTATTATACGAGACCTGTCATCCATCACTGGTGCATGAAGACTTGCCACGACTTGCCGAATCTGGGCGCGCGGTGATTGTGACCGTACGACGTGTAGCAACGCGACGCGCGGCTATTATAGTTTGGGAGCAGAGGAGCGATTTTGGCAGTGAAAAATAAATGTAAGTAGGTACTTACCTAGTGTTAGATTGGAAAACAATTATTGTATCCAGATTGAATGTCTATGAAATAATAATAAATTAACAATAAATAATAAAGTATGTGTATGTTATAGTAATAGCACAAAATATATAATAGGATTAGGTACATGATATTTTTATAATTATTACTTACAAATGTTTAACTTTTATATATTTTTTTGATATCCTTTTTCCCGTCTTTAAATTTTCGATTATTGAATCTTAGAGTGGCGTATATGTGTAACCGAATGAACAATTTTAAAAGGTAATTTAAAGGAAAACAGGCACACGTTGTCTCTGGAAATACAGCTTGCAGCAGTTCGTAAAGTTTTGTACCTGGTTTCTCTTGTATTACCTTTTCAAATGTTTTTGTGAAGACGTCTTCCAAATTTTGGATGTACTGGATAAATTCTTTAGGCGGCATTTTCAGTGAGCCATAGAATGCAGATTTTTTGTTGTAGGCTTTATATTTTGTGAACAAGTTCGTTTCTCGCAAATCTGGAATCGAGTTCAATGCTCCATCAATGTTATGGCATTTGTGTTTACCCATACACTTGAAAAGTAAGTATCCTGAAACATAAGTCAGTTTCACCATTTAAGCACACAACTGATATTTCTGCCGATGGAGGGGTAAACAAATTAAACGTTTTCATAACATCCTCGGATTAGACCAAAATGTCATAAATATCCGTCTCGCAGAACTTTTCAGCATGTTACATACGAATAGCTTTGAAAAAGCTCTTTGAAATTGAATTGGTGTAGGCTCAGTGCAAGAATCGCTTTGCTGCCAAACTGAACCAAAAAAAAAACCAAGCTGTCTTGATTCAATCTTCGAGTGAATATATATTTGAATCCTTCTTTTTTTAAATCTTCATAAAGCATTTGAATGGATTGTATTGATATCTGTGTTATGAATGATTTCATGTGAGCCGTATTATTATTTCCTGTTTTTTTATTAATGGCCTTAATTTTGGAAAATATTTCTAAGGCATTATCGAGTACTTTCTTTTGATAATCACATTTTCTGAAGGCACTTTGATACTTGTTTTTACAATTTATTCTGCTAGAATTTAACACATCAAATAAGTTATTCATGGATTCCACAAAATTGGCTGTCGGCCTGGCCTCTTCGGAAATAATTCCCAAGTCTATGTAGGTATGAAGAGCAGCAGAAACTGTGCGACTAAATATTTGCACTGCGTATTTCACTCGCATTTTTTTGAAGTTATTAGGATCTATGTGAGCTTCAGTTATTTTAGGGATAAGACTTAAATTTCTGTCATTTTGGTGGTCGTAAAGTTCTTTTATGAATTTCCAGCATATTTTTTTGTCATCATAATGAAAGTCACTGGTGATTAGATTATGGCGAATGCACTTGATTAAATGAGGGACGTCGAATATATAAAAGATCTTTTGATCATCATATATGAAGTAAGGTTTATCTACTGTTACATTTTATAAATCTTTTGTGAATTTGTCGAAGTTCGATCCTTGATCAGAAGTAATAGCTTTTACTTTAATTCCTATTGCAAGAAGTTTGGAAATTGCTTCCTCCAACCATAAATCCAGCTCGCCATAATGCTTTGCAGATGCTAGCAAAGCGTAAGCAATCGGTTCTTTCCATTTTATGTGGATACCTTGAAGCATTATGGTATAAGCATTACTAGCAATTTCTGGTGATATTTTTCCATTAATATTGTGAAAACCAATCACTTCATCTGTTTTTGTATTGTAATACAAGTTTCTTTTAAGGGTCATCTCATCCACACAAATTGTGCAGTATTTCGCCGCATCAGGGAGAGATTTAATTTTAAATTCCAAACTTTTGATTACTCGATCATCAAATTTTGGTGGAATATCAATTTTAAATCTATTAATAGTAGCTTTATTTGGTAGTTTTAAAATTGTTTATAATAATCTGTAAGCATGGGGCCTTGCATAGTATAAATTTAGTGCAAGAATTTTGTATTCTAATTCGTATCGATTGACTTTAAATCTGCTTTTTAATTTGTTCTGCCACTCAATCAACTTATGGAATCTTTTACTGACTTCGTCATCAGGATGCTCGCTTGTAATGGCTGTATAGCCTTTTGTGTAGCCTTCTAATTCCTTTTGTATTTTTGTTATTTCACGATCTAAACGCCTGCATTTATGTTGAGAACTCCGTAATTCTTCTGAAAGTCTACGATTCCGAGGAGTTTGAGCTGACAAGAATTTAGATGTCTGTGTTTCCTTTTCTGATTGTTCTATAGATTCTGTCTGAATTTCGGCTGAGGCAGTATATGCTTTTTGAAGTTGTGCATTGGATATAATTTTGATTTTAGGTTTGCTTTGTGCGCTGGTCTGTGCGTCTGTGTTAAATGAGTTTTCTTGCGATTGATCAGTTGAAACGTTAACTTTAATTGGAACTGAACCCATTTTAAGGCCATTTTTTAGCGATGAATCTTTAAAATGTTCCGAGCATACTGAATAACTGTGGCGTTTCAAATTCTCTTTGATTAATAAATCTTCTCTATCAAGTAACGCTAACCACTCACTGCGCCTGAAAATATACAAGAAATCGCAAATTGTATAATAATTATCGAACATCCTTGAAAACGATAATTGAGGACAAAAGGACATTTCTTGGCGTCCATATATAGTTAGCCCAAGAACCGACAGTATGAATTTACTTCGACATTTTTATGAACTTAAAATAGCACTATTATGATCACCAGTACTACTAGTAATACTTTCTATTATAATCACTAGAAGTCGAGAATGGTCAACAATTGAAAATCCAGCTTAAAGCAGGTTAAGCACTGTAAAGAAATTTTGAGGTTTGCTGCAAAAAATAAGTAGTAGTTATCTACCTAGTAGGTAGGATAGGTATATTCCTAATTAGTTGTAGGCTACTTACTAAGTCAGCACAGTAATTCATTTTCCGATCAACAATACCTACTATAATAAATTATAAAATTACGTTGATCGATTTAATAAACGACTTTATTTCTGCGCGGAAAAACCTTAAATATGCGTAGCTTCGGTATGGAACACAAATGAAATAACATAAAACTATAGGAACCTACGTAATAAAAAAAAAACAATATCTAACTACATAACTAGGACCTATTATAGGTATTACAATTTATTACCTTTCAATATCCTTTGGAAGCGTAAAAAATGACAATTAGTCATTTCTATCACTATTCAAACAGCCGAATGCTATGCAGTGCTTTCTAGCTTTCTTCTTGGTACTCATAATTAAAACACGAATAAAGTTTGTTAATAACTTTACATAAGTAGGTGCTCTATCGCTAAGTACAAGGCACGCGACTCATCGAGCGCACGCTTGACACTCGACTGAACGGACCCGAATATTGGGTCCTTGAATTTATTTGTACTTGTTGCGGAGTGCGACCGCCCTGCTAATAATAAGAAAAAAAAATTTACTCCAGAATTATGGAACAAATACACAAGAATTTAATTTCAAAATAGGCAAAACGGGTGGTCTTATCGCTAAAAGTGATCTCTTCCAGACAATCTTTGGATGGACAGAAATTACGAATTAAAAAAGGACGGTGGTGCAAAACAATACAATAAATCATGCAAAATATAAATGAATATACCTGCATACATATTTAATAAACTACATAAACCATACGTACTTACATGTCACATGCAAATAATGTTATGATTGAAAAAATATATGTTAAGTACATATAAATAATGGAATGATAAAAAAAACTATAGCTATGTTTATAGTAGCTAAATTAGCGTCGACACTTAACGCGTTAACCTAATCATTATTTTTTAACCAATCATGAAATTATGTTAACATAGTACGTCAACACAATAATATTAATATTGGAATATATGCTGATATCGTGAAGGTGGATTGTATTGGTTGGTAAAAAACAACTTTAAAATAACTAAGTAGACTGTACTTGAACAGAATCGCATGCATGTGTGCAGCGTACGGATGTAGCGTGCACACAAGCACAAATGCGGCGGGCGCGCGCGGGATGCGGTGGGCTAGCGGGAGGGCGTGCCCCGGCCTCTCACCTCTCCAAAGCCCGCTTACACCTAAAATTAGCTATTGCGAAGCGACTTGCGCCTAACTTCTCCGCCGCCATAAAGATTGGTTCCTACTCAACACGACAAGGGGTGCGTTCACATAATACGCTCGAGGACGCACGGATCACCCGTGCGAATATCGCTCGATCATCCAGGGGCCCGACCACACAACTTGGCTTCAATCGGATTGTCAATATCGCAATCACTAATGCCTTGCGATAGAGTCGAAATTGCTATGAAAAAAGTGATAATCCGATTGTAACCAAGTTCTGTAATAGGGCCACAGAGGGCTTTGGACGTCCACACAGAACTGCGGCCCGATTACATAACTTGGTTACAATCGGATTATCACTTTTTTCATAGCAATTTCGACTCTATCGCAAGGCATTAAAGATATCGATACTGAGAATCCGATTGAAGCTAAGTTTGTGGTCGGGCCCCTGACAACTGTCAAGTGTCAGTTTCAAACTATTCCTCCCCACCCCTACTATTCTTCGGGTGACCCAGGGGTGCGTTCACTTACTACGCTCGAATCACCCGTGCGAATATCACTCAATCATCTAGAGTTAGTGAACGGCTTTGGACGTCCACATAGAACTGACAACTGTCAAGTGTCAGTTTCATACTATTCCTCCCCTCCCATACTATTTTTCGGGTGACCCAGGGGTGCGTTTACTTACTATGCTCGAATCACCCGTGCGAATATCTCTCGATCATCTAGAGTTAGTGAACGGTATTGGACGTCTACATAGAACTGGCAACTGTCAAGTGTCTGTTTCATAGTATTCCTCCCCTCCCCTACTATTTTTCGGGTGACCCAGGCGTACTCTCGACGACACCATGAATGATTTCGAGTGATCGCGCGGGTGATCTGTGCGTCCTCGAGCGTATTAGGTGAACGCATTTGGATTTTGGTTTTTTCTTCTGAGACATCCATGGCTGTGATGGTCTTCCCCTTTGTATATACCCGATAGGTTACCCCACAACGGTATTAATTCCCATCAAATTCAATATAACAGTAGTTTTCCTCATTTCATGTACCTACCTAATTTTTTAAATGTATGTTACTCCTCCCGTTGAGTCCCTATTACACGGCCAATAATACGCGACCAAATAATGTACAGCGAATAAATGAGGAGTTTCAAAAAAATAGCACAATAATTGAAAAAATATTTTTAAAAGTCCACTATTCTGTAGGGTATTTTGATGAACTGCATTTGATAACTTAAAATATCTAAATTCTGAAAATTAAAATACTATTTTCGGAATAAAATTGAAAAATATGAGAGTAAGTGGTGAATTGGTGTCAGTTTTGCTACCATAATTAAAATGAAATAAAAATAAAACTATGATGATTTCTACCAATCCAAATTAATTTTTGATTAGTTACATGTATTTTTATTACATGATAAAATCAGTAAGAAATAGAAAATATATAAACAGGTAAAAAAACACAATTTTCTCTCGGTTTTGTTACCATAGTTTCCGAAACTACAGTAACTTTTCATTGAATATTGAAATAATGAACAAAAACATGCCAAGAGCAACGAGAAAACATGAAATATTTTATATGTTCAGCTTAACTCAGCAGCTTTGTAAAAGTATAGAAATTTTTACGAGATAATCCTCAAAACCCTTTATTTTTTTTTGGGGACAGTAACAAAACCGACGGTAACAAAATTGTAAGGCTAGGATTACATGATGGAACATTTGCGGACAAAATATTTATCAACAAAAATGTCTTCTTAAAAACTTATACGTATATAACATTTGAGTCAACTTCTTTAAACATTTTAACTACAAAATAATCAACAGCTTCTCATTTATGTGCTAAGTAGTAATCCTTGGCAAACATTTTTTTCGCTGTTTTTCTTACTTTTCAGGGTTAACATTTTTCAACCTTTCTCTATATCTACGGATTTTTTCTTTGGGTGTTAGTGGCATAGTTCTGAAAATTAGTTAGCTTTTGACATATAAAAATAAAAGTAGTAAAGTAAGTCATTAATTCCTACGTCCCTAGTTCTTTCTATACAGAGTGTTAGTAATAACACTGCGATCCGTTAAACATTTTTATATTCTTAAAAATAAAAATGTACATATACATATACGAACAATTTTTACCATGTGACCTATTCTGAGAACTAAAAAAACAGTTGTTTCATGTATTTTACGCGGTTGATATTTATTATTTCTATGGAACTGCTGATTATTTTTCGAACTTTAAGAGTTAATCTTCTAGTAAAAGTTGTACACTAAAGATTGCATTAACTGATTTACCAGGTCGCTTTACTTTTACTTGCACTTTGCATTTGGTCACACAATCTACAACCTCTGTCTCTACCTATCCGGATAATTGGAAATTCCACAACACTGTTATGTATATAAATAAGTATTTTATATAAAGAGAGAATTTAAGAGAGTATTTTATATAGTAATTTACTACAGAAACTAACGTCAGCGTGATTCATAATTTAAACAAACAAAACCAACTAACCGTACCAACTAGCCGTTTTGTACCTTTACATTATTTAAAAAAGGTGGTTGAGTAAATTATCCACCTAATGTTATAGGTACTTAGATAAAAAATATTAATATATGATTTATATAAATTTAAAGCAGCTTCCACTGTAAACAGACTGTAAACAGATACTGTTTTAGTAACCAGAGTTTGCCTACATAAGAAAAAACACACATTAATAAATAACAAAGCACACTTCTATTCAAATTTTTAAGGTAGACTATATCAGTATAATTTATCAGACAAAAGTGCTATGTAAACCAGGGTTTAGCCTTTCAGTTTTGTTACGTTGACAGTCAGTCTATATGTTACCATAGCTTTGGTAACAAAACCGAGGTAACATGTGTGCCTACCTTACATTAAAAAATATATATCCATTCAGTTGTTTGATAGGTAACAACTAGATTACACCAAATTATTCATAAAAAAAACCTGGTGTTTTTTTACAATCGAACCAGTAAAAACATTTGTGGTAAAGTAATGATTGCACTGTAACAAACCTGACGACTAATTTTTGTTCTGTTTCCAGCCGCTCGCATTTGGTCTCACCGGAAAATTTAATGACCTGACACTAGTTTAAAAATGGACGCTTATCTCATAGAGTTTAGGTGCTGCCATTTGCAAAATAAAAATTATATTTGGTAGAATTATTTCGTAAGAAATTGTGACTACAAAACTGACATGTCAGAAATGAAAAAAATGGGGACAATAATTAAGTGTAATTTTTAATGGTCTAAAGTTATTTTAGGCCATAAATTCAATCATCGACGTAAATAACAAGTTTTTTTTTTCGGTATTGACAACAGAATTCACCAAGGGGTCAAGAAAAAAATCACGAATAATTCAACCAGACGTTTTGCATAAATACACTGGGGACATACCAAAATTATGTGTGTTGTTATTGAAATAAAATCTTTATAATTACAGTTTTTAGTTAGTCGAAAGGTAATTTAAAACAAAATAAAGTTTAAAATGTGTACTTTTAGTTAGTGTCAAATTAACATGCATATTTAAGAGATACTTCTTTTAAAAAATATATTAATTTGAAGGACACCCCAAAATACGGATTGTATCATTATCAACCCGAGCTGATCTTGTACAGGCGATAATACGAAGCCAAATTATGTACACGTATTATTGGCTGTGTAATACGGGTCGGTAATTTTTTGCACGGGCGATTATGTACAGCCATTAATACGTGTACATCGCAAACTAAAATATAGTAATAATATCATAGTCAAAGCCTCGTTTGCACGTTCCAGTATCCTTTTACCAAAGATTATCACTTCGCTGGGGGAAGTGCAGTCCCTCCGCACCTCCGGCTTTTTAAAAACACTAGTGTAGGGCAGACAAAACCACGTGGAGTCGGGGTTGGCCGATTCTGTTCTGTGACTTTTTTTTGTCTTTCTGACACTCGCCTACACAAAATAGGCATCAAGAAGAGATTCTATCGTTGTTCGTTGGCTTCGAACTATTGGCCGCGTAATATTGGTGGTACAAAATCATCGGCTGATATCACGGCCTGATATTGCGCATCCAGTAATTGGAAGCCCGTACATGTATTATTGACTGCGTAATACTGGCCGTGCTTTATCAACCCGGAACGATTTTGTACGGGCAATAATACGCGGCCAGTAATAGCCATGTACATTATTTTGGTCGTGTATCATCGTCATACTGCCCTTGAACCATTTGAAAGGAATAGCATCATCCTCATCATCAGCCTATATCTGTCTTCTGCTGGATGTAGGCATCTCCTAATACACACCAATGAGCTCGGTCTTCACTCCACCTGGCCACAGGGTGACCTACACTATGTTTGCCTAAAAGTGGTCTCCACTCGAGAACTCGTCTACCCCAACGATTATCGGTTCTTCTGGAAATGTGACCAGCCCACTGCCACTTTAGCTTGCTTATCCTTAGAGCTACGTCGGTCACCTTGGTTCTCATTCGGATATCTTCATTACGAATCATGTCCTTCAGAGAAACTCCAAGCATAGCTCTCTCCATAGCTCACAGAGCGACCTTAAATAAAATAGCAATAGCTTAGGTATATGAAATAGCATATAATATACCTAATAAATATCCAATATAACATTATTTGACCTGACACGGGTCATTCCAGGTCGTAATAACTTGCTGTGATAGATAATACTGATAAAAGGCCCCGCCAACCAACAATCTATATGTATATGCTGTATCAGACGGACCAACAAAAGATTTTATTTAAAAAAATGAGCCCACCTAACGATTACGTATTGATTGAGCTGGTCATTAATTCAAAATAATAATTTTAGGGCTAACTTTCTTTTTCGATTTTCTAACTACTATTATCCAACACATTATGCAAACAAAAGGTTTTCTAACTACTATTATCCAACACATTATGCAAACAAAAGGTTTTGTAACTACTATTATCCAACACATGCAAACAAAAGGTTTTCTAACTACTATTATCCAACACATTATGCAAAAAAAAGGTTTTCTAACTACTATTATCCAACATATTATGCAAACAAAAGGTTTTCTAACTACTATTATCCAACACATTATGCAAACAAAAGGTTTTCTAACTACTATTATCCAACACATTATGCAAACAAAAGGTTTTCTAACTACTATTATCCAACACATTATGCAAACAAAAGGTTTTTTTTTTCACATAGTAATGTTTTTTTGGTAAAAGTGGAATTTGATCGGCCAATTTAATAGAGCTGAAGTAATCTAAAACACAAAATACTACGTAAGATTTAGAAGATCCTTACGTAGTACTTTTTGTTATTACGGACTCTGCAATCGTTTAACCACAATCTTACCTGATGGAAAGCGATGATGTGTTCAAAGGTGTAGCACGCTTGCCAGACACAAATTAAAATCATGCCGTTCCATTCCTTGTGGAGTAACAGATCCTAATTATTGACTCGTTAATTTATCTAGTAACTTTTCTAGTTTTTTCTAGGAAAAATTTGGATCATGGACGGGAATCGAACCCGCATCACCCGTGCCTCAGCGCGGCACATGCTTTGCCAGTACAGTCACCTGGACCACTACAACCAACGCTATCCAAAATGCTTCTACTCATAATAAGGCATGCATGATATAGAAGTACTGTTATTTATTCTATGGCATGATGCGGGTTCTTGTTCCACGTGAGTGATCCTAATTATTTTCCTTTATGAAAATACTTAGACATGTTCTCGCTAAAAAAGAGTTCTGCTACAATTTGCTATGAGTCATTTTAAGTAGATACTAGGAGGATACATGTATAATATTTGGTCTGAGAGTAGATATAAAAAAACTTATAAAATAGTAGGGCCAATGTAATAAACCAAATTTGTCATCAACGTAACCTTGTAAAGGAGGGCAAACTTTTTTTTTTCTATCTTAGAACTGTTTAATAGCTTTTTTTTTTTAAATTAAATACTGACTTATTGTAATAATTAGCTTTTACCCGCAAAGGTAAAATATAACCCCGGTGTGTTCAAGTCAAGAGTGAATAGGTATCTACTAGACAAACGTGCTACACCTTCGACCACATCATCGCTTTCCATCAGGTGAGATCGTGGTCAAACGATTTCCTAGTCCGTGATAAATAAAAATAAAAAGTCCGCGCGGAATATAATTTATCGTGATGAAAAGCATCCTAAAGTAAATCATATCGATGCTAGGACGCTTTTCTGCGTGACTTTTTAAATTCTTTACAAAAAACCTTTTTAACGCTTCTCGTTTTAATTGTACTAAAACATAAATTTTAATTGTTAATTTTAATTAATAAGGGTTATAAAGGTTAACCTAAGCTCCTGCTGAGTGTACCTAAGACACAGAATAAATAGTAGTACTAATACATAATACATTAAGGAATTTATTCTTCTTTTCAATGTTTCAAATTTGGTAAAAAAATATTTTTTGTGCACTTATTAGTTTAATTTTTTCGCAGAATGCAGGCACCTACATATCCAACAAGTAGGTATTTGTTGCCTTGTTGACAGGACATTTTGTTAATTATTATGTTAACCGGCTAGGGCTCACGTTTGAGGGTCGAAATGTCGAGCTAGGCTTCGGCCGTATCCGACGCTCTTCGCCAGCAGCCCGATTCCATAACTTGGCTTCAATCGGATTATCACTTTTTTCATAGCAAATTCGACTCTATCGCAAGGCATTAGTGGCTGCGATACTGAGAATTCTATTGAAGCCAAGTTATGGAATCGGGCTGCTGATCACACTGCGAGATCGCAACGTAATGCGGACGTCCTTTCCCACATCACCATTATATTATGACACTAGCTGTACCCGCGGCTTCGCACGCGTGTTCTTTTCTTTAGGTTCAAAGTACCATAATGTGCTATTCCACGACCAATATACCAACATTTGAACAAAAATACATAATCAATTGCTCGGCTTCTTACTCACCGGATTGAGATACCAATTACACCAGATTTAAAACAAACCCTAAGCTATCTAACAATGAAAACCGCATTGCAATCGGTTCAGTAGTTTGTATGTGATGCGTGAACAAACAAACATACAGACAAACAGAAAGAAAGACACGAGTAACAAAAAAATATATTATTCAATACCTTTTTTAAGAACCCAAGAGCATTTTTTTCATTTGAATTCATGTAGTAGTTTGGGTGCGATGCGCGGTCAAGATACGGACAAACAGACAGACAAAATTAAAAAGAAAAACAGTTTGGCTTCAGTATCGAATATAGAGAACGATCCAAATAATATTTTTTATTACTTAAATATTAACATAACTTTGGACCCATATCCCGCAGAAACCCTTTACTTTTTCGAGATAAAACGTGTCCTCAATTTTAACCCATCATATAACTTAAGACAGTGCCAAGTTGCATCAAAACCCGTCCATTACTTTCAGCGTGGTACGTGTTCTTTTAAATAAGTTTCAACCCCTAAATAATAACCCGTAAATTTTTCGATATGTAAAGTAGCCTATGTCCTACCTCGTAGTACGAACTACGAACTCAAATCATACCAAGTTTGTTTTGAATTCACCCAGTAGTTCCAGCGGCGTGATGCGCGGCTAAGATACAGACTGACAGACATATAGACAAAAATGAAAAAACATACAGTTTAGGCATCATAATGGAACAAAAAGTAACTTAAAATAAAAAGCACTGTATCTTTAATGTACAGAATTTGGACCCATATCCCACAGGAACCTTTTATTTTTTCGGAACAAAATGTATCCATAATTTTCACCTATCTTATAAACTATGTCTGTGCCAAGTTGCATCAACATCCGTCCAACAGTTTCAGCGTGCTATGTGTTCTTTTAAATAATTTTCCACTTCTATCCTGCAGGAACACTTAATTTTTTCGGGATGAATAGTATCCAATATCCTACCTCGAACTGTGAACTCAAATCATACCAAATTTCATTTGAATTCATTAAGTATTTTCGGCGTGGTGCGCTGCCAAGGTATAGACAGACAGACGGACAGACAGGCAGAAAGACAAAAATAAAAAATACAGTGTTGGGTTTAGTATTGAATATAGAACGGCCTATAAAAAAAATACATAATAGTTTTAATTTACAGAATTTGGGACATTATCCCGCAGGAACTCTTTATTTTTTCTGGATAAAAAGTATTCTCAATTTTAACCCATCATATAAACTATGACTGTGCCAAGTTGCATCAAAATCCATCCCGTAGTTTCAGAGTGGTAAGTGTTTTTTGAAATAACTTTCAACCCCAATCCTGCGGGAACTCTTTCATTTTTCGGGATGAAAAGTAACCTATGTCCTACCTCGTAGTATAAACTCAAATCATACCAAGTTTCATTTAAATTCATTCAGTAGTTTCGGCGTGATGCCTAGCCAAGATACAGACAGACAGACAATTTTTTAAAAAAATACAGTTTTGGCTTCAGTATCGAATCTAAAGTAAGGTCCAAAAAATTTTTTCTAAATATCTTCAATGTACAGAATTGGACCCGTTACAGTTTTATTATAAGTATAGATGATTAACTTAGCAGAATTGGGGCAAGTCTTCCCACAATTAAAACAAGTAATAAACCACATATAAATGTATGTATTGTTTATATATATGTTTATATTGTTTATGTATATATATATTACAAACAGTGCATAACATAAATAATAAGCTTTTGGTTAAGGAAACCACTGTTGTATAAACTTGTTGGCTGGAATCTTTGTTTTCGTCTAGATAGCTAACACCACCCTCGGAGTTCAGCCTTGCGAAACACCTCTCCCGGAGAACAGCCACTATTGAAGCGTTCATTGAGCTCAGGGTTGGTTGACCAACATCCCTTCTTGTAGCTGGACTGGAAGGGACCCCTGGCAATTCAGCTTGGCTTTCTCCACAAATTATATGGGAGTTCTTCGATCAAGGCCCAGGGGTGGCTGCAATGAGATATTATTATTAATAACATGATGATTCACTTTGTTACTGCTGGAGTCTAACCCCCATTCCTATAAAAATGAAACGAGTTGTTTTTCCAACGTCTCGTTACTTTTTGACGTTTTTTATGGCGTTTATGTCAAAAACTGACGGACGGTAAGCGAAAGCGGTTTGTTTTATGATATAGGAACCAAGGATAAGACGATTTCAATACTTCTGCAACGGATGAATATATTAGGCCGGGACACCAAACTTTTTAAATCACATTGCACATTTACTAAACAAATCGAAAATGTTATTCATTGACGATCAAATTTATTGACAATATTGATGGTGTCAATTTATATGTATACTGTTGTCCGACTAGACATCACGGTATGTGGGCAGCTCCTGATGGAGCAGGCGGAGGAGTGCAAGAGGCATGCAACCAGCAGTAGCAGAATCGAATCGTATCTAGTTGAGTCGATTCTATTATGTTACACATCTGGCAGGTGACCCACATCGCCTTTTTTTTGTCTTCAGTTATTTCCCACTTTGGTGGGTTCTACCTACTGTCAAGTAAGGATGCCCACGACCCATGCCCTTTACATGTCATCAGCCCCCCTAGGCCCTAGGGAGAAGCGCCCCTAACTTGATAAATCAATGTATATGTAGGGGTCTATGTGTCTTACTTTTGTCTGATAATCGTATTGTAAGCATGTTGGAGTGACATCTTGGACAGGTATTTCTTATTTGGGCCGCACTGCCCATGACAGCACACCAATGGTTGACCTTATGTTGTCATGCCACTGACCAACCTTATGTTGTCATGCCACTGACCAACCTTATGTTGTCATGCCACTGACGTTGTGTGTACAGAATGCTGGCTTTTATTTCGCACAGAAATTGAGCATTGCCAGTGGCAATGCCGCCAGTTTTCTTGGGACTTTTCCCTCCACTAATGGTCTTTTAGTTTAAGTTCTTATATAGTTATTTTAAGTTTTAGTTTGAATTTTTAGTCAGTATTTTAAGTTTTCGTTAATTTTCTGTTTTATAACTTGTGTGTAAATAAATCCCCCATTAATCCATACCAATATATAAAAGTGACCATTGCGTTGGAGAACTAGTAATATTATAAATAGTGGTCTGCGCGTACGAAGTCGCGGGTTGGAGAACTAGTAATATTATAAACAGTGGTCTGCGCGTACGAAGTCGCGGGTTGGAGAACTAGTAATATTATAAACAGTGGTCTGCGCGTACGAAGTCGCGGGTTGGAGAACTAGTAATATTATAAACAGTGGTCTGCGCGTAC
Organism: Alsophila aescularia; assembly: GCA_946251855.1. NCBI lineage: Eukaryota > Metazoa > Arthropoda > Insecta > Lepidoptera > Geometridae > Alsophila > Alsophila aescularia. The sequence goes on from OX276374.1 coordinate 63,486,030, forward strand.
GAAGTCGCGGGTTGGAGAACTAGTAATATTATAAACAGTGGTCTGCGCGTACGAAGTCGCGGGTAGAAGAACTAGTAATATTATAAATAGTGGTCTGCGCGTACGAAGTCGCGGGTAGAAGAACTAGTAATATTATAAATAGTGGTCTGCGCGTACGAAGTCGCGGGTTGGAGAACTAGTAATATTATAAACAGTGGTCTGCGCGTACGAAGTCGCGGGTTGGAGAACTAGTAATATTATAAACAGTGGTCTGCGCGTACGAAGTCGCGGGTTGGAGAACTAGTAATATTATAAACAGTGGTCTGCGCGTACGAAGTCGCGGGTTGGAGAACTAGTAATATTATAAACAGTGGTCTGCGCGTACGAAGTCGCGGGTTGGAGAACTAGTAATATTATAAACAGTGGTCTGCGCGTACGAAGTCGCGGGTTGGAGAACTAGTAATATTATAAACAGTGGTCTGCGCGTACGAAGTCGCGGGTTGGAGAACTAGTAATATTATAAACAGTGGTCTGCGCGTACGAAGTCGCGGGTTGGAGAACTAGTAATATTATAAACAGTGGTCTGCGCGTACGAAGTCGCGGGTTGGAGAACTAGTAATATTATAAACAGTGGTCTGCGCGTACGAAGTCGCGGGTTGGAGAACTAGTAATATTATAAACAGTGGTCTGCGCGTACGAAGTCGCGGGTTGGAGAACTAGTAATATTATAAACAGTGGTCTGCGCGTACGAAGTCGCGGGTTGGAGAACTAGTAATATTATAAACAGTGGTCTGCGCGTACGAAGTCGCGGGTTGGAGAACTAGTAATATTATAAACAGTGGTCTGCGCGTACGAAGTCGCGGGTTGGAGAACTAGTAATATTATAAACAGTGATCTGCGCGTACGAAGTCGCGGGTAGAAGAACTAGTAATATTATAAATAGTGGTCTGCGCGTACGAAGTCGCGGGTTGGAGAACTAGTAATATTATAAACAGTGGTCTGCGCGTACGAAGTCGCGGGTAGAAGAACTAGTAATATTATAAATAGTGGTCTGCGCGTACGAAGTCGCGGGTTGGAGAACTAGTAATATTATAAACAGTGGTCTGCGTGTACGAAGTCGCGGGTTGGAGAACTAGTAATATTATAAACAGTGGTCTGCGCGTACGAAGTCGCGGGTAGAAGAACTAGTAATATTATAAATAGTGGTCTGCGCGTACGAAGTCGCGGGTTGGAGAACTAGTAATATTATAAACAGTGGTCTGCGTGTACGAAGTCGCGGGTTGGAGAACTAGTAATATTATAAACAGTGGTCTGCGCGTACGAAGTCGCGGGTAGAAGAACTAGTAATATTATAAATAGTGGTCTGCGCGTACGAAGTCGCGGGTTGGAGAACTAGTAATATTATAAACAGTGGTCTGCGTGTACGAAGTCGCGGGTTGGAGAACTAGTAATATTATAAACAGTGGTCTGCGCGTACGAAGTCGCGGGTAGAAGAACTAGTAATATTATAAATAGTGGTCTGCGCGTACGAAGTCGCGGGTAGAAGAACTAGTAATATTATAAACAGTGGTCTGCGTGTACGAAGTCGCGGGTAGAAGAACTAGTAATATTATAAATAGTGGTCTGCGCGTACGAAGTCGCGGGTTGGAGAACTAGTAATATTATAAACAGTACCTGCATTTGCATGATCCCAATGTTTTTTACTAGGATGGTTGTTCACTTGTGTTTTCTCAAAATATGCTGTTTTAAATTACACGCTTGTGTAAAGCTAGTATCACAACTAAAGCATGCATATGGTCTCTCTCCTGTGTGTGTTTTTTCATGTCTTTTTAATTGACCTGCTTGTCCAAATTTATATTCACACAAAGTGCATGCATAGGGTTTCTCTCCAGTGTGTGTTTTAATATGTTGTTTTAAAGAACCTGCATGTCCACATTTATATTCACACATAGTGCATCCATATGGTTTCTCTCCAGTGTGTATTCTTATATGTTTTTTTAAATCACCTGCACTTACACACTCATAGCTACACATACTGCATGCATATGGTTTTTGTCCAGTGTGTATATTTATATGTTGTTTTAAAGAACCTGCATGTCCACATTTATAATCACACATAGTGCATGCATATGGTTTCTCTCCAGTGTGTATTCTTACATGTATTTTTAAGACACCAGCACTTGCATACTTATAATCACACATACTGCATGCATATGGTCTCTCTCCTGTGTGTGTTTTTTCATGTCTTTTTAATTGACCTGCTTGTCCACATTTATATTGACACAAAGTGCATGCATAGGGTTTCTCTCCAGTGTGTGTTTTAATATGTTGTTTTAAAGTGCCTTTTTGTCCACATTTATAATCACACTTAGTGCATGCATATGGTTTCTCACCTGTGTGCGTTTTCTTATGCTGTTTTAAATTACCTGCTTTTCCACATTTATAATCACACATAGTGCATGCAAATGGGTTCTCTCCAGTGTGTGTTTTCATATGCTCTTTTAAATTACCTGCACGTCTACATTTATATTCACACATAGTGCATCCATATGGTTTCTCTCCACTGTGTATTCTTATATGTTTTTTTAAATCACCTGCACTTACACACTCATAGTTACACATACTGCATGCATATGGTTTTTGTCCAGTGTGTATATTGATATGTCGTTTTAAAGAACCTGCGTGTCCACATTTATAATCACACATAGTGCATGCATATGGTTTCTCTCCAGTGTGTATTCTTTCATGTACTTTTAAGACACTAGCACTTACACACTCATAATCACACATACTGCAAGCATATGGTCTCTCTCCTGTGTGTGTTTTTTCATGTCTTTTTAATTGACCTGCATGTCCACATTTATATTGACACAAAGTGCATGCATAGGGTTTCTCACCTGTGTGCGTTCTAACATGTACTTTTAAACTAACAGCAGAGACTGACATAAAGTCACAAAAACCACACAAATATGTTTTTTTTCTCTTTCTTGTTTGCTTTCGCTGTTGTTTTAGACTATCAGCACTCACAGGTTTGTCATCACACATATTGCTTTGTAGATGTGTTTGCTGTTGTTTTAGACTATCAGCACTCACAGGTTTGTCATCACACATATTGCTTTGTAGATGTGTTTGCTGATGTTTTAGACTGTCAGCACTCACAGGTTTGTCATCACACATATTGCTTTGTAGATGTGTTTGCTGTTGTTTTAGACTGTCAGCACTCACAGGTTTGTCATCACACATATTGCTTTGTAGATGTGTTTGCTTTGGTGAGTGTTCTTTAATGTTGCTTTAGTTTTAGAACTGGTGGACATACCCCCACACATTACTCGCATGTGCACAAATGTTGATTGATTATGACAACTCTCCGTTGTATTCTGCAAAAAATAATCAGAAGAATTACAATTGCAAGAGTGACAATCTTTCAGTTAAACTTAAAAAGTATAGTCTGTGAGTTGCGCTCAACTAGTACCGTGAAATCCTTCAACTTTACCCACCCTTCCAATCTTTCATCATCATCAGCCCGTGTCAGTCCACTGCTGGACATAGGCCTCTCCCAAAGCACGCCACTGAGTCCGATCTTCGGCTTTTCTCTTCCAACTGCTGCCAGACACTGCGTATATCGTCGCTCCACCTAGCTGGAGGACGCCCTACACTAAGTTTTCCCGAGCCGCAGTCTCCACTCAAGAACACGTCTACCCCAACGGTTATCAGACCTTTATTAGTTTTTTTTTTGTTGACAAATATGAATGACCAGCTCACTAACACTTCTGCTTACTAATCCTAAGGGCTATGTCAACAACTTTGGTTCTCTGCCGAATCACCTCATTCTGGATACAATCTTTCAGAGAAACTCCAAGCATAGCCCTTTCCATAGCTCGCTGAGCGACCTTAAATTGGTGTACTAGTCGTACCGTGAGTGTCCACGACTCGGCCCCATATGTCTTAACAGGTAGGACACACTGGTTGAAGACTTTTGTCTTCAAACTTTGCGGTATTGGCGACGAGAAGACTCAAAGAAGTTTCGCAAATGCTGTTTCCAATCTTTACCCAGAGACAAAAAAATACTTTAAATCGATTTTTGAGAATAAATATTATGTCTATTGTTTTTTTTACTCTTTAGTAGGAATCTACAGTATCCGGCGATATATAATGCATATCGGTCTTTGGAAAGAGACTCGGCTAATTTCGGCTTCGTAGAGCGTTGTCACACCTGCAGCCCGATTCCATAACTTGGCTTCAATCGAATTCTCAGTATCGCAGCCACTAATGCCTTGCGATAGAGTCGAATTTGCTATGAAAAAAGTGATAATCCGATTGTAGCCAAGTTATGGAATCGGGCTGCTGTGTGTGTGACGTTTGTCAGTGGCCCAATTCAAGCAAATTCGACTCTATCGCAAGGCATTAGTGGTTGCGATACTGAGAATTCGATTGTAGCCAAGTTATGGAATCGGGCTGCAGTTGTTATTCAGGGTGCATTCCGATTCATGATAATATCGCTGTGAGCGATCACAGTGCTAATTTGCGTTCCGATTCAGATATCGGGCTCACGGCAGTTGAGTGCTGCAGTTGATTTGGAACGCTCGTGAGCGTGATTACAAGATCACAACAACATAACCTCAAAATTTGCTCAAAATACAAAGTATTACTAGTGGGTAAAGTAGTCTGTCTAAAAATTGGTCAATTGTCTGTAGTAATATTTGGAAAACTGTACGAAAATCACACACAACTGAATTCAAACAACAGTTTTCTTTATAAACAACCGTCAGTCTGTCACTTTGACAGTAGGGCTCACGGTGATATCGGTTTGGGGCATGGTGTAATTGCAAAATGGCGGATATAATGACGTAATCCGTGACGTCATAAGGGATATCGTCGTTGCGCTCACGATGACTCGGTACGCGTTTTAGCGCGATAATGTCGATTTTATCGATTTTTGCGCGTCTCGGAATGCACCCTCAGGTGCAACAGATTATGGTCGCATTTAGCTAAAAATATATAATATAGAGTTGTTTAAACCCCCAACTCAAAAATTAAATCTATTCATTTACAAAATAGTACATAATTGATTTTTCATCGCATTTATTAGAAAAACGCTGATTGGCCTTTCGAAAAGGGGGAGCAAAGTAGGTCTTTTCTGTTCAAGACTTTCAGAGACGGCAGTAATTAAATTTGAATTTGGAACGTGAAGTTTTGATGTTGGCGCTCGATCGGTTCCGCGACGCGAGCGCTCGTGGAACGTCAACTCTTTCCACCTCCGCTCGGCCTTATCCAAGTTATAAGCCATCAATCAATCTTTCATCAATCAAGCACACAATCTTTTTTTTAATGTGCAAAATGTAAACACTCCAGTTGGAAATTGAACTTCGCCACTAAAGATCGGGAGTCAAACGATGTTCCGTCAAGCCATGCAGACTTATGGTATTAGCCGGAAATTTAGTATAGATCAGATAAAGGGTTGCTGATTCACAGTTGACCAATGAGCTCATTTTTTTTGTTCATTGGGTCGCGTGGCTCGCTTCCTATATTTAAAAAAGGAATCATGTAAATGTACAGAGAAAAGGAAAAACTGAAAAGCGCGCGAATTACGATATTATCGTCACAGAAAAAAGGAATATTGACAGCGCAAAAACTAAATAATTTCACGAAAATGCAAGTATAGCGAAAGTATTATACTACCTACTTACACCAGAAAATACTACGCAATAAATGTGATACAGAATCTATGACCAACTAAAATCCTGGTAAAATATTTGAAAGCTTATAGGTAACAATGTTATCAAGTGGGAAAATGCAAAATAAGCGTAGTCTTTTTTAAAAACCTGTAGGTACCTATTAATTTGCCTTGACCGTTATTCGAAGCTTATTTGATTGAGATAGACACTGCGTTTCCCGCCTTACAATTTCTTTCTCTTTCTATCGAATAGCTCTGTCTCTGTCTTGAACTTCACTTCCGCTTGGCAGTGGCGTGATCTCGAATGTTGAGGACCGCCATTTTATCTTCATTGGCGTCTTGTCCCGCCGTGTTCGGACGTGCCGACACTTTGCTACAAGACTAGTGTAAATTATTATTATATATCTTGTGAAGTGACCAACATGGATGAATCTAATAATAAAACCGACAAAGTGGTTCGAGAAGTGCTTCCAGGTCTCAATTTGGCCAAATATTGGTTCATCATCGCCGAAACGACGAGCCCGGTTAAGCAGCAGCTCGAGCTCTAATAGCGACAGCTCCAACAGTAGCTCGTCGTCCAGCTCAAGCAACCCAAATCGAAGCCGTAATAGAAGAAAAAAGAGCGACAAACGGAAACATCACTCTTCTCGTAAGGTACATAAGCTATCTAAGGAAATACGCAGCCTTCGTGATCAAATTGCTTGCCAACCAGGCAACTGTAATGTGAGTAACAACTTTGACAATGATGCTATTTCACTGATGTCTGGTTTTAGTGAAAATGTTCGTGAACATCTACCTGAATCTGTAAATTTACACAGTGATAAATAATTCACCCTTGCTTTTGAAACCAAATTAAAAGAACCCTCAATCCCGAAAACTTCAGATGCATGTTTGAAGGTGCTATGCGAGCTTCAGCACTTAGACAAAAGTGACTGGAATGAAATTAGATATTCCGACACGCAAAAATTATACAACCACTCGCCAGGGTTTACTGATATTGAGATGAATGAGGAAGTGAAGTCGTATTATTCCTCTCGTCACCTCATTCTTGCTGATAAAACTTTTGCAGCCTTGACTATGTGTGTGCTTCAACAGAAAGAGTTTTTGCAAGGAGCCCTCCAAGATCTCTTGTCATGGGCAAAGAATAATGACTTTCTAAATTATGAGGACCTGCATCAAAAGATTAATAACCTTTTCTCCACAGGAGATTTTCATAAATGTTCCTCAGACTTATTACAGATTATTTGTGGACATCGCGCAGAAATAATCCAATAGAGAAGAGATTGTGTTACAAAACAAGCAAAGGACCCTCTGCTTAAGGCTAATCTAAAGAAGATTCCTCCATCGTGTACGAACCTGTTCAATGCAGAGAGGTTTACTGCAGTAGTTGAGAAAGCTGGTGGTGTCAGAAAATGTTTTTGGCCGGTACAAAAGCCAAATATTGGTTCTGCCTCGCAGGCAGAAACCATCAAAAAAACTGGCGGCCCCTCGCAGGGGTTCACATCATACAGAAAGCCCTCGCAGGGTTTTTCTCATGGAGCTCACGCTTCCCACCACTATTGTGCGCATAATAACCCACCTCTGCAAGGTGGTTGTAACGCACATGGCAATACATGGCAAAATAATTCGGTCGCACCGAATAATCGTAATTCCTTTCGCGGAAGTTTTTCTCGGTCAAATACGAGACAGCAAAATCAGTCAAGATATGGGCAAAAACGCAAATCTTCCCCATCTCACCAAAACAAGGACAACAGACGACGTAAGTATTGACTCAGTGCAGTGTTCAAAGCGAGCCGGCTTGCACAGTTTCGAGATCAATGGGAACAAATGGATGCACCGGATTACATTTTAAAAATAATAATGGGGTACCGCATACCCTTTTATCTAAAACCACCATTGGTTCTCATCCACGTGCTATCGGAATCAATTTAAATGTACCAGAATCTGCCAAAATGACATCGGTCATAAACAAAATGAAAGAACAAGGAGTTCTAGAGCGAGCTGTGTTTGTGTTTCACTAAGCTTCCTTTCGTCGATGTTTCTTGTTCCCAAAAGCGACGGCTCGTTCCGTCCGATTTTCAACTTGAAGGCACTAAACCATTCAATTATAACAGATCGATTCAAACTAATAAATGTGTATCGCATTCACGACGTCCTGCAGTCGAAAGATTGGCTTTGCATAATCGACATTTCGCAAGCCTATTTTCATCTTGCCGTAGCTCGCAGCCACCGGAGGTTTCTGCGCCTGATCTATTGCAAGGAATTGCTAGAAATGACTTGCTTGCCATTTGGCCTGGGTAGGCCCCCAAATCTTTTGCTGCGCTCACAAATTGAATAGCTCAGACAATCGGGCAACAAGGTATAAGAATAATTGTTTATCTCGACGATTTTTTGATCGCCCATCAGGACAGATACATACTTCGGAATCATTTCAGCATTGTAATCGAGACTCTAGAGAAATTAGGTTGGCTGATCAATTACAAAAAATCGATTCTCACTCCATCAAAAAACATGGTGTTCCTGGGAATACAATGGGATCCCTGGACAAATCTCAAGCGCCTGCCTGTAGAAAAGATTCCGACATTGTTGACCAAAATATAACAAATGCCTCTGACGCGACGTACGAGGCTCAGAGACCTCCAGAGTCTCGTCGGTCTCCTCAATTTTGCCAGTTTTGCTGTGTCGAAAGGCAGACTCAATTTTCGAGCGCTTTTAAACCTTCTCAACCAAATTCTCAAATCAAATCACAGGACATTACACATCATACCCACTACTGCCATAGACAACTTGACATGGTGGCAACAGAATTGCACGAATCCCTCGGCGATTCATATGCCACCTCCTTCCCATTTCCTCACAACGGATGCGTCGGACATCGGATGGGGAGCTCGCTTGAACAATTTGTCCCTTTCTGGTCAGTGGACAGAAGCCGATAAAGATCTTCATTGCAATCAAAAGGAAATGCTAGCAATCCTAAAAGTCTTGCAAGATCATTGTCAGCTCCTGAGAAACAATACAGTTTTGATTCAGAGCGACAACAAATCGGTAATAGCATATCTCCGTCACGAAGGCAGAACCAAGTCGATTTCTCTCCTGGGTTTGACCTATCAAGTATTCCAAATTCTAGAGGATTACTGCATTCACATGAACGTCTTTCACATTCCCGGAATTTACAATTCCCACGCCGACCACCTGTCGAGACAACGTGTAACTCCGGAGTGGCATCTTTCTCCGGAATGCACGATGAAAGTTTTCTCCAAATGGGGAATACCAGTGATCGATCTCTTTGCATCCAGCCGAGCACATGTAGTGACGAATTACGTATCCTTGGATCTAACCGACAACCAAGCCCTCGTGAAAGAGGGCTTGGTTGTCGGTTGCTTTTACACAAATATGGAATTACAGTCTGGCGTGGATATTCCCTCCACCCTTTCTGATTCCCAAGGTCCTGAACCATCTCAATCAGGCTCAAGGGACATACCTGCTAGTAGTGCCACGATGGCAGCGCATTTTCTGGCGCCCGGACGTCAAGTTGCGCGCCCTGGCACCCCCATTCACCCTTTATTACCTGGACAAATTTCTAGTCGACAAGACGACAGGACTTCCACCACCGAACGTCCTCGACATGACTCTGGAAGTGTGGAAATGTGGGGGTGGTCGGAGTCGCTAACGGCATGGGACAGTGGTCAGTTGAAACTTCTCGAAGAATCATGGCGTCCTTCAACTTGAAAAGTGTATAGCGTGGCTTGGAAGAGACGGCTTGCCTGGTGTGAGACACACAAGGTTATTCATCACCAAAAGCGAGCGATTTAGCAAGATTTTTATCAGATCTCCATCTAATTCATAATTTGTCATACAATTCCATCTTATTGCACAAATCTGTTGTCTCCACTCTTTGCAACCCGGAAATGTCCGACCAACTAAGTTGCCATGTACTAGTTAAGCATGTTTTAAAGTCTATAGCATTACGAAAGCCAGTTACCCATACAAAGTCTCCGGTTTGGAATATAGATCATCTAGCCAGTTATTTGGAAAATTGCAGTATAGATAAAAATAATGTTTTTCATGTTCAGAGACATACAGCAGTTTTACTACTTCTTTGTTCCGGAAGGAGAATTCACGACTTGACGCTGCTTAAAGTTGATTCAAATAATTGTTTTGCTCAAAATAATACTTTAGTTTTTTGGCCTGCTTTCGGATCCAAAACTGATTCTGCCGATTACAGACAGTCTGGCTGGAAATTAATTGCTAATGAAAATAACGAACAATTAGACTCAGTTTTCTGGGCTAAGTATACAATTTCTCTTCTTGCAAATCGTAGAAGGGCCGCAAATTTTAGTAATTTGTTTATAAATATCCGGGGTGAGCCTAAACCTGCATCAAGAACGCTTATACCGGGTTGGATAAAATCTATACTGGTTGAAGCTGGCATAAAGGCTTCTCCCGGTAGTATTAGGTCAGCCGTAGCCTCCAAAAATTGGTTAGATAATTATCCTCTTGATGATATTCTTGCTACGGGAAAATGGCGATCTCAAAACACTTTTTGTAAATTCTATAAGCGTGAGGTTAGACCTGTTGTTAACCAACCCTCGATTACTTCACTATTCAATCCAGTTGATTAAAAGGTTATGTACATTAAAATAATATAATTCAATAATTAGTTGGAAGTATAATCTTTATTATATAATAATTACATACATAAGAACATTATAAAATACCTATTCAACATTGTTTTCATTATAGAAGTAAAAAAGTTCGTTTTTGTTATGTTGGACGATATATTTCTTTTACAACCATTTAATCTAGGTTTTATTTATTGTAGTTCTTACCTACATAGACAAGTATATACCTCTTATTATAACAATCTAATTCTTATATCACATTGGCGTCTCTGTCACTTCCACCAGGCGATAACAAACACATCTCAATCAAATAAGCTTCGAATAACGGTCAAGGCAAATTAATAGCAGCGTTTTACCTACCAATAAAACGCATAATAATTTACTTACCTTATTCGAAGCTTATGAACAATCCCTGCCTGGTAAATAAAGACTCAATGAAGATAAAATGGCGGTACAATGTTGTCGACTTTTGTTTGGAAGCAATTAATGGAACACCTATTAGGTATCTAGTTTGATCTATATCTATGGCTACACAAATTCTGACAGAAAATATTTTGCTTACCTGATTATATCCCAACGTAATAAAATGCATTAAATACTACTAAATCATTATATTTTCAGCACGTACACTATAAGGAGAGTTCGTACACTAGTTTTCAATATTAAATAGTTTCTAATAATATTGCTAAGTACGAATTCTAAATAGCGCCACAATAAAATGTTTATATTTTGTTTTCTGTTCTATGCACAGCAATTATCGACATACGTACATGATGTACGTTCAACGTACATTACTTTCCGCGATGACTGATCCCTATAAATTATGGTGGCGCTGCTGCGGAGCATGACACGTATCTGACCCCTTTCATTTAGTCATCAGCAGTGCGATTACGTAATGTTGATCATGACGGTTTCAAGCCGTCAAATTCAATAATGCTTTGCGATACAGTCGATTTTGCTATGAAAAAAGTGACAATCCGATTGAAGCCAAGTTCTGTAATAAGGCCACAGGTTATGTCAAAGTAGTGTGTGTGAAAGTGGTGCAAACTTCGTTACCATAAACTTCTCCGTGAGCGACAAAACTACTAATCTACTACCTTGCTCACGCGCCATAAAGCTACCACGCGCATACTGCGCGTGCGCATGCATAGCAAGGTAGTGGTACATGATTATGACTGGCAGCATAGGAAAAACCTATTGAAATAAGGAAGATTAGTTGGTTTCAGCCCCAGGAGATGATAAAATTAACAATGAACTACTTAAAGAAAGTAGAAGTATTATACTTGTTCCAATAACTAACATTTTCAACAGTATATTGGAAACAGAATACATACCAAAACAGTGGATGAGGTCAATTATTACATTACTACACAAAAAAAGGAGATAAAAACTAAATAGGAAATTATCGGCCCATAAGTTTAACTTCGAATATCTAGAAAATATTTTCAAAAATACTTCTCGGCAGAATAACAAAAACATTAGACGAATGCCAACCAAGGAAGAAGGCAGGCTACAGAAGTAACTTTTCTACAATGGACCACATACACACTATAAAACCAGTCATTGAGAAATCAAATGAATATGGAAAAATATACTAACTGGCATTTGTCGACTATAATAAAGCATTTGACACAATTAAACACAAACAACTGTGGAAAGCACTCATACAACAAGGAGTGCAGAGCAAGTACATCAGAATAATTAAACAAATATACTTGGGTAGTACAGCAAAAATACGACTAGAAAAAGAAGGTGAAGAGTTCCTAATCAAGCGAGGAGTGAAGCAGGGTGATCCCTTATCACCAAAACTGTTCTCTGCCATTTTGGAGATGATCTTTCAAGGACTGGACTGGGACCGGTATGGCTTGAACATCAATGGTGCTAAACTTAATCACCTACGGTTTGCTGACGATGTCATCTTGTTAACGGATAACCCTGATACACTCCAGGCAATGCTACAACAGCTAGCGGAAGAGAGGGCAAAGGTGGGTTTAAGTATGAATATTCAAAAACTAAACTGATGACAAATGGTACCCAAAAAGTAGTAAAAGTAAACAGCAAAGCAATTGAATATGTCAGAGATTATACATATCTTGGGCAAGTCATATCACCCGACAATCAAATGTCTAAAGAAGTGGATTAAAGAGTCGCAAATTCTTGGAAACGGTACTGGTCTTTAAAAGAGGTGAAGAAAAATAAGGAGCTTCCAACTGGTGCAAAAAGAAAAGTAATCGATGGCTGTATCTTGCCATGCATGACATATGGTTGCCAAACTTGGTCATTATCGAAAATCAACATAGGCAAATTGAAGGTATGTCAACATAGTATGGAAAGGAGCATGCTCAACATCAAAAGGAAAGACAGAAATAGCCTAAAATCAATAAGAGAAAGAACTAAAGTGAAGGATGTGAACAACTACATAAAACGATCAAAATGGCAATGGACTGGACACATAATGAGAGAAAAAGGAAAGTGGACCAAAGATCGGACTGGTACCCGATGGGAAAAAGATGAAAAGACGACAAAAGAAGAGATGGGAAGATGACATAAAAGAAATAGGGGGGCCAACATGGCGGCGACTAGCACAGGACCGGGCGGCGTGGAAGTCTCTGGAGGAGGCCTATGTCGAAAGACAAGCTGATGTCTGAATAAGGAATTAGATATAATCAATTTAATAATAATAATTTTAATGATAATATCAATTTAATTTTGAATGTAAATATAAATCTATCTTATAGTTGGTTACAGTCTATAAAATGTATTTTCTTTTTCACATTATGGTCTTGGACAATTTTAGGCAGTGTGGCGAGAATCAACAGTACCAACATTTCCCAACGGTATTTGAGTGCATTTGGTGGCACAGCCCAAACTCCTGTGACATATTTGTATGATAGATACAATAAAAGTCAGCCCAACATTGCCCACTTCACTAATGAACAAACTAATGACTTGTATGTTCTGGATCGCATTTTTGCCCCTTTACCAAGCTTGATTTGTAAACCCAGCCTCCGTCTTAAAATGGCTTCACAAATGAAGGGTGGTAAAGTTGGGCACAAATCCACATTTACACACCTCTTTTTCTTTTGTTTTAAGAGAAACTACACAAAAATCTAGATTTTTCGAATCGATTCTACAACGGTTAAATTATAGGCCTAAACAGTGTAAAAAGTGGGCAGTTTTGGAGGATTTAACGGTACCTACTACTAGCAGAGCGAAACTTAGTGTACTTTTGTTTTATTATACATTTGAGCCTGCTAGGCGTGAATGAAGCAGGATTTGAGCCTGCATTCTCTGGAATGCCCTACCATCACTCAAAGAGTATATAAATACTACGTCCATCACTCTCCCAAATTGGGCCGCCGTTATTCATACAATATATTTTTTTATACCCTTTTTATTATTATTATTATTTTTTCTTTATATAAAGTCTGTATGTTAGCTCGTGAATAGACAGCTGAGTGTGTCTAAATGAATAATCTGTGGATCACATAACAAACCATATCTATAATCTGTGTCACAAAGTACCAAACCCCAAACCAAACACTTCGAAATTGTATTTACTATTGTCTCATGGTTTAATTAGTGTAACTACGCCTCGCCTGTTTTCTTGAATCATGCAATGTCTATACGTAGGTAGGTACCTACCAGCGATCAGCCAAGCCAACGCAAATAAAATTGTCTTTCGTTGTTTGTTGGGATATTATCGCTCCTTTTCTCAACTTCAGTTTTCACTAATATTCTGTGTGATTGATTTATTTTCAGATTTTCTGAGATGTTCATTGATGCCTCCAAGATCATAGATTTCCTAGAAAGTGAACTGCATCACACACTGCATAACACCCCTCGAAATTTCTCCACAGAACGCACTTGCACTCTATCTCTAGGTGTGGCATCATATTATGTTGCTGAAGGAGAAGAATAAGTACCTACTATCCGAAGAAAGAAGACATGACTGTCACGACATACAGTAAAATTACGACTGCAAGCACTCTTAGATCTTATGGCTAAAAGACTTATGGAATCATTTAATCATACTTTTAATGCAGGTGCGTGACTTGTGTTGTGTTGCATAGTAAGTGGGGGTGGGTTTATTAGCAACAAACCACTTTAAGGTGAGAAGTATTTATGGCAAGGCTTGTGCCTCTCATCAACTCACTGAAAGTTTGAGTGGAAACAGTATGGCAAAATGACAAGACTTTGTCTACTGCTTGCTGTCGTCCGGTTTCTTATAAGTTTATGAATGAGACAAATGCAAACATAAAAACGGAATTGGCTGCATTTGAGTCAGAGATCACTGAACGAACTCCAACTGATTGCGGAAATGCCATGGCCACACACAGCCTAATGCCAACCATATATGGAAAAATGCACTCGTTCAAGGACTTCAGCTGCTGTATGTGATCTGTGCAAATCTCGTCTGACTGGAATGAATAATTTTGAAACAGTAAGAGCTAAGGCAGTGCAAGAAGACTTATGAAAACACAGAAGATTTATATAATCATAGCAAGCAAAAGGTGAAGAAATGAAGTGAAAGACAGAAGTCATTCAAGAAGCTTTTCGAATAGAAACCTGCATACTATTAGACATAGTCAAACAGGGCAGTGGTAACACCAATACCGGGAATGTTGCAAGACAGTATTTTGCAGATCCAGAAACAACTGCCCATATTACTGAATCAGATGAGAACTTAATATAAAGACTTGCTGTAATATTGCAATGCATTTCATCAGGCAAACAGATAAACATATCTAAATTCAAAGTGTACTATAGTAAGTGTGACAGCTAATAAATAAATTATTAATTCATGGACCCCAGATAGTTGATCCTTCATTCAAAGAACTATGAGTTGTTAATTTTTATTAACAACTCTTTCATTAACTACTTCATTGATGTATCTTCATTAACTGAAGTAGACTGATAGTAGTGATGTATTGTAAAAATAACCACCACATCATTAATTATAATATGACCTGCACCACTGCCTGTACCAGGGCTTGAAATACCGGTAAAATGGTGGTAACGATACCCCCGAAAAACAAAGGTAACGTTATGCGTACTTATAACGTTAATAAATTGCCGTTATAACAGTAAATCTAAGTAACGTTAAACAATTTTATCAATAAATTTAACTTTAGCTGTTAACGTGATTTGGCAGTCTGTATTTTTTTCTGCTTACGCGTCTGAACAAGCGGAGACGACAGGTGCGAATTGTGTGCTGTTTATTTGTAGATTTTTATACATTAGGTATTCTTTAACCCCCGAACAAAGATACAGGTGTTATAAGTTTAGGGTGTGTATAAATGTGTGTGTCTTTGTGTGCGTGTGTGTAGGGTGTGTGTGTGTCTGTCTGTCTGTCTGTGGCATCCTAGCTCCCAAACGAATGGACCAACTTAGCTATGTTTTTTTATGTTTAAACATAGCTAAGTTGGGGGGGGGTTAAGGTGTGCGAACTAATGAACCGATTTTGATAAGTTTTGATGTTTAAAAACTGATGTGATCGAGATGGTTTTTAGCTATATGGGGGGGGGAGGGGAGTAGAGAAAAGGGGGATGAGAATTGTACCTTTCAAATGAATAGACCAATTTAGCTGCAGTTTTTTTATGTTTCAAAGCTGAGATAAACGAGAGTGTTCTTAGCTATAATGGGGTGGGGGGGGGGTTAAGGATCGTAGCTTCCAAATGAATGGATCGATATTGATGTTTTTTTTATGTTTGAAAACTGATGTGATTGAGATGGTCCTTAGCTATACGGGGGTGGGGGGCGAGGAGTTGAGAAAAGAGGGGGGGTAAATATCGTACTTTCCAAACGAATGGACTAATTTAGCTGCGGTTTTTTATGTTTTTATAGCAGAGGTAAACGAGATGGTTCTTAGCTATAATTTGGGTGGAATGGAAGTAAGCTCCCAAACAGATTGTAGGTTTTTTGTTTGAAAACTAATGTGATAGAGATGCTTCTTAACTATAATGGGGGGTGGGGAATCAGGGGTTATATACTTTTTTTTTCTGTTTTTTTGTAATTTGGTTTATGAATCTAATGTTAGAGACAGAAAACGACATGGAGTCCGGTCATTCCGACTTATCACAATCGATTTTGGCACCAAAACGTAAAATATTAAGAAAAGCAGAAAATGCTATGGATTCCAAGACTTCCCAATCAATTAAACCAATTAATCAATTGGCACCAAAACTTAAATTGAAATAATGAAGACGTCATCTTCATTATTTCAAGGCACAGGTAAGTTATTAATTTTTTTGATTTGCAAAGGTACCTTATATAAGTACCTACCTACTAAGAAATATAGAAGCATTCAAAGTATCAATATTATCTACTTTAACATACCTACCAGTATCATACCTACCTCACTAACCTACTTCATCATCATCATCATCATCATGTCAGCCTTTCTTTAGAAGTCCACTGTTGAACATAGGCCTTCCCCAAAGAGCGCCATGACGATCTTGTGCCACCTCCATTGACCAACTTCGTATCTACTTACTGTTTTGAAAATGGGCGCTGTGCATTCTAACGTCAGTAGATATTGTAGTTAAAATACCTATGTATTTCAATGTGATGGGTAGTTTTTTTTTGTTAAGTCTTTACTACATGCATAGCATTGTAACATGTTAAATCATGACTCCAAGTTAGATTTTTGTTGTAGATCCCGATTAAATAGAATGTATTGGGTACAACGCCATCTGACGAGGAGCAGCGTCTTTTCTATTAGATCAAGTTGTGTTTTCTCCGTATCTGAAAGCCAGACGCCAAGTTTGTAAAAAAACGCCGAACTCCAACACGCGCGCGCCACTTTCTTCGTTGAAGGAATAATGAAAGCTTTTCTTGTTGAAGACAGATTGATAATTTCGCCTATCTAAGAATCAAGAAATAATGGTTGAATTTGCCTCTGCGAGTGAAAGGGAAAAGTTTTCATCTACTGTCTCAAAATATATAAAATGGTTAATCCACGCAGCGACAGCTAGCGACAAGAGGCGTGAACTAGAAGGAAGGTGTAAACAATGCGGAGGCCTCTGTCGGGAGGTAGCGCGGCTTTTGTAGTGTTGCTATTATAAATTGGCGTTCCAGGAATATTTCGGGCTCTGGATAGCTTTGGACTAGGAGCGGGTTGTTTAAAAATCCGGAATAGGTCGCATCTTTAAGTTGGCTAACAAATCGGAAATTCAGAGGGCAGCGATTCATATGTCGAAAATAATTTACATCTACAAATCGCTTGCGATGGTCACACCATGGAATGTTTTGACGTAATGTCTAAATCACATCAAAGTTCCAGAGAGATACTTTTTTTTGTATGAACTTTTTTGAAGTAAACAACGGAACCTGATTGGAATGTACCAGAGCTGGCTGTAGGACAGTGACCTGTATAGCTAGGCCGACAAGGTCTGCTTTACGGTGCAAGTGGCAGAGTTGTTTCTAGATTTTTGTAGATAAGCGGAAGTTCGATTTCGGAGTAGAATGCTACTTGACGTGCAAACCAAAGTTCGTATATATACAAGAGAGAAGCCTGTGGTTTTTTTTTGAACTCAGACGTGATCTCATTTAGTTTACATAGTTGGCACGTGATTGAGATCGGCGCAGGCAGCAGAAGAACACGCAGTTCTCTTGTGTGGACAAAACGACCGAGGCACGCAGTCCAGAACGAAGCTGCTCTGTTACAGGCGAAATAAGTATACGAGTGCAAAAGCCAGGTTAAAATCGTGCATCTACGGACGGCTGTTGTCGTCACCACTGCGAGCTGCTGTGCGCGATCACCCGGGAACCACCGTTCGTGAAAGAAGCCGGTCTACGAGGGACTCCAGAAGGTCTCCAACGCACCACCTGTCCAGTAGAAGACACCAGGCACCGATCGTGGGAGACACTGAAACCGTTCGAGAGCAGCGGAAGGCACCGTTCGTGGAGAAGCAGTAGGAGCTGATCGAGTGGAGTAAGGAGGCGTTCCGCAGCGGCACGCGAGACGACGGTACGGCGTCCCATGAAGCTTCCAGGTTGGTCCACTCCAAATTATTTTGAGTCAGCGAGCTACGGCAGTGAGGGAAGCCTTCGCCTGCTTACGTGTTAATATACTGTTGAAAGATAATTTCTGTTTTAGAGTCTAATATCTCTCTGGGAAACACAATCTTACACACACACACACTCTGTTTGCACAAGTTCTCTTTTAATTTAGAACATTCTAAGGCAAAGACAAGACTATTCCGTTGCGTTGTGACAATACATTATGAACTGCTGAGTACCGTCTCACTAAGTTATTAGTAGCCTAGGATATTGCAGTTCTATTGTAAATTCATATCATACAGGCCGAAGTTATGTACTATAATTTATATGTTTGAGGAAATTGTAATCACATTTGAGAATTTTGAGTTTTGAGTATTAAGTTAGTAGTATTTCCTATTATAAGATCTTGCAAATTATCTTGATGCAGAACAAACTAAATTAAGTGTAAAATATTTCTTTTTGAATTCCTCAGTAAAGGGGAGAGTACCAAACTTTGATAACTCATGTGTGTTTTTTCTATTTTTGTAATAAAGCCCTTTGTTATTGAATTTACCATCTTGTTTTAATTCCTCGCCTTTACCTGAGAAGGAGGTCCGTTTCCTTAGCCGGGCAAACGGTCCTTTTCAGCATGACCTTGAACTTGAACGACCCGAAATTGCACGACCTAATAATACGAAATATAAGAAGCCATTGGGCATTTTCCCACTCACCGGCACGGTGCCGGCGCCGTAAGTGGAAAACATGCCATATATTTCATACATTTTTGCTTCCCCGGCTGCCGGGCCGGTGCTGTGCAGGCGAGTAGAAAAACGCCCATTGGATTTGTAATAAAATGCTGTGTAATCATGAGTCGTGTAACCTCTCCATGGGAAGCGCAGTCATTCTGGCTGGCGACTTCAATAGCAAAAACATCATAATGGGGGTTCCGCAAAACCACCTCCAACGGTACTAAAATTTTCGACCTTAGCAAAATTCTTGTTTTCGATGTAATTCTACCCTTAGAGGCGACTCACTACCCCCGTTGTCCCAACCACAAACCTGAAATACTAGACATTCCGCTCCTAAAGAAAATAAAACTTAGTTTCCGCTCAATCGAAGTGTTCAAAGAGTTAGATTCCGACCACCGTCCTGTTATTATGCGCCTAGGCCCCGACCCGACAGACTCATCCTCCCTTCCACCGACCAAGACGGTAGTGGACTGGAAGGGTTTGGAGGAAACCCTAAAAACTATCAGTTCACCCGATCTCGATCGTATCCCCGACGACATAATATTATGTTCTTAGTTTCTCTCTCGATCGATGCCTTCACCAGTCACCTCAACACCGTCATCGGTGAAGCCCTCTAAACAGATCCCAGCGGAGGATTTTCGGCGCTGGGCTCTGCCTGAAGACTGAGGAGGTTGGTGACAGCAAGGAACGCAGCTATTAGAGCTTATGATCAAAGCTGAACGCAAAGTCACCTTGAGCTACTATCACCGTACGGTCAGAACGCGCATAATCGAGCTGCGCAAACAACGGAGACTTAATATCCGAAATCTCGCCAACCTACCAGGCCTACTGGGGGTTGGTGAGATGGCTTAAATCCTATACCATTACTGTAATTCCCCCTTTCAATAGAATCGATCTCCCGCCAGCATTCGAAGACGAGGAGAAGGCCGAATGCTTGACGGAGAGCCTCTAAGCCCAGTGCACCCCCACCAACGATCACGTTGATCCTGTCCACATCGCCACGGTGGACCGCGAACTAGAATGTAGGAACACGCTACCCCTGACTGACCCTCTTCTCGAGCCCGTAAAAGCCGCAGAAGGTTGAGTCGATCATCAAGGCACTCAAAGTGTGAAAGGCCCCTGACGCTGAGGGCTTCAGCAACAGGGTTCTCAAGCACCTTACTATCCCGCTAGTTTATCTCTTAGTTAGAATCTTCAATGCAGCTATGAGCAATTTCTCCTTTCCCGTCGTCTGGAGGAGTGTCTACGTCATCGGCATTCACAAACCAGGAAAAAGAGCATCTGAGTCCTCTAGCTATCATCCCCCCCATCAGTCTCTTCAGGTCTCTGGAAGATCTACGAGTGACTTCTTTTGAATAGACTCTGGTCCATCGTGAAATCCAAAAGGCTGATTCCTGATAAGCAGTTCGGCTTTAGAGCAAGACACTCTTGCCCTCAGCAATTGCACAGCATAACGGAGCACATTCTTGCGGGTTTCATAGGAAGCAACTCCCCCAAACCACGATAGCCGTCTTCCTAGACGTAGCGAAGGCTTTTGATGAGGTGTGGTATGCCAGGCTGATTTACAAGCTGTACCAGCTCGCAGTGCCCGATTGTCTTGTGCTCCTAGTACAAGACTACCTCAGGAGCCGGAGCTTCCGCTAATGAATCGAGGGCAACCGATCCACCCCCTTCCCATCAGAGCCGGAGTCCCTCAGGGCTCCACGCTGTCTCCACTTCTATTCTCGCTTTACACAAGCGACTTCCCACGCACACCAAAGTTGAGATCACTCTCTTTGCGGATAACACCGCATTAAATTCCACCGGATGGAAACCAAACTAACTTCAAATAAGCACCCAACGAGCGCTCAGAGCGCTCGAGGGATGGTTCTGACAGTGGTGAATTATGATGAATCCCGAGAAGAACGTAGAAATACGTTTCACTCACGGGGTTCACCGCTATTTTCTACCCGACAACTTCACGATTAACGACCGACCCATACCGTGGGAAAGGTTAACTAAATACTTAGGAGTCACCCTTGACTATCGACTCTTCGAGCATATCAGTACCGTCCACAAATGGGCGGCCTTCTTCCAAGCCCGCCTCGCGTTACTCCTAGGCAGTAGTAAAATGTCCCATAGAAATAAGATGACATTTTCAACACCTGCGTCCGACCGATAATGACATACTCGTTTGTAGTATTCGCTCACGCCTCCCGCCTCTCCCTAGAGGAATTTAAGATTTTACAAAATAGATTGATACACAATGTATTAGATGCCCTCTGGTATCAGAGGAACATCGATCTGCATTGTGATCTCGAGCTTCCCTCGATCCTTCAATACATGAAGGATGCTTCTCGCTGTTACTTAGACGCGGCACCCCATCACCCCAACCCTCTTGTAGTCCAGGCATCTGACTAATCTACAGCCGCGACAGACGCTCAGCCCCTTCGTAGATGCCCTAGAGACACCTGCCTTGAGCGAACCGGACGATGAAATCGCTGCCGCAGAGCAGGCATCGATAGATTCATCCATCCCTTCGTCACCATCTGTCAACACACTTAGACACAGACACCCAAAGATTATTATCCCGTAATTAATTCGATTTTAGTCGCCTTCGAGTTTCTTGCCGATTCTTCTCGAAGGTGTATTCCGAATCGGTGGTCAGTTATCCAAATAATTCAAAGGGCTCCAGACACTTCTTAAGGGCCCCCTCGATCGCTACTAAAACTAGCGATCCAGGTGTGTTTAATCAGACCCCCGTTATCAATGGCAACTGTCTAAGCCGAGGTCGGTACCCCCTGGGTGCCCTTGAGCAAGTCGTCAAAACTTTAAAATTGGCGTGCGCCTTTTGCGTCACGCGGCCGAACACTTTCGTGCCCGCCCCACCGGTGATACTGTAGAGGTCAGTTATAGACCAATAGCATGTAGAGATTTGCAATTTGGAGGAAATATTTCTTTAAATTTCGAACGAGGCTGGCAATGTTTGCACATGAGCAAAGCCTCGGCATGCAGCTAGTTTTAGCATAAATACAGACTGGGTATGGATAGAGAAACAGAAAATTAAACAAATTTTATTAAATAGCATGTTTATTTTATTGTAAAAACCTTTCTAAAAAAAATATAACGGGCAAGTGTCTTTATTAAATAAGGACTATACATAAAACATTCTAAAAACTTACAAGCCATTACTGGCTCACTGGTAGCCCACTAATTACAATGTAATTATATAGTAATTCACAACAACAAAGTAAATATTTCCAACACACCATTTTATTCAAATGGTATAAAAAAAGTGCAGTAACTAGGTATATACCTACATATTATAATACAAATATAACAAGTAGATTTGACAAGCAGCATCCTTTTGCATTTTATGGACATGCTATGAATCTCTTCCCGCTGCAATCCGACTTGAAATGATTCTGTTTACTGTGATAGACAGGTACTGAACTGAATCTGAAATAAAGATATAGCTATGATCATTTGTCATTATCTACATAACAAGTACTACATTGTCAATATTGTAATATGCAGTATTACTTTTGTAGAGTTAGATCAAATTTGTAAACAATTCAAAAGAGAGGTTAATTTGTTGTACCTACAGCTACATCAGGCTTTGTGATAGTTGGAAATGTTCATACTACACAGGTGCAAGCTGCAGCCCATCTCCTGAACCCCGGCTGGTGCTCAAAGCACACGTGGGGTGAGAAGGGATGGAGCTATTATTACTCCGGGCCCACAAGGCACCTTACTTTAACAGTTTCTTAAGGTGGTGTCTAACTGTGTAGCTAGAGTATTATATAGTCAATTAATTACCTATGTGACTAAATATAGACAGATAGATAACTCTTTATTGTACACCAAAAATATACAAGTCCCGCTTGGGGGGGTGTGTATTATGCATTTCTCCCTGCCAGCCTTTACCCAAGCCAGTCAATAATAATTATTAGGTATGTACCTACCTAGTTAATAAATATTATACAAAATATAGGTACCTACCTGCGGGACTACCGAAAGCTTGAGTTCTGTTGATGAATGTTTTCTTCTATTGGGGAATGTTTTACAGAAGTCAACATTGGTTATGCAGCAGTATCTTATCTGTATATCGCCTTCTTAGTTTGGGCTGTGAAGTAAAATGACACAAAACATAACCGATTATGTATGCATTGAAATGAGGTAAAAATCCATTAAAATATGTATGTTGTTGATGAGCATTTGTGAAAATGCATATACCTAGTATATATGTCTATGTACCTAGTAGGTAAATTAAACTAGACTCGAATAGGTGCTTAGATAATATTCATTAGTCCACCAAAATTCCTGTAGCCAAGCCAAAGACTGTTAGAACTTGCGATATATTTGTTCAAAGTTTCGATCTAACTTGATGACCAATTGTAGGTCTATGCAAAGACCACTTTATCAGATGACATTCTGATATACAATATGGTACATAGGTACGTATTTGTTGCTAAATCAAGGCATATTTGTCAATTTTATATCCGAAAACGAACATAACCTCGACATACATTACATCTCACAAAGCAATTCCACTTTTAGTTTATCCACGTTTCGCACAAACTCACACAAATCTTGTGACTATAACCTACCTATTTAATATTTATTTTTTTCCATTTGATTTTCATATCAATAATGAATGCTAAACTAAACAACAAACACATACTTTAATATGGTCCAGAATAAATAATAACTTGAAAACCAACGTTTCGTTCTACGCAACGTCAGGCTATAATATACTTGAATATTATTTTTTGAAGAATATCCATTTATTAAACAGCATAACTAATAAAAATTAGATTATAATAAACAAATAAAACACTACACGTGTTTATATGGCTAAATTAACATTTTACAACCATTAGTTCAAAAAAGCACTAAAAAGTGCTCAAAGCTGTTCTTCTTAAAATGGAACGCAAGAGCATATGTTTTTTGTTTTAGGTAGTCTGTGGAAAGAACGAAATGGCCTTCACTTTTTCACGATTACCACCGAAAATATTAGACAATTCCCCTGGACGGCGAACTGGAACCGCCAATGGTGATGGTAATGGATTTGATTGCCATTACCACCAGAGTTAGACAATAAGGCTGCTGGTTACCGTAACTATAAAAAACGATTATAGGCAGAGCAGCCTCATTATTAAGTGAACGTAGCGATATTAAAAAACATGGATACAATTGAAAAATCATTTTACTCAACATTTTGGTGACCCAAGGTCAGAACAATGTATTGCTATTGAACTTGAAAGTCTTAAAATTAAAAATGACGAATCCTACATCGATTTCTGCCATCGTATTCAAAATTCGAGAAGTTCTTTGATTGCAAAAGTGAATTTAATTGAAGACTCGGGAGTTAGAGTAGCCAAGGCTATAATTTATAATGGCACTGCATTAAATGTTATTGTTGTCGGATGTTCAGATAAATTGTGTTATTTATGTACAATTTATCTGAAGATTTACTTCGATTTGTGCGTCTGAAAAGTTGCGTTACTTTAGAACAAGCTCTAAGTGTTGTGATGGAAGAGGTGAATTTCCAAACACAATATCAAATGAAAAATAAAAAATAATTACTCAAAAACCATTTGAGAATAAACCAGCATTTAATCCTCAACAAAATCAATTTAAATTTGGCATCCCACAAAGGCCAACATTTAATAATAATCCTCCAAATAAATTTATACAACCTCAAGGTTACAAGCCTTTTCTAAATAGGCCAAATAATCATTTTGTGCCACAAAATAGTTTTAAATTTGGTAATGCGAATAAACCGCAAGTAAATAATTACAAAGCTTCAGGGTTTTTCAAACGACAACCCTATCATAAATTTAATTTTGGTATTCCTCAAAATAAAACAACTGATTTGAATGATAAAGATGTGACAATGAGAACGGCACCACAAAAGCCAAACCATCTTCACGTAATAAACGAAGATAATAAAAATAAAATGACTATTCCAAATAAGGTTTTTTTTTATATGAGGGCCTCAAAAGAGCATCCTCCGATATAGAAACTATAAATTTAAATTGTAACTCTTATTTAAAATTACCAAGTATAAATTTTAAAAATCTGAATTCCAAATTTTTAATTGACACAGGGAGTAATCGTTCTTTTATTAATCCAGAATTAGCAGAAAAATATTTTAAAGATTTCAAATATCAAGAAACATTTCAAGTCGTAAGTACACATGGTACAAGTACTCATCATGAAGTAATTTTTATACCATTACCTGATGAATTAAGCACCTATTTAGTAATTTTTATACCATTACCTGATGAATTATTACCTGATGAATGCACATTAAGAGTGGTATATGTCGAAGATGAAAACGAACAACGTGAAATAATTTTAAAATATCATGAAGGAAAAACAAGTCATAGAGGTATAAAAGAAACACTGGCACATTTAAAAAGAACATATTATTGGAATAATATGGATCAAACAGTTGCAAGCGTTATAAATTCTTGTCAATTATGTAAACGTATGAAATATGATCGTAAACCAATTAAACCTGAATTGCAATTAACGCAAACCCAAATAAAACCCTTTCAAGAAATATTTATAGATACTTTTACTATTGAAAATAAATCATTTTTGACCATAATTGATGCATTCAGCAAGTTAGGTCAAGCAATTGAAATAAATACAAAGTCTACCCCTGAAATAATAAGAGCATTAATAAAATATTTTTCATATTATGGAATACCAAGTAAAATTAGTTCAGACCCAGGTTCTGAATTTAATAATACTTTAATGAAATAAATGTTATCTTTTTATAAAATAGATTTACATAATATAGGAACGCCACATAATCCAAATTCAATGGGATTAATTGAAAGGTTTTATTCAACAATTATAGAAATTTATAGACTTGCTAAATATGAGCAAAAATCTACTGATGCCGCATCTATAATGACATATGCAGTATTGTCATATAATCAAACGATACATTCGACAACAAATCTAACACCATTTGAAGTAGTATTTGGACATACGGATTCAAGTAGTATGTTTGCTGTAAACTTTGATAAATATTTTACTCAGAAATTAGTTAAAGAGCACGCACAAAGAACAAAATATCTTTACAAATATCTAACGGAAAAGTTAGTTGAAAAGAAAGAAAGAATTAAAGAAAAACGAGGCGGAGAAAATAAATTTAATATAAAAGTAGGCGATAAAGTTTTTATAAAAGGAGTTAATACTAGGCGAAGTAAAGATAGTCCTAGATATCAAAAAGCACAAGTGACAGGAGAAATAATACGTAATACTGTCCCTGTAAAAATAAATGGTCGTAAAACTAAGGTTCCAATAAAAGATATTAAACGTCCACAGATTCGTCATCCTGACACTGATGACCCAAGGACTAGCTATTCAGCTACAAAGGATTGAAAATAATCCTGGAATATTAAAAAAGGAAATGCAATTTTGGAATATGATAAATGAAGTTAATTAAGGTATTAGACTTAAGTTTAATTAAAGATGATTTATATTTAAACATAAATAAGTTGAAAGATTTAAACATATATTTAAAAGATAAAGTTAATTATACGATTAATTTTAATGATGATAAAATACAAACTGAATTTATTAAAAACTTAACTTTAGAAAGGTATGAGCAATTACTCCCAACTTTACGTGTTAAAAGAGGACTTATAAATCCTTTAGGATCAATAATTAAATTGATAACTGGAAATATGGATAATGATGACGCAATCAAATATGATGAATTAATTAATCAAATTAAAACTAAGCAAGATGCTATTTCAAAGAAAGTTACTTTGGTTGCAGAAATGGTTGATGGTTTTGTAAATTTTGCTAATACTTCTTATTATAATTTTATACAACTTGAGAATAATTTAATTGATATAGAGAAAGCATTGAATAGAAGTAAAATAAATGATTTTGAAAATAAAGTATCTCATGCTTATAGTTTGTTAACTCATAATTTTCAAATAATTCTTTCTAAGTTAGATGAGATTGATACAGCAATCGCATTAAGTAAAAATAAGATATTACATAGATCAATAATTGATACTAATGAATTATTTGAATTGTTAAAAAATATTGAGAGAACAGATAAGTTAATTTTCCCTGTTAATTATGAAAATTTAGTAAACATAGAGCAAAATATAGAGATAACAGCTTATATTAAGGGTAGGCAAATTACATATGTACTGGCAATTCCAATTGTACGCAAAAACACTTACAAATATTACCAGTTATTCCCCTTACCTATCCTTGATACTTTTAATAATATTACATCCTTGATACTTCCTAAATATCCTTTTATCCTCGTGAAGGATTTGAACTCTATTACATTGCTCTCCAAGCCATGCGACGAGATTGATGAGAAATTATTTCTTTGTAAAGAAAGTTATTCAGTCGTATTGGAACAAGGTAAATGTATAACTGATTTAGTGAAATTTACGTTGAATATTACGTCGTGTTCTCCAATTTTAATCGAAACTTCAGAGATAACAGTTCAACAAATTGAAATGAACATATGGATAATTTTTGCAAGTTACCAAACGTACTTGACATAAACCTGTGAAAATGAGATTACTCGAGAGAAAATCCTTGGTACTTATATTTTAACCTTGGACGATAATTGTAAAATACAAGTTGAAGATATTACTATACGGAAGAAATTGTTCAGAGGAATGAACTTACATATTCCTAAACTACCATTGATAAATTTACCAAGTGTTCCAGTTACAAATAATTTCAAAAGGAAACCTGTTAACTTAGATGGAGTAAACATGGAAAATCTACAAATGCTGAATTATATTTTGAAGAAAAGTGAAAACAGTGAATATAGTGAAATAAGTGAAATGGTCAATAAAGTGCAAATAAAAAGTGTTAGTTAATGGACATTAATACTTTATATTATAATGATTTTTACTATTGTATGTTTTATTATAAAATATAAAAATAAGATTTTAAAATTATGTAAAATTGAAAATAATCTGACTTCAAGAAATGAACTTTCAGATAATTTTCAATCTCAGGGTGGAGAAGTTACATGTACCACAAACCCACCGTTGTTTACCGAAGTCCAATTGCGACATATTTAATCATACAAGTAGGTACTTCCTTAGATTGTGAAAGTACCAATTAAGCACTTTTTGTACTTATGTTGTTTTTCTATGAATAATGCGCAGTAGAGGTACTCTACATGTTGATTTGATTTAATTGCGCATAGCTGAATAAGCATTTATGTACTTAGATGTTTTTCTCGCTAAATTATGAGAAATGTAACTACTTAGTTGTTATTGCAAATGAAGAATGTACTAGAAATCGCCTACGCATTTATAAAAGTTATATAAGGAAGTTACTAAGCACAAATTATTATTTTTTTATCTTCGCTTGAATTGTACGGTCAAAAGTAAGACCAATAAAATTAACTTCAAATTTAATTTGTTGTTTATTTTATTAAAATCTCGGCTCCGTCCAATTTATCTACCTAAACTAAAGTATGTGTTTGTTTGTTGTTTACTTTAGCATTCAATAATTAAATGAAAATCAAATGGAAAAAATTAATATTAAATAGGTAGGTTATAGTCACAAGATTTGTGTGAGTTTGTGCGAAACGTAGATAAACTAAAAGTGGAATTGCTTTGTGAGATGTAATGTATGTCGAGGTTATGTTCGTTTTCGGATATAAAATTGACAAATATGCCTTGATTTAGCAACAAATACGTACCTTTGTACCATATTGTATTTCAGAATGTCATCTGATAAAGTGGTCTTTGCATAGACCTACAATTGGTCATCGAGTTAGATCGAAATTTTGAACAAATATATCGCAAGTTCTAACAGTCTTTGGCTTGGCTATACAGGTATTTTGGTGGACTAATGAATATTATCTAAGCACCTATTCGAGTCTAGTTTAATTTACCTACTAGGTACATAGACATATATACTAGGTATATGCATTTTCACAAATGCTCATCAACAACATACATATTTTAATGAATTTTTACCTCATTTCAATGCATACATAATCGGTTATGTTTTGTGTCAACAAAACATAACCGATTATGTTTGCTTTGAGCACCAGCCGGGGTTCGGGAGATGGGCTGCAGCTTGCACCTGTGTCAGTATGAATATTTCCAGCTATCACAAAGCCTGATGTAGCTGTAGGTAGACATACAACAAATTAACCTCTCTTTTGAATTGTTTACAAATTTGATCTAACTCTACAAAAGTAATACTGCATATAACAATATTGACTATGTAGTTATATGTACCACAAACCCACCGTTGTTTACCGAAGTCCAATTGCGACATATTTAATCATACAAGTAGGTACTAACTTAGATTGTGAAAGTACCAATTAAGCACTTTTTGTACTTATGTTGTTTTTCTATGAATAATGCGCAGTAGAGGTACTCTACATGTTGATTTGATTTAATTGCGCATAGCTGAATAAGCATTTATGTACTTAGATGTTTTTCTCGTTAAAGTATGAGAATTGTAACTACTTAGTTGTTTATTACAATGAAGAATGTACTAGAAATCGCCTACGCATTTATAAAAGTTATATAAGGAAGTTACTAAGTACAAAATGTCATTATTTTATCTTCGCTTGAATTGTACGGTCAAAAGTAAGACCAATAAAATTAACTTCAAATTTAATTTGTTGTTTATTTTATTAAAATCTCGGCTCCGTCCAATTTGTCTGGCGCAGCCGGTTGTATTTTTTTTTAAAGTCGTGGAAATTTAATTTGTCCGGCGCTTACTTCAAAAATTGTGAAATATTATTTGTCTGGCGCAACCTACATATTTGGTGCAGCTGTCCTGAATAACTTCAGAGTGTTCCTGACAAATCCACGGAAAAAATACTCGAACCAAACAAATACGACTGTATTGGAAAAAGGAGTTGAGAAACAATTCAGCGAGTGGAATAATCACCGAGGCATGGGATCGAGCGGTTTTAAGTGAGTCAAAAATCATTCACTTTCCGTATTCTTGCCCTGCTATTCGACCCTTAGTGTTTTTGGACAAACATTGCCAATACACTTGTTATTTTTGATTTATTGTATGCGAATTTATGATTTTTATGTGAATTTTTGACGTTTTTTGTGTTTTTATTGATTTTTATGTGAATTTATGTGTTTTTATTGATTATTATGTGAATGTTTTGATATTTTATGCGTTTTTATTTGAATTTTATGTGAATTTATTGATTTTTATGCGTCATAATTGATTTTTATGTGAATTTATTGATTTTAATGTGTCTTTATTACTATTTTTTTTGTGCTTTTATTGAACTTTTATGTGCCTTTATTTAATTATATTTTGAATTTTTGTGTGTTATACGTGTTATATTGTACAAAAGTATACTCAATGTTAATATTTTGAATTGAATTTAAATAATAATTTAAAATGGAACCTATGAGGATTATAACGAATGAAATTGTGAAATTGATTCCTAAATTTGATGGGAATGAAAAATTATTAAATTTATTTATTTCAAAATGTGAATATGTGCGTAGTGGAACCGAAATTACTGCAGCACAAGAGTAATATTTATTTCATGTTATTTCAAGTAGACTTATAGGCAGAGCAGCCTCACTATTAAATGAAAGGAGCGACATGGCTACAATTGAAAATCTTTTTATTCAAGTTAATAATATAATAGAAAATGGAAACAGATTGTGAATTAGATGATATATTATCTGAAAATCTAATGAAACTTAGATTAAATCGTATGCATCAAGAACAAAGAAATGCATATTTTTTTTTAATTGATGCAATCAAGTTGAGTTAATTATTGATATTAAAACTAAGATGCTATTTCACTAATACTTCTAATTATAACTTTATAAAATATGAGATAAATTTAATTGATATAACAAATTGTCATTATTTTATCTTCGCTTGAATTGTACGGTCAAAAGTAAGACCAATAAAATTAACTTCAAATTTAATTTGTTGTTTATTTTATTAAAATCTCGGCTCCGTCCAATTTGTCTATGTAGTAATTGTTATGTAGATAATGACAAATGATCATAGCTATATCATTATTTTCAGATTCAGTTCAGTATCTGTCTATCACAGTAAACAGGATCATTTCAAGTCGGATTGCAGCGGGAAGAGATTCATAGCATGTCCATAAAATGCAAAAGGATGCTGCTTCTCAAATCTACTTGTTATATTTGTATTATAATATGTAGGTATATACCTAGTTACTGCACTTTTTTATACCATTTGAATAAAATGGTGTGTTGGAAATATTTACTTTGTTGTTGTGAATTACTATATAATTACATTGTAATTAGTGGGCTACCAGTGAGCCAATAATGGCTTGTAAGTATTTAGAATGTTTTATGTATAGTCCTTATTTAATAAAGACACTTGCCCGTTTTTTTTTTAGAAAGGTTTTTACAATAAAATAAACATGCTATTTAATAAAATTTGTTTAATTTTCTGTTTCTCTATCCATACTCAGTCTGTATTTATGCTAAAACTAGGCTGTGTGTTGTCTGTGAATCAGTTGGTAGGTATGTTGCTTGTGATATACTATTTCATAGGTATCAATGTATGTTTCTACTTACATAATAATTTGTAGTTAAAAAGTAACAACAAAACATAGATAGATAGATAACTTTTTATTGTATATACTTAGAAGTAAATCGTACATTGTACATAATATAATATAGAAGTAGCGGTAAGACAATCGGCAGTCTTATAGCTTACAGCAATCTCTAAACCAGAGTAAATTCCAGTAGTATTCATGTCACTCAATCTGCAACAAATAAGAAAAAATTATAAAACTTTGTATGTATTGTAAATATGGGTACTAGATAATAGATACGAGTACACATACAAAGATATGAATATTACATTCATATTTAGGTTCACATTCTGTTTTAGGTACCCAGAACACAGGAAAATTGGAAGATGTTGGCACGACAATTTGGAAATAGATGGAACTTTGATCATTGCATTGGAGCTGTAGATGGGAAGCATGTCACTTTAGAAAAACCTGAGCATTCCGGTTCCTACTATTATAACTACAAAGGAACATACAGCATAGTACTTATGGGTATAGCTAATGCAAATTATGAACTCATCATGGTTGATGTCGGTACAAATGGCAGAGTGTCAGATGGAGGAGTAATTAAAAATACAAAATTTTGGCAATACTTTGATAATAATCAGTTGCAAATTCCAGAGCCAGATGAATTGCCGAATACTAAGAAAATAATGCCCTATGTGTTTGTGGGCGATGAAGCTTTCCAATTACTTCCAAATTTCATGAAACCTTACAACAAACAAGTGTTAAATGATAACAGAAGGATATTCAACTATCGATTATCTCGTGCTCGACGAATTATTGAAAATGTATTTGGCATTCTCACGACTCGTTTTAAGATTTTCCAAAAGCCTATTAAATTATCTCCTACAAAAGCAAAAATTGTAGTTATGGCGTGTTGTCATCTACATAATTTACTTATGAAACAAAAGAATTACATTCGCCATGGAGAAGTAGACATAGAAGACTGTTTTACGGGGACTGTCATGCATGGTACTTGGAGAAATGAGCCAATGTTGTTAAGCATTGGGCGTACTCGAGCTGGAAATAGCGCTGCACTAGCAAAACAAGTAAGAGATGATTTTTGTGAATATTTTAACACAACGGGTGCTGTTCCATGGCAAAACAAATGTTTAGAGTAATTTTATAAGTTGAACATGTAAAAAATATCTCACAATAAACTGTATTACTAGTTTACCTGTGTTTCTGTTACTGTGCTAATTCCTGATTCTTCCTCCATTTGATCTTGCAGTCTAATTCTTTGTAATACCATAATGTCGGTACATACAGATCATCGGTACCAGAACCAGAAAGCATAGACTTTTTCACTTTGTTGTTTTCGCGCTTGAAACTTGTACGTAGTATATTAATATTTTTTTTCACTTCTTCCTCCGTAATGTTCCGGCGACAGATCTTCAGTAAATTTGTCATTTTTTTTACTGCTGCGCTTCTCTTGTTTTTGTCCATATAATCTTTCGATTTTATTTTCCATAACATCGGCATGTCACGATAAATAGATATGAAATGCAACGTAAATTCTTTGTCCGAAAGATACTCCACGCTGTTGTCGTCACTGGGCGTAGCGTCCTCCATGATGCCAAACCAACGACTGATATCATGTTTGATAAACACCGCCGTTCACGTTCAAACTTGTTTGTCAAACACGACATCAATCCAGATTTTCTGCAAACGCGACAAACACGTAGATTGTTTGACAAACGCTTCAAACAAAGCTGCAAACGATCAAATAATTTGACAAACACGTATATTTGTCAAACAAATTTGATCGTTTACAGGGCGCATAAGATCTGCAAAAGAGTGGAATGTCCTGCCCTCGTCATTTTCTGGCAAAATATAATGAATCCAGGTGTGTTCAAGTCAAGAGTGAATAGGTATCTACTAGGCAAGGGTGCTACACTTTCGACCACATCATCGCTTTCCATCAGGTGAGATCATGGGCAAACAATTGCATAAAACGTAATAAAAAAAAGGTGCATTAGATATGGGTTGAAAGTAGGCAGTTCCCTATGAAATTTTAACTGATTACCTATAAAGGTATCATTTTAGGTTTTGTACTTATTTTGTTTTAATTGTTAATATGACTTGGTATCTTTTGTCGATACTTTTAATACATTTTGACTGTTATTTTTGCAAATTCTTTCATAATGAATGGTCTAGGGTGTAAATAGGCCTGTGATTGTTCCTCAAAACCTTCTGAAGATGTTTTTCTTCTGCAGCTGGCTACAAACTCTCTCATCAAAAATATTCTCTAAATAAACATACATAGATATAAACCAATGTTACATCAATGCACCTTGCGAGATTCGAACTTGCAACCATTCAGGACTCTCAGTCAGGGCACTAGCCAATCCATCTCTTACGACCACCTGGGTGTTACTTGGGAAATATTTAGTTTCCACTGTCCACCTTGTTATCAAAACTTTTCTGATCTGAAGTGCATAGAGATAATAATTTATTGGTCTATTTTGTTGATATTTGTTGTTAAACATTGAACATCCATAGATATTATAATAGCCACATGGTCAGCACCAATATTAGGGGCTTGAGAGCCTGTCCATTAGTTTGGAGATGTTGTTTTTCTGCAGTTGGCTACAAATTCGCCCATCAAAATACCTATTCTTCATTTTATGTTTTTGTAGGTTAGGTACTTATAGTGCCTGTAATCGAATAAATTAGATATTTTAAACTGAAATAAGTGCTAGGAGAAGTAAATATCGAAATATTCTCTTTGTATCGAACTATATATATCACAAAAAACCAGTGAATTTTCTGTTTGACTTTCGCAAGTTTGGAAGTCGAATTTTCGGAGAATGAATGCCTGAAATTAATAAACCATAATTAATTATGATACCTAGATTACCCCTTTCCATTGAACTTACGCAAACAGTCAACTTTTAATTCAATAAAACTATAATTTCGTCACAAACTCAAAGCCAGTTGATACGAAAGGTTAGGACAGAGCAACCTTTTTCATTTGACATGTCTCGGTGGCGATGAAAATTTAGACAATACCAATATATGTCAAAATATGATGTTTCGTTCATTCATTTCTTTTAAATATGGCTGATAGTGGGGACTCGGTGAAGATCACCGAGGAGATCACCGGTGGATAGTTAGACAATTCGAATTGGGAGATTCATGTTCTTAATGGTGTAAATGAACGTCAGTTTCATTATCACCAGAGTTAGACAATAAGGCTGCGGGTAACAATAATTTGTCCTACCATTAAATAGGTATCTAAATGAAAGTAACGGTAATTAACGCTACTTTTAGTGGGATTTGGTAACGTTAACAAGCCCTGGCCTGTACCATTTATCTAGATAGAGTTGTTTACTGAAATGTCATGTGTTGATTGATAAAGTAGGATGGTCGCCTGTGTTTGGCTATTGTGACCATTATGCTAATTGAATATAATTTTGTATAATATTTTTGATTTGAATCATCTTTCCTCTCACTTTACTTAAATCTATGGGAGCTAGAGAGTAGTAATTCCTTTATGGGAGTGATTTTGTGAAAAGTGTTACAATGTGCTGCGTGCGCTTGGTCAACTGTTTACTGAAACAATTGACCAATTAGCTTGCACAGTGCTATCCTAAATGATAAAACAGCATTGAGCGATGATAAAGCAGAGCTTGAACAGCGATGATAAAACATTACTTTTTTGTTAGTTTCCAACTCTAGTGCAGGAGGGGTAAATGCGAATTACCCGTGCACCCACTAGTGGGTGAAGCCGGTGGGTGGACGGGTCACTGCCTATAAAAAACAGCTTGAACTGATTTTACACATCATATGCAACTACTGCGTTTGTCCTATTAAATTCAATCTCTTACTACTTACACCATTAGCAAAAGAGTTCCGTTTGGACCCTTCTGGTACGGAACCCAAAAATGAAGGAGAAATGTAACCCGTGCTAGGTTGTTGTGATTGTTATTTGTATATAATTTGTATTATTACATTTTCGTTTTTGTTCTACTAAACTGAACCTTTTATTACCATTACCCTACAAAAACAGCAACAGCTACAGGATTCCGTTTAGTTTGGACCATATGGGTAGGACTAAAATCATAATAATACTTATAATAAAAACAAGTCATAAGTTCAAAAACTAAAACCTGACTACAATTGGATAAAAAATAGCCTATGACACTCTTGCGATGAAGACGATTGATTGATACTTCGCTTGTCAAAATCTGACCAACTTTTTAGTTTGAATGCATAACCCTTCCTTTTTTTCGCCATAGTCGGGTAAAAAAAATATGCCTATGACACTACTTAGATCTAAAGACGAATCGATTGACTCCTCGCTTGTCAAAATCGGACTAAAACGGGCGACGCTATGGTGTAACTTCCACATACCCTCATAAATATACAGGATTTTCCAGGAAGTAGTGATAGGTGGAGGTCCCGGGGTAGAGCACTCCCAGGGGCACCCGAATAAGCCCCCATGTAATTTCCGCGACTTTTTATTGCTCGGAGTTACTCCAATTATAAATTTTTTGACCAAACCAACATAACAATTCAGTTGATTTTTTTGTATTACCAATATACAAACTACTCCACTAGTAACCCTTGTTTTACTTGCCTTGCTTCGCCGTAATACTGAATATTAAGAGGCGGTGTGGGCGGGAATATGTGCGTTTTTCAATCCGATGAGCAGAAGCCGAGCAATCGACAAAAACTTTTTGACGGCTGAAGGAATTTTGATCAAATTTTGGTATATTGGTATTTTAGGTCTTGGTACATGTAATGTTTAGTGCAATCCATGGGGTAGGTATTTAAAAAAAATACAATAGGGCGTTTTATATCTTTATAATAAAATCCATTTTTAAACAATTTCATATGGGTTTCCCGCTCAAACTTCGTCCCAAAGATCTCTACACAGCCACAGAATAAATAATAGTACAATCGTACAACGAAATAAATCATACGCAAAAACGTTAACTTTTGCTACTTTAAAGTACAATATTAAACTCTTATCTCCACTGCAAAAGGTTCTATAGCTACATACAAAAATGGTGTAAGTTTGTGCTGTAAAGTTATCTATACAGCCTCTTATAATGTACCTACACAGCACACAAAGAAACAAATCTCACGCAAAAACTAACTTAACTTTTGCTGCTATAGAGTACAATATTAAACTCTTATCTACATGGGAGAAGGTTCACTAACTACATACAACAAATGTGTAAGCTTGTGCTGTAAGAATAATGTCAACAAACCATTATAAACGTCAAAAATGTTACACACATAGATAAAATATACAACACATGCAAATTGAAAACTCACACATAAGCATTAATCGATTGCAACCACAGATACAACAAGTGAGTGATCACTAACGTAGCTAACAAATTTACCTAAAATTTAAAGATAGATACTATTACTTATTTAATTTCTATGTTTTCGCCCTAATAGAATAGGGTTTGAAATATCATTTCAAACCCTATTCTTCTAAAGTGTGATTATTTTGCCGTAAAATAAATATCTTTGGGAATGACGCCAGGAGGAAGGCAGAATACACACGATCCTACATGGTAACAAAATATCTCTATTCTGTTGGCACTGATAAGTGCAAAGCATAGACAAAAAACCTACAAATTACAGTATTGTAACTGTCAAACCGATGAAGTCGTAAAAAAATATGACGTATTAATAGCGTCTTCGAAATTATAGTACCTACACTGACAAATGTCACTTCACTTCTTGGCTGTGTTCACTTACACGCTCGAATCATCCGTGCGATTATCGCTCGATCATCCGGAGATAGTGAACGACTTTGGACGTCTACATACAACTGACAACTGTCAAGTGTCAGTTTCATACTATTCCTCCCCTCCACTACTATTTTTCGGATGACCCAGGCGAACGCCCGGACGACGCCGTGAGCGATTTCGAGTGTTCGCGCGGGTGATCCGTGCGTCCTCGAACGTTTATGTGAACGGGCCCCTTGTTTTTATGGCATTTGTGGAGTTGCCATTCCACAATTCCGCCAATGTCACGTAAGTGCTATTCCAAAAAATAAGGGAGAATACCAGAATGAAATTAATCGGTAAATTATGGGAGGATCGAAGAGCTCCAAGTAGATTATTGACTGATTTGTTGAAATATGTTATTACTGTATATTTATATCATTATGTTTGTGAATATAATATCGTATAAAGTAGGTATGGTATGGTATATTTTAATATTTATAACTTAGTTTTATTAGAACTTATATATTTGAAGAGAATATTTACAAGTGGAGTATTTACAAAAGTTAATAGGGTTTTAAAGGAAATAGGACGTGGGATTTTTGGGGGGAGGATATCGTACAGAGATGGCCGATACTTCGGACAGTTAAAAAATATGTGGTCTATGTTACCCTCATCTAAGCCACATTCACACAATGAGTGATCCCTGATCCTTATTTTAGCCAGATGGACAGGCGTGCACGAGTGTCCCAGTCGAAGGCTACATAAAGTGGATGTTGTGCTTTAATTGGCACCACGAAACTTAAAAAACCAAGGTTTAGGAGATATTTCTGGTTGAATATCGCCATAGAACTTACCCTTGATATTTTTAGTGATTTGCCATTCCTTAGACCAAGCCTTCGACATTTGTGGATTAACTGTAGTACAAAGATCGTGACACAAGATTTTGAAATGATCGGTGGACCCAATATGAATAGCTTGCCGTGTGCAAGAATCCACAGTCTCATTACCAGAGATACCAGAGTGACCTGGGATCCAGGCTAGTTCAATGTTGATTCCTAGTCGATGGCATAGAAAAAATGCTTCTCTTATTTTTAAAATATAAGGGAATCTGGTTTTTGAGCGAAATGGGTTTGAATTGATGGACTGGAGACAGCTTTTTGAATCAGAAAAGATAATAGACTTGTTTAAGTTATGAGATTTAACGTACAATATTGCTTCTAGGATAGCTAAAGCTTCCCCAGAAATACAGAGGTTACTGAAGGGCACTTATAACTAAGGATAATCCTGGAAGAAGGAATCCATACTGCTGCACCTAACAAACTATCCTCTGGTAATTTGGAAGCATCTGTAAATATAGTGGTCCAACCTTCATATTCACTATCTATTTTGGAGGAGAATAGTCTATTAGCTTCTGTACAGCCTTTTTGCAAACCAAAATCAAGAGTAACATGAGGCTGAAAAATCAATGCGTCATAGGGTAATAGAAAAAGTGGATTCGAAGGAAACTGAAAGATAGGGTTTGGTAACGAAGAGAATTTGATAAAGCTACGGAGTAAACAAGGCAGTTTATGTAAGGATTGAACTCCTTGCAAATTGACTATTGATGATAGTTTAGGGATAAGTAAATGGCAGGAATTTTGTACTAACTTATAGAAAAATCGGTCTGAAATCAACTGATGTCTCAGATGAGGAGGAGGACACATTCCACCTGCATCGCGTTAATGGGAGACGACTTCATTGCACCTAAGATTATTCGTAAACATTTGGATTGAATTTTATTGAATTTTTCAAGGGCAGATTTATTACAGTGATCTAACAGGAATAAACCATAGTCCATATGACTAAGGACAATCACATTATAGAGAGTTTTTGGGTATATGGGTGGGATCCCCACCAAACTCCTGAGAGTGAACGGAGAATATTTATATTCTTTTCACATTTCTATCACTATTCAAACAGCTGAATGCTATGCAGTACTTTCTAGCTTTCTTCTTGGTACTCATAATTAAAACACGAATAAAGTTTGTCAATAACTTACGTAAGTAGATGCTCTATCGCTAAGTACAAGGCGCGCGACTCATCGAGCGCACGCTTGACACTCGACTGAACGGACCCGAATATTGGGTCCACGAATTTATTTGTACTTGTTGCGGAGTGCGACCGCCCTGGCCTGGGTTAATTCAGGTAGGACTAGGTGGTAAATATTAAGAAATTGTAGGGAAAAGTTGGGGCCTATTATATCTGCATATTTACTATTTACTGGAACTGGTTACACTTTTTAATAAAGTTGCTTCATCTACATCTAGTAAAAAAGTTGGTGTTAGAAAGTTGCATCTTTGACAGACTGCACTCATACCAGTAAAACGTGTATTTAATTGAGCTATTATTGTGTCTAGTACATTATTGAAAATAGTTATTTAAAATATTTCTTCCCTGTTTCTAAATTGGTGATCAGAAGCTATTTCATCAAAAGGTTTTTTAACTATCCTTTGCCTATTTATTATTATACGCTTTATATTAGCTTCACTTGTATGTTTGTACTTTTTTTTTTATTACGGACTAGGCAACCGTTTAGGCTATTTTGACCCACTTTAAACGGTCAGATTTCATTAAAATTTTGCACACCTGTCAAAGACCGATGACAATGCAATAATTCGAAAAAAAAAAGAAATAAAAACACTAAAAAGTAGAAAAAAAATAATAGTTTAAAAAAACTAAAAAACACGATTTATATAGAAAACCAAACTAAAAAATAGAAAATAAGTTTTAATAATTTTGAATTAAGAATAGATTTATTTTTAAAAAAAGCGTGGGGTGCTTTTTAAGATATTATCGAAATGATAATCCTTCTTCTCATATCTGTCAATGAAATATTTATAACTATTGACCCATTCACCCCACGCTTTTTTTAAATAAATCTATTCTTAATTCAAAATGATTAAAATTTATTTTCTATTTTTTAGTTTGGTTTTCTATATAAAGCGTGTTTTTTAGTTTTTTTAAACTATTATTTATTTTTAAGATATTTATCTTCATGAATTCAAGAGAATTAATTATTTGACTTGTAAAAGTACTAATTATGTTGCCTATTTACAATAAATCTCACTCAAACTTCGTTTTAAGATATCTATCTTCATGAATTCACGAGACTTTTAATTACTTGACCTGTAAAAGTGCTAATTATGTTGCCTATGTACAATAAATCACACTCATTTTAAGATATTTATCTTCTTGAATTCATGAGACTTTTAATTACTTGACTTGTAAAAGTGCTAATTATGTTGCCTATGTACAATAAATCACACTCATTTTAAGATATTTATCTTCATGAATTCATGAGACTTTTAATTACTTGACTAGTAAAAGTGCTTATTATGTTGCCTATGTACAATAAATCACACTCATTTTAAGATATTTATCTTCATGAATTCATGAGACTTAATTTTTGACTTGTTAAAGTGTCATTAGAATATATCCAATCCATTTGAGTTACGAGTATAAAAGTGCTATAATTATGTTGCCTACTTATAATAAATGACACGCAAACTTAGGAAAGATCGACACGTTTGTAAACGACGATTGGTGGTCCAGTGGTCCAGCGGTGATGTTGTGAGAGATAAATTAAAAATGATGATGATGAATTAGAGATGATAAATGTGTTTGGCGAAAGTCACTTGATTTTCGTCAAGCGATTCTGATCTCGTTTCGGTGTAAGTTAACGCTTGGCGGATATCGATACAAAAACGCCAGAAGCTCAAAATCTGTTATTTATTGGAATTTTAGTAATTCTAATTATTGAATTTTGGAATACAAGAATTCAAAATGTAAGCAGATGATGATTAAAGATATGTACTTCGGCGTACCATTTGTATTTATTTTAGTCCTTAGATAGTATTTTGAGTCAAGCAATGTTGACATTGGGTTTGGTTGTGCCGGACAGCTGGTAAACACAATTATCTGTGATGTTAAAAATATGTATATTAGGTACTTATGTTGGGTTAGTTTGTGTGAGGTGGGCATATTGTAAATACAATTCTCGTGCTGCTAATTATAAATATGTTGTTTTGTTTGTGCCGGACTGATTGTAAACACAATTATCTGTGATGTTAAAATATGTATATTAGGTATGTCGGGTTACTTTGTTTGAGCTGGGCATATTGTAAATACAATTCTCGTGCTGCTAAATATAATTATGTTGGTTTGTTTGTGTCAGACTGATTGTAAACACAATTATCTGTGATGTTAAAATATGTATATTAGGTATGTTGGGTTAGTTTGTTTGAGCTGGACATATTGTAAATAAAATTCCTGTGCTGCTAAATATAATTATGTTGGTTTGTTTGTGCCGGACTGATTGTAAACACAATTATCTGTGATGTTAAAATATGTATATTAGGTAGTTATATGTACCACAAACCCACCGTTG
Source organism: Alsophila aescularia (assembly GCA_946251855.1). NCBI lineage: Eukaryota > Metazoa > Arthropoda > Insecta > Lepidoptera > Geometridae > Alsophila > Alsophila aescularia. Next base: position 63,527,712 of record OX276374.1, read on the forward strand.
TTTACCGAAGTCCAATTGCGACATATTTAATCATACAAGTAGGTACTTCCTTAGATTATGAAAGTACCAATTAAGCACTTTTTGTACTTATGTTGTTTTTCTATGAATAATGCGCAGTAGAGGTACTCTACATGTTGACTTGATTTTAATTGCGCATAGCTGAATAAGCATTTATGTACTTAGATGTTTTTCTCGTTAAAGTATGAGAAATGTAACTACTTAGTTGTTTATTACAATGAAGAATGTACTAGAAATCGCCTACGCATTTATAAAAGTTATATAAGGAAGTTACGAAGTACAAATTGTTATTATTTTATCTTCGCTTGAATTGTACGGTCAAAAGTAAGACCAATAAAATTAACTTCAAATTTAATTTGTTGTTTATTTTATTAAAATCTCGGCTCCGTCCAATTTGTCTGGCGCAGCCGGTTGTATTTTTTTTTAAAGTCGTGGAAATTTAATTTGTCCGGCGCTTACTTCAAAAATTGTGAAATATAATTTGTCTGGCGCAACCTACATATCTGGTGCAGCTGTCCTGAATAACTTCGTGTGTTCCTGACAAATCCACGTAAAAAAATACCCGAACCAAACAAATACGACTGTATTGGAAAAAGGAGTTGAGAAACAATTCAGCGAGTGGAATAATCACCGAGGCATGGGATCGAGCGGTTTTAAGTGAGTCGAAAATCATTCACTTTCCGTATTCTTGCCCTGCTATTCGACCCTTAGTGTTTTTGGACTAACATTGCCAATACACTTGTTATTTTTGATTTATTTTATGCGTTTTTATTTGAGATTTTATGTGAATTTTTGACGTTTTATGTGTTTTTATTGATTTTAATGTGAATTTTTTGACGTTTTATGCGTTTTTATTGAATTGTATGTGAATTTATTGATTTTATATGTCTTTATCGATTTTTATGGGAATGTATTGATATGTTATGCGTTTAAATTTGAATTTTATGTGAATTTCTTGATTTTTATGCGTCATAATTGATTTTATGTGAATTTATTGATTTTTATGCGTCATAATTGATTTTTTTGTGAATTTATTGACTTTTATGCGTCATAATTGATTTTTATGTGAATTTATTGATTTTAATGTGTCTTTATTGATTTTTGTGTTTTTATTGAACTTTTATGTGCTTTTCTTTAATTATATTTTGAATTTTTGTGTGTTATACGTGTTATATTATACAAACGCATACTCAATTTTAATATTTTGAATTGATTTTAAATAATCCTATGAATGGAACCTATGAAGATTATAACGAATGAAATTGTAAAATTAATTCCTAAATTTGATGGGAATGAAAAATTATTAAATTTATTTATTTCAAAATGTGAATATGTGCGTAGCTAAAGTGGATCCGAAGTAACAGCAGCACAATTATTATATTTATTTAATGTAATTTTAAGTAGAGTTGTAGGCAGAGCAGCCTCACTATTAAATGAAAGTAGCGACATGGCTACAATTGAAAATCTTTTTATTCAAGTTAATAATATAATTGAAAATGGAAACAGATTGTGATTTAGATGATATATTGTCTGAAAATCTAATGAAACTTAGATTAAATCGTATGCATCAAGAACAAAGCTATGCAATTTTTTATTTTTTTTTATTGATGCAATCAAGATGAATTAATTATTGATATTAAAACTAAGCAAGATGCTATTTTAAAGAAAGTTACTTTAGTTACAGAAATGGTTGATGGTTTTGTAAATTTTACTAATACTTCTTATTATAATTTATTACAATTTGAGAATAATTTAATTGATATAGAGAAAGCATTGAATAGAAGTAAAATAAATGATTTTGAAAATATATATTTTTTTCATGCTTATAGTTTGTTAACTCATAATTTTCAAATAATTATTTCTAAGTTAGATGAGATTGATACAGCAATCGCATTAAGTAAAAATAAAATATTACATAGATCAATAATTGATCCTAATGAATTATTTGAATTGTTAAAAAATATTGAGAGAACAGATAAGTTAATTTTCCCTGTAAATTATGAAAATTTAGTTAATATAGAGCAAAATATAGAGATAAAAGCTTATATTAAGGGTAGGCAAATTACATTTGTACTGGCAAACCTGTTAACTTAGATGGAGTAAACATGGAAAATCTACAAATGCTGAATTATATTTTGAAGAAAAGTGAAAACAGTGAATATAGTGAAATGAGTGAAATGGTCAATAAAGTGCAAATAAAAAGTGTTAGTTTATGGACATTAATACTTTATATTATAATGATTTTTATTATTGTATACTTTATTATAAAATATAAAAATGAGATTTTGAAATTATGTAAAATTGAAAATAATCTGACTTCAGATAATGAAATTTCAGATAATTTTCAATCTCAGGGTGGAGAAGTTATATGTACCACAAACCCACCGTTGTTTACCGAAGTCCAATTGCGACATATTTAATCATACAAGTAGGTACTTCCTTAGATTATGAAAATACCAATTAAGCACTTTTTGTACTTATGTTGTTTTTCTATGAATAATGCGCAGTAGAGGTACTCTACATGTTGACTTGATTTTAATTGCGCATAGCTGAATAAGCATTTATGTACTTAGATGTTTTTCTCGTTAAAGTATGAGAAATGTAACTACTTAGTTGTTTATTACAATGAAGAATGTACTAGAAATCGCCTACGCATTTATAAAAGTTATATAAGGAAGTTACGAAGTACAAATTGTTATTATTTTATCTTCGCTTGAATTGTACGGTCAAAAGTAAGACCAATAAAATTAACTTCAAATTTAATTTGTTGTTTATTTTATTAAAATCTCGGCTCCGTCCAATTTGTCTAGGTATGTTGGATTAGTTTGTTTGAGCTGGACATATTGTAAATACAATTCTCGTGCTGCTAAATATAATTATGTTGGTGTGTTTGTGTCAGACTGATTGTAAACACAATTATCTGTGATGTTAAAATATGTATATTAGGTATGTTGGGTTAGTTTGTTTGAGCTGGACATATAGTTATGCATCCACCTCAACCCTCTGTATTAGACTAGTAGCTATCCTGCTGACTTAGCATCGTCAGCGGACAGTACTCTAGAGTCTAGACAATATGTAATGATGTCATTTTATGGGAGAGAATAAATCGAGCCTCCGAATCGGCTGGACGTATTTTTACTTCTTTTGTTTAATTTTAGTTTTTAAAAACCTATTTCCCCAAAGTGGAAGTTTGACTGGCGCAGCCGGTAGGATCGTTTCGTAAAAGCTGTGCCGTTTTTCGTGAAGTTTCAGGTATCCAAATTTACCTGTATAACGCGAGCGCGGCGCGAATAGAGCTGGTGGAACGATCTACGAACCAAATAAATTCGTCATCTTCTCATGGGTCCGAGTATGGGAGTAGCGGTCGGTTGGTGAGTAAAACTCTTTGCCTTCCTTTCCATTACCTCTCCCGTATTTTTCATAAAAGGGTTTTAGTTTTAAAGTTGTTATTTTTGAGATCAAAACTCTCTCATTATAACGTTACCTGGTTATGAGGTATCAAACTGTACCGAGTGCCTGGCCTATCAAATTCTTAGAACGTAAGTTGAACTTTGGACTGAAGATAAGCGTAGAGACTTGAGGTAGATTTAATGATGTTAGATTTATTATGAATAAGTTGTAAAGTACTTATAAATTATAAACTGTGAATCGAACTAAAGTGTAGAGTTGGGTTTTAAGTGGTACGATATTTAAAAATTATTTTCGTTTTACATTTTTGATTGGATTTTTACATTTTACACTTTTATACTGTTTTATTGACTGTGTTTTATGTTATACTGTGTTATTTTACTGTTTTGCATTTTGTGTGCTTTAATCGTGTGAGTATAGTGCATATACATATATTTAGTGAATCTGAGTTGTGCGCTAATATTTCAAAATGAATGAACCACGTCCACACGAAGTTCCTTTACCGGATACAATGGTAGTGCCCATTCCAAATGAAATGTTACGGCTTATTCCGTTTTTAGGTGGTGATAAGTGACAATTAAATTTATTTTTGAGAAAGTGCGAATATGTGATTAACAGATATAGAGGTCATGAAGAACAGAATATTTATGTTATGCACGCGATTACAAGTCGATTGATTGATAATGCAGCTGCATTATTATCGGAAAGAGAGGACATTTCTAACTGGTCCACTCTTAGGGACCTTTTACAACAGCATTTCGGTGACCCGCGGAGCGAAGAGTGCATAAATATAGAGTTAGAATCGTGTAAAATCAAGTCCGGCGAATCTTATTTGGACTTTTGTAACAGAGTGCAAAATATTCGCTCACTGTTAATCTCAAAAGTAAATTTATTGGGTGATGCTGAACTTAAACGCGCAAAAATTGCTTTTTATAATAACACGGCGTTGAATGTTTTCTTGTACAATTTACCAGAGAATATGGTTCGCGTAGTCAGGCTAAAGTCACCTGCCACATTAGAAGACGCCTTAGGCGTAGTACTGGAGGAAGTAAACTTTCACGAACAATACTCTATGCGCAATAGGATTCAGGGTACTTCTGTTCCAAGGCCACCCGCTATCCCTGGCCAAGGGTTTAAATTTGGAAACTCGCCACCAGTGACGTCACAACTCACACAACCACAAACTGGTTTTAAGGCTATTATGCCACAGCAAAATTTCGGTTTTAAACCTTTTGCACAACAACAACAAAATTTTGGGTTTAAGCCTTTTGTGCCACAACAACAAAATTTTGGATTTAGGCCCCAACTAGGCTACCGTCCCCCTCAGTTTGGCTACCGCCCTCAAATTGGCCCTCAGCAACAATTCGGCTATAGACCGCCACAATTCGGTTATAGACCTTCACAGTTCGGTTATAGGCCTCCGCAATTTGGTAACAGACAAAATTTTGGCATTACTCCACAACAATTCGGGTACAAGCCGCCTCAGCCTCAAAAACCGCAATCACAGGATAATGATGTCTCTATGAGAACAGTAATGCCTCCAAGGCCGCAGGCCCAAGTACCTCAACAGGGCTTTAGGTTGAATGAAAGCTTGGACAATGATGACGTACAATACTATGACGATCTTACCTATGACTGTGACTATGGATACGACACTCATGACGTATACCCAAACAATGACGTAGAGTGGACGCCCACACAAAAGTACTATGACGGAAGTAACGTCTCAGACGAGAGTGACATGCCTCAGGCTGAGACCGGAAATTTTCAGATAGATGCCTCTCACAAAAACGCGAAGTCTTAGAACTAAACTGTGACTCTAACTTGAAGCTACCGTATATCTATATCCCGGAAATTAATGCGAAACTTATGATAGACACAGGAAGTACAAGGTCAGTCATTAGTCCTCGTGTAGCTTACCATTATTTCCCGGAATATATTACGTATGAACCATTCCAAGTAGTTAGCACTCATGCAAGTAGTCAGCATGACAAGGTCATAGAAATCCCCTTGTTTCCGACTTTTAATAGCTACGACTACCATAAGTTATACTTGTATGACGTAGACGAACGATACGAAGGACTGATAGGTAATGACTTACTTAAACAACTAGAAGCGATTATTGACCTTAAACACCTGATGTTACGAACTAAAACAACTTGCATCCCGATTGTTAATAACTTGAATTACGTAATTGAATTACCACCGCGATGCGAGCTACGCGTTAAAATCCCGACAGACCAACACTCAGGCGAAGCTATTCTTGAGTTCCAAGAATTTACTTCCGGTGTGCGAATGACTAGTGCATTAGTCAATTGTACAAACGGATACGCATTGACAGTTATTCAGAACGCCTTAGACAAAGCTATGACCTTGACCGTGACACGACCCTTTGCAGTAACAATATTTGACACAGCTGATTGTGAACTTAATTAAACAGGACATAGTACGGACATAGAGACCGATAAATTATTAGAAGAAAATTTACACAAGCTTAGACTCGACCACACAAATAACGAAGAACGTGAGAAAATACTGAAACTTTGCAATGAGTACAAGGATATATTTTACTGTGACCAAATTCCTTTAAGTTTTACAAATCAAGTCATACACAAAATTCGTACTAAAAATGAGGACCCAATTTTTGTCAGACCTTATAGACAAGCTCCTGCACAAGTAGAAGAAGTTAACCGACAAGTAGAAAAATTACTGAAAGACAACGTTGTACAAGAATCCCATTCTCCATGGAACGCACCAGTACACCTGGTTCCAAAAAAAATGGATGCGTCTGGGGAGTGCAAATGGCGAATGGTTATAGATTTTAGACGACTGAATGACATCACCGTGGACGACCGATACCCTCTTCCTAACATTAACGACTTGTTTGATAAATTAGGGAAGAGTTCCTACTTCAGTACGCTTGACCTAGCAAGTGGCTACCATCAGATAAAAGTGGAAAAGCAGGACAGGGAGAAGACTGCCTTCAGCACCCAAAATGGCCACTATGAATTTCTCCGAATGCCGTTTGGACTTAAGACCGCTCCAGCGACATTCCAAAGAGCCATGGACAATGTTCTAAGAGGCCTGCAGGGAATACACTGTATGATCTATTTGGATGACGTCATCGTATTCTCTTCAAGCTTAGAAGAGCATATTCACAAACTACGACTTATATTTGACAGACTTAGGACGACAAACTTAAAAGTACAACTTGACAAGTCTGAATTTTTAAGGAAAGAAGTGCTTTACTTAGGACACACCATAACTAAAGATGGGCTCAAGCCAAACGACGACAAGGTAGCAGCAGTATTAAACTACCCCTTACCAAAAACGACAACTGAAATAAAGAGTTTCCTCGGCTCATTGGCTATTACAGACGTTTTATAAAGGACTTTGCCTAGGTTACGAAACCACTAACAGCATGCTTAAAAAAACGTAATAAAATTGTGACTGATCAAAACTATATCGACGCATTTAACAAATGTAAGGAACTCTTGACAAACGCACCTCTGCTACAATACCCTGACTTTGACAAAACTTTCATTCTGACGACAGACGCATCGAATGTCGCGCTAGGCGCAGTGCTATCCCAAGGTCCAATTGGTAGCGACCAACCAATCGCATATGCTAGTCGCACCTTAAGTGACACCGAATCACGTTATAGAACTATCGAACGTGAATGTCTAGCCATTATATGGGCCGTCAAACATTTTCGTCCGTATCTATACGGTCGTAAATATACCATCTATACTGACCACATGCCCTTATCATGGCTTGAAGCTCAACAAGACTCTAGTAGCAAACTTACCCGGTGGAGGTTAAGACTATTAGACTATGACTACGACATTGTTTACAAAAAGGGTAAACAAAACACAAATGCTGACGCATTGTCAAGGATAAAGGTCAATGCCCTCTCTGACACTGAGGACGAAGGACAGTCAATGAAGGTTAATATTGACGACAAAGAGGAAAGACTTAAGAGACAATTGGAGGAAGTGGTTGATGACATTGTACGACTGTCAACTGAAAAAAGGGAAGAACGTAACGACTCCTCAACTATAACAGTATCAGACTCTAGTAACACAGCTTCGGCAAGCCCTATCTCCGCTGCAGGTTCTGACACGTTGTCAATCTTAAGCGCAGATTATCCTGTCAGGGAACCATCTGAAATATCCAAAGTCGATACTATACATTCAGCTATGGACGTAGATATAACCGATATACCAATCCTGAAAGAAGCAATAGACAGTAAACCCAATCAGATTCTGGTATTTACATGGCTTAAAAATGACATTCAGGTACAAGACATTTCTCGTACTAAACAGAAAGTGCTAGAAGTATTTTTGCCCGTAGATAACCCCGAGTTAGTAAAGAAATTTTTGAAAGAGTATATAAGGCCGAAAATAAAATATTTCATATATTTTGAACACGAGGAGCATCGTCGTCAGTTTAGCTGTGTAGTGATAGAGTTGTTCAGGAAGGGAACAGTACAGTTGATTGAATGTACGGAGCGTGTTGTGTATGTGGAAGATGAAGGAGAACAGAGAGCTATAGTGTTGAAGTACCATGAAGGAAAAACGTGTCACAGAGGCATCAAGGAAACTTTAAGTAGCATACGTAGGTCTTACTTTTGGAATAACATGCAGGAAACTATAGCAGCAATAATTAATGCTTGTGAAATATGTCAGAAAATGAAATACGATAGGAAGCCTATAAAACCAGTTCTACAGCTAACCCAAACACAAGATGCCCCGTTTCAAGAATTATTCATAGACCTTTTCCAAATTGAAGGACAATATTTCTTAACGCTCATAGATGCTTTCAGCAAATTGGGCCAAGCTATTCCAATTTCCAATAGATCAACTCCCGGAGTAGTTAGAGCTCTCATGAAGTACTTTTCGTTCTACGGCGTTCCAAAGAGGATAAGTTCAGACCCAGGAACAGAGTTCAATAATGAACTAATCAGAGAATTTGTAGGTTTACATAAAATTGACCTTCACATTGGCACTCCTAACAACCCGAACTCAATGGGCTTAATAGAACGATTGCATTCAACCATCAGTGAAATCTATAGGTGCGCTAAATATGAAGAGAAATGCAAAGATGCGGCATCTGTTATGATGTATTCTATAATGGCATACAACCATTCCATCCACTCAGTGACAGGACTGTCCCCATTTGAAACAGTTTTTGGTCACACTGACTCGAGCAACCCTTTTGGTATAGAAGCTGAGAAACAATACATACAGCAATTAGTAAAAGATCATGCTAAGCGAATGAAATTTTTATACGAGCAAATGGCAGCCAAAATGACAGAAAATAAGGAAAGGATTAGGGAAAAGAAAGGTGGCGAGGAGAAAATGGAATTTCCAGAAGGAAAAACTATTTTCGCCAAAGACGTTAATAAAAGGAAAAGTAAGGATAAACCCCGATATACAAAAGCAAAAGTTGTAGGCGAAACTGAAAGAAATGTAGTACCAATAAAGGTAGACGAACGCTTGACAAAGGTACCTATTAAAAACATAAAACGCCCTCCGCAGGTTCTGCGTTCTGATGATAGTGATGCCGGTGCTGGCCCTTCATCTGCGATCACTTAAGGGAAATCCAGGCATACTTCCAGTAAAAGAAGGTCAAGCTTATGTTCAAACAGATTATTGGACTATTATTAAGGTTTTGAATTTAAACAGAATTTATGAAGACTTGGATTTCGTAATGGATAACTATAATAAATTTAATAACCTAGTAAGACAAAACGAATCATATTCTCGTGACCTTGTAATTTTAAATTTGCATTTAGATTACTTGCGCGATATTACTATTCAGAAGTATAGACAACTTGTTCCGCAGCAACGATTTAAGAGAGGTATCCTGAACCCATTAGGTTCCGTTATTAAAATTATCACCGGAAATCTCGACCATGATGACGCAATAAGATACGATGAGCTTACTTCAAAACTTGGTCGAAATCAAATTGTAATTTCTAAGAAATTAACTCTGGTTTCACAAATAATTGATAGTTTTATTAATACTACAGATATAATAAATAAAAATTCTGCCTTGTTAGAGTCACGCATGAAAGTCCTTGAATCTATGTTAAAAGAGTTAGTTCCTCAGAAAAAACGCTGGGACTACTACACATACATTGTAAGTTTTTACAACATTTTTATAAGTCATTTCCGAACAATCTTTGTTAAATTAGGAGAAATAGAAACTGCATTAGCCTTCAGTAAAATTTCCATACTGCATCAGTCCATAGTAAATTCCACAGAATTGTTATATCATTTAAAGTTGATATCAGGTTCCGAAAACTTAGTTTATCCTGTAATGGAAAGCAATTTGGTAAAATTAGAGGAAACTTTTAATATTAAGTCTTACACTAAACATAACCAGATAACGTTTATATTAGAGATTCCACTTATTGAAAATAATACTTACAATTACTTTAAACTCTACTCACTACCAATGTTCCGCGAATCTGAAAATAAAACCCTATCCATTTTTCCCCAATATCCTTACCTTTTGGCAAAGGGAATGAAATACTTACCGATTGAGAAACCATGCCGACATCTCGCCGCTGGAGACTACTACCTCTGCGCAGACGACAACCGAGCCCCTTACCCTGAGCTCACCTGCATCGAACAACTCATGAAATTTGACCACAATCTTACGCGCTGCGTACAACGCCAAATCCACATCGAGGATGTACGACTGCAACGAGTAGCTGTTGCAAGTTGGATTTTATACACACGACTGAGAACAGTTGTAACAACATATTGTGACACTGAGGTCACTAAGCATCCGGTCTTCGGGACCTACCTTCTAACCCTCGAAAATACACGTGACCTCGAAATCTATGGCATTCAAATTCGTCATCATCGTACTTACACCGAGAGCGATCTTGCAGAGCCGATCCCTGTCATTGACCTGCCTCGGCTTGACACAAGTACACGCGACACGTCTCTATCCAGTACACATGTACTGAATATGCAGAGAATAAACTTAGACGAAGTGAAGTACATGTCGAATGCGTTAAAGCACAGTGAAATGGTGAATAGTGTTTTGAGAGAACCGAACTCTAACTTCAGTGTAATTTTATATTTTACCTTATTCTTAGTTTTTATATGTTTCTTCGTACTTTTGTCATATGTGTTACGTAATAAGATTATTTTAATTTGTTCACGAAATTATCGGCACGTTATTGAAAATGAACGAACCGATAATTTCCCTCTTGGGGAGGGAGGAGTTATGCACCCACCTCAACCCTCTGTATTAGACTAGTAGCTATCCTGCTGACTTAGCATCGTCAGCGGACAGTACTCTAGAGTCTAGACAATATGTAATGATGTCATTTTATGGGAGAGAATAAATCGAGCCTCCGAATCGGCTGGACGTATTTTTACTTCTTTTGTTTAATTTTAGTTTTTAAAAACCTATTTCCCCAAAGTGGAAGTTTGACTATATTGTAAATACAATTCTCGTGCTGCTAAATATAATTATGTTGTTTTGTTTGTGCCCGACTGATTGTAAACACAATTCTCTTTCTCTGTGATGTTAAAACATATTAGGTATGTTGGGTTAGTGGACATATTTTAATACAATTATCTGTGCTGTTAAATATAATATGTTGGTTTTGATGAGCCGGACATATTGTAAACATAATTATCTGGGCTCTTCAATATAATAATATGTTGGTTTGGTTGAGCCATTGAGCCGAACAGATTGTAAAAACTATCCGTTGTGATGTTTAATATAATATGTTTTTAATATGGATATAATAATATGAATATTATCATGTTATGATGTAATATTATATTAAATCCGTTCAACAGTTAGTGTCAGCGCTGGTTGGTTGGCTGGTTTGTGGTAACAAACATACACTATTTTGATAGTATTACTAGTAGATTATGGCCCTCAGGAAATATAAAAAAAGTTCCGTGCAGTTTGTAAATAAAAAATATACAAGACCTTAATTTTGTGTTCATTTACTTATCTAAAACACGGCCGCGATGTAGAGATAAACTATTTATCCTTATCGCTCGCGCATAAATGTGTGTTGCCGTCGCTCTCGCATGTTTATTTTCTCTGTTAATATATCTACATATTTATCTGTCTATATATTTATTTTATCTGTCTATATAAAAACTGCAAAGGAGTGGAATGCCCTGCCCTCGTCAGTGTTTCCGGTAAATTATAACCCCGGTGTGTTCAAGTCAAGAGTGAATAGGTATCTACTAGGCAAACGTGCTACACCTTCGATCACATCATCACTCTCCATCAGGTGAGTTCGTGGTCAAACGATTGCCTAGTCCGTAATAAAAAAAAACTATATATTTATCTGTCTATATATCTATATATTTATTTTATCTGTCTATGTATCTATATATTTATCTGTCTGTATATCTATATAATTATCTGCCTATATATCTATATATTTATCTATAGTTAAATATTTAAACGGGACTTAATCGCGCTGAAAACTTAATATTTAAGAAGAGTCTTCTCGTGACCACGATCAATGCAACTTGATCGAAACGTCGAGGTAAATAAATATTAAGTTTTCAGCGCGATTAAGTCCCGTTTAAATATTTAACTGTGTGTTCGAATCGCGAAAGTTTAAAAGTTATATATTTATCTGTCTATATATCTATATATTTATCTGTCTATATATTTATTTTATCTGTTTATATATCTATATATCTATCTGTCTATACATTTATTTTAACTGTCTATCGCGGCCGTGCTCTACCTTGCAACCTAAACTGTAGGTAGGTACTTATTAATACAAGAAAAAATATTATTAGGATATGATGTTTATGCTTATTACACTGTCATGTGCAGGCGTGGCGTTTATCTTCAGACCTACCTGCAGCCTTATTGTCTAACACTGGTGATAATGAAACTGACGTTCATTTACACCATTATGAACATGAATCTCCGAATTCGAATTGTCTAACTATCCACCGGTGATCTCCTCGGTGATCTTCACCGAGTCCACACTATCAGCTGGTTTTAAGCGAAATGAATGAACGAAACATCATATTTTGACATATATTGGTATTGTCTAAATTTTCATCGCCACCGAGACATGTCAAATGAAAAAGGTTGCTCTGTCCTAACCTTTCGTATCAACTGGCTTTGAGTTTGTGACGAAATTATAGTTTTATTGAATTAAAAGTTGACTGTTTGCGTAAGTTCAAAGGGAAGGAGTAATCTAGGTATCATAATTAATTGCGGTTTATTAATTTCAGGCATTAATTCTCCGAAAATTCGACTTCCAAACTTGCGAAAGTCAAACAGAAAATTCACTGGTTTTTTGTGATATATATAGTTCGATACAAAGAGAATATTTCGATATTTACTTCTACTAGCACTTATTTCAGTTTAACATATCTAATTTATCCGATTACAGGCACTATAAGTACCTAACCTACAAAAACATAAAATGAAGAATAGGTATTTTGATGGGCGAATTTGTAGCCAACTGCAGAAAAACAACATCTCCAAACTAATGGACAGGCTCTCAAGCCCCTAATATTGGTGCTGACCATGTGGCTATTATAATATCTATGGATGTTCAATGTTTAACAACAAATATCAACAAAATAGACCAATAAATTATTATCTCTATGCACTTCAAATCAGAAAAGTTTTGATAACAAGGTGGACAGTGGAAACTAAATATTTCCCAAGTAACACCCAGGTGGACAAAGGTAAGCTATTGTAAAAAAAAAAACTTTCCACGGTTCACCCAGGTGGTCGTAAGAGATGAATTGGCTAGTGCCCTGACTGAGAGTCAACAAATGGTTGCAAGTTCGAATCTCGCAAGGTGCAATCATTTGTGTGATGAGCACAAATGATTGTTTCTGAGTCATTGATGTAATATTGGTTTATATCTTTGTATGTTTATTTATAGAATATTTTTGATGAGAGAATTTGTAGCCAGCTGCAGAAGAAAAATATCTCCAGAAGGTTTTGAGGAACAATCACAGGCCTATTTACACCCTAGACCATTCATTATGAAAGAATTTGCAAAAATAACAGTCAAAATGTATTAAAAGTATCGACTAAAGATACCAAGTCATATTAACAATTAAAACAAAATAAGTACAAAACCTAAAATGATACCTTTATAGGTAATCAGTTAAAATTTCATCGGGAACTGCCTACTTTCAACCCATATCTAATGCACCTTTTTTTTATTACTTTTTATGCAATTGTTTGACCATGATCTCACCTGTTGGAAAGCGATGATGTGGTCGAAAGTGTAGCACTCTTGCCTAGTAGATACCTATTCACTCTTGACTTGAACACACCTGGATTCATTATATTTTACCAGAAACTGACGAAGGCAGGGCATTCCACTCTTTTGCAGATCTTACAATGAATGAAGAAGCGTAACGCTTCGTGCTTGTGTGTGGTATTTCTATCATAAAAAGGTGCCGCTTTGCCAATATTCTAGTTTGTGCGGTGATAAGCGAATCAGATTGTGCAGTTCTTATGCTCACTCTCCATAGTGCAATCTGATAACTTGAATTTTGCACTTTGTCATATTTGTCGTTCAAAAAGGAGGTGAAAAATTCATTTTGTCATTTACATTCAGTGCCACTACATTTGGCAACCAGTTGGCTGAGTGGCTAGTGACCCTGACTGAAAGTCAACCAATGGATGCGGGTTCGAATCCCGCAAGGTGCAATCATTTGTGTGATGAGCAGAAGTATTTGTTTCCGAGATATGAATGTAATATTCATATCTTTGTATGTGTACTCGTATCTATTGTCTAGTACCCATATTTAGTGCATTCAGTGTATTTATGTCAGCGTACAATACATACAAAATTTTATAAATTTTTCTTATTTGTTGCAGATTGAGTGACATGAATACTACTGGCATTTACTCTGGTTTGGAGATTGATGTAAGCTATAAGACTGCCGATTGTGTTACCGCTACTTCTATATTATATTATGTACAATGTACGATTTACTTCTAAATATATACAATAAAGAGTTATCTATCTATCTATGTTTTGTTGTTATTTTTTAACTACAAATTATTATGTAAGTAGAAACATACATTGATACCTATGAAATAGTATGTCACAAGCGACATACCTACCAACTGATTCACAGACAACACACAGCCTAAACCGGTGGACCTAGAGATTTGCAATTTGGAGGAAATATTTCTTTAAATTTCGAACGAGGCTGGCAATGTTTGCACATGAGCAAAGCCTCGGCATGCAGCTATTTTTAGCATAAATACAGACTGGGTATGGATAGAGAAACAGAAAATTAAACAAATTTTATTAAATAGCATGTTTATTTTATTGTAAAAACCTTTCTAAAAAAAATATAACGGGCAAGTGTCTTTATTAAATAAGGAATATACATAAAACATTCTAAAAACTTCTACTCCGGGCCCACAAGGCACCTTACTTTAACAGTTTCTTAAGGTGGTGTCTAACTGTGTAGCTAGAGTATTATATAGTCAATTAATTACCTATGTGACTAAATATAGACAGATAGATAACTCTTTATTGTACACCAAAAATATACAATGTCCCGCTTGGGGGGTGTGTATTATGCATTTCTCCCTGCCAGCCTTTACCCAAGACAGTCAATAATAATTATTAGGTATGTACCTACCTAGTTAATAAATATTATACAAAATATAGGTACCTACCTGCGGGACTACAGAAAGCTTGAGTTCTGTTGATGAATGTTTTCTTCTATTGGGGAATGTTTTACAGAAGTCAACATTGGTTATGCAGCAGTATCTTATCTGTATATCTCCTTCTTAGTTTGTGCTGTGAAGTAAAATGACACAAAACATAACCGATTATGTATGCATTGAAATGAGGTAAAAATCCATTGAAATATGTATGTTGTTGATGAGCATTTGTGAAAATGCATATACCTAGTATATATGTCTATGTACCTAGTAGGTAAATTAAACTAGACTCGAATAGGTGCTTAGATAATATTCATTAGTCTACCAAAATTCCTGTAGCCAAGCCAAAGACTGTTAGAACTTGCGATATATTTGTTCAAAGTTTCGATCTAACTTGATGACCAATTGTAGGTCTATGCAAAGACCACTGTATCAGATGACATTCTGATATACAATATGGTACATAGGTACGTATTTGTTGCTAAATCAAGGCATATTTGTCAATTTTATATCCGAAAACGAACATAACTTCGACATACATTACATCTCACAAAGCAATTCCACTTTTAGTTTATCCACGTTTCGCACAAACTCACACAAATCTTGTGACTATAACCTATCTATTTAATATTTATTTTTTTCCTTTTGATTTTCATATCAATAACGAATGCTAAAGTAAACAACACAGAAACACTTACTTTAATATGGTCCAGTGGCCCAATTACATAACTTGGCTACAATCGGATTATCACTTTTTTCATAGCAAATTCGACTCTATCGCAAGGCATTAGTGGTTGCGATACTGAGAATTCGATTGAAGCCAAGTTATGGAATCGGGCTGCAGAATAAATAATAACTTGCGAACCAACGTTTCGTTCTACGCAACGTCAGGCTATAATATACTTGAATATTATTTTTTGAAGAATATCCATTTATTAAACAGCATAACTAATAAAAATTAGATTATAATAGACAAATAAAACACTACACGTGTTTATATGGCTAAATTAACATTTTACAACCATTAGTTCAAAAAAGCACTAAAAAGTGCTCAAAGCTGTTCTTCATAAAATGGAACGCAAGAGCATATGTTTTTTTGTGTTAGGTAGTCTGTGGAAAGAACGAAATGGCCTTCACTTTTTCAAGACGATTACCACCGAAAATATTAGACAATTCCCCTGGACGGCGAACTGGAACCGCCAATGGTAATGGATTTGATTGCCATTACCACCAGAGTTAGACAATAAGGCTGCTGCTCTTCCATCACTCAGTACCGCTATAGGCAATAGGCATGGCTTAGCAAATCAGAGGCGCTCATAATCAGCCCTATACTAAACCAGTAATAACAAAAAGTATGTACAAGGAAGATTATTTAAAAAAATGGTAGAGGACTTAAAAAAGGCTACTGAACAAGAATATAACATTTTCAGAAAATGGTTCTGTCTGTATGTCCACGCATCACGTAAAATCTACTTGACCGGTTAAAATGCGGTCTTGGTAATAACCAGTAACATACTATTATTTATTGTGTCAACGCTTTGAAACGTAAAGTGACACAGGATAAATAATAGTCTAGCGATAAGGTTTGGTCGCAGAAATGTTTTTTTTTTAAGTGTATTAATGTGTTTTATGCGAGTTCTCGAGACCTAAAAGCTTGCTACGTTGGAAATTAATGTGTTTTATGTGAGTTCTGAGACCTAAAAGCTTGCTACGTTGGAAATTAATGTGTTTTATGTGAGTTCTGAGACCTAAAAGCTTGCTACGTTGGAAATTAATGTGTTTT
This sequence comes from Alsophila aescularia, assembly GCA_946251855.1. Classification (NCBI taxonomy): domain Eukaryota; kingdom Metazoa; phylum Arthropoda; class Insecta; order Lepidoptera; family Geometridae; genus Alsophila; species Alsophila aescularia. The sequence goes on from OX276374.1 coordinate 63,544,588, forward strand.
ATGTGAGTTCTGAGACCTAAAAGCTTGCTACGTTGGAAATTAATGTGTTTTATGTGAGTTCTGAGACCTAAAAGCTTGCTACGTTGGAAATTAATGTGTTTTATGTGAGTTCTGAGACCTAAAAGCTTGCTACGTTGGAAATTAATGTGTTTTGTGAGTTCTGAGACCTAAAAGCTTGCTACGTTGGAAATTAAAAACCATTAGTTACAAAATAATACAATAAGTTTTATTTACGAAAATTCTCATATTATTTACTTTTTATAGAATTAACAGCATTAAAAAACAACGCATTGTCTTGTCTTCTCTCCATACCAAATGTTCTTAAGCTAAATAAACACAAACTTAGAACAGCAGGGATGTGGATTTTTATCGTAGGACTTATTCCAGAAATTCCCACCAAAAATGTTTAATGATAGAGATTCGTCTACATGTATGGAGGCTTTATTTTACCCGACTACGGCGAAGCGAAGGGTTATGTGTTCAAACTAAGAACTAGGTCCGATTTTGACAAGCGAGGTATCAATCGGTTTGTCTTCATCGCAAGAATGTCATAGGCTATTTTTTCGCCGACCGTAGTTAGTCTGTTTTTAAACTTATATTTTGTTTCTTTGTGTTATTTATTTATTTATTAAAGACGAAAGTTTATAATCAATGCGTGTTGCCAGACATACAGCACTGAGACGTGGTCGCTAACTATTGGTCTCATACACAATCTCAGAGTTGCTATGCTCGGTTGAATGGAGCTATGCTCGGTGTTTCACTACGTCATAGAATCCGAAATGAGGAAATCCGTAGAAGAACGAAGGTTACCGACATGGAGCTCAGAGTTTGCAAGTTGAACTGGCAATGGGCAGGCCCTATAGTTCGCAAAAACGACAACCGCTGGGGAATGATTCTAGAATGGCGGCAAGCGAATTGTAGGGAAACCCCACACACTTTGGATGGACGACATTGTAGCTATCGCAGGAACTCGGTGGATGGAGGTGGCACAAAATCGCTCGTCATGGCGCTCTTTGGGGGAGGCCTTTGTTCAGCAGTGGACTTCTAAAGGCTGAAATGATGACGATGAAAGCCCTATGTCCTATTAAGGTTTGATCAGAGGCCGCAATTTCTCGTCTATTCCACAATGGTCAGAAGGGTTTCTAGTTAAGTAGTCAAAAAACTTTTTATAAATATATATATATATTTTATTATTTTTCTTTAATTTTTTTTTTTAAATTATACTTATTTAAACTGTAATGGTAGTATAGTATACCTTCACCTCAGTGTGGTCCCTCCCACATCACACTAATACATTATTATAATGGCGAAAGTATGTATGTGTGTTTGTTTGATACTCCTTTACGCTGAGCCAACTGAACAGATTTTGATAAAATTTGAAATGGAGATAGCTTATACCATGGATTAACACATAAGCTACTGCAGGCGAGTAGCTCGCCATCCACGCGCCAGGTGTCACACGAGTATAACATCTCTCCTGTTTTATACAAATACTAGCTGCGCCCTGCAACTTCGCCTGCAAACTGAAGGAATTTCGTTCAATGAAATTTCAATAAATCCTCCTTATTGCACCAATAATAGGCCGTGCGTTTTGTAGCAAATGGCGAAAATGACTGTTAAAAACGCTAACGCTGGGCGAAATTATCATTCTAACATGTTTTCGACCACCGTTTGTTTTGCATGTTTAGATGACATGACAGTTAAATTTGACATACGAAAATCGACTTTATTGCGTAGGAGATATGGTCGTTTTTTATTCGGTTTGGGAAGGATCGTTATTGGCAAAAGTGTTGAGAATATTCAAATGGCTTGTTATAAATGTAACAAAAAAAAAAAACGTTCCAAAGTGTAACAAAACCAATAGGCGACCATCTGGAGCTTTTGGGTGTCGAACTCACATCAAATCTGAATTTTGGGTCTTATATTGAATCCAAAGCCAAGATAGCTGCAAAAAAACTTGGTATGTTGTCTGAGGTTAGGCGGTACTTCACACCCGGGACAGCTTTTAAATCTTTATCAAGCACAGGTCCGATCTTGTATGGAGTACTGCTGCCACCTCTGGGACGGTTCTGCCAAGTATCAGCTGGAGGCTTTGGATTCAATTGAGAGATGTGCTATCAGGTTCATTGGAAGAACGAAGCGTTACGCTTCTTCATTTATTATAAGAACTTCTAAGGAGTGTGCCTTCGTCAGTGTTTCTGGTAAATTATAACCCAGGTGTGTTCAAGTCAAGAGTGAATAGGTATCTACTAGGAAAGCGTGCTACACTTTCGACCTCATCATCGCTTTCCATCAGGTGAGATCATGATCAAACGATTGCCTAGTCAGTAATAAATAAAAAAAAACATTTCGTAACTGCCCTATAAACGCCATCTCATCATCTCAAACGCACCGTATGGTTGACATCTGTACCTAACTTTGGAACCTGTCACTTTGACATCAAAGTAGCAATCCCATACAAAATAAACAATTTTGTTTTTTCCTAAATCAGGATGAGGGGTACCTACTCTATGTCCTTTTCTGTACCCCTGAAAATGTGTGTGCAAAAGACAGCGTTACAAACAAACAAACTCACTTTCGCATTAATTATAATATTAATAGGATTCAGAACATTTTACACCAATTCCCTAGCCTCAAACTGGGATACCCTGTACTATGGGTACTAGACAAAGGATAAATATACATAGATAGATAGATATGAATCTATACTTATAATAGAACAATAAGTACGAAAAATTCGGTAAGTATAAACTACTGGACCAATTGCGATGCGGTTTTCACTGTTAGATAGCTTAGGGTTTGACTTAAATACTTGGTATCACAATTCGATGTGTAGAAGCCGAGCAACCGAAAAAAAAAAATTTCATCTGAAGGAATTTTGATCAAATGTTGGTATATCCAATCTTGTACTGCTGCCACCTCTGGGACGGTTCTGCCAAGTATCAGCTCGAGTCTTTGGATTCAATTGAGAGACGTGCTATGATGAGGCTCATTGGAGATGTATTTTTTTTTAGGTATTTTCTTGGAATAGCACATGTATTAATTTTAACCTAGATAAATGACCACGCGTGCAAAGCCACGGGCACAGCTATTATATACATACATGATTCGGAAACAAACATTAGTGCTCAACACACAATTGTTAGCACCTTGCGGGATTAGAACCCGTAACCATTGGCTTCACAGTCAGGGACACTAGCCACTCGGCCAACTGACGGGCAGGGGGGTTTTGTAACCTAACTTTTTGATCACTGCCTATACATTTGAGAGTCCATATCACCACTATTTCCACATCACTTGTACACTATTATCCACGGTTCACGACACTCGCTAGAACACCCGGTCCTGGTAGGTGGAGTCCTGCTGGGGCGCCGGCTTGGGCGCCACGCCGGCCACGTGGTGGTGGTGCCGCAGGTGGCCGGGGCGCCGCGGCGGCGCCAGGTACTCGAACATGCTCTGCGTGTGTTGGGCGAGCATGTTGGCCAGGTCGCATGGCATCGGGTCTGTCCAGAAGAAGTCGTGGTTCAGAGCCGTGTCCGCGTCGTTCCTGGAATTACCAACAATTTGTTAATATACTAGCTTGTACTTGCGACTCCACGCAGACAGTTTATCGCGATAAAAGTATCAATGAACATGTGACTATGGTTCAAACTATCTCCACGCCAAATTTCATCAAGATCCGTTCAGCGATTAGTCCTGAAAGGTAATAAACAGAGAGACAGAGCTTTCGCTTTTATAAAAATAGAATGGATATGGAAGTATGGATCTCGTTAGTATTGTGTGTCAAAACAATACTGTACACAACTGCCCAAAAACAGGAGTGTTATGTTTTTAGCATTCATGTAAGTTTGTATGGTACATACAAACTTACATGAATATGGGAGTTTCTTTATTCCACCATAACTGTTAAGGCACTATGGGCTCCAAATTATTGCTCGTTATGGTGCAGGATAAGCAGGAAAGGTGATGCTTCTCGGGAGCCGATTTTAATTCACATTTTCAATTTAATTTAACTTTTTTTTAATAATCTTACGATTTATCAAAAAACTAATCCCACAGAAGTATTTGAATGTTTGTTGGGATTACACACAAACTAATCCCACAGAAGTATTTGAATGTTTGTTGGGATTACACACATTTGGTTTTTGTATAAATATCTTCGATAGAAACTGAATGAAGTTGAATCATTCAGGGGGATTCACGGGACCGTCAAAACAGGTGATTTTTAGGAAACCTTAGGATTTTTTTCTATAGAGCCAAATTTATTACATCGTATTTCGGTGACCACAGCCGGATAAAGTATTTTGTGAACATTTATTACACATAAAAAATTAAGTCAATTAACAGTTTTCAAAGGTCTAATTTTAGATATTCGTGAGGATGAATCGTCAAATTTGGATACCATTTCGCCTTAAATGCCTGAACAGATTTCGACGTATGGGGCATCGTTAGAATCCTTACATCCCCCCGAGTAAAACAGGCTACATAAAAAAATAGTGGCTGCTGTGTGGCTCCATATAAAAAGGCGAAAACAAAAATAGTTTCTTCCAATTTTACAATATGGGTATCAAATTGAAGGCCTTGATAAGCACATTCCAACAGTATATAATTTATTGGCATAAGTTCTTTTTTGGCGTGGCAGGCGTGTTTTTTAGCTTCTAAGCTAGTTATTACAATGACTTGATCGAAGCATTGTAGTACTTAAATAATAAAACGGTCTTTGCTCCCTTTAAATAGTTAGATAAGTGTTCGAATCGCGTAAGTTGTTTGTTTGTCGTATGAGGTAGTGCTGGCCTCTGGTGACAGAGTTTGTCAGGCCGCCCGAGGGCCTCTGACATGGCTTAACGACTGCTACTAAACAACAAAATCCAGGACCGACGGCTTAACGTGCCCTCCGTAGCACGGAGCGATGGAAAACGTAAACACACACACACACACGATAAATCGCACATAACTTAGAAAAGTAATTGGTATCCTAGGACCGAACCTGGCATCGTTAGATTCTAAGTAATTGGTATCCTAGGACCGAACCTGGCATCGTTAGATTCTAAGTAATTGGTATCCTAGGACCGAACCTGGCATCGTTAGATTCTAAGTAATTGGTATCCTAGGACCGAACCTGGCATCGTTAGATTCTAAGTAATTGGTATCCTAGGACCGAACCTGGCATCGTTAGATTCTAAGTAATTGGTATCCTAGGACCGAACCTGGCATCGTTAGATTCTAAGTAATTGGTATCCTAGGACCGAACCTGGCATCGTTAGATTCTAAGTAATTGGTATCCTAGGACCGAACCTGGCATCGTTAGATTCTAAGTAATTGGTATCCTAGGACCGAACCTGGCATCGTTAGATTCTAAGTAATTGGTATCCTAGGACCGAACCTGGCATCGTTAGATACTAAGTAATTGGTATCCTAGGACCGAACCTGGCATCGTTAGATTCTAAGTAATTGGTATCCTAGGACCGAACCTGGCATCGTTAGATTCTAAGTAATTGGTATCCTAGGACCGAACCTGGCATCGTTAGATTCTATGTTGTACTATTGAACCGTCAGGCTACCATCGCGAAAGTTAAAAAGTTAGAATAATTTATTGAGCTATTTTTTTTTTCAATCCAATGATTGAGATACAAAGTACATCGGTTTTCAAGTCAAAACCAACAGTGGAAACCGCATCGCTATCGGTACAGTAGTTTTTACGTGATGCGCGTACAGACAGACCGACATCGTGATATATTCTTGTTCAGTAGCTTATTATGAGCCTTATAGCATTATTTTTAATCGTCTTCATTGTACAGACTTTTTGTTACTGCTTTTGCTGCGGGTTTGCCCGCGTGATAATTTCTCTGTGTAAAAGTAACCTACGTCTTATTCCAGGACCAGGTTTTACAAAGTAATATAAACTACATTTCATCCAAATTTGTTCAGCCGTCAAATAGTTATTTATTGATTGCTCGGCGTCTCCTCGTCGGATTAAGATACCAAGTTCCCCAGATTTTAATTCAAAACCTAAGCTGTAAACAGCAATCGGTCCAGGAGTTTTTACGTAATGCGTCAGACATACTGACACGATTAAAATAATATTATATTCTTTTTCAGAAGCTTATTTGTCCCTTGACCATTTTTTTTAAAAATTATCCTTTTTATACAGATTTGTTGTTACTTCCTGCTTTATTATAAGTAATGATAGATTTCGTAATATGCATAGCATACTTAAGATGCCAGCGGATGATGAATTTTATTGTCCATACATACATAAATCATTTAATTGAAACATATTTAGACCATATTATTGGATGGTATATTTACTAGACTAAATTAAATGCGGTTATCACTGTTAAATAGCTTAAGTTTTGACTAAAAACTGTGGTAATTGGTATCTTAATCCGATGATTAGATAAACGAGTTTTATCAGACGGCTGAACGAAATTTGGTATTTTGTACTGTATAGATTACTTGTTACATTTGGTTCTGGAATAACACTTTTATTTACTCCTTTCTTTCGCCCGCGACTTCGCCCGCGCGGATGACAGTTTATCGCGAAAAAAAGCATCCTATGTTCTTCTAGGATATTAAAAAAGCATCCTATGTTCTTCTAGGATATTAAAAAAGCATCCCATGTTCTTCTAGGATATTAAAAACCAATGCAAAAGTATAGCACCAATGCTCTTGATGTTTTTTGACAGACTTGTTATTAATTCGTTTCCATTCCTTACAGAAACTTACCATTTTCCGGGATAAAAAGTATCCCATATTTTATTCCAGAGTATAAGGTATCTCCATTCAAAATTTCGTCAAAATCCGTCCAGTCGTTATCGCGTGAAAGCTTCCCAAACAAACAGACAACGTTTCACTTTTATACATTGGCGTGGATTAACGCGGGCAAAGCCGCGGGCACAGCTAGTGGTGTATAATGAAGATACCTTTTAGCCGGGTCCAGCTGCAGCAGCTTGTCCAACAGGTCACAGCCGTAAGGATCTTTCACGTAGGGCTTCAGTCTTTCCTGTTGACAATATCATATTATATGTACTACGAACTATTAAGAAACTTTCCTCTGCATTGAACTAAAAGAAATGTTACCGAACGCTAGTCGGGCGTCGGTCTATTAGGACTATCATGTTTATCGTACTGAGATCAAGAGAGCAGAAACTCATTCACAGAGACAATAGTACTAGGTGGGTACTCAGTCAGTGACCGAATGAACGGTCCGAGTATATCCGAGTAGTTCCGACCAAAGACGATTGTCGCCCGATTGAGGCCCTAAGATTTGTATAGTTCGTATCTCTAATGCAATAAGGTTAGTTTTTGAATAATTTAAGGTGATTTTGAGGGTTGCCGTCTCGTGCTTACAGGTAGTACTCGTAACAAACTGGTCGCGCGCGTTCAATGCGCGGAAAACATAAGCAAACATGCTTAGTTAGATAAAGATCTGATGTCCGAATAGTCCTAATAGTACTAGGACTATTCGGACATCACGTACTACGTACTACTAGTACGTTGATTGGATCGTACTTGTACGGAGCGATTTCATTAATGTCGGAGCAGGAACATGACTTATTATTAACATTATATCACAAAGATGTCCATAGCCGAATATAGGCCTCCATAGAACTCCACATCGAGCAGCTGAGCTGTGCATCGAGCAGCTCCTAGTGGGGGCTGTCTTCGTAGTCACTGGTCACCATTCGAGCACTTTTCTTCCCAGACTTATCTGTTCTACGATCTAAGTGACCTGTGACCACTTCAAATTGATAATGCGAGCTATGTTATTAATAAGTATAACTTAATTAAATAAATTAAAAGAAAAAGCTTTTGTATGTTCTTTTTTTTTGCTTTATTTTGTACGTTTCTAAGTTATATATTTTTTGCTTTGTCATTGGTTTGTGAGCTATCCTGAAAGTTTCAGCCGGATAGCTAATCGGGAAGTGCTCCAAATTTGAATTGCATGATTCCAGGACAGACAAAATACAGATACATTGCTGCCAGCCACTTTGCGTACACCATTGCTCCACATAGCTGGAGGTCGCCCTACACTACGTTTGCCGAGTCGCGGTCTCCATACCCCAACGGCTATCAGTCCTTCGACAGATGCCACCAGCCCACTGCCATTTCAGCTTGCTAATCCTAAGAGCTATGTCGACAACTTCGGTTCTCTGTCGGACCCTTTCGGTATAGAACTCCAAAATGGTAGCTTGTAGAAAGGGTTTGCAGTACCTTAACTTTCCTCTTCTGCCCCTTGGGCAGCTCCATCTTGTTGTAGAGGTCCAGGCTCTCGACCCCGGGCCACACGTCCGGCGTGCACGAGCCGCACAGCTGGGAGATCAGGATCAGCTGCTGCTGTTCGGTCGGACCCTGCAGATGTGTGTCAAATATAGGTTAGGTTGTGGGCTGGCACAGTTTTCTAGTTTTTTTTTATTTGTGAAAATCTAATGGCGCTGTACTGAGATAACAACGACTCTTGGCGCAGGCCATCACATACATTTTTTCATGTGCAAAATGTAAGCACACCAGATGGGAATTGAACTCCGATACTACAGACTGGCGGTTGAACGGTCTGACGTTGCGCCAACCAGACTTATGGTATTAGGCCGAAAAGGATTCACAGTTGCGCGCGGTACAAAACATAGCTCGTTGTTTTAGTCATTTTATTTTTTTATGTTTACACACCTGCCAGGTGTCTGCAACGGTGTTTTTTGTTTAAGATGATCTTAGGGTTTTGTCAAACTTTTATAGATGTTAAATGAAGATGAGGTTAAAGTAAAAACCGGTCAAGTGCGAGTCGAACTCGCGCATCGAGGGTTCCGTACTTTCTTAACCTCTTATAATTTCTTTATTTTTTTATTTTTTTTTAGAATATCCGCCATAAAAGTTTAATTTCTCTCTGGATATATTTGCAAAAGAATATAGAACGAGTAAATAGGTTAACCCTAAAACCCTACCCGGGGGTCCACCAAACCCCAGCGATTGAATATTTGTAAATATTTTTGCAATAACGAAATGCACTATCGCGTGACGCGAGCTAATTATTAATGTAATCTATCACAATAAATAATAATTGTAAGTTGTTTTTTATTTTATAGGTTTCCATTTTTATATATTGGGGTCCTTAAAACCCCTGGGTAGTAATAGTGGTTCTCCTGGGAAGGGTAGGGTTTAAGGGTTAAGAACCTATTGTAAAATTGTGTACTAACCAGCTATATAATCTAAATTTGATTTAAATGAAGCTGCTATCTTCATAACAAAAGATCAATCTATTTAATTCAATTGTTTAAATTTCATTCTATTTCTTAGAATAAGACCGCCAAATGTTTGCTTCCGACATTAATTTATTACAGAAAAAGCCATCGCGATTCAATCAGCTTTCAAACATAAAAAACCGTATCAAAATCACTTCATTCGTTTGGGAGCTTTGATGCCACAGACAGACACACAGATATACATGTCAAACAAACATCTTTTTTTGAGCAGGGGGTATAAAAATATTGAAAACAAAGAGTTATTTGCCTGTTAACATTCACTTGCCTCGGTCAGATCCTGAAATCTCAAATGCTTGGTGTGTAACCGTTTACAGCAGTAAGGCGTGTGGGCACTTTGTCGTGATGTACCCTTGCGATGTGACATACCTGCATGATTGGTGACCTCGTCCACATCTCAGCCATGATACAGCCAGCACCCCACATGTCTACCGGCGGGCCGTAGTTACGGTCACCTGTGGAAATTAACATTATGCCTGCAGATTCATCATCATTATCATCAATAGCCTGCATTAGTCCACAGCTGGACATATGTATTATGTGTTTATGTTATGGTACCATATTACTAATTTCAGACAATATTGGGTATGTTCATGCTTCAATAGATATGAACTACATCAGATATTAGGCCTTTCATAGCAACAGTTAACTGTTGCTATGTTCTAACTAGCTGAGTCTCGTGCCTTTGTCTGTGTGGACATTTTCTCAGGGATAATGAATTACTTACGACTGCCCTCATGATGCAAACTATTTCCTTGTCAAATTTCATCAAGATTTGTTCAGAATTTAATCTATCCCACTAGTCTCATTGAGTTGTCCTGTGATGGGACAACTGCCACTATTTTGACCCAGTAGTCTCATGGGTCCACTTTTTCCAAGGAACTACTGGGCTAAAATAGTGTAATGGGACAACACAATGGGACTAGTGGGTCCAAAATATTGCTGACACTTGTCCCATGGGACTACTGGGTCAAAATATAATACAATAACTCTTTATTGAACACATCATAAAAACACTTAAAGTTTCTACCTTTCATTTGAAAGGTAGAAACTTTAAGTTAGTCTCATAAAAATTTGGTGAAGATGTAATGAGGATTTGCAGCGTGATGAGCAGAATAGCTCTTCAAAATGCAGTACATTTCTCACTTTTCAGCCCTTCACCTACCTCATATGTTAATTGAAGGTAGTTTGTTTCTCAGGATTGATTAAGTTAGTGTGGGGGTACTTTACTACTTTATTGATTAATAATGTAGATAAATGTGGGTAGTCAGATAACACTATGACATACTCACTTTCTGTAATGGCTACCTAGCTCAATACACGGATCAGAGTTATTCAATGTGTTTTAATTAACTCATGGATTTAATAACCTACTACATAGGGATTGATGGAGCACCGTGGTTATTAATGTTAGTGTTATAATAAGGTAACTAGATGCTTGGTACTTTAGTCAGTTTAAAACCCCAGTCACTAACCCCAGAATATTTTATATTTACACTTACTTCTGTTAATTCATTATATCCTGGTACATTTCACTGAAAATTCAATTATATATTGATTTTATCGCTAAGTGAATGCATCCACAGAATAAATAATAGCTGAATCTTTTATTATGTCTCCTTCCGATTTATGATGGCCTGATACTAAATTTGGAGTTAAGCCACAACTAGAAAATGAATATTGAGTGACTGTACTAATGTAAAGATAAATTTGCATAACAATAGGCCTCATAAAGTAGAAAAAGAGTGAGTATAAGTACATGATTATCGGGTGGCGCTATTTCTAACAATGCGCAGTACTGAGCGCATACATGCGCGTGCGTGCGTTATCCAGTTACTTGCGCATGTGGCAAGCAACTGGATAATAAACTGGGGGATTAAACCGAATTTAGGTGAGAAATGGTAATAAATTAATCTTACCTAATAATAGTTCTGGTGGTCTGTACCACAATGTGACCACTCTATTTGTGTACTTATTCACTTGGCCGGACTTCGCAACACTGAAGGCTCTTGCCAGACCAAAGTCTGCCAATTTGAGCACCCCATTCTTTGTTATAAGCACATTTGCCGCTTTCATGTCTCTGTGCAGGATTTTATTACTGTGGATGTAGTATAATCCATTCAATAACTGCTGCATCACCTTTTTGATCTCTCCCAAGCTAAACTTAACGTTTACATTGGATAATAGCCCCGCTAAATCGTGCTCGCAAAAGTCGAAAACTAGGTAAAATGTTGACCTAAATTTGTTGTGTGATGTCGCCTTAGTTCTGCAGATTTCAATCAAATTTACCACGTTCTCGTGTTTTAATAGCTGCAGGATCTTTATTTCTCGCAATGCCGTGATAGGAAAACCTTCCTTTTCGTTGTCCATCAGCACTTTTTTCATGGCAACGAATTTTTTGCTACTATTTCTAGCGCGAGCTTTGAACACTTCACCGAAGGTCCCCTGCCCGATTTTGGCGACTTTCTCATATTTGGAAGACTCATCGCAGAACGGGAAGTCGAAATTTTCGATGTATTTCTCCTTTTCCCTCATGCTAAGGATTGTGGAGCTCGTACTCATAACTGGTTGCGTGGGCTCCCGAGGAGCGCTCACGCTTTGCATTTTCGCTGATATTTTGAAGGTTTACTACATTCAGGACTAACATGAGGTTTTTCACGATTTTGGTATGAAGTATTATGAAAAATCTTTAACAGAAGCACGGGTTTTCCATAAAAACAAACAGAAAAGAAAGTGGAGAAACCAAAAAGTCCAAGAACATCAACAATAATGTGACGTCATTACGTCAGTGTCACTGTCACTGTCAGAGGCATTGTGGGCAATTTCGAAATGTACATTATTAACAAGCTGTTTTTTTTGAACATTTTCAACACTCTTGGCATTTTTGCAATTTTTGACACTACCAATCCTTTCCAAACTGAATGAAAAACGACCCTATCCCTCACGGAATAAAGTTCATAAGTTAACATGTCATCGAAACTTGCAAAACGAACGGTGATCGAAAACGTTCAGAATGGTAATTTCGCCCATTGTGATCATATTTAGCGTTTTTAAGAGTTATTTTCGCCAATTAATCCAAAGAAAACGGCCCAGTATTGCGTTCGAGATGATGATTTGGCGTTGTGGGCAGTTTCGAAATGTACATTTTTAACAAGCCGTTTTCTTTGAACATTTTCAACACTTTTGTCATTTTTGCAACTTTTGACACTAGCGATCCTTTCCAAACCGAATGAAAAACGACACTATGCAGGACGGCATGTAGCCGATTTTCTGTCAACATGACATCTGAACATACAAAACGAATGGTGATCAATCGTAAATCATAAGGGCTGAACGCTCATTTCGCCAACAAATTCCAAAAGTGATCATATATTTTGCGTTTTTAACAATTATTTTCACCATTTGCTTTAAAACGAACAGCCTACTACTACGCGTTGCGATGCGTTCGCGATGATGAGATGGCGTTGTGAGCAGTTTCGAAATGTACAACCGCAAGCCGTTTTCTTTGAACATTTTCAACACTTTTGTCATGTTTGCAACTTTTGACACTACCGATCCTTTCCAAACTGAATGAAAAACGACCCTATCTCTCACGGAATAAAGTCGATTATCCTATGTCAACGTGTCATCGAATTTGCAAAACGAACGGTGATCGAAAACGTTCAGGAGGGCAATTCACGATTTCGTTATATTTTATCGAATCCCGATATATATCCTGTCGACTAGAAATATCACGAAATTATCGTTTTTCCTAAAAAACGCTATTCTCACGACCGGTAGATATAAAATATCGAAGCCATAGACGATGTGTTTAGGTTTGAGATGAAAAACGTTCCGTTTTCTCGATTGTGTTTAATTGATGAAATATTTGAAGAAATTGCCCATAATATTCTGCACGTAACGTATATTTAAAAAAAAGTTGAAGTCGTCATGACGTCATGAGCCATCTGTCATCAGCTGTGTCAAGCTGTCAACAAAGAATGCAAAGATCTCCAGATATTAAAAACTTAAAATACTTAACATATCATCGCATTCCTTGACATAGTAAAGAAAACAAGGTCCATCCACAAGTTATTGAAGAACACAAGGTCCATCCACCGCGGCACCAGGGCTGCACAAACAGCTCTAAGGATTAATGTTGTGTATGGGGCAGTAACCACTGAATCCCCTTTGGCGCTGTAGCAACCAATTCCCCCGTAGTGATAAAACAGTTTTAATTCAATTGAAACACATTGGAAAAACAAAAAAGCACAAAAAATAGGTACCGCATGAAGTGTGAGTGAAGCACACCAACAAATACGCGTCGAGTGATTCATTACATTACTCAACCGGCACAATAATGAGGGGATTTTTAATTGTATTGTTACTTGTGATGAAAAATTGATCCTGTTCGATAATCGGAAACGCTAATCACAATGGTTTAACCCAGGAGAACCCGGCAAATCCTGCCCCAAGCAAAAGTTGACTCAGAAAAAGGTACTGTATCTTCCTAAGATCTGTCCAGATAATAATTATGGCAGATGTGTACTGTCAACAATAGATTACCATTTTTTCAGAAAAATATTCTATTCCGATGAGGCAGTCCAAACAGCCTTAAAAGATTTGATTGATTCTTGCTCCCACAATTTCCTCAGCAAAGGACATTAATGAACTGCCTATGAAATGGCAAAAGTGCACAGATAGCTATGGTAACCTATACACCTAACTGCCCGGAGTGTGATGTAGTGGAAGCTGTTCACTATTTGTGTTCGGAATGAGGCCCAGCGACAGGACATGAGTTATATTCGATAGTAAAACTAATGTTGGTATGTGTAATGGCATCTTGGCTTCCCCGCTATCGGATGAAGCCAAGATGTTGGTTAAACTTTATTTGTGTGTTATGTGAGACCGTAACCGTTCTCACTAATTGTTACCTAGTCAATAATTTATAATAAGATGAATTTACTTATGGGGGTGACATGGTCACTGCGTGACAAAACTCCCATTTAAATAAAGATCGTAAAAAAACAATAGTACGTACATACTTTGATTGATTAAATTTATAATTTCATAGTTTTTGGTTGTTTTATTATATCAATAATTATAAAATGTCAATTTCATAATTATGAAAAAATTGTATAGATTGTCTCTCAGTGTTTAGCTTAATTATAATTTACTAGCTGAAACCCCTGCGGCGTAGCCCACTTGCTAACTTTGCCTTTCTGTCCAACATCTAGTGATGATATTTCAAAAAATCCTATTTCTTGATTAGTACTATGGTTTATGTAATAGTTTTAGTTCTTGTGTGGGTTCCGGCAATTTATTCTGTGGTCTCGTGGTGTGTGGTTCATTTAGTAAAACGTAGTACATTATCTAAATATAAATGTTTTATTTCTCAATCATTATTAAAATACCTATTTACATACCGTTGTTCCGGGAATACTCCATCTAAAAATGACAAATTTATTATATGTGCAAGTGGGTGAAAAATCGAAGAGGCACAAGTTTTAAGTGCTTTAGTGCAAATATCGTCATAATCACTTGTTTTACTGTTATTTAGACTCATGATTAGATTGTATACTTCACCAGCATCTATGGGGGTTAAAAACATTGTGTTTGTATTTTTATTAACATTATTTAATTTTATGTCATTTTTGTTAATTTTATGGTTTAATGTCAAATCTATAAAGTATGTATTAAAAATATTGCAAATGTCAGTTGAGTTGGTATATGTCACATTATTTCATTTTATCATTTCAACGTCATTTGCTATTAATTTATTAGAAGTGGATGATGAAATAACATTCCATATGGCTTTGCCTTTATTCTTATTGTTTTTCATACGTCTAGCATTCACAATATTTTGTGCTTTACTAATAGTTCTTTTAAAATTTTTGTTATATGTATTAGATTTACTTTTGTTTTGTTTCTTATTAATACCAATTTTGGTGCATGCCAGATATAATTTACGTTTAGTTCTACTAGATGTTTTAATACCTTTAGTGAGCCAATTTAGTTTTATAGGTTTATTATTCATTTTAACTGTAATCGAAGGAAAACATAAATTTTACAATAAGCAAATTATGTCATAAAAATATTCAAAAGCGACTGATTATTTATTCGTTTCATAAACATCCGCAAATGAGAGAGAAGATACGCTTTCACAAAACTTCCTCATGTTATCTATACCATAGTCACGTCTGTGCTCAAACCATGTAGTAAATGCTTTTTTTGTTTTGCTTTAATAGTCAATGTTTGTGCTGTTTCGTGGTCTGAAAGCCCCAGGATATGAATGTTGGACTGCACATTTTTAATATTACTTGCAAATTGGTCTAGACAAGAGTTTAATCGTGTGGGACCCTTAACATGAGCTTGAAAATTGTAATTCTGTAGTAAACTCAATAGATCTTTCGCACCTGTATCATCTTTCAAAATATCTATATTCCAATCACCACAAACTACTATTCTCTTACGCTTGAATTTATCGGTCAAATAATTAAGCAGACTATCCAACTTATGAAGAAATATACCTATCTGTGTTTTTTTTTCTCAGGTGTCCTATATATGCTAAAGATTACGACGTTAAGCCCAATCAATACCACAACATTCAAAATATAATTTTACAGACAAATTTGACGGAATCAAGACTAGTTTAGCATTGAGTCTCTTTTTGATTAAGATGCATGTACCTCCTCTGCATTTGTGTCGACAAAACATGGCAGCTTATTTAAAATTGTTTAGTCTTATATTCGTTTCTGTTCCCTGTTTGACAAAAGTTTCACTGAAACATAGTATATCCACCTCTTTGCCAATATCTGATAAATCAGCCAGGGATATCTCTAAAACTTCGAGTTTATTACACAAACCAGCAATATTTTGATGCACGGTTGTTAAATCTCCTAAATTACTAACATCTTTATCAACTATGGTTGTCTTATTTTTACATAATTGGTCATTACGAGGAACGAAAAAACATGTTTTGACCTTGAAAATCATGAGAGACGCTTCGTTCAACCTGTTCTGTCCTTTCAAAATTTTTACATTCATATTTCCTATTCATTGATTCACTTTCGATTCGCTCAATTTCAAAATTCAATATTTCTGCAATGATATCTATCTGATGTCTTTTCCGGCCATAATTAACAAATAAATCCTTAATTTTTATAAATTTACAATTGATGTAGTCTTTTAGTAGCATTCTCAATTCATAATTTAATTCATTGACATTTAATATTTGATTTTTATAAACACTCATCAAAAGTACTTTTTTTTTTATTAGTTTAATTAAAGCATTACAAACATTATTTAACAACTTATATAGATCACTATCATTATTCCCAACTGACAATATGACAATATCACCTTCAGATGCCGTCCTAACCAGATTATGCATATCGGCTAAAATTTCACTAGATGGGGCATTAGGTTTAACCATTCCTTGTATAATATGTTTGTCACTCCATATCCCAGACGTAGCATTGATCATCTTGGCTGCTAATCCCTTAACTTGTTCATCTCCAATTATGAAATATTCTTCCTTTTCTCCGACTTTTCAGTTATTTTTTTGAAGTTTCATTATTTTTCTCCTCATTTGTTTTTTTATTTTTAATAATAGCTGCAGCTTTAACTTCAAATTCAGTATCTAATAATTGTTTATTTGACGTCATTGGCGTACATTGTTCAAATGAGAAATCTAATTTTGTTTTATTCACACTGTTTCTATTTATTCGTTGAGTTTGTTTTTTTGATGTACAAATATCCTTTAACTGGCTAACCCGATTATGATATGAAGCTTCTTGATTCTTAAAGAAGATGTTTTCAGTAAGAAGATTTAATATTTCGCTATCGGCAATTTCTAATTTTTCCGAAAGTTCAGATACTTGCTTTTGCAATTTTTCAATTTTTTCCAAATGATCTGGCTGTAGATTTGGGCAGCTTCTGTTTAATTTACAGTTATTTTCTAAAATTAAAGACAGATCTTCAACCTCCTCATCAAGTGATAAGGCTTCGAATGAGTTTTCGATAGGTACATTTGATTTATATTGCTTTCGGACGGTAATATTACTCTGTGGCGATCGTGCCTGTAGCTTAGTTTCTTGCTGGTTCTTTTCTTTGCAGTGTACACATTCGGCATACTTCCATGCTGCTTTCTTTTTAGCTTCCATTAAGTAAAACTGCTTTTCTGATCTATTCGAGCACTGAACATGGTAAAAGTTCTTACAAAATGCGCAGCGTAAAATTTGCTTATCAGATATTATAGGTCGTTTACATATAAAACAGTTGCGATCCATAATGAAATAAACGACTGCAAAAAATTAACAGCAAAAAAAATAAATAACGGCTATCAAGATTTGAACCAAGTAGATCGATAACCGGCGCGCACCGGCTTAAGGACAAGCTCTGCTCTATCCACCACTAGTCCAGGAACGCCTTGATGTTCAGTGCTGACAAATGCGTATCGAGCATGCAGTGACTAGGCAGTGACTCATTTACTTGTTGGCTCAGTCACTGACGCGGACACCGCACTGCACACCGCCACTTTGATTTTAACGGATTTAGAATTAAGAAATCAGTAATTTAAGTACTAGTATGTAACGAATTTAAAAAATATTTCTGCCTACACAATCCTTGTATTACGGGCTATGCACTGATCTTTATTTTAGACAGAACAAATACCTTTTTTAGCACTTTGATAATTTAAATCACGGAGAATTTTTTTACGTGTGTTTACTGTTACGCGCGTCCGAGCGGTCCAATCAAAGTAGCCTTGATCAATGTAGCATCAAAGTAGTCAGTGCACTGAACCATTTGGATGTTTTTGAACAGTGGGTTCATTTCCCTGAAACATTCAATGTGTTGAATAGAGTTTTGAGAAGAGTTAGTAAATTATGCAACCTGTTTAATTTTCATCAACACAGTTAGATACCTAGCTTTCAACGCATCTAATGGTGCGTTTACATTAGGTTGGTTTGCCCGTACTCGTCTTTGGTCATCATATGAAATTCCAGCTAAATTTCACTGCAACAATCAACCGAATATGGTCATTGACTTAATTTGTAAATATCTATGTTACCTACATGGGATTGGAATAGAACCATGAATCTATGTTTAAACCATCAATGTTTGTTCTACCTACTGAAGAAGTTGTGTAATAGTTTGTAAATAATTTGCCATGTGATAACCCTTCACGGTGCTGTGAGAACCAGGAAAGGAAAACATTAAATAGGTGGCACATTTTCTTGCACATTATCAACAATTGTGATTACCAAGTCGCCTGCCAAGCCCATTGCTTATGAATAACCCCCAAATTTCTTATCGGGAAGCCCATGTTGAAATGGCAGTAGACATTTTGGGGCGATTGATGATGTATTATGCAACATAACTAGGTATCTATAAAATATGTTTTACTATGCCTGGTAATAAATAGCTTGTGCATTGGTAGAGTGGGGTCGCAGTTTCTGTTGTACCCATTGATGTATATGTTACATGGTTGTACCTATCAATATCTATCTAGGCATCCAATAATCATAGGCTCATTCAATTGGAATCATTGGGTATCCTCAGACGTACCATACGGTGGAGGTATACATAGTTGTTAAATCGTGATTATTACAAAGTGCAAGTACGGACCCTCATCTTTAGATCGAGGCTACTTCGAGGCAATAAAAGGATCCACAAATGCCATTACTTCAAATGTGAGATTTTTGGCAGCCAAAAACTTTTCTGAAAGCTTTTGTCGGAGAGATCCAATGGGGCTCTCGCTACCTAGTGCCTTCTTTGCACTTCTGCTTGCAATCGGGCCTCTCAGACGTCAATCATAAAACCTGTTATATAATTTCCTCCGCCGTCATCATAAGAATAATAATCTCAAATTTACTATAAGAAACTGTATTCTCTAAAATACAATACAAACAAACCTAACCCCAAGTCAGTGATAAACCAATGTCGACCGCTAGGGACCACTCGTTGCATGTCGATCGCTAGGACTCGATAAATATCTATGGTGATATTGTGAGAATAGCAAAAGACGCTGTCTTTCGATATCCACCATTTATTTCGACATTTATCTACTGTGATAATTATATCACTTGGTGAGAATTGCCCTCCTGAACGCTAATTTCGCCTACTAATGCCCAAAGGAAACGCCAATTGTGATCATATTATTGGGCCGTTTTCTTTGGAACAATTGGTGAAAATAACTGTTAAAAACGCTAAATATGAACGTTCTGAACGTTTTCGATCACCGTTCGTTTTGCAAGTTTCGATGACATGTTGACATAGGAAAATCAACTTTATATCGTGAGAGATAGGGTCGTTTTTCATTCAGTTTGGAAAAAAACGACCAAATCAAATAAAAAACAAATCAATCACTTCCAATTCTTATTGGAAGTGTCAAAAGTTGCAAAAATGCCAAAAGTGTTGAAAACGTCCAAAGAAAACGGCTTGTTAAAAATGTACATTTCGAAATTGCCCACAACGCCAAATCATCATCTCGAACGCAGGGGTAGTACAGCTGTCAGTCAGTCAGTCAGTCAGCCGGTCAGTATTCTGTGGTCAGCTCAGCATCCTGTCATAAATGAAGGCCGTGATTTCAGTTTTGTTTTTGTATGAAAATTAAATATAACAATAAATTATCCTAATACTTTGTAAGTTATACCTAGTGTCTATATTTAAAGTATATGCTTATTTGTTTGTGATTTATACAGGACTACAGGTTGGTAATTTATTTGCAATCCTTGCGATTTTATTGATCGTCAAAAGTGCTAAGTGGGGCATACAAAAATCGCGCATTTGTGTCTGCATTGCATTTTTTGGGTAGGTACTTAACTGAAATAGTTATCTAGGCACTTTGGCTCAATTGTGTTATGAATCATAAATAATTATTTGTTTGAGTTGAGGTTCAGTAATTTCCGCAAGATCAGTGCGTACGCCCCCTTTTTTAGTGTACTCGTTTTCAGTATAATATTTTGAATTTCTTTGCTGCCAAGTGTTTCCTTTTTAATAGAATGATATGAAAATATCATTACGGACATTGGCAGAATTATTGTGACAACATGCCACTGAAGCCGTAACCAAGAAGCCAATTCAAGACTTGCCATATTTCTTTGCATTTCTCTCTTTGCAGCAAAGACAGTGGAGCAACATAACTCTCATAATAATTCTCCATGAATATCTTTCCATTGCGTTGCCAGACCTATCAGAGAGTTGTTAATTGAATTTCCTAACTTCAAATGACAAAATAGGGTTTATTATCAATATTAGAGCTATACATCAATACTCAATATAACCCATGCTCCCATATTTATTTATTGACTGATAACCACCATCCCTTACCCCTCCCCTTATACCTCTCCATGCTTAAATTGTCTGGAAGAGAATGCTTCAAGAGATATGACCACCTGTTGTGAAATTTATAGTTCAGTTTTATTTTTAGTTATAATTTTTGTTTGTGCAGTTAAGTTCAATATGGAGTTTATCTATCTCATTATCGTTAGTCAAGCTGCTTAAACACATACACATATTCCTGATGTAGTTATCACTTTAGCTGAAATAGGTATAGATGAAGCACTTTATTTATTAACTGGCTTTGACCTCAGCTTTGCCTACATAGTTATTTCTCTGGATTAAAAATAACCTAGGTTATTCCAGGACCAAAAGTAATGAAAACTTATTTAGCTGTCAAATAGTATTTTATCCTACTGATCAGCTTCTATTCATCGGATTCAGATATGAACTACACCAGTTTTATCCTACTGATCAGCTTCTATTCATCGGATTCAGATATGAACTACACCAGTTTTATCCTACTGATCAGCTTCTATTCATCGGATTCAGATATGAACTACACCAGTTTTAACTGCATCCCAATTGGTCATGTAGATTTTACTTCATCTGCCTCTTCATCCCTTATTTATATCTCAGAAACTGGCCTCCACTTTTGCTCTTGCCTTCATTAAGTTCTGAATAAAAGATGCACTTGGGTACCCTCTCTTTAGGCATTCAGAATACGTGCTCACACCATCGCTGCTGCTTTTATTAGAAAATAGTGAGCCGAAAAAATGTAATTCAGGTTAATACATGACTGCCCAAAAAAGGAGTGTAATCTTTTCAGACTTCATGTATTTATGTATTTATGAGAGTTTCTTTAAAACACCATAACTTTTAAATGCTTGAACAGATTTTGATGTATGGGTTATCGATAGGATCCTTACATCATCGTGAGTGAGCTAGACATTATTTTGATGTATGGGTTATCGTTAGGATCCTTACATCATCGTGAGTGAGCTAGACATTATATTTGTTATTTTTTTGCCTTCGTGGTCGTGTTTTTTTTTACCTTGATGATTTACTTCTCTTGTTACAGTACAATGGCCAGTGAAAGCAGTTCAGCAATGCTGGACTTGAACGATGCGGACACGGAGGACACGGAGGCTCCGAGTGTCATGGACGACACTCGAGAGGGGCTCCCACTCATTATGGAGCATGGATTTGACATTGCAGTTAAGGTAAACAAGATTCTCGCTATTATTATTTATAATCATTTATTTAATACTTTATGCACAAAATCAGTGTCCAGAGGAGGACTTAATGCTATGACAGCATTTTCTGCTAGTCATCCGTCGTGCAAGAAATAGGCGTGTGTATAGGCGTGCTCTCGAGATATTGACAGTCAAAAAGAAATTACGAACTTATAAAAATAAAACTTTTAATAAATAATACATAGATATATATACAAAATATATTATACTTATTATAATACAGTAAGTAAGTAATAGAAAGTCTGTGCAAAAAACATTATTAAAAAAATAGTCTGTGGGACTTAAAACAAGCAATTGAAAAAAAAAAAGTTTTTTTTGTAGTTGTGTTTGTTCGCAAATCTCGTAAAAACTACTAGACCGGTGACGATGCGGTCTTCACTGTGGGATAGTTTTAGTTTTGACTTAAATTCTGGTGTACTTGGTATATCAATCTGATTAGAAGCCGAGGTACTTACTGTTTTACCCACACCAATATATAAAAGTGAAAAAATTTGTTTGTATGGGGGGGTTTTAACGCGAACGGCTAGACGGATTTAGATGAAATTTGGAATGGAGATAGCTTATACCCTGGAATATAACATAGGATACTTTTTATCCCGGAAAATTGTAATTTTCCAAGGGAAAATTGGAAAACTTTGATTACTCGGTGTAAGAAACAGTTGTTATGACACAAGAATGATCAACGAAATAACAAGTCTGTCAAAAAACATCAAGAGCGTAGGTGCTATATCTACTTTTGCATTGGGTTTTAATATCCTAGAAGTAAATAGGATGCTTTTTTCGCTAGCTAGTTATAAATATACAGGAAGGAATAGGGAGTAACTGAGTAGCCTTATAAATATGTAAATTTGTTTATGTGTGCAATGGTTGAATACATCATAATATGATGTATGATGTATTCAATCTATATAATAAACACTTCTTCAATCAAATCTAACAAATATAAGTTAGGAAAACTTATTATATCACGAAACACTCCGTAACTTTTGAACAAAGTATGGCGGAATGTAGACTTGAGCGGTGTTGCAACTTTTTGAAAACTGGCTTCTTATTGGTTGAAACGTTCAAATGTGATAATGTAGTTCGACGCGTCATGACAAGTTTATCCAATGACATTTAAAAGTAAAAACTGCCAACTTTCGACTTATGCTGTTGGTGTTGTTTGCTAAAAGACGATTCCCTCTCTATAACCATAGATAAAAACTTTTGACCGCTGAAGGAATATTTATCAAATGTGGTATAGTGGTATTACTTCTGAATTGATAACATAGCAACTAATGTTGTAAATGGGTAACTAAAGATACTATACTGTGACAGTAGGTTAAGGTGCGGCAGGGTGGCCCTTTAAAATCCCTATACAAAAGTAATATGTTAGAAATTGGCGACAACCATAAATGTTTGTTTACGTCTCAACAAAAAACAGATTTGTACATTCTGTTCCATCTGCTCCTCTCGCCTGAGCCCTGGTGGAAATACTTCGTTGAGATAGAGCCCCCAAGGGGGCTGACCCTGTACACCCTGACCGGAGACTGTTCAGCAGTCCGAGAAACACACACACACACACACACACACACACACACACACACACACACACACACACACACACACACACACACACACACACACACACACACCCACACACAATACAAATTTACAATTACTGCTCTTGAAAATGTAAATTTTAAGCTAAGATTCATTTTTTTTTAGCAATATTATGGAAAATTCGATTCCGACACATTTCACTATGACTTTCCACTGACAAGCGACTGACCACTGCGCAGTTCGCGTTCGATGCGTAAGGTCTGTTGACACGCACTTTCAAGGTAAAGATTATTGTTTTTTTTCCCAGCTGATTACTAGGCAGTACTGTTATTTATAGGGTTTGATGTACAGTGATGTATGAAACATCTTTAACAATAAATATATGAATGAAAACCCCAGTATCTAATAGGTAATTATATTACAGGTTGTAGAAGATAGATATGAAACCCGGCCAAATGCGAGTCGGACTTGCGCACTGAGGTTTCCATACAAACTTTTTTAAACCCCAAACTCCAAATGAGACGGGTGTTATAAGTTTAGGGTTTGTATCATTGTGTGTCTGTCTGTGGCATCGTAGCTCCCAAACGAATGAACCAAATTTGAGTGTTTTATAATTCTATTTGAAAGCTCATGTGATCGAGATGGTTCTTAGCTATAATGTGGCGGGTAGTGGGGTCAGGAATTTGTATAAATTTTTAATTTGTGCTTGTTATACATTACAGGTAGATGCTCCAATGAAGCAGCTGTCAACCCTAGAGACGTTCGTGACATACCGGGTGCGGTGCGTGTGCGCGCGGTGGCACGCCCCGCCCTTTGTACGGCGGCGGTATAACCACTTCAAGGTGAGTTGAATCACTTACTCTGCAACCCTAGAGACGTTCGTGACATACCGGGTGCGGTGCGTGTGCGCGAGGTGGCACGCCCCGCCCTTTGTACGGGGGCGGTATAACCACTTCAAGGTGAGTTGAATCACTTACTCTGCAACCCTAGAGACGTTCGTTACATACCGGCTGCGGTGCGTGTGCGCGAGGTGGCACGCCCCGCCCTTTGTACGGGGGCGGTATAACCACTTCAAGGTGAGTTGAATCACTTACTCTGCAACCCTAGAGACGTTCGTTACATACCGGGTGCGGTGCGTGTGCGCGAGGTGGCACGCCCCGCCCTTTGTACGGCGGCGGTATAACCACTTCAAGGTGAGTTGAATCACTTACTCTGCAACCCTAGAGACGTTCGTTACATACCGGGTGCGGTGCGTGTGCGCGAGGTGGCACGCCCCGCCCTTTGTACGGGGGCGGTATAACCACTTCAAGGTGAGTTGAATCACTTACTCTGCAACCCTAGAGACGTTCGTGACATACCGGGTGCGGTGCGTGTGCGCGCGGTGGCACGCCCCGCCCTTTGTGCGGCGGCGGTATAACCACTTCAAGGTGAGTTGAATCACTTACTCTGCAACCCTAGAGACGTTCGTTACATACCGGGTGCGGTGCGTGTGCGCGAGGTGGCACGCCCCGCCCTTTGTACGGGGGCGGTATAACCACTTCAAGGTGAGTTGAATCACTTACTCTGCAACCCTAGAGACGTTTGTGACATACCGGATGCGGTGCGTGTGCGCGCGGTGGCACGCCCCGCCCTTTGTACGGCGGCGGTATAACCACTTCAAGGTGAGTTGAATCACTTACTCTGCAACCCTAGAGACGTTCGTGACATACCGGGTGCGGTGCGTGTGCGCGAGGTGGCACGCCCCGCCCTTGTACGGCGGCGGTATAACCACTTCAAGGTGAGTTGAATCACTTACTCTGCAACCCTAGAGACGTTCGTGACATACCGGGTGCGGTGCGTGTGCACGAGGTGGCACGCCCCGCCCTTTGTACGGCGGCGGTATAACCACTTCAAGGTGAGTTGAATCACTTACTCTGCAACCCTAGAGACGTTCGTGACATACCGGGTGCGGTGCGAGTGCGCGCGGTGGCACGCCCCGCCCTTGAAGCGCGAGCGAAGTAGTTTTAAGCTACGCAAAGATAGATTCGCGAGGTCTACAGTTCACACAGCCCCTAGTCTGTGTTATTCCAGGATCAAAAGTACCCTATAAAGTAGAAAATACCAAATACCGTTTGGTTGTCGAATAGTTTTTTATCGATTGCTCGTCTTCTACTCATCGGATTGAGATACCAAGTATACTAGTTTTTAGATCAAACCCTAAGCTACCCAACAGGGAAAACTACATCGCAATCGGTCCAGTAGTTTTTACATGATGCGCGAACAAACAGACAAACATCGACAGACAGTCACCATTTAAAAAAATGTTATATTCTTGTTCAGTATGTTTAAGTTCTCTAGTCTTATCTTTTTTGTACAGACTTCTTGTCTTCACTGCTTTATTAATATTACGTCAAAATTGGTTTAACCTATAGTAACTCAATTCGTTATTTTGTTTCGGTCCCGTCATATTTTCGGGATTCCTTTACATTCAGAAAAAAGTATTTGTAGTCCAACATACATTTCACCAAAATTGGTGCAGTAGTTGTTTTTTAGTAAATCAATGTTTATATTTATTTTCACTCATATCTCTTTAATTTGTGAATCGATTTTGATAATTCTTGTTTTATTTGAAAGAATAGATGTCCAGTCACAGCCAGTGTAGTCCATACCAATATATAAAAGTGAAACGTTGTCTGTTTGTTTGTTTGGGGAGCTTTCACGCGATAACGGCTTGACGGATTTTGATGAAATTCGGAATGGAGATAGCCTTACCCTAGACTAAAACATAGGATACTTTTTATCCCGGAAAATTTTAAGTTTCCACGTGAAAACTGGAAAATGTTGATTACTCGCTGTAAGGAACAGGATAATGGAAACGAAATAACAAGCCTGTCAAAAAACTTCCAGAGCATTGGTGCTATACCTAATTTTGCATTGGTTTTTAATATCATAGAAGATCATAGGATGCTCTTTTTCGCGATAAACAGTAGTGCGCGCGGACGTAGTCCCGAGCGGGAAAGATATTTCCATGTAAATTTGATGATCTCGATAGTTTTGCTAACTTTTGTAAATGCAGGACCCCTGATAGTTTTGCTAACTTTTGTAAATGCAGGACCCCCGATAGTATTGCTAATTTTTGTAAATGCAGGACCCCTGATAGTTTTGCTAACTTTTGTAAATGCAGGACCCTCGATAGTATTGCTAATTTTTGTAAATGCAGGACCCCTGATAGTTTTGCTAACTTTTGTAAATGCAGGACCCCCGATAGTATTGCTAATTTTTGTAAATGCAGGACCCCCGATAGTATTGCTAATTTTTGTAAATGCAGGACCCCTGATAGTTTTGCTAACTTTTGTAAATGCAGGACCCCCGATAGTATTGCAAATTTTTGTAAATGCAGGACCCCCGATAGTTTTGCTAACTTTTGTAAATGCAGGACCCCCGATAGTATTGCTAATTTTTGTAAATGCAGGACCCCTGATAGTTTTGCTAACTTTTGTAAATGCAGGACCCCCGATAGTATTGCTAATTTTTGTAAATGCAGGACCCCCGATAGTTTTGCTAACTTTTGTAAATGCAGGACCCCTGATAGTTTTGCTAACTTTTGTAAATGCTGGACCTCTGATAGTTTTGCTAACTTTTGTAAATGCAGGACCCCTGATAGTTTTGCTAACTTTTGTAAATGCAGGACCCCTGATAGTTTTGCAAACTTTTGTAAATGCAGGACCCCCGATAGTTTTGCTAACTTTTGTAAATGCAGGACCCCTGATAGTTTTGCTGACTAAATGCAGGACCCAAGATAGTATTGCTAATTTTTGTAAATGCAGGACCCCTGATAGTTTTGCAAACTTTTGTAAATGCAGGAACCCCGATAGTTTTGCATTTTTTTGTAAATGCAGCACCCTCGATAGTATTGGTAATTTTTGTAAATGCAGGGCCCTATTATTATGCAAACTAACGTGGTATTTTACATTTTAAAAGGCATTATTTATTTTAGAATTATTAAAGCCAAACCTGGTATTATATCCCCTCTTGCCCACAGCTCCTCCACAAGCGGCTGTCGACGTCCCACGCGTGGGTGGCGGCGCCGCCCCTGCCGCCGCTGCACACGGCGCGCCAGCAGCTCGACCGGTACAGCGCGGCCTTCGTCGCCGTCAGGACGCGGGCGCTGCATGCCTTCCTGGGTACGTACAGAACGAAGGAACGAACGCGGACATGGCGCCATTTTTTTTTAAATTATTCTTATTTATTGAAACAATAAACATTACAGATCGCGTTGCAAAACATCCAATATTCACTCACAGCGAAGACTTCAGATTATTCTTAACAACACCTGACGACGAATTTGACAAGGTAATTGAAACTATAACTATTATCTAGATATACTACATAAAAATGGATATTTGTTTGTTTGTTCGTCTGTCTTGTACGCGTGCGCGCATCGTTCCTCCGAGT
Source organism: Alsophila aescularia (assembly GCA_946251855.1). Taxonomy (NCBI): domain Eukaryota; kingdom Metazoa; phylum Arthropoda; class Insecta; order Lepidoptera; family Geometridae; genus Alsophila; species Alsophila aescularia. The sequence goes on from OX276374.1 coordinate 63,572,336, forward strand.
GTCTTGTACGCGTGCGCGCATCGTTCCTCCGAGTGTCTTGTACGCGTGCGCGCATCGTTCCTCCGAGTGTCTTGTACGCGTGCGCGCATCGTTCCTCCGAGTGAGTTGAAACTGTTACAGCTGATGTCGAGACTTGCATGAAGCTTTTGAAAGAAAGAAACGGACAAGGGCGAGTTCAACTCGCGCGGAGAGGGTTCCGTACGATAAATATATAAAATTATGAGACAATATTGAGAGATTTACCATGTTATTTTATGTTCATAGACTTCTCATAGGTTTCCTGCAATCTATAAGTAATTAACTATAACTTGAAAAACATTATTTAAAATTACAAAATAAAACATTTGATAACCTCACAACAAGCCCTTTCATTTGATGAGATAACAAAAAAAAAATATTGCTCTCCATAAATGACCCCTATATTCAAAGTTCATTTATTTAAGTCACAGGTCCGTGTTTGGGACACAGAAATTCATATATTTACCAAATTTCAACTTAATCGGTCCAGAAGATTCGGAGCAAATTGGCTGGGACAGAAGGACAGACAGACACAAGTGATCCTATAAGGGTACCGTTTTTATTTTCAATCAGACGTAAGGAAACCCTCTAAATATTAAAATCGGGTGAGTGATGAAGGAGGAGTCAAGGGAATTCGTAACCTCTATTTATCAGCACGCGTAAAGCTCAAAGCGAGCGCTCGTGCAGAACCGTTTTTTTAAATAGTATAAAAGTAACCGGAGTTACCGCTCGCCTTTAAGGGACCTGTTTGAACATTATTTCAGGTTTTCAAAAGTGAAAATAGCGCTCTCAATCTTTGGGGCCTGAGTTCAGCCATATATGGAGCTAGCGACAACAAACCACCAGCTAACGGAGCCAGGTATGAACTAACTTATTGTTGAGTTCAGCCTGAGTTCAGCCATATATGAAGCTAGCGACAACAAACCACCAGCTAACGGAGCCAGGTATGAACTAACTTATTCTTGACTGACAGCCTGAGTTCAGCCATATATGGAGCTAGCGACAACAAACCACCAGCTAACGGAGCCAGGTATGAACTAACTTATTGTTGACTGACAGCCTGAGTTCAGCCATATATGGAGCTAGCGACAACAAACCACCAGCTAACGAAGCCAGGTATGAACTAACTTATTGTTGACCAACAGCCTGAGTTCAGCCATATACGGAGCTAGCGACAACAAACTAGCTAACGGCGCCAGGTATGTTACCTGCTGCGCGCTGCGATGTGATGGCCTCGAACTTAGCTACGCTCTCGACCATCATCATCGCTGCCAGCACTGCAGTCATTACAGACCGCGGCAGTAATGTACTATAATTATAAAATATTGGGATATTAAGGACGTTACCTTTTCTTTTGTTGTAAGAAGCTTGTTCTTAGGAAATATTAAGTTTATTTCGAAGAAACTGTACCTAGTTTTCGCTTTTTAAAAAATAATTTTAATTGTTTTTAACTAAGTATTTTTTAATAAGAATTGTTTTATTTACCATCAGGCAAATCTGATGGTGAACAATGATGCGGTCTAATATGTATGAATCATCCAAATGTTATCAGAAACATTCGACACCCTAGCATGTTCTTGTAATAGTTTTGGCTTATGTATGTAGTTGTAGTATGTCAAACACACATATTTTTAACACGCTTTTATTAGCTTCAACTGTATGTATGTTTGTATGTATGTAACAGAATCATTGAGCTCGACTTTTACCCACTTTAAATGGCCAGAAAATTTATTTAAAAAAAACATATGATCTCATCTACGGTCAGTGGTTTAACTCTATGTAGTTTTTTGTTGTATTGAGTAATCTATTGAGTGTGTCCTCCATCAAGAACATCTATTGAGTGTGTCCTCCATCAAGAACATCTATTGAGTGTGTCCTCCATCAAGAACATCTATTGAGTGTGTCCTCCATCAAGAACATCTATTGAGTGTGTCCTCCATCAAGAACATCTATTGAGTGTGTCCTCCATCAAGAACATCTATTGAGTGTGTCCTCCATCAAGAACATCTATTGAGTGTGTCCTCCATCAAGAACATCTATTCAGTGTGTCCTCCATCAAGAACATCTATTGAGTGTGTCCTCCATCAAGAACATCTATTGAGTGTGTCCTCCATCAAGAACATCTATTCATGATGCACTGTTCCCTTTTCAAGGGGCAATATGTATTTTTTCTTTAATCTTGGAGTGTATTTTGGTGTAGCAATGGGGTTGCTAAGGTGTTGGGGCGGCTCTCCAGCTGTTGTTTATATTTCTTGGTAGGTTTATCAATGTTCTCCAATATAGCGTTTATCTTTAGGATTTCCTACAGTTCTCTGTTTAGAATGAACCGTGGTGCATTGGAAATGGTTTTTAAAAGCTTTTATTTAACTTGCAATGTTTGTATGTTTGTTTGTTTAGGTCAAATCTTGCAAGCTGAATTAGAATCATCAATTATTGCACGTTGGTTCAGTTCCGATGAAAATGCATTTTTATAGTAAGGTTGACTTGAATCGACATCCAGGATTAGCTCCAGATGAAGGAACTCTTCAACGGTCAACAGCACAGACACGAAATTTTGTGTACGCATTGTATTATGACAGCCGGGTTAAAAGCTTGCTTAAAAACGGTTTTTTTAATATTACTATACTTGTTTTCATCCTTATTGTACCATACCGAGTGTCGAATTTCAGTCAAGAATCCAGTACAGTAAGTCAGTTAACCATAGACAACTGCACACTACTCCGTACTTTAGACATGCTCTTGACGAACGTGGCAATGAGAGCATTTGATTATCGCCATTTTGGCGCTGATAGCAGTAGTTTGGCAGCAGTGAGCGTCCACGGAACTAACTTGTACTATTATTTATTCTGTGACTAACGTCAGGAGATGAAACAATGTCAAAGAGATAGACTTCAGTGCAGTTAACGAGTTACGTAATTTGTTCGTCTCAGAGTCAAAGACCCGGAGTGGACGTCATACGCGGAGTACCTGACGTCACTGCAGCAGAAACTGACAACGCTCTGCTCGCTCACCACCAAACTGCACAAGGGAACCCTCGCCGTCACCACGGAAATGATGAAGTGAGTTTATTAACCCCCGAATAAAGAGACGGGTGTTATAAGTTTGGGGGTGGGTGTGTGTGTGTGTGTGTGTGTTTGTGTGTGTGTGTGTGTGTGTGTGTCATTGTAGCTTCCAAACGAATGGACCGATTTTTATGCGATTTTTTCTGTTTGAAAGCTGATGTTATTGTGATGTTTCTTAGATATATAGGGGATGGTGGGAGGGGGGTCAGAAGAGTGGGCTGAGAATCGCAGCTTAAAACGAATGGACTGATTTAGCTGCTGTTTTATATGTTTGAAAACTGGGGTAAACGAGATGGTTCTTAGCTATAATAGAGGGGGGGAGGGGGTGAGAATCGTAGCTTCCAAATGAATGGACCGATTGAGCTGTGGTTTTTAATGTTTCAAAGCTGAGGAAAACGAGATGGTTCTTAGCTAAAATGGGGGCGGGATCGGGGTGAGGATCGTAGCTCCCAAACGAACGGACCGATTTTGATGCGATTTTTATGTTTGAAAATCGCATCAAAACTGATGTGATCGAGATGCTTCTTAGCTATAATTTAGGGGGTAATGGGGTAATGTAAACTTTTAATTTGTGCTTATTGTATTGCTAGTGAAGTTGAAAGTCATAAGTTCATTACAACATTCCATACAACAACTGTAAAGTCATAAGTTCATTACAACATTCCATACAACAACTGTAAAGTCATAAGTTCATTACAACATTTCATACAACAACTGTAAAGTCATAAGTTCATTACAACATTCCATACAACAACTGTAAAGTCATAAGTTCATTACAACATTCCATACAACAACTGTAAAGTCATAAGTTCATTACAACATTCCATACAACAACTGTAAAGTCATAAGTTCATTACAACATTCCATACAACAACTGTAAAGATGATAAAAAAATACCCAGCGAGTGGTGCATGCACCCCCCTCTAACTTATCTATATATAGTATAAAACAAAGTCGCTTTCCGCCTCTTTCTGTTTGGCCGCTAACTCCTCCTAAACCACACAACGGATTTTGATGCGGTTTTCACCATCAGTTAGATAATTTTGCACGGAAGGTTTATATATATAATACGAGCATACGAGACCTGAACGTAGCAAGTGAACGACCCCCAAACGGAGTGAAGGTCGAGTGTGCGAGAACTGCATATTTTTCATTATTTTTTTCCTGTGTTACACCCGTGCGATGCCGGGGCGGATCGCTAGTAAAGTTCGGGCCGCGTAATTTGGGAGGCGTTATCTTTCCGACACGAATTTAATCAATATCAGCCAAGTTCAGTTGTTCAGTTCAAAATACTACCAATAGATGGCGTTACCTTCCCGGTAAGACGGGTTCACAAACTAAGGGAAAAATTTGGGTGATGATGCACAGGTCACGGTATTCAAATTGTTCCTTTGGGTTTTTATTAGATACTTGTTTCGACATTTCCCAGCATGAAGCGCGCGTGCGACGCGTGGTCGTGCCAGGCGGGCGGCGCCGCCGCGCGGGCCGCCGCCGCCGCCGCCGCGGGCGCGGCGCCTCGCCCCCCGCGCCTGCCGCACACGCACCGGGCGGTCTTACCGCTGCTGGCGGCCTACACGGGAGCGCACATCGACAAGATTCGACAGAGGGACCAGTTGCACGGTAAATACATTTATTTTATTTATATATTTACTTCAATTATAACGGTTTCATAAACAATAATATTAAATGTATAGACCAATAACAACATTTACAATTATAACATAAGTACACAGTGAAACCATTTTTTTATTAATAATATGATTAAATAATAGATACAATTACGTTCATACACATCTCACATTCACTCTCTCTCACTAAAACACAAACACATTGAAAATATATTCGACCGTCCATCCGCAACCAAGTCACAATCTGGATTGGTGACCATGACCAGGAGAGCGTTGAGTGCAGAGAGCACAGAATCTGTGGCAGAGAGGGTGCGACGTATAGGGGATTTAGAACGCGCCACTGTGTAATCTAATTGTGGAAACTTTAAAATGACCTTCTGTTCATGTTCACATAGTTAATACTCTGGGCCCCAATTCTACTAAAACAATTGCAATGACAATTATCAACAATTCTCGCAAAATTAGCTCTTTAGCTCTTAAAAGAGGTAGAAGCAAATAAAATTGGGAAATTTTCAAAAAAAATATTCCAAAAATGGAAAATTCAAAATTCAAAAATTTTTACAAATTTTTCGCTTCTACTACTTTTAAGAGCTAAAAGCGAAAATTTTGCGCAAATTGTTGATAATTGTCATTGCAATTGTTTTAGTAGAATTGGGGCCCTGTTTAGCTGTAAGCTTTCCTAATTTTTTTAAATAAATGATTATGCCAATAAATTATATACTATTGGAATGTGCTTATCAAGGCCTTCAATTTGATACCCATATTGTAAAAATCGAAGAATACTTGATAATGGAGCCACACTGACGCCGTTAGACTTTAAAATTATAGCCTATGTTACTCGGGGGGATGTAAGGATTCTAACGATACCCCATACGTTTAAATCTGTTCACGCATTTAAGAGTTATGGTGGAATAAAGGAACTCGCATACACACTTTTTTTTTTTGTTGCGGACTAGGCAATCGTTTGACCACTATCTCACCTGATGGAAAGTGATGATGTGGCCGAAGGTGTAGCACGCTTGCCTAGTAGATACTTATTCACTCTTGTGCACACTCTCCATAGTGCAATCTGTAGAATACCGCCTGGCTTGCTACCTCACGTCGATGCGCCAGACTTTGAAGCTTACATGCATGTTTTTAACATACATACATGAACATTACACTCCTCTCTTTGGGCAGTCGTGTAATAAAATAGCAGTCGTTAGTTAAGCCACGTTAGAGGCCCTCGGGCGGCCTGACACACTCTGATTTATGAGTCTTTTATCGCGTAACATCTTCCATCGGTGTCTCTAGTATTAAAAAATATAACACTCCTTCTTTTGGGCAGTCGTGTAAAAACAGTACATGTATTTTTTGAACGAAATAAACATTATCTTATCTTAATTAAGAACGATTGTATTATTCTTATTTATTTTTGGAATGGTCTTTTAAATAGGTATCTTCATTTTGATACCTCTCGATATGTTTCGGCCGTTTTAGTCCGCCATATTAGTTTTCTTGACACTTCATGTATCCTGTCACTCTCGTGATTCCTACGAATAAGTAACAAGCGTGATTCAGACGAATCCAATTGTCAAAATCCATCAAGCCGTTTAGGCTGTAGGACACGCCAAAGATACATACAAACATACATCCCAAAGGCTTAACCCTGCGCAGTCGGGTAAAAATAAACGTAGACGAAACAGTCGATTTCGATTTTCCATATTTAATTGTTGTATTTATTGATTGTTGTACATTTCAGCCGCCTACGTGTCAGGGACCAACGCAACGGGGGAAATGCATAATAAGTAAGTTTACATATTAATCTTAAGGGTTCGGTCCTCGGCTCCACACGGACGCTTTTGTTTTTACACGCTTTATATTAGCTTCACTTGTATGTTTGTTTGTTTGTATGTTTGTAACCGACTCCTTTGGACGCTATTTTGACCCACTTTAAACTGTCAGATTTCATTCAAATTTTGCACACCTGTCAAAGACCGATGACAATGAAGAAAGAAGAAGACAGAAAAAAAAAAAATGTTATGTGCGGTTTTCCATCGTGAGAGCACGTTAAGCTGTCGGTCCCGGCTGTTATTCATTAATAGCAGTCATTGATATTAATTTCAGTTTAATACCTCCACGCTTTCCTGAGAAAAAGGGTATCGACAGACAGACAGACAGACAGACGGACAACGAAGTGATCGTAAAAATAGTTCCTTTTGAGGTAACCCTAAAAAACACGACAATTTGATAAGAACAATTTTATCTTCTCAATTTTTGCGATGGAGGTAGATTCTACAATCATGGTTGTATCCAAAGAGAATATAATTACTACGTTTTATGAGGCGGGCCCCCCTACTAGCCAATGAAAGAAATTTGGCAGAAATTTATTGGCATCAATGCATCAATTTTTCTGGGCCTATAATTCTTCAAGAGGGTGTTATCACCTTTCTTAAAGAACAAAACCACTACACTCCTGTGCCACGCCTCTGGCGTAGTACCCTCGTGGATGACGGAGTTAAACAGCTTCTGAAGGACTTTAAGTACCGGTGTTCCATGGCTTTCAGTAGTTCTGTCGTTATTCCGTCCTCCCCTGGTGCCTTGTTGCTCTTAAGCTGTTTGAGAGCCATTCTGATCTCGTATAGGCTGACGTTCGGGATATCTTTGGTATAATGTCGGGTCAAACGGGCTCTTGCATCGCTAGTCGTGCTAGGAGGACTTCGCGATGAGGTGTATAATTGTCCATAGAACTTCTCGAGCTCACTCAAAATCTCTGGCTTCGACGAAACGATGCTGCCACTGTCGGTTTTCAGCTTCAGGCTTTGCCCAATAGACAGATCTCATGCAAACACTTTGGAGCCCTTGTTCCGCTCTATTGCGTTCTTAATACAAGTAGTAGTAGTAATTATAGGAAAGCAAATCGTGTCGCATTGACTTGGAGATCTGTTTATTAAGCAACCTGTAACTCGACATATCCACTGAAGACTGCAGCCTCATCTCGCCTCGTTTTGCCATAACTTTGAGTGTATGCTCCAAGAGTTTCTGTGTTTTTTTTGCGGGGGGTCTTAAAGAACCGACCGCGTGCACAATTTCCACCAGCCCGTTGTTTAGTTCGTCCACTGTATCGCATTCGGTAAGGATTTGGTAGCGATTTTGGAGCTCCAACTGAAAGCTCTCAGGGTTTTGGGTTTGGGCAGGACTTGGGCGAAGAGTAGATCCCATCAAACGAAACCTCTCCAGCTTTACGTTGATATTCAATGAGCCTCTTACCATGCGGTGATCACTGCCGGTCTTAACCCTGTTGATCACAGAGACATCATTGAATATTTGCTTATTGATCGTCAAAATGAAATCTATCTCGTGCTTATGTCCGCCAGGGTGCAGCCAGGTCCATTTCCTGGACGGGCGCTTCTTGAAAAAGGAGTTCATCATAAAGAGTCCCTCCTTCTCCATGAAGTCGGCCAATCGCTGACCCCTTTGGTTCCGCTGTAGTGTGTTTTCGGGGCATGTATGGCATTAGAAATGTCGTCGTACATAGCCTCCACTTCATCGTCCGGGCGCTTCGAGTGTAGGACGTACACCTGTATGACCTTCAACGAATACCGTTCGGTAATTCTGAGTATAAGGTATACCACCCTGCTCGAAACGCGTTCGATCTTCACAATGTTGTTGTCGAGGGACTTGTGGACGAGATACCGTGTTGGGACTGCTGGTCGCTCTCCCGGCAATAGAGTAAGTTGCTGGAGTTGAGGGTCACCGTATCCTCTCCCTCTCTTCGGACTTCTGATAACCCTATAATACCCCAGCGTAACTTACTTACTACTTCTTCCAGCTCTATCAACTTCTCATCGGTTCTCAAGGTGCGTGCGTTATTAGTTGCCAGGTCCAGAGATCGTGGGGGTTGTGGTAGCTGGGTCTCTGCCGGAGATTCTTGCAGCCGTGTTGTACCGTGGCTTTTACCGGTGCCAGGAATAACGGAGCCGCCGGGGACTGGGGGCCGTCTTTGCGTTGTGTCTATCATATTGGGGGGGTTTGCCATAGTCACCACGCTTGGCAGGCGGATTGGTAACCGCAGTGTAGCAAATATGTGCTCGGAGGACGCTGCTGCCCATCTTCCGGTGTGTAATCCCTTACTCACAAAACAAATACTCATTATGTACAAATACAATTTCGCGAATCTATGTATGTATATATGTATGTATGTTTGTCCACGTAGTTCTCAAAAACTATAAGTCCGATTGCAATAATTATTTTTGTAATAATTTCAATATCTTTAAGTTAGGAAATAGTTAAAATGTTCATCAAAATCTTTTCAGTAATTTATAAGATAATAGGTTGTTAACAGTTTCCAGTGTGGGTTTTTTTTTAGCGAACAGAATAAGTACTTAATTTTCTTACGCCTGTTTGAACGAAACTAAACAATAAGAAATACAAAGGAATTTAAAATAAAACCCGCTTCAATCCGTATAAAACTTATACGTAGAAAATAATTCTGTACTTTTGAGGTCTGTGCCTACTTACTTCTGTCGGTATCACAGACCTACAAATAATAATTCATTCTTTCTTTTAAGTTTTATACGATGTGAAGTTGGCAAAAAACTTTTTTTAATAGTGTTTGTTTTTCTCTTTTCAGATTAGAGCAATGCTCAGAAGCGCTTCGCTCTGAACTGACCGACTGGCTTCCGAAAACGAGATCGGAAATAAAGTCGCTGCTACTGGAACTCGCCGACAGCCAAGTCAACCTCCACACGCAGATATTCATGTCCTGGGAGCACGCTCTCCGCCTCTCCCAGGACACAAACGTCGAGGAAATGTTCAAAACCGTCTCAAAAACTGCGGTCCAGAATCTATCCCCCTCCAGATGTCGATCCGAACTCACTCCGACGGAAACCGAGCGAGATTTGGACGAGTTAGAGAACTATAGTAACGATTCGGATTCGCTGGTCGAAAGAACGAATGAACGGAGCGAACGGGATGAGGTTGGGTGGAGAGTGAGTGAACGGGTCGAGTCGATTGCGCGGGAACGAGCGAGACGGGACCAGTTGAATGAACGAGATGAGGCGGATGAACAGAGAGTGGGTGAACGCGACGAGTCGATTGAACGCCGGGAGAGCGAACCAGAGAGCGAGAGCGAAAAGACCGAATGGGTTGAAGTGAACGATGTTAACAACAAAGATTTCACCAAAGATCCTTTAAACATTGAAGGTGTATTAAAAATACAAGAAAAAGAAGACTTTTTAAATGAGATTTTAGACGAAACGGCAGAAGCGTCAGGCAGTAAAGGAGTTAAGGACTCTACGCCGTTGGAACAAAGCTCAAAATCGGACGTCGTTTCGGATCCTCTGAAAGAGTTTTCAGACGTTGAATTATCATGATTGTACGATTTTATGTTTGCTAATATTTGGAAAAGTTTCGATTGAAGAACTTGAAAATATATTGCCAATTCTGTTAGCGAAAACTAGCCAAAAGGGGGAGGCAATTTTTTTTTTCTTTGAATACCAGCTTATTGATTAATAAACCGGGCCTACAAGGCTATTCATATTTAGTCAGTTTCTGCTAACAGAAATGGTACCAATACGAAGTGGATTTTTGATTGTTATTCCATGTGTTCTAAACTATACGATTATACAGTATTTCAATAATTATACTTTACATATTATTCAATTATATAACTATATTGAGGCGTTAAAAAAAACATGTCCAGATTTGACCTGCCCAACATTTTGAGCGGAGATGTCGTGTATATCGATGTTATATATTGCATAAAAAGGTATTTTTTTACTATTAACATAACACAAATTCAAATCTAAATTGATAATCTGGAAAAAAAGAAATTGAATTTTTAAATAATATTATCTTGGGTTGTAAAGCGTTCGCATCTCTCTGTAGTCTGTAGTTGTATCATCGCCAGTAAGCGTAATTCAAAATCTTTGGGTCGTATAAGTAGGTAGTATTTCAGTGGTCTATGATTGATGTTTTTTTTTGTACTAAGCAAAGATCTTGAATTACGCTTTGTTTTTCTCTGACTAGAATAGTACCATACAACCATAGAGTAACATACATTTCTTACGTCAATACTTACAACTTCCTTGTTTTGTGCGATTCCGTAAGCCAATACGATTTGTTGCAATCAGATTTTCATAGCAATATCGACTCTAACGCACCGCATTAAGTGCACGTGATAATGAAAATCTGATTGAAACAATATCCGTGCCAATATTATCCATTTATATTATTATTATTTATTTTTTTATTGAAGTATGTCTCTACGATATAATACACAGAGTTATGGCTGTTTTAATTACAACTTTTTTTCCTGATTGGCAAATCGATATTTAATCACACAGTCGTTTTTAAGAAAACTAATATGTAATTTAAACCATAAAATACACCACCTGAAAAAAATATGAATGACAAGTCATCTCAAATATAGGACGTGGGCATGATTCTTTAAAGAGCTATTAATTTGAACTAAACATAGTTACGTGTTCATTCAAAAAGTACTTGTCAGATCGAAACCGAACTTTGTAGATAGATGGAGCTTTTCTATATCAATGTTCAAAACACAATTTTTGATTACAAACAATCAATCAGTTTTTGTTTTTTTTAATGTTAAACTAAAAAAAAAAAACATTGAAATGCACTGATATGCATTATACTATTGTATAAGGTCAGAGCAGCTGTCGTGGCGATAACGTAGAATTGACAACTTCATGATGTGGTCGATAATTTCATGAAATGCCCAGATAAAACTGAAAATGGTTGAAACGTCAACGTTTAATGATATTTCAATCCACGTTTGGTCATATCATTAACGTAGGGTTTTCATAATACTAAAGGTGTTCAATCAGATTTTCAAATCTAAAAAAAACACGAAGACGAAGGCGGGAGATCGCTTTGCTTCGCTCCCACCTTCGTCTTCTAACCTATCATGCCAAGTCGGGCTTCCGCATAGCGCCTCTAGCGGTGGAGAATGTCTCACTCATGTTTGACCAGATCATGAAGTAGCCGTGCGTTTAGCTGTCCGTATCGTCAAACGCTAATCATTCATTGATCTGGCCAAACTATTTTACTATGTCACCGATAATTCATGAAATAATCAATTCGACGATGTCGCCACGACATAGCTATGGGATAACATGTTATCTACAAAATTTTGTTCCAACATGTAGTCTTTTTTTGTGTTTTTGAGCAAATTGCCAGTTGATGGTCCCGTGATGAGTTCCCGTAAAAATTTGGAGAGCGATAGTGGTCCCGTTGGCCGATTTAGTAAGGGCATGTGCCGCGCAGAGGCACGGATATTGCGGGTTCAATTCCCTTTCGTGATCCAAATTTTTAGTTTTTTTTAAATATTTTTTTAATGAAAGCTGTCTATGTTTGTGTGAAAAAGAAAAAATAATGACTGTGGTCGGGATTCGAACCCGGTATATTTTGCGCTAGAGCAGTTATTTCTATCATTATGCTACCGGAGTCGAATTATTTTTTCTATTTATTTATTTACCTTTTGGGATTTCTGAGCTGGTTTGGATGTTTTATTATTTATAAGACCCATAGTCCCACATTAATTTCATGAAAATTGGTTCAGTAGTTATTTAGTCATATTTGCAGTCTGTTGTTACTACAAATATTAATCGTGTATAAATATAATCTATAGGTAACTAATGATAATAATATGTACAACATTGAGTTTTTTTTTTAATGATAAATTTGTTAACCGACTTTGAAATAGTAAGAGGTTTAACTAGAGACGGGATTTCAAAAAATCCCACAGATACTCAAGGAATATTTCCTCCAAATTTCAAATCTCTATGTCCACCGGTTTAGGCAGTGTTGTCTGTATTTCACGGTACTGTTTTATAGATATATATACACGGTTTCCACCGATTGTCGAGACTTCCGGGCCGATTGCGATGATTCTCCGAAGCAGTTTCAAATTTCATGAAAATTAGCTCAGTAGTTTTTTGGTAAACTAATTTGAAGTCGGTTTTTGTTAAGCCAGAGCAAATAATTAAAAAAAAGTTCATTATAGACTGAACACTTGATTTTGATCAAAGAGATGTCATAATAAACACTTTGTATAGAACAATGAGAATCCAAAGCAATGTCTAAATAAGAGTATTTATTATTTTTTATTTAATTAATCGTCATATCATAATGACTGCTACTTTAACTTATTGTATATTTTGTAAACATAGTATTGTAATACAGGCTGAAATCAAAAGCATTTACAATAAACATACGCATAAAATGTAAAAATAAACACGTTAAAATCACAATAAAAAGGTTTATTTTACCTTTTTATTGTGATTTTTATCATTTTTAAAAATATTAATAATACAAATTTAAATAATTTAGAAAAATATAAAACTCGTTAGTACCACACAGACGTACTGACAAGTAAGCGAGTCAATATTGAATTATGAGAATGTGACATTCTGCGAAAGTGACGTTCTGCGATCAAACCGTGTACGGTTTAAATTCTGAGTTATGTTTTAAAGTTTGAAGTCCCTAGCTCATCGTGAACTTAGTCTACACTAATATTATAAAGAGGAAAGGTTTAATTTTTAGTATGTTTGTAAAAAAAAAACCTATAAAAGTCATTATCAGCGAGTAACATGGGCACAGGATCGCTCGTCATGGCTCTCTTTGGGGGAGGCCTATGTTCAGCAGTGGACTTCTAAAGGCTGACATGATGATGATGATGATGATGATGAACATGGGCACTATTTTATTTTTCAAGAAATTAGTTTTCCCTACGTAAATTGCAATAATGTTACACAAGGTATCAAAAATACAGAACGGAATGACACGTTGCCATGGAAACGAAATAATTTAAAGTACGTGAGTAATAAGTCAAATAATGAGTCAAGTGTGTGAGCGGTAACCGTGCGAATCCAGGCGATACACTAGTATAAAATAAACAAACAAAAACAATAGACAAGAAATAAAAACGTAATAAAGATATTACATAAAAAATACAAAGTCATTCAACTTACTCAGCTGATATTAACAGGGGGTTCAAAGAAGTTCACTCTGAACGGGGTCAACGGTCGCGCGGCCGGTCTAATGCCTGCGCGGCGGTCAATGACCTCGGCTCCTTCCATTTTGTACCTGACGTAGAGCTGTAGAAAGGATTGCAGTAATGTTTTCGATTTCATCCTGTATATATTTTTCGTGTAATAAAATAGTTACTCATTTAGATGTAACATAACAAAATACTATGCATATCTGTTATATAATGACGCTAACTTGTCTCCATATTGTTAATTATTAAATTAGTCAACGGCGTGCAGTGATTCGATACAAATTCAACAACTTGAAATTTGGCGAGAGAAAAGGTAAAAAAGATTGATTTAAGACAAGCCTTCCGCTCACGACTTTGCTCGCCGTTGTTTACATTTTAGTAACTATTGTACTTACGTATGTGATATTTTCAAATGTGCACAGTATTTTGAATATAATCTTTACTTAATGTAAATAACGCAATAACTACATACAATAATAATTAAATGAACGTTTTTGTATATAGAGAAATATTTATTTCAATATATGATTAGATTTCCTACAATTGCATTTTATTTCGACGGCAGAGTGGTTAGTGACCCTGACTGCGAAGTCAAGTGTTAGTACCTATTTATTCTGAGTACCTACCTATCAATGTGTGCTTGAAAGTTGGTACGCAGATAGTTTCGATTTTGATCCAGGAAAAGACTTTTTTCTTTGTTTTGGCTACTACCCCACTTCTCATAGTGAAAGTGCCGTAAGTACCAGCCGATGGAATTCAGGAAATGGGCAGCAGCATTTTCTTGCGCATTATCTTATCACCACACACAGCACAGACACAGCACACAGCAGCCGCTTGTTGTGGCGTTAATGGGAGTGTATGGTTTATGAGGATTTATGTGACGATGATGATGCGTGTCAAACCGCGGGTCGCAGCAAGTAGACAGTAGTTAACTAATTTAATAGCTCACTTACAATGCGTTAAACAAACACCGCAGTGGCCGTTACTGTGTCAACGTCCGTTTTTCGTATAAGCGCTTTGACTTCATAAAGGTATCATAGGTAGTACATAAAATTTAACTATAAACCGGTTGGTTGGTCTAGTGGCTAGAGATCCTAGGTACGAAATCGAACGGTCGCGGGTTCGAATCCCGCAAGGTGCAATCATTTGTGTGATGTACAGAAATGTTTGTTTCCGAGTCATGGATGGAATATTCGTATGTACCTACAATATGTTTATCCGTGTCTAGTACACATAGTACAGGGTATCCTAGTTTGGGGCTAGGTAATTGGTGTGAACTGTCCCGAATATTATTAATAGCTGTGCCCGCGTGGTCATATTTGTCTGCATCAAAAGTAACTTGTGTTATTCCAGGAACAAAAGAGCAATTTTATATTATAAAATGCCAGTTTTCGTTCAGCCGTCAGATAGTTCTTTGTCGATTGCTCGGCAGCTCGGCTTGTACTCATCGGATTGAAATACCAAGTACAGTAGTTTTTAAATTAAACCCCAAGCTATCCAACCGTAAAAACCGCATCGCAATCGGTAAAGTAGTTTTTACGTGATGCGCGAACTAACAGAAAGACACCATAAAAAATATATTATATTATTGTTCAGTAACTTATTTTAAGTCCACTGTATAGACACATGAATACACTGTTAAACTCATTACCCTTCCCTTGATTCGCCGTAATCGGGTAAAAAACAACAAATTGAAGATCAACAATTTATTTAAGAATCACAATGTACATAATCTAGAACTTAGTTCTTTGCAGAAATAAAAATACTTTAAGTATGTAGGTACTGTGAGAGGACGGATGTCCGTAACAAAAAATATAAATAAATTAACTATCTATCGTTAAAAGGCTTTGAGATGAAGACACTGGTTTGTTAGATTCTTTCTCCCCTCGCTCTTGACCCCGCTGTTCAATGCGCGCGCAGGACTCGCGCCTATATTCACATCTGACATAAAGTACGTGCGGCAATATCGCTACAAGCTACAAATTGCGATGACTCCTACAATTTCTATCATTCTACCTTTGTACACTACGGCCGTTATAACTAGTCCGCCCTGAAGTTAGCCGCTTGACTGCGCAATGTTTTTATTAGTACTAAATCGTCTTCTGTGCAGCCAAACAGCTAACCTCAGGGCGGTCTAGTCATATCGGTCATGCGTAATCGCCTATATTGCTTACATTCTACCGCGGGCTTCCTAGCTTCTTTCTACAAACAAATCGGTACCACCCCAGCGCAAAAATATTTGAAAAGATAAGGATTCCTCAACGCCAACGTCCTTAGTTGGACAACTGTTGATACGAATAATACTGTTTAAAACAACGCTTTATAACACAGTTTCTGCATTAAATACATTTCATTTCCAAACTCACGAGTGAACTGTGAACATTACATAGCAAAATATGCTCATACCTCGGGATAATTTTAGGCCGTTCGTTTTGAAGCAAATGGCAAAAATAGAAGTCAACATCGCTAAATATGATCACACTTGGCGTTCGGTTTGCAAATTTGTGTGGGGAATTAGTGTTCTGAAATGTTATCGATTACCGTTCGTTTTGCATATTTAGATGACATGGCATTTAAATTTGACATCGGAACAGCGCCTTAATTCCGTAAGGTCGTTTTACGTTCAAATATGTTCAAACAGAACGGCTCGTTAAAAATTAACACGACTAGCACGGACTAGATCTTGCTGTGTTGTGGCGGCCGATCGGCATAGCATAGTGTAAATGCGTGCGTGAAGCTTGTCCGTACCAGTGGATCGGCATATCTTGGATGCTTCACTTTCGAATTAGCAGGTGCAGGTAGTACTATAATTTATTTTTTGTAACCAGTTTGAAATACATTACTATCACATTATCAGCTATTATTAGCATTATTAGTTATTTATTATTATCAGCTTAGGTGGCGTAGGTACTGTTACTCCAGTTGATTCCTACAACGCCATCTAGCGTCGAGTGGCATAACTTCTACATGAGAGCTTGTAGTTACTAAATACTAGATGGCGCCACTAGTATAAGGTCACGCCAGTCTTAGTAACGCCGGTCAATCTGGAATTTTCAAGTACTGGCTATTAGATGACGCAATGTTCTAGTACCTACAAGTACTTTCCAGAAAGCAAGGGACGCGGGCGTCGTGACACAAATGTAGTACTATTATTGTCCATTATTGTTTGTTTTAGCGGTGAGGAATCCTTCTTTAACATTCTTGCCCAGCATTTATTTTATCACATTAAACAGGTATCAGCTTCGATCTCTCCGGGAACAATTGTTGCAGTATTCTGTAGCAGTCCTCCCAGGGAACCACTTTGGCGCGGAAATGAGGCCCGTCACCGGCGAGGGACTTCTTTATGAGCTCTTCCATGGGATAGCCTTTGCGCGGGAACACCGTCGCCTGCGGGGAAGAATTAATTAATGTTTCTTTTTTGTTTGGCTCCGCACGATAAGTGCATTTAGCAAGAGTAAATTAAAGAGATATTGTGTGGGTTTTTTTCAACAAATATACAGTTATTTTAAGGTGTACATTTATAATAGACTAGCTTTACTGGGATAAGAACTGAATACCAAATTTCATCAAAATTCGTTCAGCCATCAAATAGTTTTTATCTATTAATCTGCTTCTAGCCTTTTACCTATCGGAATGAGATACAAAGTCCACCAGATTTTAAGTCAATACCTAAGCTATCTATATTAAATGCGATGTCTTTTTTATTATCTTCATTGTACAGACTTTTTGTTACTCATTGCTTTATCTACATCTACACTAATATTATAAAGAGGAAAGTTTTTTTTTTTTTTTTGTTAGTATGTCTATAATGGATAAACTCAAAAATTACTGAACCAATTTTATAAATAATTTCACCTGTAAAATGATACATGATAACATGGGCTGTATTTTATTTTTCAAAAGGGATTCTTTCGAAAATTGCAATAATTTAACCTAAGGTATCAAAAATTTGCCAATAAAATGTCGGTTACTCGCTGTAAGGAACGGAATGACGTGTTGCCGTGGAAACGAAATAATAAAAAGTCTGTCAATCAGTCATTCAGTCAGTGTGTCAGCACTACGAGCGTTCCTGCCAAAGATTTTTAAGTAGGTACGCTTGATCCGTTTTTTGTTCAAATTAGTCAATCAAATGTCGGGTAGAATAGTTTACAAATAAAGAGAAACCCGTGCGAAGCCGGGGCGAGTCACTAGTTATAAGTATCTGTGTAGATTTCTGTGTATTTGAGCAACAAGCCAATGTGGAAATACTAACGTCCAATTACTAATCCATACCAATATATAAAAGTGAAACGTTGTCTGTTTGTATGTTTATGTGTTTGTTTGGGGAGTTTTCACGCGATAATGGCTGGATTTTGATAAAATTTGGAACTGAGATAGCCTGGAATAAAACATAGAATACCTTCTTTTTATCCCGAATTTTTTTAAATTTCCACGGGAAAACTTGGAAATGTTGATTAATCGCTGTAAGGAAAAGTTTCCATGAAAACGAAATAAAAAGTCTATCAATAAACATCAAGAGTGGTGCTATACCTACTTTTGCATTGGTTTTTAATATCCTACAAGAACATAGGATGGTTTTTAAAAAAGCTTTTATTTGAAAGCTAGTTTGAAATAAGTTTGCCAAAAATTCAAGGCTGTTCTAGAATTTCCATTTCATTACATCAGGGGCCCGACCACAGAACTTGGCTTCAATCAGATTGTCATTTTTTTCATAGCAATTTCGACTCTATCGCAAGGCATTAATGAATTTGACGGCTTGAAACCGATATGATCAACATTGCGTAATAGCCCTGCAGAGTCACCTACCTACATCACAGGAAACATCACATTAATGACAGTACACTAGTACCTAGTTCTAAAAGTATAATCCACTCTCTAACTTTCTACTTAATATCATAGTTGATATTACGAAATTCTTATTGCAACTGGTTGAATAAGGAAAAAGCAATATCAGCTCTAATGCGTGGCGTTTAAGTGCATTTTAGCATGCACGCGTTAATGAAAATCGGATTGCAACCGAACGCATTAACTTAAATGTGTTATGTTGCTGACATCCATCACTCTAGCCACAGACTCTACCAACTTCCCCGCAAGCGCGCGAGGTCTCGAGGTCGCGAGGTCTACAGCTCACAGAGCCAATATTAATAGTGTGCGGAAAGATGTCTGTGGGAAATGTAATACAACGACTTACAGTACGGCCGATAAGTCGTGGCCACTTGAAATTCGTGCAAATGGCTGCGCAGTGAACATTTTTAAGAACCGAATGGCGGAATGAGGTGCATCTCTAGCCTGGACCACATCCCAGGGGCCCGACCACATAACATAGCTTCAATCGGATTGTCAGTATCGATATCACTAATGCCTTGCGATAGAGTCGAAATTGCTACGAAAAAAGTGATAATCCGATTGTAACCAAGTTCTGTAATCGAGCCACAGTGCACGTCGCCTCACTCCGCTATTCGGTTCCTAACCGCTCGGTTGTCCACGCGCTGAAGACCGCAGGACCAAACTGATAACCCAAAAACCTAACCTCAAACTGGTAATTGATTGTATATGCGTTGAGACTACAGTGGCCCAATTCCATAACTTGGCTACAATCGGATTATCACTTTTTTCATAGCAAATTCGACTCTATCGCAAGGCATTAGTGGCTGCGATACTGAGAATTCGATTGAAGCCAAGTTATGGAATCGGGCTGCCGGTACTTGATGGTCAACCCACAAAAAAAATAAGGTCGACGCGACACATCTGGCTGCAAACTGGGGATTTATTGGGTACGTGCCGAGATCACAGGTATCTGATTGTCAACCCACAAAAAAAAGAAGGTCTACGCGACACATCTGGCCGTGCCGACTTTGCGTAAACAAACAGTTTTTATGACCACTTCATTGAGCGCTTAGATAAACAAACTGGTGATTTATGGAGCTAAATAGGTACGGCACATATTTCAAGTGTTTATGTTGTGGGTTTCGAAGCAAATAATTATATAAACACGCTTAGATTTGAATTATTATTGAGGTCAATAATGTTCAAAATCGAGTGGCAAAATTTACGTCGCTATCGAGTGGTCCGATGATCGATGAAAACAAAAAATGTCACTGTAGCGTTAGTTGCGATGATCAATGAAAACAAAAAAAGTGACTGTAGCGCATAGAATCAATCGAGCGGCTAAAAATGTTCATTGCGCAGCCATTTCCATGAAGTACAGAGTGGCCACGACTCATCGGCCGTACTGTACTTGTCATTACAATGCAAAGCAATACAACTTGTGTATTGTGAGCTTTGAACTCGAGTTAAATTGTAAACGAGTCAGCTCGAATTCAGTTTCTTGCAACTCGAGTTAACTCAGTCCATGTCAAATGGCACGAGTTGGTCGCCCCGCGCTCCGCCCCGCTAGCGATGCGTCGAGTAAATATTTTTCAAGCTCGAGTTAATATGGCTGTTGCCCCGCCCCTCTTGCCGGCAGGCCGACCAAACGAATAAAACTCGAAGATGGGCGATCGGGCTAATTCGGACTTTTCCGTTCAACAACCGAATACCATATTGCGAAAGTTTTTTTTTTTTGACACCGCACTTATTTGTTGCTTAATTTATTATTTACGTTTTCTTTCTTATATACAAGGTAAGAAAAATTACTCTAGAAGACTTCTTTTTTTAAATATATGTTTATATATATATATGTATGTATATATACTACTTCTAATTACTACATATGAGGAGCTGGCGAACAAAACGATCTAATTACGCTTCTGGTCAAAACACTTCTTTTTTTTTAATCCTGCTTTTCATGGTCCCCTGAATTCAAATCTGAATTTATTTTCAAGCAAAGCGGCTAAAATTGAGTCCAAAGTTTGTAATTTTGCTCAAAACGATATAATTACAGTACATTACTAATAGGTTTTAGAAGCGAGCACGTTTTCGTTCTAAATGGAATAATTTTCATACAAATTTGTAAGACGTCAATCAAAACGGAATAAATGATAATTTTTTAATGAGGAAACACTAGTTCTTGTTTCTATTAGCAAATAATGATAGTCTGTGGTCAAACAGTATAATCTGTGATAGTTAAAGTTGTCGATTATTTCTTCAAAGTTTTATCTGTGGCCCAATTCCATAACTTGGCTACAATCGGATTATCACTTTTTTCATAGCAAATTCGACTCTATCGCAAGGCAATAGTGGTTGTGTGACTGAGAATTCGATTGAAGCCAAGTTATGGAATCGGGCTGCTGGTGAAATTACCATGCCTTCTGAAACAGTAAATGCAATTAATTCAGGTTCAAGGAAAAAGAAGAAAGTTGGGTGAAAATCGCAAAATGACCTTTATTTGAAGTAAGTTACATAGGCTTTTGTATTACAATATCACCTCAATTTTAGAATGACTTACAATAATTTAAGTTTTCTGGTTCTTGATTGCTATAGGTATTTATTAATAGTAAAATATTATTTGCCATAGGTATCAAGATAAGGATCCGTTACTGTTAAACTTCCAGTCACCATGTTCACATAATAAAAAGAGGTTTAAATGTGGCTCTTTAACGGTCGACGATATCAGTCGAAACAGAAACTTACTAATGGTATATAAACAGGCAGTATTTGAGGAGGAGAAAGACAGAAAAAAAAAAGGTTAAACAAGTTGTGACAGCGACAAAGGTAACAAAAATGATCCCATGTGGCATAAGAACCTCAAAATATTACAAAGACAGTCTTGAACAGTAAAGGGTTTAGTAAAGGGTGACAGTCTTGAACTGTCACAACTTTACTAAAGAACAAAAAAGAACATAGAACAATTATACGAAGAATGAAAACGAAAAATGAGCTAAAGAGGCAGTTAGATAAAGATGTTATAGTATTATTACGAAAGCATTTTGGAAATAACTGGGAGCAATATGAAGAAATAGGCTGGTACAAAGAAATTTTAGGAAGACGGCAAGAAAACAATGAAGATGAGAATGAGTGGGGAGATAATAAAGAAGGTTATCAGGTAGATGAACATGACAATGATTGCGATTGCAATGAAATGGACATTGAGTTCAGTATTTAATAACAAGACTGGCGATAGCTTTTTATTTGAGAATAGAAGTGACTCAATATCATATTTTTTCCAGGAGAGAATTGACAGATTTTTATGTTCAATGGCTTTTTTTTAATAATTAAACGTTTATAAACTACTTTTGTTTATAATTTTCCTAATTAGCTCTTCAAAATATTATTATTTGCGATCAAAGTGTATTAATTGCAATGTACTGTCAATAAAAACGTAATAATTACACCGGTTGCAATCAAAATGACCTAACTGCATTTTTTAAATTTTAATATCTTCTATTTTATTATAGATAAGAATCTAGATTTAAATTTTAGACGTAATAATACAAAATACAAGCTATAAATCACTAAAAACAACACAAATAAAAAATCACGCGGTCGTTGATCTCACTAGGACAACCTGAACTCACAAAAAGACGATTACGACCGAAGCACTTTATTATCCAATAAAATTGCTCCAAGCTGTTTTCAAATATATGTAACACAAATACAATACTATATCCTAATGCAATACAATTATGGTTGCAACTCCGCTAGACTCCCCGATTGAAGATCGTCAGCCGTGGCCTTTACGGGTCGGAGCGCAGACATACGATCGTCAGCCGTTGGAAAGCCCCAACACCCCCTAGCATCATACGAACTAACAACGCTGCGCAGCATTATCGCGTTCTCTCTGTTGCTCTTACACGTAACCCGCTACTTTTCTCGTTCGTGTAAGCGGCAGCATCGCAACGGTTGATTTAGAGTAAAATGAAATTTATTATTTTCCATTTTCAATACCGTAAACAGTACTTAAAAATAAAAATACATATCCTTCCTGCCTTTCACAGTTGTCCCCAGTGTATGTAATGCGCTTTCTAAACACACAAGATGTAATTTTTGCTTAATTTTTCATGTTTCGGAAGTCGCGTGTATTTAAGTGTTGCGTCGTTGCCACTATGTTTGGGCCAATCTATCAGGCTGATTAGCTTGTGTTTGCTTTGCCACGAAGAGCGGAGTACAACGTATCTCCCTCAGTTTATATATAACATCATTGGTTCTTACTTAAACATCATTGGTTCTTATTTAAAAATCTCCTCTTTGACACCATTAGATTACAAGATAACTACCCAAATACGCATTTAGATTCATTTGTTGAGAAACTTTCCGAGCAGTACGAATATGACGTGAGATCTCACAAACTCCGCCATTACGGAAAACAAATACGGAACAGTTCCAACGCACACAATATATGGCCATATGGCGTGTCGTTAACACCGAAAGGGGTGCAACCACCCGATCCTCGGTGAGCTTTACAGATGTCGCTAAAGATTCCACCGGCACGAAATTCACGTCTCGGAAAGCGGCGGCCGACGCGATGAATGCCAGGTTCGTGGACGCGGCCTCGGCGTGCGGCGCGCCGCGTGCTGCGCTACCGTGCGTCGAGGCTGCGCTCGCAGTCGCGCGCCCACCTTCGGACCGCTCCATGTGGCTGACAAGATTTACCGCGTCTGAAGTGTATCGCATTATAACTTCACAGATTCCTCGTAAGCCTACTAGAGACATCTATGACATATCCATGGAAATGCTGTCGACCGCGGCCGAACCGCTCGCTCCGTGTCTAGCCGTCCTTTTTAGTCGCTGTATAGCGGCCGGCGCGTACCCACGGTCACTTATAGTCAGTAAGATTACACCTTTGTTTAAGGGAAAAGGTAAGCGTGAGGACATAGACGGTTATCGACCTGTGTCCATAATCCCTGCCATTGCTAAAGTTTTCGAAAACGGAATAAGCACCCGACTCACTGAGTATCTGACGACGACGGGTGCGCTTTCTGAGCGCCAATATGCGTACCGTGCAGCGAGATCAACTACTTCGCTTACACGTGAGGTCATTCACCGCGTGCTAGGAGCTTGTGAGCAGAAACGGCAAGTTGCGGTCCTGTGCTGAGACCTATCTAAAGCATTTGATGTCGCTGACCACAGCGTCCTTTCTATCAAGCTTAGGTACTACGGCATCAACGGTCAGACCCACTTATTGCTGACAGACCTTTTGCGGAACCGGTTTCAGATAGTGGTTGCTGATGGTAGCGAAACGAAGTCGGACTCATTGGGCACTGTAATAGGAGTACCACAGGGATCGTCGGTGTCAAATATCCTCTTCACACTGTTGTTCAACGACCTACCAGAGCACGTAACGGCAGGTGAAGTTTACATGTACGCGGATGACGTGGCCGTGGTAGCCGCCGAGCAGGTGGCGCAGTGGTTTGGGTGGAACGGACTCGTCCTTAATCTTAAAAAAACGCACTTCATCCATTTTTCCATCTCAGGTCGTCAGGTCCGAGACCTCTCTGTATCGATCGGCGCTACACCTATTGAGCAAGTACAGTCAATCGCGTTTCTGGGTTTTCAAATAGACCGAAGCTTAACTTGGATGAATCACATCGGCAAACTGTGTGCTAAATTAGGCAGTGCGTGCTATGCGTTAGGTAGGTTGTCTCGTGTGGTATCTGCTGACATCGTACTCACTTGATACTTTGCGACTGTCCCCTCCCTTTTACAGTATGGCGCGGAGTTGTGGGGGCGCGCCGCCGACAGGGGACGCGCCTTCCGTATGCAGAAGCGTGCTGTGAGGGCGATTGTGAGGGTGTCGCGGGTGACGTCGGTGAAGCCATACTTTACATCATTACAGATTCTCACGCTGCCCTCGATAACAATCATGCAAGTTGCAATGTATGTGAGGCAAAACCTCACAACATTTAGGACGCGCGGAGAGAACCAAACTCACGGCCACAACACACGTGGTGCGGGTAAGCTTGGGTTGGTCCCTCATAGGCTGACAAAATCTAATAGATTCGCTCAGGTCCTGGGACCGTCTATTTACAATCGCCTGCCGGATCATGTCAAAGATGCGCCTAGCTTGGGATCCTTTAAAAGCAAAATTAAAGCATGGCTGATTGAGAAGGCGTTCTACGATGTAACGGAATTTATACCAGTATACCGATAATTCAATGTTATTATTGTTATTATTATTGGAAAAAATTTTATTATTATAATTTGATATTTCTTTTACTTTTTATGTTTATTTTTAATTTACAATATTGACCTGTTATAATTATTACCAATAAATTGATTATTCTGATTATTCTTACTTCTTTACGCTGCGGTTGAAATGCGCAACTGCGCAAGTGCGAGGGACTTGCACAGATTGGACGGCCCACAGGCGCAGGCTGACTGGCGAATGCACGGCTCGATGTACAATTACAACAGGTACTTACATGCTCGGGCAAGTTAGTCGCCGGGCAGAAGTCGTTCCTGCCATCGCCTGCGTAGATCACACGCTCGTACCGCGGACGAGTCGCGCACCACTGCGCAAGTGCGAGGGACTTGCACAGGTTGGAAGGACACCGCGCGCAGGCCGACTGGCGCATGCACGGCTCGATGTATAACCGGCCGTTTTGCCAGAATGCCCGGTTAGTTACAACGGCGGTTATGTGCGGCTGAAAATAACACAGAAAAATATGATATTATTGTATTTTATTTGATAAGGTTCATCGTCATAATGGTTATCGGTTCATTTTAATGTTATTTGATTTGTGTGTTCCTACCTAAGTTATTAAAACCACTTTTTATGAATATAGTTTATTTTTATTAGGTAGGTACAGTACAGTGCGTAATTGGAACTGAAGTGGTGAAAGAAAGTCTATCTATACTTATTCCCCAAAGAACCGATAACCGTTGGGGTAGACGAGTTCTCGAGTGGAGACCACGTTTAGGCAAACGTAGTGTAGGACGCCTGTGTCCAGGTGGAGTGACGACCTGCGGAAAGCAGCTGGAAGAAAATGGGTGAGTAGAGCTGAATACTGAGCTCAGTGGCGTGCATTAGGAGAGCCCTACGTCCAGCTGTGGACAGATATAGGCTAATGATGTAGGCTCATTCGAGCTGATGATGCGATGTGAATAGGGTATTATTACCCTCTTATAGATATTACCCTCTTTTCTTATAGTATTGTTATGAATAATATAAGATCAACTTCAGAAAAATATGAAAGAATCCTGGTAAAAAAATGTAGAGAATTTCCACCGCAAAATAACTGTGAATTTACACGACAATTACACGACTGCCCAAAAAAGGAGTGTAATATTTTTAGGATTCATGTATATTTGTATGTATGTGAGTTTCTTTATTCTACCATAACTTTTAAACGCCGCAAAAGATTTAGACTTACGGGGTATCGTTAGAATCCTTACATCCCCCCGAGCTTGTACTATTATTTATTATGTGCCTCGAGTAACATAGGCTACATTGTTTTTAAAAAAAAACAATATGGTTCCATTTTCGAATGGAAAAAAAAAACGAATTTTACAATATGGGTATCAAATTGAAGGTCTTGATAAGCACATTCCAACAGTATATAATTTATTGGCAAAAGTTCTTTTTTGGCGGCAGGCGTGTTTTTTTTAGCTTTTGAGCTAGTTGTTTCATTTAAAAGTCCCATCAATTGGGTATAATAATAAAGCTTTCTTCTGCTTTTAATTATATCATCATCATCATGTCAGCCTTTAGAAGTCCACTGCTGAACATAGGCCTCCCCCAAAGAGCGCCATGACGAGCGATCTTGTGCCACCTCCATCCACCGACTTCCTGCGATGGCTACAATGTCGTCGGTCCATCGTGTGGGGGGTCTCCCCACACTTCGCTTGCTTGTTCGTGGTCGCCATTCGATAACCTTTATTCCCCAGCGGTTATCGGTTCTGCGAACTATAAGGCCTGCCCATTGCCACTTCAACTTGCAAACTCTGAGAGCTATGTCGGTAACCTTCGTTCTTCTACGGATTTCCTCCTTTCTGATTCTATCTATAAATATTTCTACTAATAAATAAATTATAAATTCTATTTAATTATATAATTTACCTATATTCATTACATATTATATTTTTTCAATCTGTACATCCATGTTCTACTTATAGAATTACGCAGTTGTCCCAAACTAAGAACCAGCTTCAAAACAAAAACAGCTGATGTTAATTGAAGATGACCAACTAAAAGGCTTCTGTCACGAGTTCGTGACGTCCTCAACTATCATTGTCTTACGATTTTGTCACTAGGTCGCGAAAACGCTCCTAAAGGTGACCAGCCTTGTATTCTGGACTGTTGTGGTTGAAACCAGTTCTTTCCACGTGATGGGCAATTACAGGCGAGTCAAGGTCAAGGGCGGATCCAGCCTTTCGAGTCTGGGAAGTTTAGGTAGGTATAATATCCAGCTTCACGTGTTCCAAAATTTTACTTTTCCAGTTGTTCCCCGCGGAATCAACAACCTATATTCGTCCACGGTTGGACATAGGCCTCTCCCAAGGCGCGCCCCTGGCTCTTCTCTTCCAATGACTGCCAGCTACCTTGCGCTGACCGTCGCTCCATCTAACCGGAGGGCGTCCTACACTACAACGTTTGTACACGTTTTTATACGTCTGCCGATTCGCGGTCTCCATTCTAGAACTCCTCTACCCCGACGGTTATCGGTTGTACGACAAATGCATTTCTACGACACGTACATACAATATACTTAGTATAGACTGTTAAACTCAATACTCTTCCCTTGCTTCACCGTAGTCGGGTAAAAAGAATTATTGTATAGTAAAGAGAAAATTATTGCACATTTCTATTTGTGTAAAACTATACCAAAAATAAACTTCTGGTTGAAATGACTCCCCCCGGATCCGTGCTTGGTCAAGGTTCAATTATTTTGACATGTTTGGTACTGCACCCGGGGCTTTGCCCCCGTGCAACGTTAGGAATGCAATGAAACAAGTGGCTCTGTGAGCTGTAGACCTCACGCGTACAAACTTATTTGCAAACAATCTAGAGGTGCATAATAGCGCCATTTAGTTACTTTATTGTACAACTAACAAAACCAAGGTGCTCCATCAATCCCTACCTAGTAGGTAAAGAGCTGATTTCACTGGTAGAAACCTAAAAGTGAGAAATTTACTGCACTTTAAGGAGCTACTCTGCTCATCACGCCGGCGATGATCCTCATCAGGTCTTCACCAAATATTTATAAGACCAATTTAAAGTCCAACTAAACTACCATTCAAATACAAAAAGAACCATCGAAATCGGATCTAATGAGGCGGAGATATTCAGTAGCCCCCTTTTTGCCCTTTTTTGGGAGAAGTACCCCTCCAATCAAAAATCCCCCCCCCCCCCCCCCCTGCCTAGAGATTCAAAAAAATGTAGCCAAATGCAGAGAAGCCAATGTATGTCCTAGCAAGTCGTTTGACTGATTATTTTCCATTTGACTTTCATTCCATTCAATGTGCCATCCGCCTAAAACGTGTGAGGTCCACGGGCACTGAATAAATAATAGACCAAGTACAGAAGGCTAACTGAGTAAAGTCATTTAAATAAATAGCGACTCTAGCCACGGGTTAGCGGTAACCTACAGTTATCTGGGTTCAACCGGGTTCCCATGCTCTATTTACGTATCTTCCTGCTGAAAGCTTACGATTATAATGTTTTGAGTTTCTGTTCTAGAAAGCCATTGAAATTATCAATAAGGATAAGTGATCATAATTTATTAGCTGCAGCTGCTTGATTCGAAAAAAAAACCTTTAAAAATCTGTCATTTTTGGAAATAAATTACTTTTACTTTAAATAAACTCAATTTTTTCCATTTTCTTTTATTTCTCCTCGTTTTTTTAATAACATTTCCTCTCTAAAAGAAGTAAATAATACATGCAATCATATAATTGATAGATTCAGGCGTTACTTTGCGGAAATCCATACTTAAAATGAGTAAGTGTCAATATTTTTTTAAATATTTGGTGAAGACCTGATGAGGATCATCGCCGGCGTGATGAGCAGAATAGCTCCTTAAAGTGCAGTAATTTTCTCACTTTTAGGTTTCTACCAGTGAAATCAGCTCTTTACCTACTAGGTAGGGATTGATGGAGCACCTTGGTTTTGTTAGTTGTACAATAAAGTAACTAAATGGCGCTATTATGCACCTCTAGATTGTTTGCAAATAAGTTTGTACGCGTGAGGTCTACAGCTCACAGAGCCACTTGTTTCATTGCATCCCTAACGTTGCACGGGGGCAAAGCCCCGGGTGCAGTACCAAACATGTCAAAATAATTGAACCTTGACCAAGCACGGATCCGGGGGGAGTCATTTCAACCAGAAGTTTATTTTTGGTATAGTTTTACACAAATAGAAATGTGCAATAATTTTCTCTTTACTATACAATAATTCTTTTTACCCGACTACGGTGAAGCAAGGGAAGAGTATTGAGTTTAACAGTCTATATTCTGCGGGAAAATGGAAAATGTTGATTACTCGCTGTAAGGAACGGTTGCCATGGAAACGAAATAACAAGTCTGTCAAAAAGTATCAAGAGCATTGGTGCTATATCTACTTTTGCATTGGTTTTTAATATCCTAGAAGAACATAGGATGTTTTTTCGCGATAAACTGTAGTCCGCGCGGACGAAGCCGCGGGCGGGAAAGCTAGTACTACATTTGCCAAACGAATACCAAAACATGGCATTTGATGCATTCAGCTAGAAATAACCTTTATTTTTTTATAAATTGTATGTAATTTAATCTTATTACAACTTATTGCTAAAACTTTTCTAATTCACTTAATTCCAATAAATGAATTGATCGCCTGTGATATTTAGTATTAGCTACATAATTATATTAATAGTTGATTGTCTTTGATGTCTTGTACAACATAGTGCATGCATTTTTTTATATTGATTATAGTATGTTTGATCAAACTGATTTATTATAAACTAGCTTTCCCGCCCGCGACTTCGTCCGCGCGGACTACTGATTATCGCGAAAAAAAGCATCCTATGTTCTTCTAGGATGTTAAAAACCAATGCAAATGTAGGTATAGTACCACTCTTGATGTTTTTTGACAGACTTGTTATTTCGTTTCCATGGCAACCGTAAGCAAGTAATCAACATTTTTCCAGTGTTTCCTGTTTTCCCGTGGTACTTAAAATTTTCCGGGATAATAACTATCTTATTTTTATTCTAGGGTATAAGCTATCTCCATTCCAAGTTTCGTCAAAATACGTCCAGCCATTATCGCGTGAAAGCTCCCTAAACAAACAAACAGACATTTCCCTATTATATATTCGTATGGATAAATCACTTTGAAGATAATTAAAAGCATTTTTACTGACTGTACTTCACCCGATGATAGGTATTTATATAGATAGATAGATAGATAGGTTAACTCTTTATTGGACACCGCAATTAGAAATTATAACTAAAAATAAAGTACATATAACAATGAGTGTCACAAGGGGCGGTCTTATCGCTCAGAGCGATCTCTTCCAGACAACCGTGCACGGAGAGGAATAACGTAAGGGACGGTGGTATATATCTACCTAAAAAACGATTTTGGCATCAGTTTTTAGAAGTGGTATCCGCTTGGAATACAATAAAAAAACATTGGTGTTAGAAGGTGCTATCCGTTTAGAATATAACAAAAATTTCAAGTTTCATTTCAAGACAAAACCCGTCAATCCCGTCTATCACCTATGTACTTACTTAAATAAAACAAATGTAGAGGTAACAAGATACAATGCAATTTCAAAATAATGCGGAATACCTACCTATAACCACAGATAAATAATACGCTATCACATAAGTTGATGCGTCACTCTTTTCATCGGATGACCAATATCGTAGGTGCGAACTGCGAAGTGAAACAATTCGCTCTTTTGTAATAATTATTATGATTAGAGCCTCGCTGGTTTACTAAACTACGCCTGTTTTAGTATTTTTTCTAGAAAATGCTTCAAGTGATTTCAATTGCTGCTAGCTTTCTCAAGGATTCCATGTTTTAAATGCTTCGGATTTGATTTATTTAGGTATAAGTAAGTAGGATGCGTCTCAGTGGTTTCGAGTGACTAACTTATTACCCGACTACGGCGAAGCAAGGGCAGAGTAATGAGTTTAACAGTCTATGTATGTATGTATGTATATATTATGTGGATGTTCCACCTTTGGCAAATTAATAATGTGGAATATTAGGAATTTGTAAAATTAATAATGTGTAAATATAATAATGCGGAAAATCCAGAATATGAAAAAAAGGTTTTGAATAAATAATAAAGTGGACAATATCAGAACTTGGTGTATAACTTACTAGCGACCCGCCCCGGCTTCGCACGGGTGTAAAGCGCGTCACAGACGGCTAAGATACGATAATATATTAAAATTATTCATTCGCTCGCTGGCCGCCCTAGGTGCCACACGTATTTCTTCACCGCTTTCTATATACAGGGTGATAAAATATGAGTAATACGGTTTCACTATTAGATTTATTAGATAGCTCATCAGACGACAATTCTGATTTCGAATTTGACATGCAATATGTGAAAAAAAAAAAACAATGAAGATAATTAAAAAAAACAGGGTACATTAAATAAACTACTGTAAGTACAATAATATACTTTTTAAAAATCGGGCGCCTTTGCATTGGTGCCCGCGGCTTCGCCCGCGTGGTAATGTTTCTGGGATATAAGGAAGTGTTCCAAAACCAAAAGTACCAGTATAACTTCGTGCAGACGTCAAATAGTTTTTATCGATTCTCGTCTTGATTGCCCAAGTAAGTAGGTACCGTTTTTTAAGTCCAAACCTAGTCTATCCAGCAGTGAAAACCGCATCACAATCGGTCCAGTATTTTTTACGTGATACGCAAACAGAGATAACTACACCATTTAAAAAATGTATATTTTTGTTTTAAGTACCCCAGACAAATTATTTACCCGACTACGGCGAAGCAAGGGAAGGGTAATAAGTTTAACAGTGTATTATGTGGATTTTCCACCATAGCGTCGCATATTGGTCCGATTTTGACTAGCGAGGTATCAATCGATTCGTCTTCATTTATAGTGTCATATTATTTTTAACTAAGTACGGCGAAGCAAAGGAAGGGTTATGTGTTAAAATAAAAACTTGGTGTAATTTTGACAAGCGAGGTATCAATCTTCTTCATCGCAAGTATGAACTATTTTTAACCCGACTTGGTTTCAGTTTTTGAACTTATGTATCTAATAATTTTCTAAACGAAATATTTGAATCACGAACGGGGATCAAACCCGCATCATGCCGTGCCTATGCGCGGCACATGCCTTTACCAAGTTCGGCTACCGTGACAGATATAGTTATTATAGATGTTCTCCAGCAGGCGTTAATGCTAAAATAATTGATAGATTTGAAGTTATGTCTTACATTATTTCTGCACTGAACTTGTCACTGAAGTGTTAATCATGAAACACTTGATCATGAAGATGATGGAGATCTTACCTCCAACCCGTGCACCTTGAGCCAGTGCCGCACGAAGACCGTGTTGGCATCAGTCAGCACCAGGATGTCCCAGCCCTCAGCCGCCAGAGCCGTGATGAGCTCCTCCACTCCTGGCGTGGGGCGCATGGAGCCGATGCACGACAGGATGTCCTCCTGGTTCAGCCCGGCTGAGTACGCGTGTTCGAAGACCTGCGGAGGAGATTGCTGTAGGATACAATGCTTTAAATAAAAAACTACTGATCCAATTTTGATGAAATGCATATGGAACTGCACTGGAGGACTGTTTCAAACGGAAGAGAATGATTCAAATCCCAGAGAAAGGAACTTAAACAGGCCGGTCACACTCCGCAACAAGTACAAATATTATACCTACATTTGGGGGCCGAAATAATAAGGTTGAATCAGTTGGGTGTCAAACGTGCGCTCGATGAGTTGCGCGCCGCGTGCTTAACGATAAAGTACCTACTTAAGTTTTGTAAAACATTATTCATTTCTTAACTATGAGTACCAAGAAGAAACCTAGAATGTACTGCATAGCTTTCGGTCTGACAAGTCTCGTAAAATACCTACATACCGTCATTTTATTACATAGGTAGCCATTTATTTTTCTTTCATTATTAAGCATTGAACTCAGACAGGCACCTTTTATTCATCAAAATGCAATACATATTATGATATAATCAAATAATGAGGTATTAGGTCTATTCTGATAAGAATGTCATTATATGTAGTTAATAGAACTATCAATATTTATAATAATATGTAATAGAATAATACATTATTACTTAATTGTTTATTCTGTTACAATATCTAAGTCATATCATATCACAGAATAATTACTAGTACAAGTATCTAGTTATATCTTGATACAACCCTACCGAGCGAAAAAGTGACAGAGCGATTCTGAAACGATTAGAGCAATGGAAGCTCTCGCGCGTTGTGATACGGTACATTCTAGCCTGCACGCAATGGGTGAGCGCCTTCTAGGTAAATATAATTGAAAGATCGCAGCGCTGTGCGAGTTAAATTGCACTTTATTGCACTTTATTGCAGCGAGAGTCGCTATGTATTTAAATGACTTTACTCAGTTATCCTTCTGTACGTGTACTATTATTTATTCTGTGACTTAAACAAAATAACAAATACTAAGAATTGATCTATACTTATAATAAAGCAGTACGTACCCAACAGTCTGTACGATGAAGATAATTAAAAGAAAACGTCCAGAGAAATTAAAAAAAAAAAGTTCGGTAGCTTACTACTGAACAAGAATATATATTAACGGTGCCCAAGAAACAGGCTTTGCCTAGTTTGGGGCCCGTTGCACGTGCACTAGTATGTACTAGCAGATATATTAGTAATTAAGTAAAATTATAATTATGTACAATTATCCGGTAAATCTTTAACTTGACTTATCTTTTATATTTTTTTTAATCGTGTCTGTTTGTTTGTATGTATATTCGCGCATCACGTAAAAACTACTTGACCTTTTGCGATACGGTTTTCACTGTTAGATAGCTGGGGTTTGACTTAAAAACTGGTGTACTTGGTATCTCAATCCGCTGAGTAGAGTTGAGCAATCGGTTAACTTTGACGTCTGTCTAAGTTTGTTGATATTCGTACTCTTGTTCCTGGAATAACACGTAGGCTTTTAACCCACAGAAATGACCAATAATAACAATTAATAATAATAAGTTCAATAATAAAATAAACTAATACTAGAAACTAGAAAAATTTGATGAAATTTATATCTTCCCTTTCATATAAAACTTGAAAAAGGTGGAGAGACGACTTGCTCAGCAACTGGAGGTGTTCACTAGGAGAGGCCTATGTTCAGCAGTGGACGAGTATAGGCTGATGATGATGTAGGTACACCGCTTCTCTTCAGTCAGTTCAGCGTCTCCATTGCGTTTGTAAAAAGTTTCAATACGTAACCTAAATTATTTAATTTTTTCGTACCTTTGGCTAAACCATTATTTATCTATGGACAAAAAACCCTGAGTTCAAATACCTGCTGTCAGGCCGCGGCTGGTGAAATGTTAATGAGCACGAACCAAGGCATTTAACTAATTTATTATTCAGAGTCGTTTAGGATCTGTTATATAGCTTTCGCCCGCGACTTCGTCCGCGAGGACTACAGTATATCGCGAAAAATGTATCCATGTTCTTAAAGGATATTAACCAAAATAAATTATTATTAATAACAAAAATCCGAACTGAATCAAACTAAAAAGAGGCAATTAACCTTTCGATTTTTGATTTAGCAAATAAGAATTAGTGAGAATGGTTGCTAATCAACTTTAAATCATTATAGACCCTAAATGGTGTTGCGAAACGAAAAATGATAAGAAAAACTTAAAAATGATTTTCAAATACCTATACAATGATACACCACTTGACATAGTTCGTTGACTTCCAGTTTTTTCTTTTTATACGCTCTATATTAGCTTTACTTGAATGTTTGTATGTTTGTAACCGACTCCTTTGGACGCTATTTTGACCCACTTTAAACGGTCAGATTTCATTCAAATTTTGCACACCTGTCAAAGACCGATGACAATGCAATAATTCGAAAAAAAAAATGCTTCTCATATCTGTCAATGAAATATTTATAACTATTGACACATGCACCTCACGATTTATTTAAAATAAAACATTTTTTTCTTATTTACACTATTAAAATTTATTTTCTATTTTTTAGTTTGGTTTTCTATACAATGTGTCTGGTCACCGGTGTCGGAGACTTAAGGGGGGTTAAATATGGGGATTTTTATCGACAAATCACTATCTCGATTTTCTCTTGGCCTCTCCATACTAAAATGGCAGCCATTTTGTTTTTTTTACTTCGCAGCTCAGACGCCTACACTGATTTAATCATTGCTATCGATGTAGATGTCTTAGGAAGACGAAAGAGGTATCATTTGAAAGCTAACAATGAAGACAATCAATTTATGATACATTTTATTCAATATCTTTTTCACAAAATAACATAACAATATTAACAAAATAAAAATCGTATTTATTTATTGCATTTTTTTTAGTTTTTTAAATTTTTTATGAAAACTAACCTGTCAAGCTATTTTTTTTTAATTGTATTATCATAGTACAAAATATTTCCATTAAAATAAATCTTATATCAAGGTCCTAAGTTAAATATTTTCGAAGCTATGATGGTTTAAATATGACCCTTAAAAACTCTATTAATAGCACACGTCAAACAATAGACTCAAGACCCCACATTCAATTGGCGTGTCGTAAGACAGGCAGCTGTTCTTTGACAACATGTTAGAAAGAGACATGTATAGGGTGTGAATGAGACAAAATTGCGGCTCTACTCAGGTCAGGATACAATTACAGGTAGTCGTCCCTCGCCTAGCGTTGTGATTACATTCTTATCTGCCGAAGTACTGTGCGTTGCTATTTTCTAACCTCTGCTTTGTGTTTTGGACTCGTTTTGTTATTTTAGTTAACTTTCGTTAACTGAAATGAAAGAGCGTCGTTTTTCAAGCCGCGACGTGGCCAACATCCATTTTGTGTATGGATTTTGCGACGGGAACGCGAATGCTGCTGTAAGAGAGTATGCGAGAAGATTCCCTGATAGACCTACGCCGAATGCTCGCACGTTCATCAGATTGCACTCAAATCTCTCCGAATATGGAATAAGAAGACCCGCTAACGAACGTACTCGTTTGGTGTCTCCGCGAGAGGAAGAAGAGGTGTTGGATTTAATAACGCAAGACCCACAACTGAGTGTCCGTCGCATTGCGATTAGTCTCGGTCTATCGAAATGGACAGTTTGGCAGATTTTAAAACGGCAAGGATTGCATCCATTCAATTTTAGAAGAGTCCAGGATTTAATTGGACCTGACGTCGCCCGAAGGACAGTTTTTTCTTCGTGGATATTACGAGAAGCGCGATCCAATCCCAATTTTTTAAAGAGGATTATGTGGACCGATGAAGCAACTTTTACAAGATCTGGATACACAAATCATCGGAACGAGCACCTGTGGCTTCAAGAAAACCCGCATGCAGTGAGACCCAGTAGCTTTCAGCACAAGTTTTCGGTAAATGTTTGGGCTGGAATGATAGACGATATCCTTATTGGGCCTCTTATTTTGCCCGCTCTTAAATGGCCCAAGATTTTTGGAATTCCTGCAGAATGACTATCAAGACGCATTAAACGAATTGCCATTGACGTATAGGGCAAGAATGATACTCCAATTAGATGGAGCTCCGGCACACTTTGCGGTAAATGTGAGAAATTACTTAAACAACACATATCCAACATGGATTGGACGAGGTGGGACGATTGCTTGGCCGCCGCGTTCCCCGGATTTGACACCCCTAGATTATTTTTTATGGGGCACAATAAAGCAGAAAGTGTACGTTAACGTGCCCAACACAAGAGAAGAACTAATTGAAAAAATATTACAAGTCGGGGATGTAATGAGGGCGGACAAAGCCATGATAAAAAGAGCTACACAACATGTGTCAATTAGGGCAACTGCTTGTCTACAACAAAACGGAGGACATTTTGAATCGTGGCTGTAGTACCTAGTTTAGATGGTATTAAATTAATTAATGATAATTAATGGTTTTACTTTGCTCTTTTCTTGCCTTTTCCCATCCCAATCATCATAGCTTTGACGTGTGCTATTAATAGAGTTTTTAAGGGTCATATTTAAACCATCATAGCTTCGAAAATATTTAACTTAGGACCTTGATGTAAGATTTATTTTAATGGAAATATCTTGTACTATGATAATACAATTAAAAAAAAATAGCTTGACAGGTTAGTTTTCATAAAAAAATTAAAAAACTAAAAAAAATGCAATAAATAAATACGATTTTTATTTTGTTAATATTGTTATGTTATTTTGTGAAAAAGATATTGAATAAAATGTATCATAAATTGATTGTCTTCATTGTTAGCTTTCAAATGATACCTCTTTCGTCTTCCTAAGACGTCTACATCGATAGCAATGATTAAATCAGTGTAGGCGTCTGAGCTGCGAAATAAAAAAAACAAAATGGCTGCCATTTTAGTATGGAGAGGCCAAGAGAAAATCGAGATAGTGATTTGTCGATAAAAATCCCCATATTTAACCCCCCTTAAGTCTCCGACACCGGTGACCAGACACATTGTATAAAGCGTGTTTTTTAGTTTTTTTTAAACTATTATTTATTTACAATATGGCGTCTGGTTGTCGCACAGATTGAATTTTGAATAATGTCATGTCTTTAGTAGCACTCCAATATTAAAACAAATCGATTGACGTAAGAATCATCAAAATCGGACCACGCAGTTGGTCTATACAGTGCCACAAAGGAACAGACATACATACATAGGCTGATAAACACATTACCAGGCCTTTGCGTTGCGCAGTCTGCTAAAAAGCAAAGCAAAAGCACCAACGCTCTTGATGCTTTTTGACAGACATGTTATCATTTCGTTTCCACGGCAACGTCATTCCATGTTCCTTACAGAGAGTCAATATATAGCGACGGTTATACTCAAATAACTTAAAAAAGTAATTGGTAAACTGAGGATCGAACCCGGTATTGTTGCATTCTACGCTCACTAGTATACCGCTCGGCTACCATCGATTTATTATGTGTCTACTGAGCGAGTACTATATGTAGTAGATAGAGGACGAGAAGTAGGTACACTCTTGCCAAGTCCGTCGTCGTATTTTTAGCAGAAGCGCAATAACGTTTCAGAAAACTTAAATACTTACTTAAATAGTGGAAATGTCACAAGTCACTAATATAATGTTAAGGAAGCTATTTTAGTGGTGGTAGTTAATGTATCTACTTAGCAGCCCGATTACAGAACTTGGCTTCAATCGGATTGTCAATATCGCTATCACTAATGCCTTGCTGCTGCTGAAATTGCTATGACAAAAGTGACAATCCGATTGTAACCAAGTTGTGTAATAGGGCCACAGCTTTCAAACAGAAAAAAAACCGCATCCGCAGCCCGATTCCATAACTTGGCTTCAATTGAATTCTCAGTATCGCAACCACTAATGCCTTGCGATAGAGTCGAATTTGCTATGAAAAAAGTGATAATCCGATTGTAGCCAAGTTATGAAATTGGGCCACAGAATAGGTCCATTCGTTTGGGACTTACGATGCCATAGCACAGAATAAATAATAGGCCATAGACAGACCTACAAACATATACGCCTATACGCGTTCGGGAGCTATTAAAGGTACAAAATGTTGTTTTTTTCATGCCTGTTTTGATATTATCGTATCTTAATAGGGACGTGCTACTAACAAAATGAATGAATGAATCAATCTAGTCGAGTTCGCGTTGTTGAACCCGAGCGACCTTCAACCGTTGAATTTAATAGTTCGCTATTCCCGTCCCTAGCGGCTGCAAATAACCATAGATCCTAGAATAGATTTAAGATCACTTCCTATTCCTTCTTACATCCAAGGAAGTTTTATGTACCTACGCTTATATCTAATTCTATGCATAGATACTTATTGGTAGTCAAGTTTTAATTTATTTTTTGCATCTAGTAAGACAAAAGGGTGGGGAGGGGGGGCGGGGGTTTACATTTTCTTTTGTAGTAAGAAGATTGTTCTCAGGAAATACTAGCTGTGCCCGCGGCTTTGCCTGCGTGGTCATTTCATTTAAAAGTAGCTCACACGTGTTATTCCAGGACCAAGATCCATACCAATATATAAAAGTGAACTGTGAAACGTTGTCTGTTTGTTTGTTTGGGGAGTTTTAACGCGATAACGGCTGGACGGATTTTGATGAAATTTGGAATGGAGATAACTTATACCCTGGAATATTTTTATCCCGGAAAATAGTAAGTTTCCACGGGAAAACTGGAAAATGTTGATTACTCGCTGTAAGGAACGGTTGCCATGGCAACGAAATAAGAAGTCTGTCCATAAAAACAAGAGCGTTGCTGCTATACCTAATTACCTATTTTTGCATTGGTTTTTAATATCTTAGAAAAACTTGCTTTGTTTCGCGATAAACTGTAGACCGCGCGGACGGAGTCACGGGAGAAAGCTACAAAAATAAATAAAACAACACTATCTAAAGTACAATTTTCTACATTCCATCAAATTTCGTTCAGCCGTCAATTAGTTTTTAATCGATTGCTCGGCATCTAAGATACCAAGTACCTACCCCAGTTTTTAAGTCAAACCCTAAGCTATCCAACAATGAAACCCGCATAGAAATTGGTCCAGTTATTTTTACGTAGGTAATGCGCAAACAAACAAACAAATTAATCGACAACAGACAGACACGATTACTACGTACTAATAGCTGTGCCCGCGGCATTGCCCGTGGGGTGATTTTTCTGGGATATAAGGATCCTATATGTTGGCGACCGGTTGGTCTAGTGGCTAGTGACCCTAGGAATGAAATCAAACGGTCGCAGGTTCGAATCCTGCAAGGTGCAATCATTTGTGTGATGAGCAGAAATGTTTGTTTCCGAGTCATGGATGTAATATTCGTATCTATGTATGTTTATCCGTTATCTAGTGCCGGTACAGGGTGTCCTAGTTTGGGGCTAGGTCATTGGTGTGGAATTGTCCCGAATATATTTATTTACTTATTCCAAAACCAAATTTCATAAATCTTTGTTCAGTCGTCTAATACTTTTATCGATTGCTCCGCTTCTACTCTTCGGATTGAGGTACAAAATACTTGCACCACATTTTCCAACGTTAAAACCACATAGCAATCGTTCTAGTAGTTTTAACGTGATGCGCGAACATACAGACAAACAGACTGACACCATTAATAAAAAAGGTAAGTATAATTATTCTCGATCAATAGGTAGCTTATTTTGTCACCGCGGCCATTTTATTTATTATCTTTCTTGTACAGATTTTTGTTGGTTCCTGCTTTATTATAAGTATAGATGATAGGTACACACAGACACAGCGGACACAGCGGACATCTTAAAATAGGTACTTAATCACTTCCTCGAGCGATAAACATACATTTTATAGGTATCTATGCACGTGATGCCCTAAAATAGAGCTAGCTCTAACGCAATTAACGCAAGGTCTGATCATTCCATCATCGACGCTGGACGCACTATTATTAATTCTGTGACGCTGGAAAAGTACTTCGTGCAAAGTGTTTTGTTGAACTTGATAGGTTTCTATTTCATTTGTTTCTATTTCTGGTTACCAAGATAATATAAGTAATAGTAAGAGATTTAGTACTATTGGTAATTCTGTGACGCTGGAAAAGTACTTGAGTACTAATTGTTTTGTTGAACTTGTTAGGTTTCTATTTCATTTGTCACTTATTACTTGGCTATAGCAAGTGTTTTGGTGGATCAGCCACAGAATAAGTGATAGTTCTAACTATGTAACTATCACTTATTCTGTGTAGTACCTAATTAGACTCAAGTAGTAAATAATGTTGATCCTTTTCCCTCGATCAAAGCGCGAGGTTTAGTTTGAAGTGGTGATTGCCTTGCGTTTCAAAGGCTTGTCTGTAAAATAAATACATAGTGCACAAAAAATTGCGATGCTAAAAATAAGTGTAAAGCGTAGATGTGTAGTTCCCAACGGATCTCGAGATTATAATTTCTAATCAACTCAACTCGCTCGGCGTTCCCATCGGCTCTCAAGATTTTAATTTCTTATTAACTGAACTCGCTCGGCGTTTCCATCGGATCTCAAGATTATAATTTCTAATTAACTGAACTCGCTCGGCGTTCCCATCGGATCTCAAGATTATAATTTCTAATTAACTGAACTCGCTCGGCGTTCCCATCGGATCTCAAGATGCGATACAACTCAAATTGTTATTTATTTTTCATCTCATCGGATCCGTTGTATTGTAAATCAAATAAAATATACTTTTTTATAGGCTTTATATTAGCTTCACTTGTATGTTTGTATGTTTGTAACCGACTCCTTTGGAAGCTATTTTGACCCACTTTAAACGGTCAGATTTCATTCAAAATTTGCACACCTGTCAAAGACCGATGACAATGCAATAAAACGAAAAAAAAATAAAAAAGAAGAAAAAGTTTCATTTAAAAAAAAGCGTGGGGTGCTTCTCATATCTGTCAATGAAATATTTATAACTATTGACCCAGGCACCCCACGATTTTTTTGATATAAAACATGTTTTTCTTATTTACACTATTAAAATTTATTTTCTATTTTTTAGTTTGGTTTTCTATATAAAGCGTGTTTTTTAGTTTTTTTAAACTATTATTTATTTTAGCTATTGCTCAAATATATTAATGTTAATAACAAATGCTTTAGCATCATGATCATGTACTTAAACTATCTATGATTGACTGTACGATCGTAGTAATCACCGCTTTTCGCAGGTCGTCACTCCACGATCGTAATAATATTACTCCGTATTTAAAACAGCGCAAAATGTATAATTTTGTATAACTTTCTCTGTATAAACACTTTCTATAGTTCTGCGTTCGATCTAGCCTAGAGATTCAAAGTCATTGCCAGCAAGCGCTCTGGCACGGGCAAGGCCGCCAGGGTGTCCAACTTTTTTAGGAATATAGGACTTTTTTTTCTTTCATGTACTCGTAGGTACTTTAATATTTATATTTTGTGTATTATTTTATGATTTGCAATATAGTGAATTTGTATTGTAATTATTTATTGTATTGTATCTTTGTACTGCGACAGGTAGTGATTTAATTTTCATTTAATGTTAAATGTTAGGAGAAGTCGTACCTAATACAGATTTTGTTTATTTATCTATAAAAATAATTAAATTTTATAAATTAAGCATTTAATCCAAATGAAACAGTGATTCGTCACTGTTTAAAGTAGATCGGTATCTAGTATCTACAAAATCAATATTCGCAGCATTCGTTTATTTCGAGTAGACAGATTTAATTGCTTAATCTACATCTACACTATCCACACTAATATTATTAAGAGAAATGATTAGTGTTTGTTTGTAATGTTTAAACTCAGAAAATACTTAACCGGTTTTAAAATTCTTTCAACTATAGAAAGCTACATTATCAGCGAGTAACATGGGCAAAAATGTATTTAAAAAAAAAACAGAATTCCCTACGAAAACAATAAGGTAGCCCAAGGTATCAAAAATTTGCCTACAAAAATGTCGATTCATAACGTTTGGCCTATCATAGATTTGATATTCGCTTTATTCGTAGGTTATTCAACTGTTAGTCGTGAATTTTGTTAGCATATAAGAAGCATAGGTACCTACTATACGTGGTTGTTTGCAATAAATATTGTTTATTCTTTGGGTGGTTAGGTGGTCTTTAGGTAGAAGGTTGTGATCTTTAGGCTCCTTTTTACCTATTTATTTATTTATTGATCAAGTTGACAATATTAAGCTTAAAATATAAAACCAGAACTCAAACTATCAAGTAATTCGTTAAAAATAAATTCAGATTCGTAACAAATGTTTTTTTTTTTTTTTTTATATGTAGGTAGACAAGTTGTGTTGACTACGGGCCCCAAACTAGGCAACGCCTGCATCTTGGGAACCCAGACCAACTGTTGCCAAAATTATTAATACGCATGGTCTATACTTGTTCACTTACAACAGTCTTAACAGTTACATTATTAAAAAATAAATAAATAAGGCAGGCATAAAAAATAATAATAATAAGGCAGGCAACACAAATAAGAAAACGTAATTAGATTGGTATAACATATACAAAATTTGCCAATTAGATTAATAATATGAATATATTATATGAAATGAGAAAAAAAAATGTAGGTAGGATACACATCCCTCTTATCTCTTATAGGTTAGTGGAGTATGGATTAGCTATTTAGGATTAATATTAATGTTCTAATGAAAGTATGGAAAATGTATGGGAACAAAACAATTCATGGAAAATATAAAAAAAAAAAAAATTGTAATTTATTCAACATCAATGAATCGAAATTACTGTTGCTGATAAATTGTAACAACATTTAGGAAAACAAACCAATTATTTAAATTGGTATTGAAAATATCAACATCTTGTGCGTAAAATCATTTAAAATTGTCGTCAGTCTATGCGTAGGTGCATAAATGTATGCTTTGGTACATGCTTTTTATTTACTTACTGAATTAAAAAGTAAAAACTGGCAGAATGTCTCAAAATCATTACACCGTGGTCTATTATTCATTCTGTGGCATGGTGCCCCTACTGACACTGTTTTATTGATCTCAAGCCAAGACCGGGGATATTTTCATTTTCCGGTGGCAGGTGAGTTACGGGGGTGTTGCAAAAATGTTCTTCAATCGAGGTATTTCCAGTTATTGCATAAATAACTAATACCAACGCTTAAATTAGATTTCCTGTTGGTATTTACGAAGGCGTACTAATTATTTATTTATTTGGATTTTAGGTGTTGAACATTATTAAAGAAGTCATCAACAGTAAACAACCGTTTGATTTAACCTTAAAACTCAATTTTTGAAAAATTGCTCTTATGTTTAGTCATAGAGATATATGTTACGTAGTAAAAATTATAAAAGAGTTTCTTAATCTAGCCAAATACAGAATGTGGTAAACACTTTGATCTCATATTAAACAAAAACCCAAAAAAAAAACTTTTTTTTAGATATGCGAGGGGTTTAAATCTAATGCATCACATCGCATGTATAAAATTATATAAGTATAGTTATCTTATTTATACACGTGACGCGTGAACAAACAGACAGACAGATATCATTTAATGTTATATTGTTGTTCAGTAGCATAATTTAAGTCCCATACATAGACTATTTTTTTTATCTTCATTGTACAGCTTTATTATTACCTGACTACGGCGAAGGAATGGAAGGGTAATGAATTTATCAGTCTATGTGTTTATATAAGGTATGTATGTATGTGAATGTTCCACCAAAGCGTCGCCCCTATTGGTCCGATTTAGACAAGCGAGGTATCATCAAGCGTTTTGTCTTCACGTAAAGAGTGTCATAGGCTATTTTTTTATTCGACTATCTCGAAGCAAAGAAAGGGTTATGAGTTCAAACTTAAAACTTGGTCCGATTTTGACAAGCGAGATATCAATGGATTCGTTTTCATCGCAAGAGTGTACCCGACCGTAGTCGGGTTTTAATTTTTGAACTTGTAGGTATAGATAACATGGTACAGGCTTATTTATTCTGTGGTAAAGGTCGCTTCAACACAGAATAAATAGCGTCATATAAAAAGAACGCTGGAAGAAAGTGGAGGGGGTGTGTTTACGCATGGGTACGCTCGCGCGCAAAAGCACTAGGCGTATTGTTTTAAATAATTATTAATTAGCCTTTCGCTCGCAGCTTCATATATTGGTTATTGCTAGGTACATATCAACAGCCACCAAATAGACCGATAAATCGCCTAATGCGCCGCCTAACCGCCAGCGGTCTTTTTACTTGACGCGACCTATCCTACATTTTTAAACCGATTCACTAATTCAATAAAAGTGTACGCGGTTTTAATAAAAACACAGTAGACTGATATACCATAAGGATGAATAACAACGTAGTAGGAAATATTCGCAAAATGTTTTTATCCTCGTTATCGTTAAATCAAGTTCAACATTAACTCCGTCTTTGTTTGCAGGGAGATAATCTGTAGCTATAAGTAAGTAGGTAGGTGCCACTGTAAACACTTGCGGTAGTAAGCTGCTTATGGAAGACACGTGCAATTTTTAGAGTTCCGTACTTCAATAGAAGAAAAAAAGGAACCCTTATAGGATAACTTCGTCTGTCTGTCTGTAAAGACGCTTTTTTTTAGGAACGCGTGCAGATATGAGATATCAAGTTGAAATTAATAATTGATAGATTCAGGCGTTACTTTGCGGAATTCCTTATTTAAAATGAACAAAATAAAAATATGTAGCTTACTTCCGCCAAAACTGTAAGTCAGACAAATGATAAATGGTAAAAATTAACACAAGTAAAACCCCACGCTAAACAAACCCTACCCAAATTGAACTATTGTAAA
Organism: Alsophila aescularia; assembly: GCA_946251855.1. Classification (NCBI taxonomy): domain Eukaryota; kingdom Metazoa; phylum Arthropoda; class Insecta; order Lepidoptera; family Geometridae; genus Alsophila; species Alsophila aescularia. The sequence continues at coordinate 63,617,334 of OX276374.1, forward strand.
ATATAAATGAAATGAAAGCTGAACGGAACGCAGGTTATTCTAGTATACCAAGTATCCTAGAATAACGTGCGAGCTCCAAACAGATCCCGACTAGACTTAAGAAAAGACTAAAAACACGCGCTCAAACCTTTAGTAAGTCCAATAAGTCAAGTAGACGTACTCCTAGATGGACCAAGCTTGTATAATCTCAAACCCTTAGTAAGTCCAATAAGTCAAGTATACGTACTCCTAGATGGACCAAGCTTGTATAATTTCAAACCCTTAGTAAGGCCAATAAGTCAAGTATACGTACTCCTAGATGGACCAAGCTTGTATAATCTCAAACCCTTAGTAAGTCCAATAAGTCAAGTATACGTACTCCTAGATGGACCAAGCTTGTATAATCTCAAACCCTTAGTAAGTCCAATAAGTCAAGTATACGTACTCCTAGATGGACCAAGCTTGTATAATCTCCTACCAAATTAATTAAAAGGGTTATTCCCATTCTAAAAGTTTTAAATTTCTTAAAGATTCTTTTTTGTGACTTTTTAGTACAAGACCGTCGGGTTTTACATCATCGGTTTATATCGATTCCTCGGCATCTAATCATCGGATTAAGATACCAAGTACCCCAGTTTTTAAGTCTAACCCTAAGCTATCCAACAGCGAAAACAGCATCGCAAGCGGTCCAGTAGGTTTTACGTGATGCGACAACAAGCATACAGACAAACAAACAAACAGACAGACACGATTTAAATAAAGTTATATTCGTGTTCAGTAGCTTATTTTAAGTACACTAGACTTTATTTTTTAACCTGTCGGCTATCGGTATCCCGTACGGGATATTTGAGGTATTATATATATTATATTATTTACAAATTTTGCAAAAAAATAAATAAGCAAAAAAAAAAATTTTTTTGGTTCATTTATTTTCCTCACATACAGATTTTGTGTATGGCAACCCTTTTAATAATTCTATATTAAAAAAATAGCTCAGTAACTCCAAAAACGCATTCGTCCACAGGTTAATTATGTTCCTTGTGCAGACTTTTTCGTTTATAGTGCTTTTAACTATAGATACCTATGGAATTCATTCAATCCCCTATTTTTTCACTAAATGAAGTAAAAACATTTTACCGTATATATTTTTCGAGCACAAATTATAAAAACACCTGCAAACTTCATATAATCCTGGGGCACTATTAACTAAAATATATAGGAGTAAAAAAACAATAAATATGTTTCTTCTGTACCAGTGCTTCAGTAAATAGGTATTCACCAGATTACGGCTACAAAAATAGCAGCAAAGAAACTTTTTACACGTCTGCCCAAAAAAAGGAGTTTAATGCTTTTAGGGTTCATGTATGTATGTATGTTTGTGAGTTTTTTATTCCATCGTAATTTTTAAATGCCTGAACAGATTTAAATGTATGGGGTATCGTTAGAATCCTTACATCATTCCGCAGTGACACAGGCAATTCTTTTTTTAAAGTTCGTTTTTTGCGGGGCAGTCGTGTTATTTCTTTAACCTTGCAGATTTACTTGTTTGTATCATGCTTGCTTCTAGGAATATTATAAACTATTTTAAGCATACAAGAAATACAACGGAAGAACAACACTAATTCCTATAAAATAAATAAAATAACTACCTACTCAGATAGATATGTTTTTGTTTGTTACATCACTATTATAATTAATAGAACAAACCGATATCAATGTAATTTTAAACAATTGTTATAGTCTAAAATACAGTAAATAAAGAAATGCCAAAATAATTCCGATCTGCCGCAGAAAAACTGCGGTCAAATCCATGGAGTTTAATCAAATAAGTAATAAAGACTACTTACTTCACCCATGTAAGGTGTCCAGTCATGATTGCTCGCTTCCCATTCCGGTGGAGGCTGCTTCTCCCTCAATCTGTTGATTATCGTAGCGTCCGAGTCTTCATTTACTATAGTGCGATCGAAGTCGAACACTGCTAAAGACGCCATGTCTGCTTTTATGTAGGCAACCACACAGGAGCGCGGTCCCGTCAACACTGAAAAACTGATTTCAGAATCAGAGCTTTCGTTTCCTTGTCCTTGTGTTTGGTAGTGCGGTGCGATGTGTGATGTGGTGTCAGTTTTTAGGAAAGAACTAGGAATGAGTCATATTGGTTTCCCAATTAACATGGCGCAGCGCAGGTGAATATTTTAAGAGCTATTTCGTAACTCGTTCTTAGAGCTTGCTGGATCTTCCTAGTTCCTAGAAAGATAAGGATTTCGGTTAGGTAGGTATTAATATAGGTAAATAGCTACCTACCTAAAATTATTTTAGAAAGTTAAATTAAATAGGTACATATATATATTTATGTAGGTAGTTATAGCCATTGCATTTATGTAACTAACAAAAACGTTCAAAAAAAATGGTAGTTATGAGTAGTTCGTAGTCTGGAAATCAACCATAAAAGTAACTGTGTATCTGCAGTTACTTTTATGGTTGATTTCCAGTCACCACTGCTTTTTCATCTTTGTTCGAACACTACTGTCCTAGTTGTCCTACATTTTTGATAACTATAATTATTGGTATCTACGAGTTAGTTAAAATGCAGCATGCTCCACATTCACTTCGTGAACACCCCCCTGGACACGGACTAAGAAATACTAATGAATGAATAGTGGACGTGGATGGCTGCATTTTTTGGTAATTTTTGCGGGGAAACTATGACTTATTCTGTGCTTAGTAGCCGTAACAGATTCTGATGCTATCTGACATGGCTGACAAGTCCAACTTCCTACTTTGGTGGACCAATCAGTCCTTCTATTATCTAATTCCGATTGCTATAAGATATATATTTTCTAAATCGGTAAGTGACAACTTTAAATTGCTAACTATCGGTTGAAAAAGCATGAAAGTGGGGCAAGATAAGTTGCGTTATCCCATGAAACTAACTAATGTTGATTGAAATTGTAGGTATTATGTAAGGTAATACGGGCACCGATGTTGTAGACTTAATCACAGAAAAAATAATAGTATTAATACGTACTCTAATTTCGCATCTGTCTGATTGGTCGGTATCTGAAATAGGTACCTACCTACCTACTTAATCGTTCAGCCATGTCAGTGTGTTTGTTACGGATATTTTATGATTGGTGAAATAATCCGCGCCGTGAAAACATGTAGCAGTAAACAGTAGCTTAATTGCTATTTTTGGGTCAAAATCATTGACATTATGGTCAAAATAGATTTAATTTCAATATTATATGTGTAATAGATTGTTTCGAGAGAGGAATCTGATTTAATACATTTGATCAAGGAACATACTCTCTAACGAGAGCATTTAGTACCAGCTAGCAGGAGCAATAAAGATAGAATATTGTTCACTGAACTGTTCGCGAACTAAATGCCCGGCACTATTGATTGTAGGTTATAACCACAGAATAAATAATAGTACAATTCATAGGTACGTACTTATTTGGTAATTTTATGAGTCACAAAGAAACAAACGTGTGCCTCTAGCTTACGTCATGAACACCCAAAATCACGAAGTAACAGAGTAGAGGCACAAAATACCTACCTACGTGGAGAGTTTCAACCATGATGTAATTTTTGGCATTATTGTAAAAAAGTTGAAAATTTGAGCATATTCAGTGAACTAGTAAATTTTGATAACGCATTTAGTGTTGCAAGCAGTCAAACGCGAAAATTGACGCAACCAATTCTGAAAATATCCGAAATATGTCAAAAAGGTTCCTATGTAAGTATGTACTTTCATTTAATTTAATTATTAAAAATAAACCGAGAGTACCTAAAATTATTATTTTATAATAAGCGTTATTTTATAATACCTTTCAAAATTACATGTAAAATGAAGTTCAAAAGAGATGTTCTTTTAACCTAGGCTTTCTTCTTCTTCTTTTTTTCCTAGTTTGATGTAAAAATAATAAATGAATTATAGTTATTATTAAAATAATAAATGGCAGTAAAAAATGGTTTCCTAAGCTAACTACTGTACACTATGTCATAAAACAGCAAAATATAACAAAATTCTAAGTAGATATACAATTTAACTAGTAACGAGTGTATAAAAAGCAACAACAAAAAAACTTTGTTAATTATCGCAACACACCGCCATGTTATCACATTAAACTATCAGAAATGACTGTATCAAGATCAGCAATTGACAGTATGAAAGCACGCACAGCCCTCCCGATTCAGCTAATAAACTGCAAAGTGATCGTTAAATTTCGGTGTGGCTAAACTTAGCTAACATAAGAAACTGGGTAAATGTGACTGGGTGAATGAAGAATTAGGGAAGTCAGGGACGAAAATGAGGGGAAGGTAGTGGGAAGTGGGGAAGGAGGCGCAAAGTGGGGGAAGACTGAAAGGAAGGGTGGGGTCATAGTGGGAGAAAGGGTGGTGGGAAAGTGAGATTGACGTCCTTCCCCCAACCTTCTCTTACTTCCCCTTACCCTTCCTTAGGAAGAAAGGGTCTTCCTACCCTTTCCTTATTTGGCGGCCGGTTGGTCTAGTGGCTAGTAACCCTAGGAACGAAATCAAACGGTCGCGGGCTCGAATCCTGCAAGGTGCAATCATTTGTGTGATGAGCAGAAATGTTTGTTTCCGAGTCATGGATGTGATATTCGTATTTATATATGTTTATCCGTTATCTAGTGCCCATATTACAGGGTATCCTAGTTTGGGGCTAGGTAATTGGTGTGGAATTGTCCCGAATATTATTATTATTATTATTACCCTGCGACCTTTCTCTACCCTTTTTCACTTTCCCACCACCCTTCCACCTTTTTCCCTCTCTGCTCTCACCCTTACTTTCAATCGTCCCCCACTTCGCACTACCGGCCTCAACTTCCCCACTTCCCGCACCCTTTCCCGACATCCCTCACCATTCGTTCACTTCCCCTTGCCCTCCCTCACTTTCCCCCACCTTCCCTCACTTCCCCAAACCTTCTCCCACATCTCCCCACATTTCCCCTGCTTTTTTTTTTTTTGCAACTTATGTTTGTCAGCTGAATCGCACTGCTGATGTAAAAACGACCGCTAGTAGCAGCTAATGTCAAATAAGTGTCAATCAATGTTATTGATTTTTGGTAACAGTCATGGCGCTATGGTACCAAGGATGCAGTATTTTTCCGTAAATAAAAATGTTTTGCTTTTTTTCAGCGCCAATCGTTTTTTTTGAGTATTTTTCAATAAATCTTTTAAATTTTTTCTTTCTCTTTGAAAGTTTTATAGCCCAGTTTGTAAACAACTCTTTTAGAATATTTTATATGTGTCTGTAAAATATATTAACATAATATAATAAGACTTAGTTTGGTCAGGTATGTCGATTTTTAAGTTAAGTTTATCTTGAAAAAAAAAAACATAAAGTTACGTCTGTAGAGTAAATCTGTCGATTAGCTGTCATTTATTTATGTCTCAGCAATTAAAGAAGATAACATTTATCTGCACCTAATATTTAAAAGGATGTTGCACTCATTAGAATACAGGAAATCTCTAAGAATCTATTGTACCTAGTAACTGTTCTTAAAAATTTTGTTAAAAAGGTAACGTTGCTATAAAGTGATAATTTTATAGGTGTTAAGGGGAATAAAGTGATTTAGTGAGAATACTCGCTATACTGTGTTTGTAACACGTAAGTACCATCTTGTATTTATAAACAATTCAATAATTATAAATCTGACAGATCATAATAGGTCGCATAATTTTAAGAGATATTTCATAGTGGCGTTTAGTTACTAGCATGCACAACAGTACCTAATCATAACGATAATTTTGAATCAATGTCTTGGCATAATATTTTATTCTCGCATATCAACTGTCAGCATAACGATCCATAGTCCTAATATTATCTAGCATATAATTTGTAGGTATAACGTTATCTAACCATAATATGTAATCAGAACGATACCGGGATTGGTCCTAGGTTCCGCACAAATGACTATTGTCGGTCCCGACTGTTATTAATTAATAGCAGCCGTTAGCCCATATCAGAGGTCTTCATGCGGCCTAGCAAATTTTGACACCTCTAGCATTACCTCACACACACGACAAACAAACAAACAAACAATCTAATAGGTATACAAATATTTTGTCCCAAAAAAAACAGAATATCAAATCAGATTATTTTCCGTATGTTTGTTTTTCTGTATGGTTCATTATAAATAGGCTCTCGCCAGAACTTACTTCGTCATCCCTTAATTTCACTTGCAGTCTCAACATTCACTGCATTTATGTTTCAAACGGCCAAAGCAGGCCACGTGAATGTCAGTGAGCTCTCTGTGCAAACTGCAATATCAACTCTAATGCGTAGCATCTAAGTGCAATTTAGCATGCATGCTTGTTGGTTTCAAATTGCTACAGGAATAAGCTGGTAGCGGTACAGATTTCTCCCCCACCTTGCTCGCCTGTTTAGACTTCCACTTCATGAGCTTCGCTTGCTAAGCTCCAACCTCGTGCCAGTGAATTAATAGCTTTATGTAGCAGAATTTTCTAGAAAATTTTGTTTAAATCTTTAACAAAAGCCGAAGGCTGCCTATTTATACGCCATGTCCCTAGGCCGTCAGATGCGTAGCGTGGAAAAATACAACCAGGTATGTTGGCGAAACTATAAAATATGACAAATGAAAGAAAAAAATTATGGAAATACAATACGTACCGCATTGCACGCTGTTGGTTTTACGAGAACTTAGCCTTGTAAAAAGATAAGATAAATCAAATATTCTGGGTTTGCGTCGGTTAATCTAGGATCGGCAAATAATAAGTCCCATAAACATCTCAAAACAGATTCTTTGACCCGTGCTGGCAGCACTCTGGATGAATCATATTTTAACAGTCAGCTGTTTTTTCATGTATTGCTTGTAGCTTGTAGGGTTGTCATTCTTACAATCGACTAACCCTGCGTTCGAGATGATGAGATTTCGTTGTGGGCAGTTTCGAAATGTACATATTTAACACGCCGTTTTCTTTGAACTTTTTCAACACTTTTGTCATTTTTGCAACTTTTGACACTACCGATCCTTTCCAAACTGAATGAAAAACGACCCTATTCTTGGCTGAATAAGGTCAATTTTCCTATGTCAACATGTCAACGAAACTTGCAAAACGAACTGTGATCGAAAATGTTCAGAACGCTTATTTTGCCCACAAATGGCCAAAGGGAACGCCAATTGTGATCATATTTAGCGTTTTAAACAGTTATTTTCGTCAATTGTTACAAAACGAACGGCCCCTAAGTTAAGGCAAATCGAGTAAAACTTGAAAATATTGCACACTGTAAATATCACCATTACAATTGACAATAAAAAAATGTATTTTGACATATGACTGACTGATGACAGCTGAGCTGAGCTAAAGGAATTTGAACTAACCTCTTTTGGAGCAAGATAGATTTAAAAATTTCAACAAAATTGTGCTTAAAAAAGAGAAATGGCTTCGTTGAAAGCGTATTCAGTGGGGCGCTTAGCGCGATATGCTACAGAGTCATCTTTGAGGAGTCTCCGATCAAATGTATACAGGTACGGGTTGCGCAACCAAACTTTCTTTATAACCTATAAAATTTGAATTTATTTATCTCTCGTATTAAAACTTAAAACATGTTTATTACTGAATATCAGAGTATATATCTATCTAAGTAAATTATAGTGCTTATAAATACTAAAACTGTTCACTAAAAGTTTTCTTCTGTTAAAAAAACATATAATTCTTACAAAAGGGATAGGTAAATAACATACATTTCTGTAATTACCTTATAAGAACATGGCCTATAGCCCCTTAGCTTAATTAAATGCTTTGAAGTGATTTGTCGGATATTATGTTATAGAGCAATTATTGCATCATTTCCTCCATTCTTATCTCATTCTTAAGAAATACTTATCTTAAGTATATTATTTAAGCTTAGTATTGTCAAAAGCTACTCTATCCATGTGACATTTGCAAAAATTGTGGTAAGCTTGCAGAAGCCATGAATCAAAGTGGTAGTTGAATAAAGTATCTGCAACATGCAATATGTGAAATGAGCCTAAGATCTCTGCCGTCTAACAAATATGTACAAAAACCTGTTTACTGACAATGTACAAGATTAAGGATAGGCAACACATTACTTAGAACCTTTGTGGTAGATTTTGAAACTTGAGTTGAGACTGCGACTCAGAAAACTTAGTGTAGGATGCCCTTTGAGCTAGGTGAAGCGATGATGTACACAAGGTGCAAAGACAGCAGTTAAAAAGAAGAGCTGAAGATGGGCTCAGGGGTGTGCTTTGGGAGACGCCTGTGACAAGGGCTGATGATGATGAACACATTGGCACCACTTGGGAATTGCCAAGTGCCCATAACCCTTGAACATGTCAGGTGAAAATAAAGAAAACAATATGTGAAATGAATTTTTAAGGTTCAGTGGCCTATCGAGCCTAAAATAATACATGTCTACCAATGCTTTTTGTGGGTGCAATTCTGTCTAACATAGTATTTTTCAATTGGATACTTTCTGTCTTATTTCCTTGTGGCTCGTCAAACACTGTTGGTTGGTAAGTGCATCACTGAGTATGGCTGGACCTATTTGCCTATTTTAAAAGCTTTTATTTAACTTGCAATGTATGTATGTTTGTTTAGGTCAAATCTTGCAAGCTGAATTAGAACCACTTCCACACAAAATTTTATGTACGCATTTTATTATGGTAGCAAGTTTTAAGTTTTACCATGACATGGTTGCTGCACTCATTGTTAGATCCTGACTAGAGACTCCTCAACAGTTAACAGCACAGACATGAAAAGTTTCACCACAACATGGCTACTGCATACAAGCTTATATTTTTTAAATTCATTTTGAAGTAACATATTTTGTTTTTATGAAGAGAATAACTGGAAAAGTTGCCCGGGAAATTGGAAAATCCGGGGAAAACTGAACCTCCTTTTTTCTGTGGGATTTTTGTATGAACTCAAACTTGACTTGGGTGCTTCATTCAAAATTCAAGAATGAACAGGCATCATACTGGTAGGTACATTCCATTGACGTCCCACATCTCTTCTCTAACGGGCGTATTTCTGAAGCGCCGGTAGAGTCAGAAGGGTATTTCCTTTTCCAGTGCGAGATTTAACTCTGTTGGCACATGAAAGGGAAATTTCCTTTTCAAGCTCAAAGCATAGTTAGTTTAACTAATATTATTGATTTGATCTATTTATAATATTGTAAGTATTTCTCTTTGTTTATGAAATGTTATATATTGACTTGTAAAAGTGCTATTATTTTGCCTATCACACTATTATTATAAAGGCGAAAGTTTTTTGTATATGTGTGAGTGTGTGTGTGTATTTATTACTCCCACACATATGTGAGGGTGTGTGTATTTATTACTCCTTTACACTCAAACGGCTGAACAGATTTTGATGAAATTTGGAATGGAGATAGCTTATACCCTGGAATAACACATAAGATACCTTTCATCATCATCATCATCATCGTCACACACGCCGGGTGCAGCTAGACCCTGGAATAACACATAACATACCTTTCATCATCATCATCGTCACACACGCCGGGTGCAGCTTAGTTTACAATAAATACTTTGACTTAAGGTGAAGGCCAGTCCCTGCAGACATTGAGATCACATTATGTTCCTTCTAGAAGCACAGCCCACTGCTACAGCACAGAAGAGAAGCCGCAGAAGGCAGCGGAGCCCGAGGCGAGCGAGAAGCCGGCCACCCTCGAGGAGTGCCACAAGCAGATAGAGACACTCAGCAACGACTTGAACTCTTTAAAGCAACAGCTGAAAGATTACGAAGTGAGTATAACTCTACTCCTATTATATTGTACTAGCGACCCACCCCGGCTTCGCACGGGTAGCTAAGGGTCTTGGACCATATATGCCCTGCCTGCCCGCCTCCGCGCGCCGTCTCTGCGCTATTACACAACAGAATAAACTTGGCTTCGCACGCGTGTCCATTTCTGTATGTTAAAAGTACTCTTTGTGTTATTCCGTGACCTAAAATAAACATTTGATCAAAATTCCTTAAGCCGTCATAAATATTTTTATCGGTTGCCCGGCTTCACTCATCGGATTGAGATATAAGTTTTTAAGTCAAAATATAATATAAAATGCAAAATAAAAATTACTACATACACACATATTGAATAAACTACATAACCATACTTACTTACATGTCACATGCAAATAATGTTATAAACTACATAACCATACTTACTTACATGTCACATGCAAATAATGTTATAAACTACATAACCATACTTACATGTCGCATGCAAATAATGTTATAAACTACATAACCATACTTACTTACATGTCGCATGCAAATAATGTTATAAACTACATAACCATACTTACTTACATGTCACATGCAACTAATGTTATAAACTACATAACCATACTTACTTACATGTCACATGCAAATAATGTTATAAACTACATAACCATACTTACTTACATGTCGCATGCAAATAATGTTATAAACTACATAACCATACTTACTTACATGTCGCATGCAAATAATGTTATAAACTACATAACCATACTTACTTACATGTCGCATGTAAATAATGTTATAAACTACATAACCATACTTACTTACATGTTGCATGCAAATAATGTTATAAACTACATAACCATACTTACTTACATGTCACATGCAAATAATGTTATAAACTACATAACCATACTTACTTACATGTCACATGCAACTAATGTTATAAACTACATAACCATACTTACTTACATGTCACATGCAAATAATGTTATAAACTACATAACCATACTTACTTACATGTCGCATGCAAATAATGTTATAAACTACATAACCATACTTACTTACATGTCGCATGCAAATAATGTTATAAACTACATAACCATACTTACTTACATGTCGCATGCAAATAATGTTATAAACTACATAACCATACTTACTTACATGTTGCATGCAAATAATGTTATAAACTACATAACCATACTTACTTACATGTCACATGCAAATAATGTTATAAACTACATAACCATACTTACTTACATGTCACATGCAACTAATGTTATAAACTACATAACCATACTTACTTACATGTCACATGCAAATAATGTTATAAACTACATAACCATACTTACTTACATGTCACATGCAAATAATGTTATAAACTACATAACCATACTTACTTACATGTCGCATGCAAATAATGTTATAAACTACATAACCATACTTACTTACATGTCGCATGCAAATAATGTTATAAACTACATAACCATACTTACTTACATGTCGCATGCAAATAATGTTATAAACTACATAACCATACTTACTTACATGTCACATGCAAATAATGTTATAAACTACATAACCATACTTACTTACATGTCACATGCAAATAATGTTATACCTATAGCTATGTTTTTGTAGCTAAGTTAGCGTCGACGCTTAACCTAGTCATTATTTTTAACCAACCATGAAATTATGTTAACATACGTAACACAATAATATTAATATCGGAATATATGCTGATATTGTGTTGGTGGATTGTATGGGTTGGTAACAAACAATATACACAATGAAGTAGTAACAGAGATGGAGAGCTTAAAAACAAATGTTGACTCAAACCTCAATGCTAACTTCAAATTCTCATTGTCAAGCCTCGCTTAAAAAAAGAATTGCCGTGTCAGGTGAAACTTGGTACGGGCTATCACAATTCAATACAACTTTTCGTATCTGTGCTGTTAACCCTTGAGGAGTTCCCTAGTCAAGACCCAAACCTGAATGCAGCAACCATGTCATGGTCAAACTTAAAACCAGCTATCGTGGTAAAATGCGTACACTACATTTCGTGACTGTGCTGTTGACCGTTGAAGAGTTCCTTTATCTGGAGCTGATCCTGGATGTCGATTCAGGTCATGCTTACCATAAACATGCATGTCATCGGAACTGAACCAACGTGCAAAAATTCAACTCCGAAGGATAAGAGGAAGTGGTTCTAATTCAGTTTGATTGACCTAAACATACAAACATTTTCATTTAAGATATATAAAAGTATATTGAATACAAAAAACCCGACTGCAAAGAAAACTATAGAGAATTAAAAATCAAGTATCTTTAGCTTGTGTATGCTTTAGATTGTTGATGTTGAAATATAAGATGCAGTCGGAGACATGAGGAGCAGCTCGCCAGGTTCTAGCTGAGCCCGTCTGAGGAGAAGTGAAATGCATGATGCCTCCGACTGCACCTTATATTTCAAAATCAAGAATCTAATAGTAGATTGTATAACAAGAAAGCAAAATAATAGTTTGCCGGCGAGGGCGCTATTTTGAATCCCTCGCTACGTTCAGGATTCTACTCTAGAATCCTCATTATAGCTAAGAACCATCTCGTTTACCTCAAATTTGAAACATGAAAAAACCGCAGCTAAATCGGTCCATTCGTTTAGAAGTTACGATTCGCACCCCCTTTTTTCAACTCCCCCCCCCCCCATATAGCTAAGAACCATCTCGTTTACCTCAGCTTTCAAACATTAAAAACCGCATCTAAATCGGTCCATTCGTTTGGAAGCTACGATTCTCACCCCCTTTTCTCACCGCGCTCTCATTGGTCAACTGTGAATCAGCAACCCTTAATTTATTTCGTGATAGATATATACTAACTTTCGGCTTCATAACATACGTCTGGATAGCCTCGACTGAACATAGTTCGATTTCGGATCTTTAGTACCGGAGTTCAAATCCCAACTGGAGTATATACAATTAGCACATAAAAAAAATGTGATGGCTTATAACTTGATTATGGTCGAAGCTGAGGTGGAAAGAGCCGACGAGCCACGGAAACTCATTACTGCCCTCTCTGATAATCTTAAAACAGAAAAGACCTACTTTGCTCCCTCTTTTTGAGTATCCAATCAGCGTTTTTCCAAAAGATGGGATGAAAAGCTTGTTTGCCTGTTTATAAGTTTTGTGACCAGTCAGGTTTTTTTTATTTTATGTTATAATTTATATTTATTGTACTATATTTCAGGATAAATACAAGCGTGCCCTAGCCGACGGCGAAAACGTCCGGCGCCGGATGATAAAGCAGGTGGAAGATGCGAAGTCCTTCGCCATACAGAGCTTCTGCAAGGACTTATTGGACGTGAGTGGCCCCACTGTTATAGCCGTAGTGCCTAACTAGTGGCTCTGTGAGCTGTAGACCTCGCGAGGACAGACTTTTTGCAATCATTCTAGCGGTGCACAGTAGCGCCATCTAGTTACCTTATTGTAAAACTAACATTAATAACCAAGGTGCTCCATCAATCCCTACCTAGTAGGTAAAAGGCTAATTCCTCTGGAAGAAACCTAAAAGTGAGCAATTTACTGCATTTTGAGGAGCTATGCTGCTCATCACGCCGAAGATTCTCATCAGATCACCAATTTTTTATGAGACTCACTTAAAAATACTACCATTCAAATAAAAAAATAACCATCGAAATCGGATCTAATAAGGCGGAGATTTTCAGTAGCCCTCTTGCCCCTTTCTGGAGGAAGTGGTCTCCACTCGAGAACTCGTCTACCCCAACGGTTGTCGGTTCGGAAATGTGTCCAGCCCACTGCCACTTCAGCTTGCTTATCCATAGAGCTATGTCGGTTACTTTGGTTCTCTGTCGGATCTCTTCATTACGAATCGTGTCCTTTAGAGAAACTCCAAGCAGAGCTCTGCAAACCTCACTGAGCGACGGCGGGCGTGGACCGCATTAACTAGCTAGGTGCAACGCACACAATTGGCCTTCTTTGCCCTTGGTAACAATCGGAGGGGCGTTTGTGTAGCTCGTTTTGGCAGTGACTCTCATTCGCGCTACAGTCTGCGTAAGTCTCTCTATCTTTGTTATTGATGCACGTGAAGCACGACGGTGGGAATGTAGCTGTGTGTGTTGCCTGTAGTTGTATCTAGTCCAGTTTTTGTGTACGTGGTATAAAAGCGTGCCGTATCTTTGATAGAGCGCGAAGCGCGAGCGACGAGTCTCCGTTTTAGCGTGTTCAAAAATTTCTGTGTGTTCTTTCGTATGCATGTGGTATCGGTTTGAAATCATTGTATTCAATACATTTGATGTTTTTTTTTATAGCAGTTAACGCCTGGTTAGTCTGTATGCGAGTTCGAATCTCATCCGTGATCCAAATTTTTCCATTACAAAATTATTATAATTCAATACATATTTAATTCACAATATCGAATCGATTCGGTTCGTTATCGAAAGGTTCTGAATCGGAAGGCAGGTTCGATAATTATATGTTATGTTTTTTTTTCTCGAATAATTGATTAATTACGGGACCATCGACCACGCCGGCGAGGTCGGTGTCTGTGTCTAAGTGTGTTGTCAGATTAGGAAGGATTCGACGAGGCCATCGCTGCCAGTATTGCAGTTGCGATGTCATCGTCCGGATCCCTCATGTCTCGAGGGCGTCTACGGAGGGGCTGTTCGTCTGTCGAGTAGTTCGAAGCTACCCAAGCTTCGATTTATTTCATTGCGACGAATTTGACTATGTCCTCTCAACCGACGCTTGCCGCTTTTATACCCCGCGCCGCGCGCGTACTCTGGAAATTTCCCGTAGGCACGCGCCACATTGCGTCATTCAGCTCCGGTGTCTAGAACATTCTCGTACCAACTAGAGACGTCCAATACCTTCCAGTAGGTCCCAATACCATCTAGAAGCTTCGCGAACATTGTAGTTCCTCCTAGAACCTTCCAGTTACCTTCTTTTTTTTAAGAAGACCGGCATTTTTATTCCGCAGGTGGCGGACACCCTCGGCACGGCTGCGGAGAGCGTCCCCGAGACCGAAGTCTCGGAGGGCGGCGGCACGGCGCTGCGCTCCCTGCACGACGGAGTGCGACTGACCCGCGCCATGCTCACACAGGTCAGTTCTGTCGAGTGTCGTCTTTATGCTAATCTTTTGTCTATTCATTGCGAGGCAGGGTTTTTTGGTGAAATGAAAAGCAATTCGTCCTCACGAATATTTAAAATTAGACCTTTGAAAACGGTTAACTGACTTTATTTTTTGATGTATGAAAAATGTTCACAAAATACTTTATCCAGATGTGTTCACCGATACACGATTAAATAAATTTGCCTCTATAGAAAAAAAAAACACCCGTTTTGACACAAAATTTAAACCTCCTTGGTCGGGTCAAACTGTAATAATATGGAGAAAAAAACGCAAAAACCCGCATTGGTCTGAGCCATAACTGTACTATAATGGAAAATAACTGAATTATAACATTGTTTGGTTAAAAAAACAATACTATAATAGTAGTTTATGAAACGGTTGTATAATGAGGGAATTAAAAAACGAGCCGCAGGCCGAGGTGTATAGTATCACTCGTGTTATAATTCCGTTAATTGCCGTTTCATTAATGTGTTTTAGTGCTGTTTCGTACACTACTTTATCTACACTCATTCAATAGGAACTTACTTTTAATGAACAAAAATATGTCAAAAGCTTTTGCTGGTAAAAGCTCGTTCGTTGCTGTTTCCGTGATGTCAGGTTCAAATTCTCCTCAGTAACACTGCTGTGGGACATTTCTAATCAGGATAAAACTTTTGATAAACAAAAACACATCAAATTTGTTAGGTACTGTAAAGTTAATGACGGCGCCAAAATCCAGTCGACAGCGAATTCGCGCACATATGATCTTGCACGCGCCGCCATAGAGAATAAATCGCCAAAACTCTCGTAGTACGGAGCCAACCGGTGCTTTTATGGGAAAATATATATTATAACAGTTTAGTTCAAAAAACAGTGTTATAATGTATATTTTTTTTCGTAGTTGAGACGTGCTGTGCGTAATATGTCCACAGTTTTTGAGTTCATAATCCGGATTTTACGATGAGTGTAGATAAAATATATTTTTTCTTTCCTCGTGTCGCAGGTGTTCCAAAGACACGGGCTCCAAGCCGTGTCTCCACTGCGCGAGAAGTTCGACCCCAACCTGCACGAGGCGCTGTTCCAACAGGTCAGTAGTACTACTAGTAGGAGTATAATTACAAGCATTATACCAGTACCCAGTACCCCAGTTTTAAAGTCAAACCCTAAGCTATCCAACAGTGAAACCTGCATCGCAATCGGTCTAGTAGTGTTTACGTGATGCGCGAACAAACAGGCAAACACGAATATATAAAAAAAAAACTTTTTCAGTAGCTTATTTTAAGTACACTAGACCTTTTTTTTATTGTCTTTATTTTACAGACTTTTCGTTCTTATCGCTTTATTATATGTATAGATAGATAAAGTGTGACTTTTTATCACCTTGTATAATATATTACAGTACAGTGTGATCTCTATGTCAGCTACGATAACTGTTAAAGATAGAAAGATGTATTCTTATGTACAATTTGGCAAGGCACATTATTATTTATTTATCACCTTGTATAATATATTACAGTACAGTGTGATCTCTATGTCAGCTACGATAACTGTTAAAGATAAGAAGATGTGTTCTTATGTACAATTTGGCAAGGCACATTATTTTATCTGAGACATTTATCCTCCCGGGCCGTAGGCGAGGGTAGATATTGAAGTCGAGGATAAAATGCCTTGTTTTATAAACGTGTTATACACTCTTTACACTATTGCGAGGAAATGGAACAATTGTCCCACCAATATATAAAAGTGAAATGTTGTCTGTTTGTTTGGGGAGCTTTCACGCGATAACGGCTGGACAGATTTTGATGAAATTTGGAATAGAGATAGCTTATACCCTGGAATAAAACAGGATACTTTTATCCCAGAAAATTGAAAGTTTCCACGGGAAAACTGGGAAAAATGTTGATTACTCGCTGTAAGGAACAGTTGCCATGGAAACGAAATAATAACAAGCCTGTCAAAAACCATAAAGAGTGTTGGTGCTATACTTTTGCGTTAGTAACGTCATTCCGTTCTGTATTTTTGATACCTTGGGACACATTATTGCAATTTTCGTAGGGATCTCTAATTTTTTGTAAAATAAAATACTGGCCACGTTACTCGCTGATAATGTAGCTTTCTATAGGTGAAATAATTTTTAAAATCGGTTCAGTATTTTTTGAGTTTATCCATTACAAACAAATAAACAATCTAATATTTCCTCTTTATAATATTAGTGTAGAGAAGTAGCGCAAAAGTGACGAAGTCAGAATTCACTTATGTGTGTGAACGTGGAGGTCAGTGGTAATAACAATAGCTTATTTTTTAACAGGAAGTAGAAGGTGCTGCTTCCGGCACAGTCGTAGCAGTCAGCAAAGTGGGTTACAAGCTGCACGAGCGCTGCGTGCGCCCCGCGCTCGTCGGGGTTGCTAAGTGAGCGCCCGAGCGCGCCGTGGGACGCTACTGGACATTACGGCATCATTACACTATACCTTAACTCGTGGACACGCGTTTTCCCAGGCCAAGCCAAAGTCGTAAATTTTTGCAAATACAGAAAAAAAAGTAATGGTTTATTTAAACTCTTTCACTGCTCAAAACACATATGTAGTGTTTCTGTAAATGCGACGCCAGTGAGGCGAAACACGCCCAGCGTGATTTTATCCCAGTGACGTCATCGTCAGCACCCAGACTTAGACACAGATTAAAAGAAACAACGCACAGCGGCGCATGATTTCTTTGAACTATTGTCAACGTCAAAGTATTTATTGTAAATAGGCAAAGTAATAGCACTGTTACAAGTCAAAATTAGCATCTCATGAACAAGAAGAAATACATTAAATATTATAAATAGATCAAATCAATAAAATTGGGTAAACTAAGTATGCTTTGAGTTTGAAAAGGAAATTTCCCTTTGATGTGCCAGCAGAGTTAAATCTCACACAGGAAAAGGCAATAAATACCCTTCTGACTCTACCGACGATTCGGCAATACGCCTGTTAGAGAGGAGAGCACCAAGATACTCTATGGGATGTCATATATTCCATTTTCGTTGAAAATAATGATATTTTATGTATTTTCCTTGTTCATGAGATGTTAAGTTTTGACTTGTAACAGTGCTATTATTTTGACTTGTAACATTGCTATTATTTTGCCTATTTACAATAAAATACTTTGGCTTTGAGCAAACATACAATAAACAAACAGTAACAAAGAAAAATATTTTGCATCAAATGAGTTGTGCTTCTGTGGCTTCCTGCTTTTACACTCGTGTTTCGAGGTACTTCCTGTGCCCCTAGTACGAGTTTTTATAGTTTACGAAAACGAAATGTAGTTTCGTTTAGTTCCATACATTTATTTACTGGCAGCGCCTCCAGGGGAAACTTACTGGAACTAAACGAAACTACATTTCGGTTCGAAAACTATAAAACCTCCAGGGGTTACTACTGGCATTATTTGAGGATAGTTTTAATTTTTTTTCAGGGTTGTCATGTATTACGTAACAAGCAAGTTTGTTCTAAGATTTTGGTAATAATATATAGGAAATTGAAAAAAGTCGGCAAAGCTGTAATAAAATGTATGTAAATAATAAAAAGTCGACAAAGAGCGAAATTCGGCAAAAGCCACATAGACCAACAACAAATATTAAAACCCTCGTAAAATATGTGTACAACAGGACGACCCTTTTAGTTAATAAAAAACAATAAAAATATCCTCGAGTCCGCGGGAACAAGTCTTTACAAGTCTGAACAAGTTTTATCTCAGTATACAGTACATTTTGAAAATGAAAAATTGTTGTTTTTCTAATTTGTTGCAATTCTAGAATGTAGTTTGGTAAAAAGGGAAATATTTTAAATTTAAATTAAAGATAAGTTGCAAATAGAAAAAAGTTTGTAAATAGCGCATTTATGTATTCCTCTGCCAATACGCGTGATTATTTTGATAAATGAAGGAACATACTGAAAATTTGTTCAGCCGATTTATAGCTTGTTTTTGGTTAGAATAATTAGTCATAATGTCAAACACTGTGCATCGTATAAATTGATAGCATACTTTTATAAATAAATTATTAATTTTGTCTCTCAGTTGCTATAAGTTTCATAGAATACCCAAAGACTTATGCTGTACATAAAAAGCTGATTGTAACTGAATAATGTTAAGTTAATTTATATATATGTATTTTGGATAAAATGTAGCTGTACTGAGTTGATTTATTTAAATACTAGCTGTGCCCGCGGCTTTGCTCGCGTGGACAAAATTTATGGATTAAATTTATTCACGCGGAACACTAATTATTTAAAAAAAAAAAAAAGCCTAAGTTGCTCCTTATAACGTTAGCGATCTGCCAGTGAAAGTCCCGTCAAAATTGGTCCAACCGTTTTGGAGATTAGCAGGAACAAACAGACAGAACGACCTTTTTGCTATGAGTACCGTTTATACTTTCATATGCATTTAGTAAAAAACTGTTATTTTGACATTACAAACAGACACTTCCATTTTATTTATTTGCATGGATGTACACTTCGATACGCAGCTGGCGTTTTCTTTAAACGTAAACGCTGGTGTAACATTGCCGGTACAATGATTTTACCCGACTACGGCGAAGCAAGGGAAGGGTAATGAAGGTAACAGTCTATGTATGTATGTATGTATGTATATAGATAGATAAATAAATTCCTTATTGTACACCACAAACAAAAATAAAGGAACAATAGTCAAAGTGCTACAATGGGCGGCCTTATCGCTAAATCTCGTCCAGGCAACCTTTATATGAAAAGGATTTGTTATAATGGTAAAGGACGGGGTGTACTAAGGGCCGTATTAATAACGACCTCTTCTCTGAGAGCGCTATTGAGAACGATCTCAAGTTGCTAATCTAATTAATAAACATATCTTAAGCTGTTGATTGAGATGCCGTAATCAGCTGAGTTAGTGTTTAATAATAAATCAATCTCGACTCTCAAGAGCGCACTTACGATGTGCTTTGAGTTGCAGAATGTTGAGTGCAGTCGATCCGTGACTTGAGAGCGTGATTGCCAGTTGCTAGAATCAAGGATTTCGAAAATATTATGTAAGAAGTTGATAAATATAATTATGTTAACCATCATTATTCGTCTGGAAATAAACAAATTTATTTGGCATGATTGCGAAAAGATCCGAAGATTTAGTAGATATCAGAACCTGGCGAGGACTCGCTGAAGTCTAAAAAGATCCGAAATCGTAACCAAAGGATACGCGCTGGAAATACTGCATGGCTAATCAACGAATTTTTATTTTCATAAATTATAGTTATTTGTTGATGAATTGCGTTAAATTCTTTAATAGATAGTGTAACTTTGAAAATATAGACAAATATGGTATACATCCTTTCTACAAAAAACTAAAGTAAGGTTATGATAATTATGTAGAAAATAAACATTACGTTTAATATAATCGCATTTAATTTAATTCAATTACATCGAAGTAGTAAATTTTAATCTTACGCTATATCTTATTTGAGCAAAAACCGAACTTTCACTAAAGAAAGTAAATCGTTCATTCGTAGTTCATTCAATCTTGCTCTCAAGTTCTGGTTCGTGACGTAGCATCTTGAGATGCGGCTCTTGAAAGCGACATGATCTGAGATGCTCTTGAAATGTCTTTATTAATCAGCGACGATCTTAAGATGCTGATCACAACTTGAGAGCGTATCAGTTGATATCGCACTTGAGAGCTCAACTAAGAGCGATTTATTAATACGGGCCTAAGACATGTTGACAACTCGCTTGTGAAAATCGGACCAATAGGGGCGACGCAATGTTGGAACATACATTTCTTCCGGTATAGAATGTCATAGGCTATATTTTTACCCAACTACGCGAAGCAAAAGGTTATGTATTCAAACTATAAACTTGTTCCGATTTTGACAAGCGAGGTATCAATCGATTCGTCTTCATCGCAAGAGTGTTATAGGCTATTTTTTACCCGACCGTAGTCGGGTTATAATTTTTGAACTTATGTCTTATTAAATAAAAGAAATACAAGGTTAAAAAAAAAGATAGGATCTGAACTGCCAAATGGAAAATGAAGCATCCAAGATATGCCGATCCGCTCGTACGCACAAGCCTTCTTTCTTTCACGCACACACTTAAACCATACTATGGCGTCGGCCGCCACGTGTAGCAAGACCTCGTCCGTGTAAGTTCTCACGAATAATAAAACACCATGCAGTCTTTGGTGATGAAATTGTGTATCAACCACAAAACACTACAAATTATCTAGCCGCCATTTCCAATGCTTCACTCGTTTTTACACGACTGCCCAAAAAGGTGTGTAATGTTTTTAGCATTCATGTATGTTTGTATGCGAGTTTCTTTATTCCACCATAACTTTATTTGCCTGAAGAGATTTAGACGTATGGGGTATCGTTAGAATCTTTACATCCCCCTGAGTAACACCGTTTTTTTTAATGTGTTTGGCGGCAGCATGGCTTCATTTTCAAATGCAAAAAAAATATTCAATTTTACAATATGGGTATCAAATTGAAGTACTTGATAAGCACATTCCAACAATATATAATTTATTGGCAAAAGATCTTTTTTGGCGGCAGGCATGTTTTTTTAGCTTTTAAGCTAGTTTATTCGTCTTTTTTAAACCTTGAATACTAGTATGAAACATAACATGAATACTTAACAATGTTAGTATGAAACATGATATGAATACTCAACAATGTTAGTATGAAACATAGTATGAATACTTAACAATATTAGTATGAAACATGGTATGAATACTTATCAATATTAGTATAAAACATGATATGAATATTTAATAATGTTCAGTTATTATTGCCTGTTAACAAATATATGAATTCCATGTGTGTATGTATTTTTGTATGTTCCGTGTTGTGTATGGGGTGTTAGTTGTTGAATATAGTCGAATTTATTGTTAATGTTGTGTTTAATTTATTAATGCCAGTTTTCCTTGCGTTCTCTAAGTTTTTAAGTACCTCTCTGATCTGAAGTGTTTAGAAAGATCAATATTTTTCGACCACAATCAGCTGATGCTGGAAAGCTATTTCTACACATATTATAAAGAGAAAAAAATAGATTTTATTATGTTCATTTATTTATTTATTTAATACGTTATTGCACTAAGAGAGTACAAAAGGAGGACTTAATGCTAAAGCATTTTCTACCAGTCATCCACGGTACATGAGAAGGGATGTAGGTGTTTATAAAAGGAGGATGCCAGCTTTCGGCTTCTAAGACTTTTAAATGTTAAATGCCGCAGACACGAAATCTATGCACATTATTGTCTATATAAAATAATTTAATTCATTGTTATTAAAACAATAACATTCGGGAACTGTTAATAAAAAAAAGCAAATACAATGAATAGACATGACCGGAAATTGTTGTGCAAGACTTTTAAAAGTTAAATGCTGCGGACACGAAATATATCCACATTATTGACCATATAAAATAATGTTTTTATTTTTTTAATAAAACAAAAGCTATAAGGAACAGTTATTTTAAAAATAATCAATTAAAATAAATAGAAATGACCGGAAATTGCTGTGAATTGATACTAATTACGAATTATGGTGAAATTATTAGTGTTGACACTATAACTCAATTATTTACAAGTCTATTTTCACATAACCTCAAAATTTAACTTTATTTCCTCATAACTTATTTTTGAATAGTTCCGTTTTAGAAAATCCTTCACCTACATTACCAGCGAGCATAGGCCAAAGTTTATTTTTAAAAAATTGGTGCTCTTACATAATTTGTATTATAGCCCAAGGTATCAAATTTGCCTATAAAAGTGGTTAATTGGCGTGCGCTGCGAAAACTATTGATGATAGGTACATAAAATAATGTACTACATGTTTATAGCATGAATCTGTATAGTAGAGGTTCGTGGTTTACAGTACCTACTCATCATTATGTGAGTGACAGCTGAGGGAGGGCGCTGCTGAATTATTCTATACGACGCAAATAGGGCGTTTCAATAGATGGCGGCTTTCATTATAATCCTCTTCTTTTTTTTATTGGATGGCTTCTGCGGAGGCACTGGCCTACTAGCAATTTCGCCAATGTCTAGTGTATTATAGTTTAAATTAATGTCACTTCTTGTTTTATGGCATTTGTGGAGTTGCCATTCCACAATTCCGCCAATGTCACGTAAGTCGTATTCCGAAAAATAAGGGAGAATACCAGAAGGATATACGTCACAGTCAATTATTGTCAAAGTCACGAATCAGTAAAATGGTGGACATTTACTGAAACTTCCGAGGGAGATTTGGAAAAATCACAAAATGCCATTTATTTCTGCGTTTGATTCTTTTGCCCGCACTCGTGCACGTTAACGAACACCTAATGGTTAATATTCCACCAATATTACACATTAACACTCGAAGATACACAAGATTGAGAATAAAATCTAACTCTACATCACAACATTTTGAATTTTTTCAAATAACCCTTCATTATAATCCTTGTAGCACTGTAGGCGATGTGTAACATTTGACGTTTGACATTCTTCTTCGCCTTCATTTGACGTTTGGTTTTTACTCCCCGACTTCCTTGAGACCTATTGGCTAGCTTTGTGATTTATGTGATTTCCAGTGACAAAAAGGCTGTACACCGAACTTAGATGTCAACTGAGATAATCATCTGTACTTTTACACTGTTATAACAATGGTCTTAACGCATAACATAAATTTTAAATCAGTCACGCGCGCTTCCCCGGCCAAAATTTTCCAATAGATTTTCGGAAACCGAGCGGAAATATGTTAAAAAAATGAAAAATCACACACACATCAAAAATGAAAAATCTAGGAGAGTGAATTTTTTCGGTTAATAACAACCGTCCCGTAGTGTTTTTTGCGTGCGCTGCGAATACCTATACGAAAGTAAAATTGTTCTTCTCAAAAAGTCCGCGACACTATTAGTGTGCCTATTACAGAAAGCTAAACTGTAATCCCCTGGTAGTCCCAGGGAATTTTTATACTATGTAACTGGAAGGAGCCACAAAAAACGCGGTCCGAAAGAGCCTAGATAATTATGGGGTATCTTTCTAAAAGGGCGACCATAATTTATGAAGACAATTTTACAGTACAATTTTCGGAATTATTTGTTGTAGCAAAAATAATTCTATTTAATATATATATATTTGTGCCGTTTGGGGCTGAAAAGGACATGGGGACGAGAACTATCAGTCTCCATTATTAATACTGTTTATACCGATCAGTCTCTTTCTATCATTGTCTTAGTCACGAATGTGCTATAGGATATTATGAAGTGTTAAGAAAACTTGGCAGCTGTACGAGTATATTGTGTTTCCGATGGAACAAAAAATTACCGAAGCCTATCGAGTGAGGTATCAAAATAAATCTCTTTAGAAGAACATTATATTTATTTTTAGTCTTAACATTAGCAATAGTCTTTCAAAGCTTCTTACAAAGATTAAAATAATAATAATAAATAAATAAATAATAAAATAATCAATAGTTTAGTTGGCAGTCTGGTGTTTTTTTATATAATATTTTTTACTTGTTTGACAAGTAGTTTAAAAGTTATTACGATGTTTATGATGAGCGGATTTCAATTAATTCTGCGTAATCCGTCCTTCGTACCTACTATGAGTTTATTCTGTTTATGTGATTAATAGTGCAGACTCGGTTGCGGATATGTACTATTATTTATTCTGTGGTTGCGGGAGTGTGTAGTCAATGTAACGTTTTGTACAAAGAAACCCTTAGCTACTCGAGCGAAGCCGGGATGGGCACAAGTATTTATGCTTGCTTGTTTTTCGTATGAGGTAGTGCTGGCCTCTGGTGTCAGATTTTGCCAGGCCGCCCGAGGGCCTCTTACATGATTTACGACTGCTATTAATCAATAACAGCCGGGGCCGACAGCTTACAGTGCCCTCCGAAGCACGAAGCGATTGAAACCGTCCATAACTTAGAAAAGTCATTGGTGTGGAGCATAGGACCGAACCCGGTATCGTTGGATTCTAAGTCGCACCAGTAAACCGCTGTGCTACTATCGCTAGTATAATATAATCGTGAGTTGCGTCATTTTGCTATTTGGAATTTCAGAATTACAACAGTTGTACCCTAGGAGGATACTTTAGTATTCAATATTCGGTCTGAGGTTCTACCTAATTTGTTTTTAAAAACACAATTTATCAATTTAATTTTGTATGGTACCTGATAGGTTCTTCCAAGTACGTAACCTGTAGGTTAAAGTAAGATAAAAATGATAAGAAATTCCAGCAAACTCATTTTGTGATCTAGGAGTAAATATTATTGTTCGTAGTATACATACCTAGCATCGCCTGCATGATTTAGGTAATGTGTATAGTGGAAGGTAGGTATACTGTCTGTCCACAAATATCTTCGAAACTATTCAACCAATTATGTTCCCATTTTCTACTTAGATAACCAAAGATTGTTTTTCTTAAAAAGATCTACAATAAAGTCCGTGACACTATATGTGTACAGAAAGCCAAAAATATGTTTTTCAGTAACAAAAAATCAATCAATAACTTGATTGATTTTTTGTTACTGAAAAACATCAAAGGTTGTCTGGAAGAGATCGCTTTTTAGCGATAAGACCGCCCATTGTCCCATTTATTTTGTATAAATGTTTTAGTTATTTTTGTATTTTTTGTTCTATGTGGTGTACAATAAAGAGTTATCTATCTATCTATCTATCAGTCTTCCTCATTACAGATACCTAGATCAATTTTGAACGTTATGACCAAATATTTTGGATCAGTGGATTTCAATTAATTCTGCGCGATTCGTTTTTCGTACCTATTCTACTATTAGTTGATAGAGCGAGCGCGAAGCGCCTCCGTTTCAGCTTGGGCAAAAATGCTTTTGTATGTCCGCCCGGCGGATGTGGAAAATAATACAAAAAGTGTGCGGTGAACATTTATTCAGTTTCAAGCTTTGCAAACACAGGCTCGCGAGCTCTACACCTCACAGATACATTTTTATTTTGTGATTTTAAGCAACTAAATATTTAGCGGTCTGTCAAACCTCTGGAGCTTCTGCTCGCCTAGTAACTGCTTGAAAATACTTTAGAAAGCCGTTTCTCAATGCTAGTACGTTGAATCTCCTATGGGTGTCTCTTAGTAACTCGATATATTACACACTAGCTACCCGCACGGGCAGACTAATACAAAAAAAAAAACAAAAAATAGTAGGTACTTTAATTGGACAAATAGAACAACAACAATTTCTTAGACAAAATGTTTATGTTTACAGGTTTTATACTCACGTACCATTGCGTCTATAGTATTATTCTGTTTAACGCAAGGAGGTTTAATTACGGTTACTATTTCGTGTATTGTTAACTTAGAGCATTTCCTACGTCAATGATTATTAGATGTTCTGTGATTTCGTTTACATGGCAACGTTCCATGTACAAAGACCCGTATCTCCTTCTTAGTTTGTGATATGACGTAGCATTTATATACTCTTTGGTTTGTGAAACAAAGTAATCCAGTTTTTTTGCAAAATTTAATACCTCAGGTTTCATTATTGCAATTTTCGAAGGGAACTCTAATTTTTTGAAAAATAAAATCCTGCTAGTGTTACTCGCTGATAATTTAGGTTACTTTATTTGAAAGAATTTGTAAATTTGGGTCTGTATTTTTTTTATTTATCCATTACAAACAAATAAACAATAAAACAATCAAATCTTTCCGCTTTATAATATTAATGTAGAAGTGTAGAAGATATTACCTACATACATACCTACACTTTATTTGTAACTTTTAATTCGCGATTCGAACACATAGTTATATATTTAAACGGGACTTAATAGCGCTGAAAAACTTCTCGTGACCACGATCAATGCAACTTGATCAAAACGTCGAGGTAAATAAAAAATAAGTTTTCAGCGCGATTAAGTCCCGTTTAAATATATAACTATACACTTTATTTATTCTGGTTTTTTAGCCTAGTGAAGTACTCTTAGCTTAGTCTTGTACTATTATTTATTCTGTGGCTTAGCTTACGACTAGACGATCAGCAAAGCGCCACCCTTTTATGATTGAAATACCTCGCACAAGAACGAAGCGTTACGCTTCTTCATTTATTATAAGAACTGCAAAGGAGTGGATGCCCTGCCCTCGTCAGTGTTTCCGGTAAATTATAACCCTGGTGTGTTCAAGTCAAGAGTGAATAGGTATCTACTAGGCAAGCGTGCTACACCTTCGACCACATCATCGCTTTCCACCAAATGAGATCGTGGTCAAACGATTGGCCAGTCCGTATAATAAAAAAAACTACGTATGTAGTGGTCAGTTTAACAAACGCAAATGAATAAATAAAAAACAGCCAAGTGCGAGTCGTACTCGCGCACCGAGGGTTCCGTACAAACTGTAGGTATGTAAATAGTGCGGGAATCGACACTCGAAGATGTTTTTAACAAGAGTTATTTTATGTGATGTAATTAAAAATTTACGGTTTTCCGATTTTTCCCTTTCCTTGTAGACAAGACATCGCTTTTCGCCAAATTTCATGATTCTAAGTCAACAGGAAGTATTTGATTCCCTTTGAAAGTGTTGAAAATGTCGAAACATAAACGGCCGCTTCAAGGGATTGCAGATTTAAGTACTTGTTTGATAATAATTTTAACGTGATACCTGTACGCGTTCCTGAGAAAAAGGGCATTGACAGACTGACAGACATTCGGACAATAAAGTGGTCATATAAGGGTTACTTTTTACAATTTAAGATACGGAACCCTAATAAGATTGAAAACGCATTCGTTCACAGGTTAAGAGATACTCATGAGTTTATGGACGTAGGTAGGTAATTTAATTGCAAGTTATCAAAAGGTTAAAAGAGCATTTCTGTAGGAGTATATATATATATTGGTGCAGTGAAATTAAAATTATTATCGTCAAGAAATCAGCGGCACCTCTCATTAATAATGTTTACCAAAAGTTTTATTGTTTTAATATTCATCTCTATTGGTTGTGTCGTCGGAACAACCAATAATAATGGCTTTGCCCGCGTGGTCATTTCATTTAAAAGTTACTCATACGTGTTATTCCAGGACCAAAAGTACCTATAATATTCAATAATATACTACATTTGTTCAGCCATCGAATAGTTTTTTATCGATTGCTCGGCATCTAATCATCAGATTAAGATACTAAGTAGCCCAGTTTTTAACTCAAACCCTAAGCTATCCAATAGTGAAAATTGCATTGCAATCGATCAAGTAGTTTTTACTTGATACGCGAACAAACTTACATACAGACCTTCAGTAGTGACCCGACATGGCCGTGATAGGTTAGAAGACGAAGGTGGGAGTTCGCTAAGCTTCACTCTCGCCTTCGTCTTCTAACTATTCACGGCCAAGTCGGGTTGCCACTGAAGGCTGTTGGCAGAAATCTATCTGTGTTGCAATAGCAAATAAATAATTAATAGGTTGGTCTAGTGGCTAATGACCCTGAGAACGAAATCAAACGGTCACGGGTTCGAATCCTGCAAGGTGCAATCATTTGTGTGATGAGCAAAAATGTTTGTTTCCGAGTCATGGATGTGATATTCGTATTTATGTACGCTATCTAGTGCCCATATTACAGGGTATCCTAGTTTGGGGCTAGGTAATTGGTATGGATTGTCCCCAATATATTTATTATTATTTATTAATGGTTGTACAGCCACCAAGACACTTTGTGGAATAGAATAGAATAGAATAGAATAGCGTTATGTGGAGCGTTATTCGAAACTACCTATACCCGATCGCAGCTCGGTCAGTGACGTCATAAATGTTCGAAACCTTTACGGTGTACTTTCGAAGAATACATTTTTGCTTTCTGGATTTTAAAACATACTCGATGCCAACCACGAACCTCTACAGATTCATGATGCCAACACGGTCTCTGACGTCAAGAGCGTTGTGTACGTAATGTATATTTTCGAAATATTATGCAACAACGTCGGCTTTCCTTTAGTTAGTGCATCAGACAGTTCTGTTAGTACAACATGTAAAACATTAAGGATTCTGTCACAGAGTGCTATGTATATACGGAAATAGAGGCCTATCTTCGCTCCCAATAGGGGTAAAGCTAAGTGGCGACTCTATATTTAGGTAATGGAACTATTGCTTCATGAAAAGTTTTGTTGAGTGCAAAAGTTTTCGAGGCTACTCGGATACGACCTGGGAATGACGGCACGTCAGTTGGGTACTGACACCACTGTGCCACAAAGGATCTTAAACACTGGCCAAAAATTTTGTGTCCGCTTCTGTCTTTTCACTTTGTTTGTTAACAATAAAAAGTGCGAAAAAGTCTTTAAGACAACTCGGATTTGAACCTGGGTTTGACAGCACGTAAGTCGGGTTCTGACACCATTTCGCCACGAAGGATCTTAGACATAGGTCGAAAATTGGGTGTCCGCTTCTGTCTTTACACTTTGTTTATAAACCATAATAATTAGAAAACTACCATC
The DNA here is from genome assembly GCA_946251855.1 of Alsophila aescularia. NCBI lineage: Eukaryota > Metazoa > Arthropoda > Insecta > Lepidoptera > Geometridae > Alsophila > Alsophila aescularia. The sequence continues at coordinate 63,646,624 of OX276374.1, forward strand.
TGCATTACGTAACAAAACTTGATGGTTTACTTCAGGAAATTACATAAGCCTTAAAAAATTCAAAGAAAATGTAAAAAAACGCACAAAATATGTAAATGCTTATAAATATTGAGGCAAAACGTTCATAGCAGCGCGTGGATTTGTTCCTTGTGCCTCTGGGTTGCTAGCCAGGCACCGCTTCCACTGTGCCACTCTGACTTGTGGCATTGGTGCCGAATTTACGGTACCTTTTTATAAACGGATGTGCAATTATTATTCCTTTCAAATTAACATAACTTTAGACTCATATCCCGCAGGAATCCCGTATTTTTTCGTGATTAAAAGTATCATTCATTTTAACACATGCTATAAACTTTGACTGTGTCAAGTTACTTCAAAATCCATCCGGTAATTTCAGCGTGATATGTGTTTTTTTTAAATAACTTTCAACCCCGATCCTGCGGGAACCATTGTATTTTTCGGGATAAAAAGTATTCTAAATGTTAATCCATAACATAAGCTATGATTGTGCCAAGTTGCATCAAAATCGGTCGGGTAGTTTCAGCGTGATGCGTGTTCAAAGAGACAGACAGACAGACAGACAGACAGACAGACAAAAAATAACCTTTTTGCACTCCATATCAATTTTGAAGTTCATCTCAATTAAAATTTTCAAAAAATATTTAATGTACAGATTTAGCCCAGTTACAGTTTTATTATAGTAGGTATATAGATATAGATATATAGATATAGATAGATAACCAACAGAGACACAAAATTAACAGATCTAGAAACGAGTATCACTCGAAAATTAAACATATTAGAAGTTGATACTTATGCAAAAATGAAATCATACGTGGACGGCAAATCTGAAACAATTAAGTGTGATTTTGAAGAGAAAATAACACAGACTTTGAACGCCGTGGACAGCTTGAAGCAGGAATTGCTTGAAGAAATACGTTTATCTCGTAAGTTGAACAATTTGTTATCAATGCTGTAGAGCAGGGGTCCCCAAACTACGGCTCGCGAGCAGCACCAATACAGCCCGCGATATCGGGCCTTGTTGATCGATATGGTATTATTTATTCTGTGGATTCGGTTTGAAATCGTTTACGTACATTTCTCATTCACAATATCGAATCGAATCGATTCGGTTCGTTATCGAAGTTTCTAAATCGGGGGGTTCGCGTGCCTTGTATCCGGCCCATCTTTTTATATGATAAATCATACAAAATAATAATCAGATGTTTTATTATTTTATTCTTATTCTGACTTATATCTATCTAGACGTATTTTAGGTCTTGGACTTATTACTATTCCAAGACCTAAAATACGAATTACCAACACTTGATCAAAATTCCTTCAGCCGTCAAAAACTTTTTATCGATTGCTCGACTTCTCATCGGCTTGAGATACCAAGTTTTTAAGTCAAACCCTAAGCTATCCAACTGTGAAAACCGCATCGCAAACGGTCCAGTACTTTTTACGTGATGCGAGAACAAACAAATAGACACGATTATTTCAAATATTATATTTTTGTCCAGTAGCTAAATCATTATAAATTCGTGTCTGTCTGTTTGTCTGTATGTATGTTTGTTCGCGCATCACGTAGCTGGGGGTTTGACTTAAAAACTGGGGCACTTGGTATCTCAAACCGCTGAGTAGAAGCCGAGCAATCAATAAACAACTTTTTGACGGCTGAGGGAATTTTGATCAAATGTTGGTATATTGGTATTTTAAGTCTTGGAATAGTACATAGAGTACCTTTAAACTAGAGAGATGGCCACGCGTGCGAAGCCGGGGGTACAGCTAGTCATTAGATAAATAACGTTTATAAGAAAATATGAGTTTACGTTCACAGAACCTCCATTATTTTACAGGGTTGCCTTGTAGGGAAGTGTCACTTAACAATGACAGCATCACTCCGAGCTACTCAATGAGCGATTCTGGTCTCGGCTACGCCACGGTGAAGAGGGACTCCACCGGCAACCTCACGTACTTCGAGATGCTGATGGCTATCCAATCAAGTGGACACGTGGAAATCATGCTGTGCAACGGACCTTCCTGCAATGAAAATTCTACTCATTATATACCTTCTTTTGCTAGAAACCATACGTAATAATTTGGTTGGAATCTGATCGTGTTTATAAAATCCTAGCTTCCCGCCCGCGACTTCGTCCGCGCAGACTTCAGTTTATTGCGAAAAAACACCCTGTGTTCTTCTAGGATATTAAAAACCAATGCAAAAGTACAAAAGTAAAGTATAGCACCAACGCTCTTGATGTTTTTTGACAGACTTGTTATTTCGTTACCATGGCAACAGTTCCTTACAGCGAGTAATCAACATTTTCCCATGGAAACTTACAATTTTCCGGGATAAAAGTATCCTATATTTTATTCCAGGGTATAAGCTATCTGCATTCCAAATTTCATCAAAATCCGTCCAGCCGTTATCGCGTGAAAGCTCCCCAAACAAACAGACAGACGTTTCACTTTTATATTATATTGGTATGGACTAGCGCCCAGTAACTTTGCCGTCTCCGTTGATATCTATGGTTGGAGGTAATTTGTAGGTGAAAGTCAATAGTAGATTGGCGGGGAGTATGTAATGGCGTTGTAATGTGTCTAAATAAATAATAAATAAATTACGATGAGCGAAAACAAAAAATTACTTTGAATTTTACTATATGGGTATCAAATTGTAAGCCTTGTTAAGCACATTCCAATTTTATATAATTTATATTGGCGTAAGTTCTTTTTCCCCCAGACGATGGACCGACGACATTTTAGCCATCGCAGGAAGTCGGTAGATGGAGGTGGCACAAGATCGCTCGTCATGGCGCTCTTTGGGGGAGGCCTATGTTCAGCAGTGGACTTCTAAAGGCTGACATGATGATGATGACGATGAAGTTCTTTTTTGGCAGGGCGTGTTGTTTTACATTTTAAGCTAGTTATGTACATCATGTTATGCCACATTGCAGCAACATATCGCTAATCGTGTTAATTTTGACAAGTTCTCACGAAAAATAAAAAAATGCTGTCTTTTATGATGAAATTGTGTATCAATCACAAAACACCACAAGTTACTCCACTCAGGCACACATACGCAGCCGCCTTTGCTATGCTTCACTCGTTTGTTTGGCGGTGCGGACTCCGCCTTGATTGTAGATTGTAGTATTAACAGTTTTTTTACAGTTGTTGGATATAACAATAACAATACTACAGCATTTGACTTTAAGTACATGGAAAGAGCTCAAACTGTGAATACTTACGGCATACTTTCTCCTAATGAATTCAGGCCCTTTTACATCAAAATAGATAATGGTAAGTTACTCCTAGTCTGAATTTATTTTATAGTATTTTAATAAATATCTGAAATAAATTTTAAATGCCATTATTTAAACGGTCAAAAGAAAATTCCTGTTTTGGTCATTTCTAAAATATATACATAGACAAATTAATGGAATTGGGCAGCAACTTACAACCCAGGCAAAATGTCTAAGATACAAACCCCAGTTTTTGAAATGAAAGTATTGTTTTAGGTAGTTACATTATTCTTTGTTGCCACGTGGTTTTTAATATATATACTTTATATATATATATATATCTTTAATAATTTATTAAGATATATTTATATAAATATCTATTAAATAAATAACGATTCTACATCAATTTCCTATCCCAAAACTAGGATACCCTGTACCATGGGCATTGGGTACTTGTTTTGTCTTTAAGGAGTACCACGGACACCATATTGTTCCCCTCCGTAGACGCCCTAGAGACATCTTGAGCGATCCAGACGATGAAATCAGGATGAATCAGTATTGAACGAATTTATCGATTCGTCTAATCCATCCTCATCCTCATCTTTCAACACAATTAGACACAGATACCTACCTCGCCGGCGAGGTAGAAGGTCCCGTAATTAAATTCGATTTTATTCGCCTTCGAGTTTCGTTCCGATTCTCGTAGATGTCTCGTAGATAGCCATTTCATCAGGACCCCCTCGATCACTACTTAACAGTCGCGATCCAGGGGTGTTTAGTTTGATACCCCCGTAATCAATGGCAACTGTCCAAGCCGAGGTTCGTACCCCCTGGATGCCCTTGAGCAAGTGGCCAAAACTTAACTTTGGCGTGCGCCTTCTGCGTCACGCATTGCGGCGGAGCGCTTTCGCACCCGCCCACCGGTGACGCTGTTGAGGTCAGTATAGACCAAAAGCACATCAGTAACATTTTGTTCGGATTGTATCACGCCGTGTCACGTGGACAACCGAGATGAATTCAACTACTTACATTTATACCAACTTATAAGTTGAACTCGGTTATAAGTGGTAGTCTCGGCGCTGTGAACCATAACATAACTACGAAGAAGGCTAATAAATTACGATCAATTTTATAACTCTACTGCCCAGGTAGTCATATTTTGCTGATACAAATAACTTATATAGTTTTGCGAATTAATTCAGTTGATTTTCATTAGGATTACTTTGGATTTACGGCCGACAAATGCTTTAATAGCTGCTTTTTCTTGCTAACCGAATAATTAATGACTAAGTACTCAAAAAATATTTCAGGACATATGGAGTTTGGCAAAGAAGGTAGCAGTAGTCCAATCTTATCTTACTCCAATGAAGGATTCACTGAAGTCAACTACTTCCAGTTCAAAACCCATATGCATACAGCAAAGATCCGTTACGACTGTAGAAGGTAATATATATCTATCTATTATAATAAAGCAGTACTTATGTACTAAAAAGTCAAATCTATCGTGAGACGGCGCGACGCATAGCAAGAGAACCGAGGAGAAAGTGCCCTTTACCGTAGTCGGACAGCGCGACCATTATTGCCGGCTACGGTTACGATATGCAAAACACTAGATAATAAAGCTTTGCAGACCCAGCTTTCACAGTTGGAATGTGGGAAACTTTTTTCACATAATATTAGTAATCGATTCTATTGGCTAAGTTCCGACACTGTCGCAGTGGATGTTTGTGGCACGGAAGTTGTCTGCAAGTCGCTGCGCAAACTTCTATTTTTCAAGCCCAATCCCAATGTTGCAGGTGAAGACAGCGTTGTATAACTGGGCCGCTCACTCGCTTACGTTTTCTGCATTATTCTATCTCGCTCTTGTGGTAGAGATAAATATGGCAACCTTTACCTGGTCAGTACATTTAGTCGATTGCATGGTGTAGTATATAATCGATTTACTCAACAGTTCTTACTTTATGCTGTTTTATCCTCACAGCAGTTCTGCGCAATCGTTCACAGAGCCTAACTTCACAACCACAAAGATCCGCAGCTACTACTAAATATGTAGTATAAAAAATCTTTGGCGCGACCCATTCCACAGAATAAATAATAATACAATCCTATTGCTCGTACCAGCTCTACTATTAGTTTATTCTGTGGTGTAATAGTGCAAAGCAGTTTTATACAAATAAATATTAGAAAAACTTTTAGCGTTAGTTATTCTATACCCGAGCGAAGCTGGGGCGAATCGCTAGTAATATCTAACAAAAGTTAGGATTTTGCTTCCTGAGGATATACCTACCTACCTAAGTAAAACAGATTGATTTTAGGAAGTGAAGCAAAAGAGGTGTTCTATAATGTATGATAGTACAGTACCTACCATGCTATTTTACAAGAATTGGTCCTTTTGATTGACTTCAATAGGTACCACGTAAATACAGGATGTTATTATCATCAAAATTCAGCCGTTGCAGCGCTACATAAACATACTTATACAAAGTTTATCAATTTATAATATTCACTAGCTGCACCTCGCAGTTTCACCCGCGTGAGCGATGATAATGATGCTGATGATTATGAAAAGTATCCTGTGTGTTATGCCAGGGTATATGCTATCTCCATTCCAAATTTCATCAAAATCCGTCCAGCCGTTATCGCATGAAAGCTCCACAACCCTGCGTTCGAGATGATGAGATGGCGTTGTGGGCAGTTTCGAAATGTACATTTTTAACAAGCCGTTTTCTTTGAACATTATCAACACATTTTTTCAAATTTGCAACTTTTGACACTACCGATCCTTTCCAAACTGAATGAAAAACGACCCTATCCCTCACGGAATAAAGTCGATTTTCCTATGTCATCGAAACTTTTCACCCACAAATGGCCAAAGGGAACGCCAATGGTGATCATATTTGGCGTTTTTAACAGTTATTTTCGCCAATTGTTACAAAACGAACGGCCCCCAAGCAGACAACGTGTCACTTTTTACCCGACTACGGCAAAGCAAGGGAAGGGTAATGAAATTAACAGTCTATGTATATATGTATGTATGTACATACAAAAAAACGAACTACAACAAAATATAACTAACTACTACATGAATGTACGTGTGTATGTGCATGTTCCACCATAGCGTCGCCCCGATTGCTCCGATTTTGACAAGCGAGGTATCAATCGATTCGTCTTCATCGCAAGAGTGTCATACGCTATTTTTGACCCGACCGTAGTCGGGTTTTAGTTTTTGAACTTATGTCTTGTAGTATTCGTGTGGATATGTACTACTACTACTGTCATAAATATAATGTTTATTTGACCAGCAGGTGCTGATAACCAATAGTGTTTCCACTGTGGGTAGACGAACGCAGATCACGCATCAGCAATGCCTACTCCAAGGACTACATACATACAACAATCATTCATTTTCTTAATAGTTTGACTCGAATTTTATTGCTTTCTAGAGGCTAAATGAATAAATAGGTATGTTCTCATCATGACAGTGTTTTATTTTTACCAGCTACTAGCTTACGCTCGCGACTTCGTTCGCGCGGACTAAAAGCACCCTATGTTCTTCTAGGATATTAAAAACCAATGCAAAAGTGAAGCACTAACGCTCTTGATGTTTTTGACAGACTTATTATTATTTCGTTTGCATGGCAACCGTTTACAGAGAGTAATCAACATTTTCTCGTGGAAACTTACAATTTTCCGGGATAAAAAGTATCCTATGTTTTATTCCAGGGTATAAGCTATCGCCATTCCAAATTTCATCAAAACCCGTCCAGCCCTTGTCGAGTGAAAGCACCCCAAACAAACACAACACATATATATTGGTGTAGATTAGGTACCCGTTGTTTTTCGAGCTCAGAAGCGCAGAACCTAGCACTATTATTAATTCTGTGACCTAGCACAGAATAAATAATAGTAGGTACTTAGTACGTAACAGGAAGTACAATGACTTATTCTGTGGTAATAGTAGTTCAAAGGAAATCTATACTTATAATAAAGCAATAGGAACGAAATAGTCTTTACAAAGAAGATAATTAAAAAAAAGGTCTAGGGTAAGTACCCTAGACCTTTAAAAATAAGCAACTGAACAAGAAAATAACATATTTTTTTTAAACGTTTCTGTCTGTTTGTTAGTTTGTCTGTATGTTTGTTCGCGCATCACGTAAAAACTACAGAACCGATTGCGATTCGGTTTTGTTGTTGGATAGCTTAGGGTTTGACTTAAAAACGGGGGTACTTGGTATCTCAATCCGATGAGTAGAAGCCGAGCAATCGATAAAAACTTTTTGACGGAATTTTGATCAAATGTTGGTATATTGGTAATGTTACGCCGGTCGATTCTTAGAAAAACAGTAGGTACTAAAATGACGCAATACCTACATTCAAAGGAACATTCTGGAACACACTAGTAGAGCGTAGGTACCTACAAAAGTTTCCAGAGCGCGCGGTAGGTATATACCTACGGGCGCGGCGACATCAAAGGTGCCGCCGGCCTTGAAAGTTCAAATACCTACCGACTACTGTTAGTACATACGAGTAGTTACGAGAACCTTCTCGAAACGTCCGTCGCGGTATAAATAGAGCGCGCATCGATTGCCTGGGACAGTACTGATTTGGCTGACGAAACGAAACGATCAAAGTGATTCGAAACGAGTATTCAGTGATAATTGATAAGAGTGTACAGCCAAGTTAAAGAGTGATTCAGCGTTATTTGTTGGATTCATTTCTTTTGTGGTTTTTCGAATAAAAGTATCACTTTTTGGTGTAAGTGGCGTACATTAATTATATTCGAACCCCAGCTCGTAACAGTATTTTAGGATCTGGAATAGTGCATTAGTACTTTTATCCAAGAGAAATGACCACGCGTGTGAAGCCAGGATTCACTTCATAAACAATATTTCTACCTACAAATCCATTACCACCACTGTCAAATCCATTCAAAATTATTGTAACGTTAAAAGTCACGAATACGAAATCGGATGTTTAGTTTAGATTACCTAACGTTTAAATACATCATCATCATCATCAGCCTTTAGAAGTCCACTGCTGAACATAGGCCTCCCCCAAAGAGCGCCATGACGAGCGATCTTGAGCCACGTTTTTTTTTTTTTTAAATGATTGTTTTTCGAAATTGTAACAATTGATTATTCGTTTCGTATCGAACTCGGACCACAGTAAACCAGCACTGCGATTACGTAATGTTGATCATGACGGTTTCAAGCCGTGAAATTCAATAATGCTTTGCGATAGAGTCGATTTTGCTATGAAAAAAGTGACAATCTGATTGAAGCCAAGTTATGTAATTGGGCCACAGATAACAATGTGCGATTTGTCAGACGTGGTATACTGGAAGATTTGAGGTAGGTCTAGGAAAACAATCGGGGAATATCATTGGCCGAATAAAAACATAACAATCTGACTAGAAAATCCCATGTTAGTATAAAAGGTATTAAGTTAGTTAACTAAGTATTAAATATCTGATCCCATCCACCATAAGGTTGTCGGAAAGACATCGCTTCAGTAATAAGATTACAAATAAAATGTAAATAAATATATTCGGGACAATTCCACATCAATCACCTAGCCCCAAACTAGGACAACCTGTACTATGGGCACTAGATAACGGATACACATACATAGATACCAATATTACATCCATGACTCGGAAACAAACATTTCTGCTCATCACACAAATGATTGCCATCTTGCGGGATTCGAACCCGCAAGATGGCAATCATTTATACGTTTGATTTCGTAGTAGGGTCTCTAGCCACTAGACCAACCACTAGGGTTTGAATTATCAATGCTAAGCTATCCAACAGTGAAAACTGCATCGCAATCGGTCCAGTAGTTTTTACATTACAGTATTAATACCTACATCGGTGCTTATATGTAGGACTATTATATTTACCTACTTGCACTCACTCGTGCATAACTGGCGCTAAAGCGCCAAAAATGTACTGCGAAACCGGATTAAACTAGAATTTACTAATAAAATGTACTGCGAAACCGGATTAAACTAGAAGTTACTAATAAAATGCACCCTAAACTACTAACGAATAAAACTAGTACAAATTTAGTTATTAATATTTAAATGTTAGTCTATGTGGGTATGTATCTAAGCATATGTACCAAATTTAATGTGTGTATGTATGTTTGTCCACGTATTTCTCGGAAACTACAAGTCCGAGTGCAATAATTCATTTTATTTATTAGCACACAAAACAGAAAGCAATCATTACATGATCTATACTTATAATAAAACTGTAACGGGTCCAATTCTGTACATTGAAGATATTTAGAATATTTTTTTGGACCTTACTCTAGATTCGATATTTGTCTGTCTGTCTGTATCTTGGCTAGGCATCACGCCGAAACTACTGAATGAATTTAAATGAAACTTGGTATGATTTGAGTTCATATTACGAGGTAGGACATAGGCTATTTTTCATCCCGTAAAATGAAAGGGTTCCCGCAGGATTGGGGTTGAAATTTATTTCAAAAAACACTTACCACTCTGAAACTACTGGACGGATTTTGATGCATCTTGGCACAGTCATAGTTTATACGATGGGTTAAAATTGAGGGTACTTTTTATCCCGAAAAATAAAGTGTTCCTGCGGGATAATGTCCAAAATTCTGTAAATTGAAGATATTTTGTAATTTTTGTTGGAGGCCGTTGTATATTCAATACTTAACCCAACACTGTATTTTTTTAATTTTTGTCTGTCTGCCTGTATGTAGTAAAGGGTTTCTGCGGGATATGGGTCCAAAGTTATGATAATATTTATGTAATAAAAAATATTTTTTGGATTGTTCTCTATATTCGATAATGAAGCCAAACTGTTTCACTTTTTAATTTTGTCTGTCTATTTGTCCGTATCTTGACCGCGCATCGCACCCAAACTGCTAAAAGAATTCAAATGAAAAAAAATGCTCTTGGGTGCTAAAAAAAGGTATTAAACAATTATTATTTTGTTAATCGTGTCTTTCTTTCAGTTTGTCTGTATGTTTGTTTGTTCACGTATCACGTAAAAACTACTGAACCGATTGCAATGCGGTTTTCATTGTTAGATAGCTTAGGGTTTGATTTAAATCTGGTGCAATTGGTGTCTCAATCCGGTGAGTTAGAAGCCGAGCAATTGATAAAGTATTTTTGACGGCTGAAGAAATTTTGTTAAAATGTTGGTATATTGGTCCTGGAATAGCACATTATGGTACTTTGAACTTATAGAAAAGAATACGCGTGCGGAGCCGCGTGTACAGCTAGTAATATTATAAGTGTAAGTGTTATGATCTAGATTACATTCCAAATAATAAGTATGTACCTATGCCTAGAAGCTTATAATTTGAATTATAACTAATACTATCGCTAGAGAGGACATCATTAGGTACATGTTATAAATATATTTAATTTAACCGTTTCAATGTTATGGTTGAAATAAATTGCTACATCCCATGCCACACATGTAGCTGAGGATATTTAGACATCGCTTTTGAATGCGTTCAATTCGATCACTGTGAACATTGTAAAAGGGAGGCCAGATTTAATTGATAGATTCAGGCGTTACTTTGCGGAAATCCATATTTAAAATGAACAAAATAAAAATATGTAGCTTACTTCCAGGCCAGATTGATAAATTGTACTCCTGAATTCTGCGTGAGTGTATAATAATAAATCTTTATATCAGACGTACATGTCCATAATACACCAAATGAAAATAATGAGATCATATATTTTTATAAAATAAGATATCATCATCATTTCAGCCTTTAGAAGTCCACTGAACATAGGCCTCCCCCAAAGAGCGCCATGACGAGCGATCTTGTGCCACCTCCATCCACCGACTTCCTGCGATGTTTACAATGTCGTCGGTCCATCGTGTATCTCCCTACACTTCGCTTGCTTGTTCGTGGTCGCCATTCGAGAACCTTTATCCCCCAGCGGTTGTCGGAAATAAGATATACTTAACTCAAAAATTAAAATTACACGGAGAAAATTCACTTTGTGATACCTATTAGCAACTGTATTGCAATGCTGTGCTTGCAATGGACAATCAGGTTGTTCTGCAATCGTATTCAGAATGCTATTAACGCTGCCAGTTCTGCGTAAGAGAGATGCCGCCTTTTTTTTATGATCGCGTAAAAATTATCAGTGCGTACCTCTGCGAACATTCCAGACGCACTGCAAAACCGAGGCAGGGCCAACAGCACCCTGAAATCCCTGGATCTATTATTATATTGGACCCGCAGAGCGCTGTAGGCCCTCTGCTTATAACGGAACCATACGCTGCTCGCATAAATCAACTGGCAATATGCCTTAAAGAGAGTAATCTTAACATCGGCGTTACAGCGAGCAAACCTACGAGCCTTTTTTCTTAGGGAATGGATTATGAACTTTATTTTATCATACCTACTTTAACGAAACTAAAAAGTAAGAAATAAAAACTAATCTATATTTATATTAGACCAATAAGAACGAAAAAGTCCAATGAGAAAAAAATGGTTTATGGTACTTAATTTAAGCTACTGAACAAGAATAGAATATTTTTAAAATTCGTGTGTCTGTTCGCGCAGCACGTCTACTGGACCGATTGCGATGCGGTTTTCACGGTTGGACAGCTTCGGGTTTGACTTAAAAACTCAACCCGATCCGTAGAAGCCGAGCAATCGAACAAACTTTTACTGCTGAAGGAATATTGATCAAATGTTGGCGTATATTGGGCATTTTAGGTCTTGGAATAGCACACAGAGTACTTTTAGGATAGAGAAATGACCCCGCGTGCGAAGTTCGTCCTCAAGTCGAAAAAACTTATTAAGAATTAATTAATTATAAAGAAATAATTAAAATTTTGAGGTGTGTGCCGGGTAAGTGCGTACATACTTACTTTAATCGGTTCGGGAGTAGCACAGACCTAAATAAATTTTAATAGTATAAATAAGAAAAAAATGTTTTATTTAAAAAAAGGGCGTATAAAAATTTATTTTCTATTTTTTAGTTTGGTTTTCTATATAAAGCGTGTTTTTTAAACTATTATTTATTTTCTACTTTTTAGTTTTTTTTTCGAATTATTGCATTGTCATCGGTCTTTGACAGGTGTGCAAAATTTGAATGAAATCTGACCGTTTAAAGTAGGTCAAAATAGCGTCCAAAGGAGTCGGTTACAAACATACAAGTGAAGCTAATATAAAGCGTATAAAAAACATTCTTTTTAGTTCTATACGTCTAGAAAGTTTTTTTTTTAATTACTTTTTATATGATTTGAAATGAAGTGTATTTGTGTACTGTATTGCTAATTTCTAGTAATGCAACGAATACGAATATTCGTATTCGCCGAATAGTAGACATTTACCGAATATTCGTATTCGGCGAATACTAATACGAATATTTAAAAACTAATATTTTACGCACAAACGCAACTCTAATTACTGGCAGACTTGAAAAACGCGCGTGTAAAAATACGCACGTGTGCAGAGGGCCTTAACCGCAACGACGACGCAACGGGGGACTCCCCGGCCATAGTTTGTACAGTACCGCAGCTCCGGGAGTTTCCCTATCATTACTATTACGAACCATTGATTGATTGATTCATTTCTTTCACTTCATTTGTTAGTCGAAAGCAGAAGTCAAGCGAGAGAGTATTGTTTTATTTATTTTCTGAGGTTGCTGCGAAGTAAAAGAAGTTAAAGTTGAATTGAAAATATCTCTTGTAAACGAGATCAAAGTGACATATGGAAACACTTCGATAAATTACCGAGTAAGTAGTTATATGGTCTGTATTTCTTTGGTATCAACAAAAGGTAGGATAGTAAGTAAGTAACTTAGACGAACGTTGGTAGTTAATGGCTGCGTCAATGTAGTACTAGACTTTGCCCGCGACTATGTCCGCGCAGACATCGGTTTTACTTTCACATGTAATATTACAGTGGGATAGGATTTTAAATTGTGTTGTTTTTATTTTAGACAATGAAAGCAAAGCTAGATGCAGATATTGTGCTTGTGAATTGTCTCGGGGAGGGAAAAATGCATATATTAAAGGATTTACTACGACCGCACTGTGGACTCATGTGAAGAGATTTCACGAAAATGAGCTTGCTGCCAGTATAAGTACTGTAGACGAAACAAGCACTGAAGTTGAAGTAACTCCAGCGAAGAAACAAGCGTCCTTAAAGGAAATATGGGAAAAGCGAACTACGTATGAAACGGGTGATCCTCGGGCTGTCAAAATCACATATTTGATTGCTGAACAAGTTTGTCTAGACATGGAGCCCCTGAATTTGGTAAATAAACAGGGATACCGTCGTTTGCTCAGTGAACTAGCTCCAAGGTTTGTATGCTTTTATTAAAATGCTATACATTTGTTCATTCATACATATCAGTGGGATTTTCTTTCAACTTTCACAAAACCCTTTTTAATTCCTGACTGCTATTTTTTTTTACAGATATAATATTATATCTAGAACCCACCTTACAGAAAAAAATCTGCCGGATATTAATGAACGTGTTAAAATAAAATTGAAGGAGCAGTTAACAAAGACCCCATATTTCTCTGTCACAACAGACATGTGGACCAGTGACGCTTCCTCACAAGTCAATGATTTTATAAGTCTTACTGGACATGGTGTCAATGAAGATTTCCAGCTCAAATCTTATTGTCTGGAAGTGTTTCCCTTTGAAGGTGACTAACATTCAGGAGAAAATATTGCCCACAATATGCATATGATGTTTCTGGAATGGCAGCTATTGGGTAAAGTTGCAGCAGTTGTAACGGACAACGCACGGAATATGGTTAAAGCAAATGATGAGCTTGATCTTAGTATTAAACATATTTCTTGTTTGGTACACAGCATCCAATTAGCGCTGAAAAAAAGTTTATTTGGTCAAGAACGCTTGACCGAAATGTTAACCATATGCAGGGGAGTTATTACTCATTTTAATCACTCAACCTCCGCACTCAAACAACTGAAAGATTCTCAACAAGCTAACAATATACCGAAACATGTTTTGTTTCAAGATGTTGAAACTAGATGGGACTCAACATATCAGATGTTGAAGAGATTACATGAACAACGCATAGCGATTCAAGATGTTTTACCATCTCTACCAAATTGTCGTCATGAAATCACAGCAAGGCTATGGGCTCTTATGAGCCAAATCATTGATATTCTGGCCAATTTTGAAGAAGCTACTAAAGAGCTAAGCAAAGAATCAACGACGTTATCTCAAGCAATCCCAATAATACGAAGTCTAAAATCTTGCCTCAATAAAATTTCAAATGATCCTTCTTCTAATCCTGATGTAAATGATCTGGCAAACTCCCTATTCAGTGGACTTTCGAATAGATTTGCCTTTATGGAAAGTGATGAAACTTATCTATTAGCAACGATCCTTGACCCACGGTTCAAAACAAGGATTTTCAGCTCAACAGTGGTCGCTGAAACTGCTCGATCAGTTCTTAACGCTGCTTTTGATGGCAGAGAGGCCGTAAGACCGACAAGACCTCCAGAAGAACCTCAACCGTCGACAAGTACAGGCATTTGGCAAGTATGCCAAGAAATAATTGAAGAGGCTGAAATGGAAGAGCCAATTTCAATATTTTCTGGTGAGTATGAAAAAAGTTAGAAAAGTTATTAATAGGTAATAGGTACTCTTTGTCATCTACATAGTATACTAAAAGTTAAATTTAATTTCAAAATGTCTTTTTACAGGGGATTCGCAAACTAAAAACGAAATAGATGCTTATCTAAAGCCCCCAAATTTATCGCCGACTGCTGATCCACTGGCCTTTTGGCGAGAAGATGTCCATTTTCCAAGTCTGAAAAAACTTGCCCAAACATATTTTTCACTGAAGCCATGTACAGTCGCCTCAGAAAGACTATTTTCAACGGCTGGGAACATTCAGACTGAAAAAAGAAATCGCCTTAAACCAGAAAATCTACAAATTTTATGTTTTTTAAATAAAAATTTGCCTGTTGTAAATTTTAATTATTAGAAGAATAGAAATTTATCAAATAAATTAGTCTTTTATTATCATGGCGAGATATTCGTATTCGTAAAAGTACTATTTGTTGCATCACTACTAATTTCCCAAATCAGATGTAGAGTTTAAAAAGAGGTGAAATAAAACTATTATTTTTTTGGCATTTTTAAATATTTTTTTATTAAATTAGGTTTAGTTTATTCGTTCTCCTGGCTGCGGAGACGCGCGGCGGCGTTGGTGACGCGGATGCTGAGCTGCTGCGCGCGCTCCACGATGGTCTTCCGTTTCTTGGAGGACACTCCGTGTGCGATCTCGGCGCAGTACTTCCTGTTCTGCATCATCAGGATCTCCAGCTCGCGGATGTTGTGGACGAGGACCTGAAGAATAGACGATGATGATGTCAATTTTAGGGTTCCGTACCTCAAAAGGAACCCTTATAGGATCGCTTTGTTGTCTCTCAGTCTGTCAAGTCCCTTTTTCTCAGGAGTGCGTGGACGGGAGGTATCAAGTTGAAATTAATATCAAATACTCAGGTCTGCAATCCCTTGGAGATGTGAAAAAAACAAACTTCTAAGTTAACGCAATTGTGGACGGATTTTGAAAATTATTTTTTTATTGTTAAGTGGTAACCTCCAGGGCCCCAATTCTGTTAACTATTGAACCGCAATAACGCAAGTCGATCGCGAAATTTTGCTCTTTTACTCATTAAAAGTTATCGAAAAGAAAATTTTAGTTTTTTTTATTATCATTAGTATATTTTTTTTAAATTTCCTGAATTTAAAAATTTACGCTTCTATAACTTTTAAGGGAACCCCTGAATAGATTTTTTGAATTGTGAATTTTGTTTTGCTATCTTTAGTATATATTTTTTTTTAAATTTCCTTAATTTTTTCAATTCTAGCACTTTTATGTGGTAAAAGAGAAAAATTTGTAAAAATTTTCATGCAATTGCGTTATCGCAGTTCAATAGCTAACAGAATTCGGGCCCGGGCTGGTTCCATATAAATTAGATCAGTACTTTTTTGAATTGTTAGTTATATCCATTTGAAGTAGATTTTTTGTACCATGTTATTTGGTACAACAATTGGCTAACCTGGAACTAAAGTGGTCTATGATACAAAATAAACATTTTCAGTTATCAAACGAAACACGTTTGAAGTCACTATGTACTTATGAATGTATGTTATGTTGATGTTAAAAATTTATACGGTAGTTAAATACATAACTTAGCTATCCATATATAATTTTAGTGATAATCAGGATAGTAAACAACAAAAAAATATTAATTTACACAAAATACAGGTCTATGTTATATACTGGTAGTTAGACCACTTTACGTTAACATTTTTTTTTAATATCAATAAATTCTAAAGTGTTATTTTAATGATAACCTTACTTTGGTGACAAATGACACTTAGACCACTTTTGCTCAGATTCATTTATTGTTTTTAAGTTCAAAAATGCTCATACACCACTTTAGTTCCAGGCTAGCCACTTAAAAAATTAAAATTTAAATATTTATCTTGTATGCACATATCTAAGGGCGTAAGTAGATTCTAGCCAATGCAATGTACCTACCACTATGACCAAATAGCCATGTTGCAGCTATCAGGAATAGGATGTGGTAGGGTTGCTGTAGCAAGGTTCAAATTGATATTTTCATATTGAGTATGAATACACAGAGTGCCCTTGCAACTACAATGTACAGCCCGTTTAAAATTTGATGCAGTTTGGTTTTCACTGTTGGATAGCCTAGGTTTTGATTTAAAACTGGTGTACTTGGTATCTCAATCCGATGAGTAGAGTACAAGCCGAACAATCACGAAAAAACTATTTGAAGTATGAAAGAACTTTGAAGAAAATGTAGTATAAGAAATGTACTTCATAGGTAATTTTGGTCCAGGAATAACACATAGGTTACTCTTAACCCAGAGAAATGAACATGCGGGAAAGCCGCGGGCAATCCTAGTAATAAATATAACACTTCAATCGTGTCAGTATTTCAAAAGCAGTTCTTAATTGTATTTTAACAGTGAAATACTTTGCCAATGTTTTGTTTTTTTTTAAGTTTATAGTATAAACTCACTTTACGGAAACCGTTGGGCAGCATGTGACGGGTCTTCTTGTTGGATCCGTAACCGATGCTGGGCATCAAGTACTGCCCCTTGAAACGCCTGCGCACCCTGTTGTCAATACCTGAAAAATGTAAGGAGATTCATATAGCAGTGGTACATTTTGAAACTGGATGCAGAGCTGAAGACAAAGCTCAGTGCCATGCATTAGGAGACCTAAATTCATGACTATATTTTTGAGAAAATTCAAGGTGCAAAATCAGGGCTTCAAATACCCTTGATTCCTCCTTCAAAACTGACCTGATATTATACATATTTTTTCTTCCATTTAATCATTAGAAAACTCTGTTCTGTTTTGATTTTTGTTAAAAAATGATATCAAGTTTTGTAAAGTAGATGTTGTTCATGTATTTTTTTATCTGGGTCCTGTCTGTATTTATTTACTTCCTACTAAACTAAACCCTGTTCACAATATTTAATTGGAATTTATATACATACACTTACTACGTTTGAGGACGCACGGATCAACCGTGCAATCACTCGAAATCGTTCACGACGTCGTCAGGTGTTCGCCTGGGTCATCCACAAAATAGTAGGGGAGGGGGGGAATAGTATGAAACTGATACTCGACAGTTGTCAATTCTATGTGAACGTCCAAAGTCGTTCACAAACTCTGGATGATCGAGCGATAATCGCACGGATGATTCGAATGTAGTAAGTGAACATAGCCCTGTTGTCTTTTCTATTTATTTTATGTTAGTTGTATTTAAATACAGATTGGTTGGCAAAGGGTTTTGTTATGCATACTAGTTAATCAGTTGCGTGTTTTATTTACATTTAACTTTTATTGTCATCATCATCATCAGCCAGTTTGTCCACCGCTGGACGTAGGCCTCTCCCAATGAACGCCACTGAGCCCGATCTAAAGCTCTTCTTATCCAGTGTTTTTTGTTTATTTATTGTCATAACGTTTCCTAATGATGTGGGAGGGGCTCCAGAGACTTGTCAGTCTATCATTAGGCTAGCAAACTATTTGCTGGAAATAAGCTACATATTTTATTTATGCCCCATGGCCGGGTGGAGTGACTACATGCGATCAGCAGCTGGCAGAAACTGGATGAGGAGAGCTGAAGACAAAGCTAAGAGGCGTGCATGAGGAGAACCTACGTCCAGCTGTGGACAGATATAGACTGATGTGAACATATTTAAGGGTGAAGGTAGATTCTATGCAATGCAATGTACCTACCACTATGACCAAACAGCCATGTTGCAGCTATCAGGAATAGGATGTGGTAGGTTTGCTCTGGCAAGGTTCAAATTGATATTTTCATATTGAGTATGAATACACAGAGTGCCCTTGCAACTACAATGTAAAATATAAACATGCATTACAAGATGTTTTAGTTTTGTAGTATATAGTTAAATCATGCAATCAAAACATTGATCTTGAAATATTTTCTTGATAGTAACCATGGAAATGTTTTGTAGATTATTTTCAAAGAAGGTGTTGCATGTGGCCTGCCACATGTTTAAATTCCTAAAGTGGCCCTAGAACATACAGATGAGGAAGAAGTAAACCCTTAGCTTGTTAAGACTATGTACTGAAAATAATTCAGTTTATCGGTGATCATGGTGCTTACAACACTCATTACTATCAGAAATCATAACAAATTATCAACATAGTACAGTTCCCATTTCTAGTAATAATTTTTCACTCGCAATCTCACAAATTAGTGAGTGCGGCATTGATTTCAGTTTATTTTACTTCCAGTATTTAATTTACAATAATAAATTTATAGATTGATTATTCGGTCCAAAGTAAATTAGTCTTCTTTAGTACGCAAAAAAGAAGAGCCAATGTCCAGCAGTGCATTGATACGTGCTGGTGATGATGATGGATGTGAGTCAATTACATTACATACTTCTGAAATTGCTGACAGAATTTATTTATATCAGACAAATTATTGAAGAGGTATCGGTTACTGACGAAAATTATTAAAATAAGCACCTAGCTGACATTAATCAGTGGATCCAATGTAAATTGTATTGAAGACTGAAAAGTTCTGATAGGATACGGAGACCTCAACATAACCTAACAATTTCAGTTTCAGTTTTTTAGAGTTTCATGTGTTTAACCGGAAATAAAATTGTATAATATAGATAATTAGAGCGAAATCTTCACAAATCCAGGTAATATATGCAGGGTAGGGTTATATTTACAAAGTTAAAGCAGCCAATTAAACACGCGACTTTACCTCTGGGTTTACGCCAGTTCCTCTTGAGTTTGTCATAGCGATCCGATTGATGGCGGATGAATCTTTTCGTCCTTTTTTTGATGATAGTAGGTCTGTATACGGGTCTGATGGCCATTTTGATTGTTTCTTCAAGAAACGCGGCAGTGATCCACGCGGTGACACGGCCGCACGAAAAGGAAAAAGGAATAGACAACCGCAGACATTCCTAGAGTTTAGGTGCGTTTTCTTTGTAATTTTTGACATTTGACAGCTAAGGACAAACTATAAAGTGTAGACAGGCTCTAAGGTTATAAAGTCAGCAGGGCACGCTATTACCGATCTTTGCTGCATATAGATTTTCATAGCAATTTCGACTCTAACGCGCTACATTATGTGCACGTGATAGTGACAATCTGATTGCAACAAATATTAGTAATAGCGCTAAGCATTCGTATAACCAATCTTGTTTCAATAAGATTTTCACTATCGCCATCACTTAATGCGGTGCGTTAGAGTCGATACGATACTATGAAAATCTGTTTGTAATAAATCATATTGTCTTCTGAAATTGCCCTGCAGATCTTCATTGATTTTCGTGTAAGGTAAGATTTTACAAAACAATCGTCTTGCTAAAATTTATTTTAAGTAGTAAGTTATAGTTTTATGATTGTGGAAATATATAAAATCGAGGGCCAGGAGTTGATTTTGGGGGAGGCTGCCCCTGGAATTCCTCCCCCCGCCGTTACACTAGGATTATGAGATATTTTAGTTTTAAGGTGCAACATTTCGCTCAGCGCGCCAAATTCAAATGTTCTTACGTTTTTTGTCAATTACAGTGGTATCAAGAAATTACGGTTAAAATTATCACCTAGATAATATTGGTTTAGCTACAATTGTCAATAAGCTGATATTCATCTTGATTTTTGGTTTATTGACAATTACACTTATACTAACTTTGACCTTGATTTTTCGCTTGCTTTAATTTCTTGATACAACTTACTTATTGCCGCAAAATAAGTTTTCATGAACCCACAATAAGTAATAAAGCTGTAATTGTCAAAAATGCAAGAAAATTTGAATTTGGCGCGCTGAGCATAACGTTGCACCTTAAGTTTATTATGCCTTGCCCTAGTCTTTGGGGCCTCTTCAATTTAATTTCTGGTAAAAGCTGCGGGATAAAAACACATTCTACTAATTAATAATTTTATTTATGGCGGCTGAACAGACGATTTCTTATAAACTTAACTTTTATTCCACCGCCTCCCCCCTCCCCCTCCCATCCCCCCCTCCTCCTTCCCCCTCCCCTCCCCTCCCCTCCCATCCCCCTCCCCCCTCCCCCACCCCCTCTCCCTCCCCTCCCTACCCACTCCCCAGCACCAAACTCCTGCCCCTCAATTCTGTAGCCAACCAAATTGTTTCTCAATATTTTATAAAAAATTGTTTCTTTCTGAGAATAAAAATTCATGGAATATTTAGCATTTAGCAAAGGTTATATTAAATCAAGCAAAAAATAAAAGGTTCTTTATAGGTATAGCCTTTTTACATTTTTATTAGATACTAGCTTTCCCGCCCGTGACTACGTCCGCCCGGATTATTTTTTACCGCGAAAAAAAGCACCCTATGTTCTTCTAGGATATTAAAAACTAATGCAAAAGAAGGTATATCACCAATGCTCTTGATGTTTTGTTGACAGACTTGTTATTTCGTTTCCACGACAACCGTTCCTTACAGCGAGTAATCAACATTTTCCAGTTTTCCCGAGAAAAATAAAAATTGTCCGGGATAAAAAGTAGCCTATATTTTATTCCAGGGCATAACCTATCTCCATTTCAAATTTCATCAAAATCTGTTCAGCTGTTATTTCGTGAGAGCTCTCCAAAAAACAAACAAACAAACAGACAACGTTCACTTTTATATATTGGTATGGATGTGTATCGATAGGATAAGTTAAAATATGGATTTCAAGTTTCAAATTTAATTAAATAATACTTCATCATCATCATTCATTTCAGCCTTTAGCAGTCCACTTCTGAAAATAAGCCTCCCCCAAAGAGCGCCATGACGAACGGTCTTGTGCCGCCTCCATCCACCGACTCCCTGCAATGGCTACAATGTCGTCCGTCCATCGTGTGGGGGGTCTCCCTACACATCACTTGCTTGTTCGTGGTCGCCATTCGAGAAACTTTATTCCCCAGCGGTTATTGGCTCTGCGAACTATATGGCCTGCCCATTGCGGATACCGCAGAGTATCTGCGACGAGAAGATAATAATATGGCGTAATTTCCCGAACGCTGCCCATCCGAGTTGGATTCGTCGGTTGACCTCTTTGAAGGTCAAAGTTGGATCTACCCAGTTGGATCGTCTGACTTAAGTAGACATAGTGATCAAGAGCTTCGATAATATCGTTTCCAACATAAATCGGGATGGGTACAACATGGCATGGGCATTTGACATGATGTTCTTCTTACCCATGTTCATTTTAAGACCCACCTGTTTTGAAACAATATTGAGGTCACTGAGCATTGTGCTTAGGGTCTTCCTGGGTTTTTGCCATGATGACTATGTCATCAGCAAATTGAAGGTGAGTGATGTATTTGCCATTGATGTTAACACCATATGCGTTCCAGTTCAGAAGTTTGAATATATCTTCCAGTGCAGGGCTGCGTTCACTTACTACGCTCGAACCATCCGTGCGATTATCGCTCGATCATCCGGAGTTATTGAACGACTTTGGGCGTCCACATAGAACTGACAACTGTCAAGTGTCAGTTTCATACTATTCCTCCCCTCCCCTACTATTTTTCGGATTACACAGGCGAACGCCCGACGACGCCGTGAACGATTTTGAGTGATCGCGCGGGTGATCCGTGTCCTCGAATGTATTAAGTGAACGCAACCCAGAGGTGAACATTGTCGGAGAAATAACGTCTCTCTGCCTCACCCCTTTTTGCAACTGGATAGAATTCGTGCTCCGCAGTTCGATTACGTAATGTTGATCATGACGGTTTCAAGCCGTCAAATTAAATAATGCTTTGCGATAGAGTCGATTTTGCTATGAAAAAAGTGACAATCTGATTGAAGCCAAGTTCTGGTCGGGCCGCTGGAGCCCGAACACAAAACATGGCTTCAATCAGATTGTCACTTTTTTCATAGCAATTGCATAATAACCCTGCTGATCCTGAAGACGGACTGTCATGGTGGCCTTGCTGTACAAACACTTCAACACTTCGATGTACCGATAGTCAATCTGGCACAGCTGTAACGACTGTAGCACTGCCAAGCCCCCCGATTTAGAACCTTTAGATAACTCAGTTGTCGATCGATTTGGTAATTTTTATTCTGTGGATTCGGTTTCAAATCGATCAATTAAATACATTTTTAATTAAATATCAACTGAAGACTGCAGCCTCATCTCACCTCGTTCTGCTATAAGTTTGAGCGTATGCTCAGAGAGTTTCTATGTTTTATTTTTGTGGGGGGTCTCAAAAAAACTCGGGGTTTTGGATTTGAGCAGGACTTGGGCGAGAGTAGATCTCATCAAACGAACGACGAACGAACGTCCATGAAGTCGACCAGTCGCTGACCCTTTTGGTTCCGCTGTCCAAATCCAAACTGGCCCACTCTCAGTTCATCGCCATTCCTCATGCCCAGCCGTGCGTTGAAGTCCCCCGTCACCACTGTTAAGTGTGTTTTCGGGGCATATATGGCTTTAGAAATGTCGTCGTACATAGCCTCCACTTCATCGTCCAGGCGCTTCGTGTGTGGGGCGTACACCTGTATGACCTTCAACGAATACCATTCGGTAATTCTGATATAAAGTATGCTACCATATTCGAAACGCTTTCGATCTTCACAATGTTGTTGACGAGGGACTTGTGAACGAGAAACCCGATACCGTGTTGGGACTGCTGGTCGCTCTCTTGGTAATAGAGTAAGTTGCCGGAATTGAGGGTCATCGTATCCTTTCCTCTCTTCGGACTTCTGATAACCCTATAATACCCCAGTGCAACTTACTTACTACTTCTTCCAGCTCTATCAACTTCTCATTGGTTCTCAAGGTGCGTGCGTCGTAAGTTGCCCGGTTCTTCATAAATTATATATTTATGAATATTTATTTATAGAGATATATATCCTTATAATAATTGCAAAACCACTTCGGCCTCTATTAATGGATATGCAATGAGACTTTTTATAGAAATTTAAATAAAAAAATTACAATAGGTATTAATTTCGTTATTTATTGTTACAGAGCAACAGCAAAAACTAATACATTATTACAGTGAAGCGCGGGCAATTTACACTTAAAATATATTCGGGATACTGTATGCGTAAAGCAGAGAGCGCGTCCCGTGACTTGCAGGGTGACATCACTATAGCCGAGCACTCTGTAAATAAAATAAGTTTTTTTTGTTATGTTATTTAGGGCGCAGCGAACGTATGTGTTCGGAAGTTGTCTGCTAGTCGCTGCGTAAACTGCTATTTTTCAGGTGCAATCCGAATGTTGAAGGTGAATACAGCATTGTATAACTGCCTCGCTCACTCGCTTACGTTTTTTGCATATTCTATCTCGCTTTTACTTTATGCTATTTCATCCCCACAGCAGTACCTGCGCAATCGTCACAGAGCCTAACTTCACAAACATATACATTGGCTGCGACTACTGTAAATGGTTTTATTGCAAGGAAACTTATGAATGATGCAGATAATGAATTAAAAGCTATTAAATAAAGTAAAACGTGGGGCGCGTCGAATTTCTACAATTCAATATGGCGACAACCAGACGCCATATTGTGAAGAATATGAAAAAATGGCGAACTATGTTAAATCGAGTATAATTGAATTGGTATTTGAGAATCATGTTTAGGTTCCTCTTATTATTTTTCATTTACAAAGTATCCATAACAATTTAAAAATGATTAGCAACCATTCTCACAACTTTTTGACCGAGCGAGCGCGAAGCACGAGTGAAGTCTCTCCGTTTCAGCTTGGGCTAAAATCTTTCGTATGTACGGATGTCTGTCCAGATGTTGGTCCGGATGTCCATCCGGCTGTTCTCTTCTACAGGTCGCATTTCTCATAGATTCTAGAATTTAGGTAGTACGCATTTCTCAACCAATCTAGACAGAAAATTGGTATACAGGTTAAACGAATTTTTTGAATTTTTCAACCGTCAGGGATTGTTGATTGAAAATAACTAAAAAAGAAACAGTTTGTAAAGAATCCATACTACATCCAGGAACCAAAAAAATATATTAAAAAATAAGTGAGAAATTATGAATGACTTTCTGCGTGATGTGCAGAAGGTCATCAAAATGCAGTAAATTGCTCAGTTATAGATTTCCACCAGTAGAATCAGCCCTTTACATACAAGGTAGAGATTTATGGAGCACCTTGGTTATAACTGTTAGTTTTACAATAAGGTAACTAGATGGCGCTACTGTGCACAGCTAGATTGCAAAAAAGTTTGTGCTCGCGAGGTCTATAGCTAACAGAGCCACTTTGAGAGGGTGCCCCCTTTATATCCTCCAACGGGGCTGTACTCCGCTAGAAATCCTAACCTGCACTGCAACGTGATCGCTTCGCGATTGTTACCTTTCGGTGTGGCCATACTTAGGAAAAATTATAACCTGGGGAAATAGTGGGGGATGAAGTTTTGGGGAAGTGAGGTATGGTGGGAGAAAGTGAGGAGAGGGTAGGGAGAAGTGGACGAATGGTGAGGAATGTCGGGGAAAGGTTCGGGAAGTGGGGCAGGTGATGCAAAGTGGGGGAAGACTGAAAAGAAGGGTGGGGGCAGAGTTGCCCAATGAGCAGAGTTGCAGCAGGGGCATTAGCCCCTACCCAAAGATTAAAGGGAATCGAGATATAGAGCAAAAGGGATTGGAAAGAATAGATTGGAGACAGATCCTAGCATCTGAGAAAATGATTGTGTAATTTAGGTTCTGGGACCTCATCAGCAGGATGGCTTCCAAAAGAGGAACAGCTTATCCGTTAAATACAGAAGAGTAAAAAGGACATTCAAAAATTACCATATTTTGAGGAATGGATCCACACCGCTGCTCCAACGACACTGTTGGGGGGAGCTTGGATGCAACAGTATATATTGTGTGCCAACCAATAAATGTTGTAGAAATTTGTTAATTGAATATTTCTTGGGGGTTTGAAGTATCCTGGGTAATGCCAAAGTCCCAAAAAAATATTTGGTGAAAAATAAGGGCTTCTGAGGTTAAATTGTTGGTTTAAATATAAAACTATCATAAAGGCTTTTTCTGCGCATTTTCAGAGGAGGTTCTCCTCACTCTACCTACATTGCGTTATTAGGGGAGGATTTAATAGCTCAGAGGATAATTCTCAGATATTTGGATTAAATTTTGATGATATTGTCTTATCCAGATTTATTACAATTATTTAACAGAAAATATCCATAATCAAAGTGACTTCTAATTATTATAACATTATACAAGAGCTTATGAGAATATGGATGGGAGTTCCACCAAACTCTAGAAAGGGAACTAAGTATAATAATATTTTTATCGCACTTTTGAAAAATATACTCAAAATGGGGAGTACCTGTCATTCTGGAGTCAAGCTTAATGCCTAAAAATCTTGTTTTGTTTGCTTGAGGAATCTTAATATCTTGACCTATGAGTAGTTCGATCGGAGGGACAACTGTTTTTTTTTGTAAAAACTACGGCAGATTTTTGTGAGGCTGAAAGGGATAGGCCATGATTAAGTAGCCAATCGCTAAAATAGGATGAAGCTGAGTTGAGCCCTCTTAACCGATCTCCATCATTCCGTAGTGTAACAATACCAATAGGCGACTATCTGGAACTTTTGGGTGTCAAACTCACATCTTCATCAGCCTATATCTGTCCACTGCTGGACGTAAGCCTCCCCTAAAGTTCGCCACTGATCTCGGTCTTCAGATCTCCTTATCATTTTCTTTTAACTCACATCGAACCTGAATTTTGGGTCTTACATTGAATCCAAAGCTAAGGTAGCTGCAAAGAAACTTGATATATTTTGTCTAAGGTTTGGCGGTATTTTACACCGGTACAGCTTTTGAATCTTTATCAAGCACAGGTCCGATTTTATATGGAGTACTGCTGCCACCTTTGGGGCGGTTCTGCCAAGTATCAGCCCGAGGCTTTGGATTCAATTGAGAGACGTGCTATGAGGCTCATTGGGGATGACACTCTGGTAAAGAGTAAGGTTTGAAGTCTGGCGCATCGACGTGAGGTCGCAAGCCTGTCTACAGATTTTCTACAGATTGTCTACAGGTTTTCTACAGATTGCACTATGGTGAATGTGCGCAAGAACTGCACAATCTGATTCCCACATAACTTTTTCATCACCGCATGACTAGACGATCGGTAAAGCGCCACCCTTTTATGATTGTATGACCTCGCACAAGAACGAAGCGTTACGCTTCTCCTGTTATTATAAGAACTGCAAAGGAGTGGAATGCTCTGCCCTCGTCAGTATTTTCGGTAAAATATAACCCAGGTGTTTTCAAGTCAAGAGTTAATAGGTATCTACTAAGCAAGCATGCTACACCTTCGACCACATCATCGCTTTATATCAGGTGAGACAGTGGTTAAACGACTTATTAGTCCGTAATAAAAAAAACCTTCTTAATGAACTGTACCTGTTCATGGAGAGCTAGTTTGTCTGCATATTGGAGATCTTCACAGAATGAGTTCACAGATCTCTCTTAATCGTATGTATATAGGCAGTTTTAACATTATATACAAATTGACAATTATTATTATTATTATTATGTAAAATTTTAACAATTACTATAGTAATTTTTAAACAAAATTGCCGTATCACTTGTAATTACTGAATTTTATTTTTTATTTGAACAGATTTGTAAATGTTGTTACAATATTTACAATAAATCAGAGGACTTATGGGATACTTGGCTTGAAGACGGCCCATAAGATACTCTTTATAAATGACCTAAAAGCAGGTGGTTTGATAGTGTATGCTTTGAGGACTAGTTCAAATCCATTATCATGCCCTTCGCCAAAAAACAGAATGGTTATTTTCGTCTCCGGGATCCTTAGGAGATAATAGAGCTACTTAACTATTTAAGACTTTGATGTGCTATATCCATCGATGTAGGAAATATATAAAGATCAATAAGTTAATACTTACTATTATTCAAAATGCGGTCATGGACTATTTGTGGTATGCATGTCGCGTGGCCACGTGCTATGCAGTCGTTTATTTATAATAATAAAAATAATATATTCTTTATTTCGACCATCTAGGGTCATTCACAAGTTATTTATGTGTGCTGCCCGGCTCAAAACTATGGATAGCGGCTTTTTACTTCTTTGGATGATTAAGTTTAGTTACCTATTTGGCAATTTTTTTTTTACTACGGACTAGGCAAAAAAAAAACCCTCCACATAAAAGCAAAAGCATTATAGAAGCCGTCTCCACTATCGGGCCATGCGCGGAGTTTTTGAATTGTAGGGAGTTTTGGTGGAACACAAATGGGGCGAACTTAGTCAATATTATCCGTATTTGTTTCCTACATTGATGGCTATTTCCATTTAATAAATGTTATGTTCAATGTTTGATTCGGTTAAACTACACTCGAGAACAATGAAATCCACTCAGCTCTTCGTGCGAAATCAAAGGTGTTTTTTTGTGTTATTATTATATAATTAAAAAATTAAGTCGATTATTTGAAAGTTGGCATCATTAGGTCGTCATGAAAAAATAATTG
Organism: Alsophila aescularia; assembly: GCA_946251855.1. Lineage (NCBI taxonomy): Eukaryota > Metazoa > Arthropoda > Insecta > Lepidoptera > Geometridae > Alsophila > Alsophila aescularia. The sequence continues at coordinate 63,674,884 of OX276374.1, forward strand.
TAAAAATCTGACACTTCTTACTGAAAATAGGTACAGTGAAAATTAATGTTTGTAAATATTGCGCTCCTGGGTTTTGCGCCGGGAATGCCTATATTTTTTTATTTTTTTTTAACCATTATTATTTGTTAAACATTTTAATAAATATTATTTTCTTTAAAGGTTTTCCCATAGCTTGCTATTAAATTTATACAAAATCTCGTTTAATTTTAAGTATCGTATCTCAAAAATTACTGAAATGATTTTCACGAAAATAATGTAGGTAATTATAAAGGTAAGATTGTTAACATTCAGTGTCTATAGTTTTTATTATTTTTTACGTATTTTAAGAATTAGATAACCACGATTTGCGTTTGAGGTCTTCAGTCGATTTCATTGCTCGCGAGTGTATATACATACTATCACCACAGACCAGTATATACAAGTACTTGTATATATTGATCAGTGGCCCAATTCCATAACTTGGCTACAATCGGATTATCACTTTTTTCATAGCAAATTCGACTCTATCGCAAGGCATTAGTGGTTGCGATACTGAGAATTTGATTGAAGCCAAGTTATGGAATCGGGCTGCTGTGCTATCACCACATTTCCTCCACTTTTCCTCTGTTTCTACCTTCTTGATTATATAAGGCTATTTAGCCTGTGGTAAAGTATAGACAAGTATTTATGACAGTTGAGCGAACAATGAAAACAAACTTATTTCTCTATGCCACAGACGCCAAATGTCGCCATCGATCAATGACATTTTGTGTAGTTGAATTTATTGATATAAAGCGTTAATGTAAATAATAAACAATTTCCTCATAAAAGTCGGCTTCCAGTCGATATGTATGCCAAGGGCAAGGGCTCTACGGTGCCTTCGGACGCTCAGGCTCGCGAGAAATTGGCGCTGTATGTGTACGAATACTTGCTACACGTCGGTGCGACGAAGGCGGCACAGACTTTCCTCTCGGAAATTCGATGGGAGAAGAACATAACGCTTGGCGAACCGCCTGGGTTCCTGCACTCATGGTGGTGCGTTTTCTGGGACCTCTATTGCGCAGCGCCCGAGCGGCGGGACACTTGCGAGCACTCATCAGAAGCTAAGGCTTTCCACGACTATGGATTCGTCAATTCAGGCTACGGAGTCAACGGTATCGGTCACAACGCCGGCCCAGCGCCGCCTAACGATGGTATGTACCCCGAAAACACCGTTATTTGCAGTGCTAAGCCCATCTGTGTACCTTTCGAATGAGTTCACTAGGACACGATGTTTCTTATCTCGAAATGTAAATAAAACTGGAGGTTCGCGGTTACAAATCGTGAATTATCGCTGTTTTTCAGCGTTGATTGGCTTTTGTGCTGTAAATTCTGCATTTACGCACAATTTTAGATATCCTTATTACTGCAAAGCAAGCATGAGTTAGGTTACCAAACCAAGGCAGCGAAATGCTACGTTTTTCACAACTATTGCAATGTATAGAGAATTACAATAAAACGGTTTTAATTTATAGATGATGTACTAAAATCTTGATCAGCACTACCCTTGCAGTATCAGCCTGTAGTTAGTTCTCAAAGTTTCATGGCAGTTCCATGATATCCACTATACTAATTCAAAATCAGCGGATCTTCAAGAAGGGTTTAGGTATGTAGTATTGCTTGCTTGTCATATTTGGTAGTGCTGGCCTCTGGTGTCGCAGTTTGTCAGGCCTATAGGATTAGGATATGGTGGATCAATTATTGAAGTTACGAAAATGTTGTATTGTCATGGAGATTAAATGTGTAACTCATGAGAATTATTCATGTAGAAGTAGTTGAAAATCTTTCCCAAGATTTACCTCAATAACACAATTATTTTGTCTGATGCTATTCTTTCCAATCCCTTCTGCTCTATATCTCGATTCCCTTTAATCCTCAAAATTAAACAATCTCTTTTAGAATGTCACAACCTTGGAATCAATATCATCCTTGCTTGGATTCCAGGTAATGAAACAGCCGATTCCTGCGCTAAAACTGCTTCGCAGATTGGCTCTCTTGAACATTTTTAAATATACTCCCATGACCTTTGTCTTCTCCCTAAAGTTCATCTCAAAGATTCTTGGTTGAAGTATTGGGAAAGTTCCAAAAAACAGAAGGGCAAACACTATGGTGATATTCAACCAGACATCTCTAATGCTCCATGGTTTTTTAAATTTCACAAGGCTAATAAAACGGGTACTTCCCAACGGATCTCGCTATCAGAATTACTAATTAACTGATATTGCTCGGCGTCCCCATCGTATCTCGAGATCTGTTGCAACTCAAATTAATATTAGTTTTGTTCCAATCGTATAATCGTCGGGAAGTACCCAATAAAACTACCACCTCCACAATATGCCGACTATGATTGGGTCATTCATGTACTCCTGTTCATTTAGCCAAACTTAGGATTAAGGATCATTCTATATGTGAATGTGGTCTGGAGGAAACGTGGATCACATATTCTTTAATTGCTCAAAATTACGACATTCCTTATATGATATCCTCCCTCCAGCTATCCCCCGTCCTATTTCCTTCAAATGTCTTTTATCCCATTCCTTTACCCTATTAATTAATTATAAATATAAATAATATTAAATTATAATGTTTTCCCTAAATTCTAGATGATACTCCCTCTACACCACCAATCACATTCTTAGAAATACCAATCATATTATTAGAAATCACCATCCATAGTTTATGAAAATATCATAACGGACATTGGCAGAATTGTGACAACAAGCCACGGAGGCCATAACCAAGAAGTCAAGTCAACTTGTGGACATGTGTTGGCCCGTACAGGACAAACATGCTTTTTTGCAAACAAAGCAAAAAACTTAAAAATGTTTTATTTTTTTTGTTTCATTTGCCCTCCTCAAATGCAGATTGTGCTTGTGGTATACCTTTTAACCTGTGGATGAGTGCGTTTTTGAAGTTCTTGGGCTATTTTTTTTAATATAAATTGATTAAAAGATTTGCCATACTCAAAATCTGTATTTGATCAAGGTAAATGAACCAAAAAAGAGAAAAAAAACTTTTTTTAATTTATTATTATGTTTTTATTTCTTTTGCAAAATTAGCAAAAATATTCTGAAATATCCCATACGGGATACCGATAGCCGACAGGATAATTATTAAATTTCTCAAAAAAGCCCGTTGGTTCTGAACCTTACGGCTATCGGTATCCCGTACGGGATATTTGAGGTTATTTTTGCAAATTTTGCAAAAAAATAGAAAAGGAAAATTAAATTAAAAAAAAAAAAAAAAAACTTTTTGTTCATTTACCTTCCTCAAATACAGATTTCGTGTATGGCAAATGTTTTATTCATTCTTTATTTAAGAAATAACCCAAGAACTCCAAAAACGCACTCGTCCACAGGTTAATAAGATATTCATCCATAGGAGAAAGCAAATAAAAGAGCAGTGCCTGAGAGGACATTCGCTAAAGCTACAAGCAATCCAAGAAAACACTTCCTGTCCAATTGCATAGTGTAGCTTGGAACAGCCTACCGGAGGATGTGATAAATGCACCCTCAAGAACAGACTTGATAAACATAATCAAAAAGTGCACTATTTGATGTACATGCATCGGCTAGAAGCTGCTAGTGTATCATACAATAATAATAACTAGTGGCTCTGTGAGCTGTAGACCTCGCGAGCACAAACTTTTTGCAATCAATCTAGCGGTGCACAGAGGCGCCATCTAGTAACCTTATTGTAACACTAACATTATTAACCAAGGTGCTCCATCAATCCTTACCTAGTAGGTAAAGGGCTGATTCCACTGGTGGAAACCTAAAAGTGAGCAATTTACTGCATTTTGGGGAGCTGTTCTTGCTCACCACTCTGAAAATCCTCATCAGATCTTCACCAAATTTTTATGAGACCAACCTAAAGTTACTAGGTTCCTTTCAAATAAAAAAAGAACCAACGAAATTGGATCTTATAAGGCGGAGATATTTAGTAGCCCCCTTTTTGACGCTTTTTGTAGGAAGTACCCCCCAATCAAAAATCCTCATAATTCTAAAAATTTGTTTATCAAAAATCCCCGATGACTGAGAAATTAAAAAAAAATTGTTAAACCTGTATCTAAGTTTCGTCTAGATCGGTTGAGAAATGCGACCTGTAGAGGTGCAGCCGGACATACTAAAGCATTTTTGCCCAAACTGAAACAGAGATGCTTCACACTCGCTCGGTCAATCATAAAAACCCAAAAGAGGATTTTTCATACCATCTTTCCCTTCTAAATTATAGTCGCAAGGGCACTCTGTGTATTCATACTCAATATGAAAATATCAATTTGAACCTTGCTACAGCATCCCTACCACGTCCTATTCCTGATAGCTGCAACATGGCTATTTGGTCATAGTGGTAGATACATTGCATTGTCTTGAATCTACCAAACCCTTGAAAATTTAAGAAGTCTCGTCGTCAATAAGACATAAAACAATTTTTTTTTTTAATTCTTTTCTGTTTTAAAGGACTATTGTAATAATATTATTGTTTTAATTTAGTTTTTGTTAATTTCTCCAGAAGAGCATTTTTCCATGCATATTGTGTTCAGTTCGAGTAGGTTATACACTAAGCAATTCAATATTATTTTATTCATTTTTATCAATTTTTATTATTTTATACACATTTTTGTTCAAACCTTTTAGTGAACCTTTTTAATATATGTGAAAACATCATCAGCCTATACTTGTCCACTGCTTGACATGGTCTCTCCTAATGCATGCCTCCGATTCAGCTCTCTGCACCAGTATCTAAACCGATTTTGACAAAATCAAAGTGATTGTGTAGCTAAAGCCCATCCTATATTTGAGAGAAAGCCTGTGTCAGGCCCAGCAGTTGGATCTTAATAGGCTGATTATGATAAAAATAAATAAATATATTCGGGACAATTCCACACCAATTCAACTAACCCCAAACTAGGATACCCTGTACTATGGGTACTAGATAACGCATAAACATACATATATACGAATATTATAACATCCATGACTTGGAAACAAACATGTCTGCTCATCACACAAATGATTGCACCTTGCAGGATTCAAACCCGCAACTGTTTGATTACGTACCTAGGATCACAAGCCACGAGACCAACCGGTCATCAAAAATGGCTAAAAAATTACATTAATGGCAAAAAGAACTTAACTAAAATAAAGGATGTGATGACGCACATTGGCTATTTTGTTGCTATACCTGATAGGCCAAATTCATAATACTGTGTAACTAATTGAATAAATAAATTAATGTGTACAATGTACAGCCATGGCAAAAAAACATAAAAATCATTTCAATCAAATTTTTATTAAGTTCATTTCTTATTATTTTATTTCTTTGTCGCCATCTTAGTGTGACAAATGGTCAAATGATCATTATTTTCGAGTAATAACAAGTTTGTACTGATGATTTAATAAATAATAAAATGTTGTACTGAAAATTTTATTTTGTTATAAATTGTACACATGCGTCGGACAAGTAGGGAAAGAGTCGAAATACTGCATGAAACGAGTAAAAGAAACTGACTAGATGCACAAAGTGACATATTATGAATGTGACCTATCAGGAATAGCGATGAAATAGCTAATGTGACGAATTGTCATAGTACCCAAAAAAGTTATTTAAAAAAATAACATGTTTTTTCCACCATTTTCCTCACATTTAGCAAAACATTCCCAAATTTCAGGCATGGGCGGGGGAGGGATGCCTCCTGGTTTTTTCCCCAACTCCCCACTCCGGCCGTCCCCGCCGGCACCGCACCCCGGGTCGCAGCCGTCCCCCCACGGGCCACAGCCGCAGCTTATGGGCTCAGGGCAGCCGTTCATAGGACCGTGGTACTCCGGCGGGGGGCCAAGGGGCGCTGTAAGGATGGGGATGGGCAATGATTTTAATGGACCACCAGGTAAGTGATTATATTTTTGCACTAGCTGCGCCCCGTGGCTTTTCCCACATGGAAAAGTATTCTATAGCCAAAAATACCTTTAAAGTTAAGAAATAAAAAAATGCTCAGCTTCTCATTGCATTGAAATAAAAAGTAAACCAGATTTTAAGTCAACTCCTAAGCTGTCCAACCGTGAAAACCTCATTACAATCAGTCCAGTAGTTTTTACATGATAAGTGAATCATTTAAGAAAATGTTATATTCTTGTTAAGTAGTCATCTGACCATTTTTTAAAAGCATTTATTTAACTTGCCATGTATGTATGTTTGTTTGTTGAGGTCAAATCTTGCAAGCTGAATTAGAACCACTTCTTATCCTATGGATTTGAATTTTTACATGTTTGTTCAGTTCCAATGACAATGCATTTTTACAGTAAGCATGACCTGACTCCAGGATTAGCTACAGATAAAGGAACTCATTAACGGTCAACAGCACAGACACAAAATGTTGTATACGCATTTGATTATGATAGCCCGTTCTAAGTTTCACCTTTACATGGCTACTGCATTTTTTTTTCTTTTCTTTTGTAATTAACTTATCTCGGTCACGCCGCCTTGTAGGAGACGGTGCGATATCCACGGATGACCCCGATAGCCATCACCCTCTGAGGTCTCCTCAGGAGCGTGATGACTTTCTCCGTCAGGGCCTCCACCCAGATGGGTGCTCCATACAGGGCCATGGACCGCACCACCCCCATGTACAGGAGGCGGGTGCTTGCCTTTGGCCCACCAAGATTAGGCAGCAGCCACTTCAATGCCGCCGCCGCTCCCATCAATCCGGGTACCATGCGAGTGAAGTGCTCACGAAAGTTCCACCGGCTGTCAAGGGAGAGTCCCAGGTACTTCATACCGGACCCAACCTCGACCCAAGCTGTGCCCCACAGCTTTGCCCACATGGAAAAGTATTTTAAGACCAATAAAACCTAAAAATATTAAAATTTGTTCTTTCAAAGAATAGTTTTTTTCGCTTGGGCTCTACTCATTGCATTGAGATGCAAAGTATAACCCAAGTTAACTCAAATCTTGTGATGCGCTAACAAACAAACCAAGAAGTAGACAAACAGAAAGACAAGATTTAAAAAAATTGTTATATTCTTGTTCAGTAGCTTTTACCCTAGACCATTTTACTTTTAACTATCTTCTTTGTACAGACTATTTTATATATATTTAAACGTTACTTAATTGGCGAATTCACGGGTAAAAGCTAGTTAAAGTCATCATCATCATCATCATCATGTCAGCCTTTAGAAGTCCACTGCTGAACATAGGCCTCCCCCAAAGAGCGCCATGACGAGCGATCCTGTGCCACCTCCATCCACCGACTTCCTGCGATGGCTACAAGGTCGTCGGTCTATCGTGTGAGGGGTCTCCCCACACTTCGCTTGCTCGTGGTCGCCATTCGAGAACCATTATTCCCCAGCGGTTGTCGGTTCGTTAAAGTACAGTGTAACAATGTCCCCATTGTCCCCAGGTCAAGGCATGATGGGTAACTCTATGGAGCGCGGCGGGTCCGGCGCAGCGCTGCTCGGCGGGCCGCGCATGACGCCGCCGCGGCCCGGCTGCGGGCCCATGTCGCCCGGCGCATACGCCGCCGGCATGCGCGGGCCGCCACCACAGGGACCAGGTAACGTACTACATCATCATCCTAAAGCACGCCACTGAGCCCGATCTACGACTCTTCTCTTCCAACTGCTACTAGCCACATTACGTATATACATTTACGGTTTGGGTTGCGACGCGTTTGACACGTATAGTCGGCCATAGAAATCTTCAACTTCCGCGAGAATCTCCAGCTTGTATAGCGTTTGTATTGGAGCATCGGAGTTCTCGCATTACCAGCTTGGTTATTTGCTTATTCAAAGCCCGCTGTCCTGACGAAGTGACTGCTGGACTTCGCGTCGTTTCTCAATGAGCTGCAGAGACTCCACCAAATGTTTTGATTTCCTGCCTGTGCGCCGCATCTCGCAGAACTTCGTTCCCTCTTCCCTGTAATTTCTGCAGCCAAATCCGTGTTGCCCTACTACCGACTCGCTGCATGTCTGTACTCCCACTTTAGCGTTGAAGTCTCCCATGACAACGATGAAGTGAGCCTTGGAGGTGTTGTGCAAGGCTTTAGATATGTCTTATCTACATATCCTCTACTTCATCATCCGAGTGTTTCGAAGTTGGTGCGTATACCTGAATAACCTTGAGGCTCAATTTCTTAATGAAATTAACAGGTACGCAACCCTATTCGAAACACTGGAGAGTTCTACAATGTTGTCAGAGAGGACCTTATTGACAAGAAACCCGACACCACCTTGGGATTGCTGGTCTTCTTCCCTGAAATACATAACATGGCCCGATTCTAAGGTTACAGTATCTTCTCCCTCTCTTCGGACTTCACATAACCCCAGAATGTGCCATCTCATGTGCCCCAGATCCTCTTCCAATGCATCAGATGTTCGTCGAGCCGTAACGTGCGTCCGTTATACGTAGCCAGAGTCTGTCGGTTTTGGCGGCCTTCCGTAGCCCCGGGGATTCTTAGCACCCCCCGCCCTGCCGTGACCATGACCGCCACCGTGGACAGGAATAGCAGGGCCGCCGGGAACTGGGGGCCGTATTTTGTTTGTGCTTAACATGGGAGGTAATGCCCATAATCGCCACGCTGGGCAGGCGGGTTGGCGATCGCAGGTCACAGTTTCTTGCACCGATGACGCTGCTGCCCGTCATCGGTCTGTAGAATTTAACTGCGCCAATTTTGAATGGTTATACCGACATTTGTCGGTCGTCAGAGACTTGACTGTTGTTCAGCAGGATGTACCACGGGCAGGTGAGGTTGACTTGGAGTACTGAGGTGGTAGTTGTACTGATGTGTAACTATGGAGCGCGGCGGGTCCAGCGCGGTGCTGCTCGGCGGGCCGCGCAGGATGCCGCCGCGGCCCGGCTGCGGGCCCATGTTGCCCAGCGCGTACGCCGCCAATTATTATTAAAATTTATGACCTCGAGGTCATAAATTTTAGATAACTTTAGCTCTGAGCACCACAATACATCACATCCTCAGTATCATTCTGGCAGTGTGTCCATAATTGGAACACACTGCCACAAAATGTTATTTCTGCCACCTCAGTGAACAGTTTAACAGACTCCGGTTGGTCTCGTGGTTGACGACCGGTTGGTCTCGTGGCTAGAGATCCTAGGTACGAAATCGAACGGTCGCGGGTTCGAATCCTGCAAGGTGCAATCATTTGTGTGATGAGCAGAAATGTTTGTTTCCGAGTCATGGATGTAATATTCGTATCTATGTATGTTTATCCGTTATCTAGTGCCCATAGCACAGGGTATCCTAATTTGGGGCTAGATAATTGGTGTGGAAATGTCCCGAATTAAAAAAAAAGACTCGAAAACTGGTCACAAACTAAAAAATAATTGTTACAAAATGGAACATTAATGTGAAGTGAACACTGTTATGTACTCGTAGATACATCAGCACTCATGCTGCTCGTCTGTTAAACAAATAAATAAATAAAATGTGGCCCTCTCATTGCCACTTTGAACTTATTAATTCGTAGCTATGTCTGTAAGTTAAGTTCTACTGCGGTTCAGTTCTGTGAGATTGTGGTCAACGGTGGTCATCACTTGAAATTGGCTAAAAACACATACATTTTTTTTCAGTAGTTAGAATTCTAATACAATCTCAGTGGTATTTTTACACTCATACGAAGGTAGGGCGTAATATTTAAACTAATAGATGATGTAGATGATTTCGCCCCTTGCAAATGATTTAACCCTTATAGATGGTTTCATCCCTTCAGAAGATTTCGTCCCTTCTAGATGATTTCGTCTAGGATTAAAACTGCCTGCCGCTTTTGAAATAATTAATATATTCAGTTTAAGTCAACGCCCTTTTTACTCCGCAGGAATGCCACCAATGGGCATGGGACCGCGGGGCGCCTGGGCCGGCGGGGGTGGGGGCGCAGCGCCCCTCAACTACAGCGGGGGCTCCCCGGGTGCGTACGGAGCGCCCCCGGGGTCTAACGGGCCTCCCGGACCGCCCACGCCCATCATGCCTAGCCCTCAAGACGGGAGCAACTCGGGTGAGTATATGTAGTAAGGTGTAACAGATACCTGTGATTTTGATAACGCGTATTAGTGGTACTTTAAAGTATCAGGTATCTTAGATACTTTTGGATCTACTGTAACATGATACTCCTCTCTAAAAAACAGGGTTTCTGCTCCTAACAAATGATAGTCATCTGTTTTTTATATGCTGCTATAGATGTGTTTTATATTAACCTTTTGAGTGTAAATATTGAAATTTCGAATAGAAGGTTAAATCACTTTCTGACCTTGTTGAACGGTCTTTCTCTTTTGACATTGGTTTATGTTTAATGTCCCCGACTTGCAGAAGCGAAGCTTAATAACTTCTTAACACATTGATAACCTGTTTTGTTTTTAAAGAGGCGTCTAATATGTGAGTAGAAGATACTTGCGTATCAAATGCCTGTGAAAAACGAATAGTTATTGGTTAATGAGTATTATTACTACTAACAAGTACTCAGTATTTATACTCAGTATAAAAATAGTTTTTTAATCTATTTTTTTATTTGTAATTATAATAAAAGTTTGATTAGTACCGTGAAAAATATTAGTAGAATCTTATCAAAAATGAAGTATCGTACAATTAATCAACTTGAGCATAATAAATACTTCTTAGCTTTTAAGTTATGTTTTAATTATTCGGACTTTTGAAAAGTGTAAGGGAATACTTGTATTTTTGAAAAGTACCATGTAATACTCGGAGTTTTAAAGAGTACAAATTAATACTTGTACTTTTGGAAAGTATCATGTAATACATGGACATTTGAAATGTACAAGTGAATACTTTTATTTTTTAAAAGTACCATGTAATACACGGACTTTTGAAAAGTACCAATGAATACTTATTCTTTTGAAAAGTACCACATACTACTCGGACTTTTAAAGAACACAAATTAGTTCTTGTACTTTTGGTAAGTATCATGTGATACTTGGACTTTTGAAAAGTACAAATTATAACTTGTAATTTTGTAAATTAACATGTAATACTCGCACTTTTAAAGAGTACAAATTAATAGTTGTACTTTTGGCAAGTACCATGTAATACACGGAGTTTTGAAAAGTACTTATGAACACTTATAATCCTGGAATTTACCATGTAATACACGGTCTATTGAAAAGTATTTATGTATACTTGTACTCCTGGAATTTGCCTTGTAATACACGGGCTTTTGAAAAGAACAAATTAATACTTGTACTTTTGGAAAATAGCATGTAATACACGGACTTTTGAAAAGTATAAATGAATACTTGTACGTTTGAAAAGTACCATGTAATACTCGCACTTTTAAAAAGTACAAATTGATACTTGAACTTTTGGAAAATTCGAATTAAGCTTGGATGTTTTTATGTTGGTGTCACATGTTGTTTTGTTTGTAAAATAGTAATTCTTTTCATTCTGCTTGCTTCATTCTCGCATAACATTATTAGTACACGCTTGGTTCACCTTTGTATCATGCTTTCCATGTTTCTTTTTGTATAAATTTTGTATATTGTGTTTTTATGTTTGTATAGATGCTCTTGTAGAAGTACAACACTCATTCAACACCTCAGCAATTACATTAAAAGTAAAAAAAAGAAAAATCTCATATAATTTAAAATAAAAACAGAACCTATTGGTATATTTGTATTCAGATAATCGTGGATAATATTTATTATTTCAATTTATCAAATATTATATAATATATATATATATATATATATTTGTCACTAAACACTACCCGCCATGTTGTGAAGGATATGTCAGCAAGTAAATAAAAGTATTTCGCAAGGATCGGCTAATTCCGAAAAATCTTGAGGCAAGTATGCTAAAAACACGTAAGAGTGAGTGAGAGACACACATATACTTTTCTCACTTCTCATATGCATTTTTTCGTGGAAGCCCTACTTGGCCACAAATATATTTCTCATAGTTTCTTATTCAAATGAATTATTTTTACAAGTACGGCCCGCACATAAAATGTAGACCTTCTCCTGCCACGCAAACAACTAACAAATAAAAAAAATACATAAGATTTTCGTAAACAAGACACTCGACGGGTTCAGTAGACACGCATGTACAATTGTTTTTATGGTTCCGTCTGTCCGAATAAAAAAATGGGATCCTTATAGGATCACTCTGTTACAGCCAATTTGCTCCGAATCTACTGGACCGATCACCTTTTTTTTTAATTTGCGGCGCGCAATGAAATCTGTCAATACGGATAGAGGACACATAAACGAACAAAAAATATTCGGGTTTTTTTCTTTTTCTTGAGTTTTTTTCAAAGTAAAAAATGCAGAAAATAGTTATCTACTTACTTAAAGATTACAGCAAACCCGATAAGAAGTTTTAAGGTCTTAAAATAACATGGTAAATTTCTCAATATTATGAGATATTGGTAGCGATTTGGACATTCCCTAAACTGAACTTAATTTCTTCAAATATAATTTAAGCCTTGTTGGCTTCGTAACAAGGTATTTTTTCCCCTGGCATCTATGCCTCACTCACTAAACTATCACTGAAGCCTGTCAGTGTAAAATCAACTTTTGTTCCACGCGGCGAGTGTCCCGATTTGTCCAAACGCTGTCTCAGAACGTGTGCGAATTTATCCAAACCCTGTTAGACAGCGTGTTAAAAACGTTTATTACGTTATTTTAAGCGGTGCAGCTTAAATTAATGTAAGTTTAGAATAAATGCCAGGGGCAAAAAGACTGTTACGAAGTCGACAAGGTTTAAATTACATTTGAAGAAATTTTGTCTAGTTTAGTTTAAGGAGTAAATTGACTGAATTGCTGCCGATTTATTCATCATACGGAACTTCTCCACACGAGTTCAACTCGCAGTTGCCCGGTTTAAAAAAACAAATCAAATACACTCGTGAGCAATGAAATCGACTCAACACCTCACGCGCGGAATCATGTTTTTCTAATTCTGAAAATACGTAACAAACAGTAAATAATATAGACAATGAAAGTTTACCCTCTCACCTTTATAATAACATAATTTTCGTGAAAATCAGTTGAGTTGAGATACGATACTTAAAATTATACGAGATTTTGTACAAATTTGAAAGCAACCTATGGGAAAACCTTTAAAGAAAAAAAACATTTATTCAAATGTTAAAAATCAATAATAATGGTTATATAATATTTTTTCCAGCATTAATTGTAACTGTACGTATTTTCAGTAAGAAGTGTCAGGTTTTTGCGATAATTTTTTCATGATTCCAACTCTCAAATAATCGATCATAACATAGAAATACATACCTTTGATTTCGCGGGTAGGAGCTGAGTCGACTTCAATGCTCACGTGTGTATTTCTATTACTGCGTAACGGCCTAAACGGTGTCTATGAAGATACTTTTTCTATACAAACTGCTAGTACAACCCTGACATCACAAAACACATTGACATGGGGCGTGTTTCGCCGCCAATTTACTTTGTCATCTTGAATGCAATTTTTTATTGTAAACGATTTGGATGTTGAAAATAAGATACAATTGTCTATTGTGGTGTTGCTGAGGTGGCGAGTGAGTGTTGGCATTAAACCCTCGTTTTCTGCTAGGCCAAGTTAAATATACGTACATACTCACCAGAAGTTACGTCTAGCGTCCTTAATATCACTGTACTTTAATTCAGGGGTCTAGTCTAATATGAAAGAAAACTACCTCCTTTTTTATGCTGTCATATTGTCTATGGCATTTTGTTACGTGTAATAAATTCACTCAACTTTTATAAATTGCCTTAGCTATCTCCATAAAAGCATCTATCAATGTCACCAATCAAGCAGCAATCAAATGTAACAAACTCCTAACATTAGTAACAAAATCAGCAATCTCCCTCCCATTTGTGTGAATGATTGGTTCATTTACGCTCATTTCATTTAATTCTCATTATTTAAAGTTGGAATATATGCAGTTCTACATTATTTAAAGTTGGAATATATGCAGTTCTACATTTAATTCTCATTATTTAAAGTTGGAATATATGCAGTTGTACATTTCCCAAATCGACAAACCAGTAAAATTCGCAACAGCAGCTAAAAAAATAAAGATTTTCACTTCTCCAAAAATTACATACTTTAGAGTTTGTTACCTTTGATCTTAGACCCCTGAATTATACAAGGCATAGGTAATTATGTTGTCATTATTTTGACATTACTTTTGGCATAATTATTTTAACATTATTTTTGGCGCAATTATTTTGCCATTTCCTTTGTTTTTGGCATATGCTTGTCAAAACCCTAGTAATGAATATTAATATATTATTAAACTCTTACTGCCTTATTTATAAAAAGTTAATCATTGATTAGTATTACTGCGCACTACAATATTGTACTGCGCAGTACTAATTGACGTTTATTAACTTTTTATAAATAAGGCCGTTATTTAACACCAAGTAACGAATAGGAGCGGTCTTTTCGCTAAAATAGGTTCCAGACAACCTAACGATTTATCTGTCAAAAGTGATGTTCAAAACGAGCATGCTAGCACGTTGTTAGTTAATTAATGTATATTTATCTCTGGCTCGGCTTGCTTAGAACACTGAGCGAGCAAATATTATTTCATATGTATAGTTTCGTATTTACATTATTTAATTTCGGTCACTAGTTCAATACAGAACAAAAATTTGCTCAAAACAAAATGCTCACTTCAGGTACTGAAATAGTGGCTTTAAAGGCGTGACACACAGACAGCGAAGCGAAAGCGTGGCTACACCTGACGCATTTCTGTGTTATACGTCTATAATACAAGATATAAAATAACTACGTAATGTAAATAAAAAAAACGCTTCGCCTCGCTGTTTTAGATATACCATAAGAATAAGAAAAATATTTTACTAAAATATTTTGTGTCTAGGAATGAAATCAAAATATTTTTTACACTTATTATGACAATGAATTAAGAAACTGTGAGGTCCGCTTGAGGTCCAACAAGTGTGCAGTTTTGTTAAATGTTAACATAGGCAAAATTAAATAAATGATTTGTTAAAGATTCAAAAGTTGTTTTAATTTATAATTCAATCATACTAAAATCCAGTTTAATTTTGTCTATGATGACATTTTTGTCTTCAAAGAGCATGTAACCTTATTGACATATATAAATGTGTGCCACTTTGAAGAAAAAAAAAACGATTTCTTGGCCATGAATAAAACTAGTCTCAATCGATAGGAAAAAATATAAGAAACAAAAAGTGTTATATAATAATTTAGGTGATATACTTTCTGAGTAATTTTGTATAACATTTTTGCCTACTTATTCTTCTGTCTTGGTCATAAAACCACCTGTCTGATGAAATCAATGTCATAGACAACTGTTCTAAACTGCGCCAGCCCATGGTTGCATATATATCGTGAAGATTTTTGATAAATAATAATTATCGACCACAAATATCTCAGTAAGCGATTTTTTTAAGTACTACTTTTTGTTTCTTGTAATTTTTTCTATCGATTGAAGTTTTTAATTTTTTAATTTCATTTGTAATTTTAACATAATTTTTTTAATTTCAAGAAATTATATTTTTTCAAAATGGCGGATGTTTCGGTATCCAAAATGTTAGATGGACTTTAAGATAGTTAAAGACTTAAATCATTTTAAAGAGATACGACGCAAAAGAAAGGTTACAATTTTAGGGTTAATGAAAGAGTACAATTTTGAAGCGATTCTCTGTCTGAGGCATCATAGCTCGCAAACGGATGGACAGTTTTTTTTAATTAGATTGCTTGAGTTAGTGAATTTTTCTTAGCTTGTTCGGAAGGACTCTATGCAGCCTTTCCCAAGATATTTAACTATTGAGCACTCTTTGTGAAGCTTTGAGTTTATGCTCAAATGTTTCGTTTCGATGTCACTCTTCAGTGGCATCAATAATTTTTGAAATAGAGTTTGGATGTTACGAGACGGTTACAACTATATTTAGTCACGGGTTTTTATTAAACATATTTCTCGGTTTCACTATAAAATAGAAGTATGACCAAAATCAATAGCAATATTTGTTTGTAGAAACAAGAAAAAAGAGCAGTAACATCAAAATTCCGCAACATTAAGTCTCACTGCAGTGGAATAAAATCGACTTCAAGTGCTAAAAACTGAACCTTAGATTCAATAGATTGGCTATTTTGTCAGCGAGAACGAGAGGCTTGTATTTTAAAAACACGTAAGAGTGAGCGAGATAAATAGATATTGCATGGAGGGACAAAATATGGGGCATCAAGGGTAGGTACAATCAGCCCAAGGTAGGACTTATCATTTACCATAGGGGTGCATTTAGTGTGCAGTGACCAGTCACTACCCCCGCCCATCTTTCTTTTGTGTACAAAAATACACCAATAGTAAGTGCGGTGCACAGTTACAAAAGATTTTAACGAACGTGTTTCGTGGCCATTGATCTAGTTTAAAGTAGGAAGATAAGGCATCAGCTCATCTGGCGTATCAGCCCAAGGTAGGACTTATCATTTACCATAGGGGTGCATTTAGTGTGCAGTGACCAGTCACTACCCCCGCCCATCTTTCTTTTGTGTACAAAAATACACCAATAGTAAGTGCGGTGCACAGTTACAAAAGATTTTAACGAATGTGTTTCGTGGACGTAGATCTAGTTTAAAGTAGGAAGATAAGGTATTAGCTCATCTGGCGTAGACCTTATAAATTAATTGCAACTTAAACAATTGGCCTTAGTCATAATCGGAGTGGCGTTTTTGTGCAGTGACACTCAACACGCTACAGTCTGCTTATGCCTCTTTATCTATGTTGTGTCTCATGAAGCACGACGGTGGGAATGTAGCTGTGTGGATGTGTTTGCGTGTAGTTGTATATAGTCCAGAATTTGTTTACGTGATATTAAAGCGTATCTTCCCCCATTTAATTAGATCTATGTTCGCGGCACTTTCAATGACCAGATGTTAACATTGTTGTCGGCGCACTTGCAATAAAACAATAAAAGTGCATAGTTTATGGTCGCCCCGTTTCTGTACCTTTTTGCTGCAAACAAAATGGTTTTAAACTGGTAAGTCCTACCTTTTGCTGATGGTATCGTTTTTTAAGTAGTTAGAAGTTTTTGTTTTCAGGAGACAAAACTAGTTTCAGCGAAACCGAAAATGCTGTTATTTTTTTCTTCAGAATAGAAAACAGCAAAAACAGCATTTTCGGTTTACAAAAAGAAACAAATAAAAAAATTGGTCTCAATCAAGTCTATTATGCTCCAGGAAAACATTTTGCCAAAGTAACTTACTAAATTATATAGTAAAAGAGCATGTAATACATAACCATCCTCTATTTAGAAAAAATATCGATTTCTTGACCATAAATGAAACTAGTTTCAATCGATAGGAATAAAAAATATAAGAAACAAAAAGTGTTCTATTAAAATAAATTGCCTAAGATTTCAGTGATATTTTGGTTAGATTTTTTACGTCACACGCGTTAGGAATACATGCTGCTTGTTTTTCTGTTTTGTTTATGGTACCATAACTGTCTGGTGAAATTAATGGCACAGACAACTATCCTTACCTGCCTGCGCCATTCCAAAGTTGCACTACAAATTAATAAATCGTGAATTTTGACGAAAATTTAATTAATTTTGAAACCAAATATCTCAAAAAGTAAATATTTTAGACGATTTTTTTATAGAACACTTTTTATTTCTTATAATTTTCCCTGTCGCTTGACCTTTGTTTCATTTATGGTCAAGAAATGGAATTCAAAATGGCGGAAGTTTAGTGATGCCAGTCTCCAAACAAAAATGACAGATCGTCTATAAAAAAAAACAAAAATAGTTTTCCATACATTTTGTGTGGAACTTTGAAACAGGTCTAGGAGTGGACGGGATGAAGTCGTCGCCCGGGGGTGTGGGGGGCGGCCCGGGGACGCCGCGCGAGGACTCTGGCTCGGGCATGGGAGACTACAACTTAAGTGAGTATGCATTATATTTTACTGTAAAAGACCTAACTAAACCTAAGATTTACCAATCTTTTTGGTAATGTCCGAACAGTCCCCTGATCATCGTCCATTTACTTAGTAAGTCTTAAGATTTACCTCAGACTCACTGTAAATGTTGAAAAAGACCAACCTTACTTTACATAACCGGTTTCCCGCGGTATCCATGAGGATTTAAACCTACAAGGAAATAAATAAACTATAACCTAGCATTTACAAATTATACTGGTAAAACCCCGAAAAAAACGTTGTACAACTCATTTGTAATAACTAAGATGAAACCTAAGATTAAATAATGTACGGCTTTTACAGTGACATATATATCATTACAAATAAGTGTGAATGTAATCTACTAGTCAAGCGTGCTGCACCTTCGCTTTCCAACAGGTGAGACCGATGACAAACGCTTCCCTAGTTTGTCAAAATATAATGATTTACATCTAAATCATTAGCAATTTAAAGTAACATTTCACTTTATTTACATGAGGTAAAAAAAAACAGACTGATCAATTTTAAACTCATAACATTTTAATATATTGGGAAAACCAACAAAATCTATACTTATAATAAACATAACACCAATAACGAAAAAGTCTGTACAAAGATGATAATTTAAAAATAAATAAATAGGTTATTTAAAATAAGCTACTGAACAAGAAAGTAACATTTTTTTAATCGTGTCTTTCTGTATGTTTATTAGCGCATCACGTAAAAACTACTGGACTGATTGCGATGTGGTTTTCACAGTTGGATAGCTTAGGGTTAGACTTAAAAGCTGGGGTACTTGGTATCTTAATCCAATGATTAGATGCCGAGCAATCAATAAAAAACTATTTGACAAATGACGGAATTTTGAGTATTAGTATATTAAGTCCTGGAATAGTACATAAGGTAATCATGATCCAGAGAAATGACCACGCGGGCAAAGCCGAGGGCACAGCTAGTCAACTATTAGAATCTATCAATTGAAAAATAGACACTTGATATGGAACAGTTTTATCAGCTGATATTAACGAGGGGTCGCAGAAGTTCACGGTGCAAGGGGTCATTGACCGCTCGGCTGGTCTGATGCATACGCGGAGGTCGATGACCTTGGCACTGCAACTTATGTACGTATGTAATTCGTTCACAAACAGTTACATGGCAGCTCATGTTTGGCGCCAATTCGAAAAGTTAAAATTTGAATAGGTTATATTATTAAACCTCTCCATAGACACGAAAAAAAAAACCCGTGAACTATTACCATAAAGTGTGAAACAGAGGTAGAAGAAGAGAAGTATCTAATAATTGAAAAGGAAACCCTTCCCAAGGTTTCGGCGGACCAGGGGGTGACCAGAACGACCAAACAGAATCGGCAGCCATTTTGAAAATCAAGGAGAGCATGCAAGAGGAAGCCAAGCGGTTCGAGAAAGACCCTGATCATCCGGACTACTTCATGCCATAGAGACAATTCAGCATATATTAACCTCCTTGTTCATTACAAAAAAATAAAACGACTTATATACATCTTAAACATTCAGTTGTCTAGTTGTGTTCCGATTTTTCACATATTTTATTTTCATTTAGGTGTGTCACTCAAAAACTGCAAAGCATAAAATTGTACAAAAACTAGCTAAAAAAAACACGCCTGCCCTGCCAATAAATAATATACTGATGGAAAGGGCTTATCAAGGCCTTTAATTTCATACCCATATTGTAAAATTAGAAGCTTGTTTTATCCCATTTCAAAATGGAGCCATACTGACGCCACACACGATTTAAAAAATTAATAATAGCATATGTTACTCGGGGGGATGTATGGATGCTAACGATACCCCATACGTCTAAATCTGTCCAGGCATTTAAAAGTTATGGTGGAATAAATAAAACCAAACATACAGACACACATTAATCCTAAAAACATGTCATTTTTTTTTGGGCAGTCGTGTAAAACTAGCGAAGCCGCGGGCACCGCTAGTTAATAATAAATGATAATTTTCCAATAAGAGTAAGAGTTTTATCTTATCCAAACAGAGTAACTTATCGAAGAAGAGTAACTTTTCCATATAGAGTAACTTATCTTATCCAAACAGAGTAAATTATCGAAGAAGAGTATCTTTTCCATATAGAGCAACTTATCTTTTCCATCAATTATTACACATTTCAATAAGGTTTTGTCAGGGTGGCATTACTTGGTGTCATACTTGCTTACTTTGCGAATAGAAAGAGATGGAGCTATGCAGAGCTTAGTTGCGTCTCTATTCCACTTCACAAACATTGGTCAAATATAATTGAATGGGGATGGTTCTTAGCTATATTTGCACTAAAATACTTGCAACTCTGTTTTTAATTTTTGCATATGTTTTGTCTTGTTTTGGCTGAGGAGAAATGTCTTGCGCTAGAATAAGACAAAAATGTACTTAGGATGTTTGTAGGACGTTTTGTTTTTTATGAATAAGGCCCGAAGTGTAAACTTCTTTGATTGGAGCTAAGTGCTCAGTGTTGACGTGTGAACAAGTTTTGGTTGTTTTTTTAATTTCGTTTTTTTTATTATTGTGCAACGTGCGTCATTTGGCTTTGTGATTTAAAGTCCTGGAACACCTTAAAGCAAACCTATTGATTAAAAAAAGAAATTTTGTAAGTCTATTTAAATTTAAAATTTAAACAAATTAAAAAAATAAGCACAGGTGGTTCTACCGTCTGAACTGAACATCTGGTTTAATTAATGTTGTCGTGATACATTCGAGTGCGAGTTTGGATCTAAATGCGATATCAAAAAACAAGGTTTATTTCTTCTCAGTGTTCAGACACTTTAAATTTCTACATTATATTTCCGATTTACAATAAATTACTTATATTTTGAAGTGGCGCTTACCGTCACTACTACGAGGATAGATCTACTCTTGCAAAATAATAATAAATAAAATCAAAATCGGTCCAAATCTCAAATATATCGGAGAATCGTGTTCACAAAAAAATACACGCATTTAATTGAGAACGTCTCGTCGTTTTACAAAAAAATACATTCTGAAATCGTATTGCACTTCCAAACTCGCGCCAAAGAGCCGCCATCTTGTCAAAAGAAATACATCATTTTTTATCTGTACCAAACCTTTTTCAAGTATTTTTGTGATCTCAAAATCGCGTTTTGACAAGTTGGCGTTTTTCCAACGATCTGATTACAATGATGTTTTATATGGTATCCCTGAAATATTTCAAGAGTCTATTTATTTTTCATTAGACTGTCGTACTTTCTTGGCTTAGGGCTTTCCTTGAATAAACGGAATCCTTACTTTAGGTATATTTCGCGATTTTTTTGAGTACTTTTTGTTATTGAACACCTCTTGACCGATTTTGTATTTTTTCGGGAATGAACTAAAAATATTTCGTTCCATATCGTTCACTCAGTAAAATATAATTTGCTATAGACTATTGTTTATTTGTCTATGTATTGGTACACGATAATTAGTTTTATAGAGTTTTTTATTTCGAATAATGTATGTATGGACTATAATATATTTGTATGTTTAATTTGGATATATTTTTGTGTGCTTTGGATGCGGTAATTATTTAAAAAAAACTTTTACTTTATGAAGATATAAGTAAATTTAAATACAGCGTTGGTAATATGGAGAATTAAAATTACTAAACGCGTCTTTTCAAAATGTTGGATTTTTTTTAACAATTACCCGGTTCAACTTTTTAATAACTTGACAAAAATATTTATATGAAATGTTACTGCGGTTAAAGCAATTTTTACTATATTTTTAAGTCTCCACGCACCGTGTCTTGACCTTGTCAAGTGTAAACACATAATTAAGTTATAATTTATCTTCATTTAACACTGCACAACACTTAGACGTTTAGTGAAACCTTCAGAATCGATAACTGAAACTTCGAGAGACTCGCGACCCAACATCGATATTCTTCAATTTACTTTTTTTTATTTACCCAACGTCAAAGAGTTCTTCAATCACCGTCGTTGATCTCCGATTTTCTCAATGTCGAGATTTTTCGATTTACCCAACATAGATGCTCCTCAATTTACCAGCATTGATGTTCTTAAGTTTACCTAAACCATCAGATGTTTGCTTGTTTTTAGTGCTGGCCTCTGGTATCAGAGTTTGTCAAGCCGCCCGAGGGCCTCTGACATGGCTTAGCGACTGTTAAATTGAACTCAAGTTTCAGTTATCGAAACTGAACTCAAGTTTCAGTTATCGAACTGAACTCAAGTTTCAGTTATCGAAACTGAACTCAAGTTTCAGTTATCGAAAATGAACTCAAGTTTCAGTTAATGTCGAATTTAAATGCTACACCCACATTAGGTACCTACATTATAATTTGAGGCAGCCCCCGCTGTTCTTGTGGGCGAGATGAAACTCTGCTAGCTCTGTGATTGGTCGATAAATATGTCGTGGTACTCTTATTGGTCGCCGTCACTTTGTTATTCACCAATAGACAAAGTTGGCCAATGTGATAAATAGACAAAAATTCACTGGCTTCTTCAAATCATAAAATAACAAAAATTGACGCTAGCGTACATTTATATTTTTGTAAGTTCTTAATGTTCCTAGATTTGTATTTTTAATTTTAAGTTAGTTTTCGCAGCAGTATACGCGTCTACAATATCGTTCTTGAGAATATTATGTCAAGTTAAATATAAAGACAGCTAATAATATTATAAAAATAATAATTTATTTTAATACCTAACCAACTAACATAAAAAAAAGTTGCCGTAAATATTTATTTAAAAAAAAAAAAAAAAATGCATATTACTTTACTTTGATGATTTGATATTATTTTCTCAATAACGGTACGATATCAAGGGTTTTGTTTATTTTTCCGAGGCTTATGAAGTTCTAAAGTTATTGGAATCAGTTTTATTCGCTTGAAGGAGTAGGCATTTATTCAAAATAATAATAAAAAAAAACATTATAAAAAAAAACTAAGTGAATAAATGAAACTCGATAACTTTGGGCCTGTTTTGTAAAAGTAGCAATTTTTTAAAGTATTTACATTATATAGTCATGTAAATTACATGAAATTGGCATAAGTTCTGATATTCTTTTTATTATTTTGCTTGAATACATACAATAAGTGCAATTTTGTAAATTAGGGCTTTGTATTTGGGTTTTCATATTATAATTTTATTATATATATTTTTAGAAATTGGATATATTTGACTGTGACGTTCCATTTATCTTACCGCGCACTGTACGTGCCCAGAAATATTACCAGATCGTACAAAATTAATAAAAGCTCCGTTCACATATTGCTTAGTGGCCAGTGCAAGTGACTAAACTCGTTCAGTATCGTTAACTGCAAAAAATCAAGATTCGAAGCGTTTTTTTAGAAATTCGCTCAAAATAATTTAAAAAAAAAAAAAAAAAAACTACTTTTCTTTTGTTTTCTTAATTTTCTGCTTTATAAGAAACGCAGGAGTGATGTTATAGGCTTGAAGCCTTGGTTTGTCTTGTTTTTATTATCTGATTTAACCAGCGTAGTTTTGAGCAGTTTGGTGAAAGTCATTTCTACATTACCGGAGTTGAAGATATTAAATTTTGATAAGTAAAAACTTGTTTACATGTGGTATTAATATACATTATGAACAGAAAATTAGTATGAATAATTTATGAACAGGAAGAATTAGTTTTTTTTTATTTTAACTTTTTTTCGTAAGAAACATGTTTCTGTTAAAAGTTCAGTTCTTAAAACTTAATACTATTATAGGACCTTCTTCAAGTTGCAACGTCAAAGCTATAGCGCTACGATGCCATTTGGTTTGACTCAGGTTATAGACACAGCACTTATAACATCACTCGCATATGCACTAGCTTATGTGTAAACGGAGCATAGGTGTATGCCTATTTGAGGCTGGGATAACGCACCTGATTTCGGTCACCAGTTTCATACAAATCGGTGTACGCGCCGATTCTGTGGTTACACGACAAATCGGCGCCGATTCTGTGTAACTCAGTGGAACCTGGCCGAAACCGGCTGGAATTTATTGCAGGCTTAAACTTGAAGGTTGGTCACATAAAACAGAAATAATAATTTATACCGTGGGATAGAAATTTGTTGTACCAGTTATTATTATTCAAATTATTCAATGTAGCATAGGATTAATTATTATTTTCTCGAGGTGTATGGAAAAATCTGTATAAAATAGTATATTTCTTATAGATATTTCGGAGTAGATGTTTAAGTTGACAGGAGCTAATGCTCCGTCCGTATACTACGCAAGGTTGGGTTCGTTTAGTAAAAAAAAAAAAAAATTTACTCGAATCTCGACTGAATTGTTCGATCACCAATTCTATAAAAATGTAAATAAAATCAATTCTGATATGTAATTGTCATGTAACAAATTTGTTTGATAGATATTAGTCGAAAATGTTATTTTTTTGGTATTCTAAACGGACCCAAAAATTGTAAAACAAGCAGCGTTCAATAAAAATATATTAGAATATAAGTCGAACTTAGTGTTAACAGAAAAAATAGATTTCAATGCAAGAGTTTTTAAATAATGAAATAATTTAATCAGTTCTTTTTTTAAATATAATTTAATGTAATTGTAGTGTGAGGTTGTATGTTGTTTTTAAGAAATATTATTTTTCCTTCATTTTCGTGAGTTAGGTAAATTAATTATTTTTTTCTTATCGATGTAATGTTTATATACTTACATAAATAGTTATTATATATTAAACATTACTTGTTTTATTTGACCGCCGCCTTTCCTTATATTTATATATTTTGTATACACATATACAGGCCGAGTATACACATAGGCTGAGTTTTAAAAACGACTTCAAAAAAAGGAGGTTATCATGTTGGTGTGTATGGTATGTAATATTGTTGAAAATGCGTAATATTCACATAAGTAAGTCTATCTATACCATCATCATAAGCCTCTATCTGTCCACTGCTCCTAATGCACTCCACTGAGCTCGGTCTTCAGCTCTCCTCATCCACTTTCTTCCAGCCGCTTTCCGCAGGTCATCACTCCACCTGGCCACAGGGCGTCCTACACTACGTTTGCCTAAACGTGGTCTCCACTCGTCTACCACAACGGTTATCGGTTCGGGAATGTGACCAGCCCACTGCCACTTTAGCTTACTCATCCTTAGGGCTATGCCGGTCAACTTGGTTCTCCGTCGGATATCTTCATTACGAATCTTGTCCTTCAGAGAAACTCTTCGCTCCCACCTTTGTCTTCTAACCTATCACAACCATGTCGGGTCGCCACTGAAGTTTGTTGATAGAATTACATTTGTGGACTAGTTTGACCGTGAGTGTCCACGTTTCGGCTCCGTAGGTCATGACAGGACGCACGGGTTGAAGACTTTTGTCTTCAGGCACCGTGGTATGAACGACGAAAAGATTTGACGAAGCTTACCGAATGCTGCCCAACCCAGCTGAGCTCTGTTGGCAAAGTTGTTCCTACCTAATTGTAATATTTGCCCAAGGTAAACATATTGTTGGACAACTTCAAGAGGCACACCATTGACTGCAATCGGTTCCGGGTCAATAAGATCTTTAAATATGATCTTGGTCTTAGAACTTGGAACGGTACTAAATAACCCCTGAAACTGCTGAAGTACGCGGGTTTTCCTCCAGCTTTCAAGACTTTCGTAGTTATTCCGTCCTTTCCGGGAGCCTTCCCATTCTTACGTTGTTTGAGCGCCATCTGAATCTCTTCTAGGCTGACGATGCGTCGGGCAGTTCGTCAGTGTAGTGGCGAATCAATGTTGCGCGGAAGTCCTCTGTGCTGGGTTCGGGTCTAGAAGCATGCGAGTCATACAATCGGCTGTAGAAGTCTTCGATCTCAGAAAGGATCTCGATCCGGCTTAGAGACGACGGCAGTGCCATTTTTGGTTATGAGCTTCGCCAGATGGGATCTATTCAATTGCTGGGCGAATACTTTCGACTCCCGATTTTGCTCAATTGCCTTTTCTATCCGGCGAGTATTTGACCATCGGAGGTTACGTCGCACCAGCTCACTGATCTTTTGATTCGTCGACTTCAAACTGTTCCCGAGTCTTATTGAAAGTCAAGAGTGAATAGGTATCTACTAGGCAAGCGTGCTACACCTTCGACCACATCATCGCTTTCCATCAGGTTGAGATCGTGGTCAAACGATTGCCTAGTCCGTAATAAAAAATAAATAAAAAAATACTATACTTATAATAAAGTAATAAGAACGAAAATGTCTGTACAAACAAGATATTAAAAAAAATATGGTCTAGGTTACTTAAAATAAGCTACTGAACAAGAATATATCTTTTTTTGATTGTGTCTGTTTGTCTGTATGTTTGTTCGAGCATCACGTAAAAGCTACTAGACCGATTGCAATGCGGTTTTCACTGTTGTATCCAATGTTGCTTAGGGTTTGATTTATAAGCTGTGGTATCTCAATACACTGGTAGAAGCCGAGCAATATATAAAACATTTTGACGGCTGAAGGAATTTTGATCAAATTTAAACCTAGAGAAATGTCCTCGGGCACAGCTAGTTCTCATTAAGATTATATTTGTGGCGTGTAGTAATAACCTAAGATAATTGAATCTAGGCACACGTTAATATCGAGACATAGGTAGGTTTAGCTTCGCCACAACAGCTGACAAAATGTAGCATCCTCTTCCCTATGTATTCCCACAACTTCTTGGAGTTCCTCATTTACGTCATGAGTAGTTTCCAAGGCAGCGAATAGATTTTCCAACTTTATTTGGTACTGTTCCGATCCAACAGCGGAGCAGGTTGGGTCGGAGCGTAGACTTCACCAGACGGCATCTTTCAAGCTTGTGGTCGATATTCAAGGAGCCTCGGACAAGTCGGTGATCACTACCGATATTAAACATTGCGATCACTGAGACATCAGGGATGTCTCAGTGATCGCTATGTACTTATAGCGATCACTGATATGTGCTTATTGTCCGTCAGGATGAAGTCAATCTCAATTTTAGTTACAGTGTTCAATTCCTCTGGGGCTGTTTTAAGACTACAAAAAAATAAGGTTCTCTAGATGTAATATTGTTTAAAATGCGTAATATTCACATATGTTAGTCTACATGCGAGTGTCTGAACTATACCAAATTTCGCAAATGTATGTATGTATATTTGTCTACGTATTTCTCGGAAACTACTACAAGTCTGATTACAATAAATATTGTTGTAGTAGTTTCAGTATCTTTCAATAGGGTACAGTTTAAGTTCAATCAAAATCGGATCAGTATTATAAAAGATATGGACTGTTATCTGTTTCTAGTACTATGGCTTGTCTCTTAGCGAACGGAATAAGTGCTTCAGTTTCTGAGGCCTACTTGATGGAAACTAAAAAGAAAGCCAGACTGCAGATGGTATAAAAATTGAACGAAAGAAATAATTTCTATATATATATATAATGAGATCTGTGCCAAGTAGGTAAGTGCCTTTATACTTACTTTAGTCCGTTTGGACCAAGCAGAAACCTCGAAAAAAGTTTCTTTTAAGTTTTATAATTAACAAGCATTTGAAGTCGTTTTTTTTTATTAGTTTTTGAAGAATGAATTCATCAGAGATGTCCCCTCTTTTGCCAAAAAGTTTGCTAGCATTTGCCCCCTATGATTCCTGTTTCCATAGACGTGTGGACCTATTTTCGGTTCGCTGAAATGTTTATTGTACCTATCTAAACAAATGTACGAAATTTCATGGATGTATGTATGTTTGTCCATGTATTTCTCAGAACTTGCTTTCTGGTTCTACAAGCCGGTGACAAACGGACCAACAGACGCGTAGACGCTTCCCACCAGTAATAGACCCTCGTTGTGGACCTATGGCTACAGAACTCCTAAAAACTGTCCTGTGGATGCCGCCCGCACCCTTCGTTGCATGTCAAAAAGCCATGTGTGTGAGTTCCCACACGCATTTGAATTTGAAATCACGACGGGCAGTTCAGGCGAGCAGCTTGTTAATATTAAATCTTCGGTACAGTTGCAGAGAAAAGCAGATAGTTTATGCAAAAAGCGACTTGTCATCTTTTGTCATGTCGCTTTTTGTCGACGTTAGTCGCAATCCGACGGAATACGTTGAGAATCGGTGCTTAGACCTTATTGTCGAAGGAGGTAGACCTCGTGGTCGATCGAAGCGGCGCTGGCTTTACACCTTCAAGACAAAGACAAGAGAGCCAATGGACTCACTACTGAGGACGCAAACAATCTTGCGAAGTGGCAAATCCATTGTAACCCTGGTTTTAGCCGGAATTAACGCTAGGCAGAAGAAGAGTTTGCACAACAAGACATGAATATGAATCGATTGTTACCTCGCTTGTCAAAATCGGAACAAGTTGTAGTTTAAACACATAACCCTACAATTGCTTCGCCGTAGTCGTGTAAAAAATAGCCTATAACACTATAAATATAGACGAATCGGTTGATAACTCGCTTATCAAAATTGGATCTAGTTTTTAGTTTGAACACATAACCCTTCCTTTGCTACGCAGTAGTCGGGTAAAATAATAATAGCCTATGACATTATACTTGAAGACTAATCAAAACCTGACCAATAGGGGCGACGCTGTGGTGGACCATCCACACTTATTACCCTTCCTTTGCTTCGCTGTAGTCGGGTTAAAAGCGAAATGACTAAACATGACGTGGTCAAATGATAGCCAAAAGCAACTAAAAAGGGGACTGCACATTATGTCACTTGGAAACGTGATTTACGAGTAGACTTGAACAAATCGTCCATGGATCAGGTGAATTGAACAAATTGTGACTTGCACAAAAACGAGGACATAGTATGTATATATATATGTATATATATATACACTCGTGACCAAAGAAATCGACTCAGCCCCCACGCGCGAAATCAAAGGTGTTTTTTTTCTATGTTGTTATTATTTAATTTATAAATTAAATCAATTATTTGAAAGTTGAAATCATTAGGTCTTCATGAAAAAAAATATCGTAAAAATCTGACACTTCTTACTGAAAATACGTACAGTAAGAACTAATTCATGAAAATATTGCTCTCCTCGTTACGCTAAATTTCGCGACGGGAATGCCTATAAAAACTCCGAAAAGCAACGTATTTAATATATTTTCTTTAATTTAATTTAAAAATAATGATTGTTCCGTTTTTTGCCATAGCTGGCTTTCAGATTTGTACAAAATCTCGTATAAATTCATATAATCATATCTAAAAATATACTCAATTGATTTTGACTAGTGAGATGGTAAGCTTTCAGTGTCGATTGGTTTTATTGTTTTTACATATGTTCAGAAATAGAAAACATGATTGCGCGCTTGAGGTCTTGAGTCGATTTCACTGCTCGCGAGTGTAGTTCTTATAAGTAATTCTTCTTGGTCATATCTTATCCTTCTAGCACCGCGTTTTGTCTCAAAGCTAGCCTACAAAATCAATTTTAGTTGGTTTTACTAAGCACTTTTGTACACCACTATACATATCGTCAACAAAGTAAACTCACTGTAAACCCTTTATAACCAGGCCCGCCTTTGTTTAAGCCTTATTTGCCTGACGCACTCAATAATTCACAATTTCGTGGTTATATCGTCGTCAATTTCGTTGTTCACCATTGCTGCTACCTCGACCACCTAGTATTCTAACCTTTACCGTTAGGCGTTCATTATAACTTTTTATTCTTGCTTGAGAAAATTACGCGCTCGCAGATTTGAATTTAGAACTAAAAATTTAAATAAGCAAAGGGAATTCCAACACTTCTAAATGGTCAATCTTTAGTAACTGTGATTTAAGTTGCGTCTAATTATTCATTTATTAAAGTTGAGATGACTTAATATGCAGAATGTTTTTTTTTTATCCTTGGCATATAGATTCATTCACATTCAGCCTAATCGATTATGTTCGAAAAGTTAAGAATCATATTTTACGTTTTCCTAACACTTTTCATACCATATCTACTGCAGGAGTATATAACTGCTATTCTAATTAATAAATTGCAAACTTGCAACACGTGTAGGTCATGTAATCGATAAGAAATGGAGACATTATTGTTTCTGTTTATAATTTTGATTGGGTTGGGGACTGTCGTCTCGGAAATCAGCCTGCGATTTGGTAAGCTCTATTTTAATATTATGTTCTTACTAGCTGCGCCCCGTGGTTTTACCCGCGTGGGTTATGATGATGAAAAGTATGGATATAAGCTAACCTGGTATCAAATTTCATCCAAATCCGTTCAGCCGTTTGAGCGTGAAGGAGTAACAAACATACACACACACACACACACACACACACACACACACTTGTAAAGATAGATGGCCCTAATCGGTTTTTATGTATTGTATGACGATTTGTATGGACTGTCAGTTCTAATGTATGGGGTTTTGCAACACACTGGAAGTTTTCCCTCGATAAGAGCATCTACTCTACACTAATATTATAGAGAGAGGATTTGATTTTTTGTATGTTTGTACTCAACGGATAAACTCAAAAAATACTGAACTGATTTAAAACATTCTTTTACCTGTTTATAGCTACATGAGCAGTATTTTATTTCTCAATATATAAATTGTAATAATGTAACCCAAGGTAACAAAAATTTGCAAAAATTACATTATATGTCTGTAAGAGAACCGTGTTGTCCTGGAAACGAAATAATAACAAGTCTGTCAAGTACGTGAGTCATCATGCAGTGTCTATGGTCAAAAATAACCAAGATCGTTGCTGCCAAAGATTTTGAATTACGCTTAGATACCTATGGCAGGTAGGCGTTTTTTTAGAAGTTCGACGATAATTTTTTGGTAAGGGTTGGTTACCGTGGGTTTTTATATAGGTACCTACTAGCTTTCCCGCCCGCGACTTCGTCCGCGCGGACTACAGTTTATCGCGAATAAAAGCACCAAGGCCCTTGATGTTTATTGACAGACTTATTATTTCGTTACCATGGAAACCGTTCCTTACAGCGGGTAATCAAAATTTCCCAGTTTTCCCGTGGAAATAATTAGAGATAATTTTTGGATATTATTGCATAGTAACATCCCTAGTTTGTATCCTCCTTTCTTACTCCCACTGTTTGCACCAGTTTTCATCATCGAAGTGCACGAGCGCGACCTGACGGAGAAGGTAGAGCGCGCGCTGAAAGCGGTTGAGGACTCCACGCTGGGGGTGAGGGTCAGCGACGACGTCGTCACCTTGGACCGGGAGCATGAAGAAGAGAGCTATCAGATGCGTGAGTAGAATAATTGACCGAGCGAGCCCGAAGTGCGAGCGAAGTGTCTCCGTTTCAGCTTGCTTGGGCAAAAATCTTTCGTATGTCTGAATGTCCGGCTGTTCTCCTCTACAGATCGCATTTCTCAACCGATCTAGACGAAACTTGGTATACAGGTTTAACAAATAGCCTGTGACAATCTTGCGATGAAGACTTATAGATTGATACCTCGCTTGTATATAGATTGATACCTCGCTTGTATATAGATTGATACCTCGCTTGTATATAGATTGATACCTCGCTTGTATATAGATTGATACCTCGCTTGTATATAGATTGATACCTCGCTTGTATATAGATTGATACCTCGCTTGTATATAGATTGATACCTCGTTGTCAAAATCAAACTAACCAGGTTTTTAGTTTGAACACATATCCCATCCTTTGACTTGCCGCAGTCGGGTGAAAAATAATAGCCTATGACACTCTATACCTAAAGACGAATCGATTGACACCTCGCTTGTCAAGATCTGACCAATAGGGGCGACGCTGTGGTGGAACATACCCACATACATAGATACATACATACACTGTTAACTTCATTAACCTTCCCTTGCTTCGCCGTAGTCGAGTAAAAAGGTGTTGTACTTCCCCAGGCGGACTCTTGCAGGAGAGGCACTACCAAAGAAAGGATGATGATGATGAACGTTAACGTCCGTCTTGTTCCAGTATGCTCATCCCTCTCCAAAGGCGTGTCCAGCATCATCGACCTCTCCTGGTCTCCATGGGAGCTGGCCACGCAGCTGTCTTCAGACTCGGGCGTGCCTCTCATCCGTAGCACCCTCGGCTCGCAGCAGCTAGTGGGAGCTATTGATGAGTATTTGGAGTCGCGGAATGCTACTGATGCTGCTATACTCCTGGAAACTGAGGCTGGTGAGGAAGAACTTGAACAGTGTTTTTTAGTCTCATCTTATATTCGACTTGATAATATACATATAACTGTCTCACGCTCGATTTCGTCTCAAATTCCGGTCTTCGTCTCAAATTCCGCTCAACTTTGAATTAATCTCTTCTAGACTTGGACTATTTTATGATTGATTTTTAATCTTAATATTGACCTTGATCTTGTCCTTAATCTTTAGATTGTCCTTCTTGTTCTTTCGCTTTGATGATTGCCAATTTTGGATAAGAACAAATCCCAGATGCTATTAATCAGTTGAGCCCTGAAAGGGTTTGGCCCTAAAACATCGTGAAAAGTGGAGCAATGAATTATGAGGTTTAATTGAGTTACGTATGGTACATTTAACAAAATTAAGCGACGAGTGTGAGTTGCGAGTCGTACACTACTTTCGTTAATTTGTAAAATGTGATGTATGTTACACTAATAAAGCTCAAATTTCAATGTTTCACTTTGAGTCAAGTTGGTGTTGAATCATTTTCAGCTAGATTGCAATTTCGCAGTCTGTTAGTAGATCAGAGAATGCTGGACATTTTCAGAATCATAAAAAAGGTTTATTAACGCCACTCGAGTCTTACAGAAGCAACATTAACTTAGTCACAGTTCGAGAAACTATGAATCCATTCTTTCCGATTGACCTTTTCACTGTCCTGATAACTTGTATTTAACCTTGACCTTATAACTGAAATGATAAAAAATTGTCCTTTTTCTTATTCCTGACCTTTTTTTCCTTTTTTTTTGACCTTGTTTTTGAAATTATATTGACCTTGTTCTTGAAATAATCTTGACATTGTCCTCGACACTACCTTGACCTTTTCCTTGAATTTATTTTTTGCTCCTTTGAACTTTATATTGGCCTTCTATCTTGTCTTCGCCTTTTATCTTATCCTTGACCTTATCTTAAAACATTTCATAATGTTCCATCACAGACGTAGATAAAACCTTGTACCGGCTGCTCGGTGCGTCCAACATCCGTGTGTGGGTGCACGCGGGGCTCTCGCGCGACTCTGCGCGGGCGCTCCGCAGCATGCGGCCGGAGCCCGGCTTTTACGTCGTCGTGGGGGGGACCAGGTTCGTGATGGAGACTTATGCGAGGGTGAGTGGCTTTAAGAATCTAAAAAATAAAATAAAATCGTGGGGCGTACCGTAACCTGCGTGATAGAAGTTCGTCTAGCTCCAAGATTTTGTTTTATTTATTAGTTTTTAATCTTCTTTACAATAAAACCGTTAAACTTTTAAAAAAACTTATTTTAAAAACTCCTATTTATCTTACAATGTTTGTATGTCGGTTTGTTTATTTATTTAGGTCAAATCTTGCAAGCTGAATTAGAAATAGTTTCTCTTATCCTACGGAGTTGAATTTTTATATGTTGTTTCAGTACCGATGAAAATGAATTTTTATAGTAAGCATGACCTGATTTTTTATAGTAAGCATGGCCGTTGTTCTGACAGGCAGTAAAGGAGAAGCTGGTCCGCCGCGACTTCCGCTGGCACCTGGTGTTCACGGACTACCCTGGACCGAGCCTGGAGCTGGGCGCCGTGGAGCTGCCCACCGTGCTGCTGCAGGTGGACGAGGCGGAATGCTGCAAGCTGCTGGGGACAGACAACTGTACCTGTCCTTCGGGTTTGCAGGTGAGGAAACTCGCAGAAATAAATTACATAATAAAATAAAAGGCAGATAAAAAGCAAACAAGCTTTAGATTCTTGGTTTTGAAACATAAGATGCAGTCTGTGGCGTGAGGAGTTATAGTTATAGGGTCCTGGATGAACTCGTTAAAGAAGAAATGAAAAGTATGATGCCTCCGACTGCAACATAATATATATCAAAACTAGCTTTCCCCCCGCGACTTCGTCCGCGCGGACTACTAATTTATCGCGATAAAAAGCATCCTATGTTCTTCTAGGACATTAAAGACCGATGCAAAAGTAGAGCACCAACGCTCTTGATGCTTTTTGACAGAGTTGTTATTTCGTTTCAACATTTTCCAGATTTCCCTTAGAAACTTACAATTTTCCGGGATAAAAAGTATCCTATGTTTTATTCCAGGATATAATCTCCATACAAAATTTCATCAAAATCCGTCCGGCCGTTATTGCGTTAAAACTCCCCAAACAAACAGGCAACGTTTCACGTTTTTACTTTTTTTTCACTTGTATCTAATAACATGAAAGACCTGGGTGTCACATTCGACCGAAAACTGTAATTTCACGACCATATCACAACAATTGCCAAGGAATCCTTTAGAAGGTTGGGTTTTGTGCTGAGAAATTGTCGTGATTTTGAAAGTGACCTTGTCATTAGGCTCATCTTTGGGGCTCTGGTTCGTAGCATGCTTGAGGCCAGCTCATGTGTTTGGCATCCACATGAGAGCACATACGCTCTGTTACTGGAAAAGGTGCAAAAGGCATTTCTTCGTTTTCTTTATAAACGTATATTTGGGTATTACCCATACATGTACCCGACAAGGTTTCTCCTAGGCAGCCTAAACTATAACTCATTAGAGGTTAGAAGAGCAAATTGCCAACTTATTACCATGTGTAAGATTCTCCGTGGGAAAATAGACGCGCCCGATCTCCACAATGAGCTGTCGCGTTTTTTCGCTCCGAATAATTACCGACGTAACAGGAGACATAAATTGTTCGCAGTGCCATCATGCCGAACTAAAGCGCATGCTCAATCTCCTATTCCCCGAACTCTCGCTGCGCTCAATGCCCTCCTGTGCACAAACCCTGAGATTGATGTGTTTGCTGATGAATGGAAGGTGATTATTTCTGAATGCTTGGAGTATTGTGAGAAGAATTTATGAAAATGTGTTTATTGATTTTAATTTTAATTTATTTTGACTGATTTATTTGACTTCTATTATTATTATTATTTTTCTAATCTGTGTTTGACATAGTTTCTTATTATTATCTAATTTAATATTTTTGTAATGTAATTAATTATAATAATTGGCCAAGGCCGTGTAATTAATTGAATAAATAAATAAATAAATAAATAATAAATAAATATTGGTATGGATCAAAAATCTAAAGCTTGTTTGCCTCTTTTTAGTTATGTTCGAAGAAGATTTATTATAACAATTTATTGTTATTTAAAAAAAAAGAACCCTTATGTATTTTAGGAATGGTCTTTTCCAGAAAATACCTTCATATATCCTATATCTATGTACCTACTTACGTACACGTATAAGTCCATAGAACTTCCTTGCCTGTAGCACTCTCGTGATTAAGACGTATCCAATGATACCTCATTTATCAAAATCCATCAAACCTTATAGGCTGTTGTAGGACAAGCCAAAGGAACCTACATATATTCATACAGCAAAAACAAACCTCCACAGTCGGGTAAAAATTGGTCGTTTGACTCATCATCGTCACCCCATACTTGTCCTCTGCTGGACGTAGGCCTCTCTTAATGCACGCCACTGAGCTCGGTTTCAGCTCTCCTCATCCATTTTCTTCCAGCCGCTTTTCTCAGGTCTTCACTCCACCTGGCCACAGGGCGTCCTACAACGTAAACCTAAACATGATCTCCACTCAGTGGTCTCGAACCTACCGATTTTTCGGTATTTCTTACGATTTGGGCACTATACTACCGAAATTGATCAATTTTCTCACGATTTCTGGGGCCCTGCCACCTAAGCCAAAATTACTGTTGCAAACAGAATTTTAAAGCAATATGGACTAGTGTTGTGTGTCGTGACAATTCTGAATTTTTACAAAACCAAATGCGGGTAGTTGGAGACAACGCTCTCCCTTCTCGACGCTGACACCCGCTACTTCAGTCTTCTCGTGACCACGATCAATGCAACTTGATCGAAACGTCGATGTAAATAAATATTAAGTTTTCAGCGCGATTAAGTCCCGTTTAAATATTTAAGAATATGGACTAACGCGTTAGCCGCATTAAGTGCACGTGATAATGAAAATCTGATTGAAACAAGATAGGTAATTGCCCTACTGGGCATTTTTGCCACCACTTGCAAATTATTAATATTTTTGCACAGATTTTACATTTATTTTGTGAATATTAAATAACACTCGATATTTTAGAGCACTGTTCAATACTAATCTGTCATCTGTCAGTGGATCAATTAGTGATGCACAAATAAAGTTTTATATAATCAATTACTGTGAATTTTAATCAAAAATCGGCCATTGGCGCAGTCAGTTAAAAAATGCAAAACTGACTGCTGCAATAGCCAAAAAATATTGGCACGATCCTAAAAAAATTGATTTGTATTCTTACCTAATCCCACCTGTTCTATAAGTAAATATTTTACTTCAAAAATACATAGATAATATATACCGATTTCTCATTTTAACGAGAACACTGTCTACACTCGAGAACTCGTCTACCCCAAACGGTTATCGGTTCTTCGGGAAATGTGACTGATACTTTAGCTTGCGTTCCACTATCAAATAACAAGATATTGCACTTTTATAAAACTAAACCTAACTACTGATCCAATTTTGACCACACTGACATTATACCATTTCAAATAAAAAAAACTAACATCAAAATCAAATTAGAACGACGAATTGTCGTAACGGAACATTAACGGAAAAATTGGTCGGGTGCATCACGACGCTCAGCAGTGAGCAATGCTAGCCTACCGGTATACTAATGCGACTTAGTATTCAACAATACTGGTATTGGTCCCAGACTCCACACCAATGACTCTTCGGAGAGCAAGTTAAGTTGTCGGTCCCGGTTGTTTTTGTTGTTAGCAATCGTTAAGCCATGTCAGACGCCCTCGGAGGGCCTGACAAACTCTGACACTAGGCGCCAGGTCTGCCTCATACGACAAGCAAGCAGACTATAGGACGAAGGATGAGAGAACATCACAGAAAAAATGTACCGTTTGGATCCTTTAATGGAACCTTAAAACATCCTCGCCTCGTTTCAGACTAAAAAAAAATATGATCTTCTTGAAGACTGGTTTGCCAATGGTTAGTGACCCTGATTATTTGTTATTTTTGTCTATTATTTTTAATAATAAAATTAAAAATAATAGAATTCATTTTTTTTTATTATTCTAATAGTGTAAACTTCAAGGCTAGTTTATTCTCACCGTGCTTATTCAATAAGGTTAATTAAAAAAAAACTGTTTGTTTTCCATAAAATAAATAAATAAATATATGTACATTATGTTTATCCGTTGTCTAGTTCCCATCCATAGTACAGGGTACCTATCCTAGTTTCCATCCATAGTACAGGGTATCCTAGTTTCCATCCATAGTACAGGGTATCTTAGTTTGGGGCTAGGTAATTGCTGTGAATTATACCGCTTTAAGCCCCGAACGTGAACAGAGGCGTGTTATAAGTTTAGGGTGTGTATGGTATGAATGTCTGTAGCATCGTAGCTCCCAAACGAATGAACAGATTTTCTTGCGGATTTTCCTGTTTGAAAGCCGATGTGATCGAGATGGTTCTTAGTTATAATAAATTTTAATTTAATGTTTTTTTTATATTCTTGCCGGTTCTTCCAGCGTCCCCAGCTGGTCTTGACCTCGCTGCTCCACCACCTGGCGGAGTCCTACTCCAAGCTGGAGCCGGGGCTCCTCACTGCGAAGGTGGCCTGCCAGGAGCCCCGGGCGGAGCTGAACGGCACCCGGGACTGGCTGTACAAGCAGCTGGCCGAGGACGGAGCCAACAACGAGACCTTGTTTTACTGGGACGGGGGCAGGTTGGTTTATTATTTCTTCGTTTTATTTTTATTTAGGGTTACGTGGTTCGACAAGTAACCCTTATAGTTTCGTTATGTCCGTCTGTCAGTATGTCTGTATTCTGTATGTCACAGACATTTTATTCAGACACAATTGAAAAAAAAGGAGTTTTTTAGTGTTTAAAAAATATTATAAATTTTATTTAAGAACTCGGCGGAGGCAGCTGGCAACTACGATTCGAGGCCAGTGCAAAAATATACTTAAATATTGCGGGAGACGATAATACACGACCAAAATAATGTACGACCAGTATTGTACAGCCAATATTACACGGCCAGATATTACGTGTACATGGATTCGTAATATTTTACGAGGCTTTGACATAGTCTAGTATATTTCTATATTTTAATCTGTGATGTGCACGTAATATTGGCTGTACATTATCGCCCGTACAAAAAGTGTCCGGCCCGTATTACACAGCCAAAAATGCACACCCTGTTATTACATGTACATATTTTGGCTTCGTAATCCTGGCTGCGTATTATCGCCTGTACAAAATCAGCACGGGGTGATATTACACAGCCAATAATACGCAACCAAATAATGTACACCCTGATATTACGACGCCAATCCACGTAATATTGGTCGCGTATTATTGGCTGTACATTATTTGGTCGCGTAATATTGGCCGTGTAATATAGGGACTCAATATTGCCATCTCTGTTTGACAAAAGAAGGTGGGCGCGGGGCGGTGCGCGCGGATAATACATTCATGATTCATCCATTGGACTCGTAGGTACCTCAATATTTATATTACATGTTCATGATGAGGTCTCTATAAACATCATAAAAGCCTATCATTGTCAAAAAAAAAAAATGAGTTAGGGCCGGTCTTAACCTATTTAATTAATTGATCTTTTAAAAATGGTTAGTTTCCACACATATTTTAGGTATTCAGTTGTTAAACCGATACACTTTTTTAGATGACTGCCCAAAAAAAGGAGTGTAATTTTTTCAGGATTCATGTATGTTTGTATGTATGTATGTGAGTTTCTTTATTCCACCATAACTTTTAAAAGCCCGAACAGATTTAGACGTATGGCGTTTCGTTAGAATCCTTACATCCCCCGAAAAAAAATGTTTTTTTTGGGAAATACCAGATATATTCAAGAAAATATCAGATATATCAAAGAAAGATATCAGAAAAATTCAAGGAAAATATCAAAATAAATTCAAGAAATATATTAGATAATCCAAGAAAAATATAAGAACAATTCAACAAAAATATCAGAATAGTTCAAGGAAAATATCAAAATAAATCCAAGAAAAATATCAGAATAGTTCAAGGAAAATAATTAAATAAATTCAAGAAAAATACCAGATATATTCAAGAAAAATATCAGATATACAAAACAAAAATATCAGAAAAAATAAGGAAAATATCAAAATAAATTCAACAAACATATCAGATATATTCAAGAAGTGCTCGTTATGTGTTGTTTCAGCTCGTCCCTGCTCCTCCGGTCTCGCTTCCTGCTCTCCACGTACGCACGAGTCCCCGGCCTGCAGAGAGCGGCGAGCTGGTCTGCAGGCGAGGAGTACCGCCTGTCTCCAGGAGTCGTGCTGGAGCCGCTGAGGATGTTCTTCAGGATTGGAACCACTGCTGTGAGTTATACGCAGGAAACACAAGAGCAAAAATATACTGTTGGCATTAGAGCGATCAATTGTTATGTATGACTAGCTGTGCCCCGCGGTTTCACTCGCGTGGATTAGGATGATGATGAAAAGTAGTCTATGTGTTAATCCAGAATATAAGCTATCCTGGTACCAAATTTCATCTAGTGTACGTTTCCCGGTCGATAAGAGAGTATTCATTTTTACCCGACTATGGCGAATCAAGGGAGGTAATGACTTGTCTATGAAGATGCGTTTATATAAATGTGAATGTTCCACCATAGCTTCGCCCCTGTTGGTTTGATTTTGATAAGCGAGGTGTCAATCGATTCGTATTCTTCGCAAGAGTGTCCGATTATTCTTTACCCGAACTGAATTCTTGTCATCATGCAGTTCATTTCTCCTCTGACGGGTTCAGCTAGAACCTGGCGAGCTTCATGCCTCCGAGTGCATCTTCTGTTTCAAACTCAAAAATCTAAATTTTACTTTTGGCAAATAATTTAATTGATAATTGGAAATGTCAAAAATGCGCAAGCGAATCGAGCATGAAAAATCAAAAACAATTAAGACGAGAGATACCTATTTACCAAATTTCCTTCAAATCATTAAAAAAACATAAATTTGTCAACAAAAAACATTAAAAATTATTCGCTAAACATTAATCGCGCGGACTAATGCGATCGAAAAAAGCATCCTATGTTCTTCTAGGATATTAAAAACAATTAAGACAAGAGATACCTATTTACCAAATTTCCTCCAAATCATTAAAAAAACATAAATTAGTCAACAAAAAACATTAAAAATTAGTCGCTAAACATTAGACGCGCGGACTAATGCGATCGAAAAAAGCATCCTATGTTCTTCTAGGATATTAAAAACAATTAAGACAAGAGATACCTATTTACCAAATTTCCTCCAAATCATTAAAAAAACATAAATTAGTCAACAAAAAACATTAAAAATTAGTCGCTAAACATTAGTCGCGCGGACTAATGCGATCGAAAAAAGCATCCTATGTTCTTCTAGGATATTAAAAACCAATGCAAAAGTAGATATAGCACCTCTTAATGTTTTTTGACAGACTTGTTATTTCGTTTCCATGGCAACCACAGACCATTCTGTGATGGCAACTGTTTCCAGTTTTCCCGTGGAATCTTGCAATTTTCGGGGATAAAAAGTATCCTATGTTTTATTCCAGGGTATAAGCTATCTCAAGCATTCTAAATTTCATAAAAATCCGTTCTAAATTTCATCAAAACAAACAAACAGGACCCCAATACCACCAATTTTTTTTTCGCTTTTATCTCTTAAAAGTGGTAGCGAAATTCCGTGCAAAAATTTCAAAAAAAAATACCAAAAAAGAAAAACTCTATATTAAAAAAAAACTCAATTTTTTTGAAAAACTTTGTGAAAATTGTTCATAATTGTCATTACAATTGTTTTAGTAGAATTGGGGGCCTGACAATGTTTCACTTTTATATATTGATAGAAAATAAAAAAGTTTTTTTGTCAAAAACGTTGTCAACGTTGTTTTTGTTCAACGTTCCTCCTTCTCACAGGCAGTGCCGTGGACGATGGCGAAGGTAGATCCGGACACGGGGAAGCAGATGCTCACTGAGGATGGACAGCCGGAGTACAAGGGGTACTGCATCGATCTCATCGCCAGGCTCGCTGAGGTAGGGATACATGGAAACCCAAGGGCATTCCTTGTTACGTTTATTCAACTACTGTATTTTTTGTAATACTAATAACGTATAGGGTGCAAAAATGAAAAAAAAACAAACGAATATTATTCTATTTTTGCAATTTTCAGAGTTGAATACGGCCGCAGCTGGTCATGGCGAACGTATGACGTCACTTATGCTAGCAACACGTAGGCCACACAGGAACAAAACCGCGAATTAGGAAAAGTTACGTCACGCGAACTGCGCAGTGTTATTAGTCAATTGGTAAACAACCGACTAGGCCGAAGCAAGGGAATGGTAATGCGTTTAACAGTCTATGTATGAATATATATTACTTTGTATGTTTGTATACATGTTTTACCCGACTACGGCGAAGCAAAGGAAGGGTAATAAGTTCAAACTAAAAACGATTAAAGTAAATAAAATATAAATTCAAAGAACTGAAACCCGACTACGGTCTTAGTGGGCTAAAAAGTCACAAACGAGAATATTGAAACGTTTTAGAAATTTAAAACTTTAGAAACCTAGGGAGTGCGCGTTACTTGGTTTAATACTGGTAGACTAGTGGCTCTGTGAGCTTTAGGTAGATCTCGCGAGCACAAATTTTTTGCTAACAATCTAGCGGTGCACTGAAGCGCCATCTAGTTACCTTATTGTACATCTAACATTAATAACCAAGGTCCTCCATCAATCCCTACCTAGTAGGTAAAGGGCACTGGTAGAAACCTAAAAGTGAGCAATTTACTGCATTTTGAGGAGCTATTCTGATCATCACGCCGAAGATCCTCATCAGATCTTCCCCAAAATTGTAATTACCTTTTTAACAAAAAAGGAAAACGCCATCGAAATCGGATCTAATAAGGCGGGGATATTCAGTAGCCCCCTTTTTACCCTTTTTTGGAGGAAGTACCCCCAAAAAAGGGTAGAAAAGGCCCAATTAAAAAATCCCCGACGACAAAAAACAACTAATTCGTTAAATTCGTTAAACCTGTCTACCAAGTTTCGTCTAGATCGGTTGAGAAATGCGACCTGTAAAGGAGAACAGCCGGACATCCGGACACACGAAAGTATTTTTGCCTAAGCTGAAACGGAGACGCTTCGCGCTTTCTCGGTCAAGTATAATTTATATCACACTCCTACCGAATATATACCAAATCATATCGAACTTATATTTTTTAACCCCCGAACTCGAAAGAAAAGAAAGGGATGTTATAATTTTAGGGTGTGAATGTATCACTGTGTGTCTTAGGCATCGTAGTTCCTAAACGAATGGACCTATTTTGATGTGTTTTTTTTCTGTTTGAAAGCTGATATGATCGAGATGGTTCTTAGCTATAATAGGGCGGGGTGAATCGTAGCTCCCAAACTAATGGACTAGGGGTGGAGTGGTTGGGGGTTCGAGGTAATATTTTTTTATTTGTGCTTTTGTTTTATGCCAAATGGAACGTATTCTATTTATTTAGCGCCGTTATCTTGGGTGCATTCCGAGACACGCTATAATCGATATAATCGTACTAACAGGCGTACCGAGTCACCGTGAGTGCAACAACGATATCCCTTGTGACGTCACAGATTACGTCATTACATCCGCCATTTTGCGATTACACCGACCATGCCCCAAAACGATATCACCGTGAGTGCTACTGTCAAATTAACAGACTGACGGTTGTTTGCAAAGAAAACTGTTGTTTGAATTCAGTTGTGTGTGATATTCGTACATTTTTCCAAATATTACTACAGACAATTGAGCAATTTTTAGATAGACTACTTTCCTCACGAGTAATACGTTGTATTTTGAGCAAGTTTTGAGGTTATGTTGTTGTGATCTTGTAATCACGTTCATGAGCGTTCCGAATCAACTGCAGCACTCAACTGTCATGAGTGCGATAACTGAATCGTAACACAAATTAGCACTGTGATAGCTCACAATCGGAATGCACCCCTTGTTGCGTGCCAAGATGCCTGACGTCGGGAGCTGTAAATCAAAAACCAATTATCCTACGACAAAATGAGGCCATGTTTAGTTGCCTAGGGCCAGAACCTGGGGCACAGCTCGCCAGGAAGGGGCATCACCTGCTTAATATCGTCAAAAAGCTAAACATATCCTAAAAATCATTTTTGTCTTTACTTTCGCAGGGAAATTTCCTTTTCAAACTCAAACCATACTTAGTTTACGAAAATGTTATTGATGATCTATTTATAATATTTTTGTATTTCTCCTTGTTCATGAGATGTTAATGTTGACTTGTAAAAGTGCTCTATTACTTTGCCTATTTACAATAAATATTTTGACTTTGCAGGCCATGGAGTTTGACTACGAAATAGTGACGCCGAAAACCGGTACCTTCGGCAAGAAGCTGCCAAACGGCACCTGGGACGGGGTGGTGGGGGACCTCATGAGGGGGGTGAGTTCAGATGTTGCAATACTGTTGTGTGGGGAGGGGGGTAAAGTAGGGGTATAAGCTCCGAAAAGTTAAGTTAAACGAGTGATCATATAGTGAATATTACTGCCTTATTTATCGAAATGAAAATACGGAGGTTTTTACTTTTTTGTGGGCGCAATTCTATTATCTATACTTATAATAAAGCAGTAAGTACCAAAAAGTCTGTACAATGATGTTAATAAAAAAAAAACTACCGTAGGTACTTAAAATATGCTTCTGAATAAGAATATAACATTTTTTAAGTGATGTCTGTCGTTCTGTTTGTTTGCGCATCACGTAAAACCTACTGGACCGATTGCGATGTAAAATGTTCATAATAGTACGAATTAGATTTTAATGGATAGAAAAATTGGAATAGAAACCCGGGAAATTTACAAATTCAGCAATAACTGAACGTCCTCTTTTTCTATGGGGATTTTGTATACTCAAACTTGAATTGGATGCGTCATTCGAAATTCAAGAATCAATAACAGTCAATAACACAGTTTAGCGGGCCTCATGGCACGTCACGGGTAAACAAAAAAGTTAAAAGTTACGGTCTATGGATATTCGTACATCTTGCTCGCGGGTGAAACCTCGGGGCGCAGCTAGTTCGACACAAAAACATAATACTATTCAGTGGTGTCATAGTAGATAGGGGCAGTGTACATAACGGAGTGCACCAAAGAAAAACCCCGAGCCAAGCCGGGGCGGGTTGCTAATAAAACCGAAATGTTTTAGGAGACTGACTTGGCAGTGGGGGCGCTGACGATGACGGCGGAGAGAGAGGAAGTGATAGACTTCGTGCCTCCGTACTTCGAGCAGACTGGGATACTCATAGGTGAGAAAAGTTTAACTCACTTATAGAAGTCGACATTTTTTTATCACGGTCTAGGCAATCATTTGACCACGATCTCACCTGATGGAAAGCCGTGATGTGGCCGAAGGTGTAGCACGCTTGCCCAGTAGATACCTATTTACTCTTGAATTGAACACACCAGGGCTATATTTTACCGGAAACACTGACGGGGGCAGGGCATTCCACTCCTTAGAAGTTCTTACTCGTATAATAAATGAAGAAGCGTAACGCTTCGTTCTTGAGCGAGGTATTTCAACCATAAAAGGATGGCGCTTTCCAGATTGTGCCATTCTTGTGCACACTCTCCATAGTGCAATCTGTAGAATACCGCCAGGCTTGC
The DNA here is from genome assembly GCA_946251855.1 of Alsophila aescularia. Classification (NCBI taxonomy): domain Eukaryota; kingdom Metazoa; phylum Arthropoda; class Insecta; order Lepidoptera; family Geometridae; genus Alsophila; species Alsophila aescularia. The sequence goes on from OX276374.1 coordinate 63,719,567, forward strand.
TACCTCACGTCGATGCGCCAGACTTTGAAGCTTACTCTTTACCAGAGTGTCATCTCCAATGAGCCTCATAGCACGTCTCTCAATTGAATCCAAAGCCTCGAGCTGATACTTGGCAGAACCGTCCCAGAGGTACTCCATACAAGATCGGACCTGTGCTTGGTAAAGATTCAAAAGCTGTCCCCGCGTGAAAAACCGCCTAACCTTAGACAAAATACCAAGTTTCTTTGCAGCTACCTTGGCTTTGGATTCAATGTAAGACCCAAAATTCAGATTAGATGTGAGTTTGACACCCAAAAGCTCCAGATGGTCGTCTAATGGTATTGTTACACTACGGAAAGACGAAGATCGGTTAAGAGGACTCTTTTGAGCAGAGAACAAACACGCCTGCGTTTTAGTAGCATTAAACTTAACCAGGTTAGCATCGCCCCAATCGGACACGGCTTCTAAGGCTAAATTTAAACGGTCCACCATAGCCTCTCTCTGAAGCTGGACAGCGTCGCAGCTGGCTTGAGCATTGGAACTGTATCTCTCAACCACAGTACTGTCATCTGCTTACCCAAAGGTACCGGGCTTCAAAAGGTCATAAATGTGCAGTAAAAACAGTGTAGCCGAGAGAACCGATCCTTGAGGTACACCAGCATTGATGGCCATTTGATCAGACGAGCAGCCCTCTACGACTACTCGAATAGATCGTTCCCTCAAAAAATCAGCTATCCAAATGCATGAGCCAACAGGTAATCCATATGAGGGAAGATTGGTTAAAAGGTCATCGTGCCAGACCCGATCAAAAGCCTTAGACATATCAAGGGAGACGGCAAGCGCCTCAACATGCAACTCGATGCCTTCGCTTAATACGCGAATGGCATACGCAAGAAGATCCCCAGTAGACCGGTTTCGGCGAAATCCATATTGCCGGTCACTGAGGACACATTGTCCTCAAGGTATGCCAATAGCCTAACGTTTATGACAAGCTCCATACACTTACAGAGTAAGGAGGTTATCGAGATGGTGCGATAATTGGCCGGATCAGCACGACTATCCTTTTTAGGTACTGGTTGTACATTGGCAAGCTTCCAGCTCTTCGGAACTTTACCTGAGTGAAGAGAGAGGCGGTACAAACGCGTTAAGATGGGAGACAATTCGGGCGCACAGTTTTTCAACACTATCGCTGGAATGCCATCAGGATCACTGGCCTTGTTCACATCTAGAGCTCGAAGCGTTCTGAGAACCTCCTTCTGGCGAATGCGTATATCGGGTAAAAAAAAACCTCGCAATGAGGAAGGCAGGAAGGTGTCTTGCCGGTAGCGTCTAGATGCGAAGATTCTGCAAAAAGAGAAGCAAATAAATTCGCTTTCTCAAACTCAAAGCATAGGTACTTAGTTTACCTAAATTTTATTGATTTGATCTTTATATAATATTTTATGTATTTCTCCTTGTTCATGGTGTTAACGAACGCAATAACAAAACAAACTATAGCTATAACTAGGTATAGGAATAACTATAAGAAAGTCATGTATAGAATCATAACAAATTTAAAATTGAAAAAGAGCGCAACTGAAACCTACAAAAATGTGTAAATTAGTAGGCAGTAAATAAAGCAACACACGATATTGGGCTTAGGTGTTATGTTCATTTCGCACCAATCGGCATATTGGTAGGTCAACGCGTAAGCGAGATATAAATTATTTTGTGTAGGCTCAGGAAACAGGTGTACGTAGTTTTAAATTTTGCGTGCCATCCCTTATGACCACTATAGCATACGGGATGGCCGCGAACCTTTTTAAGGTAAATTAATAGAAGCATGCAGCCACGGAGAGACTGAACTTCTCTGCGGTTGCACGGACAAGGTTGGCTCAGGAAGAGCCCCGCTTTGTAAGGGTACTGATTTATAACGCGGGGCGAACCTGAGCTGATCTAAATGGTAATCTTCAATGGTAATCGGTAAAGGTAATAAGAAATACAGACAGTAAGAGCGAGAGAAGGCCCAGTAGGAGAAGCTCTTCTAAAATAAGTCAAGGGTGTTGACTTGCAATGAGTCACACATAGGAATGTCATGAAATGGGACAAAATTTTAGTTAGCTGCCTAAAGTTCGGGTACCATTTTTGTACGAGTGCGAGGAGTACACAAGATCGGAAGTTCTCCTCGCACCCGTGGCAAACCCATAAAATTAAAATAAATAAATGTATTTGGGACAATTCCACACCAATTTTTTTTTTTTTTTTTTTATTCTCTTAATTTCATTTTAAACAGAGTTTCAAATTTAAAAAAATACCTAAAAACATTTATGTTTGACCAGGTATATTTCCCCAAACTAAGATACCCTGTAATATGGGCACTAGATAACGGATAAACATACATAAATACGAATATCACATCCATGACTCGGACACAAACATTTCTGCTCATCACACATATGATTGCACCTAACAGGATTCGAACCCGCGACCGTTTGATTTCGTTCCCAGGGTCACTAGCCACGAGACCAACAGCCGGATTGGGCTTCCTTTGCTTAATTTACGGTACGGATTCGAAGTACGACCGTAACATACTTCTGGGTCTATTTTTTGTGCCTGTTTTCGAGCGTGGGAAAGTTTGAGCCTAGAACAATGGGGCGCACGTATGCCTCGAATAAAATGTAATGAATCACCCAATGGGAGAGCTTTGACTGTTTTACGTTTTGTATAAACACGCATACTTTCTAAAATCAGCGTGCATTATCGTCAAAGTTCCCGTTCGCAGTAGCCGTCGAAGCAAGAAGCTCTCCTATAAGTGTCCAAAGATATTCAGTAGCACAACCAAGTTTATTACGGCTCCGTAGCCAACATTTATAATCGGGTCCTTGTATGTTGTGATAATAAACCAACTAAATTGTAAACAAGAGCGTTTCCGTTTCATCCTCCTATCCTGAGCTCATCGAAGTCTCATTTTTACTGCAACTGGGACCCCGCACCTACGTGAGAGTCCGCAATACATGGGATGATAATTTTGACTTGTAAAAGTGCTATTATTTTGCCTATTTACAATAAAATACTTTGACTTTGAAGTTTGCAGAGCGATGGTAGCCTAACGATTCAATAGTTCAACTTAGAATCCAACGATACCAGGGTCGGTCCAAGGCTCCACACCAATTCTTATTTTCTGGGTTACCTATGTGCAGTTTTCCATCGCTCCGTGCGTCGGTCCCGGCTGTTAAAAAAAAAGAGAGAAACAACATTTATTCAACACAATAAATTTAAATATAGAAAAAACATAAATAAAATGTGCTTGCAAGTGTGTTGAAAGGGGCATAGAATCAGCACAAATGCCCAGTGCATCACACTAGACGCTGGTTTTCATATAAACCCCACGGGTGATGTAAAAAAGGGTATAATATGATGAGTGGGTGTATGCTATTATATATCTATATATATATATATATATATATATAGTTATATATATAGTTATATAAATACAAAACGATAAATATGAATAAAAATAAATAAATCAATAAATACAAACCTAAGTATATCATTCATGGAAAACATAAATAAACAATTGAAACTTTGGAAGACATTCAAATTGATTATCAGTACTTTCAGTAGACGTTGACTTGAAATCACAACCAATCTCAGAGTATCTGTCTGCTTCGTTACTAAAACGCGCACGACCATCGGCTGAACATCACTATGTTGTTGATTAATAGCAGTCGTTAATCCATAGCAGAGGCTCTCGGGGGCCTGATATACTCTGACACCAGAGGCCAGCACTACCTCATCCGGATATATTTATATATAGAAGTTTCCTTGGGAATAAACACTGTTTTTTTGGTAGGCTTTATTTAACGAGTAGAAGTTAATTGCAATATTAGCCGTGTTCGGTTGGTCAGTTCAGAATACTACCAATAGATGGCGTTGCCGTCCCCGTAAGACGGATTTAGAAACTGAGGGAAAAATTTGGATGATGATGTTGTGGTCACGGTAGCTGAATTGATTATGTGACACAGGGGCATGGATGACGCGGGTTTGAATCCCGTCCGTGATCCATTTTTTTTCCTATAGACAATTATTAGTTAATTTATTTTACATAGAAATGGAAAAATATATATGATAAACCAAAACATTATTAACAATTTTGAATGTGATTCTACCTCCCACCCTAGGCGGACCTGTGCTGTGAGTGATAGTCTCTTTCGTACAAAAAGTAAAACGTTTACAAATTTGAATTATGGGGTTAGTATAAATATGCCTCTAATATGATGATGGGTTGTTTGGTACATACAAACACCCCACCAACACCACGTCTTCAGAACCCATGTAGCTAATAATAACAAGTAAGTAACAATCAATAATAACAAGTTAAAAATGTATGCATAAAACATATTTTTTTACACGACTGCCCAAAACATTATATTTTTTAGCATTCATGTATATATGTTTGTGTATGTGAGTTTCTTTATTCCACCAAAACTTTTAAATGCCTGAACGGATTGAGACGGAACGTTAGAATCCTTACATCCCCGAGTAACATAGGCTATTTTGAAAACATTGCTTTTTTTGAAACCATTTACTATGGCGGCAGCATGGCACCATTTTCAAACTAAAAAAAAAAACTTTGAAATTTACAATAATTATGGGTATCAAATTGAAGGTAATAAGCACATTCCAACAGTATATAATTGTATTGGCAAAAGCTCTTTTTTGGCAGGGCAGGCGTGTTATTTTAGCTTTTAGACTAGTTAATTATAAACGAAATTCATAAAAAGTAACTTTTCGCCATTTGACGAAAACACTGCCCAGTACGCGTGACGTCACTGCTTCCAAATTCGCGGTTGATTTGTTCCTGTGTAGTTAACTACCTTGCATTTTGGTCTTAAATACGTCATACGGCCGCCATGACATCTATGGTCGTTTTGGCGCGATTCAATTGAACAACTGTCAGAAGTGCAAAAATATAATGAATTATGTTTTTTTTAATATTTTTGCACCCTATTGGTTAGTTAGAACATACTTTGATCCATTTGTTTTGCGTTCCAGTGATCCGAAAACCCACCAGGAAAACCTCTCTGTTCAAATTCATGACGGTGCTCCGAACGGAGGTGTGGGTGAGCATCGTGGCAGCGCTAGTGCTCACGGGCGTGATGATCTGGCTGCTGGACAAGTACTCCCCGTACTCCGCGCGGAACAACCCCCAGGCGTACCCCTACCCGTGCAGGTCAGTGGGGGGAGTTATATAATGTCTTTTGAGCAGTTAAAAGGGGCAAGCGAAGCGAGCGCTAAAACAAAAACGAACTGTACCTGACAGTTCACAAGGGGAACGCCAACAATCAGAACGTTAGACGAGGTAACAGTTAAAAATAATCGCTGAAATTTAAGCTATCAGAAATGAGCATGAGCGAAGCGAGCGCTAATAATCAGTGGTTTAGTCGAGTGAACAGTTACGCGGCGACCTACATAAGCGAACAAAATTTGAATGTGGCGTGGCGCGGCGTGACGTGAATATCGGTGCGAAGCAGTTTTTTGTTTTTTAGTTTCACCCCAAACTGCGCTGCTATTAGTTCGCGTGAGTTCGCTCACGCAGGCTGCTTGACATTTCCGCGTGGGCACCGGGCCGCACCGCACTCGCGTGGAGTTCGCTTACGTAGGACACAACAATTTGGACGACGGAACAGAACGAATGCAAATCATCACAGCAATTTAGACGATACGGCAGTTAAAGAGGGTGAGCAAAGCGAAGCGAGAGTATAAATCTTAACTTTCAGAAATGAGCATAAAAGCCAGGCAAAGCGAGCGAATCGGGCGCAGCTCTTGAAGTGATTTTTCTGCGAGAATGCTACTTCTTTTGCAAGAAACCATTTGACTGCGACTTCGTTCGCGGTGGTATTTTATTGTATTCGTAAACAGCTTTTTATCGATTGCTCGGCTTCTGCTCATCGCATTGAGATAAAAGTTAACAAAACAGTCTATTAAATGAACTTTTTATCGATTGCTCGGCTTCTGCTCATCGCATTGAGATAAAAGTTAACAAAACAGTCTATTAAATGAACTTTTTATCGATTGCTCGGCTTCTACTCAGCGCATTGAGATAAAAGTTAACAAAACAGTCTATTAAATGAACTTTATATCGATTGCTCGGCTTCTACTCATCGCATTGAGATAAAAGTTAACAAAACAGTCTATTAAATGAACTTTTTATCGATTGCTCGGCTTCTACTCATCGCATTGAGATAAAAGTTAACAAAACAGTCTATTAAATGAACTTTTTATCGATTGCTCGGCTTCTACTCATCGCATTGAGATAAAAGTTAACAAAACAGTCTATTAAATGAACTTTTTATCGATTGCTCGGCTTCTACTCATCGCATTGAGATAAAAGTTAACAAAACAGTCTATTAAATGAACTTTTTATCGATTGCTCGGCTTCTACTCATCGCATTGAGATAAAAGTTAACAAAACAGTCTATTAAATGAACTTTTTTGATTGGTATCATAAAAATACAAATACATACATATTTTTCTAATATTATGTTCAGTTCGAATCCTAAGTCAACTGACTTAAATATTTTTGCTATATTACATTTAAAATTAAATTATATCTGTAACTAAAACTTCCCGTCTTCAAACTTGCATGTGGCATGGCCATCCTGTACAGTTTTTTTGTGCCTACCAGTACATTAGTGTTACAATAATCCAAATCTTACTTTTTAAAGGGAATTCACGCTAAAGGAGAGCTTCTGGTTCGCTCTGACCTCGTTCACCCCCCAGGGAGGGGGCGAGGCCCCCAAGGCTCTGTCGGGGCGGACGCTGGTGGCTGCTTACTGGCTGTTTGTGGTGCTGATGCTGGCCACCTTCACTGCTAACCTGGCTGCTTTCCTGACTGTGGAGAGGATGCAGGTATGTTGCCGGAGGGGTAGATCCAATGATATCAAGCAAGGCTCTAATATATAAAAGTGAAACGTTGTTTGAAACGTTTTCACGCCAAAACGACTGAACCGATTTTGATGAAAATTTGAATGTACACAATAGAGACCAACATATGACGTGTGTATGCCACTTGCCACTAATCTCCATCGCTACTACTATACAAAAATGAAAAGTTGTCTGTTTGTTTGTATTTTCGTGGCGCTTTCACGGATAACGGCTGAACAGAATTTAATGTGTATGTAGAATGTAGATGCTGTATACCATAGAGAACAACGTAGGATACTTTTTATTCCGGAAATATGTACACGCGGACAAAGACGCGTGGCACAGCTAGTATAAAATATTTTTTTTTTTCTCAGTTCTCTTGCTCCTCAAGTTCTTGTTTATGCTGGGTGACTAAAACTGCATTTTATGCTCTAGTGCTTAAAAGTGTTTACCTACTTCTATAATTCTCTATGGTCTCCGACCCGAGCCTAATGTCATGTAGAAAGTTAAAAAAAAAGTGGCGGCAAAGTAGCTCTCGTTTGTTCCCGACTACGGAAAGGCAAAGGAAGAATTAGCCGACACGCTGACCGTGACGGTGACACTGCCAACTGTCTCAACCTGTTGATGACGACTGAACCAGCCCGATAATCTATCGATACGTCGAACCGGAGCGATCGCAATTTTTTTCCCTGTTTCTTAGGATACTTAAAAAGACTTAAGCACCCTATTTTTATTACAATCTAGCCACAAATTGGCTAATAAGTAATTTGTTTATAACTTAATATTTTAGGTTGAGTATACTAAGAATGTGTCCATTAACACTTTTCTTATAGTCTCTATTAAGGTGAGTCACATTATTGCTGTTTACTTTATACGTAGCACTTGTTACACACTACACTACACTAATACAATAATATACACTACACTAACTCAAACGGTTTTGTCCTTTTAAGTCGTCTAACGATGTCAGTGTGATGGAGGAGCTGGATTGCCTCTATGTTCACATGATGATGAAGTCTATGTTCGTGAGCTTCTGCATACTTTTGAATTACTTTGTCAACGAACTCTTTTTTGAGGTCCCGATGGAGATCGTTGTTTCTTATGTACCAAGGTGCATTCACTATTTCCCTTAGCACCTTGTTCTGAAAGCGTTGAATAATTAATGTATTGTTTGGTGCAGCCCCACAGCAGTATACCATAAGTCCAGACTGGCTTTAGGACTTGCTTGTATAATAATAATTGATTGTGTGTTGACAGCGTGGAGTGTCTTCCAAGCAGCCAATACATTCTTTTGAATCGCAGTTCTAACTCTTCTCTTTTCTTCTTGACGTGCGCTTTCCAGCGGAGCTTCGCATCAAGCGTCATGCCGAGATACTTGGCTGTATTCTCGTATGGAATTTGTTTATTATTAATATAAACTGGAGAATATTCCTGTTTCTTGTTGCTGAAGTCAATGTGAATTGATTTGGATTCGTTTAATTTAATCTTCCATTGTTTAGTCCAATCATAGACTCTATTGACCGCTGTTTGAACCTTTTCAGCTGCTTCTTGATGGTTACTTCCTACTGCCATTATAGCAGTGTCGTCAGCAAAGGTTCCGATGGTGTTATTTTCTAGCTCAGGAATATCACAAGTGTAAAGCAGGTACAGGACAGGGAATCGCGGGCGTCAGCAAAAGTTACATGTACTTCGTACATCTTGCCCACTCGAATAGGCCTAAGATGATACATAATTTGATAAAGCTAATCAATAAAAGAAATGAAATATTATTGCTAAATGATTTAAAAGTTAGGTGTTACAAGGTGATAAACAATGTATGAGTGTTAGTACAAAAAGGAAATTGATAATAAAAGTGAGTCCAAGTCTCTCATTCATTCACTCACGATTCACTGATACCGAAACGCGCCTTGATAGGCATAGGCGACGTGCCTATATTAACACTTTCGGCACTATGTGCTCTTTGCACTACATCACACTCCCGAACACCACTAACACTGACACAGGAGTCACGACGGCGTGGGCGCTGCTTCGGCCTGGCACGTGCCGGCTGCGGCAGCCACGAGTGCGCGGCCTCTGCTCCTGAGCTTCCAGTAGGCGATGATAGCGCCACCGAGGCACTAACTAGTTACACTAGTTTGATATTCCTTTCATCTTTGTGTGGCATGGTATCTTTCCAAGTTAGAACTTCATTTGCTTCACCTTCAATAAGAGTCATGGTAAAAAAATTGCACTTTACTTGCAAACCTCAGAGAATCGTAGAAGACCTTAAGAATAAAGGGTACAAAATTATAGAAGCTGTTAACAAATTGAGTTGGAAAACCAAAGATCCGCTCAATATGTTCATGCTGACCTTCGAAAATGATGAGGAAATAAATAAAATCTACAGTATTTCAGCTGTGTTGGGGTACAAAGTAGAAATACAGGCGATAAAAACGATCAAGTTGGTCCCTCAGTGCAAAAAATGTCAGGCTTATGGACATACGCAAAAGTACTGCTCTAAAGAACCTAGATGCGTAAAATGCACGGGTAAACATCATACTAAGGACTGTAAAAAGCCGAGAGACGAGAAACTAAAATGCGTCCACTGTGGAGCTCCACATCCAGCTAACTATAGGGGATGTGCGATAGCCAAAGAAATCCAACAAATTCGTAATAAAAATTGAAACCCAAAATAATAGTACCGCAACCAAACGAACCTACTGTAAGACAAGGTGGCTATAGCCAAAATCATAACATTAGAAAAACTACTGATAAAAACATCTCGTACGCCTAAGCTGGCACATCACGGGTGCCTCAGTCTGTTAAGATTGTTAACAGTGAAAATAAGCTAGATGATATCTTGAAGTTCATGGCATCATTCGACGAAAGACTAAAGAAAATTGAAAATAGCACCAAATCGGCTACATCCAAGACGAAAAAATGAATCATACACTTAAAATTATGACATGGAACTCGAATGGACTACAAAAACATCAAAATGAATTACAGGTAGTCCTAGATATAGAAAACGTGGACGTGCGTCTAATATCCGAAATGCACTTCACGAAACAATGTTATGTAACTTTTAAAGGATACAAAATTTATCATGCTCTACACCCAGATAATACTGCAAGAGGTGGTAGCGCCGTCATTGTAAAAGAAAACCTTCATCATTACGAAGAAACTAAATATGAAGGAAAAGAAATCCAAGCCATAGCGATTTGTCTCAAAACCAAGAGATATCCTATAACAATCTCAGCCATCTACTGTCCACCTCGGTATGCGATAAAAAAAAAGAACAGTATCTCAGCTTTTTAAAGTGCCTTGGTAATAGATTTGTCTAAGGAGGTGACTTCAATGCTAAGAACACGTATTGGGGCTCAAGAATAACCACTACCAAAGGCAAAGAGTTGTTCAGTGCTATAAAAGAGTTGAAATGTGATGTTTCGTCTGCTGGAAAACCCACTTATTGGCCGACTGATCCAAATAAAATTCCTGACCTTTTAGATTTTTTTGTAACAAAAGATTTATCATCGAGTTATTTAAAAATAGAACAAAGCTATGATATGAATTCAGATCAATCTGCAATTTATTTATTAATAAGCATGAACATTTTATATAAAGAAAAAGCTCTGACCCTAGTTAATAGATCTACAGATTGGGAGAGATTCAAGATTGACCTAGATATTAGTATAGATCTCAAGGTTCAAAACTCCCGAACACTTGAACATAGAAATAGAAAAGTTCGTTGAGAACATCCAACAAATAGCTTGGAAAAATACACCAAACACATATAAGAAGACCAAAGGAAACACGTACCCCTAAGATTTAAAGAACTTATAAATGAAAAGAGAAAGCAAAGGAATATATGGCATCAGTCTAGATGTCCTCAAGACAAAATAAAGCTTAATAACTTAACAAAAAAAGTTAAAAGACTTATCCAGGATTTCAACGATGACTCCGCCAATAAGTATTTTGAAAAGCTAACCAGTGACCGCAGTACAGATTACTCTCTATGGAAAGCTACAAAGAACTTAAAGAGGCCTATTACTCAAGTACCACCCATTAAAGATGAACATGGGAAATGGGCAGTCAGCAATGAACAAAAGGCTACACTGTTTGCAGAGCACTTAGAAACCATCTTTCAACCAAATGATCGCAAATATGTTGCGCTATTTTTCTTAGTGTGGAAAACGAAATATAAATATTGAACCTTATTGAAAAATGAAAACAAACGCGAGCGAAACAAGCGCGAAATTTTTGAGTTATTTCTATCAATGCTGCAATTAACTGATAATTAACAGAATCATAAAATTAATTGTATGGACAAGCACAAAAGGCACGAACGAACGAAGCGAGCGCGAAATTTGCGTTATTTCGATCAATATTTTATTTAAAATATAGTTCCGATTCCAAAAAATATAGATGCACTGGAATGAGTAGTAAAAAGCGCGAGCGAAGCGAGTACGAAAAAATTGTTTTTTTTCTTTCAATTACAAAACGAAACATAATTAATCCGCATATAGCCTAATTATAGAGATCGCGAAAATGTTGAGCTACTAATATCTGCATAGAAATTAAAAAAGTGCTAAAAAGAAGAGCTATTTTTAACTGTAAAATATTAGCAACAAAAAAACCCAATTATAGCTCTTGACAACTAAAACTTGTAAACAAAGTGCGGATACGTTTGGCCAGAAGATGTTTTCGTCCGTGATTATATTTTTAGATAGCTTTATTACTGTTTAGTATTTTTTCGAGGTTCTTTATTGTTTTATCTATAATGGTATAATAACTACAATACATTATGTCATTTATTGTAATAAGCTACTCACAAAAAAAATATGTTTTGTGCGGCGAGTTCCCGGCAATATCTTTGGGTGCTGATATTATTGCAAAATATTAGTGCAAAACATTATAATCGTAAGCTTTCAGCAGGAAGATACTTAAATAATTCTTTTATTATCTATTTTTATATTAAGCTTAAGCTTTCAGCAGGAAGATACTTAAATAGAGCATGGGAAACCAGTTCAACCCGGATAACTGCAGGTTACTGCTAACCCGTTACACACTTTTGAGGCGCGCGTAGGCTTACTTAAATAGAGCATGAGAAACCAGTTCAACCCGGATAACTGCAGGTTACTGCTAACCCGTTACACACGTTTGAGGCGCGCGTAGGCTTGAACTTGTAAGGGTTTAACAATAGACTGTAGCAGCGCGGATGGCACTTGGAATTGAATGAAACACAAATGGAAAATTATCAGTCAAATGACTTGCTTAGGACATACATTGACTTCTCTGCATTTGGCTATCTTTTTTTGAATCTCCCCTTGGCGACGCCCTTGCATGGGGGTGATTTCGTGAAAAGTGTTAATCAATGTGTAACAACCAGTGTATAAGTGTAACACGTTACCTTGCAATCGAACAGTGTACGACATGTGATGTTAGATATATTGGAAAGATGTAAAACATACAGACACAGACATGATTATGATGAAAAGTATATGTATCTCTGTGTCTGTTGTAATTTGGAATGGAGATAGCTTGTACCCTGGAGTAACATACCTACTTTTCATCATCATCATCCATCACGCGTCATCCCTCAGATGTCAGATATAATACATCATATTTTTATGCGACTACTGTAAGGCTCACTCGTTTATTTTTTATCTTGCTTCTATGTGTGTGCCATGAATACATGTATTTTTTCTTTCCTCCACTTGCAGACCCCGGTGTCTTCTCTCGAACAGCTAGCGCGGCAGTCTCGCATCAACTACACGGTGGTCGAGGGGTCCTCGATACACCAGTACTTCATCAACATGAAGTTTGCTGAGGATACACTTTACAGGTGGGTAAGATTTTGAATCAGGCCGTGGACTGGTGGGGTGTTTTGAGGTACAGTTTGTGCTCCAATTGTGTCAAACACCGGAACAAACATCGGAATTTGAATGTAGCTTTCAAGGCGTACCTATTTATCAAAAGGGTATCCTATAAAAGCTCCTATAAATAAACATTTGATAAGGTTCAGTTACGGCAATTGTACTAAATAACGACGTGATCAAACCAAACGCTTTGATCGCCATGTCTAGCCGCTACTTGTACAATTGCAGCTGTAACTGATCTTACCGTGCACACCACCGCGATCGCAAGCTGGACGCTTTGGTTTGATCGAACCTTTAGATACACCCCTAGGTTATTCAAGGAATATTCCGTTCACACTTCAAATCTCTAGGTTCACCTGTTTAGGCTGAGCTTTGCCCGTCAGTCAATAGGATGTTACTGTCATCATCATCATCATCATCAGCCTATATCTGTCCACTGCTGGACGTAGGCCTCTCCTAATGCACGCCACTGAGCTCAATCTTTAGCTCTCCTCATTAGCCATTTTTTCTACCATTAAATGTTTATCATATGTGTAGGCACTGTTTTATACGTATAAACTAGCTGCACCCTTCGGTTTTACCTGTGTGGACAATGATGATGGATGATGATGGAACGTCTCCTTTGAGTTTTTATGTAGGTACTCATCAATATCATAGTAAAAAAAGCGAAATCCTAACTTTATCATCTTTCTAACTTTTATCAAAATGCGTACCTACAGCTGTTTCAGCGCTGAGTAACACACAAACTTTCGCGTTTTCAATAATATTAAAATTCAAATAGTGTGCCATGGTGCTTGCCAATAATCTAAATCATTGATTTTTAGACTTTATTGATGCTACATGGCGTATGAATTGCTTAACTCATCACAGCAAAGTGCTGGTAATCATTGAAAAGACCTGTAATGTATCGTGTTTCCAGGGTATGGAAGGAGATAACGCTGAACGCAACCTCTGACCAAGCTCAGTACCGCGTGTGGGACTACCCCATCCGGGAGCAGTACGGACACATTCTGCTCGCTATCAACGCTTCCGGTGAGTGGACTCCGACACTAGACTATCGCATAGCCAAACTGAAACCAAACTCAAATTGTTTTTGAAAAGGATAGGTCTTTGAAGATTTTGGCATAGTGGCCAATCAGTATTGGCGACGAGAAGACTCGACGAAGTTTCGAAAATGCTGCCCAGCCCAGCTGTATTCTTCTGCAGGTCTCTCTGTCAAAGTTGTTTTTACCTAGTTGCAAAGTTTGCCCCAGATAAACCTACTTTTGAACAACTTCAAGAGCAGTTCCGTTAACAGCAATTGGTTCCGTTGTAACATGATCGTTGAACATAATCTTGGTTTTGTCCAAGTTCATCCGGAGATCAATGCGCTGAGACGAATCAGCTTGGCTGTCCTAAATCTGTTGCAAGTCCTGCAACATTTCTGCCACAATAATGTCATCCGCGAATCTCAAGTGTGAGATGTACTCACCGTTAATGTTAATGCCACATCCTTTCCAGTCCCGAGTCTTAAACATATCCTCCAATGCATTTGAGAACAATTTCGGAGAAATAACTTCCCCTTGTCTCACTCCTCGATCAGTGGGATATGCTTAGTCTGCTGGTTCTGTACTTGGACGGCCATTGTAGCGGCGTCATACAGCTTCACTTGGATATATTGCCAGTCGACTTGGCATCGTTGCAGGGACAGTCTATGTATGTGGAAAGTCCAAAACTAATACCCGACCGTAGTCGGGGTTTTTGAACTTATGTATTATCTGATAGTCATCAAAATTGGTTTAATAAATATCTATACTAAAATAAAACTAAGCTAAATCTGTACATTAAATATTTTTTGAAAACTATAATTGATATAAACTTCAAAATCGATATGGAGTACAAAAAGGTTTTTTTTTGTCTGTCTGTCTCTTTGAACATGCATCACGCTGAAACTACCATACGGATTTTGATGCAAATTGACACAATTACAGCTGGTGTTATGGAGTTACATTTAGAATACATTTTACCCCGAAAGAAGCAAGGGTTCCCGCAGGATAGGGGTTGAAAGTTATTTCAAAGAACACATATCACGCTGATACTACCGCACGGATTTTGATGTTACTTGGCACAGTCAAAGTTTATATTATGTGTTAAAATTATGGATTCTTTAATCCCGAAAAAAACAAGGTTTCCTGCGGGTTAGGTTAGGTTAGGTGCAAAGTTAATTTGAAAGTAATAATACATAATTTATAAAAAGGGCACCTTACTTTCGACCTTCCCTCCGCGAAGCAGTGGCATCAGTGGCACATTGGGAGAATCCATAGGTCCGTGGATCGAATCGACTCCACGCTCTTCTAGAAATATTTTGTTTTATGCGTTATTTTTATATTTTTAACCGACTTCAAGAGGAGGTTCTTAATTCGACCCGTATGTTTTTTTGTATGTTTGTTACGTGATATCTCCAGCAATCGTGGATCGGTTTCGAAAATTCTTTTTTTAATGGATAGGCTATGCCTCAGGAGTAGTCCCATTAAAATTTCATGAAAATATTCCACCTTTAAGGGTAGAAAATTAGGGGACGACTTCATTTTATTAACTTTCACCCACTTTATGACGCGATATCTCCGTCAAATGTGGGTCAATTTGGAAGTTTTTTTTTATAGAATAACATATGCTTTAGGTATGGTCCCATATATATAATTTGGTGAAGATCTGATGAAGACCTTCGGAGACACAAAGGAACTCCTCAATGGATAAAAGCAAGTCGCGATTGCTGTAATCGCATGCTCATGAACACATGAGCAACACAAGAACATGTTTGAACAACAGTTCAAACTCAAAATAGGGAAATAAAATATATTAAAAAAAAAGTATAAACCGACTTCAAAAAGAATAAAATAATCTTATGTGTTTGTTTATCGTATGAGGTAGTGCTGGCCTCTGATGTCAGAGTTTGTCAAGCCGCTCGAGGGCCTCTGACATGGCTTGGGAAACAGTTAAGGAAGTTGGTGCCCAATTTTCTTAAATCTAACTAAATCAACGGCACAGAGACATAAGATTATTTTATTATTTTTGAATTCAGTTTTTACTTTTTTATAGTTTATTTTTCCTAGATAATTTTAAGGCTGCTGTAATTTCCTGAAGTGAACCGTCAAGTTTTGTTTGAAAATAAGCAGATAAACATATACAGACGACCGCGCGTTTGTTATAATTATCATGGGACATTGATATTTTATAACACAGAGACGTGTTGGCGTCGGGCATGTTTGCAAATCAGAAAGCGAAAATGTATTTATTCTTGTAAAGTATACATATAACCTACATTTGTGACGTCCACAGGCCGAGCTTACATCGGGTGTACTTTCGAATTTAGGATTTCGCGCGGCGTATTTCGTATACATACCTCCACACAATGCTACCGCAACACAGATAGTTTTCTGTCAACAACCTTCAGTGGCGACCCGACATGGCCGCCTTCATCTTCTAACCTATCACGGCCATGTCGGGTCGCAACTGAGGTTGTTAATACAGATAGGTTCTCAAGGCATCCCGTATAAAGAGCTACTTTATAGGTACTTTTGGTCCTGGAATAACACGCATGAGTTACTTTTAAATGAACAAACCACGCTAGCAAAGCCGCGGGTGCAGCTAGTTCTATATAAAGTTTATTTTTCGACTTCTAGTATGATGTATTACAGGTCCGGTAGCAGACGCAAAGACCGGCTTCGAACAAGTGAACGTTCACACAGATGCTGACTTCGCGTTCATACACGACTCTGCTGAAATAAAGTACGTTATTTTTGAAGTGTAACATCTTTCCTTTAGCTTTCCTGCATTCTGTGGGAGTGATTTCGTAAAAAGGGACGGAAGTGTGAAACAGGAAGCCGGGAAGCACGCGCTATTTGAATTGACCAATGAGAGCGCGCGGTGCTAGAGTATGTTAATGTTGCTTAGTACCAAAGTGAGATGTCAGATGTTACACATCATATGCGACTGCTGTAAGGCACGCTCGTTTTGTATCTCAGGTAAGATGAAAAAATATATGGTCTAGCGTTCTTAAAATAAGCTACTGAACAAGATTATAACTTTTTTAAATGGTGTTTGTCTGTCTGTTCGCGCATCACATAAAAACCAATGGACCGATTGTGATTCGGGTTTCACTGTTGCATAGCTTTGGTTTTGATTTAAAAAAAAAACTGAGTAAATACTTTGTTAATCCTTAGTGTAGAGGCGGAGCAATCGATAAAAACTATGTGACGTCTGAACGAAATTTGGTATTTTTGGTTACTTTTGGTCCTGGAATATCACATAAGACACTTTTATCACAGAAACATAAAATATCCTTCACTCGCACTTGGCCGATTCTATAACATACATAACCCTCCATCGGCAGTCGGGTAAAAAGTAATACTTAATTACAATTCATTCTCATGTTAATATCTTTTCATTTCAGATACGAAATAACTAGAAATTGCAACCTCACGGAAGTTGGCGAGGTTTTCGCTGAGCAGCCTTACGCGATAGCCGTGCAGCAAGGGTCCAGGCTGCAGGAGGACCTGTCCAGGGCTCTGCTGGAGCTGCAGAAGGAGAGGTTCTTGGAACAGCTGGGTTCCAAGTATGATACTTTTTTTTATTCCTTCGAGTGAAGAGTCGAGCAGGTCGCTCGCATTATGGTAAGCGTCACGCCTGCCCATAACAGTTGCTGAGCCACCAGAACTTTGGTTGCAGAATGTTGCGCGTCACTGCACTACGCTCGTCACCCTGAGACATTGGTTAAGTCTCATTGCCCAGTAATTTTGCAGGAAACATATGTTTACACACTACTGCTTGGCGGTTGAATATCTGACAAAGGTGTGGCAGTTCCCCAGGCGGCCTCTCGCGTAAGAGGCTTACCACTACACAAAATATTCACATTATAAAGGTGGTCCAATGATATGGGTCAGTATCAATAAACTATTACAGGAAGAGAATTTTGTTCTAGGGAATCATATCATTAAGTTAAAGAAAATTGAATTCATACATTTTCATAAAATCTTCTGCACGTCTTTGGAATCGGTAATTTTCTTTAAAATTATGTTTCAGATATTGGAATGAAACTGCAAGACAAGCGTGTCCGGACGCGGACGAATCCGAGGGCATTACTTTGGAGAGCTTGGGTAAGTAGGTACACATAGCAAAGTATTTTTCAAAAAACAATAAGTACTTACTTGAAAGTTCCACTGGGAAAACTAAGAGTAAACTCGCGACTACAAAGTTTATAAACAATAATAAAGTTTCATTTGCGAGTTTATTTTATCATCAGCCTGTGCTCGTCCACTGCTGGACATAGGCCTCTCCCAATGAACACCACAGAACATCTTCAGCTTTTCTCATCCAGTTTCTGCCGGCCGCCTTTCGCAGGTCGTCACTCCACCTGGCCGGTGGGCAAGGGCGGATCCAGCCAGGGGCCAGGTTCGAGTCAGGGGGGGTATCCAGCCTGGATGGGTTCCTAAATTATACAATACTACTTGTTCCCCGCGGTTTCACTCGCGTAGCCTATGCTCAAGGGCAAATTCAGAATTTATTACTGGGACCTACCTATTATTACCCTATTATTTACATATTTATTTATTATGTATATTTGCCATCTCTCTGTGCTTCGGAGGGCATGCTCCCCCAAATGCAAGAGGCCCACCAGATAACGAAAAACATCAAAGAATCTGTTCTTTGATGTTTTTCGTAAAAATATAGAGCTATTTATATCAGAAAATTTCAAAACATTATAAGCGCGAGCGTAGCGATCGCGAAATTTTTAAACTGAGTTAATAGACTATTAAATTAATCATATTATCTTACCATTCCGAAACATGTCAAAATATGCATTGACAATGTAAAACAAGGAAAAAATAAACAAGTCAAAAACAAATATATAAAAATACTAAAATAGGTGTGAGCGGAGCAAACACGAAAATGTTGAGCTATTTCGTTCGGTGTAGAAGTTACATAATGTTTTCCAAATCATATAAAAAGAAACATTGAAA
The DNA here is from genome assembly GCA_946251855.1 of Alsophila aescularia. Classification (NCBI taxonomy): domain Eukaryota; kingdom Metazoa; phylum Arthropoda; class Insecta; order Lepidoptera; family Geometridae; genus Alsophila; species Alsophila aescularia. The sequence goes on from OX276374.1 coordinate 63,738,309, forward strand.
TAACTATAAAGAGCGAGCAGATCGAGCGCAAAAATTTTGACCCGTTTCTTTACAGAAACCTAACAACACAATTGAAACATAATTCTTAATTATAAAAAAAAAATGCATTGAAATGATCAAAATACAACGAGGTGGCGTTCACGTAAGTTCTGAGTTATTTATGATAGTAAAGAATTTTCCAAAACACATGTAAATAATGACAAAGAACCCCAAAAAAGCACGAACGAAGCTTTTAAGAGTTATTCTGCTCTTAAATAGCTCTTAAAGCAGAACATTAAATAATATACAAATTGCATTGATTTGATAAGAACAAAACACGCAAACGCAGCGTGCCTACCTAATGTTCGAAAAGTTTGCGATATTTCTTTCAATGTAGAAAATGGAAAATTGAAAATCTTACGAAAATAACCGATGAAAGTTACTGGTACACATCCAAAGAAGCGCGAGCGAAGCGAGCGCGAAAAATTTAAGGTAAGTCCAAATCATTTAAAAATAACGAATTCATGTAATTGCTATTATTATGTAGTCGTTAAGCCATGTCAGAGGCCTTTGGACGGCCTGTCTAACTCTGACACCAGAGGCCAGCACTACCTCGTCCCACAAACAACAAACTATGTAATTGCAATTTATGCGAAGAAGCGCGGGCGAAGCGGAGCTAAAATTTTAAGGTTTTCTAAAGAAGAAAATTTAACATAATTAAAGGATGATTATTTGCAGTGGATAATCATCTGGAATATTATACGACTACCTAGATATAATATTAATTGCAAATCAAGAAGCGCGAAAGAAGCGAGTGAGTTTTTTTTTCTCAATATGGTTAGGAGTTCCGTTTCACAAAAATATGATGCATCATAAGAAAGCGCGATTTTTTTAACGTAATTTTTATATCAATGTTAAAAGGAAACATAGTTCCAAATCATATTAAAATAATTAATACCTTGCAATATCCTACAATAAGCGTGACCGAAGGGAGCGCAAACTTTCTTGGCTAATTCTACTTATAGTTTGTTTGTCGTATGAGGTAGTGCTGGCCTATGGTGTCAGAGTTTGTCAGGCCGCCCGAGGGCCTGTGTGGCTTAACGACGGCACTAATCAATAAAAGCCGGAACCGATAGCTTACCGTGGCCTCCAAAGTATCTATAGCGTTAAACCAAACTAAAACATAATTTGAAATTGCCCAAAAAGTAAAATATGCTGCCAAAAGCGCGAGCGCAGCGAGCGCGGAAATTTTGGGATATATTTTTCAGCGTACAAAATATACATGATAACATAACATGTATGAAAATAACGAATGGAACAAAAAAAAAATGATTGACATAGGCCCAGGGGGGGCCCAAATACTTACAAAAATCATAGCGCCCTCGACTACGTCCCGCGAACGCGAGTATATTGTGATAACAAGTAAACCGAATCCTTCCCTAGATCTGCTCAGCTGTTTAATCTATAAAAGGTATAAGACAGAGACAGACAGACGTTACTTTCGCTCTGGGGTCGTATTCAGCTAGAAAACCTAACCTGCACTGCAAAGTTATCGCTGCGCAATCGTAATCTTTCAGTTTGGACATAATAAAAATGAAAACAAAAACTGGGGAAATGTGGGAAATGTGTTTGTTAGCTGCATACGGGCCTGATAATATTTTTTTATGTAGTTAGTGCCTTTATTAACTAACAACTAACTATAATATATAACCAGCTAACTACTAATATTAGTATGGATATGATACACACAAAACACTTTTGTGGACACAAATCACTTCTGTGGACACTTTCACAAAAGTACTTTCGTGAAAGTAATATTTTAGCTTTACTCATAATTTATGTTCAGGCGGAGTGTTCATAGCCACTCTGTTCGGGCTGGGCCTGGCCATGATCACCCTCGCCTGGGAAGTGTTCTACTACAAGCGGAAGGAAAAGAACAAAGTGCAGGCGATGGACGCCAACGTTGAAAAACCTGTCGCCTTCCCGGACAAGAAGAAAGGTATGATCCGACAAAGAACGAAAACTACCGACATTTTAATTTCATGAATTTTCCAAAAATCATAATATTCAGTTTAAACACGGTTCACAACCCCTAGATGGATTTCTAAGAACACATCTTATCTTTAACGGTTATCATAAATGCCAACGATACCGGGTTCGGTCCTTGGCTCCGCACCAATGACTTTTTTAAATTATGTGCAGTTTTTCATCGCTCCGTGCTTCGGAGGGAACGTTTAACTGTCGGTCCGGGCTGTTATTGATTAATAACAGTCGTTAAGCCATGTCAGAGGCTCTCGGGAGGCCCGACATTCTCTGACACCAGAGGCCAGCACTACGTCATATGACAAACAGACATAGCTTCCATCTATGGCACATCTATTTTAATAGGGATCTCTAGACCCCTATTAAAAAACTCACTCTGTATATTTGAAAGCTGTAGTTGGTAAAATGTGTCTTACCTTTGTTTGTACAAAATCTGTGCAGCATTTCTCAAGATATGATCACTTTGTGAAGGGATCTCGGCCGCTTGACACTTCAGTGCTTAAATGTTCAGTTTTCTCCATATATACAGGAGGTAGCAAATTTTACTCAAAGGAAACATTCCTTTATTTTTAAAAAGAAACAATTCTGCATTCAAAGATTTTCGAAAACTCGCTTGCCACACTCGGGAATCGAACCGACTAAAACCGAAAAAACAACAGCCTGTACTCAGTACAGACAGGCTGTTGTTTTTTCGTCTCTGTCCTGGATGTTATTGTTTGATAGCCGTCGTTAAGACCAGGCTCCAAGATTTATGAGTTTTTTTCCATAAGTATGCTGGGTCAACCACAAACCTGATAAATGTGAAACTTAACATATATGTTTTTGAGATCTGTATCTCCCCGTGGTCAAGACAATAACGTGATTAACAGAATTTCATTCGATACATTTTCTTATTAAAAATTGCGTTATTTTCAGTAATATTTTCATTTTTCTGCTCAACGGCTTAAGTTTTATCTCTAAAATAAATCTCACAGCAAGAAAATATAGTTTATTATCCACTGTCAAGACAAATTTAAGTAACTGAATTATTAGCCTGCCAATAAAATAAATAAATTTGGGCCTTACATCATTTAGTTCCGAGCTAAATTGTGTGTTCAAACAGCGCTCGCCATATTCAACCTTGTTACGCAGGCACCTCAGTGCTTGTTGCGGGTAGCGGGTGGCATAGTGTAGAGGCGGAACTAGCGTGGGGAAATGTATTTGGAGCCTGGCTTTAAGCATGTCAGACGCCCTCGGGCGGCCTGACAAACTCTGAGGCCAGTACTACCTCATGCGGCCAGCAAGCTTCACTTTATTACCTAGTTTCAAAACACTAGGAAGGATTAATACTTTTTCCGTTTTTCAGGACTGGAAAAGTTAACAGAAACAGTTTCCAAGCTTCGAAAGAGGGAGACGCGCGGGAAAGTGAAGCAGGTGACCATCGGTGACACATTCAAACCCGCCGCCGACAAACCGGGAGTCTCTTATATCAGTGTTTATCCCAAGAATGAATATAGACCTTAAGCTGCACTTTCTTTGAGAATGGTGTCGATTCTCTTGTTACCAACTAGACTAAACTACGCTAAAAATAAGTTTAGTCCTATAAGACAGGTCCTCTTTTATAAAACTAAATTTAAGTTCTAAATGTAAACTAAATGTGCGACAGAACTAAGGAACTTCAGGGAGGACGGCGTTGCGTTGTGTCCCCCCCACCCTTCTGCATCTTCTTACCTAATTAAAGAAAATATATGTTGAATGAAAGTACTAGGAAAGCCTGGATAGAATACATGAAACACCAGGATTGGCAACCCATTTGGGCTAGTGTGCTATGCTCAAAACATTTTAAGGATTCGTGCTTGATTCCAGTACTTTATATACAAGACTTTGTCCGGGAGCAATTCCAATTTGTTTAATGAATTGCTTCTCGCTGCACATGTAACTATATTAGTGCAAGCAGTAAGCATCCCATCCCATAAAGGTTAGATGTCAGCACTGGTGTCCGACATGGCAAAAGTATGAGTTTTTTTTTTTTTAATTTGTGTTCGATATCTCCATCAAATGTGGACCGATTTTGAAAATTATTTTTTTGTTTGTAATGTTATATACTCCAGGTGGTCCCATATAAATTGTATCAAAATTGGTTCAGTAGTTTTTCGAGAATAAATAGTTTTGTTGAGTAAATCCATTCGATTTTGTATTTTTGCCTTTACTTTGTGTTTAATTCTAAGATTTCTAAACCTATTTAGATGGTTGTTTTTTTATTCAAAAAGGTAAACTTTCCGTGTAGTCCGATATAAACTTCAACAAAATTGGTTCAGTAGTTTTATTAGAAAACAATTTGTTTTATAGAACTGATTGTTTTTACTTGAGTAAGAAGACCTCTAGTGTGGTACTGTATAAATTTCATCAAAATTAGTTTAGTAGCTTTAAACAAGCTTTAATTTAATTCACTTTGTTATAATGTTTAGGACTGGATTGCAAGTCAATTTTGAACAATTTAAGGACGTCCAAAGATGCTGACGACCGACTAATGGCGGTATAACCATCTCGACAACAGCGTAGCTAAATTCTATAGGCCAGTGACGGGCAGCAACGTCACTGGTGCGAGAACCAACGTTCTGCGGTCGCCAACCCGCATGCCCAGCGTGGCGACTATGGGCAAAACCTCCAAAATGATAGACACAATAAAAAACGGCCTCTAGTTCCCGGCGGCCTTGCTATTCCTGACCAAGGAGGCGGTCATAGTAACGGCAGGGCGGGGGGTGCGAAGAATCCCCGGGCTACGGTAGGCCACCACGCACAACTGACCTTGGCAACGTACAACGGACAAACTTGACGAAAACAACGCTCAGGCTTGACGAAAACATGGCACAGCTCGAAACGGAACTGTTTGATGTTTGCCCGGCTGAGACTAGCCAGCCGGGCAAACATCAAGGGTTGAAAGGTAAATCACACACGCGAGTAAAGATTTAAACGATATAATTATTATGATTACAAGACACGAAAAGTACATATAAAACAGAAAACACAAAAAAACACGCAAAATACTATTATACAGTTCAAGTCAAACGATCAGTCGCGGTAGCGCGCGGGACGCCGAGTCTGTCTCACTATCCTCTGTTGCCTTCCGGGAGACGGCGTCCCTTGTCGAAACGCGGAGTGGGGGACGCATCGCCACTGCATGAACGCGTTGTGTCTTCGTCAGGCGAGTAATTAGACGACCTAATAGTATGGCGCCCTACAACTGGAAAAGATAAGGTGGCACATTCTGGGGTTGTGTGATGTTCGAAGAGAGGGAGAGGACACCATAACTCTGGAGTCAGGCCACCTTATGTACTACCGGGAGGGTGACCAGCAATCCCAAGGTGGGGTAGGGTTCCTCGTCCATAAAGTCCTCGCTGGCAACGTTGTTGAGATATCCAGTGTGTAGACTAGGGTAGCGCAGATGCGCTACCCTAGTGACACACCGGGTGACTTCAACCAGTCACCCGGGTCTTGAAAGAAATACTAGTACTAGCCTAGGGCGTGCGGTTTGAAAGTATTGAACAATAAATACAAAATAAACAAAGGTTTGTGTAAATAAAGTATTTAGTGTAAGGAATTGTTGCAAAATATTTGTGCTAATATTAGACAACAACTGTTTCCTGCACAGTCAAACAGCAGAAACATATCTAAACATATTGTTTTGTAATCTCGCTAGGCAGTAACAGATTGAAAATAAATATTATTCAAAAACCTAGTCAGTAACACCTAGGTAGGTAACTTAATATTTACAATATCTTTAAACATTATATTTATCACGCACAAGTACTTAATTGCCTACCTAATTAAGCGGATAAAATAATTAAAATCTCTAAGACTTGTTTCAAAAGTCGTTAACAGTAACATAACCTACATAACTTTGAAGCCTATATAGTAACAATTATTCCTGGCCTCCCCAATAAAAAGTTCTTAGACTAACAATCTCAGGAAATGATGCTGAATTACTAGCGATATTTTTTGTGTAAATAGGCCGTGATGTTTACTGACATAAAAATATGTATGGGAGTTCGCCATTGTTCTTTATAACATTACTATTTTAGTTCTTTCTCTGAAGGAATATTGAAAAATAAGATACACGTATTTTCTCTTTTTCCAATCTAAGCTATATTTTCCAAGAAATTAAGTATTAAAAAGTAGCTTATTCTAAAAGGACGTAACTGCCAGAGTTCGGTGGTATGAACAAGATTACCGAAGCCACATTAGAAAAAAAATACATATTTCTGTCAAAGTCAGGCTCTAGCGTAGTTTTTTTTTCTTTACAGGCAACTGTATTTTAGTATGCCACCGAACTGCTTGGTTGAGAGTTATTACTTAATATCTTTGTAGTTACTGCACTAACTTTTTATGTTAGAAAACTGTGGTCGAGATGGTTCTTAGCTATATGGGGGGTTGGGGGAGAAGGTTGTGAAAAGAGGGGTGAGAATGGTCGGGGGTTAATTTGTGCTTGTGTACTAACAGAACTGTCACAGCCGTGCGTGAGGGTGAGCAACGCGAGTCACTAGACAAGCTGAGATCGGGTATACTTTCGAATTTCAGATTTCACGAGGCGTATTTTGAAAATATACCTCCACACTACGCTACTGCTATGCAAACACCTTGAGCTGCGTTTATTCTACCGTTTATTTCATATTGTATTTTATGCGTTTATTTCACCGCAATACGTGCACTTCTATGACACTCCGTACTTCACAGAATATGCGTTATAAAAACGCAAGGCAGTGCGCGCTAGCCTTATGCCGATGATTAGATGCCGAGCAATCGATAAAAAATCTATTTGACGGCTGAACGAATTTTGAAGAAAACACGTGTGGGCTACTTTTAAATGAAATAACCTCGCGGGCAAAGCCGCGGGCACAGTTAGTACTTAATAAAATGATTCTTTTACTAATAACTGTACGTAATGACACATGGTATTTAGAAAAGAGTTCTTTATCCCTGCAATTTGACCACAAGGAACTTTTTTCCCGTTGGACAAATCGGTTAGACTATCCGGTTCGACCACGAGGAAGAATCTGTTGTAACGTCATCCATGATAGATAGATAGATTAACTCTTTATTGACACCAAGCAAAATATTAGTAAAATTAATAAATTACTTAAACTTAAAAATTTTTTGAAAGTAATATACAATATGGAGGAAAATAATAGGAGGTGTAATAATTATAGGTATTGGCGTATTTGTTAATAATAATTTAAAATTATAATGAACACTTGTCACCTGAACTGTTTGTCATCGTAGAGGAAAATAAAACAATGGAATGTATAACAACTATTTTATTTACAAAACAAGTTCACCATCCAATTAAACAAATACTATCCATTCTCACTTTAACGTACATTATTTTCATCACTTCGACTCCTGTGGCTAACGTCAAACCTGCCAAGATCCGTCACGCATACTGCAATGTAGGCTACTTGAATCCCGACAAAACGAGAGCAATGATAACTGCCGTACTCAGTGAAGTCAATTAAATAAATTAAATTAAAATAATAAAAATGTAAATAAAAAAAAAATGTTAAAATGTTGTTGTTGTTGTTTGTTTAAATGTTATTAAATGTAATGTAATTTTTATTATTGTTAATTTTTTATTTTATGTGACATTTCCGTGCGTGACGTCACCTGCCGTTCCCAACGGAAGACCAGCGCTGGTTGTTATTAACCAGCATTATGCTGAGTTGGTGCCGGCTTATGGCAAAAAACTTAACTAACTACTTATGTACTAACTTATTTCTTTAATGTTTTTATTTTGTGTACTTGTTTTTTGCCATAAATAAAGCTATGTCTAATTAAAATTAAATTTCATTAAACTACAAGAAAAGCGATTTAATTCTTGAATAGAGTTAACTGACGTTTATGAGTGCGGCAGTAAGTGTTTTCTTCAACTTTTAATTGGATTCAGGTTGAGGCACCTTTGGCTTATATGATATGAAATTATTTATTGCATGTCACCGTTAAATTGTAAAAACAGATTACAATTTAACGGACCCGAATTCGTAAGATTGTAAACAAACGAAAAATCGTAAACGTACATGCTATTCCCTAGTTTATGGACAGTTTTTAGTAGTTTATGAAACGGTTGGATAATAAGGAGTATTAAAACACGAGAGTGAATACTGTCACTCGAGCGCTTTCATACCTAGTTATGTGCCATTTCATACACTACTTTATCTACACTCATGCAATAGGAACTTCCTTTTAATGAAAAAAATATGTTAAATTTTCTTGATTTTGCTGGTTAAATCACGTTCGTCATGTTCGTTGCTGTTCCGTGATGTCAGGTGGAGTCAAGTTCTTCTCACAAACACTGCTGGCGGACCTTTTGAATCAGGATAAAACTTTTGACCATCAAAAACAAATTAAATTGGTTAGATACTAATGTAAAGTAAATTATGGCGCCAAAATCCAGTCTAAAGCGAATTCGCGCGCATACGGTCTAGCACGCGCCGCCATAGATTATAAATTACGAAAACCCTCGTGGCCAACCGGTGCTTTTATGGGAAAAATATATATTATAACACAGTTTAGTTCAAAAAACAGTGTTATTATGTATTTTTTTTCTTATTAGAGACGTGCCGTGCGTAATGTATGTCATTATGCCACCATTTCTACACGACTGCCCAAAAAAGTATGTATGTGAGTTTCTTTATTCCACCATAACTTTTAAATGCCTGAACAGATTTAGAAGTATGAGGTATCGTTAGAATCCTTACATCCCCCCGAGTAACATAGGCAATTTTTTTTTTCAATTGCAAAAATATTCTTTTTCTTCCAATTATACAATATGGGTATCAAATTGAAGGCACATTCCAAGAGTATATAATTTATTGGCATAAGTTCATTTTTGGCAGGGCAAGCGTGTTTTTTTAGCTTTTAAGCTAGTTATTGAGTTCATAATCCGGATTTAACGATATGATTGTAGATAAACTATTTAAAGATATTATAATGATACTAACGCCTGTTATATTGTCAACCTTTTTCTGATTGGTCGGTCTAAATTTGTCGCCATAGAGCTACAAATTAAATAGAAATAGAAGCTCACGAAAGGGAATCGGAACACCCCGACTTCTACGTGGTCGTACTCTGCCCTACCCTCTGGTGCATTTCTAAACCGCGGAGCCAAAGCTCGAAAGGAGGAGGTAGGGGGGTCGGTCTCGGCTGTTATTGATTATTGGCAGTCGTTAAGCCATGTCAGAGGCCCTCGGGCGGCCTGACGAATTCTGACACCAGAGGCCAGCACTACCTCATACGACAAACAATAACTCATACCATACTGCCTGTGATTTTAATTATGCACTAACTCTAAGTGCTAAACACGAGTCTGACCAATCAGGGGCAGCTTCACAATTTGACGGGGGCAATAGAATCGCAGAAATCGGAGAGATTGTAATACTGTGCACTGATTGGTCAGTAATATTTATTTCGTCTGTTTGCAATTTTACGAAATAGAATCCGTAGGCTTTAGATTCTTGATTTTGAAATATAACATACAGTCGGAGGCATCATGCATTTTATTTCTCCTTTTGAAAAAACTAGGGATATTATGAATAATACGAAATTACTAATAAAATATTAGTAATTTACTAATGTACTAATTAACTGTCCAAGTTATTCCAACTTTGTTAGCTTATCACGTAAAAACTACTGGACCGATTGCAATGCGGTTTTCACAGTTGGGTAGCTTAGGATCCTGGCAACGGAGCGCTAGATCTATTCGTGTGCAACACGCACTTAGCAGGTTTTTTTTAAACAAGAATCGACACCCTTAGCCACTTTTGCGTGTCATACGAAACCTACTACCAAAACACTCTCGCGGTAGGTTTCTCAACCAACAAGGAGTCAGTCTCGAGCACCTTCCTCCCGAACTCTATCCTGAAGTGGTCCATGTTGAAGTACTGTCCGTCGTCGATCTCCAAGATAAGTTTCTTCACTTTGTCTTTGGTTCTCTCCACGAAGCAGGCGGCGAGCTTCATTTCCACTTCTGCGTTCCTTAGGCCGATGCAGTAAGCTCTGAAAGACAAGTAATGCATCAAGGTAAAAGAAAAAAAACTTTAAATAAATAAATATAGCCTATGTCACTCGGACAGATGTAAGGATTCTAACGATACGTCATACATACAAATGTGTTCAGGCATTTAAAAGTTATGGTGAATCAAAGAAACTCACATACATAGTCATGTATGAAACTGAAAGAAAAGGAAAAGAAGAAAAATAAGTGTGTAACATTTCCAGGTTCATACCCTGGAAATGTTACACTCTTTTTTGGGCAATCGTGCAATTACAACAATATCATTATCTATACTTATAATAATGCAGAGTTAGTAACAAGAAGTCTGTACAATGAAGATAATTTAAAAAATGGTCTAGGTTATTTAAAATAAACTACTGAACAAGAATATATATATATATATATATATATATATATATATATCAGTCCAATTTTTTTTATTCTTATATATTATTATATATATATATATATATATATATATATATATATCACTTATCTTCTTCTCATCGGATTGCGATACCAAGTACACCAGTTTTTAAGTCAAACTCTAAGCTCTCCAACAGTAAAAAGAGCATCGCAATCGGTCCAATTTTTTTTTTATTCTTATATATATATATATATATGTATATATATATATATATCTATCGCAATCCGATGAGAAGAAGATAAGTGATAAAAAACAATATGACTTCTGAACGTGTTTTGATGATAATAGTATTTTTTGTTTTGGAATAGCACATAAACATGTTGGAACACTAATATCCTAAAATGACGAGCTTTGGAATAGCACATAAACATGTTGGAACACTAATATCCTAAAATGACGAGTTTTGGAATAGCACATAAACATGTTAGAATACTAATATCCTAAAATGACGAGTTTTGGAATAGCACATAAACATGTTGGAACACTAATATCTTAAAATGACGAGTTTTGGAATAGCACATAAACATGTTGGAACACTAATATCCTAAAATTATGAGTTTTGGAATAGCATATAAACATGTTGGAAGACTTGGAACACTAATATCCTAAAATGACGAGTTTTGGAATAGCAAATAAACATGTTGGAACACTAATATCCTAAAATGTCGAGTTTCAGAGATATTAAAACTCAAAGGCATATAGATTAATGTACATAATTGCTACGATAGTGTAGGTAGAACGATGGTAACCCAACAGTTCAATAGTCAACTTAAAGTTCTAAGAATACGGGGTTAGTTCCAATGTGCGGGTTTCCATTGCTTTGTAGGGCACGTTAAGCTGTCAGTGCCTGCTGTTATTGAATAATAGCAGTCGTTAAGCCATGTAGACATAGCTTTATTTGTGGCAAAAAACAAATAGGTACACAAAAAAAAACATTAAAGAAATAAGTTTGTATGTCGTTAGTTAGGTTTATTGCCATAAACCGGCCCCAACTCAGCATAATGCTGGTTGATAACAACCAGCGCTGGTTTTCCGTTAGGAACGGCAGGTGACGTCACGCACGGAAACGTCACATAAAATAAGAAAAAAATTACACATTAGGTACAAAAATCTATACTTATAATAAAACTGTAACAGGTCCAATTCTGTACATTGAAGATTTTTTTTTGGAGGCTGTTCTGTATTCCATACTGAAGGCAAAATTGTTTTTTTTTTATTTTTGTCTGTCTGTCTGTATCTGGGCTAGGCATCACGCTGAAACTACTGAATGAATTTAAATGAAAATTGGTATGATTTGAGTTCATACTACGGGGTAGGAACATAGGATACTTTTAATCCCGACAAATTAAACGGTTCCCGCAGGATATAAGTTGAAAGTTATTTAAAAAAACACTTACACACACACTCTGAAACTACTGGACGGATTTTGATGCAGCTTGGCACAGTCATAGTTTATATGATAAGTCAAAATTGAGGATACTTTTTTCCCAAAACAATAACGGGTTCCTGTGGGATATGGGTTCAAATTCTGCACATTGAAAATAATTTGTATTTTTTTTTGGAGGTTGTTCTATATTCATTACTGAAGATAAAATGTTTTTTTTTCAGTCTGTCTGTCTGTCTGTATCTTGGACTCGCATTATGCCGAAACTACTGAATGGATTCAAATAAAACTTGATACGAGTTAAGTTCATAATACGAGGTAGGACAATGGATCCTTTTCATCCCGATAAATTAAGGATAAGGATTGAAAGTTATTTATAAGAACACATATCACGCTGAAACTACTGCACGAATTTTGATGCAACTTGGCATAATCATAGTTTACATGATGGGTGAAAATTGAGGACACTTTTCATACCGAAAAAAAGAAGTTATTTAGTAAATCTTTTTTGGAAGATGTTCTATATGCATACTGAAGCCGTACATTTTTTTTTCGTTTTGCTTTTTTCTTTCTGTCTGTCTGTCTGGACGCGCATCACGCCGAAACTACTGAATGAATTTAAATGAAACTTGGTATGATTTGAGTTCATACTACGAGGTAGGGACATAGGATACTTTCATCCCGAAAAATTAAACGGTACCCGCAGGATAGGGATATTTTATTCTGAGTTGGTATTCATGTTTCACGGTTTAGTTACTTCCGTAGTTCTCCTCTAGGATACTCATGAAATATTCCTCCAAATTTCAAATACCTAGGTCCACCGGTTTAGGCTGGGCGTTGTCTGTCAGTCAGTCAGTCAGTCAGTCAGTAGGTATGTCACGGTACTTTTTTATGGGCATGATTAAAATCCATACCAATATATAAAAGTGAAACGTTGTCTGTTTGTTTGTTTGGGGAGCCTTCACGCGATGACGACTGGACGGATTTTGATGAAATTTAGACTGCAGATAGCTTAAACCTTGGAATAAAACATGGGATACTTTTTATTCCGGAAAAAAGTAAGTTCCACAGGGTAAATGGAAAATGTTGAATAATCACTGTAAGGAACGGTTGCCATCACAGAATGGTCTGTGGTTGCCATGGAAACGAAATAACAAGTCTGTCAAAAAACATCAAGAGCATTATACCTTGTATTGGTTTTTAATATCTTAGAAGAAAATAGGATGCTTTATTTCGCGATAAACCACAGCGATACACAGTCCGCGCGTACGAAGTAGTCCGCGCGTACGAAGTCGCGGGCGGGAAAACTAGCAATTTAATAAAACACATTATTTTTATTATTCTTCCCAACAGTGAAGGAAGTGCCCAACTTATAATGAAGCAGTGAGTAACAACACATTATTTTTATTATTCTTCCCAACAGTGAAGGAAGTGCCCAACTTATAATGAAGCAGTCAGTAACAACACATTATTTTTATTATTCTTCCCAACAGTGAAGGAAGTGCCCAACTTATAATGAAGCAGTGAGTAACAACACATTATTTTTATTATTCTTCCCAACAGTGAAGGAAGTGCCCAACTTATAATGAAGCAGTGAGTAACAACACATTATTTTTATTATTCTTCCCAACAGTGAAGGAAGTGCCCAACTTATAATGAAGCAGTGAGTAACAACACATTATTTTTATTATTCTTCCCAACAGTGAAGGAAGTGCCCAACTTATAATGAAGCAGTGAGTAACAACACATTATTTTTATTATTCTTCCCAACAGTGAAGGAAGTGCCCAACTTATAATGAAGCAGTGAGTAACAAAAAATCTGAACAAGAAAGATACATATCAAAAAAAGATCTAGGGTACTAAAAATAAGCTACTGAACAAGAATATAACATTTATAAAATTCGTGTCATTCCGTTTGTCTGTTAGTCTGTTTGTCTGTATGTTTGTTCACGCACCACGTGAAAACTACTAGACCGATTGCGATGCGGTTTTCACTGTTGGATAGCTTAGGTTTATTAAAAAACTGTTGTACTTGGTATCTCAATCCGATGAGTAGAAGCGGAGCAATAGATAAAAACTTTTTGATGGTTGAATGAATTTTAATCAAATGTTGGTATATTGGTATTTTAGGTGTTGGAATAGTAATAGAGTTATTTTAAACTAGAGAAATGGCCACGCGTGCGTATAAAGTGATGTGAAAAGGCATTAAGAAACAAACGTATTAACATATAAAGTGGCAACACTATTCCACACAAAACCTAAAAGTGAAGTGAGCAAAGAATAAAATAATATAAATCTCCTATATAGTCTGCGGAAGTGAGATAAATTCCATATCTCTTAGTCTGTGGAATATGCCCACAGACAGCAAAAAAAAAGTGAAGTTGGAAGGAAACAAAGTGATGAATCCAACGAACAAAACTTATGTTTATAAAAAAATGTTTACACCTTATGTAGTTATTCTAAGGTTTACCCGGAAAATACAAGTAAGTGTAAAGAGTTAAAAAGGGGGCATCCATTAATTACGTGTGACGTTTAGGGGAGGAGGGTCAAGCCAAACCTCACCCAATCTCACGTGGGGGAGAGGGTGGTCTCGGGAAATATCACGTAATTATTTTTTCCAGAAGAAACAGTGTATATTGGCGAGAAAATTGGATTAACTTAAGTAAAAAATGTTTCTCCACTAAAATATGACTAAATCATGCATAATAATATTTATCGCGGTTTAATTATATACTGACAGAAGAATTTACTGACTATTAATAAATTCATTTATTCGGAAACAATTCATTCATTTATTAAATATGAATAAATTAAATATGAAACTGTTAATAAATATTTAATAAATGATCGAATTTAAAAAAAACATTTATTAACAGTTAATCCGGCATAATAATTATTAAAAAATCCTTTTGAAAAATGCGTACTTTGCAGGTTCCTTAGTGGCGGTGCGATATTATTCCAACACTTGGACGCAGCATATCGGAAACTCATGTCAGAGGCCCTCAGGCGGCCTGACGAACTCTGACACCAGAGGCCAGCACTACCTCACACAACAAACAAACATCACTACAAAGTCGCGATTTTTTCAAAATGGCGGGCTCGTAGGCGCGCCACAACGATTAGGTCTTATGACCAAATGAACTTGTCCAAAACCTTACCTAGAAGCTCTTGCTAAGACGGCTGTCATAGCCAGGATTTCTGTTCCAGCCTCTGCCAATCTCGTTAGTTCCCTGCAAAAGATTAAAAGTAGTCTATACGTTCAAACATCACTAGTAAGGTGCCTCTCCCTAGGCTATTCTACGATGTCTATGGTTATGGGGATTTCAAATTATACAGTACCACTATTACGAGTTGCAGTAGTATACGCTCTTGACGTTACAACTCATGTAAAAGTATTTACGCGACTGACCGGTAAGACAATACAGTGGGTAGAGTCCGACTTATGAAAGATGTCTCACAGACGCGGCGCTAGTTTCCTTGTAAAAGCGAAAAATGTTTAAGCGTTCAACGTTAGTTCCTCCTTTCGCCGCTACTTCTTTCGTGAGACGGATTCTCAGTTTGCATGTTTTTGGTATTATGGGTCACTATTTCTACAATGGCTATCGTCCGTTAACGCAGCTGCAGTAGTTATGTCACTCACTGGCATTTATCATCGTGAGTGAGTGGGGCTGGGTTACATTATTACAATTTTCGTAGGAATTGATAATTTTTTGTAAAATTAATTATAGACACCCATGTTACTCGCTGATAATGTAGCTTTATCTAAGTGAAATAATGTTTAAAATCGGTTCAGTATTTTTTGAGTTTACCCATTATATTTTTGTCACTATAATCGTATTTTACTTTATTTAAACAGATTAGAGTTTTTGTTTTTGACATATATTCAAAGAAACAAAAAAAAACAAATGTGTTTACTCTAAAATGGCAAACACAATCGTTTGCTCGATGAAGGTTCTTACAACGCCATCTATCTGGATTTGGGTGAACCAAAATGACAATGCGTTTGCTAGCCGCTGTTTTTTCTCTGTCTTTTTCATATATTTAGAAACAGACAAATGCTAAGAAGGCGCCAGCATGACGGCGTAATATCTACAGTTTCTCACGTATTGACTATTTCTATTGATGTAGAGTTGCCAAACTGCTAATAGAGCTAAAGATTTATAGTGACAAATAGTTCCGCTAGTTGCGCTGCGCTGGATTTCATAGAAAATTTTTACGATACTCGATAGCGAGTACAGATTGGAGCGCTTAATTGAACTCATAATAGAGGTACAGTACCTATGTTACGGACGAAAAGAACACCTAAGTCGCAATTGGTTAATTCAGATCTAAGTACTCCTTGACCAGTATATCTTATCTCCTCGCACGTCTCTTTCTAACGAAGTACTATTAGCCCTCTCGCTCTAATATTGCTGTCGCCCTCGCACAATGTTTGTGATTGGCCCATACGAAGTCGACCGCTCGTTATGATGTAAATAGTTAGGTAGCACGTAAGTTAGGATATATATAGACAAGCAAAAATCGAAAATATGTGATCGAGTTCTGAACAAGTTTAGACGGCGAACAGTGAACAACTAGATGTCAGAAAACCTATTGTGAAGAAAAAAGAAATACAGTCCATTTAATAAAGAAGAAAAAGTGTTGTTTTGATGGAAGATCCTGTTAGGAACCCCTGTTAGTTTACTAAATAATACCTCAAATACTACATTCAAAAACAGACATTCAAATACTTCTAAACTTAGTACCACACTTATAAAATTAATAGTTTTATTACAGTAGTCGCGGCCAATGTATATGTTTGTGAAGCTGGCTCTGTGAACGATTGCGCAGGTACTGCTGTGGGGATAAAATAGAGCGAGATAGAATATGCGAAAAACGTAAGCGAGTGAGCGAGGCAGTTATACAATGTTGTCTTCACCTTCAACATGGGGATTGCGCCTTTAAAATAGCAGTTTGCGAAGCGACTAGCAGACAACTTCCGAGACACATACTTCCGCTGCGCCTCCTGTAAATTGCTTGGCTCAACTCACCTGATTGAGATACCAAGCAGTAGTTTTTAAGTCAAATCCTAACCTATCCCTATCCAACAGTGAAAATCGCATCGCAATCGATCCAGTAGTTTTATACAAAACTTAGTACCACAATTTTAAAATTAATAGGTTTTTTTATTAAATTGCTTGGCTCCTACTCATCGGATTGAGATAACAAGCACACCCAGTTATTAAGTCAAAACCTAACCTATCCAACATTGAAAATCACATCGCGATCGATCCAGTAGTTTTAACGTGGTGCGCGAACAGACATACATTACAAGTGTGGTACTAAGCGTTGAAGGGCAGTGTAATACCATAAAAATTTTATACCAAAATCATCTGAACTTTAACCATATTTCCACCATATTAATAATATATTCGGGACAATATACTTAACGTTTTTCAATATTAATTAAAAATTAGGAACTAGGTAAATACTACTAATAGTTCCTTATAAATTTCAGTTCAAATTTTGTTTATTAGTTTGAAAGTGAAAACTATAGGTAAAGCATCATTGTAAAGTGTTTTAGCCAAAATCAAATCTGATTGCAATTGACCATATTTCAAATTTTGTTTATTAGTTTGAAAGTGAAAACTATAGGTAAAGCATCATTGTAAAGTGTTTTAGCCAAAATCAAATCTGATTGCAATTGACCATATTTCAAATTTTGTTTATTAGTTTGAAAGTGAAAACTATAGGTAAAGCATCATTGTAAAGTGTTTTAGCCAAAATCAAATCTGATTGCAATTGACCATATTTCAAATTTTGTTTATTAGTTTGAAAGTGAAAACTATAGGTCAAGCATCATTGTAAAGTGTTTTAGCCAAAATCAAATCTGATTGCAATTGACCATATTTCAAATTTTGTTTATTAGTTTGAAAGTGAAAACTATAGGTAAAGCATCATTGTAAAGTGTTTTAGCCAAAATCAAATCTGATTGCAATTGACCATATTTCAAATTTTGTTTATTAGTTTGAAAGTGAAAACTATAGGTAAAGCATCATTGTAAAGTGTTTTAGCCAAAATCAAATCTGATTGCAATTGACCATATTTCAAATTTTGTTTATTAGTTTGAAAGTGAAAACTATAGGTCAAGCATCATTGTAAAGTGTTTTAGCCAAAATCAAATCTGATTGCAATTGACCATATTTCAAATTTTGTTTATTAGTTTGAAAGTGAAAACTATAGGTCAAGCATCATTGTAGTGTTTTAGCCAAAATCAAATCTGATTGCAATTGACCATATTTCAAATTTTGTTTATTAGTTTGAAAGTGAAAACTATAGGTCAAGCATAATTGTAAAGTGTTTTAGCCAAAATCAAATCTGATTGCAATTGACCATATTTCAAATTTTAATATCCTGTTTGTTTTAATTGTTAATTAGAAAGATTATAAAAAAATACGAGATACTTATTTTTCATTTCTTACTTTTTTATAGCGATATAAAATGTAAAAACCTGTCTATTCTAAAAGGCCATAAGTCCACGAGTTTGGCATTCCAAATTATTTGTCTTTGGTTGCAAAGTCTGAAATTTCATAAAAAAGGTTGATCTATCTGAACGGAACATCTCTTATTCCACTATAAGTACTCGTATAATCATAAGAAACGGGATATTTACCAAAGAAACTATTTATATTGAGTTCCCGTTTTTTTGTTTTTTTTTTATCATGAGCGTCATGCGACTGTGCCGAAATATCGGGAGCTCAATATAAAATAGTATCCAAGGTAAATATCCCGTTTCTTATGATTATACTTATAGTGTATGAGTCCATGTTTTAAAAAATATATCTCTTATTCCGTTCTGATAGATGCAAGATATCGATTCTATATCATCTCCAATTGATTCCGATGTTAAAGTCAAAATGATAAAAAAATCGGTCACGCATAAGGTAGGGTTCCATAGCCATGCTGACTAACTACGAAAACTAATCACAAGTTGAGCCAACTTTGATAGAATCAAAGTAGAAATTATAAATATTTTAATGACAGAGACCCCTAAAATAGGAATGCAGCGTGAAAATATTGAAAACCCAGAAAAATATGTTCAGATGATTCGATTCAGTAAACATCGAGATATTACTCGTTTTTAGTTACTTCGATGGTACGTCATCTACTGTCATCTGTGCTGTCACTGTCATTAATGCCATCAAGCCAAGTTGTCAATGTTACGTCAGTTGTTTACTTTTAATAGTAGCTTCTCTGTCTACGCTTTTACTAGTCATACCACGAAGCAAAGGTAAATCATTGATTTATGCCAGACTCTACATTGTCTGGAGGTTTTCAAAAATGATTCAAAATTTACAGCACAAAATATATGGATAAGCGAACCAAAAAAGTATTCGAATTTTAGTACTTTATCAATTTAGGGCTCAAAAATGAATAACGCACACATTGACATTAGCGCCATCTAGTGATACCTATGAAGAAACGGGGTACAGTTTCAAAAGGGGTTTATGATACTCACGTGAGTGCGTGAGCCACGTTGGTTCCATGAGTGTCTCGCACGCGAACCGCATTCTCAGCACGCAGTACTCGAGCTGCTCTGATGGTAACCGCAAACTGGGGTGCAGATGTTCCGCTAGGTATACTCACGTGAGCGCTTGGGCCACGTTGGTTCCATGAGTGTCTCGCACGCGAACCGCATTCTCAGCACGCAGTACTCGAGCTGCTCTGATGGTAACCGCAAACTGGGGTGCAGATGTTCCGCTAGGTATACTCACGTGAGCGCTTGGGCCACGTTGGTTCCATGAGTGTCTCGCACGCGAACCGCATTCTCAGCACGCAGTACTCGAGCTGCTCTGATGGTAACCGCAAACTGGGGTGCAGATGTTCCGCTAGGTATACTCACGTGAGCGCTTGGGCCACGTTGGTTCCATGAGTGTCTCGCACGCGAACCGCATTCTCAGCACGCAGTACTCGAGCTGCTCTGATGGTAACCGCAAACTGGGGTGCAGATGTTCCGCTAGGTATACTCACGTGAGCGCTTGGGCCACGTTGGTTCCATGAGTGTCTCGCACGCGAACCGCATTCTCAGCACGCAGTACTCGAGCTGCTCTGATGGTAACCGCAAACTGGGGTGCAGATGTTCCGCTAGGTATACTCACGTGAGCGCTTGGGCCACGTTGGTTCCATGAGTGTCTCGCACGCGAACCGCATTCTCAGCACGCAGTACTCGAGCTGCTCTGATGGTAACCGCAAACTGGGGTGCAGATGTTCCGCTAGGTATACTCACGTGAGCGCTTGGGCCACGTTGGTTCCATGAGTGTCTCGCACGCGAACCGCATTCTCAGCACGCAGTACTCGAGCTGCTCTGATGGTAACCGCAAACTGGGGTGCAGATGTTCCGCTAGGTATACTCACGTGAGCGCTTGGGCCACGTTGGTTCCATGAGTGTCTCGCACGCGAACCGCATTCTCAGCACGCAGTACTCGAGCTGCTCTGATGGTAACCGCAAACTGGGGTGCAGATGTTCCGCTAGGTATACTCACGTGAGCGCTTGGGCCACGTTGGTTCCATGAGTGTCTCGCACGCGAACCGCATTCTCAGCACGCAGTACTCGAGCTGCTCTGATGGTAACCGCAAACTGGGGTGCAGATGTTCCGCTAGGTATACTCACGTGAGCGCTTGGGCCACGTTGGTTCCATGAGTGTCTCGCACGCGAACCGCATTCTCAGCACGCAGTACTCGAGCTGCTCTGATGGTAACCGCAAACTGGGGTGCAGATGTTCCGCTAGGTATACTCACGTGAGCGCTTGGGCCACGTTGGTTCCATGAGTGTCTCGCACGCGAACCGCATTCTCAGCACGCAGTACTCGAGCTGCTCTGATGGTAACCGCAAACTGGGGTGCAGATGTTCCGCTAGGTATACTCACGTGAGCGCTTGGGCCACGTTGGTTCCATGACGGGCCATGAGTGTCTCGCACGCGAACCGCATTCTCAGCACGCAGTACTCGAGCTGCTCTGATGGTAACCGCAAACTGGGGTGCAGATGTTCCGCTAGGTATACTCACGTGAGCGCGTGGGCCACGTTGGTTCCATGACGGGCCATGAGTGTCTCGCACGCGAACCGCATTCTCAGCACGCAGTACTCGAGCTGCTCTGATGGTAACCGCAAACTGGGGTGCAGATGTTCCGCTAGGTATACTCACGTGAGCGCGTGGGCCACGTTGGTTCCATGACGAGCCATGAGTGTCTCGCACGCGAACCGCATTCTCAGCACGCAGTACTCGAGCTGCTCTGATGGTAAGCGCAAACTGGGGTGCAGATGTTCCGCTAGGTATACTCACGTGAGCGCGTGGGCCACGTTGGTTCCATGACGGGCCATGAGTGTCTCGCACGCGAACCGCATTCTCAGCACGCAGTACTCGAGCTGCTCTGATGGTAAGCGCAAACTGGGGTGCAGATGTTCCGCTAGGTAGAGATCCAGTTTGGGGTCATCTTTTTCCTGTTAAAAATATAAAAAGCAATAAAGATTGTTCATTTGCATAGAATACCAGTATACATTACAAGAATTCACAGATTATAATAGTGTATTATAAGATCTCATGCGTCAATAGGCGTATAAAATTAGAAATACTCAAATGACATGCATTTAAATCTCAGAAGCGTAATTCAAAATCTTTGAGATAATACATGCTATAATTATTAAAGAAAATAAAAACATATCTAACAATACAGTGCCATATTATAAACAATTGAACATAATTTTAAACAAATCAAATATGTAAAAGAAGATATGACAGACAGTTACCACAGCAGCTGCAGAGAAACAGCTGCTATGATAACCGTTAAAGATAGGAAAGTGTTTTTACAAATCCATCTAGAGCTTTTAAAACGTATTAAAACTGCAATTAAAGATCGATTTTAATATATCGATTTTAACTCAAATCGACTAAATATCAAAATGAAAACAACGTGATTTTGGATTCTGTTGCGTATAACCACAGACAACTGCACACTACTCCGTACTCTAGAAAGGCTGTTGAAGAACGTCGCAATGAGCGCATTTGATTATCGCCATTTTGGCGCTGATAGCAGTAGTTAGGCTGTAGTGAGCGTCCACGGAACTAACGTATTGTACTATTATTTATTCCGTGACTAACGTCAGGGGCCCGTTCACATAAACGTTCGAGGACGCACGGATCACCCACGCGTACACTCGAAATCGTTCACGGCGTCGTCCGGACGTTCGCCTGGGTCATCCGAAAAATAGTAGTGGAGGGGAGGAATAGCATGAAACTGACACTTGACAGTTGTCAGTTGTATGTGGACGTCCAAAGTCGTTCGCTATCTCCGGATGATCGAGCGATAATCGCACGGATGATTCGAGCGTGTAAGTGAACACAGCCCAGGAGATGAAACAATTTTCAATTTTAGTTCCATGGACGCTCGGTGGGGCGCTTTGAATCAGCACAAACGAAAGTACCGCAGAGCATACGTTTATAACACACAAAAAGTTGTACTAACACCTAAAGTTGCTACAACTTCATGAAAATCAACATCTGGTTTTTATCCTTCTTAGCATTTGTGAATTTGTTTTTTTTTGTAAGAAGTTGATTCTTACCTGATGTCTATTCGCAAATGCCTTTTTGATGATGAAAGTCGGGTGCAACAGCGGGTTTCTAATCTGTTTTATTTCTTCGGACATAATTTTCCCTGCGTGATGGATGCCGTTCAACGCTGAAACAAACAGTGTACAATATAATACTTATGGAAAAAATGAAATGAATGTCAGAAGGGTATTTCCTTTTCCAGTGTCAGATTTAACTAAGTCGGCAAATGAAAAGTAAATTTCTAGACGTGGTCGATAGTCTTGCCCCTCGCCGCTAGATGGCGCTTGTCGTCTAACATCTGCTTGCATTCTTGTTATCTCACCTAAGAACAATTGACGCTGTCGAGAGTCTCGCCCTTCGCCGCTAGATGGCTCTTGTCGTCTAACATCTGCTTGCATTCTTGTTATCTCACCTAAGAACAATTGACGCTGTCGAGAGTCTCGGCCCTTGCCGCTAGGTGGTGCATGTCGTCTAACATCTGCTTGCATTCTTGTTATCTCAACTATGAATACATTGACGCTGTCGAGAGTTTCGGTCCTCGCCGCTGGATGGCGCTTGTAGTCTAACATCTGCATTCTTGTTATCTCACCTAAGAACAATTGACGCTGTCGAGGGTCTCGGCCCTCGCCGCTAGGTGGTGCATGTCTTCTAACATCTGCTTGCATTCTTGTTATCTCAACTGAATACATTGACGCTGTCGGAGTCTCGCCCCTCGCCGCTAGATGGCGCATGTCGTCTAAATCTGCTTGCATTCTTGTTATCTCATCTAAGAACAATTGACGCTGTCGAGAGTCTTGCCCCTCGCCACTAGTTGGCGCATGTCGTCTAACATCTGCTTGCATTCTTGTTATCTCAACTATGAATACATTAACGCTATCGAGTCTCGCCTCTCGCCGCTAGGTGGCGCATGTCATCTAACATCTGCTTGCACTCTTGTTATCTTACCTAAGAACACATTGACGCTGTCGAGTCTCGCCCCTCGCCCCTGCTAGGTGGCGCATGTCGTCTAACATCTGCTTGCATTCTTGTTATCTCAATTAAGAAAACATTGAAGCTATCGAGTCTCACCCCTCGCCGCTGCTAGATGGCGCATGTCGTCGAATATCTGCTTGCATTCTTGTTTTCTTACCTAAGAACACATTGACGCTGTCGAGAGTCTCGCCCCTAACCACTAGGTGGCGCATGTCGTCTAACATCTGCTTGCACTCTTGTTCCTTGTCCAGCGCTGGGATCGCCAACAGCTTCAACATTGTGGATAGGCCGTGGTTGGCCATGAAGTTTCTGAAACCGAAAGTGAACATTAAGCTGGTGAATATTTCTGTTAACGAACATACGACCGTAGCATAAGTAACTCAAGTGATACTATTCAAAAACTTGCCTACGGCTCGTGTTTTAAACTCACTCTCGTGCTTTAATAGCCCTCGTTATGCAACCGTTACATAAATTACTATTATAAACTCAAAATATAAAATACTAGCTTACCCGCCCGCGACTTTGTCCGCGCGGATTACAGTTTATCGGGAAAAAAGCATCCTATGTTCTTCTAAAGGATATTAAAAACAAATGAAAAAGTAGACTTAGACTTCTTGGTTATGGCCTCTGTGGCTTGTTGTTGGTATAGCACCAACTACTTAATCTGTGGTAACAAAGCTCTTGATGTTAATTGACACACTTGTTATTTCGTTTCCATGCCAACCTTTCCTTAGAGCGAGTATTCAACATGTTCCAGTTTTCCCGTGGAAACTTACAATTTTCCGGGATAAAAAGTATCCTATGTTTTATTCCCGAGTATAAGCTATCTTCATTTCAAATTTCATCAAAATCCGTCCAGCGGTTATCGCGTGAAAGCTACTCAGACAAACAAACAAACAGACAACGTTTCACTTTTATATATTGGTATGGATGTCACGGGCGGCATGGTAACACATCATCATCATCATCATCATCATCATCATCATCATGTCAGCCTTTAGAAGCCCAATGCTGAACATAGGCCTCCCCCAAAGAGCGCCATGACGAGCGATCTTGTGCCACCTCCATCCACCGACTTCCTGCGATGGCTACAATGTCTAATAGCTATAATAAAACATGTCTATGTCTAGAATAAAACATGGGATACTTTTATCCCGGAAAATTGAAAGTTTTCACGGGAAAACTGGAAATTGTTGATTACTCGCTGTAAGGAACGGTTGCCATGGAAACGAAATAACAGGTCTGTCAAAAAAAAATAAGCGAATTGATGCTGTACCTACTTTTGCATTGGTTTTCAAAATCCTAGAAGAATAAAGGATACTATTTTTCGCGATAAGCAGTAGTCCGCGCGGACGTAGTCGCGGGCGGGAAAGCAGTAGTCCGCGCGGACGAAGTCGGGGGCGGGAAAGCAGTAGTCCGCGCGGACGAGGTCGCGGGCGGGAAAGCAGTAGTCCGCGCGGACGAAGTCACGGGCGGGAAAGCAGTAGTCCGCGCGGACGAAGTCGCGGGCGGGAAAGCTAGTAAAGCAATAAAGACGAAAAAGTCTGTACTATGAAAATAATTTAAAAAGATATGGTCTAGGGTACTTTATATAAGCTACTGAACAAGAATATAACATTTATAAAAATCGTGTCTGTGTTTGTTTGTTAGTTGATCAAACTGTAATTTTGATCAAACGTTGGTATATTGGTATTTTAGGTCCTGGTTTAGCACATTATAGTACTTTTAACCTAGAGCAATGACCACGCGTGCGACGCCGCAGGCATCAGCTAGTACATAATAAAGTCAAAATAAAAAAAATTGCAACCCTTTTGCTAGTCAAAATCTTAAATGTCTCCCAAATTATACAAATTGAATAAACATACTTTTAGGATATTTCCTTTTCATGTGACGACAGAGTTGAAGCTCGCACAGGAAAAGTAAGTAATGTAATTTTCATCCGACTACGGCGAAGCAAGGGAAGGATTAAGTGTTCATAAGAACTTGGTCGGATTTTGACAAGGGAGATATCAATCGAGTCGTCTTCATCGCAAGTGTGTCTTAGGCTATATTTTACCCGACTGTAGTCGGGTTATAGTTTTTGAACTTATGTCTTATCTACACTAATATTATAAAGAGGAAACAAGTTTGTTTGTATTTTGTATGTTTGTTTGTTATGGATAACCTCAAAAAATACTGAACTGATTTAAATATATTTCACTTGTAGAAAGCTACATTCTCAGCGAGTAACATGGGCAGTATTTTATTTTTCAAAAAACTAGAGATCCTTACGAAAGTTGCAATAATGTAAACCAAGGTACCAAAAATATAGAACGGAATAACACGTTGCCATGGAAACTAAATAATAACAAAGTACGTATGCAGTTGTCTATGGTCAAAAACAGCACTATTGTTGCTACTAAAGATTTTGAATTACGCTTACTGGCGCATTTTTTTAGAAGTTACGACGGGTATAAGAATGCTAAAAGTAAAATTAATGCGGCCGTGTGACCGGTACCCGTGCGAAGCCGGGGCGAGTCACTAGTTGTTATAATAATAACAGACGCACCTGCACATAGCCACCTCTATTTCTGTGTCGGGGTCTTGGTACCCGTCCAGGAGCCCCGCGGTGAAGTACTCCGCACTTTCGCTCGCGTACATGTCTACGAGCACGTCGCCCACTGTAGCGCGGATTGTGGACAGCTCGGAGAGCGGCTTGCCTGCAACGTATACAACAAGTTAAATTATTATAAATAACAATAATTTAATAAAAAGCTTTTACGGTTTTTTTAAATATTATTTTTTCTTTTCTTTTTTGCATTTTCACTTTAAAGTTTTCTAGTTTTTTTTATTGCTCTGTCATCGGTTTGTGAGCTACTCTGCTTTCAGAAAGCTTATCGGGAAGCGCTCGATATTTGAATTACAAGATTCCAGGACAGACAAAATACTTAGATACATTACAAGTAAAGTTAAGTAAAAGCTTTTAAAATAAAAAATCCAAAAAACCCGACTGCGAACAAAATAATTGAATACGAGCTGACCGAGTAATCTAAAATAACTAGATTAATCTAAAATTTAAAATTTTGTAAGAAGCTTAAACGAAAATTGTTACTGTTTAGTTATAGGAATTAGTTTATTATAGTTATATGTTATGTATATATATATATATATATATATATATATATATATATATATATATAATTGTCTTTAAAGACCTGTATTTTGATACCTCACTCGTTTTTTTTTTTGGGTACGGTAGGTTTTGCTCATGTTTTGTTCCGTCATGGTTTGGCAGCTGTCAGCCGCCATATTAGCTTTCTTGACACTTCATATATCCTATAGCACACTCGTGATCCAGACGAATCCAATGATACCTCGTTTATCCACCAAAACATTTAGGCTGTAGGACGCGCCTAAGAAACAAACAAACATACATACAACTCATACATAACCCTAATCAGTCGGGTAAAAAGTTATGGCAGGCATTTATCATGTAAACAGATATTATCTACCTATCTGTACTTAAAGTAATGGCAGGCATTTATCATGTAACCAGATATTATCTAAATATCTGTACTTAAAGTAATGGCAGGCATTTATCATGTAACCAGATATTATCTACATATCTGTACTTAAAATAAAGCAATAAGTACCAAAAAGCCTGTACAATAAAGATAATAGAAAAAAAAATGACTTTAAATAAGCTACTGAACATTTTTTTAAATCGTGTCATCACGTAAAAACTACTGGACCGACTGCGATGCGGTTTGCACTGTTGCATAGCTTAGGGTTTGACTTAAAAACTGGTGTACGTGGTATCTCAATAGTATTAGTCGATACAAAGCTATTTGACGGCTGAACGTAATTTGGTGTTTGTACTTTATAGGTACTTTTGGTCTGGATAGGTAACTTTGAACCCAGAGAAATGACCACGCAGGCAGAGCCGCGGGCACAGCTACTAAAAGTCAGTCACAATGTTGTCAAACTTAAGGGAGTCACAGAAAGCCGCGGCCTGCGGTGGCGGCCACAGACGCGGCCTAGGCCGCAGGTAGTGTACAATACACATATGCGGTCACGGTGGCGGCCTGCAGCTCCATTTGATATGCAATAGTCATCATGCTTGCATGTCGCGAGAAGACGAGAAGGAGAGGCAAGTCAGGTTCTTCAAGTATAAGTTAGTATTAAATTAGCCTATTTGAAAATTATAGGAGATAGGTACTTGGTAAAATCAGTACGCATGTTTTAACTATTTTTAAGACGAAGAAATTCTGTGATTTTATTCACTTACTTCTAACACAGAAATTCGTTAAATTCGTTCGTTTTCTTCTTTTTTTTATTATTCGATTATTTTACTAATCAGAATGAGTTGTATCAGATAGTACTGGATTATATTTAACAGTTTTTATAATAAACTCTGTTTTTTGGCTATTTTTACTATATTATGGACCCAATGCACAATTTCGGGACAATTCCACACCAATTACCTAGCCCCAAACTAGGATACCCTGTAATATGGGCACTAGATAACGGATAAACATACATAAATACGAATATCAACATCCATGACTCGGAAACAAACATTTCTGCTCATCACACAAATGATTGCACCTTGCAGGATTCGAACCCGCGACCGTTTGATTTCGTTCCTAGAGTTACTAGCCACTAGACCAACCAGCCGTCAAATTGTTCCTACGGTTACGAGCCAACACAACTGAACGCCACCGCGGCCGCAGCCACAGGCCGCGGCCGTCTGTGGCACCCTTTACGGTTACTGAAATATGTTAATAGAACTATTTTACAACTTATTTCAAGGTGGCGGCCAAATGGGTGGACATACGAACCGGAAAACAAAAACCCCTATTAATGAATATAAAATCGCATCCTACTCAAAATGTACGGTCTTTATACTTCATGTTAAAATGTTTTATTTATCGCACTAGCTGAGCTGCTACGTCTCAATTCTGTTATTGTTATTTGTGTAGGTATATATATATATATATATTGTATTTTATTATATATATATATATATATATGTATATACAATAAAATACAATACAACAACACTTTATTGCACACCAAGAAGAAGGTAATATATAGGATAAACTCATGAAATGAAAGGTACAATGGGCGGCCTTATTGCTATATAGCAATCTCTTCCAGGCAACCTTTGGAAGGAAAGGATTACTTAGATATCAAAGTCATCGGTCGGTGGTGCGTAATAATTAAAATAAAATACAAAACATTAATAAACAAGAGATTATATCTACTAAATAAAAATACATACCTACACACAAGAAATATACTATTTACACATAAATAAACATACATATATACAAGTTCAATAATAATAAACATATAACTATAATACCAGCTACACTACACACACAATAAGTTCTAATCAACAAGGCACGTCTTCAGATAATAATAAACATATAACTATAATACCAGCTACACTACACACACAATAAGTACTAATCAACAAGGCACGTCTTCAGATAATAATAAACATATAACTATAATACCAGCTACACTACACACACAATAAGTACTAATCAACAAGGCACGTCTTCAGATAATAATAAACATATAACTATAATACCAGCTACACTACACACACAATAAGTACTAATCAACAAGGCACGTCTTCAGATAATAATAAACATATAACTATAATACCAGCTACACTACACACACACAATAAGTTCTAATCAACAAGGCACGTCTTCAGATAATAATAAACATATAACTATAATACCAGCTACACTACACACACAATAAGTACTAATCAACAAGGCACGTCTTCAGATAATAATAAACATATAACTATAATACCAGCTACACTACACACACAATAAGTACTAATCAACAAGGCACGTCTTCAGATAATAATAAACATATAACTATAATACCAGCTACACTACACACACACAATAAGTTCTAATCAACAAGGCACGTCTTCAGATAATAATAAACATATAACTATAATACCAGCTACACTACACACACAATAAGTACTAATCAACAAGGCACGTCTTCAGATAATAATAAACATATAACTATAATACCAGCTACACTACACACACAATAAGTACTAATCAACAAGGCACGTCTTCAGATAATAATAAACATATAACTATAATACCAGCTACACTACACACACAATAAGTACTAATCAACAAGGCACGTCTTCAGATAATAATAAACATATAACTATAATACCAGCTACACTACACACACAATAAGTACTAATCAACAAGGCACGTCTTCAGATAATAATAAACATATAACTATAATACCAGCTACACTACACACACAATAAGTTCTAATCAACAAGGCACGTCTTCAGATAAGTACAAGTTTTTAACCAACAGCTTGAAAGTTGTCAGAGACTGTGCTCGTCTTATTGGAAGTGGAAGGGCATTTCAAAGTCGTACAGCTTGCATTGTGAAGAACCGTCGTAAAAAATACTACGGAGCACAGAAGCTTTTAGTGTGAGATTTTCTGATGACTTAAGAGAAGGGGAATGGGAGCAATGGAGAAATTCAAAGCGATCTGATTGAGATACTGTATAGTAGGGATAGTATGTTAGAATTCCGGCGAAAACGTATAGGAAGCCACTTGAGCTGAGTGCGAAATTGTGAGACATGGTTATATTTACGTAGACCGAAAACGTATAGGAAGCCACTTGAGCTGAGTGCGAAATTGTGAGACATGGTTATATTTACGTAGACCGAAAATAAATCTTATACAGAAATTTTGAAGACGCTCCACTCTATATGTAGCTGGTCCTCTCTGAGGTCAAGATAGCAAACGTCGGCATAGTTAAGAATAGGCAGTAAGAGTGTGCAAGGCAAATTTTAGTGGCTATTGGCAGAAAATTTCGCAATCTTTTCAGGGATCCAGCGGAAGCATACCGTTTACGACTAATAGACTCCATTTGTGGTCCCCAAGATAAGCTCCTGTCAAACACAATGCCAAGGTTCTTCACCTTATCGCTAAACGAAACCACGGCACCGTCAAACAGAACGGGGGGAACGGAGGTCCAATTGATCTTAGAAGTCATACGTGAGCTTCCGATAACGACTGCTTATGTACATATATATATATCTATTGATATTAGTATGTATGTTTATTATCGATAAGCACCGTCCCTTACGTAACTCCTCATTCCTCTCGTACTCGTTATTCCTCTCCGTGCACGGTTGTCTCTCTGAGCGATAAGACCGCCCCTTGTGACACTCATTGTTATACTATATTTTTAGATATAATTTCTCGTTGTTTGTTCAATAAAGAGTTAATCTATCTATCATGGTTGACCACTTTTTTATAATGAATTGACCCCACTATACCGCTTCTATGAAAATTGAGACCTTTCCACCTTCAAAGTCATTTTATGCTGTGCTGCCATAAGTTTAGGCCGATTAAGTGTATTAGTATTTTATTGCCAGTGAATTGAAGAAGTTTTTTTATAAACGGGACAATAAAAACCTTTTTATTTTGATGGACCTCTTTGAGGAGATATTTTGCTTTGAACAAAATATGAAGTAAGTCCTTATTTTTTTGATTACTATCTGATTTTGGTGTTTCCTAAGTGTACGTTCACACAGACCGGCTCGGAGAGGAGAGCAGTTCTCAATCGCGTTTAAAATAGACTTTTGGTTCATTGAAACGGACACTTACTCCCCATTCCTATAAAAATAAAACGGGCCGTTTTTCCAACGTGTCGTTGCTTTTTTACTTTTTTTGTATGGAGTTTATGTCAACAGCTGACGGACAGTAGGTACGCGAAACGGTTCGTTTTTAAAATATGCGAACAGGCCGTTAGAGGGTCACTACTAGACTACCAACATACAAAACAACATCTGAATACTTTTGTTAGTTTGGTCAAAATTACTAACATTGTGTTGAAATCTGGAGTTTTGTGAAAAAAAAAAACAAAAATGGAATAACTTCGAAAATGACAAAAATCGCAGAACATACAGAGGTCAGTGGTGGATTTGCAGTCTTGGCCGCCCTAGGCCCCAGGCCATTTGACCAGCCGCCCTTTTCTCAACACCCATCATATAGACTACATAATGAATATACTTTATTGCCAACTTTTATCGAAATCAAAAATGTAGTAACTATAATACTTTGTAATATTTCCAAGGTTTCAGGGACAATTGCACATTTAAATACCTGCTATTTTGTAATATTTCCAAGGTTTCAGGGACAATTGCACATTTAAATACCTGCTATTTTGTAATATTTCCAAGGTTTCAGGGAGAATTGCACATTTAAATACCTGCTATTTTGTAATATTTCCAAGGTTTCAGGGACAATTGCACATTTAAATACCTGCTATTTTGTAATATTTCCAAGGTTTCAGGGAGAATTGCACATTTAAATACCTGCTATTTTGTAATATTTCCAAGGTTTCAGGGAGAATTGCACAGTTAAATACCTCCTATTTTGTAATATTTCCAAGGTTTCAGGGACAATTGCACATTTAAATACCTGCTATTTTGTAATATTTCCAAGGTTTCAGGGACAATTGGACAGTTAAATACCTGCTATTTTGTAATATTTCCAAGGTTTCAGGGAGAATTGCACATTTAAATACCTGCTATTTTGTAATATTTCCAAGGTTTCAGGGACAATTGCACATTTAAATACCTGCTACTTTGTAATATTTCCAAGGTTTCAGGGACAATTGCACATTTAAATACCTGCTATTTTGTAATATTTCCAAGGTTTCAGGGACAATTGCACATTTAAATACCTGCTATTTTGTAATATTTCCAAGGTTTCAGGGAGAATTGCACATTTAAATACCTGCTATTTTGTAATATTTCCAAGGTTTCAGGGACAATTGCACATTTAAATACCTGCTACTTTGTAATATTTCCAAGGTTTCAGGGACAATTGCACATTTAAATACCTGCTATTTTGTAATATTTCCAAGGTTTCAGGGAGAATTGCACAGTTAAATACCTGCTATTTTGTAATATTTCCAAGGTTTCAGGGACAATTGCACATTTAAATACCTGCTATTTTGTAATATTTCCAAGGTTTCAGGGACAATTGCACATTTAAATACCTGCTATTTTGTAATATTTTCAAGGTTTCAGGGACAATTGCACATTTAAATACCTGTTAGTTTGTAATATTTCCAAGGTTTCAGGGACAATTGCACATTTAAATATCTGCTATTTTGTAATATTTTCAAGGTTTCAGGGGCAAACATTTAAATACCTGTTATTTTGTAATATTTCCAAGGTTTCAGGGACAATTGCACATTTAAATACCTGTTATTTTGTAATATTTCCAAGGTTTCAGGGACAATTGCACTTTAAATAAAACTGTCCTTTTTATTTAAACAGATTTCCCTAGTTATGTAATTGATGTACCTAGCTAGCACATTTGCCTACGATTTGCACAAAGGCGGCGGGGCCATAGGTACGGTCGATACTCTAGTAATATTTGGTCTGAGCATTCACGAAACTCCCGAGCACGAGCCCGAGACCCTAGGGGCGAGCAACGACGTTCGCGTATTTCCGTATAACCAACCAACGCACGAGCGAGTGGTTTTAAGGCTCGCACGTACAACAATATTCTTCTTAAATCACTTATATGTACGAAATAATTACTTTATATTTTATTATACATTATATTATACATAATATGTAACATATCTATATTTTAAATGGAAAATGTACGAAAATGATTTAGGAAGATTATTGTTATACGATGCGGTGCAGTGCGGCCCGCCATGATGTGCGTGAGTGAGCCTGTGGAATATTCAGGTACTTGAGTTATTTCTTGTTTCATCAGTGAATTTTTTGTAATGATTGGCCGCCTTAGGCTCGGGCCTACTTGGGCCTTAGGGCAAATCCGACGCTGCAGGGGGTTGAATAGATAGGCATCGAGATACCCCAACGCCTTGCTACTAATGACCCACTCTTCCAGTTACACCGTTTATAGTACAGATGGCGTGTCTTTCAGTTTCAGTCCCACATACTCACCCCCAAAAGATCGCGGAGTGACATAGTGCACCAGCGCCCTGGTAGCGCGCCTCAGCCGGTGCCGACACAGGGCTGCTGCGTGGAGACGAGACAGGGACAGCACTTGTGCGAGGCGCACCTCTGATACCATGTCCAGTGGTGTTGCTGCAACGAGAAAACAATTTTATTAGTATTTACCCGACAACGGCGAAGCAAAGGAAGGGTTATGTCATCATCATCATCATCATCAGCCTATATTTGTCCACTGCTGGACGTAGGCCTCTCCTAATGCACGCCACCGAGCTCGGTCATCAGCTCCCCTCATCCAGTTTCTTGCAGTCGCTTTTCGCAGGTCGTCACTCCACATGGCCACAGGGCGTCCTACACTACGTTTGCCTAAACGTGGTCTCCACTCGAGAACTCGTCTACCCCAGAGGTTATCGGTTCTTCTGGAAATGTGACCAGCCCACTGCCACTTTAGCTTGCTTACCCTAAGAGCTATGTCGGCCTTATCTCTTATCCCTTCGCAACGCAAACGGCCTGGCGACGCGTCCGAGTCTGCGTTACCCCCGTACCGCACCGTTAGATGTTTACAATCAAAATTACCTGGAGTATTCGAAAACTGTATAAAGCTGCCGTCACATCTGACTCCGTGAGTGTCTGGGTGGACGAGGAATGCCTTCAGTCGTGTCGTTTCCAGGGTAGCCAGTACGAGCAGGAACCCTTCCTTGTGGCTGCACACCTTCTCTCCCGTTAAGTGCCATACTCCTGAAATCAAATTCATTCATTAATAAACATCTGCTATATCAATACATAGTATATAACAAAGTCGCTCTAAGCCGTCTGTCTGTAATCCTTAATCTTTTAAACTACGCAACGGATTTAAAGCAGTTTTCACCATCAGTTAGATTATTCTTCATAGAAGTTTTATATACTTTTACAACGATCTTACTATATAGTACTATTATATAGTCATGTATCTAGTCTAGTCTACGGTTGCCTGCTTAGCGAGGCCGCCAATTGTACTACATTTTTATGTATTTTTTTATTGTGTTTCTTTTAGTGCAATAAAGTGTTATCTATCTATCTGTGCACAGTTTAACCTAGTGGTAAGGGTCCCTTACTATTGTGGAGCTTCTTGATAGAGCACAGCGCAGAGCAACCATAATTATCAGCATTAAAAGATCTTGCCTTTATGAAGATCGCCCAACACAGTTAACTTTAAATGATGAGGTTAAGGCCAGGCTCTAAGGTTACATTTTCCCACTCCCCACTTCCCTGCCATCTCCCCTGCACTCTGCCACCTGCTACCCGCAATAAGCACTGAAGTGCCTGCGTAACAAGGTTGAATATCGCGAGCGCTGTTTGAACACACTATTTAGCTCGCAACTATATGACGTATGTCTCAAAAGATATTTATTTCATTTGCAGGCTAATAATTTAGTTAAATTTTGTCTAAACATTAGATGATAAACTATATTTTTCTGCTGTGAGATTTATTTTAGAGATAAAACTTAGCCATTGAGTAGAAAAATGGAAATATTACTGAAAATAACGTAATTTTTGATAAGAAAAAGTATTGAAATAAATTCTGTTAATCCCGTTTTTGTCATAGTCTTAGAGAGAGAAAGATCTCAAAAACATATATGTTGATTTTCACATTTATCAGGTTTGTGGTTGACCCAGCATATTTATGGAAAAAACCCTTAAAAAGCAGAGCCTGGTCTTAAGTACCTGGGTATCATCTTAGATAACAAATTGAACTGGGCTAGAACTTAAGTACCTGGGTATAATCTTAGATAACAAATTGAACTGGGCTAGAACTTAAGTACCTGGGTATCATCTTAGATAACAAATTGAACTGGGCTAGAACTTAAGTACCTGGGTATCATCTTAGATAACAAATTGAACTGGGCTAGAACTTAAGTACCTGGGTATCATCTTAGATAACAAATTGTACTGGGCTAGAACTTAAGTACCTGGGTATCATCTTAGATAACAAATTGAACTGGGCTAGAACTTAAGTACCTGGGTATCATCTTAGATAACAAATTGAATTAAAAATAAATTCCATTAAAATAAATTCCAATGGTCCCAAATTACTGCCCTGGCTCACTCCAGACCTAGTAAAATACAGCTGTGATCTGCTTCCTTTATATTCTACATATTGCTGCCTGTCCGTCATATAATTCACGAAAAATTTCAAAAGATGTGGGGTAAATCCAAATCCTGCTAACTTTTTGAGCAATACGTCATTATCAACTAAATCAAAAGCTTTTTTGACGTCAAAATAAGCAGTACCCGCCTGACCCCCATCATCATCATGTTAGTGGGGATTCGCCAATTTGTGATATTTTTTCTCAAGAATGTCAGAAAACTGCATCAAAAGTGTTCTAGTCTACGTTCTTAGAACCACTAAAGATACATGAAAATTATGTACAAGATTATTTTCCAAAAATTAGATCTACCTACAAGAAAGTCTGTAACACTACTGTAAATAAACTGTTTCAAACTTTATGACCAATCTGAGTATGCTTCATCCCCCCTCACTCTTGTACATCCCTGCTGACCCGCAACTATATTCACACAGGCTATAATGTTTGGGTAAGAGGCTTAAACTCAACATTTACCTTGAGGGTCCATCTCAGCATGTGTCCTAAAGTCAGCCTGCGTTAACCTCTCAGCTACCCTCTCTTTAATACACAGTGTTATGGTCTTTTCACCACTTGTCAGATCGCTGATCACTGCACTATATTGCTCCTCTGTCAGACCAAGTCTTAGGGCTTCCAGGCCCACCCAGTGGTCACTGATCTCCTGTCCAAGTACAAAATCCTCACCGATCGCTTCTAAATACCTCAAACTCTCTGTGCAGTTGCTTGCTAGCCCGTTTTTAGTAAGACTTACTGGCGCCGCGAACATTTTTGTACGCTTGAGTATTTCCCGCCGGTCGTCGTTTGTTTTTGTTTCATCGCCGAAGACTTTCTCAATAGCCTCGATTCGTCGCTCTACGTCTTCGGTCTCGTCTTTGTTCATAATCTCGGGGAAGGCTAGCATATCGCGATCGAAAATAGAAACAAAAACATTTTTCATGAAGGGCGGAATTTTCTGTTTCCGACGCTCGGTTCTCTCCAGAACCTGAATGTCTTCGAAGTCAAATTTCTCCTCTTGTACCTGGGGCTGCATTGTTGGCGTAGATTCATAGTTTGTTGACGAAAATCGGAATTTTCTGTAAAGATTTCGACCGAAGTTTTGGTGGTGCACCGTGCAAATCTGGCGAGCTATATTCATTGCAATGTGGTGAGACTCTGAAGAAGCAAATTCTAGACAAAAAGCGCAATTATATATTCAATAACAGCAATAAATAGCTATTCCAATATTATTAGTTTTTCAAGCCGAGTAGAGTTCAGTAGAGTTAAATATTTGAATTTGAGGTTAGAATTTTTTGACGTAACTTTGATTGACGTTACATAAGTTGTCAATTTTGACTTTGCTGCGTTCTGTACAATTATTGGGCCGTTCCTTTTGTAACATTGGCGAAAATAGCTGTTAAAAATGCTAAATATGTTCACAATTGGCGTTTCCTTTGGCCATTTATGGGTGAAATTAGCGTTCTGAACGTTTTCGATCACCGTTCGTTTTGCAAGTTTCGATGACATGTTGACATAGGAAAATCGACTCTATTCCGTCAGGGATAGGGTAGTTTTTCATTCAGTTTGGAAAGGATCAGTAGTGCCAAAGTTGCAAAAATGACAAAAGTGTTGAAAAAGTTCAAAGAAAACGGCTTGGTAAAATTTTTCTTTTCGAAACTGCCCACTACGCCATCTCATCATCTCGTACGCAGGGTAAATGTACATTAACAAGCCGTTCGGTTTGAACCGTTAAAGTAAGCGTTCTTTGGTTTGAATTTTGGTTCTATTTCATCACTTTTGCAATTTTTACAGTGCAACCAACTTATCTGTGAACTTATCGTGAAGGGTGGAATTGCAAATGAGAACGCGGCTGTAGGTATTTTTTTGCCATTTCACACATAAGTCGGTCGCACTGTACTGGCATTTCCGGTGTCATTTTGAACTGTCAATTTCACTTTTTTTAGCAAACCAAAATAATGAATGATCTTTAGCGTTCAAGTTATTTTTGCAAATTTTTCCAAAACGAACGGATACTACTATTTATAAGGTATTCTGTGCTACTATTCCATGATTGTACGTGAAGCGGTTGAAATTAAAAAATAGGTATCCTTAATTCAGCCAGTAGGATGGTTTCAAGTCAAGCTACGTCCTGAAATCTTTGCCATTGCCTGAAATCCCGTTATAAGCAAGTGTTCGCGTCGCGGTTTATGTAAGAAGAAATCTGCAGATGTCGTTAGTGTGTGTGTCGTGCGTAGGTGTCGTGACAATTCAGATTTTTTACATATCCTAATGCGGGTAGTTGGAGACAACGCTCGCCCTTCTCGACGCTGACACCCGCTACTTCAGTCTTCTCGTGACCACGATCAATGCAACTTGATCGAAACGTCGAGATCCTAGATTATATTGTGTATCCAACATACTTGGTCAAGGTAAATAAAAAAATAAGTTTTCAGCGCGATTAAGGGGCTATGTGTTCGAATTGCGAAAGTTTAAAAGTTACAATTACCTTTGGTGTTCGGTTTAGAATGTTTTAGGGGAAAATAGCGATCTGAAAAGTACTTATTTTTTCAATTATTGCTTCTGCGGCGGCATACATGGAAATCAAAGATAACGGTCAGTTTATCAACAGCACTTTTCATTTTATATAATTTTATTATAGATAACTACACATTTACGGTTTTCGGATTTTCTTCTTTACTTGTGCCGTAACTTTTATACCCTTTTCCCCACCACGGCTACTATAGAACTATACCTACCTACCCTTTAGGGGCTCTATGGGAAAAATACTTTTTAAACTAACACAAGGAGCATTAGTTTATAAAGTATTTTTTGTATTAGTTTACAAAATGGTAGGTATAGTTCTATAGATTTGATAGATCTCATCGATATCTTCATTTTGGATGACAGCTGTCAAACTTAAAGGGACTATAACCGTTCGATTGATTCTATGCGCTACAGTCACTTTTTTGTTTTCATTGATCATCGCAACTAACGCTACAGTCAAATTTTTTGTTTTCATCGATCATCGGACCACTCGATAGCGACGTAAATTTTGCCACTCGATTTTGAACATTATTGACCTCAATAATAATTCAAATCTAAGCGTGTTTATATAATTATTTTGCTTCGAAACCCACAACATAAACACTTGAAATATGTGCCGTACCTATTTAGCTCCATAAATCACCAGTTTGTTTATTTTG
Source organism: Alsophila aescularia (assembly GCA_946251855.1). Lineage (NCBI taxonomy): Eukaryota > Metazoa > Arthropoda > Insecta > Lepidoptera > Geometridae > Alsophila > Alsophila aescularia. The sequence goes on from OX276374.1 coordinate 63,777,020, forward strand.
GATTCTGTGTTTTTACAAATCCATCTAGAGCTTTTAAAACGTATTAAAACTGCAATTAAAGATCGATTTTAATATATCGATTTTAACTCAAATCGACTAAATATCAAAATGAAAACAACGTGATTTTGGATTCTGTTGCGTATAACCACAGACAACTGCACACTACTCCGTACTCTAGAAAGGCTGTTGAAGAACGTCGCAATGAGCGCATTTGATTATCGCCATTTTGGCGCTGATAGCAGTAGTTAGGCTGTAGTGAGCGTCCACGGAACTAACGTATTGTACTATTATTTATTCCGTGACTAACGTCAGGGGCCCGTTCACATAAACGTTCGAGGACGCACGGATCACCCACGCGTACACTCGAAATCGTTCACGGCGTCGTCGGACGTACGCCTGGGTCATCCGAAAAATAGTAGGGGAGGGGAGGAATAGTATGACACTGACACTTGACAGTTGTCAGTTCTATAAGTCGTTCACTAACTCCGGATGATCGAGCAATAATCGCACGGATGATTCGAGCGTGTAAGTGAACACAGCCCAGAAGTGATAGATCTTATCGATATCTTCATTTGGATGACAGCTGTCAAACTTAAAGGGACTATAACTCTGAAACTATTAGATAGATAGATAGATTAACTCTTTATTGGACACCACAAGCACAAAAAGAAATTATATCTAAGAATAAATTATAACAATTAGTGTCACAAGGCGGTCTTATCGCTGAGAGCGATCTCTTCCAGACAACCGTGCACGGAGAGGAATAACGAGAGTAAGGGATGGTGGTTATCAGTAAATAAATGAATAACCAATAAAATATATAAATGTAATTCAATATACAAAAAATAATAAACATACAAATATCAATAAATATATATATATACTAGCTGCGCCCCGCAGCTTCGCCCGCGGTCAAACTTTGCCACTCCCACAAGTTTAGAAAATGAATCTTAAAAATTCCCTCCTTTTTGCATCTATATTTATTATCTATTCGGGACGGATACAAATTCAAAAAATCAAAGATAATAAAAATCTGTCCAGCAGTTCTTGAGTTATAAATAGTGTAAGTAACACAAATTTCTGACTTTCTGTTATATATATAGATGTTATATATCCAAATTCTTAAATGTTTCTGCTCTCCTGGTTCTTAGTTTTTTTTTTAAATATAATCACACCATTTCATTTTCATGGGGAGATAAGTATACTCACTTTTAATAACTATAATTGTCAATTTTGTATCTCCAATTTTTTAAGTTTTTCTGCTCTCCTAGTACTTAGAAATACATTTTTGAAATACAATCACACTACTTATTTAATGTTTATGGGGAGGTATTCTTACTTCTAATAACTTTATTTGGCAATGTCATATCTCCAACTTCAGGTGTTTCTACTCTCCTGGTACATAGAATTGTTTTTTTTTCATATAATAATTACACCATTTAATATTCATGGGGAGGTAAACTCACTTTAAATAACTTTATTTGTCAATGTCATATCTCCAACTTCTTAAGTGTTTCTGCTCTCCTTGTACTTCTCACTTTTAATAACTTTATTTGTCAATGTCATATCTCCAACTTCTTATGTGTTTCTGCTCTCCTTGTACTACTTAGAAATACTTTTTTTAAATATAATCACACCATTTAATGTTCATAGGGAGGTATAATCACTTTTAATAACTTTATTTTTTACTGTTACATCTCCAATATCCTAAGTGATTCTGTTATCCTGGTACTTAGCAATACTCTTTTAAATATAATCCACCATATAGTGTTCACGGTGAGGTATACTCACTTTTAATAACTTTATTTGTCAATTTTGTATATCCAACTTCTTAAGTGTTATGCTCTCCTGGTACTTAGAAATACATTTTTGTTTTGTTTTTTTCTTTAAATATTAAAAAAATATTAAAAAATAATTTATGACTACCAGGAGAGCATACGCACTTAAGAAGTTAGAGATACAAAATTGGCAAAGTTATTAAAAGTGAGTATACTTACCTCCCCATGAACATTAAATGAAAATAAAGATATTTAAAGTCAGTATACCTCCCCATGAACATTAAATAGTGTGACTATATTTAAAAAAGTATTTCTAAGTACCAGGAGAGTAGAAACACTTAAGAATTTGGATATAGAAAATTGGCAAATAAAGTTATTAAAAGTGGTTATACCTCCCCATGAACATTAATTAAATGGTGTGATTATATTTAAAAAATATATTTCTAAGTACCAAGAGAAAAGAAACACCTCAAGTTGGAGATACTAAATTGACAAATAAAGTTATTAAAAGTGATTATACCTCCCCATGAACATTAAATGGTGTGATTATATTTTAAAAAAGTATTTCTAAGTACCAGGAGAGCAGAAACACTTTATTTTACAAAATTGACTAATCACACTAATCCTACTAATATTTTAAACGCGAAAGTTTGTAAGTATGGATGGATGGATGTATGGATGGATGTTTGTTACTACTTCACGCTCGAACTGCTGGACGGATTTGGACTAAATTTGGTACCAGGATAGCTTATATCCTGGATTAAAAGTATGGATGTTGTCACACAAAAACTACTGAACGGATTTGGATGAAATTTGGTATGAAGGTAACTTATACCCTGGATTAACACATAGGCTACTTCTTACCCCGAAAAAATGCAAGGGTCCTGAAGGACCCGGGTGAAACCGCGGGGCGCAGCTAGTATAGTATATATATATATATATATAAATATACCTACACAAATAACAATAACAGAAATTGAGATGTAGCAGCTCAGTTAGTGCGATAAATATAACATTTTAACATGATGTTTAAAGACGTTGAGTGAAGGTGTGCGTCTAATATCTACAGGTAGGGCATTCCACAATCGAACAGCTTCAACTGATAAGGACCAATCATAGAAATTAGTTCTTTGGACAGGTATCTTCAAGATAAGATTCTCTGATGACCTTAGTCTACTATTGCTGCATGTATGGAGGAAGTCAAAACGTTCCTGAAGGTAGCGCGGGGAAGAGCGGTTGAACAGAATACTGTAAAAGAGGGACAATATATGAACATTCCGGCGACGACGAATGGGAAGCCACTTGAGCTTAGCGCGATACTCAGAAACATGGTCATATTTACGTAGGCCAAATATGAACCTGATACAAAAGTTTTGGAGGCGCTCAAGTTTATTTAGCTGGTCCTCACTATTGATTCTAATCTAGTAGTAAAAGGACTATAACTCGGAAACTATTGATCCTAGCCCTTTTAAGTTTGACAGCTGTCATCCAAAACGAAGATATCGATGAGGTCTATTACTTCTGTAAATAACAATGTGTTTAAAATTTATCAAATAAAGTTTAATAAGAAACCGAAGTAAATTTTCGTAACAAAAATCGGACGTTTTTCCATAGATCCCCCAAAGGTAGGTATAGTTCTAAAAATATTGTTTTGCTTTTTCCAGAAATCCCCACTGGTAGGGACTGTCTGGTGAGGATTTCGGGAATAATCCCAACATCCATTTATTTTTCTTTCTTTTTAATGTATAGGTACTGCATGGCAATACGTCTGTACAATAAATTGCCCAACTGTTACAAAGACTTGAATTATAATATGTTTACGCCAACTTTTTACGTTTCTGAAACTAAAGTGCTATTATTCAGTTAGGGAATTCATAAAATAAAATCAATCAGTCATAAAATCAGTTTTCGAGGGAGGCGAGGTAAACACGTACAGCACACATTTACTAACTCACGCAAACTCTTGCGGAAAGTTGAGGCGCCTTTATAAACGCACAAGCAAATAGACGCTACACACCAACACAAAACAAACACTCTATTAAAAAAATACTGTTGTTACAGTATTGTGTTGCACACTAGCGCAAAAACTAGAGATGGGGTAGTGTAAAAGACCGATAAAAGGAATGATATATTGAAAGACCGTTGCCCGGCTAAGGACTCTAACAGACCTCCTTCTCAGGTAAAGGCGAGGTAATTTAAACAAATTGGTTAATTCAACAACAAAGGGCTTTATTACAGTATAAAAAAACCACACATAAGTTATCAAAGCTTAGTTCTCTCCCCTTTACTGAGGAATTCTAAAAGAAGTATTTTTCACTCAAATAAGTTTGTTCTGCATCAAAAATATGATCTACAGCTAATTCTTATCATAAGATTTAAATACTCAAATATGATTACAAAATTTTCTTACATAAATAGTACATAAATTCGGCCTGTACGATATGAATCTACATTAAAACTGCAGTATGCTAGGCTAGTAAAAACTTAGAGAGACAGTGGTCAGCAGTTCATCATATATTGGTCACTACGCAACGGAATACTGTCGTCTATGCCTAGCACGTTCTAAATTAAAAGAGTACTTGTGCAAACAGGAGTGTGTGTGTAAGGTTGTGTTTCCCAGAGGGATGTAAAACTTTAAAACGGAAAGTATCTTTCAAACTGTATCCTAACACGCATTATGGCGAAGGCTTCCCTCACTACCGCAGCTCGCTGACTCGAAATGATTTGGAACGGATCAACCTGGAAGCTTCCCGGGTCGTTTGTCCACTCGCATGCCGCCGCGGATCGCCTCCTTTACTCCACTCGTTCAGCTCCTCCTGCTCTCCACGAACGGTGCCTTCCGCTTCTCTTAAACGGTTTCTGCGTCTCTCACAGTCGGTTTCTGGTGTCTCTCACGTTCGGTGTCTTCCACGGGACAGATGGTGTGCCGGAGATCGGCTGGTGACCCCGGGAGATCGGCGCACAACAGCTCGCAGTGGTGACGGCAGCGGCCGTCCGTCGATGCTCGACTATTTCCTGAAACCCACGTTGCTGTGTGTTTAAATGGTGTCTCGAGGTGCCTTAGATAGTCACGGCACAAAATCAAAACAGATATTTCGTTAGAACAATCCTTGAATCACGGGATACCTCACTAACCTGGTTGTTGCTCTCGTATACTTATTTCGCCGGTTACCAAGTAGTCACAGTTTCCGCGCTTCGTTCTGGACGCTTCACACTGCGATTCTCGGTCGCTACGTTTACACAAAAGACTGCGACTGCCCGCTGCTGCCTGCGAATTAAAACCCGTAAGACAATGTCGATTTCGCACAGAATCTACTGAATCCCAGGAACAAACAATTTTCTCACCTGCGCCGATCTCAACAACGATGTGAAACAAACTAATTCACTGTCCGTATTGGAAATGCTCGCAGCAGGCCTTCCTCTTCCTATTTATACGAATACTGGATTTTATGTTGAGTAGCAAAATGGAGCCCCATACATTACATTTGGCTTCCAGCATCTTCTGGAAACAACACTGCAGCTTGCATCGCAATCCAGACCCTGTCGGCCTAGCTATACTGGTCATGAAAATTACTAAATTTGAGTTTCTGATAATTAGGCGGACACAAGATAGCTAGATTAATACTTTACATAACTTAAAAAATAATTCATAGGTGATATAGTTTACAAGCGTCATCATCTTAAAGAACGTTTTTTTGTTAATGCACTGAAGATAACTGCGGATAGATCTTTATCTCTTGTGCTCGATTGTTTGTTGGTTGACTGGAACCGATATTAAATAAAATTAAAAACATTGTGATGTTTAAATAACTATATTTTTAAACTGTGTTTAATTGATCATTGAAATTAAAGTAATTTAATCAGCACTCTAATTAATAAAAAAGAAAATACCCTTAATAACATGCGTACATTCATTCATTCGTTTGTGTTTTCACATCACTAGTCCTCGTACCAAGTAATTATGTATCGTTATATCTGTCGTAAGCTTGTAGTAACGAAATGTATTTTACGGTGAAATTAATACCTTATTTGTGTAGCCAATTACTTACGAGTGATAAGAAACTTTGTCTTTACTTAAATTTGATGTTTCCGATCATCTTTAACACGAAATTACAGCATAAACAACCATCTTCAGTGAGCTCCGTATAGCGACAGGTGTGATTGCGAAATGGTGAACGACCATAGAAACTAGTTTTTATAAACGGACACGAACAAAACGTTCATGTACCTCATTAGAATAGGGGAAAGCGTACGCTTGGCATCTCCGGTTATAATTTCTCTGAGACAAAGGCCCACTACAACGTTATCATGGCGTAATGCAGGAAGTTTGAACTTCATTAAAAAAAGGGATAATGGCCTTGAACTACCAACCTATTTAAATCCTGAACCACGTCTATGAGTTGTTTTCAAGGATAATCGTTGGGTTAGACGAGTTCTTAAGTGGAGACTACGTTTACGCAAACGCAGCATAGGACGCCCTGCGGCCAGGTGGAGTGACGACCTGCAAAAAGCGGCAGAAAGTTGATGAGGAGAGCTGAAGACTGAGCTCAGCAGTGGACAGATATAGGCTGATGATGATGATGACCTCCATGCGTTCCTGAGAAAAGGGGTCTTGACAGACAGACAGACAGACAGACGGACAACGAAGTGATTCTTTGAGTGTTTTTTTCCTTTTGAAGTACGGAACCCTAAATTAGTTTCTGATACCAAAATTTAAAACAGTGGTTTAGCGTAGTAGGGCTGTAGCAAACCGTAGCACTGTGTGTATCGTAGTGTGTCGTAGCATTTCGCTTGTAGCGCTGATGTAGCACAGCTCTGTATTATTATTTTCACTTGTAGTTGAATGAAACAACAGCGCTACGCTCCGTAGTACAATACTGTCAGTGCTACGAATTCCAGAAGCGCTACGCCTGCCCGTCGAGTATCAAAGTCAAAGTCAAAGTATTTTATTGTAAATAGGCAAAAATAATAGCACTTTTACAAGTCAATATTATCCTGAACAAAGAGATATCTCTTTGTTCAGGATAATTTTATAACATATAATATTATAAAAAGATCAAATCAATCCAAATTTAGACAAACTAAGTATTCTTTGAGTTTGAAAAGGAAATTTCCCTTTCATGTGCCAACAGAGTTAAATCTCACACTGAAAAAGGAAATACCCTTCTGACTCCCCCCTTCGGAAATACGCCCTTTAGAGAAGAGAGCACCAAGAAACTCTACGGGTATGTATTTTTTCCATATTTGTTCATTCTTTATAATTTTTTCAAATGTCATTTACAATTACAATTATAACAAAACATGTAAACTACAAATATAAAAGGTAAAAGTGACAATGAGATATCCCACAAACATCAAACAATCATACTGGAAAAAAATAAGGTAAAAACTTCTAACTCGATAATAATGTTGTATAAAACAACGTGATCTCATGGTATGTCTGAGGTATCTCACAAAGTACTTTGAACATTTCATTCACTTAACGTTAACATCGAAGCTATCACTTATTATTATCATGGAGCTTGGAGACATCAGGCCATGCATTTCTGTCATTAATATAATCATTTACATTGTAATACGCTTTCTTTATGAGATTTACTTTAACAAAAGTTTTAAACCTATGCATTGGTAATTGATCAATGCCGTCAGGTAACTTATTAAAAAATCGTATACAGTTCCCCATATATGAACCACTAACTTTCTTTAACCGAAATCCAGACACTTTTAGTTTATTTTTATTTCTAGTATTAAAATTATGAACATCCCTATTTTTAACAAGGGTATTGATATTCTTCCGGACATACATTATATTTTCATATATATATATTGACAAGCCACTGTAAGAATATTGATCTCTTTAAAACGTTCCCTAAGTGCGCGCTCACTCGCTGATTCCTAGAAAAATACTATAAAAATTCTAAAAAAATGTAATGGCCAAAATATTGATGTAAATGTGTTATTTGTATTGACTGGGAGAATCTCGGGATTTCATATTGTAAATGGAACGAATTGCTCTCTTCTGTAGCACAAATATTGATTGAATTTCCGCGGCCTTACCCCACAGCAAAATGCCATATGACATAATACTGTGAAAGTAACTAAAATATACTAATCTTGCAGTAGCTATATCGGTAAACTGTCTAATTTTACGTACTGCATAGGCTGCAGAGCTCAATCTACCAGCTAACAACGATATGTGAGGATCCCACTGTAATTTTGAATCTACAGTAATACCCAAAAATGTGGTTGACTGCACAAGGCTCACTATTTATTAAAATACTTGAATTCGTAGGAACCCCTCTGACATTGGGTAGTGGAAATTTGATACATTTAGTTTTCTTAGGATTTAACATTAAATTGTTAGTTGTAAACCAACTAAGAACTAGCGCGATTGCCTTGTTAACGTCGTCAAAATTATTCAAGGTTCTGTCAATCTTAAAAATTAGAGAAGTGTCATCTGCAAACAATACAATATCACATAAGTTCTTTATGAAAAAGGGAAGATCGTTAATGTAAACCAAGAACAAGAATGGCCCAAGAATTGAACCCTGTGGGACTCCCATTGTAATAAGAGATCCTGATGACCTCGCACCATTTACATCTACTTTTTGGATTCTATTGCTAAGATAAGAGGATAAAGCTTTCCCATTAACTCCGTAATGATTCAATTTTTTTTTATCATGTTTGTTTAAATCTTTTGTATATTGACGTGAAACATGTTTAACATCACACCGATACCACAGGACATATATAGTCCTGTGCCGATACATACGGGATACCAGGACTAAAAATGAACCGTCACGAAATAGTAGTTTATTGAAACGGTTGAATACTTAGTTATGTGCCGTTTCATACACTAATTTATCGACACTCATGCAATAGGAAATTACGTGTTATGAGAAATAAAAGTAGAAATATTTTCTTGATTTTGCTGGTAAAAGCTCATCATTCTTCGTGTTCGTTGCTGTTTCCGTGATGTCAGGTGGAATCAAATTCTCCTCACCAACACTGCTGGCGGATATTTTTAATCAGGATAAAACTATTGATCAACAAAAACACATAACACATTAAATTGGTTAGGTACTTAATAAATGTAAATTAAAATTATGACACCAAAATCAAGTCTACAGTGAATTTGCGCGCATACGGTCTAACACGCGTCATCATAGATAATAAATGGCGAAAACCCTAGTTTTACGAAGCCAAACCAGTCCTTATATGGGAAAAATATATATTATATCAATGTTGAGTTCAAAAAAACAGTGTTATAATGTTGTTGTTTTTTTAGCGACGTGCCGTGCGTCAAGTATGTCGTTATGCCACCATTTTTGAGTTCATAATCCTGATTTTACGATATGAGTCTAATCTAATTTTGGTGACATTTTTTAGTTTATATAGCTTGATGATATTATATTTATTTTTTGTCAAAACACAGTGGGGGATAGGACAGAACGCACAAAGTAAAATCAGAAAAAAATATGTTATTGGGGGTATAACTCGCGCTTTGTATGTGGTTTAGACGTTTCACGAAAACAAACCACCGTGCGCCCTGACACAGTCCCACCCGGTTATTAATAGTTAGTTTTCGCGTGACAGGCGTGGGTAATACTCTCGAAAGAAGACAAAAGATTTGCACAAACACGACACTCGACGAGTTTAGTGCGTAGCGCATAGTAATTCGTAGCACTGACAGTATAGTACTACCGTATGTACTACGGAGCGTAGCCAATAGTAGTTCGTAGCACTGACATTATAGTACGGAGCGTAGCGCTGTAGCATCATGTAGCGAAGCATATATATGTGTGATAGCGTTATCAGTATTATTGTTGTCTTTGTTTGTTTGTCGTATGAGGTAGTGCAAGCTGGCCTCTGGTGTTAGAGTTTGTCTGGCCGCCCGAGGGCCTCCGACATGGCTCCCCCAGCGCGCGGTCTGTCTGATTGTCTGTGTGTATGACTACACTAATCTAAAGAACTATTGTTCGGATTTTTATTTTACTAATAATTTTGTAAAGGAAAAAATTGGATCAAGGGCGAAAAAAAAGAAACCAAAAATAAATAAGTTAATTAAAAAACATTTAAAAAATGAATGAACTTAAAATGGACAATCACAATTGAATGCGTATATTACATTTCGTGTCTTTGCTGTTAACCGTTGAGGAGTTCTCTATTCAGGACCCAACCCTGAGTGCAGCATGGCATGGTAAAACTTAGAATCACTATCATAATAAAATGCATACACCAAATTTCGTATCTGTGCTGTTAACCGTTGAGGAGTTCCCTTTTCAGGACCTGGCGAGCTGCTCCTCATGCCTCCGACTTGAAGTGATCAGCTAGAACCTGGCGAGCTGCTCCTCATGCCTCCGACTTGAAGTGATCAGCTAGAACCTGGCGAGCTGCTCCTCATGCCTCCGACTTGAAGTGATCAGCTAGAACCTGGCGAGCTGCTCCTCATGCCTCCGACTTGAAGTGATCAGCTAGAACCTGGCGAGCTGCTCCTCATGCCTCCGACTTGAAGTGATCAGCTAGAACCTGGCGAGCTGCTCCTCATGCCTCCGACTTGAAGTGATCAGCTAGAACCTGGCGAGCTGCTCCTCATGCCTCCGACTGCATCTTGTACATAAAAATCAAGAATCTAAAGCTTGTTGGCCTATTTTTAGTTCGCAGTCGGGTTTTTTATTTTATTTGTATAATAATTTATATTTATTTTATACTTTTTAGTTTATATTCATAAGATTCCATTTGAATAGGTTTTGGTATTTTTTTGTTAATAACCTAACCTAGCCAAATTTAAATCGTTATTGATCCTAAATGGTAATTCGAAATGAAAAATGATAAGATAAACCTAAAATTATTTTCAAGTACCTATTCAATAATACCCCAGTTTAAATAGTTCGTCAACATAAATTGTTTCTTTTTCACGATATGGCGTCTGGTTGTCGCCATATTCAATTTTGATTACTGTCATGTCTTTAGTTGACACTCGCAAGATTAAGATAAATCGATCGACGTAAGAATAATCAAAATCAGTCAACGCATTTGGCCCCTAGAGCACCAAAAAAAAAAAAGAATAAAATAAAAATACAAAGGAACAAAAATACATACATACACAGGTTGATAAACACATTACCCTCGTTTGCATTTGCGCAGTCGGGTAAAAAAAACTGTCCCCATTATATGTGCTGTCGGTCCTGACTGTTATTGATATAAGCAGTTCTTAAGCTATTTCAGACGCCATCGGGAGGACTGACAACTCTTAGACGAGAGGCAGCACTAACTCAAACGAAAAACAAACAGTAGATACACCACTGAAAACACCAAAAGATTAAAATTCAAAGACATCGATTGAATTATTCAAAAATTCCTTTCCTCGCCCAAAATTTCCAATTTAAAGACAGTCATTATGTACATAATGACCACGAAATGTGCAGCCAAAGTCGGTCAATGTAAGGGTGCACATAGAATAGAGAGCGATTTGACAATGTAACGTTCGCGATTGCAAGCGATTAGGAAGGGGAACCTATTATCCGTTTAGCCTATCCCCTTTAGGGAAGAAAGGTTTTTTTCTACATGGATAAATTGATAGAAAATTGTTTATTGCACTCACAAGATAGGTAATTAACGCTAACAAGCATTATCTTCCAGTCAACCACGGTGTATTTTGATGTTTCAATGCGGTGTAGTGCCAATTTTAATTATTAAAGTCTTATAGGTTCCTTACAATAATAAAAATAGATTTGGTATACTTACATATACCAACTTATAAATGTAATATATCTACTATATTCAGTATCTTATTAGATGAATATAACCCTAATTAAAATATGTTAGGTAAACATATTCTATACATCTATCTTTCTATCTATACTTACTTATAATAAAGCAGTAAGTAACAAAATGTATGTACAAAGAAGATAATTAAATAACTAGATAATAAGCTAAAAAAACGCGCCTGTCCTGCCGAAAAAGAACTCGGCTAATAAAATTGTATTGCGCCTAAACGTGTGCAAAACCCGCCATCTTGTTTGTCATAAACGGTCATTACGCTTTTTGCTATTATCTCTGATGCACGTATTGTTTTGTGATACATAATTTAAGTGAAATAATAAGGTTTTTATCATGGAAATAGCGCAACAAAAAGTTATTTTAGCACAGGATCGGAAAGGTCGTAAAAAAGAAGCTGACAAAACGTCATGGAAGCGAGAACGAGAGAAATTAGAACGGTTAGTGTTTTGTTTTTATGCTAAGCTTTCGTTTTTGCTACTTATTTACAGACATAAGGCAAAGAGACCGCCAGTGATCCCCACATGTGAACATGGAAGATCACACGGTTACAAATGTACAGAATTAACTACGCAGGATTACAGCAAATTTCACAGACATTTTTATGCAAATGCAAGTAAAGTTGACCAAGATACTTTCTTATTGAAATATTGCTCATCACAGACTCCAAAACAAGCAGGTAAAAAGAAAACACAAACTATTCCATATTTTATACCAATGCATGTCATGAGCAGCAAAGGAAAACGTACTATAATCTTGAAGAAAGTTTGCCAAAAAGCAATGACGACTGTTCTGGGAATATCTAGGGATAGAATACAAAGAATTTGCAAAAACCATCTTACAACCATGTCACTGCCAAAGGAGCGAAGGAGAGGAGACAGGAGGACAAATCAGTACGCAGAAAGAAAAGAATCTGTGATGTCATTCATAAAAGAACTTAAGTCTGTAGAATCGCATTATGTTAGAGGCAGATCAACTGTGCAATATTTAAGCAGCGATTTGAGCATTAAAAAATTGCATAAAACTTACAACGAGTCACACAGTGTACACGTTAAATATGAATTTTTCAGAAGAATATTCAACAAATATTTCAATCTGAGTTTTAAAACGCCGGCAACAGACGCATGCTCTAAGTGCATAGAGCTGAAAGAGAAAATTAAAATAGAACATGACCAAGGCAAAAAACAACTTTTGATGGGACAATATCGAATTCACAAACTGAGAGCTAAATGGTTTTACACTGCCTTGAGATGCGAAAATGTTGACGAAATTACTTTCTCGTTTGATTGTCAAAAAAAATTAGTTCTGCCAAAGGTACCAGACCAAAGTGCATACTTTAGTCGTCAACTGTATGCGTATAATTTTACGATTTGTCAGGGAACATCACGAGCGCAACAAAATAGTAAAAATACTTTTATATATACATGGTTAGAGACGGAGGCCGCAAAAGGATCAAATCAAATTGCTTCTGCAGTTTATCATCGGCTGACTAACACGATTTTCGAAAGCACAAAAAAACATGTGAGTTTATTTTGCGATGGTTGTGGAGGGCAAAATAAAAACAGAATAGTCTTAGGAATGTTGGCATATTGGCTGAGAACAAAAGCTCCGTATCATATCACGAAACTTACCGTGATTTTCCCTATTGTGGGACATTCATTTTTGCCCCCTGATCGTATTTTTGGCAACATAGAGAGAGAAATCCGACCAATAGAGGTGATAGTGCAGCCTCAAGAATATTACGATATTTTTGAGAAACATGGAACAGTTCTAAGACTTGGCAGAGATTTTAGTTTTCATGATTGGAAATCTGCCGTACAAGAGGTTCTCAAAGCACCTGGTTCCTGGCATTTCCAATTTAGTGCCACCAAAAGATTGTTTCTCAGAAAAGACAAAACCGGTAAGATAGCAATTAAAGGCGAACCTACTGCTCGAATGTGCTTATCAAAGCCTTCAATATGATACCATATTGTAGAATTAGAAAAAAAAAACACATTTTTAAATGGAGCCATACTGCAGACATATTTTTTTTAAATAACTCTTGCTTATGTTACTCGGGGGGATGTAAGGATTTCAACGATACCCCATACACTCACATACATACATACATACATGAATCCTAAAAACAATACATTCCTTTTTTGGGCAGTCGCGTAACAAGCAGCAATAATAGATTAAAATCTAAAAACCACATGTCTATGGGACAAATTAAGCTACTGACAAGAATATACAATACAATAACTCTTTATTGAACATATCACAATAAAAAATAACAGTACATAGGTAATTAAATGCAATGAAATAAAATCCATTATAATAAATATGTAATTTTTGACGTGAAACGTCTTTAAAATCACTCCGATACACACGGGGTAGTATGACTAAAAAAGGGACCGTCACGAAAATGGTTATATCATCTCATTTTATAACTCAGTAACTATAAGATCCAGAGATATAATTTTGGTATTATTTTTTTAGCTTATAATGTCAACTCGATGATGTTATATTTTATTTTTGTTAAAAGACAGAGAAAAGGACATAGCAAAATCAGCAAAATGATTGTTTTTGTGATCTTAAATTCGGTAGAACTTGCAATTTAGATAAGATAGCGTATTGGTTTAGGAGTCGTAGTAATCATCTTGAGAACAATCGATTTAATCTGTTTTTATTTTAAAAAAAAACAGTTTATCCTCTTTCTACAACGGCAAAAAACTATGATTTGATGGTAATTAACAGTTAATCAAAAACAATTAAGCCATCAAGTAAGAGAAAATAACACGACTGCCATGACAAAACAGGAACTTTAAAAAAAAACCTGTGTCGCTCGGGATCAACTGTGAATCAGCAACACTTCATCTGATATATAATTCTATACATACTTTTCGTCATAATACCGTAAGTCTGGTTGGCTTAGCGGAAAACCACTCGGACGCCAGTATGAAATACCGGAGTTCAATTCCCAACTGAAGTGTTTACATTTTGCACTTAAACTACATTGAAAAAAAAAGTCGATTAGGAAAACAATCTCATTACATAATTATTAAGATGGGCAGTGTGGTGGCCAGCATAATAACCAGTTGCTTACTATGTGTGCGCATGCGTAGTATGCGCGCAGTAGTGCGCAATGGTAGTTATATTGCCAAAAAGCAAGCGAAAAGGACCTCCCCTTCCTCCCTCCCCATCCCGCCTATCCACTTCACCAGGCCGTTCGATCGCCAAGCCAACAGTCGGCGTTACCCTCGTACCGCGCCATTAGATGTTTACACATCAAAAACCTTACACTCCTTTTTGGGCAGTCGTGTAAAAATAACGAGTATATCCTAAAGAATCCGAATATATGTTTAACTTAATTAATAAATAAATATGTTAAACTTTCGTCAAAAGTTACATTCGCCATTTGTCAAAAAACTGTGCAGTACGCGTGACGTCATGCTTTATAAATTCGGGGTTATTTTCTTGCTGTGTGGTTTGCGTTTTTGTCTTGTTTTTGTGCATAGTGACGTCATGCCAGCTAAGGTCGTGTTGACTTGATTCGATTTAATAACTCTCAAAAGTGCATATACCTATATCATGATTTTCGTATGACTTTTTCATAAATAATTTATTTCTTTGCTAAAATACAGGCTGCACCCTATTTATGAGTTTACGATGACGATTGCCGATGCGGTTGACAAGGCTTCCTGCTGGAGGGTGGTTTAACACCACAGTTCAATATTATGTTACAATAAGCTAACTTGGTCATTCTGTATCCACCTTTACTCAGCCAATCAGGGCAAAGTTAAAATAACAATTCAACCCTTAAAACACCCTCTAATTAGCAAAATATAACTATACCTATTACGAGTTTCAATTAGTTGAATATGATTTTTAATTTGGCAACACTGCGGGGTGGCATAGTGATGTGGTAGAAGTGAAATACTCATAACGTTACAACACCAACGACAACAAACAATAACGAACAATAACGAAATTAATAAATTTATAGCGAATCTGTTATATAATGTGAATTTATTGCAAGCACGAACAAGTTATTATTAAAAGTACATACATACAAAAAACTGGATACTAATAGAACAAAAACATCAACATCAGCCTGTGATCGTCCACTGCTGGACGTAGGCCAAGAACAAATATATAATGTTGTTAAATTATATAATTGTTATATTGTTGTTAACTTTGTTCTTGGGTTATTCGACTGGTCAGTGTTATTTATGTATAGTGAAAATATATCTATACAAGAGTTATCGTTAGAATAACGAATATTCGTATGCAAAAAGTAATATCGTAAAAATAAGTAGGCAATATATACCGCTAGAGATGACACCAAAATAAAGTGAATAATTATAAATACTACGATCCACATAATATAATTTATAATTTTAAATGTACAAAATAGTTTGATTTATTTATAAATTTAATGTTAAAGTTTTGTTTCCATTTCCGTATATGTAGTGATTCTATTTTAACAACGTCGATTGACTCTTAATTCGATAGTAACTACACTCGACTTAAACCGAGGCTGCACCAACATTGACAATCCATAAAAACATTAATAAGCTAGTAAGGTGTGAACGGGGTACGTAATAATAACGGTTTGTACGACAATGTTTAGCTGCTATTCGCTCTATAACGATATTGAAACACTAACCCACCTCACTACTACCGAGCAATAGGATGGGGTGAACTGAAACCACCCTCTTTCACCCCCAGTGAAATATCAACCTAAGGACCTAAAAAATAAAGTGTAATATTTCAGTTTCTGTGATAGAAATGAAGTTGTTTTACATAACTATGTATATGTAAGATGCTATGAAATAATCAGTAGGCTGCGTTGCTTGTCAGGGGAACGTTCTGCACGGACAGAAAGCTATTATTTTACAAAGATGACGTTATTTGTTTTAGAAAATTCGCGATTTTGACGTTCCTTAGACAATTTTCGGCATGCTTGTCAATATTTCGTGTTATGTTGTGTTGAAATTAAGTTTATGTGGTGATTTTTTAGTGTGATGGAACGCATTGTGTGTATGACGGAAAAATTAATGGTTTCATGTCTATGAAGCTGGAAAGCGTATTGATGGTAAGTATTGTCTGTGGGGCGGTACATTCTCTTTTTAATTGAACTGAATTATGTATCGTTTTTTTAGCAGATACTCGCTCTGATAATGAGGTTAGGCGTTTGGTTTTTCGTTACTGTGAACAACGTTCTTATCTGCTATTGTTATTAACTATATCATTGACAACTCTACTTGTAAATATATAAAACAAAGTGGGGTTAGTTACACCATTTATAAGTCAAGAACAGATGGACCGATTTTTATGATCTTTGATTTGTTGGACTTGTCTCACACACACACACCCCGAATAGTAGAATAAACAAGAAACATCGGGAAAAAAACTCGAAAAATAAATTATAAGAAAAAACATTTTCTCATACATTTTATATGGAACGGCTTTTTTGATGATATCTCGAGAACGGATTGACTGATTTAGATGAATGTGCTGGGGGTCAGGGGTGTTTATAGGGACTTAGAGCGGACGGGGGTGTGAAAGGGGAGAGGGAGATGGGGAATGGGGGGAGGGGGAAGATGGAGTAAGGGGAAGAGAAGGGGAGTAGGGGAGAGAGGGAAGGGGAGTGGGGGACAGAGGGATGAGGAGCGGGGAGAGAGGCAGGGGAACGGGGGAGAGAGGGAGAGGAAGGGGAGAGAGGGAGAGGAAGGGGAGAAATGGGGGGGGGGGAGCAAAATGTAAGCGTGCTTATATTCAGTTTTTAGTTTAGGTTATATATTCGATGTTTAAATTATAGATAATTATTAGAGCTGGGGCTGATAATGATGGTTTTTTTAACTGCTTTGTAGATTTACTTGAGCAAATGATGACAAACGATGATGCGGGCGTGGTAGGTAATTAATGGTAACTTAGCTTGTTAGATAGATACATTTTATTGGTTCTAAGTATCCACCAGACCTGTACCAGATACAGTAAAGTTACCATAAACATACATAGTGTTTTCCTATGTATGTTTTTGTACATAGGAAAACACTTTGACACCAAGAAAATAAAAAGATACAGTTACCTACTGTATCTAGTAACTGTACCAGATACAGTAAAGTTACCAAAAACATACATAGTGTTTTCCTATGTATGTTTTTGTACATAGGAAAACACTTTGACACCAAGAAAATAAAAAGATACAGTTACCTACTGTATCTGGTAACTGTACCAGATACAGTAAAGTTACCAAAAACATACATAGTGTTTTCCTATGTATGTTTTTGTACATAGGAAAACACTTTGACACCAAGAAAATAAAAAGATACAGTTATCTACTGTATCTGGTAACTGTACCAGATACAGTAAAGTTACCAAAAAATACATAGTGTTTTCCTATGTATGCTTTTGTACATAGGAAAACACTTTGACACCAAGAAAATAAAAAGATTCAGTTACCTACTGTATCTGGTAACTGTACCAGTTACAGTATAGTTACCAAAAACATACATAGTGTTTTCCTATGTATGTTTTTGTATATAGGAAAATACTTTGACACCAAGAAAATAAAAACATACAATCACAGGAAGACACTTAGATAATAGGTACAATGGGCGGTCTTATCGCTAAAACTGATCTCTTCCAGAAATATTTGGAGCAAGTAAAATTATTAGAAAAATACAAAATACCAGACTGCGAACAAAATTATTGAATACGAGCTCACCGCCCGCAAATATAATCACACGCATATTATAAAGGTTGTATGTATGTAAGGGTGTGTGTGTACTTTTTCACGCTTAAATTGCTGAATGGATTTGGATGAAATTTGGTACGCGGGCAGCTTATACCCTGGATTAACACATAGGCATTAAAAACATCACAATACACCGAAGTTAACTGGAAGATAATGCTTGCTAGCATTAAGTTCGCCTATGTACCTATCTTATGTGTGCAATAAAGAATTTTCTATCTAAATATATATTCGGGACAATTCCACACCTATCTATAGGCTTCTTTTTATCCCGAAAAAATATGTGGTTACTAAGGGACGCGGGTGAAACCGTGGGGTGCAGCTAGTATTAATATAAATATATTGTTTATTTTTTACCTTTATATTTTACTTTAATTTTATTGTTGCAATTGCAACATATAGACAACATATAGACAACATATAGACAACATATAGACAACATATAGACAACATATAGACTATAGTAATTACATTAACTTGAATGATCACAAATTGAAAGTTTTGTAAGAATATTTAAAAAAAAATGCTATTGTTTAGTTATAACAATTATATATTTTTGAAATGTTATATTATAAACCTGTATTTTGTTACCTCACTCGATAGGTTTTGGTAATTTTTTGTTCCATCGGAAATAATATACTATGTGAATAAACATTATTTTGATTGATTGATTGATATGAATTGAGCATAGAACAGCGAGCATATATGCATACTGATAATGCTAATATGAATAATTATTTTGTTTATATTTGCTGCAATGTCTATAATCTTTATTTGTTGTTATTAAAATAAATTACACATAATTTTTTTTATTGTCCAAATACATATTTTTTTTCTTCCATAAATTGATGAAAACACTTATGGGCAAGCACACAAAACCTGACTGCAAACAAAACTGAAGAGGTAAAAAAATTAAGTGAGAACGGTTGCTAACTAACCTTAAATCGTTATAGATCCTAAATGGTCAATCAAGATCGGAGTAGATTGGTAACATACAGTAGGTCCCCTACCTACTGTATGTACCAAACTACTCCGATCATTAAAGCATTTTTTTTAGCATTTTGTGTTTATCAGCCTATGTATGTATGTTCCTTTGTGACACTATATAGACCAAACGCGCCGATCGATTTTGATGATTCTAGAGCTAAAACCCGCCTACGTACAAAACTAAACTGAAGCAAAAAAAATAGTGAGAATGGTTGCTAACCAACTTTAAATCGTTATAGATCCTAAATGGTCAATCAAAATGAAAAATTAAAAGAGAAACCTAAAAATGATTTTCAAATATCTATTCAGTGATACCCCACCTAACATAGTTCGTCAACTTTTTTTTCATTTTCTCTGTATGGCGTCTATTTGCCGCCATATAGAATTTTACTTACTGTCATGTCTTTAGTAGCACTCGCAAGATTGATTGACGTAAGAATCATCAAAATCGGCCCACGCGTTGGATCTATATACTTAGTGCCGCAAAGGAACAGACATACACACATACATAGACTGATAAACACAATACCTTCCGCTCAGTCAATAATAAACATTGACGGACATTAAATAGCTCAGAATCGGAAATCTAGAATGTACTGATGCTAAATATTTATTACTAGCTACGCCCCGCAGCTTTGCCTGCATGCAAACTTTGCCACTCTCGTTCATCCAAGGACATACATTTCAAAAATCCTTCCTTAGTGCATTCCTGGGGAATATTAAAGGAATATTTCCCAAGGAATATTTCCCCTGTTAGTATAGATAGACAACCCAATAACATGAATTAATACAAGAACTGCCCGTAAATAAGACATAAGGTCAAAAACTAAAACCCGACTACGGTGGGATAAAAATATAGCCTGTGATGCTCGTGCGATGAAAACGAATCGATTGATACTTTCCTTGTCATAATTGGGCCAAGTTTTTAGTTTGAACACAGCATCCTTCCTTTGCAGAAGATTATTACACTCTATACCTGAAGACCAATCGATTGATACCTTGTCAAATAATTATCCACATACCCACATACATCAATACATACATACATACATACATACATACATACATACATACATACATACATACATACATACATAAATACATACATACATACATACATACATAAATACATACATACATACATACATACATACATACATACATACATACATACATACACTGTTAAACTCATTACCCTTCCCTTGCTTCACCGTACTCGGGTGGTAAAACAAATCGAAATAAGATTCTCGTTTTCTGCATTCTGTTCAAAATGTACATAGAATATTATTTCACCTAATGGAAACCGCAATCCCCTGAGAGCTAAAAAAACTTCCCTCATTATTCCAACCCTGACTTAAAAAGACCTAAATTGCAAAATAAACGGAAAGCACCTTAGAGAATACCTTCATAATTTTTTCCCCATTTTCCCCCAAGTTTTCGGGACAATTAATCAAAAGGCTGGAAATATTGTCTGTCAGGTCCTGGCAACACCTTGCTTTCTTATCGAGATTATTTGCGCTGTTTTTTTTCAATTTATTTAGTGGAGTTGATTTATCATTTGGGGATGGTGGTTCCATGCGGAGGACTGGGTTAGAATCCCCTTTCAGCCCAGTAGATACGCATTCATGCGTATATAATACTGTTACGATGTTATACTGTGTCCTCTATCTATACTTATAAAAAAGCAATAAGAACGAAAAAGTCTGTACAAAACAGATAATTTAAAAATAATGGACTAGGTCTTAAAAAAAGCAACTGAACAAGAATATAACATTTTAAAAATGCGTGTCTGTCTGTTTCTCTGTCTGTATGTTTGTTCGCGCATCACGTAAAAACTACTGGACTGATTGCAATGCGGTTTTCACTGTTGGACAGATGTTTTTAAAAGGTGTGCAAGGAAGGCACAAAAAATTGTTCATACTAGGCGTATTCAAAGTAGTAAAAATAAAAGTAAAGCCAATTGGGATGCAATTTCATTGACTACAGGAAATAGTTTAGGTAAAAATGACATTGAAAAGTTAATTTTAAATCATAGGACATATACAAATTCCCTTGACATTTGTAATAAATTCAATCATTATTTTATCAATTTGACATCTAATAATAATCGTGACTCACTTAATAGTGTTAAATTAAATGAAAATAATAGAAATCCAAGAACTATACTTTTAAATCCTGTTGACGCAAGTGAAATTTACAATATAATAATATCTTTAAGTAATAGTAAAACTAGTGGATATGACAATATCACCACAAATGCTCTCAAGAGTTGTGCCGCTTCGATATGTCTCCCACTTGCGCATATCATAAATTTGTCTTTTACAGAAGGAGTTTTCAGTTGAAGTTGGCGATTGTTAAGCCTATGTTTAAGAAGGATGATAAATCTGATCCTAATAACTATCGGTCAATTGCTTTAATCCCATCTATTTTTTCAAAAATATTAGAAAAAGCAATGATAATTAGGTAAAATAGTTTATTTACGAAGCACATGATATTGCAGAAGGAACAGTTTGGTTTTCGGAAAGGAAGCTCGACTACACTTGCCTGTTTTAATTTGGTAAAATTAGTCACGGAGAGCATAAACAATGGTGTACCCATAATGTCGCTTTTCTTAGATATGACCAAGGCTTTCGACTTTGTTAATCATCCTAAGCTCATGCACAAATTAGATTTTTATGGCATAAGAAGAAAGGCGTTTGATTGGCTATCTAGTTATTTAAAAGATAGAAGGCAGTGTACTGAGATACCAGATAACAAGAATTGTAACCAATGCACAGAATGTAATCTCGAGAAATAAGTTTAGGTCTGAACCACTTGTAAATAATACTGGAGTCCCTCAAAGAAGTATTCTCGGCCCATTGCTTTTTCTAGTATACATTAACGATCTTCCTGAGGCTACCCCACATAAGTGTATACTCTTTACTGACGATACTACAGTAGTTGTTAAATGTGTAAAAAAAGAACAAACACGACACAAACGGTTAACAAAGCACTAATGGATGTGATTCGTTGGATGGAAAATAATAATTTATGTATAAATATTAATGAAACTAAAATCGTTCAATTTAATTCTTATAAAACTAATCCTATAAATCTTGACATTAAATATAATGGCGAAAAAGTTGATGAAGTTCATAATATTTCTTTTTTGGGAATTAATATAGATAGACACCTCAATTGCAAAATTCATGTTGATCAAGTGTGTAATAAATTGGAACGCTATGTGTTTGCACTAAAAAAACTCAGGCAGAATATTTTTATGGAAGCAGCTCTTACAGCTTACCATGGATATGTGTCATCTCTTCTCAGCTATGGCTTTATAATGTGGGGTAACTCAGTTAAGTTGGACAGGGTTTTCAAAATACAAAAGAGATGTATTCGGGTGATGAACAAGGCCTGGTTTTTGGATAGTTGTGACCACTGTTTAAAAAATGCAACTTTCTTCCGCTACCGTGCATCTATATTAGGGAAATTTGTCTATTTACAAAAACTCATCCGGATTTTTTTATGAAACGTAGTGAAATCATTACCCGGCAAAAACGAGTAAAGTTTACGAACCTACTATACCAACCTCCTTGTCATAAAGAAATTTATAAGAAAAATGTATTTAATATGTGTATTTCAATTTATAATAGAATTAAACGAGTGAAGTTTACGAACCTACTATACCAACCTCCTGTCATAAAGAAATTTATAAGAAAAATGTATTTAATATGTGTATTTCCATTTATAATAGAATTAAACGAGTAAAGTTTACGAACCTACTATACCAACCTCCTTGTCATAAATAAATTTATAAGAAAAATGTATTTAATATGTGTATTTCAATTGATAATAGAATTAAACGAGTAAAGTTTACGAACCTACTATACCAACCTCCTTGTCATAAAGAAATTTATAAGAAAAATGTATTTAATATGTGTATTTCAATTTATAATAGAATTAAACGAGTAAAGTTTACGAACCTAGTATACCAACCTCCTTGTCATAAATAAATTTATAAGAAAAATGTATTTAATATGTGTATTTCCATTTATAATAGAATTAAACGAGTAAAGTTTACGAACCTACTATACCAACCTCCTTGTCATAAAGAAATTTATAAGAAAAATGTATTTAATATGTGTATTTCAATTTATAATAGAATTCCCAATAATTTTAAAATATTAGAAGGCAACAGGTTTAAGAAACTTTAGCTCATAAGTACTTGTTTTTATAGTATTAAGGAGTTTGTAGGTTTTTTGTTAATATTTGCGCGCCTGCATGCAGGCTGAATGCACTTTACCTACTATTTAATATTAAGAACTTTATGTTGTGTATTCTAGCAAATAAATTATGTATTTGATTTGATTTGATTTAATTTGACTTAAAAAGGGGTTTGGTATCTTAATCCGACGATTAGATGCCGAGCAATCGATAAAAAACTATTAGACCGCTGAAGGCATTTGTGATCAAATGTTGGTATATTGGTATTTTAGGTCTTGGAATAGCACATACAATTTTTAACCTAGAGAAATGACCAATTTTTTTAAATGTTATTTGAAGTACCCTAGACCATTTTTTAAATTATGTTTATTGTTTCTTATTGTACTCTTTAATTTATAATTTATATCCTTTTTTTATTATTTTTTGGTGTGCAATAAAGCGTATTTGTAATATATTGTTTATGTATACATACATTACCTACATGAACCCTAAAAACATTACGCTCCTTTTTCGTCGCATGATAAAATAAAATATCTAATCATCAACATCTGCCTCGCTTTTGTAGTGCCTCTGGAATGTTTACGCAAAATCGGACTGATGGCTTTCATTTGCAAAAAAGTAGCTTCCTTGATGGGCAGGGTACGAGCAAGTTGGCCCCCAGTTCCCGGCCGCCCTGCTGTTCCTGTCCACGGCGGCGGCCACGGTAAAGGCAGGGCTGGGGGTGCTAAGAATCCCCGGGCTACTGAAGTCCGCCAAAACTACCTGACCCTGGCTACGTATAAACGGACGCACGCTACGGCTCGAAGAGCATATGGTACAACTAGAGGAGGAACTGAAAAACATAAGATGGCACATTCTTGGTTTGTGTGAAGTCTGAAGAGAGGAGGAGGATACTGTAACCTTAGAATCAGGCCATCTTATGTATTTTACAGAGGGAGACCAGACATCCCAAGGCGGCGTCGGGTTCCTGGTTAATAAGGTCTTCTCTGACAACGTTGTTGAAATCTCCAGTGTGTCGACAAAGGTTGCACACCTCATAATCAAAATAATCAAAAGGACACTCGGACGATGAAGTAGAGGATATGTACGAGGACATATCCAAGGCCTTGCACAATACCTCCAAGTCTCACTTCAACGTTATAGAATTAAACGCTAAAGTGGGAGTACAGGCTTGCAGCGAATCAGTAGTAGGACCAAATGTTTTTGGCAGCAGTAATAACCAATGCTCGTCAACTTCCTAGAGAAAGAGGGGTTGTTCTGAATGAACTTATTCTTTAAGCAGCAACCCTTACGGAAGTGGATGTGGCAAAGCCCCGATGGTATGACGAAAAATGAGATCGACTTCATCATAGCGGACATAAGGCGTATATTCAGAGATGTCTTAGTGTTCACTAGGTTTAAAACTGGAAGTGACCACCGACTTGTCCGATGCACTCTGGATATTGACTGAAAGCTCAAACATGTCCTTTTGATGAAGTCCTCGCTCTGACCAAATCTGCTCCAGAACATAGTTGGAACAGAAACGTTCCAGTTAAAACTGGAGAACCAATTCGCTGCTTTGGAAAACACAATAGACGTTGACGTTGACCAGAACTTGATCAAGTGGTAGGAATCCTCCGTGAAGATGGTACAAAGTTCTGCGAGATGCGTCGAACAGGTGAAAATCTAAACTTTCGGGAGAGTTTATGCAGCTAATTGAGAAACGACGCGAGAATCCAGAAGTCACTTCGTCAAAACAGTGGGCTTTGAGCAATAAAATTACCAAGCTGGTGAGACGAGACCTCTGAAGCTCCAATACACGCTCTATAGAAGATGCGATTGAGCAAAATTGGGGGTCAAAAGTCTTCGTTCAAAAGCTGGGTCGGAGCTATCTGACGAAGCTGATCAAATCAAGTGGGGTTGTCGTCGTTTCTAAGCCGAGCCGAGCCGTTGTCGAGATTCTTGTGGAAGTTGAAGATTTTTATGCCCAATTATACACGTCGCAGGCATCCAGACTAGAACCCAACACCGAGGATTCCAGGGCAATCCTGACCCACCACTTTACCAAAGAGCTGCCAGAAGTTTGCCTTGATGAAGTCGTAATTGCTGTTTAGCTCAAAAATGGAAAAGCCCATTGGGAGGACGGAATTACCACGGAACTCATAAAAGCAGGAAGTACATCCAAAGAACTGCAGCGTATATTTTATTCCGTTCTCTTCTCTAGGAGAACTCCCAAGCATGGAACAGGAGTGTAGTCGACCTGTTTTTCAAACATCTCTTCTGAAAAATTATCGGCCCTTCTCGCTCTTGAGCCATGTCTACAAGCTGTTTTCAAGAGTCGTCACGAATAGTCTCGCTCGTAGAATCGACGAATTTCAACCACCGGAGCAAGCTGTGTTTCAAGGATGATACAGCATCATAGACCACATTCACACAGTGCGGCAAATTAAACAGAAAACCGAAGAGTATAATCATCCCCTGTGCTTAGCGATTGTGGATCTCATTGAAGGTCTTTGACTCCATTGAGACTTGGTCTGTCCTGGAGTCCCTGCAGCGATGCCAAGTCAACTGGCGATATATTCATGTGTTGAGATACCTGTATGACGCCGCAACAATTACTGTCCAAATACAGAATCAGCAGACTAAGCAAATCCTCCTGCATAGAGTAGTGAGACCAGGAGACGTTATTTCCTCAAAATTGTTCACAAATACATTGGAGGATATGTTTAAGAATCTGGACTAGAGAGGACGTGGCATAAAAATAAACAGTGAGTACATCTCACACATGAGATTATGGCACGCGTGCGAAGTCACAGGTACAGCTAGTAAATAATAATAACAGGATTGAGACGTAGCAGCTCAGCTAGAGTTATAAATAGAACATTTTAACACGATGTTTAAAAACATTGAGCGAAGGTGTGCGTCTTATATCAACAGATAAGGCATTCCACAATCGAACACATCGTTTATTCGATTTTCAGGCGTGCATGGTATATTGGTATATCAGGCATGCCTCGTACATTCGAATTTCAGGCGTGCATGGTATATTGGTATATCAGGCATGCCTCGTACATTCGAATTTCAGGCGTGCATGGTATATTGGTATATCAGGCATGCCTCATACATTCGAATTTCAGGCGTGCCGGGTGTATTCGTATGTTAAGCATACCTCGTATATTCGTATGTCAGGCATGCCTCGTATATTTGAATTTCAGGCGTGCCTGGATATTCGTATATCAGGCATGCCTCGTATATTCGAAATTCAGGCGTGCGTGGTATATTCATATATCAGGCATGTCTCGTATATTTGAATTTCAGGCATGCCTGGTATATTTGTATGTCAAGCATACCTCGTATATATTCGTATGTCAGGCATATATTCGTAATAATCAATAGGTATATGAAAAAAGTATCCTACTACCTATGTCTTTGCAGAGTTACATTCACGTTTATAGTAGTATTGTGAAGTTTGGATGATTAGTTTCGAATATGTCAAGCCGTTTAGGCTCTACAAGCCGGAAACTAACGAACAGACAGACAGCGATGCCGCAACAATAGGATTCTGTTTGAACCTTTTGTATAGTTACGTTACCCTTAAAGATGAATCAAATATTTACGGGTTGGGCTCCTCGGCATCTTGGACATTACACTTAATTATCTCATTAATGTGCTATTAAAAAGTCCCCCGTTCTCCCAACAAAACGGCGCTCAACATAAATTAACTATATATAAAGGGGTAGATTCAGAATGTGCTCTTGCGTTCACATAATTTGCGTGTACTCGTAGCGCTGGTTTTCAATTTACCCCTTTTCTTGCATAAAGGTCTTCGCCGACATATTAGAAATACAGTAGTCCATCAAAAAATATTAATATAAACCTATAACAAACTAAGGTTGTTGATAAAATCATTTAAGGCGTATTAAATCACACCTTGCACTTTTTTCTTATTTATTTTTATCATGGCTATCGTTTGAGCACAATCTCACCTGATGGAAAGCGATGATGTGGTCGAAGGTGTAGCACGCTTGCCTAGTAGATACCTATTCACTCTTGACTTGAACACCGGGGTTATAATTTACCGGAAACACTGACGAGGGCAGGGCATTCCACTCCTTTGCAGTTCTTATAATAAATGAAGAAGCGTAACGCTTCGTTCTTGTGCGAGGTATTTCAACCATAAAAGGATGGCGCTTTGCTGATCGTCTAGTCGTATGGTAATGGAAAGGTTATGTGGGAATCAGATTGTGCAGTTCTTGTGCACACTCTCCATAGTGCAATCTGTAGAATACCGACAGGCTTGCAAACGCCTGTTTTTGTACGGTGCGAATAAAATATTATTACAGTAACAAGCAGCAAACGTTGATAAAAAAACAATGTACTTAGTCATCGAGTTGTGAGCTACCCTGAAAGTTTCAGCCGGATAGCTAAACGGGAAGTGCTCGAAATTTGAATTGCGAGATTCCACCCGGAACCAAAGACAAGAAAGTGACTTAGTAAAAACGTGGTAAAAAAACGAGCTTATAGCTTTAACAATTCGTAGGACGAATCAGTCCCAACAGTTTATCTATCTGGTAGTGGCCACATTTAAAGAAAGAAAGCAATATGTGTTTATTTGCCACATTATACAACATGAAAAAAAGCAAGGAACATAAATCATTATAATCCATACCAATATATAAAAGTGCAACGTTGTCTGTTTGTTTGTTTGGGGAGCTTTCACGCGATAGTGGCTGGACGGCTTTTGATGAAACTTAGAATGGAGATAGCTTGTACCCTGGATTAAAACATAGAAAACTTTTTATCTCGGAAAATAGTAAGTTTCCACGGAACTGAACCAACGTGTAAAAATTAAAATACGTAGGGGTTCTAAATCAGCTAACAAGATTTGACTTAAACAAACATACATATACCAATATTGCACGTTAAATAAAAGCTTTTAAAAATGATTAAATGTTGTAGCAATTGTGAGTAAACGAAAAGGGGTTATAATTTATTTTTTTGTTATTACTTGTCACGGGATTGTGGTGCCTCATTAAAATTACAATCTAGCCTTAAGACTAATAAGTTATTTTACTTTAACCGAAGCTGCTAAGTAGAATAAACTGACAATGTTTTTCCATCGCCACCAAGGAACCCCATAGCCAAGGTGTCGATCCATGGCTTATCTCCGCGGAACCCTAATCTTGTCGCAAGAATCCCTACGAATGTTGTATTAAGTTACACTACATTTTTAGATCAATTTTGTTCCTTTGATAACGAAGCAACATAGGCCGAGTTAACTTCGCTTGTTAACCCAAGTTTTTTCGAAGATGCCATATAGATAGATAGATACCTGATAGGTCAATTTCTTATCATGACTTATGATAAAATCCCCACATGATAATATCCCTCTGCCCTCATAATTATCAGTTCTTCTGTTTAGTTTCGATGTTGAAATCGACTACATACTTCTGCTTCTTTTTATTATGATGGCTTCATGGGAGGCAATGGCCTACTAGCAATTTCGCCAATGTCTTCTTCTTTTTTATTAGATGGCTTCATGGGAGGCACTGGCCTACTAGCAATTTCGCCAATGTCTTCTTCTTCTTTTTTATTAGATGGCTTCATGGGTGGCACTGACCTACTAACGATTTCGCCAATGTCTTCTTCTGTTTTTATTAGACGGCTTCATGGGAAGCTCTGGTTTACTAGCAATTTTGCCAATGTCTGTATTCTTCTTCTTTTTTATTAGAAGGCTTCATGGGAGGCACTGGTTTAATAGCAATTTCGCCAATGTCTTCTTCTTCTTTTTTATTAGATGGCTTCATGGGTGGCACTGGCCTACTAACGATTTTGCCAATGTCTTCTTCTTTTTTTATTAGATGGCTTCATGGGAGGCACTGGCCTACTAGCAATTTCTCCAATTTCAAGTTTATTTTGTTATCATAAGTAATGTCACGTCACCGTCAATAATTGACAAAGTCACGAATCAGTAAAATGGTGGACATTTACTGAAACTTCCGAGGGAGCTTTGGACAAATCACAATATGCCATTTATTTCTGCGTTTGATTCTTTTACCCACACTCGTGCAAGTTAACGAATACCTAATTCATACCAATATATAAAAGTGAAACGTTGTCTGTTTGTTTGTTTGTTTTTTTTGTCTGGGGAGCTTTGCTGCGATTACGGCTGGACGGATTTTGATGAAATTTGGAATGGAGATAGCTTATGCCCTGGAATAAAAAATAAGATACTTTTTATTCAGGAAAATTTAAAGTTTTCACGGGAAGACTAGAAAATGTTGATTACACGCTGTAAGGAACGGTTGCCATGGAAACGAAATAACAAGTCTGTCAAGAAACATCAAGAGTATTGGTGCTATATCTACTTTTGCATTGAGAAGAAGAACAGGATGCTTTTTTCGCGATAAACTGTATTTCGTGCGGACGAAGTCGCGGGCGGGAAAGCAGTTAATATTCCACCAATTTTTATATTTTTCAAAAAATCCCTTCTCCAATGTCAAGTTCAGTTTGTTATAAGTATTGTCACGTCACACTCAATTGTCAAATTCACGAATCATTAAAATGGTGGACGTTTTACTGAAAATTCCTAGAGAGTTTTGAAAAAATCACAACGAGTCACGTTTTTTGAATTTTTATCCTGTGCCTACACTCGTGCACGTTAACGAACACCCAATGATTAATATTCCACCAGTATTACTCATTAACACTCGAAAAAACAAGTTCGAGTATGAGGAAAAAGACAAATTAATAACATGAAAGCTTGAATACTTTCAAAAAATCCCTGCAATATACTACCTATATGTTCATATGCAGTTGTCTATGGTGTACGAATTTACGTCAAATTTGGAAGTGCTGACGTCTAGAGAGTTTATCACGCCGCCCAAGGGCCTCTAATGTGAACGCGGGGGACGAATTGGCAAAGGCAAGTGCCGCGCTGAGGCAGGGATAATGCGGGTTCGAATACTATCCGTGATCCAAATGTTTCGTTTAGAAAACTACAAGGTACTGTCTAATAAACGCCAACAACAGAACAACAAACGCAACAACAGAAAAACAAACGCCAATAACAGTACTTTAAAAGATAATAAAAAAGAGGTCCTATACCATTGTTTGTTTGTTCATGCATTATGTAAAAACTACTAGACTGATTTCGATGCGGTTTACTATTGGATAGCTTAGAGTTTGACTTAAAAAATGGTGTATTTTGTATTTCAATCCGATGAGTAGAAATCGAGCAATCGATAATAAATCATTTAGCATCTGAACAAAGTTTGATGATATTGGGATTATTGGTTCTGGAATAACACAGGATCCTTATATCCCATAAAAATAACCACGTGCAAAGCCGCGGGCATAGCTAGTATAAGAATAAGTTAACACGACCACAGCAAAACAGCTAAAAGCTAGAACCTATATTGGTACGTAAGCTCAATCAGGGTGCTTTTGAACATATTGGTACACGATTGGATTAGGGGCGCGTGGGGTTATAGCTTGATTCGATTTAACCCCGAATAAGGGATGGTAGAAATGTGTAGCTACCGTGCCAAATTGAAGTATATTGTTAGGAAGTGTTATTGACAAGTCGGGAGTAATAATTATCACCAATCGTCTTAGCAAATTGAGCGGAAATGGGCAGGCCCCGTAGCTCCTAACCGAGAACAGACGGGGAAGAAAGGTTTTAAATGGCGACCATCTCAAAATCAAAGTATGTTCTTGTAAATAGGCAAAATCATAGCACTTTTACAAGTTAATAATTTAATACTTTTCAAGCACAAAGAGAAAAATAATATATTATACAAAAAAAACCCGACTGCGAACAAATATAAAAAGGAGGCAAACAAGATTTAGACTCTTAATTTTGAAATATATATAAATAAATAAATATATTCGGGACAATTCCACACCAATTACCTTGCCCCAAACTAGGATATAACTAGGAATGAGGAAATCCGTAGAAGAACGAAGGTTACCGACATAGCTTTCAGAGTTTGCAAGTTGAAGTGGCAACGGGCAGGCCATATAGTTCGCAGAACCGACAACCGTTGGGGAATAAAGGTTATCGAATTGCGACCACGAACAAGCAAGCGAAGTGTGGGGAGACCCCCCACACGATGGACCGACGACATTGCAGCCATCGCAGGAAGTCGGTGGGTGGAGGTGGCACAAGATCGCTAGTAACGGCGCTCTTTGGGGGAGGCCTATGTTCAGCAGTGGACGTCTAAAGGCTGACATGATCATGATGATGAAACCAGGATACCCTGTAATATGGGCACTAGATAACGGATAAACATACATAAATACGAATATCAACATCCATGACTCGGAAACAAACATTTCTGCTCATCACAGAAATGATTGCACCTTGCAGGATTCGAACCCGCGACTGTTTGATTTCGTTCCTAGGGTTACTAGCCACTAGACCAACCGGCCGTCCGTCAGCCGTTGTATAACTTGTAAGTTTAAAATAAAAATAAATTATAACCTAACCAATTATAACCTAACCAACTATAACCTAACCAATTATAACCTAACCAACTATAAATCGTTATAGATCCTAAATGGTTATTCGAAATGAAAAAATATATGAGAAACATAAAGATGATTTTCAAATACCTATTCAGTGATACCGCACTTAACATAGTTCGTCGACTTTAATTTTTTCGTCATCTGGTTTCCGCCATATTGAATTTTGATTACGTCATGTCTCTCATGACTCGATCGATTGACGTAAGAATCATTAAAATCAGCCAACGCGTTAGGTCTCTAGAGCGCCACAAAGAAACAAACACACATACATAGTATGATAAACACATTACCCTCATTTTCGTCGCACAGTCGGGTAAAACATTAGATAATATATAAAAGTGATACTTTGTCTGTTTGTTTGTTTGTTTAGGTTTACTGCGGGGGCTCTAGAGAAATAAATTTGCTAGGAGTTACCAGCCAAAGATACCAGACTAGTTTTATCTGTTTGTACAGCTCACAGGTACCTACCTAATGTACAGCTCACAGGTACCTACCTAATGTACAGCTCACAGGTACCTACCTAATGTACAGCTCACAGGTACCTACCTAATGTACAGCTCACAGGTACCTACCTAATGTACAGCTCACAGGTACCTACCTAATCCCGTAGTTAAAGCCAAAACCTTAATAAAATGAGCCGCCATACTTCCAAAATAACTCCATAACTCGAAGAATTATGTAAATGAAGTACACAGAAGTTCATCCAAAGTTTATGATTGAATTATGGCGTCCATGTTTTTTGTAGATTCATTTGGATTTATGGAAACGATTTTGCGCGTGTTTTTTTGTACCCCATCGAGCTTTGGGGGTCTCGTTGTACAGATATTTTAACATTATTATGTTTGTTTGACAGTTTTTATCATTTGATTCCGTTTACGATATATTCGACTCTTAGGTGACCGTTTTACCCTACAACGCAAAGGCTGGGTAATGTGTTTATCAGCCTGTGTATGCATGTATGTGGGAAGTGGGGGAGATGTGGCAGGTGGTGCGAAGACCGAAAGCCGACATCCCTTCCCCGACAAGCCCCACTATTTGTCCCCCACATTTCTTCAGTTTTTTATTTTGACTAGGTATGGCCACAACATTAGAAAGTACATCGAATAATAGGTTTATTGACTGAAGTTCACTAACAATTAAAACGAGGTAACAAACCCTTGAAATAGGATATTTTGCTACGGATATATACTGTTTATACCTGGCTGGCGGAAAATGGAGGAGAGCTGAAGTCCGAGCTCAGTGGCGTGCATTAGAAGAGGCCTACGTCCAGCAGTGGACAGATATAGGCTGATGATGATGATGATGATGATGATGATGATGGTAACGACTACTTATATGGAGTTCCCAAAATTATAAACGATAAACATCTTGTTTCTAATATTTACAGTCCTAGTGTTTGTGACCATTGTAGTTTGAAACCATAACCAAATTTTCATATAAAAAAACATCGTTATTGTTACAATCTTTAGGTCAGGTATCCAAATAGATTATATATACTTATCCATGATTATGTCAAAAACAAATTTGCTGTACATAATTATTTAATTCTTCATTTAATTAATTACTTCTCCGTATAATAATGTAAAGCTAAGATGTAATGCTTCTTACCCGACTACTGCGAAGCAAAGGAAGGGAAGTGTTCAAACTAAAAACTTGATACGATTTTGACAAGCGAGGTTTCAATCTGCAAGAACTACACAACCTGATTCCCCCATCACCCTTCCATTACCGTACGACTAGACGATCAGCAAAGCGCCACCCTTTCATGGTTGAAATACCTCGCACAAGAACGAAGCGTTACGCTTCTTCATTTATTATAAGAACCGCAAAGGAGTGGAATGCCCTGCCCCTGCAGTTTTTGAACTTACAGTAGTCATATCGTCCAAGTTAGTGTGCGTAGCGGATTTTTGCCTTCAAGCAGAAGAACTTTGTTACAGTAGGAAAGCTTATTATAGCTTTAAAAATATACGGACATTTTCTTTCAATTTTCTCGACGGACATTATTATTTCAAGTAAAATTTTCGTTTTGGGTTAAGAAATTGAAAGCGTAGTGAACGAGCGGAGGGTTCATTCCTGTAATATGGTTCCAGTAGCGGTTCAATCGACTCTAACGAAGTGGAGTGTCTATACTTTCAGAATGA